>JAQPZY010001365.1:925000-2387904 GCA_029931535.1 Margaritifera margaritifera
CTTGGATTCCATTTACACTGTATTATTTTTTTTCCAATGAGTTTTATACTACACTAATTCTACTACTGTAATTTGTCTTTTTCTTTTAAAAAAAATATGCTTAAGATGACTTCAGGTTGATAAAGGTAGGTTAAAATATATTGTTGAATAATTAGCAACTATCCTTTAAAGAATATTTACATTCACCTGAAAAGTTTGTTTCAAATAAATGAAGGTGGTGAAAGCAAAATTAACGAAATGCCTAAGAAAGTAAATTCTGAAATTAAGAAGGGTCCATGTAGAGCTGAACTTGATAGAGAACTTTCACAGGAATTTAAAAAATCCATGGCAAAACACAAGAGCAAGGAAAACTCAGAGAAGAACAAGATGATGCAAGTAGCTCAAACACAATGTATCGCCATTGGTGGTGTAATTGTTGTATTAAAATTAGATCTGAAACTGATGCAAATATCTTCTATAAAAGAAGCAGTTAAATTAGTTAAAGAACAAAGCAAATCTATTTCCAGAAATGTTTAAAGCATAGCAAAATTTCACAGTTATAACATAGCAAGTGTGACAAAGAACATAATTACATGCAACATTTAATTCAGCTCTTACAGTTATTTTCAGCATGCTTTGAAAGAAGATGTTTAAGATGTCAATAGATTCACGAACAAGCATGGATTTTGAAGAAGACATAAACTTTATCATTTCCATTTCTTTGAGTCAGTTTTTTTGGCTGATTATCTGCTAGTGCAAGGGTTAATACCCCACAAAATAATTAAGTAGATAAATAACGTTAACCAAACAAAGCTAACAAGTTTGTGAGAGAAGCGAGCAATGTCATGAGCAAACCTAAGCAAAACAAAGCCTGCCAAATTCGATACTCCTCCAAAGTCTAAGGTGTTTATTTCTTGTATCGAAATGGGAGAGAAAATAAAAATTGTGTCCAACATTCCCACCTACCGACACAGGTATTAATTTTAGGTTGATGAAAAACAACGAAATTAAGAACGATTTTGGATAAAGAAATCGAACGTAGCAGAGGTTCCAGAGAACAGCACAACAGAGCAAACAATTTTGTTTTCTTTAATGGATAGAGGTCATCATGATTACTGCTTCAGGTGGAACTAAAGTTGTAGCTGCCGGTTTAGGAGTCACCTAAACAGCAACAGTCATTATCATACCTTTGGCTTTTATGGGGCTGGGTGCAACTTTACTAGGATTTCAAAGGATGAGATCGTAACCTTTTCTGTAAGTAAGTTGAACAGTATTGATTATATAGCGAGGAGGACAAGAAGCCGTAATGAAATAAGTCACGAGGAATTTAATATGATGGTTGCCGAGTGCAAGAGTTATAAGGAGATAAAAATGCAATAAGAAGAAAAGTTAGTATCACAGAAAACAATATATTGAAGGGCTAGAAAACACTTTCTAGTTTGAAATAAAACAAAGGAGAAATAATTTAGGGAAGCTTACAGTTACAATGAAATAAAAGGAGACGATATGAATGGAAAATATATATTGCTTGAATGGTAACTGTTTTCATTAACGCTATAGAAATGGAAAGTTATATTACCATAAAAGGTCAACCTGAAAAAACTGAAATTGATAATAGGAATGTTAAAATAGCCATAGATTTTGCATAAACACAGAAATGGGAATAAAACAAATTGCAGTTAATACTATAATTGGTGAAATTAAGAACAGCTTAATAAATTTGATGATGCTCTAATACCTGGAACTATAGTGCTTCATGATTTCGCATTGTATTGTATAAATCTGTAGTTATTATTCAATAATTTCACAGGTTGTTGAAAATATTTAATGCTCAAATTACACTCCAAACATTAGGTACTACTTATGATTTATCTATGCTCCATGACGTTATGCTGAATACAAGTTACATATGATAATGCCTCATATAATTAACCTTTCAAATAAAGAAGTTCGGTTTATATAGAATTGTTTTAATAAATTTCAACACAGAAGCTTTCAATGATATTTAATTTTACATTGGATTAGAGGTAAACTTTATTCCTTTGGTTTGCTCATTAAAGCTGGATAAAGAACTCGATGACGAAGACACTGGTGCTAAACAAAACAGTATAAAAGAATCACATACATATTATTTTGAACAAAACCGTATTTTATTTTTGACAATTAAGGAAGGTCCAAGCATTGATTAATGCAACATTCACAATAAAAACCAGTGGCAGCATTACATTTGTTTTACTAACAAATTGCGTAAGCACGAGTTGGCAACATCAATAGTAATCATTGGTGGCGCAATAACGGTTTATTATTCACAAGAAGTAATTATCTGTTCACGTTATCTTGTTATGTATATTGAATTATAATATGTGTCAATGATAAAAATTATACTTTAGTCAGATTATATTCATTTTGTAAACAAAATGTTTACATAACATTTGAGTTAAAGGTCGGTTTTGTTAGCAGCTGGACTGTTATATCCATGTCTTGTTGATGACAAAAGTCAGGTACACAAAGTAATTTTCCACCAGAATTATTCATTGTGATGTGACAAAGGTCATGTAAGCATGTGCATTTATATACAGATTTTGGTAAACAAATGGATTCCTATTCTAGAATTTCGGTTCTAAAATATCAGAATGTAAGGAATCTATTTTAGTTGTGTTGTTGAAATCAGATACAATTTGAGAGGAATTATTTATTTACAATAATCATTTGAAATACTAAAGTGCTCACTCATTTTTGGATTAATACAGTATTATGGGATTTATGTGAACTCATTCAAATACATTCTGGATTACATCATTGTGGTACACCAAGTCATTCAAGACTATTGGAATTCGTTGGGAACATTATATATTTTTGAACTTGTGATTAGGACACTGAGGATTATTTGGACTTTAATTCACGTTATTGCAAGTGTCTTGAATTTTCACTTCAATTGTCCAAAAATAAATTGTTTGTTGATTTTACTTGATTTTGTTGGGTTCACTTTGTTTCTGTTACATATTTTAGGCCAGAGAGCATAAGACATGACAAGTCATGGACGAATTGCAGAAGAAAACTAATGAGTTAAACGAAAACAGAGCAAAGTCACTATACCTGAGTAAAAGATTGAGAGAATAAGGATTGGTTACTCAAATGTTAAATAATTGGGATGATGATTTTGCTCTCATTCTTCTACTCATCCTGATGCTATTTTGAATAAACCTGGAAAACCTAAACCTAATGATTTTAAAAGCCGTCCGATAAGCAGGTAACTTATGAGGATGTATTTAATGGGTGCCAGTACTTATGCTGGCTACTAATATCTTTAAAATTTAGCTAAATAAATAGAGATGGCAACATATGGTAAATATATTATTTCTCCCAATACAAGACACAACACAACAGTGTATAAAGCATCTAAATCCAACATTTAATTTTATTACAAACACACTCGGTATTATAAAGTCTGAAAAATGCTTTAAGTGGTAATTCCTAGGTTGGGACCAATGTTATGATTGTACATTGATCGTTGTGTGTATCGTTTCATGTAAGGTTAAATGAGATGCTAATGATGCAGTTGTAACTATTTGGGAACAATAACAGACACGAAGTTATGATACCATTCCATTCATATAAGAAAGATGAAGCGCAATATTGCAATGTAATAGGGCGTAACACAATGAATTATCCCATATACGATATTTTTTCCTGTCTGATAAGAACCGTCAGAACCTCAATTTCGGGCACACAAAGTCCGGAACATGATACATTAACCAATCAGACGCCGAGTCAAGTCTCAAATGACTTCGTACAACCAGCGCTATTGGTTTTACAACCAGTATTAGTGAACTAAGCCCGTGAAATCAGCTAGAAATATCCACAACATAAGCGTGTAATATATGAACCAGAAACTTCAAACCTGTTTTGGTACAAACACAACTAACACAAAATGTTGTTTGTGTAAGCAAAAGAAAAGACCTGGTTAAACATTACAACTGATCTATGTTAAGAACGACTAAATGGAATTGCATGATAACCATGTTCACACACAAATCCGTCTACAACAACAATAATCACAAGGGATTAAAATATATGTCATTTCAGGTAGAAATACGACCGTAAACTTCAGCAGACACTATCAAATCTAATAGCAAGTATAATGTGAAATTTGTCTGACATAATGGAACTTTAGGAGAAAAAATTCTGAATTATCTCACGTAGCAAACCAACATATCAGTCAAATGAAAATGACAGAAAGGTGAGAAAAACGTATACAATTATTAACATACCTCTGCAGCTGAATGATTGCTATCATAATGGAGACAGCATCCTGGTAATGTGACTATACTGAAAAATTAGAAATATATATGCTGGTACGTGCCTGAAACCACGGAAGAAGAACATTTGGTAAGTGAACTACTACCACCAGCGCTTTGCACATGCTACAGTAAGTCAGTCGACTAAGTGAGTAAAACTAAACCTGTCAAAATTGTCCGAAAAAACTGAAACATACATCACAGCCTCTCCTGGGTCACACTTCGGCCATTTGTGTTCATTTTCCCAGCATTTCTGGTACTGTCTGAGTCTTTTCTCTTGATCATATTTGCCATCGCGTTCTCTCTTGTCATTATCCAATTTCTGCGGTTTCGATGGCGGCTGCGCACCTTGCAAATGCTTCCAGGTGTTAATAATTGTTACCGCACAATGCATTGAATATTTATCAACAACGATATCAATATTAAAACACATTGTTCAGTATATTTTGGATTATTCAACTAGTCGGCACATGCGACCTTTCCCGATTGGTCAATACTAGGCCGAGTCCCAATACCTTGTGTAATCACCAGTAATGAAATCAGTCCTGAAAGAAGAAGATAATTAAAAAATAAAAAGTAAGCAACAAATTAATTCACCTGATAAATGTCATGAGTCGACTGCAAACCAAGCAATGTCCTGATACAAAACGTATGGATATTACAGAGGCAACATAATTTAACTTCCAATACATTTCTACAACTTTAAAAGATAATGACAGCAAAAAGGACTTCAAACAGATGTAAGAGATACTGAATAAGTTACATGTAAATGAAATAAATAGAAAGAATGGAAATCAGATACGGTGAACATGATATAAGCTGTCCTTTCTTTTTAGACAATATATTTTCCATGTACGATTTCGGCACATCTATGAAACCATCCAGCACAAAGAACTATCAGAAATCAAATCACAACCAATCAATATAGGATGAATTTCTTGACTTCATTGACGCTAAGAACAAGATAAATTCTTATACCTACTTTACGACAGCAAAAGAAACCAATACAGTTTTGACACCCACATAGAGCTTTTATCTGACAATTAATGGATGTATTTGTAAGAACCTCACAATATAAAATATGTGTGGTATTACAAATTGTGGAAATACAAAGTCTGCACTAAATTTGATCCAAACGGAATACAAGAACTTCTTTGACTTTGTTGTCATCATCTGTAAAACCTTTATGTACTACAAGACTTACAATTGAAAATGGCTTATCAGAGACGACAATGTAAGTATAATAGATTATTGTGATAAATGGTTAGAATTACTCATTAATGCTTACCATATAACTTTGCTTCTGATAGACGATTGTGCCAACGTTCAAGATGTAAAAAAGACAGCAAGAAACCTAACAAAGTTAGTATAACAAATTTTCTTAAAGGACTGCGTGCGAATGTTATATCTAAGTTGTCTTTTGCTCCAATGATAAGAAGTCTATGGAAAATATTTTCACTGAAAATCATGTAGTATCTGTGATTATGAGAGATGAAATAGTTGAAAAGTTATATGAAAAACAAAAGAAACAAACTTTTAATGACACTTTAATTTTCTTTTCAATAAAATATTGCGACAGAGAAAAAAATATTTCATCATGTTGTCAATGTCATCCATCAACCTTAGATTTCTCCAATAAAAAACATTTTCTTTTCTAATCAGGATAATACACAACCCTTTTGCACGGAAATCTTTTTTTCACTTGCTTGTGCGGTCTGTAGGTAGATTGATCAGTTAGCAATTCTTTTAATTCAGCGTATTTTCTTTTCTTTTTGTGCCGTTTAATTTGTTACCACAATTGATTTATATTTGTGCAAGCAACTCAACTTTCAAGACGCAGTGAATGTCTTAGATATTGTTTTTCTTCATTCATTTATTTAAAATTTTCTGTCGCATTTTAAATGATGTGCATTATAATCAAGTCCAATGTATTTGAAGAAATAGTGTGAACATTTTGTGACTTTTGTAGTAAGACAAGGATGTCGGTATTTGAAAATAATGTTGTTTTTTTTCAATTTTGAATGGCGTAAAAGTATCGTCTAACACAAAAAAGTATCGTCTAAAACAAAAACCCATCAAGCTTCCCATATCATGAACACAAATATTCTTCCATGTTTAAAAAAACCAAGGTGAAATGCGTAAAAATTATAAATAATACAATTATAATTTTTTTCCATGGGAAAATTAATTTCTTTTATGCCTATGAACAAAGTGAACAAGTTTGCGGGTTGAGCCATATATCAAACATTTTGAAATTTGATACAGTAATTCGTTTCACATTTGATTCAAATAAATATTTAGATTCTTTTTCAACTGTCTGATAATGGTACAACAATTTATTCAGACAGATAGAATTTAACATGGGGACGGCATTCAAGTCTCAAAGGAATTTAACACGGAGACGGTACTCTAACCTCACTGTAACATAGCTTTCTATCAGGAGCACTGTTTTAGTGCAAAAGAAGAGAGAGAGAGAGAGAGAGAGAGAGAGAGAGAGAGAGAGAGAGAGAGAGAGAGAGAGAGAAAGAGAGAGAGAGGGGGGAGGAAGGGAGTAAAAGAAACAGATTATAAAAGATGTGTAATTATTTTATCCATACTTCAAAAAATACCCCGCCCCAGAACCCCCCCAAAAAAAAGGAGAAGAAAAAAAATCACGACATAGAGACGTTTACGTCTTTCTTGTTGATTCTCCAGAATAAGAATTACAATTAAATTTCAAAAGCACATCACAAAGTTCTATTTTGTTCATCATTTCTAGATAAATCACTTCCAAAGCAAGTCAGTACATAGTCTAATACACAACTCACTCTCTCTCTCTCTCTCTCACACACACACAATCACAATAGGAATCCTGATCCTTGCAAAATCTCACATTATTGAATTGCGTCTATACATGTACTATAAGCCTTCAATTTCTTACTAAAATCCGCTGTGTTCTGTCACCCAGTTGGGTTTTGCAGAAAATATACCAGTGTCAAATGCATTTGTCATTTATCCATTTTTCTTGCATGTTTACGATATGCCAGAAGCTAGTTTTTGTAAACTGACTGACCTCGGTTTATTCAGTGTGCGGAGTGGAAAAAGTTTTGGCAGCTCTCTGTGACGACTGCAGAAATTCACATGAGCCAGATTGGGTTCTTAGGTATTTATTACAAATTTTGATAATTCTGCAAGCATACTCTGACCGTATTTTTATCCGAGGTCAGTGCACTTGTTTCAAAAATTGTGTTTCGGACAAGATTAAATACACGGAGTGCAAAATATTACCCATGAACTGTTTCTAAGAGCAAAGTTAAAATATTTGGCTTCAATGTAAAACTTAAGGTAATTTTGAAAACGACAGATCAAATATCGGTGCATTTTTTCGTGACACATTGGATATTTTTTTTTTTTGCCAAGCCAAAGATTGACAGAGAGAGCCCCTGCTTTGATGAGAGAGATCGAGATCAAGTGCATAATTTTTTCAAAACCCAAATGGCCCATTTTAAAGGTATAAGACAGTTCCACTTAATGTTGTCAGGTCCATACAGTTTTTCTAAACCCAATGTGGTTCTTTCTATAGTTCACTCACTTCATTATAAAGTGTGTGTGTGTGTGTGTGTGTATGTGTGCGTGTGTGTCTGTGTCTGTGTGTTTGAATATTTTATACATGGTTCTTTGCGCTTCATTTGAATCTGTACAAAGTCTTTGTAAATGCGTTCTTGCAGCTCAGGAGGTAAACTACGAATCCTCTCGTCTTCTAATGTATCCACGAGAATCATATTCTGGGCTCACCAAAGGAATGTAGCGACAGCAAGGACACCATCAGGTATGTTCAAGGAAAGCCGTATCTTTATACTCTCATTCGTGAAGTTTTACACCACAACTGAAACACTGTGCTTGGTCTCCGTGTCCTAAGTAAACAAATTCAGCTCTGACTAAAGTTATTGGACTGGGTCCTTCCAAATATTTAGGCCATCTGAACCTCTGGAATTGATTTTCAAAATCTTCATAGCCAGGCAATGCCACAGGAAAATGTATTATTTTGTTTATTTGTAATTTTCGATGAGCTAGTGGTATTCAGAGAGGTTTGTGAGTGTGTGGAAGAGATCCACAGATAGGCACACGAACGGCTACAATTTAAGGTCAAACTGTAAATCATTTAGCGAAAACCCAAACATACAAAGGGTGGCGCTGCTATCCATGACACATTGTGCCAGGACGCCCGCCAAAATTTTTGTTTGCAGACGACACTCAGACAGCCAAGATCCAATACATCCAATTATCGATGCCAAGAGAAATCTATAAGGCAAGTTTTTCGTAAAATAGAAACAAAACTAAAAAGTGACTTGATCCACATTATAGAATGTGTGTGTGTCAGTTTCTTGCACTGGGTCAGCTTCCATGGCTTCATCAAATCTAGGACGAGTATATATGTTCATGAAGAATTCCTGACTCACAACTATTAGTGCAGTTGAAAAACACCACCCTCCTTTCAAAGCGTGTTGAACATTTGTGTGCGAAAACTTTGTTTAGTGACGAGTTTTTTTTAAAAAAATGAATAAGTGAAGAAATAAACAGTTTCATCCTTACTTCTATAATATTACATAATTACGAGTGTTTTATGAAGAAAAAAAGCACTAATCACGAAAGCTTGAATAAATTTCAGCACAGGATGTATGGAAATATCAAGGAATGGTGACAGTGATAGATTTTATCAGAGTTTATATATTTAAACTGAAAAATATCCTTAAAGTTCACACTAAAGCATATGGTACACCAACGTGGCCGTGTAGGCGCCTTTATTGATCTTAAATACAATGTTAATTGTTCTAAAATTTAATACCTAAATAGTTTTACCAAAATTTGTTAATTTCTAATTATTGGCAATTTACTCTTCATTTGTTATTACAAAACTTCCATACAAAATTATGGATAGGGATACAAAAGCATACTGATACAAAAAAAAAAAGAAAAAAAAAAAAAAAAAGAAAAAAAAAAAAAAAAACAAACGGAGGTAGTTCACATCCTTTCCAATTGGCGCCGCTTTTTTAAGAACGTCATAGAACGCGGCACTCAATTTAGTTTACATGGGATTCCCCTTTCTTTTATGTAAACATTTCTGTATCATTCCTTCTTTCTTTCCATGAATATATTTAGGTGGGAAGGAACGGTAGATTGATGTGAATTCCATATATTTATTAAATTATTTCTTTATCATTCTTTCATTTAATAAGAATGAGGAGATTCATTGATATATACCTCCTTGTTTCCTTTCTTAGAGTTGAGGAATTCCCTTGATGTAAATATTTCTGTAGTTTTCCTCTTTTTCTTCTGTGAACAGTGACGGTATTCCTTTGAGGTCAATGTTCATTTTCTATGCATCTAATATTTTAATTATTAAATTATCACATTTACACCTATTGACCATATTCGTATTTTGCACAGCACGTGCTCTAACACCTGTACTGGACCGTAAAAAAATCTATACTAAAACATGTATATGACTCGAGCAAATTCCATTTGGCGACAAAACATTTGCGCTTGATTCATGATTTTATATGAAAATGATCCAGACAGGTCATTCTTGTAATCATTGTTTCCAAACAAAATATTTTGGACAATGTCTAAGAACTATAACATAATGCATTTTTTGCGTTTATTGGCTTCTTTGGATCATATCAAGAACAGGCCCCAGTTTCACGAAACTCCTCAACTTGAGCGCACTAAAACTCGAATTTTGCTAGTCTACAATACATAAACTATACAAATTCAGTTAATCTGTATCAGTCAAAATACTCTAATCCTACACTTGATGTGCAAAATGTCTTTAAGGCAAAATACCAACCAAACCAGGTATTTTTGTGCGTGTTTCTAACACACACCAAAAAACTTATTGGGGAACAAGCTTATAAAGCAAAACACCTTAAAGCGTGTTCTGCCCAATTAAACCAGATATTTTGTGTGTTTCTAACACACACCAATAACCTTATTCGGCAAAGAGCTTTGGGGAAAAAAACTTAAAGCAGGCTCTGCCCAAGCAAACCAGTTATTGATTGTGTGTTTCTGATACACATCCCAATAACCTACTAATGGACAAAAGCAATGCAATATAGATTTACCTTCACTACCTTGTATACCTCCAGTGATAATGGATCGGCCCTGTTTAGCTTTCTACCCAAAACCTTCAATTTTTTTCTTTTGCTTTTTCATCAGTTACAGTGTAGTGATTTGCTTAAGTCACATTTTTAGATTTTTAAGAAAACTGTAAGATGTATAATAAAGAAGTCATTTTACGTTGAATAGTACAGTATGGGTTTCTGTTGTACTCGTCAATGTTGTGTAGAAAACCTGTATTTCACTTGACACTGTGAAGAATCCATGATTAAATTTTACCTGTGATGTGTATTTGTTTCTTTGTTCCTTTTTTGTGCCTTTCTTTGTTCTTTTTTTTTTGTACATTGATAGTACTATAATCACAGCCTCAGACATAAACACATGCAAATGCGGACAAGCAAACACTTTAATTTCGTCTACATTAATACACCTCCGACCCCAGACTCCACTCTGTATTTTACACTATGCCTATTTGACACAGAGCATGTAACATACTTGACACACAGGCACTATAAAGGAAGTAACCCAACTGTTTTCAATACGTCTGACACGCCTACATTTATTTAAAAAAAATAAATAAATAAAGTTGAACTTTTAATGTCAGAATTGTTTTCTCTGTATCATAAAAGTAGCTAAATAGAAAGAAGCCTGTTTTCCCCTTGAATAACTGATTAGGGGGTCCTCTGCTTTCTATATGAGGTTCCTGGGGATTTTAACATTTAATACCGAGCTCAATGCTCCCGGCCAATCTGACGTAAGAATTTATATTAACTTCTTTTCATTAAGTATGACCTTTAGTGCTACCAGGAGACCGTTTTTGCGATATTAATCAAAAATTTCCATAAAGTTTGGTTACATTAAATAAAGAATGAGTCCGGCTGATATACATCTTCTCCTAACCTGTTGTGCTCATGTACATAACCTCAAAGATCACCCTTCCCCTTTTCCATGACTCCGACTAATTTTCACCCAAAAGTTAGTATGTGTGTGCGTGTGTGTGTGTGTCAGAGAGAGAGAGAGAGAGAGATAGAGAGAGAGAAAAAGAAAGAAAGAAAGAAAGAAAGAAAGAAAGAAAGAAAGAAAGAGACTTGAGTTGATATAATAATGAAAAACATAAGGACACAATATGATTTTGTAAAATTAAAATCGTGGCAAAATAAGTGTCCCAGTAATTAATGCTCACCCATGCCTCTAAAAAAAAAAAATTGCAATTAGCGAAAAGGACTGAAAAAATTCAAACGTAAATTTTTTTTCAAAGTTTATTCTTTTATTCAGCAATGAATGTGTCAGCCTTTTTCGTATGAATTCCAATCAGTGAGAAGTAAGTTTGTTCATTCTTAAGTCAACGGCTTTTATAAATGTTGGAAATTGTGCATTCTTTTGGCCCATTAGAGAGACATAAAATTGCGAGAAGGGTATTAAACGGGGATATCTTTAGATACGTCAGCACGCCTCATATCGACTATGAGCCTTTATAAAGTTCTAGAAGTCTAACATTTCGGAGGCATCTTCTAAAACCAAGATTAGAGAGTTCGAGTAGAGTCGTGTAGTGAAATTGTGGAGTGAAATAATGGAGTTAAGATTACTACGCCCCACTGGGGTCAACAAGACGAAGATATCAAGTTTCACAAATTTTAGAAAAGATTCTCATATAACCATTTGTGTTTGAGAACAACAGATGTCCACACCTTCCTTCTGGACTGTGATTCAATGCAGAATTAAATATATGTGCTGCTACCTAAAGTATGTTAACACAATTTCGAAGTATGCACGAGTATTCCTATATATAGTACATCACAATAAGGTCTACAATAATACAATGCAATTGAATTAATATAACTTTGACAATTCAATAAAGTATTCAAAATATTAATTGAATCTTTGGTAATTTCTCACATCTGATTTAACCTTTGCTATTGTCACAGATTTTTTTACACTACACTAATTAGTGTAATCATCCTTTAGCAAGAATATGTCAAAGATGACCTTCTTCTTCTTATTAATATTATATTAGTATTGATATGTTATTCTTGTTGGCACTGCCGGTAACATCAGAACAGAAAAGTGATACATATACCTCGCTTATGCTTCGCATGTAAGAGAAAACAAATTGTTTAAATTGCCTGGCAATGTAATCAGGTCATCTTCACATTCAAAGAAATATGCTTTCCAAACTATATAGTGACACCGCAGCGACTGACCTAAAACACATAAAAGAAGCACACACAAGTATACAAACACATATCGATACATGCATATTTACATAAATACATAGAATCCTCGTCCATCTATCCTTCCTCCTACCTAAATCCATTCATGGAAAGAAAGAAGGAAGGACACTCTGCTTTTAAGTTTTTCGCGAAATTCTTCAGGCTTGTGATGAAAATATAAATTCAAATGTAGAGTTTTCAATTTCATTGTTATAAAACCCTTTATTGAAGCATTGCCACTTTGAATTGTGAGAAATGTGTATTCACAAAAACGTTCTCATTCTCCAGGGGCATATCCTGAGTGCGCACAATTACAAATAAATACTGAGTACTTATACTACTCAGATCGATGGATAGCAGGTCAAATATAGAAGAGAGAGAGAGAGAGAGAGAGAGAGAGAGAGAGAGAGAGAGAGAGAGAAAGAGAGAGAGGGGGAGGGAAGTATCCAAATCTGTCTTTATCCCAAGGGTTACGTGCTATCATTTAGGAAGCGTTGATACTGTTTTTTGCTTTTTTTAAAGAAAAACTCTGATAAAATCTATCACTGCCACCCTTCCTAGATATTTTCATAAATCCTTTTGCTGAAATTGGGTTTATTCAAGCCTGTCATGATCCATGTTTTTCTTCTTCATAAAACACTCATAAGGATGCAATCGTTTATTGTTCACTTATTCATTTCTTTCAAAAATCTATGCCAAACAATGCCCCCCTCCCCCCCCCCCCCAACACACACACAATTTTCAACACGTTTGGAAAGGAGAGTGGGGTGTTTCAAATGCACTAAGAGTCGTAAGTTGGGCGTTCTACATAAAATTATATTCGCTCTCCTAGAGGAAACCCCCCCCCCACACACACACACAAAACTGTAAGATGTCGCTGCAAACTGAGTTTCAGTGATGGAAAAAGAAGGATTGTTATAAATAGAACTAGGACGAATGTATGTGTATGTACGTGCGGCCAGTAGTGTCAGTTATATAACAAAAAAGTGTCGGGAAGCAACTTGTTGGTCTAGTGTATATGCTACTTAAGGTCAGTAAGCTTGGCAATTACTATTAATCAAATAAGATTAATATTTAGTCTCTTTAACTGATAGATCTAGGTTTGTTGAAACCTTGGCAGTGCAAGGGGAAGGATGTTTAAAAAAAAACCAAAAAAAAAACCAAAACAAAAACATGCACATTCAATAATGTGGATCAAGTCACTTTCTGCTGATTGGAAAATATAGTTGTTGTTGTTGTTGTTCATATCTTACGAAAAGAAACACTTACCTTATAGGTTTCCCTTGGTATCGATAATTACACGTATCTTGGCTCTCCGAGTGTAAAAATCTCAGCCTAATGCTGTAAACGAGCCTGTAGATTATAAGTTTGGGCGTGCTGACACCATATGTCATGGATAACAGCGCCACATTATGTATGCTTGGTTTTTCGCTAAATGGTTTGCAGTTTGACCTTAAATTGTAGCGCTGTTCCCAACCAGACTTTGTTAAACCGTTTACTTTCCATACATTTCATTTAATACAACGTCGTTTGGAATCTGAATTCATCATTCCTTTTGTTCTTCAAATCATTTCATTTAATACCACGTCATTTGGAATCTGAATTCATCATTCCGGTTTGTTCTTCAAATCATTTCATTTAATATCACGTCATTTGGAATCTGAATTCATCATTCCGTTTTATTCTTCAAATCATTTAATTTAATATAACGTCATTTGGAATCTGAATTCATTATTTCATTTGTTGGGTTAAATCATTACATTTCATAGTACGTGATTTGATTAATGTAATTTTGGCGGTGACAGCTGCCCATACATTACTCCTTTAGTCCATTGGTTGATGCAGTGACGGCGCGAAAGTTCGTGGCGCCTGGGGCAATGTTCTTTAGTGGCGCCCCTACTTTGCCACAGAGAACAGTTTTTTTTGTCAGTTGCCAACCTCCAACCCCCATCCCCTCTACGCCCCGGTTACAGTTGCAAAAAAAAAAAAAAGAGTTCCCGACGGCAATCCCCCCCCCCCAGGCGCCGCCAATGGGTAGATGCCAGTCTCTTTCAGGGCTAATATTGGCATCTTATCTCAGCACTTGTCTTTTGGGGATTTATTCTTCTATTGACCGTTCGACACCACAAGCTTAGCGTTATCATGAGTGAACCAGAGACATTTGTAGATCACGAGTAGCGTCTCATAGATTAGTTTGCTTCTAAATCCATGCTGATTTCGGTGCTTTGTGTTATAGTTGTCAAGCTAAGTCATGATGTTACACATTAGAATGTGTTCCAGGATTTTGCAGGATATACATGTAAATGAAGGGGCTATTTTGATAAAATATGGAATTAAAATGATGTGCATACTCCGTACACACTGTGTGCCGAGGTAACAGTCAAAACCATATCTATCACAAGTATATTTTTACTTTTCTGAGACCAGAATGACGTACGTATTCTGTGTGCTACAAGTTTTTCAAAATATAGAAACAAAGCTTATAGATGAATAGAAGTCTATGGAAAATTTGTCTTTGATGCTCATTTAGCCACGTATTTGGAACGTATTTATTGTATCCGCAACGCCTATATTGTTATTCATGATGCTTACGGCGGTTGTGCGTATGGTAAGATAAGACGGTACCAGCGAACAGGATTTCTATTCTAGGATTAATCGACGATATATAGAGTAATTTCCCCTCAGGGAGCGACCCTTTAATAATTTTTAAAAAAAAATATTTTTGTTTTCTTTTAAAACCTGGATTGTTTTTTCTTTTATTTCAATATAGTTATATTTCTTTTAGAAACATATATGACGGATATAATTGTATCTTTACACATCATAAATATTTTTTTTTAATTCTTCAAAAAACTCCCACTAACACCCTACCCCATTATATATTAAATGATTTGCCCCTAAGCGTTGTGATAGCAACCTGTTTAACGAAATGGAGGACGCATTTTTAAATTGTAAAAGCTGTGGAACTCAGGGGAAGATCATGAAGCGATGTACGAGATGTAAACACGCGTATTACTGGTGAGGAAACACTTCAGTGCATTGCCAGGAATTGTAAAATTTCTTCTCAAAGGGGACGTCTAATTTGTGCGGTGCTCAGGTATATTAACGTATGGTATAGTTTTTACATTCGGCTTTTTGCAATTTCTGTAGTTCGTAAGGCTGTTTTGACCCCGGGTTCATCTACTTCTTAGTATATCGTCTCCACGCATTCGTACACGAATACGTTGACTGGATACTACCTTACAAATCATATCAGAGATTGAAATCCAAGAAAAAGCAAGCAGACTGTGTATGGCAGCTCAGATCCCCATCGATGTTAAACGTCATTGATATATATTATTGTGACGTCTGCCGCGTGCTACCATGTACCATCGTTAACCCATTTCTCCCAAACGAAACGTTCTCTGCCTTTTCAATCTCATGCTAGTAAAAACCTCGGATGTGAATAATGGCTATTTTTAACCGCCATCAAGCACATGGTTGTTTTTACATCATAATTTCGTTTACGTCACAACGACTACATTCAATATGGTCGTTATGAACGCAGGAGCTGCTACTCCTCAGTTTTCATCTCTGGTTCGTCTATCTCAACTTGGCTGAATATGGTACTTCCAGTGTTTCTGTAGACTGTATACTCCACACTAAAGTCTTCTTTCATCAGATGATCTTTCCAGTATTGATCTCCATCTTCTTTCAAATGTTTTCAGTTTTGTCTCATTGACTACATTTTCTGGTAAACCGTTCCATGTCTCTGCTACTTGGTTGGTGAAATAATGTTTCCTTATGTCAAGACGCCAATGTTCCTTCTGAACTTTAAGTTTATGTCTACGAGTAGTAGTATTAGGGTTTAACTTAAACAGCTCGGCTGATGCTTTCTGATAATAAATTCTAGACAAGATCTTAAAAGTTTCTATCATATCTCTACACAGCCTGTGGTATTTTAGAGCTGGTAATTTCAGAAGCCATAGTAACACTTCATAAGTCTTTGGTAGCTCTTCTGTGCACATTTTCTGTTGATTCAATGTCTTTCTTTTATATGGACTCCACTCACTGTTGGCACATTATAAGTGAGGTGTGACAAAGGCTTTGAATAGTAGCCAGAAAGATTTATAGTCTGATGAGGTGAATGTTCGTCATATAATTTTGACTATCTGATTGGCTTTGTTGAGCTGAACCTGAATATGTTTGTCAAATACTAAATGCTTGTCGATGTTGATACCGATGTCCTTCTACATCTCCACCACTTCTAAATCAGTCATGCTTCCATCATACTTGTTACATACCTTTTGTTTGTTGCATATCTGGAGACATTTGCATTTCTCAGGATAGAAACGTAGGAGCCACTCAGCACTCCAGTTAAACAGATGGTCCAGATCATGTTGGATAATGTCTACATTGTCTTGAGATTGAATGTCTGTATACATTTTGCTGTCATCAGTGAATAAGAATAACTCAGAAGCTACACAATTGGGCATATCATTAATAAAAATTAAAAATAGTATTGGACCCAGTACTGATTCTTGTGACCCGTCATCGCTAACATAAGCAACAGATTGAGGCTATTGAAACCGAATGATTTCTTCAATTTTTTAATTATAAATTTGTATGAAAAATACATCAGGAATTTAAATTGTAAGTTTTTCATTGATTGTTGAAACCTGGTAAAATGTTATTTTCAACATCTATCATTTTAAAGAATCTGTTCTTGCATATCTAGCTGGATGTTCATCTGCCAAAATCTAAGCAATTTGGGAAGTATCACTATGATTACTTCCAAGTCTCATTCAGATAGTCAAAGTTATTCGATTCACATCAGAAAGAGATGAGGATGTCCTGAATGCCATTTCTCCATCACTGCAAGTAAAGAATTCCTGACTTTTACCTTCTTTGTACTTGGAAAGATCTTCCCATACAGCACTTGTAAAGCCATTGTACAGAAAAGATTGCAGCAAATGCACTGTGAGAAGTGGATATTTTGAATTGAAACTTTGTTTGGCAGAGGTGAAAGCTCTGTTTTTATCCTTCATGCAGTCATCCAGTTTAGGACATTGAATAATCTTCTATAGGTTTTGCTAAAGGCCTTTTAAATTTTTACGTCAGAATTTTGGTTTTCTATAAGGGTAAAGACAGTCATTCACCGCATCAGAAGAGGCCATTCTTATAAGGCTGACAACCAACAATACCTTGTGAAGCCAGACAAATCAATCTTTTGTCAGCTGTCCTAAATTCGCTCCAGTCCTTGATCTGTGCACCATGTTTTCTTGTGATTATGCGTGCTTGTTTCAAGGGCCTGACATCATTAACTGCATCACCAGTGTTCTTTGACAGTCAGATTTAAGTAATACCATATTTGCCTCGGAATTTATGACTTAGGAGTGTGTGTTATAGCTCTTTAAACCAAGGCTACTGTTCACATGCTCGCTTTTTTTCCATTTCTGTTAACAGAAAACCTGTGTCAGGGATTTTTCTGACAGCAGAGCTATTTATGTACAAGACTGGTTGCTATCACAGGCTTCATTCTAGTCTATGCCCTTGCACCAATGATGCTTATCATTCATCTTTGGTGTACAAAAGTTCCCTCCATGGCACCAATGGGGTGCAGATAAAAGACCCAAGAAAATAAAGATAAAAGATTGTGACAGTTGACTTTAGATTCAGTCGAGTACATTCCAAGTTTACTGAAGAGAGTGCACTCATTGCCAAAAAACCATATGATGATCAGTTTCATAGAGTAACAGAATAGCTTACTGATTTTGATTAGCTTGGGTACCAGTCAAGAGCACATGGTGGATCAAAGAAAATGTCAAAAAGAGAAGATGAAATCTTCAATGACAGTGCTGCATTTATTTCCAAAGTAGTGGACAGGGAGGAATTAAATGCAGACTCAAATGTCCATATAAATTTAGGAGGGGAATGGCTACTTGAGCACAAGGAATTCAAATTCCATTATGGAAGGCTTCCAACAGGGCAGGTCAATAATAATCACAGGCACTAAGGTCATTGATTTATTAATTTTTGCAATTAATATTCACTTTTCCAGCATCATATACTTTGAATTAGTTGTTGTTGAATCAGACTTTTACATGGTTTGCTACAGTTTCCATGTCAAGTAAAATAACTGTCCTGAACAGAATATACACAGTCATTTGAGCAGACAAGGAAATTGTTGAAAACTGTGCTGTAGTCTTACTCAGCAATGACTGATTTCAGGAATATAATGCTGGAAAATTGATTTAGTGCAGAAATTAATAAATCCATGCATGTGATAATGATATTTTTTTGAATTTCTTCAGTAAGCAAGAAACAGGTTACTGATAGTACCGGGTATTTGCAACCCTTTTTAAAAAAAAAAAAATGTACCCCCTTTTTGGTCTGGTAGGGGTCATTGGGCCCCACTTTTTCTATTTCTGCAATAAACACTGATATCATGTGTGCTTCTTTTGTCATCTTAGAAAAAATCAAATGGAACAGTATACAGTATGGAATTTTTAATTTATATATCTTAAAATATGAAAAGAAAAATGTCTGTGGTGAAGTAGCCATAATGCAAAATGCATCATACGTTTTGTATTTGACATTTTTGTTGAAATAGCATTAAAAACCCCTAAAAAATGTACCAATTTGTGGGTGGGTGGGTGGATATTTTTATCATCATTATTTATGTTTTTACTGCAATTGAATATGCTTTTGAAAGTAATAACATATATTACTGACACAAATAATTAAAAGTACAGAGACACAATAAAGGATACATTTTTTCACCATGGCCTAATGGACACATTCCAATTTTTCGTCACTACGTCTATGTCAGGGGCATTAACCATGGATGAACTTTGACATGCTCTAAGAAACAGTAAGTTGCAAATGATTTAGCGGGTGCAAAACATTTTTCAGTGATAAATAAGTTTAGCAGATACAGCTTGACACCTTTAGTAGTGATTCTAATAGCTTCTTGCAATATTATTATGCAAGCGTTAAATTTCACATTAGTAGCATGAACCATAGCAGATCAAAGATATAGTATACTTGCTATAGGTCCCGCCTCTGGTATTCATTTTTATATACCCGCCATAAGACTGAACATAGATTGTTATGATCAGGTCAGTCCAAACATTAACAGTTTGAATTAAACCATGTGATAACTTCAGTTCTACTTGTTTCTTGTACCTTGTGGTATTTACTTTTTATGTTCTTAATAAACCCACTCTCCTATGGTGGGTTATCTCTCCTTTAATAGGATAACACCACTGCCACCATGTTGTAAATGTTGGTGGTAAAATACCGTTTGGAATAGAGCTTTACTAATCCACTTGCCTGACTCCCAGGACAAGCTCAAATTCGACATAATGTGAATGCATTATTCAAAGCAAATTTTGACAAGTAGTAAATAAATATTTTTATTTTCACTTGTGTTATATTTTAATTGTGGGCCGGTACGTCCTATTACCGTGTTACTACTTAGAAAACATACCCCAGAAAGTTTTATTATACTTACTCTTTAATTTTTATCCTATTGCATCAGTAATCAACGTGCAAGGCATTGGTCATTGTGAACGAGTTTCATTTTCAATAAATGGGTATTCCAAGGTGACCTCCGATGGGAGGGCGTCTAAAGAGAACATACAGCTATGGTCAGTACATGTAGTATGGAACGAAAGTAAAAAAAAAAAATTTTTAAATGTAAAGGCAACACATTTATTAAAGATTTTCAAAATTAAAATTGAATTAAGATCTTTGTATGCCCAGGTTGTAGTAGATCCATTAAATAATTATGATTTATGACATTCTTATGTTATATATCACTCTATATAATTCAGATGTGACGCATGATGACAGTGATTCTCAGAAATGCTTGAATGCTTTGGTAATAGGCATGGCACGGTAATAGGACGTCATAGTATAATATTTGTAGGTATATAGGATTTACTAACCGACTTTGAACAATCAGCATGTCAAAGATTGTTTTGATTCATGTCATTGATTTCAAGGTGACTCTGTGATAATGGTTAATAATATAACCCATAAGATTTCTTTAACAGGTGTGTTAAAAGGCACTCGTCAATAATGATTAGCTATCTGAAAATCTAGCACCCGCAAGCAGTGTTTATCATCTGTTGTTTACATGATTATTGCAGGAGACTGATACAATCTTACTGTTATGAAAAAAATTAAATGGGTAAAAATAAGTGTTCTCAAATCATTCACAAAAGTTGCCTTGTGAAAGATTGTTTAGATGCATGTAACTGATTTCAAGGTGAAAATTAGATGATGTGGAAGCAGGCATGCAATTGGACAGACATGCGATTGGACACAACACTCCCGAGAAGAAAGCAGAGTGTATTATTTGACACTGGAATATTTCAGTGAGGGACTTTGTTTTACCTTCTTTTCTTACAGGATTTGAAACTAAAATCAGCATGATCAGTTTGAACTTTAAGTGGAAACTTAGATAAATAAAAATGTTTTCATATATTACAACATGATTAAAATTACGTTAACTGTTCTTGGCTGTTTAATTTTTCAGTTAAAGGTCTTTTAACTAAACATCACTCTCTCATAAAAAACTAGCAATTTTTCAAAAACTGTATCTATCTATCCATTTATATGTTTATTTTTACACATGCATATGTCTGTTTTTGCTCTATATCTGCATTTTAACTATCCCTTTTCTTAATTCATCTGCATATCTATCTACATGAACAATTTACATATATATTTTTTGATAACTGTTTTAAGGCACAAACAAAAATAATAAGAAGACAAAAGTTCTATATTTTGTAAAATAATGCGATTTCATTAAAACATTCTATACTTTATTTTAATATATTTTTTTACTTTAGTTGTGATATTTTGTTGTCATATTTTGGGGCAAGCTGAAATTCCCCAAAAGCAGTTCAATTTTCCAGTCATATAATGTACTGTTCATGGGACTCTTGTTTTCAAATAATGGCCTATGACCCTTTTTGCAACTCTCAACTACAAAAGCATTAAAAGATATATAAACAAATGATGTTTAACATTATTGGTTTGTAATGTTTTTCTAATAAATAGAAAAATAAAAAGTACTTTTCACTCTTCTGAAGTAGGTTTAGTAGTACTTATCAGCTTATACATAAAATCTTACATAACAAGCACAAACCTGGACAATGCAAGAAAATAGTATACCCATGATTTCTTTGTTTCTGGCCTTTATAAAGTCTAAAAAAATTATACTTTGGAATCATTTGAAAGAATTGTACATTTGAGTGAAATGAAAATGCTCAACTTTGAACCGTAAATACTGTATTGGTAATTTTTGCAGGAAGAATGTTAGAAGATTAATTGACACCATCATAGAGCTTTAAACAATTTACTAAGCCGTGCATAATTTTGGTTTTTGTACTATCTAAACACACATTTTTCTTTAATTAAAAGGAAGTTTTCCTCAATGGAGTTAAAATTGGTCCTAAGGGAGATAACCTTCTCTGTGTTCTCATTTTTTTATAATCTGTTTTGAAGAAGTGATATCAGTTTGCCAAATATAAATTGACCCCCCCCCCCCCCCCCCCCCCCCCCCAAAAAATAAAAAGCTCATACTGAGCAGCTGCTGGAATCGATTTAATGCAACTTTTTTTTCTCTTTTTTTTTTCTTCAGGTAATTGGGTTAAAAGTCTGCAATTCAGTTAAAGACTTTGATCAATATTGCAATCAGACAAAAGTCCAAGAAAGTACATGGTACAACATTTTCGGGGACCACAAATTTTAAACTTTGGCACTTATTCCTAGCGGTTTGAACTGACAGAAAAACTTTTCTTGGCTTTAGTTGCAGAGACTGTCAGATTCAAGACTGGCCTTTACATAGAACAGAATGTAGACAGAATGTCAATGGATCTAACAGCCAGTCAGAAACACAGCTACAGCACAGGAATGTAGACAGAGTGTCAATGGATCTAACAGCCAGTCAGAAAAACAGCTACAACACAGAATGTAGACAGAGTGTCAATGGATCTAACAGCCAGTCAGAAACACAGCTACAACACAGGAAGGTTCAGGACTTCAGAAAAGATGACCAAAGCATTTTCGCTGATGGTAATTGGAATAATTTTTTCTATGCCAAGATATGTATAGCTGCTAATTTTAATTCAAACAAACATCAGATAGGTAGTTATTACATGGTACATATCAAATTTAGATGGAATTTGGATGGTTTAGTTGAACCTCCCTTTTCAAGGTAAAATGATGTACTTTTCATGAAAAACTGAAAAAGTTGACCTATTATAAGAAAAATGAATGACCCATAGACTTATCTGAGGCAAACTTTGAATTTGCCCCTGATGTTTACCTTTGTGCCCTAGCTGTATATATTTTTTGTATGCCCCCATTACTTGCAGGTGGAGCAATTTGATTTGGTCCAGTCGATTCATCCTTTGAAGCTTGTTAGCAAAATTTGGTTTCCATATCTCTCTGCATATGTAGATGACCTAATTAGATTTATGTCAATGATGGAGATTTTTCAAAGTTTTACATCTTTTTGAACATAGACTTTTTTGACAAAAATGTTGTGAGCAAGATTAATAAAAAAAACTACTTAATGTAGACAGATGTTTTTTTAATTTTTGTATGTGTTTCTTAATTTTAAAGACTCAGGCGATCATTTCACAAAACGTTTTCAACTTACAAGTGCATGTAGGCACATATATATATGTAAGTGTTGGTGTAATTTATTAATGTTGGGTTTCACATATATATATGTAAGTGTTGGTGTAATTTATTAATGTTGGGTTTCACATATATATATGTATGTGTTGGTGTAATTTATTAATGTTGGGTTTCACATTTGTAAATGGGTTGTAAGATAATACGTATATAACCAGAGTGTACATAAATTAAAATGCATATTAATTTTTCCTGTTTTAAATAGAACACCTTTTGAGTAAGGGCTAAATTGATATCGTACTTGAAAGAAATTTAAAAAAAATATATATTTTATATTTGTATGAAAAAGGACTTGCATATTTTATTATTCAGTAAAAGAAAAAGTAAGCATCAGCTCTTGTCCAATATGTTTAGTGCAGGTCTTGTTTAAGTTCACAGAGTTGTACCATTTATGAACCTAAATTCATTATCCTCAAAATGTTATATTCCCCTGCCATTTATCTAACCAATCTAGATAAGATAGAAGAGAAAAGAAAGAAAAACCTAAAGAAATGGAAAGGAAGAATATAGGATATAGTGCATCAGTATTTCATTTGGCAATGAAATACAGTTTTCTTCTGGTACAACCCTGTGCAGAAGATATTTCATTATTGGCCATGGAACTCTGATTTCTGCTTGTCTCAATCAAAATAAAATATTAAGTTTGTCTCTTCCCCCTTACAGAACTTAAGTTAACCACAGAATGGATGATTTTAGGACTGGATTGATTACTTTCGGATTATCTCTGTTTATCTATCTTTTGATCAATTGATTGATATAATTTTTTCTCGGCAAGTAAAATATTCTGTCACTTGCTCAGATATTGTGAAGAATATGAAGAAGTTTTGTGAGCCATTTTGTGAAATTATATATACCAAGTTGGTACAACATTTTGGGATAATTTCAGAGATTCCCAAAAGCATTTGATTTTTATACCCCCTGAGGGTATATAGCAAATTCTCATGTTTGGCATGCAGTCTTGTTAGCACAAGTGTGTTGTGTGACTTTTCTGCATAAACTGCAAGCCTCCTGTGATTTTTCACTAGCTTTGTAGACACTTTCTTATTCATTTCACTGGGGTTGTAGACAATTCCTTATTCATTTCAGTGTTGTTGTAGACAATTCCTTATTCATTTCAGTGTTGTTGTAGATAATTCCTTATTCATTTCACTGGTTTTGTAGACAATTCCTTATTCATTTCACTGATTTTGTAGACAATTCCTTATTCATGTCACTGGTGTTGTAGACAATTCTTTATTCATTTCACTGATGTTGTAGACAATTCCTTATTCATTTCACTGCTTTTGCAGACAATTCCTTTTTCATTTCGCTGCTTTTGCAGGCAATACCTTATTCATTTCACTGCTTTTGTAGACAATTTCTTATTTATTTAACTGGTTTTGTAGACAGTTCCTTACTCATTTAACTGGTTTTGTAGAAATTCCTTATTCATTTCAATGATTTTGTAGACAATTCCTTATTCATTTTAATTTCCTTGTTAAAAATTTTATTAAAAAAATCATAAAATGGTAGTTAAATGAAGAAACTGTTTTTAACCAGCTGCATACTACTACCATACTAAATAACAAAATAAAGACGATAGCAGTAATGATGATCACAATAGAGTTGATAATCTTTATTGTTGTTGTTGATGTTATTGCTTCTGGTGCTTCAACTTCATCAACATCATCATCATCAGCATCATCCCTACTAAAATGTCAATACATGTGCAATAAATGTGACATGTCATCTCTCTCTCTATCTCTCTCTCTTAGCACAATGTGCATTCAGATTATAATAGATAACTCAAGGTAACTAATTTTCAGTGTCAATTTTGTGTAGATGGATAGGACTTGAGTGTAATATATAATGGTGCATATTAACTGGATTTTGTTACTTAGTACATGTTGATACTGAATGTTAAAGCATCCTAGTTGTGTACATTAACCTTGTTACCTATCTGTGAAACAAAAAAAAAATATTCCCATATATTCTGTAAAGTTCAGTGATAAATAAGTTATTGTTGTGTCTTTTGTTATAATTCTTACTCAGAATACCTTGTCTTTCCGTTAATTTATCCTTTTCTTCTACTTTTTGAAGATATACAGCGATCATAATATTTGTTTATTTGTGTAACTTAATGTACCAGTATGAAGCTCTATGGTACCGATTATGGAACAAAATTAATTAGTTCCAACACTGACATTGATAACAATATTTATTATGATAAAGAATATGATTTATATATGAATAATAGCTGAACTATCTTTTAAGTATAATTTGGTTCCTATAAAATGAATCATACAAGTCCAAATATTTCATTGCTGTGAGTTGGGATGAATCTATATTAGAACACCATAGCCAACTTCTGCAGAATCAGTTACCGAACAACACTTGTATAATAATGTTTACCTAGCATTTCCATGAGAAAACATTTATTTTGACCCATCTCAGATAAGAACTGAATCTGCATAATACTTTTGATACCTGATATCATCTAGAAAGATTCTGAATAGCATGAAATGGAAATTTTAAAATAGCACACTCTCGTTTGTGTCTGCGGCAGTCAGTGTCTAGCAGTGTCTTGGTAAATTTAGCCCACACAAGATTTTATAATACTGTTGTATAATATGTAGTATACATGAACTATCCTGTTTCAGTTATCAGCATACATGAGGTTAGGATGAAGTTATGGATGGGTATGATTTTGTATTTACACTATTTTGGTAAGGAAGTTGTTTGGTGTGATAAGAAAAACATCGTTATTGTGTAAACTGAGCAATGAAAGGATATTTATGCTTGGAAACTGCTGCGAGAATTTCTTTGAAACTTAACAAACACATTCATTCCAAGGCCTTGTTGGTCCTAACTGAAAATAGTGACCCTTGGACATCCAATATGCCCACAATGGCAGCCATTTTGGAAATCTTATTATCACTACTACTCCTGAATGGATAGTCATATCAAAATTGGGTTTTTAGTAAATAAAACTTCATATGATGTTGGTCCTAAGTGAAAATGGGGCTGAAAGGATGGTCATATCATCATGGGATTTTCACTAAAAGATTTCATATGATGTCTAGCTGGTCAAAATGGTACTGATCAGACATTCAATATGGCCAGCATGAAAAAATTGTGCTGTTACTACTTCCCCAGACCAGATGGTCTTGTTCACATGGAATTTACACTAAAACACCTGTGGTGTCTGGTTCATTCTAGATCAAAATGGTGTCCATATTAGACATCCAACATAGCTGCCACAGTGGTCATCTTGAACATTTTGTGATCAGTACTCCTCCTGAATAGATGGTGATATCTTCATGATTTTTTCACTAAAAGATGTCTGATTTCTACTTGGTATTAAATGAAAATGGTGCTTATCTGACCTCCAAGATGGCTGCCATATCTTGTTTGTTTTCTTGAACGGACAGTCATAGCTACATGGAGTTTTCAACAGAAGACTTCTTATTATATCTGGTTAGTCCTAAATGAAGAGGATGCCGATCTGAAGGACAATATAGCTGGCATGATGGCCATATTGAAACTACTCCGAAGAAACTGATGGCTATAGTGATATGGGGTTTTAAGTCATCTTATTATGCCCAGTTGGTTCTTAATGGAAAAGGTACCAACTGGACCGCCAGTATTACTGCTATAGTGGCCAGCTTGAAAATCTTGTTATAGCTACTTCTGATGAAAGGATAGTCACTGTAGTATGGGGTTTTCACTGAAAAACTTTTTACGGTATTCGGTTGGTCTGAAATGAAAACAGTGCCAATTAGACAGGTATCCTGTGAACAGCAGCTGAAAACAAAAAAAATGGACTTAACTGGGATTTCTGGAAAATCTATTCAGCCAGTTGAGCATCAGTCCCTTTGAGGGACTCTTGTTGCAGTAAAATTTCCTTTCTCCACATGGTGGCTTAGTCATTAGCTGCGACATAATGGGTAATGGGTTCAAATCCTGTGTAGACCAGCCCAGGATAGCAGTCATAGCTTAACTCTTTGTTTGCAAGGTTCTTAACTCTCATTGCCTTGCCATCAATCCTCCATACAAGTCTGTCTATTGTCGGTTAGTCCAGATGTATGCCTGTTGGCAAGGGGATTCATGTTAAGATTCATTGTCTCTAAGTTGAGCACTTGTTTCTCTACTAAATCAGTATGGAATATGGTATAAAAAATTGGTGGCAAAAATTGAAGCACATTAAAGTGTATCAAACACTTTTAAAAAATCTGATGAAATGGACATGACCTTACCAGAAATCTCAAATACATAGGCAGAAATATTCTAAATAACTCCTCACAATAGAATTCTTCTGAAAACTTTGGCCATGTCAGAAACCTGAAAGAAAATTTTCCTTTGAATTTGAAATCTGCTAACATTGAAGATTACAAATCTTCTGCTCTCAGAGAACTAAGACTCTTCTTAGAGTCCATGACACTTCAGCATGACCAGATGATACCCATAATCAACTTCTGAAACGCTTAACCAAATACAGATCTCAGTATACTATTAAACATTTGAAATAAATTTTGGAAAACTGACAACTTCTTGCTATCTTGGCGAGAAGCGACAGTGATACTGGTACCTTATTTAACCTGGAAAAGATCACGCCAACCCTTTCAGCTGTCATCCCATATAACTAACAAGCTGTATTTGCAAAATGATGGAATGAATGAGTCCAACGATTTTGTTTGTTTTTGTGGTGTTTAATGCCATGTTTCAGCACATGATAGGGTATACATGGCAGCCAGTATATTTGGTGGAGAAAGAACCTGGGAAAACCCCAGGTAGAACATCGGACCCATGGGAAGCTACTGTCAAACTTTCTCACATACTCATGTTGGTTGAGTTGAGACTTGAGCTCATGCGGACAGAGGTGAGATGAGAGTGATCTGTAAAGGCAAATGCCTTAGACCACTTGGTCACCCAGTGCCCTTCTAGGTCTAAAGGGCAGCGTACCTAACTTTATTGCCAATTTTTTGAAGATACAAATTTCAGAGTTAGGTTAGGTATGACCTGGTAATAAAAATAAAACAAATAGCTCATGAGCTGGCAACTCTGCTGAAACTATGCATTAGATCTTAGCTCAAATATCCCCATCATTAGGGACCAAACACTTTTCAGTGGGGGGGGGGGAGGGATCTTTTTTTTACAAAATTTCTGGCTTTCAAATAGTTTGAACCCCCCCCCCCCCCCCCCCCCCCCCCCGCCCATTCACTATATTACTTTAAAATATTAAATTATCTTGAGGATAAAAGAAAACAAAAATATCCTTGTTTGAAAAAAATTCCAAGCCCCCTAAAGTAAATGATCAGTCCCTTTGCATAATCAGGGACTTAAAGAGCTGAGGTAACCTTTGCTATATTTCCATATATTATGAGACTATGTTTGCCTGTTATGATCATTTGCATTATAATGGGACTGCCCAACCCCCTGTTATGATCATTTGCATTGTAATGGGACTGCCCAACCCCCTGTTATGATCATTTGCATTGTAATTGGACTGCCCAACCCCCTGTTATGATCATTTGCATTATAATGGGACTGCCCAACCCCCTGTTATGATCATTTGCATTGTAATGGGACTGCCCAACCCCCTGTTATGATCATTTGCATTGTAATGGGACTGCCCAACCCCCTGTTTCTAAATTTTCATAGGCCTTACTCTTTTCAGGCCTTTACTCTATGGCAATTTGGTTGCCATAAACTGCCATAAAATCACATGCAATGACAGTATCTATGAAGGCATCTCTGTCTTTTTATATTTATTTTTGTTAATAACTGTGTATTTTTGTGCGTGGGACATATGAAATCTATTGGACGTATCTACCAATCTATCTTGCCTAAGCAATATTATATTTGTCCTCAGTGTTCTGAATGAAGGTTTGACTTTAGTCCAAATACCAAGCAAATTTTTACTTTTTATAGATCTAACAGAAGAGGAGCAGACTGATCCAGTTGTTGTTGAAGGCTGTAGACATACACCACTGGTTAACTTTAATCTGGCAGTTAAACCACCCTCTAGAAGCCAAGTAAAGGACAAAAGTGCTGTGACAACATCTTGTGGGGAAGTGACTGTCCGGACATACCTTTACCGTGATGAAGAGTGTACGGATGTCCCTGAACTTGACATTAAGCAGACACACTGCCAGATATTTGTAAAATATAACAAAATGAAACATAAAATTTATATTCAAAAGTCATGGACAGGAAGTGAAATTTATAAAGTTTTATCACATGAATTGAAGATTCCTCTAGAAAATTTAAAGGTCATTCACAAGGGAAAACTGCTGAGTGTGGAGTGTATAGGTGAGGCAGTAGAGGAGCGGGCAGTGTTACAGGCAATTGGGGAAATGGCAGCAAGTGGCGAGGGTCTAGACAAACATGATATTAGTGTTATGATGCAGCAGCTTGGACTAAAGAGAAATGAGGCAATTAAAGCACTCAGGAACACAAAGGGGGACCTGATAGATGCAATTATTGAAGCAGGAAAGAAATAAAGTTTTCATGTACTAAACTGTTTTTTTTTCTTGGTTTTGATTAAATTCTAACTTTTTCATTTTGGTATACCTATTATACTGTCTGTACATCCATTATTTAATTTCTGAAATATACCTCCAAGTCTGACTGGTCATGTAATTTTTATAGTATATATTACTGGTTCTTTTACTAGGGTTTTGTAGAGAGTCATTTTTAATAACATTTATTGAAGACAAAATAGGGCAAAGTCTCTATAATAGTCTTCATTTACAGTGTTAATTCACCACTTTACTAATGGTCTGCAATCAGTAACATATACTACTAATTTTTAGTGTTTTTAAACTACTGATCATGCAGTAGATATGTAGATAGCTAGCTAGATGAAGGGAGTGTTTGAGATAATCAGTGCTATGTCAGTGTTTTTGTGTGATGGTGTGAGCACAATTAATTCTCAAACATACATACATACATACATACATACATACATACATACATACATACATACATACATGCATGCACGCACACACGCACTCACACATGCATGCATACATACATACATACATACATACATACATACATACATACATACATACATACATACCATATATATGTGCGTATAGTCTGGGTCCAAATGCAAATAACATAGACCCTGAGCTTCCGTTGCATAATGCGCTGGCTGATCAGGGTCTCTGTTGTTTGTTCTACTGATTAGTCCTTACAAACTGCATAGACCCAGATCTGCCGGCACATTATGCACTGGCAGATCTGGGTCTGTGCAGTTTGCAATTGGTATCGGATTATATGCAAGTATATACAGTACATACTTATATTACTTGACATTATGCCATTGTGTACAGCTATAATCCAGCACTGGGTACTGTAGAAAACTATTCATATACATGTGCTGTAAATGTCATTTCTTTGCACAAGTATTTAAGTTAACTGTGTATTGCTGCAAAACAATATTTTGTGAAAGGGGTATCCCAGAGTCACATTGTTGTTATCTATCTTTCAGGCCTTTTGTCCAAATAATTTCATCTGATTAGTTCATTTTTTCAGCAGAGGCAGTAATTCATGGATGATTTTTGTTTTCCTCAATTGTTTTAATATTATCATTCTAAATTTTGAAATATTTAACTAATTTCACCAAATTGAAAAAAGCATTTAATTCAAGATTTTTGCCAGTCATTCTTGTCAGCTGGAATAGTCGTAATGTTTCACATCATTCATGTCAGCTGGAATAGTCGTGATGTTTCACAGCATTCATGTCAGCTGGAATAGTCGTAATGTTTCACATCATTCATGTCAGCTGGAATAGTCGTAATGTTTCACATCATTCATGTCAGCTGGAATAGTCCTAATGTTTCACATTATTCACGTCAGCTGGAATAGTCATAATGTTTCACATTCGCATCAGCTGGAATAGTCGTAATGTTTCACATCATTCACGTCAGCTAGAATAGTTGTAATGTTTCACATCGTTCACATCAGCTGGAATAGTCGTAATGTTTCACATCATTCACGTCAGTTGGAATAGTCGTAATGTTTCACATCATTCACATATTTTTTCATCCACTAATTCTTTTAAATTTATGTAATAATATCACATAAGTATGTCCCTAAGTGAATATATAAATAAACACACAAATGAATCAAATAAGGAATGGATTAAATAATTACATTAATTAATCGATGAAGAAATAAAATTCAGATTAGTACACTCCGTGCATGTCAAATTTTCAAATGAACTGAATACTTAAAAGATACTTACTACTTTCACTATCAGAGTTTTTAGTTTTTTTTCACAGTATTTTTATGTTGCAAGAATAATTTTAATGAACAAGGAAGTAAAATAAATGTATAAAAACTCTCAATTTCATCATGAATGAATTTTAGTATGGTTCTACATGTTCAATCTAAGCAATGCCATTTGCTACATGTCACAGTCTTCATTACAATGAAATTAAACAGCAGGGGACAAAAAGAACCTAAGATGATGAAAACACTTGCGACCCCAACATATACTTTGTCATAGTCCATCAACTACCGGTATGTAAATTCTGCACATGGTATCTTTAATGATGTATCATGTGCTGATCAAGAAACACTGTAATAATTAGCAGAGTCTTGTTTGTAATTTTTCATTCATAAATTCATACATTCATAAATTTCTCAAAAATGTAACATAGCATCAATGTATCTGTTTCGTCTAATGGAGTAGGTCATCAAGTGTTTTCAAGTTAAAATGTTGCATGACATCGTACATGTATACATACTAGTAAATCATCATTGGATATGTTCAGATGATTTAGACTTGAAAAAAACTTTCTTAGGGTGGATAAATTATTTCATTAAAACTGTAAAAAGTGTCTATGTATTTATACGAGTAAACATCTTTCCTCAGATATTTAGATGTCCTATTCGTAAACTGTTTCAGTGTTTTTATAAATTTGTCATCATTAAGGTTCCTTGCAATTTGTTCTGTAGATTGCCTCATACATTTAAAGCTATCTCAAAACCTGACTTTCCTTTCAACTATTCTTTTTTCTCTTTTACAAATTTGCCAACTGTGAAATCCTTGATGAGTTAAATATATTTCTCATATATGGTCACTGGTGCTTCTCACTTGGGTCTGCATCCATCATCCATGAACAGTTGTTTTTTATGGCTACTTCTAAAGTATCTGGTGGGTTTCTTTAAAATCCTCAATGTATCCAACGCTATTGCTATTTTACCATAAAATCCTCAATGTATTCAACGCTATTGTTATTTTACCATAAAATCCTCAATGTATCCAATGCTATTGTTATTTTACCATAAAATCCTCAGTGTATCCAACGCTATTGTTATTTTACCATAAAGATTTTGAAAAACCTTCACTAATTTCATTTTTGGTCGCAGTTATATAATATATCCCGGTATTGACGATTTATATGGATTTTATGACATCCAATACATTTATTCTTTCAAACCATTCATCTTTCCCTGTTACTATAAGTGTAGTTCGTTCATTGTTCCGCAGTAATCGTATTCTTTCAGCCTGTGTTTGACTGTAGGTGCTAACTCCCTGATATACTAACTTTTTGTTGTCTGCATCGGTTAGATTTACTGGATCAGCAACTCCAATTATTCCGTTCTTTCCCATCTCCACTAGAAAACTAATGCCTCAACCTTTTCGGATGATAATGGTTTGGTTTTGCATCAGTATAACCCTTGGTCCGCCCGTCCACACTATTCTCCTATTCCTTGGTTGCCACATTTGATTTTTCCCCATACTAAAGCTCCATTCCATTGCATCTTCACTCTATTTAATCTTAGTTTTGAACAGATCCTGAATGTTTCCTGAAACCATAAGTACAGAGTTCCTAACGGATCCATATATGTACTCCTTGTTTTTGGCGACAAGTTGGTTGACAACTTTTAAATTTTTTTATCATTTATATTTTTCGAAAGGTTTGGCTGTTTTGGTGGTAGCCTTGACTCTATACTCAAAAATTAATGCATTTGTTCGCTTAATGTTTTATACCATTTTTTAGGTAATGTGTTAAATAGACCGAATACGTGGCGGCGATTTTATTTTTGTCTCTTTTGTGACCTCATTCTATCCTAAGCACAGCATAGATCGATGTTTGGAAATTCTTTGCTTCCTCCAGAAAATCATCAAATTCAGTGTCATTCGTCTGGACTTGCAGCAAAGCCAGATCACTCGCTTTACACATGATCGTTCACAGCTTTTTACACTCTGTCGAAACGAGATCTTTGCGTGGCCGATACACTTCTGGCGTTTCTCTGGATAATTTCGAGACAATAGTATTTTATCCCCAACTTTCCACCCTACCCCTTGTTTTTTTTCAATTTATTTGTCTATCTTTTTAGGTCCAGTAGTTTAGGTAAAGATCCCCCTCTTGGACACAAAACTTGGAGTAATACCGGAAGGCTGGGCGCAGATCTAAGGTGCTATAAAAAAAACTCACCCACTAGATAATTTCTAAAGCAGCTCAGGATGGACTCGCGTGTAACATTTATTATTGTAGGCTCGTCCTCCCGCTGAATGGGGGTGTTGATTATAATGCTACTTTCCGCCGTGTCATCGCCAAGTAAGGCTGTCATTTCAGAATTCTTGCCATAATCACCTAGGTGAAAAGTCTTGGTGATAAATACGAAAGTACAACAGCAGTGTCTTACTATGAGAACCTTAGTCCAGAAAATGGAAAGGGCGTTGATTTTGGATTTCATGGTCATGATTGGCAGTGAAGACTCATTTGTTAATTAAAGATGCTGATGTATTTATTTTACACACTATGATTTGTGGATGAACCTTGAAGAAAAACGTTATGCCGTTTAGAAAAGAATCTCGACCATTTAAGCCATCCGCCAGGATGTCAGAAACTCTAACAAAAACCTTGCCAAAGACGCGGCCATATAGATGGCCTACAAATATAGACACATTTCCTTCGATTTTGAGTTAATCACAGACTACGGCCCTTCACCCCACCCCCACCTGGAAAAAAGCGGCTCATATTTAAGAAACACAGCAAAGTAATCAAACCGCGACATACACCACCTCCAGTATCAGTCTGGAGTATGAGAGGGAGGCAAATGAGCTTAAGAATATGTACCTTGCAAAGAAGTGCATATGTCAAATTTATGATTTAATTTGATACAATATCTTGTAGACCTCGTAATAATTAAAATAAAGAAAATGATAAATGGGGGTAAAAAACCATAGTAGTAGTAGTCTAATATGATTTGGCCCATGCAGTAACACACACTCACACACACACACATCGTTGTTGAAAGATGAAATATATTTGACAAATCTTTGTTTAGAGCACAGTCTGTTATTTGTTTTCTGTGAATTCTTAATGAATGATTTAATTTATTGAGTTAAATCTAGAACCAGTAAATCGACTTATTTTCATTTTAACCTTTGAAACATTTGAAAATATTTCCTTTAAAACACATATTCAGTTCATTAAATATTGATTTATGACTAGATATTCTATCATATTAAACATATATAATATAATAACATTTCCATGTGACCAAAGATCACAAAGTTTTTTCAAGTCAGCATTATATTTTGTGTTCTTGAATGGTATTAAATTCAGTAAATTGGCAAATGACATCAATAATGCTTTAATTATAGCGGCGTTGATCAAACGGGTTTTGGCAATTCATGGTCAGATGATCCTATTATTAGTGTTTGAAATAAAATTAATTACGGACACACTGATCAAACAAAGTGTTAAACAAAAAGCTGTGATAATATAATGTTTAATTATATAATAAATAGAGCGGCATTAATCAAACAGGTTTTGCACAGTGACGATCAGATACCCTAACTATTATTGTTTTCATTTAAGCTAATTAAGGGATTACTGATCAAAGAAAATATTAAGCAGACTATAATAATATGATGGGACAATTTGAGCGGCATTGATCAAACATTCATTCCTTTAAATATGGGGAAGTCACACTTTCGTCATCATTCTCAAAATGTCTGACAATTGCGTCTCATGTGCGAACAGAGTTCATGCCTTTCAACAGGCGATGAGCTGTGATTCTTGTTCTAAATGGCAACACAGATCCTGTAATTCAGGTGAGAACTTTAAATTATGTTTTTGTTCATTTTTTAAAATTTCTCTCATTAAATTATATTTTATGTAAATGCTTTACATCATGTGCGAATGAGATGCTTTTAAAATATTTCACTATTAAATTGCTTTGGCATGACCCTTTTTTTTTTAGTATAATATAAATAAACGAAAATTTCGACAAAAATAAAATAAAATACATAAATAAATAATAAAAAAAACAAAAAAAAAAAAAACAAAAAAATCTGCACAAAGGCGAGTGATATGCTTTGAACATATTTCAATATTTAATTGCTTTGACAGAACCAGTTTATTTTTTTTTAGTATAATATAAATAAACGAAAATTTCGCAACAAAAAAAAAAATAAAAATAAAATAAATTTCACAAAGGTGAATGAGCTGCTTTTAAAATATTTCACTATTAAATTGCTTTGACATGACCCGTTTTTTTTGTATAATATAAATAAACGAAAATTTAGAAAAAAAAAAAAAATTAACAAAATAATTAAAACAAAAAAAAATTGCACAATGGCGAATGAGATGCTTTGAACATATTTCAATATTAAATTGCTTTAATATAAATATATTGTATACTATAAATAAACGAGAATTTCGCAAAAAAAAAAATAAAATAAAATAAATTACAATAAATTTCACAAAGGTGAATGACCTGCTTTTAAAATATTTCACTATTAAATTGCTTTGACACAACCCGTTTATTTTTTGTAGCATAATATAAATAAACAAAAATTTCGACCAAAAAAAAAAAAAAAAAAAAATAACAAACAAAAAAAAAAAAAAAATGCACAAAGGTGAATGAGATGCTTTGACAATATTTCAATATTAAATTGCTTTGACAGAACCAGTTTATTTTTGTAGTATAATATAAATAAAGGTGAATTTCGCAACAAAAAAAAGCACAAAAGTGAATGAGCTGCTTTTAAAATATTTCACTTCTGAATTGCTTTGACATAACCCGTTAATTTTTTATATAATATAAATAAACGATAATTTCGACAATAAATAAATAAATAAAAAAAAATAAAAAATAAAATAAAAAATAAAATTTGCACGAAGGTGAATGGTTTGCTTTGAAAATATGTCACTATTAAATTGCCGATGCAAGATAAACAGTCTTACATCATTATAACAACGTCTTTATCTCGCGTAAAATCGTTTTTTTTCTCTCTCATTAAATGCAGATTTGAACTGCTGAACGTACCTGGGAAATAATATTTTATATCATATTTTAAACAAATGTCAATATGACTGTTAAATCCGAGACGAAATTTAATAATATTTCACATGGTCCGAATCAGCCCGTGATTTGGGCCGAATCAGCCTGCTCCCACATGGATTACGGAAGCATGGAAGGGACATCGATTTTTTTTTTTTTTTCCGATACCCCTTCCATGCTTCTGTTATTGATTGGCGTTGGCCTAGATTGTAATTTTAAAAAATGTATAACTAGTGAATGACTTAAATAGAGTTAGTGAAATTGCTCAAAGAGATGTAAGCAGAAATGTTTGACACAGCTATCGAAAAATCTATGGTTTAATTGGCGTGTATTGTTTAAGAAATATGTCCACAACTTGTGCCACCATCAATCATCACAATAAATCTCAAAAACACTGACAGAACACTGATTATCTCAAGAAATGTTCCTCTGTCTGTCTCTTTCTGGTATGACGAGTAATTAGTAATGCTGTAAATGTTTTTAAAAATGATAATTTGTGTTTTTCATTCCGTGTTTATTTTTAAGGGTAAAAGAGATCAAACAGTAATTTAATTCCCACAGACCGTAATGTTAATGTTTTGCAAAGTTACTATACTTTCGCGTTAAGAATGCCAAAAGAACTTACATCCCATGCATGAGTTATAAAAGAGTAAAATTTTCAAACGATGAAAATTGACTCGTATGCTGGCTTCTTCTGAAAATAAATCTATATTTCTGGATCCTCCCCTGGTTTTAAAGAAGTTTGGTTACAGAAAAACCGAAACAATTTAAAAAAGAATAGCTAACGCTGAATCATATCAATAGGATAGGAAACCTCTACTTAATAGAACACGGATTTGCTTTTCCTCTTCCCCAAGGTTGCTCTAAAACGATCCATTTAATCCCAAAGGTTAGATTTTTAAAGAAAAAGAATTACCCAGGTTTTCCTCACTGGTTGTCCTGGCTATTTAAAAAAGACCTTGTATATCTTAGGTATTGTTAAAAGAACTTTGAAATCCAATTATTTGGGTGTATGATTGATGGGTGCAATTTGGGTTATAGAATACATAGCTTGGTCTTACTTAAGATGTGCACCTCTCAAAAAACTGCTAGCTCCCCTTGGTCATTTTCACTTCCTGGACTTCAAAGGTAAATAATAAAAAAATAGCCGAATACTTTTTTTACTTTTTATATATTTTGTAATTCATTCATTGTACTTTTAGAAACTGGTATTGCCTACTCTGGCAAAATTTGTTTCCCTATTTTAATAACTGCTGAAAATAGTGCACTTTTGACTAATTCAGGCTGATTTTTCGAGTACTTTGGAGCGGCCATTTCTGTCTGCTGTGTGCTTAGATCATGTTCAATTTCCACAAGTACAATATGTAAAGAAAGTTCAGCCACAGTACATGAAAGTAACATAGAGGTATGTCAACATTCTCTCCATTGTGCATGTTGCAAATGCAAACAACTTCATCTTACACCTGTCACTCTCTCAGAAGCACGTATTATCTGTAGAGCGCCTCCTATAGAAGGCACGACATCTCTGACGTCATTTCGGGGAACAAATATATGACGTATAACTGGCGACGTCATAGTAGCTAGGTTACTTTCTTTACATGCTGCCAAAACCTGTGTGCTCTTCAATAAGATAACAGGCGTTCATTTTATTTAGAATCTCACAGATGCGGAACAAGGTTGAAAAGCGCCGAAATTTGAGGAAACTAAACGAATCTGATGCAAAGAAAGCATGGAAGATCATCAGAAAGGACGTTGTCTCTCTGTTGTTAAGTATGTATCTCATATACAGCGACCTGCCCACAAATTTATACACTTGTCTGACTGTCTTTGTCATAGTTTTTTTTTCTCTCTCTCTCTCTCTCTCTCTCTCTCTCTCTCTCTCTCTCTCTCTCTCTCTCTCTCTCTCTCTCTCTCTCTCTCTCACCGAACCTTGTACCATTACTTGTGAGACATATTTTTCATCCGACTGTACTTCACATTTCTAGGACTCAAGCATACTGTATTCAATAACCCTCAGATTGACATTCTAGGACTCAAGCATACTGTATTCAATAACCCTCAGATTGACATACTAGGACTCAAGCATACTGTATTCAATAACCCTCAGATTGATATACTAGGACTCAAGCATACTGAATTCAATAACCCTCAGATTGACATTCTAGGACTCTGCGAAGCATGTCTTAATGATAATGCTAATGATCATTGATTGTTCATCGACGGTTTCAGTTTGGAACGGAAGAAAAGAGTCCCCAAGAAGGAAGTGGTCTACTTACACACACACACACACACACACACACACACACACACACACACACACACACACACACACACACACACACACATAAATATATATATATATATATATATATATAAACATTAAATATAAGAGAAGAATGGATAGAGAGTCATCTGAGTTGGAAATGAATAGGATTGAACTGAAACAACCATCGTCTAAGCCCATACTTCTGTGCTCTCTCTATCGTCTTCCAAATTTGCTATCGTCATGGTTTGAGAAATTTGAAAATGAATTATCTACTGCTTTTAACTCTAGATCAGAACTTTTGATCCTATAACCATTTCCATGGGAATACCTTTATGACCGACTTAAAATATGCTCTAAGTAATCGTCAACCGACTTGTATAAATCCAGACCTTGATATAAAATGTTGGACTGCACTTTTTTCTTGCAGTCCTAAATTGACATGCTCCAATTAAAAGCAAAAGAGTCAAGAGATTTATGCAACCTGACTGGTAGAACTCTGAAATAAAGGAAGCCATGAGAATGCGTGATTTCTGTCACAAACACAGAAATTAGTAAAAAGTTTAATCGGGAAAGCTAAGATTCAATGATTGACCTTGATGTCTTTACACAAATATTGCGTCGAGTAGTTGGTGCCAGCAGGCTTTCAAGGACTTATTATTATTATTATTATTATTATTATTTACAGAACATAGCGATGAGCGAAACTGGATTGCGCTCCCGTATGTAGGCCCCAGTCACGGGCTTTGCGGAGCTGGATATGTAATCCTACAGGAAGAGCTGAGCTGGAAAAAGATCTTAACTTTCCGTAGGCCTAAAGGGGTCTTGGCAGGAAACTTTTGGGATTTCATCCCTTCATACACTGATCCCAGGATTCTGAGTACCACGAACAAGGAAAGCGATCCTGATTATGAGTTGGAGATTCTTTATCATGATCCAAGAAATTGTAAATACATCAAAGTGTCACTTTATGGTCAGGAAATCATTGCATTATCCGAGATGCCAGATAAAAACTCTTTCGTTGACTTGGGAAACTATGGTAAGCCATACTTTTATTGCTCCTATTTTGGTGCCCTGCTGTCATCATCATCCTTGCCATCATCGTCATTGTTGTCATTCTTCTCAGTATTGTTGTGACTAAAGATGTAGCAGCAATGGCAGCAACATCATTGCTGGTATCATTATTAACACGCACTGTCTAGGTTCCAAGCAGGAAGTTGCCAATATTCAATATTTGGAGACGGATCATTATCGTCATGAACCTTGTCTTCATTTTTTTCTTCTTCTTTAGTGGTTAATTTATCGAAGCAGCAACTTCTCGTATACAGTGTATGTAATAATAATATTGCAAAAAAATTATTTGTTATGCTATTATCTTAAATTAGAGTTGCGTTTAAGGCTAAAGAACCCAGAAACACTCACTAAATCAGATTAGCTGCTACCCTTTGCACTTGGCGGCATGAGAGAGAGAGAGAGAGAGAGAGAGAGAGAGAGAGAGAGAGAGAGAGAGAGAGAGAGAGAGAGAGAGAGAGAGAGATTTTAGGGTCCCTGTATTTATAAAGCATTTAGAGGATACAGTACTCTCTTGATATATATATATATATATTAATATATATATATATATATATATATATATATATATATATATATATATATATATATATATATACATACATACATATATATATATATATATATATATTTATATGAAAAAGTGAATAGGTCCATGTGTAGAAATAAATGTATAAATTCAATAGAATATCATTTATGTTAATCTTATATTAAGGCTAACGAACCCAGTATATATATATATATATATATATATATATATATATATATATATATATATATATATATATATATATATATATATATAAACTTTTGTGTGTGTATGCATTCTTTTCAACTTGCGTATAACAAAATAACACAAAGCTTAATTTTGTTGGTTGTCTATCTTTTAAATTGTGGCGATTATATAAATAAACGATCTTCGATTGGACAAAGATAAAAAAGTAAATAAAAAGTGGTCTCGCAAAAAGAGGCATATAATTACATTCAACAGAGGATAAGCACGATTCATTCTGTTTTCGCTACGTATCCAATTTATGGATTACATTTTCTCTCATAAGTATCATGTTCGGAAGGGAAGAATTGGGGATGGTTTGTCCAGTGATAGGATTTTTACCGAGTACCTGAGCCTGGTTCGTGCTTTATATCTTTACTATTTTTAGCTACATGTATGTATGTATTAGATACAATCAACATTCATCACAGCCGCCTTCCTTTGAGGCATTTTTGATTTGCACCTGATCGGCGTACGGTTAGGGTTAGGGTCTGTCGCATAATAATACTAGTGCGCCATGTTACGATTGTATTATCTTTGAATCTACAGGTCGAAGCAACACGGAAACGTGTTTTGGCAAGTGTAACCGGATTTTGTTTGTAGCTAAGGTTTGTCGTTGTGGTAACCTTGATTACAAAAGAAAGACGTAATGAGTTCAACGTCTGCGTAGCGAGCCTTGCATTCCGTTGTAAAAATTTGGCAAATTATTGAACACTTAGGTGTTGGGGGAAACGATCATGAAACATGTGGCTGAAAAGAAATAAATTTAAATATAGTTCTCATTTACGTTAGAAGTAAATCAAAGGTTTTGAATTTAAAAAAAAAAAATGAAACGAATTCATCTTTAATACCAACAAAGTTCTGGCGTCTTGTGACCATAGCTGTTTCAAAATTAAAACTTCCGATTTATTTTTAAAATTTTCCCCAAATCAGATTGTTTCGTAATAACATAATCTTTTACGAAAGCTTAACGTAGTTGAATGTTTGAGTATACGATGTGACAATTGTGTCATTTCTAATTGTGATTGTCGAAAAGTACTACTAAATTAACGACACTGAAACTTAGTATCATCTAGCGTTATACAAACTAGCAAGCAACTCTTTTAGCGACAAATAAATAAATAAATAAATAAATAAATAAATAATACATTAATGAATTACTTCGTAAATAAATTTCCATTGCAGAGGATACACGTATTCGCAACACAATCATCTACCTGATAGATGAGGTCTTACAGGTGGATAGAATCAAGGTGGAAGCATATGTCGGCAGTTCTGTGGACACAATGGAATTCACTGCCAAGACCCCTGTTGCCTTTAAAGCGTGCCAGCTGGACCTGAATAAGGACCATTGGAATATCAAGAAAATTCATCGCCTCAAGAATCGAAATAGTGATTTTGAGATAGGAGTGTTTGATCACCTTAATATCATTGTGAATACCCTCCTACCAAACCAGGCCAAATATGGTACGTACATTCTGCTTTTATTATCGAAATATTTATCAAGCATTTCTAGTATACAAAAAGGAAAAGAAATAGAAAAAGGAAATGAAAGAAAAAAAAACAAACAAGAATTTAAAGAATCAGAAAATATGTAAGGCTAGACGAAGTAATAACGTTGTCTGTCTGACCGTCCGTTCATTTGTCCACACTTTAGTTTCCACTGTTCGAAATTTTCTGGGGTGATTGTATTTCGGCCAAATTTTGTCGACAACTCTATCAATCCGTGGCATTTAAGGCCCTCACAAGAAAAGATAATGGCCCCAGTTTATCGGAAACATCCAATGTCATTTCCGCACAAGAATTCCATTATTTTAATTTATTAGACTTCACTCAGATTTCACGTACAGTTTTTCAATGGTGAGGTCTCGGTAGAATTTGATCGTAAGAATTAGTTAGTATGTATGTATGTATGTATGTATGTATGTATGTATGTATGTATGTATGTATGTATGTATGTGGAGCAATAGTCCCTGTTGGTGGATGCACCCATTTAAAAACAAGAATTCACAACTTTGATCATGAAGATGGCACCAAAACAATGAGATGTGACACAACCTCAAGGCTTTAAGTAACAAGAGTACCACACAGCACACTATATGCCCATCTCATGCCATTTTCCCTACCGACGACCTTGATCTTAGACCTACAAACCCGCCAGCTACACGATAAAGTGTGGAGCTGGATACAAATTTCATAAAAAATATATGAAGTAGTTAAAAAGTGACAGACTAGATAAGGAAGTAGGCCATTGACTTCCCTTGGTTTTGACCTTCACCTTGGGGGCAGAGGGTATGACTGTGAATCCATGAGACACTATCAAGTCCAGATATCTAGCAGGCTAAAGTTGCATGAAAAAAACTTCATTGGTTTAAATGTTATACCTGTACATGAACGGAAGTTGATGATTTATAGTTTCATTGGCTGTGACCTTAAGCTTCAGACTGAAGTAATCGCTATGGTATCTCTAATTATGAGATATAACTGGTTCAAATTTCATTATAATAACTTTCGTAGTTTAAAAGTTATCCTCCAGAAAATGTATAAAATCACATAATTACATTTTCCCTTGCCTTGCAATGTACTTAACCTAGCAGCAAGGGGGCCTGTATGCGGTATGTGACACACTGTCTAGTCGTGATATATACATGGGCAGAGATTCATGAAATCTCCCCAGCTGTCACAAAGTTATGGGCTAGACAAGCAAATGTTAACAGAAGGATGGGCACACAATGTGTTAACATACTATGCCTAATTTAAGACAGTTGTAAAAAAATGCATCAATCGTCATATCATAAATTTAACATGACACCATAAGTGGGCTTGGCTTGACCGTGACCTTGTGATGTGACATAGAACATGGTATGCAAGATTCTCTCTGTATCAGTATACATACTTTCTTCCTAATATATTACATAGGTTCAAAGCTACAGCCTGGGTAAAAAAATTGAATACCATAACATTTAAGATAGAACCATAAAAGTGGTATATGAAACACTGTCATATTAGCATGGATATAAACATATTCAGTTTCATCTCTCTAAATATGGGTTTTAAGTTCAAGACTTGGCAAGGAATATATGCATACTGGTATGTGACCATAATTTTGTGGGTAAGATTATGAAAGTCACAAAAAGTCAAAATGTAAAATTGTACAATGTTTGATAACACTACTTATAATGGTTTTAAGTTACAGCCAATACATTACAAGTAACCTTGAGATGACTCTGACCTTAAATTTACAGATTTAATTTTGATAGTGATACAAGACACACCATCCAAAATATTTTATTTTCATTACTTAAACAGCTTCTGAACTAGTACCCAACCAAGTAATTATAACGTTGATCTTTCAAATTAGATCACAACTTTAGGTCATGATGCATGAATATAATTTTTTTTTATCTCGCTATCCTTGAGAATTTGTAAGCTAGAGGCTAGACACAAAAAGAGATAATATTGATCTATGATCTAAACCTTGATCAAAATACCATGAAAAATAAATGTTACATTCAGAAGTTATGATTTAAACATAAGTTTAATTAAACTACCTTCATTGACTTTAGAGTTACAGTCATAATATAAAAAGTGAGTAAACTTCACACATGACTTTGATCTTGCTGATAGGACCATGCTGTTGAAACACATGATAGGTACATGATGCACCATCAAGCTATGATTTTACTGGGGAAAACATTTAATTCTAAGATCTTTAACAGAAGCTTCTGGAAGACAGTGTGGTCACACAATAATGATATTGAGCTGAGAACTGAGACCTGGCCTTACAGATAGGTCTATGAAAATGTCAAATAATAACATCAAGTCATGATTTACAGCTATACCTAGTTTTATGTCTATTACTTTATTTAAAAGTTTGCAAGTTACAGCTCCAAACAAATATAGTAATGCATACCTCTGACCTTCAAATGAGAACCATGAAAGTGGCAAATTTTACACCCTTGTCTTACATATGTGTAAAAGTTTTACAGCCCTGTCTTACATATGTGTAAAGGTTTACTAATTGTCATACCACTACTTCTATCAGATTCAGAGTTAAAAACAGCACACTGAATGTAACCCTAACCTTCCAGAAATAATGACAACACATTCTCTAGTTCCGATGTGTAAATTTACAAAACATCATTCAGCCAATAAGTTAGTTTCAATAAACCTTTCAAGCAGAATAATTTTGGAAGATTTTGTATAAAATTACACAAGTATCCATACACACTGATTCCACATTGTCTTTAACAAGCACGTGGACAGTGTCACTTGTACAGTTTTCACACAGGATGATTGCCGTGTAAACATCAAATTCAGTGTAATCCAAAGTGAATTACAGGAAAAAGACTAGAATTAGGTATATGGGATGACATTGCATATCACCATACTTCCATTCTATACAGCTAAGGGTATGGAATGACCCAGGGGCAAATGTTTCAAATACTGTAAATGTGTATATTTCTCTTTTCATATCCAGTTAGTGTATACATATATATATATATATATATATATATATATATATATATATATATATATATATATATATGTGTGTGTGTGTGTGTGTGTGAGTGTGTGCGTGTGTGTGTGTGTGTGTGCCCATTAAATGTATATATAGTTCTAGGATGGAGATGTTAACAATTTCCATGTTATGAGCCAGGGTCAAGTTCCTAACCACAGGGGTACAACCCAGGGACTGTGCTGGATAAATGTCTAAATTTTGTTCCTCGTGCCCTTCAATATCCTATATATAGCTATAGGCTGGGGATCTCAACAGTTTCCAAGTGATGACCCAAAACCAAGTCTCCTTCTTCAGGGTCTGTACTGGAAATGTGTCTGATTTCTTCTCATGTCCTTCAACCAATATATGGTCAGAAGGTGTGGATTTCAAATTTTCCAAGCTATGATTCAGGATCAAGCCACAACCTGAGGGCCATGACTCACGGTTTGTATTGGATATACCGGCATGTGTAGTTCTGTCTCGTGTCCTTAAGGCCTATATATGGTTACTGACTGATGATCTCAACACTTTCCAAGTTGTTGCCCATTGGAAGTATACCCACAGAGACCATCCCTGGGCAAGACCAGAGAATGTAACCCAAAGCCCCAAACATATATTATAGCCCTGGCCTTGAATATGACACAAACCAACTTTTAGATTTCTACCTACAATACTTCAAATATATATCTTAAAGGAGCACTATTGCATAATATGAAAAAATATAAAATTCCAACAAATTCAAAAGGCAGTGCAATGTAAAAGCCGTTTATTACAGTCTGTAGTGTGCTTTGTATAGGAATATTCGTCGAAAAATTTAATTGTCACTTAAATAAATATCTTCTCCAACCCAAACATGAACGTTTTGGCTCAAAGATATCCCTTGCATTGGTTGGTAAAATCTGAGACTGGCATACAGGTTTATGGCATTGGTTGGTAAAATCTGAGACTGGCATACAGGTTTATATACTGTCCCTGGTAAAGATAAAAAAAATATCGCATTAACTAAATCTGCTTTCTGTATGTAAGAGTGATTTCCTTTAATAGTCATGACGTCTTGCAAGAATTCGGCTGAACAACGATGGATACAATAATGCGGAGGGTCCACATATGTATTGCTTATTTTATTAAAGTGCTTTCTTTAATATGTCATTTCAATTCAATATTATTATACAGTTTCTTCAATCTGTACATCTTGTATTGATTTATGATCTCTGTCTAACAAGGCTTGATAAGCGTATCTTTATTTCTAATAATGTAATTGTCCCTTTTTAAATTTATTCATTTTTAAATTCTAGAATAATTTCTTTCTTTATCCAAGATTTTTAACACCGATGTTATATTTTAATATAAAAAGGGAACATGTGCGCATAATCTTCCGGTATTACATTAAACCCTGTATACAGATGGTTCAAAAGATGGATGCAGACTTGGAGCTGCCATTAGAACACCCCATGGCACAATCTCGATCCGATTACCGGATAAAGCCTCAATTTTTACTGCAGACATTTCAGTCATATTCAAAGATTTGAACTACTTTGAAAGCTCTCACAAAAAAAATAAAAAAAATTCATCATCTTTTCGGATTCACAGTATCTTAAATCTGACAACCCGTTGATATTCCAGATATAACAGAAACATGATGCTCTCGTGCAATATGAAAAAAGTATTCTGTACTGTTGGTTGTCTAGTCACATTGGTATAAAGGGCAATGAAAGAACAGATTAAGCAGCCAAAGCTGCCTTGTAATCACCGGTTACCGAATGGAAGATTCCATGTTGATTTCTTGTATATCAGTTTTTCACCTGACAATACAAGTGTGATTGTGCACCCTTTATGTTTATTCCTTGTCAGTATTTATTTATGTTGATTCCTTATCTATCAGTGTTCACATGACAATACAAGTGTGATTGTGCACCCTTTATGTTTATTATTCCTTGTCTATCAGTGTTTGCCTGACAATAAAAGTGTGATTGTGCAACATTTATGTTTATTCCTTGTCTATCAGTGGTTATTTATGTTGATTCCTTGTCTATCAGTATTTGGCGGACCCTGTCTGGAAACGTTTAATTATCAGCTTAAGATAATAACCAGACCTTTGTTCATTCAACTATAAGGAAAAAGGAGAATCACAACTTTTTCGTCCCATTGTATCTACTGAAGCTAGCAATCATTTCATTGCACGTGTAGATTTTCCCAGTTATTTTCGTGTGAAGTCAGCAAGGGGCGGCAATTGAAAAGCCCTACTTATCAAACGGTCTATAGTGCAAAGCGACACTTGTTTTTTCTATATCTTGGAGGTCCTCACAGATTTTGTGTTGCCAGCGGGACTAATATCTGTTCCATATATCGCTTTGAGCTATAGTTTTCTTTTAGTGTTAGAATTCAAGCATCAAAATGTATAGGTCACGTTATTTTGCAAAGGGAAAATGACAAAATGAACCATAATTAAATTTTTAAAATGTTCTGTCCAACTCAGATTGCAGAATATGTCTCAACTTTTATGTGTATAAAGATGCATCAGAAATACATCTCTTTCCGTCTGCCTGAATATATGTATCTATGTATGTATGTCTGTCTGTATATATGTATATGGTAAGTGGCTGGAGGGGCGGGGGAGGGCATTCATGTTGAAAAATGGTAGGGGGTTCCGCATGAAGTTTTGGATCCATGTTCCTTTATAGATATGTTTAAACAGCCAATTACATACACAAGTTTTGAGTTTGAACACCCCGTGTCAGTAATATGTCAACTAAGCCGGCAAGAGCACATAGGAATATTACTAAGCAACTTGATGTTCTCACTACAAATGTATTAAATTTGCTTTAATTTCATCTCTTTTATTTCTGGCTTCAATTAACCTTGTTAAAAGATGTTCTGCTTTTAAGTTTATCCTGTGCCAGATATATGAAAAGAAGCCCCTCTCCAGAATTTTGGTTGTAAAGTAGAACTCCATTTTAGACAATCTTGAACTCCTATCCCGGTTGTTGAAACAGCTATACTGCCACTTACATAGTGATTGCCCCCTCCCCCCCTTTATGTGTGTATATACGGATGTTTCAGGCGGCGCGACCGTATGTATGTATGTATGTATGTATGTATGTATGTATGTATGTATGTATGTATGTATGTATGTATGTATGTATGCATGTATGTATGTATGTATGTATGTATGTATGTATGTATGTTTCAGGTGGCGCAGCAGGCGACAGTCCACGCAGTGATGATTCTCCATATACTAATGCCTACAGGGAAAGAAGAAGAAACGAGGAAGGTCCGCAGAATCACCCAGAACCTGTTGTTCCGCACGCCCGACGCCGACATGGGCATAATATGCCGGTCCAGATTATTAACTTTTAAGCTTAAGGGTTGTTGGGAAACAAGGGAATCTTTTAAAGTGGAAACAGATAAAACATAGGAATTTATTTAAGAAAAATATCAGTTTTACACTTGGTATACACTCTTGAAAAAGTTTGGAAAGGCAAGGTACTGAAAATTGCTCTGATCTGGAAATGCACTTGAGCCAGTTTCAACAGGATTATTGTTTAATTTTTAATAAATGTTTTAAACACACATTTTCAACATAGATGGCAATGATAAAAATAAATTTTCGAGGTTTTATTATCGGGTACAATGTGCATTCATTTGTGAGGGAACAAATCATAGTTGTTCTCGAATGCAAAGCGAAATTATGCAGCACGCATTTAGTAGAGATTTAATATAGACTCACATTTTTATTTTACTTTTCGATGAATTGAAACCTAAATTTCAAAGGAAACAAAACCTGTAACACAATTTTCGTGATGTTTGCTAATTAAAGTTCTATTCAATCCAATTGCCAAAGTTACTTTTATGTTTTCATTCATGCTATTTATATATGCTATCCTGTCACTATAATTGGACACTTTATTATAGTGATATGGACCACTATAATTGTAATTTGGGACATTATGTGCACCACGAAGAGAAAGATAACCAATTTAGTACGGGCAAATGGACATGGATAAAATATGTTGCTTGGAATTACCGATAACGTAGTGCAATATCTATTGGCATACAGCATCGTACAAATTAAGATCGCAAACGCAAAACGCAGATTGGCCAGGGTGCAGCTTTTGGGAGGGAATTCAATTTGCCTTCTGAGTTTGGGAAGCCCCCAATGTGTGTGCATATATATATATATATATATATATATATATATATATATATATATATATATATATATATATATATATATATATATATATATATATATATATGCACACACATATAATTCAAACCATTCCTTTAATCCACGTCACTCACTGCCTGCCTGTCTATCTGTTTATCTACTATTTAATGTTATACTGAAGGAATAGGTTATCTGAGCTAAAGTTTTTGAAAAGGTAAAATCGGAAATCCCCCTCCCCCACCCCCCACCCAATATTTCCCGGTACTCTCCTGGCATAAAGAAAGGGACGGGGTAAGTATCTGGCACCAAAAGAGACATGATAAGAATTAACCGAAGAAAACTATACGGCACAATAAATGCAGTTACACATTGATAGATCAAGCATTGATCACTTGGAACACAGATTTGGTTCATTTTTCGAAGTCATACTGTATGTTGAAGTTGGTCTTGACCTGCCATAAAAAGCGAAGAGAGAGAAGAAGAAGAAGAAGAAGAAGAAGACGCAGAGGCGGAGTAGGATGAAGAGGTATACAAGCCACAATTAGATCAGAATATGGCATTTAGAGACAGAATTCTTCATTTTCTTTTTATGGGATTTGATATCAACAAGTCTAAAGTCTGAAAACATTTATAGAGCTTGGTGCATTAAACAGGAACAAAGGATTGCCCCAAGAACAAGTATTGCTTTGTCTTATTTCAACCGTAATGTTCGGTCCCCGACTATCGAAAGAGACATGTCCTAGGAATTGTATAATTACATCATAACAGACCATACAATTATAAAAAGAATATTAGCGAGTCCATTCTACCACAAAAGGAAATCAAGCCATTAATTGCCAATCCTAAATTAAAAGAGGTTAACTTTTATTATCATACCGAAGTGTTTATTGTGAAGATCTGGATAAGTTATTATTTATTAATAACAAGAAGTAAAGAATAGTAAATTGACGTAACGCTGTAAATGAAAGATTGATGAAAGAGAGTATGATTTGAATGAATTATATTAACAAAAAGTAATTTTTATTGAGCATGCGGAATACTTCCGGTTTTTCTGCAATATCTTTATGTCTCATTCTATGGTAACACTCAGTCTAAGTATTTGAAGAAATTAGAAACATGAAATGCAGTCGAGATAAATAAATACTATTTCGGCGTCTTTTGGTGCGCTACATCGTTTTCGCGAAACAATGCTTATGATAAAATTACGGGCAAATACTTGTTTCGAATCAAGCACCGCCATCTTAAAAAAAACCCCAAACAAACAAAAAACAAAGACCCCCCTAACCCCCCTCCTTTTCATAAAAAGATTTTGTTTCTAATTTTTTTTTATTATAACTGATGTTTTGTGAAAATGATGTAGCGCACCAAAGACCAAGTTGTTGTTATTTATCTCAGCTGTTTTTGAGTCTGAGCGCCTCTGAATTTTCAAACACTTTGACCAATTATTTCAATTGGCTTGGATTAAAGCTAAGACAGAAAAGCCCAAACTGATCAAAATGCCTGTGACACAGGATATTGAAATTGTAAATAAGTCACAAATTACAGATAAATCTTCAGAAAGTAAAGATAAATTTATCATCTTAGTATTATCAATGTTATGTTTTATTCGGTTAAATCACCGAATCACGTGAACAATAAGTCTTCAATAGTTGATGTAAGAATCTTATGTATTTACTATATCAGAAACTATTACTTTGCTTTTTATATTGAACGAGGTTGGAAAAATCCATAATTAGTAACATTGCCTTATATTATCGTGGCATAATATGGCATTTTTGTCGTGAGCCATTTTATCCCATGAACAGAGACAAGAAAGACACATTAAGAGTTACAAAACCAGAAATACAAGGCTTATTATGATGCTAAATTACCGGTATATCACATAACCAAGGATTGAGCCGAGGTGCCTCATTGGTTAGAATGCCTTACTTGCGACCAGAAGGGTGGGGGTTGGAATCCTGCACAGAGCAGACCGTGTCTGCTACCGTGGTGTGTCAGTAGTATAGTGTGGCGATATGGGGACAAAAATGGCTCTTGGGAGGACAATGAGTATTTAACCTTATGTTCGCCATTTTGAAATGTGGCTCTATGGGGACAATGGGAATTTCATGCGGAATTGAACATTACGCCTCATTATTGTGAAACGACAAGGGGAAATGTAATGTTAAAATTTATAGAGACAAGGGGAAATGTAATTAACCATCTGGCCGTGTTTTACTGACCAACATCCAGTCATCTACTGACCTACACCTATACTTACTAACCAACACGCCGTTTTTACTGACCAACACCCAGTTATCTACTGACTAACACCTACACTTACTAACCAACACGCCGTTTGGGATGATCAACACCTACACTTAACTAACACGTCGTTTTGACTCACTAACGCCTACCCTTACTAACCAATACGCCATTTTACTGACCAGCTCCCACTCATCTACTGACCAACACGCCATTTGACTGACCAGCACCAGCACCTACCAACCAAAGAAACGGGTAGGAGTGCTTACACACTATACACACAAAAACATACTTATATACTATCACACACGGAGTGTATGGAGAGAATAGGGTAGGAGTGCTAATATATGCACACAAACATCCATGAAAAGGGTAGGAGTGCTCACACACTATACACACAAACATACTATCATAATATCACACACAAGAGAGTAGGAGTGCTTACACACTATACACAGAAATATACATGGGGATTTAAGCTTTTGTTGTGAAAGATCAAAGACATACAACAAATATTGGCAATGCTTGAGCAGTACACCTCTGTTTCAGAACAAAACTTGGTGGCCCTGAAACCGCCGTTGATTGTTGACCTGGATTGTTGATATTATCGATATCCAGGACAACTGTACCTCCCGAGCCTGGCTATGCAGAAAGGGCACATCTCGTTGTGGCTGCTCAATTTCCAGACGGAGGCGGAGAGTCTAAAATTGGTAGCCTCTGATTTCATCTTCCAATCTTCGGTTTGCCAGATCAGAGGCTGTTCTGTATGTTGATATTGTTGTTGTTGTTGCTGCTGCAACGAGAGCTCGTCGACTTCGTCTTCCCTATGATACTCTGTTGCAAGATAACTTCGATGCATTTCGTCTCCAAGGAAGTCAACTGAGGTATGGAATGGTCACATAGGTCTTTATACAATTCTGTCAAGATCTTATCTTCTGGGATGAGTGTCCATGTTTCTTCCAGATATTCTTCCAATTTCTCTTCCTGACTCATCATCAAAGATTGATTGTGTTGCACTTGACTAGGCTGATCGATGTGACAACCAAAACAATGTTCTCTGGTCAGAAGTGTGATGCACTGAGCCAAGCGGTAAGCAAAGCAGGATACTAAGTGTTGTTCTTGTTCTAGACATCGTTACATCATGACTGTGTCATTCTTGTCATCTTCTCTACTTGGAGTCTGTGACTGCTGTAGTTTCTGTTCTGGATGGAATACACCACCCCCGCTTGTTTTAAGAGTCTAGGATCACTTCCCTCAGATTTGTTATTTCAAGGGTATTGTTAAATTCTGTATACAAGGTCACATTTACAGTGTTCTAGAGGGCAAGTGCAAACTGAAAATTGACACGGAGTTGGCTTGATTGTATAGGGTGGAAATGTCCTTCGTCGCTGCCTTGGTCTGGAGTAAAATAAAATTCCCACAAAACATATCCTCTTGCATACTCGTATTAAATTCCGTGGCTAATGTTGGTTAGTAATTGTCACGTGACTTCAAACATAGTCAAGTAAGATTTCAAGTAATTTTTCTGGGCAAAGTTAGGTTCAAAGGGTATGGCACACAACGTCTGCCGTCTCGGGTGACTTCTATCTTTGACACGTTGAATTTTTGGCACTGGAAAGGGCTTTGATTAATAGTTCCGTTGAGCGCAGCATTGCAAACGATGCCAATGAAACGGTTAGGCATTTAACCTTGGAAGACAATATTTTATATCTTGGATCGGAGTCCAGTTACAATGGTGAAGGTTTTGACTTCCACTCGTCTTAGAGAATACATGGCTGTTGTTATGCCCATAGCATGTCGTTTCCAACTTTAGATAAGACTTCCATACGATGCACGTAGAGTCTGGCTTCTTCGATGTTAATTTTGTACTCGTTAGCATTTGCCAACAAATGGAGCACGGAACTACTTTGATTTAGTCTCAGACGTACATCTACACCATTTAACAAATACTTGTCTTGCAACCATATGTCAAAATGTAAACCATCCATCATTTCTAAACTACGTCCTTGTTTGATTTTCTTTTGGCGGTCGTTAAATCCTACATTGTGGTTTGCATCATTGTTCACAATCAAAACTGTGTAGTTGATCTTGTCCAACGTGCCACGTTTCCACACTACTGATGCATCGACGTGTGTGCTCCTGGTTTCTTTTCCGTACGTCAGGAAATTTTCTAGGTTAGCTCGGTAATGGTAAGTGTTATTGCTGCTGCTGACCAGTTTGTTATTCAAGTACAAATCCACTTCGCTGAACAACGAATACATGAAATGGTTGACGCGGGCCACCCTGGCATCGGCACCTGGATTGGTAGAGGATGAATCAATGCTTTCAACCGGAGTGTGAAGTGAATTTATAGGCGCATCTCTGCGACCAAGTAGTTCTGTCTTGTCTTGATCAACACACTTTTGTTTGCTTTCATTAAAACTTCTTTGTAACTTTGTTGGTCAATGAGACACGTCTAGGAGAAATTCTTTTCTTTGCGTCTAGGCCGCATTTTTTCACGCTGGCTATCCTCGAGTCACCATCGCTTTCCAGGCGGTTGCCACCTTACGAAAGGCCGATTTTAACATATCTCCCAGAGCATGTCCTCGTTTTCGAGCTACTCCTTGGTACACATAATACATGAGTTACACTTCACTGGAGAATCGTTTTTGACATTGTTGTTTCACGGTGACTTTTCCGTTTGAGAATAGAATGCTTTTTCCAAGATCTCTTTTTATACTAGTATTGCACTGTCAGGAAGATAATGAGGATGCACAAATTCTCGATGAACGTGATAGGTGTTTCCTTCTTCATAAAAAGAATTTATGGCAGAATCTACTTTGAAAGGAATGATTCGCAGCAACGGAGCGGCCGTGTTTCCAACTACATTGTAATTGACAGTATCAGAGTACACAAATTCAATCTTTCGTGAAATTCTATGGGGTTGCGAAAATACGAGAAGAATCTTTTGTTGTTGTTGTTGCTGTTGATCTATTTTGACTGCGGTGCTTGCTTCCACTCAAAATAGTAAACAAACTGGGAGAAAAGGTGATGGTCGGAGATTTGCCGTCGGACAAATCCAATTACAGACGACGAGAAGGTGGATGGTATTCGATCAGCACACTTCAGTGAGTTTCGCCCAGTGCTTTGCCAAAGGATCGTTGAAATTGGCTGAAATCGTTTCGACGAGATGTAGAGCCTTAACATAATATCCTGTGGGAATTATTAGGGTAATAATATTCGATTGGGGATTGGGTGGTGCTGTTTTGTTTTGTTTGTTTTCGTTTTAAAATAGCCAGGATCATTTTTGTCAAAGTGTTCTTGGACTTGTTCGTTGAGTATTTCTACCATTGAAGACTTCAGTTGGATGAATGATATCTACCAAAATCACTTCCCAATGAGATTGGTGGTCCAGGTTTTTTTAGACTGAAGTAATGTGGGCCGATTGTTGAAGTACACATTCAGAGAACTGTCACTAGGTAATGTTGAATACAATTGGTTATTCACGGTTTGATGGCTTTTGTCTCCGAGAAATCACTCTATATCAAAGGAAAATGATTTTCCAAGGGTTTCAAAGGATTGCTGTGACTAGACAAGTTGTAACTGGCGTCGGCGTCGCTACCGGCGTTGTTACTTTTGTCGGTATATTTCAACGACGGATTGGCAAGAAGATAACCATTACAAATGCTGAATAAAATAGTCCACAGCTGTTTATCTCCTTGTTGCAAGCTCAGATTTCCAATCGTTGTTCCAATGACACAATAAACCACAAAGATCTGTCAGAAAAAGACGATTTGATTTTTAGGAACACGTTCTCTACACCACACCTACTGTGATTGTTGATGTTGTAGTTCTTGGAGAGATGAAATCTGAGAAGGGGATGCAGTGTTTAACGGCATGATCGTGACTTGTAATTCTTTTTATAGTCGATGACTTGTAAAGCTGCAATCCAAAACTTCTTGGATACGCCGTTTTCCCACTTTACGTGTTCTTTGATCGAGACTGCTTAATTATAGTACATGTCGTCGTCTTTCGTGGTCACTCGTTGCAATTTGGGCAAGTAAAAAGTTCCTTTTGAACACGTCTCCGTTCGATGTTCTTTTCTTCGTTTAGTATTCTTTTGGATTCCAATGCTTTACGTGTCCGACGAGCAATAGGAGTAAATGGTGCCTGAACAAGAGTCATCGGTTCTTGTTTTACTTCACGTCTTCCTATTTTTCTCCTGCTGGCGAGGTTGTGGACATTAACTTTTTGATCCAACAAATTCTTGATGTAGGTGTCTACTTGGTTTATTTAGTAGGTGGGGTATTAAACTTGTCGAAATCTTTAACTTTCTCCTCCACCGCCGTAGCTGTGCCTGCCATCGCTGTAGCTGCTGTTTTTTGTTTTTCTTTGGTTTTCATTACATTTTTGAAATCTCTCATAGTAGGCTTGTACGTTTCGTCTAAAGCGTTCTGGTGAAAGAGTTGAAGATATTGCACTAATTGTCCGTACCGTTGGGATTTTTTCATTTCTGACAAATCTGTTCGATCTATCAACGATTGCAAATCTTGTCGTACGTGTGACATCTCTATGAGATTAGGATTAGGAGGTAAGAGAGGTATCCGTTGTTCGTACAAACGGTTGATGTGGAATGCAATCCATCGTTTCTAAGGAACCTAAGTTATTTTTCGTCCTTCCCTAAGATCCGGGACACAGGTGTGATGTCTTTCCAGAAAGTTATGACTTTTTACGTTCACCTCAATGCTCCACCTAAAAGAAGTCCAGCAATGGATCCTAACAAGGGACCAGTGACTTTTAATAATGGACCTATCAGCATGGGAAGAATCAACCGCGTTGAACGAGCAGTATTGTCCTCCGACTGACTGGAATTTTCATTTTTACCATTTGGCCAAGAAAGCCACGACGTCGTCCTTATCGCTGTTTTGTACCTTGCTCAAAGGAACCTTTCCTTTAAAGAGGTTTGAACAGCATTCATACACCATATCGATGATTCTTTCAGGTGCTTTTTACATGATATATTTTCGCATCGGGGCATTGGCTTTGGTACGTACTGACAAGACATCCCAGTATGTAGTTAAATGAGGAGGGATAGTATGTTTTCCTTTTTTTTTTGAAACATTTGTGGACGTCGACGATGGTGTGAACTTTGAGAAGAAGACATCTTTGTTCAGAGCAAATGAAGTGGATCTTGTTCAACATCTTTTTTGTTATACTCGAATTCGTCTCCACTGATTGTCGGGACGTCGTACCGACTTAACATTGGGCAATACTTGACGACGAGGTGTTGTCAACGGACTAAATCGTGCCTTGTAACATGTCTGTTCTGTGTCTTACATTTTTTCTTAGGGGTTGCCACCCTTGTTGCTGCAGCAGCAGCAGCTAGAGCAGAAGAAGAAGATGACGTCGATGGAGAAGAAGTAGAAGTTCCTTTAGAGATGAGTTTGGATGTTTTTTTTAATCAGATGGGGAAACGATTGTCCTCACAACGCAGGAGTAGTAGGAGAAACAGAAGTAAAGACGGTCACTGACTGACGTTTTCGTGAGTACAAGCGTTCTAGCTGCAGTAAGTTTCTTTCTTAATGGGGTCGTGTATTTTCGTTTCTTCTTGGGAGATAATTTGGAGTGTGAACACACTGCACCTCTCTTCATTTTTATCTGTCTTTTAGATTTGGAATTTTAGGTATGTTTTTGCTTCTTTAGCTTTGGCTACGGTATTAGGATCCCACCATAGAAGCGAACGAATATATAGATCCTCCTAAAGTCCCACTTCCACCTGGTTTCAAGATGATTTGCGTTTTTGGTTGAGTACCAAATCTCTGATCGGCCAATTGTGTCAAGGGTATTTTATATTTTCCAAAAAAAGAAAATTGTGCTTGATCAGGAATGTGAATGATTCATCTTTGTAATCGACGTGCTGTCAAAGTAAAATATAGTAACACTTTTATGAGACTTGTTTCTAACAAACGCGAACGCACTTGTTAATTTCTGTATAGTGCACGAATAAATTTGGCAGGATTATGAGACGAAAAGAAAGTCGTGTTAAACCACACCAACATAACGTCTTCATTTCAGCCATGTTTTTACTATATGACACTTTTAAGCAGTTGTAATTGAAGGAACGCTCATTGGTATATATATCGAAAGTGACGTCATGCGTCCACTGTATTCTGACTAGAAGATAGAAAAAAAAAAAAAAAAAAAAAAACCCCACCCTGACTGAAGTATGTCACACGCATCCTGATTGGTGGAACCTCCAAATTAGTTTCTATCCGCCCATAGACTATATATAGAAGCACGTTTACTACTTGTGCCATCAATTCTCAAGACAAATCAAGATGTTGATGACGAGTGTATTGAGCTCGATCGCCATCTTAAATAGGTTGTTTGATCAGAACATCCCAATCTACGCCATAGCCAAGTGGACGATCAAGGAAAGGACAGAGGCAGCTGTCTTTGTCGGAAGAATTTATGTAGAGAGACAAGGTTGTCTAAAAAAGAGATTAGAATATAGATCGATGGTCGGGAGAAACTCGAGACGAAGAAAAGTGAAGAGGTGTGGTATGTGTTAACAAAAGATTGCACGTTTACAAATTTTTTTAAACGTTTACACGACCTCTGGAACACGAAACGATTCATTTTATTCCACTTCCATGCCACAACTGTCACTGTGTGCGAAATGTGAGTTTCTTTCATTAAGGATATATACATATATATACAGGAAAAGTAAATTTTCTTAAGTAAGTCCGAAAAGAGCTGTTTTCCACAATAATGTAGATTACTTTATACTACTATGCACTTGTTTACCGAAGGTTTCGCTCGAATTTGGACAGAACAATGACCACTACATGTATGAGACGAGATGTATGTCAGAATACGGACTGACTCATTGCTCTAATAGTTCCAAAAATGACATTAATGTTATCAAGATTAAGGGCAGAATCAAACTTAAACTTACATATCCAGCTGAACTGAATTTGTCCTGGCATGCAGATTTCCTTAGACATCAATTGTACATTTAGAACAAAAGTTACACAATGTGTATGCGATGCCTACACTGTTAAAAATGTTAAGCCCACCACATATATTAACTCATAGACAGAATGCAGTCACCTAGAATTTGGAAGCAAACAATTACAGATATTTTCTTAATTTTCTCTGTAATTGCATAGAAGACATGAACATATTTGGAATTATTTTTTCTGGCCCTTTGTACAAGGGGTTTAAATCGGTACAAAACTTTAGAATCCCTCCCGCCGAACTATAATGGTCAGAGATCACGCACATTTACGATCAGTAGTTTTTCAATACACTGCTGTCTCTTTCGGTTTAGACATAACGCTGGTGATTTAAATGCGGTAATTGGCTGTTGGGTTAGTACTCTTTTGACAGAGACCACGTGCTAATTTGTAAGAGACTTGTGTATATGTTCCAATTATTCGGTCATCACACATGTGATACCTTAAGTGTAGGAAACCTTTGTAGAGCATAGGTTATATGTAGCTTTCTGTTTGCTTATAAAATAATTCCAAACTGAAGATTGTTTGCCATGCTTACTTTTAATTATTTTTAAAAAGACCGGGATAATATATAATTATTTAGAAGAAAACAAATCGTCAGAAAAATCTTGAGGCACATAGTTATAATTAAATTCCTGAAGATTATTTTAATTAATTTTTATCGAGCGAAAAAATCTGTGCGATTTGAAACTTTTCATGCATGAAGTTTTTGAGACATTAAAAAGATTTTATGTCAAAATTGGCATGAAAAGGTAAATCAGTCAACAAAATCTATGTATTATAAAGAATGTGTCAAATAAAATTTTATGTCAAAATTGGAATGAAAAGGTAAATCAGTCAACAAAATCTATGTATTAATAAGAATACAATTCATTACGGAATGTTGAGAAATATCTATGCAGAGGATTACCTTTTTACATTCCTCTGGACTTCTCTATATTTAGATGTTCTAGCCATAAACTTTATATTGAGCCAGGTAGATATGAAGGTGACATTGCTTCAGAGAGTTTTTTGTAACTTCTGTTCCAGAAATAATTTACTATTAGTTCATGACGAACACTTTGTATTTTTTGTTTAAATTTACCAAGACATTAGAGAAAAAGTACTAAGATGAACGTTGGTGTGCCCGTCCATCTCAGGAAAAATTATACTGCTTGATTTCATCTCCAAGTCCACACTTTATATACCATTAATTAGCTAGACATAAACCTGTACTTAATGTCTGATAGTTACACTATAAGAAGTGCATTGCGCTCCAATACAGTGACCTTTTTGTATATATTATAGGATGGTAGCCTAAATTACTGAAATAAAGAATATACATTTATTTCGATTTCCACTTGTAGCGAGATGACATTGTAATCACCCTTTCAGTTGTATAACAGAGTGACTTTCTATTATGCTGTACGATAATTTCGCCCCGGGAAGATCGTTTTCAGTTAACGCTACATTTTGAAACTTAGCCGCCATGTTACAAAGTTTGTCCATAGGATTTATGATACTGCTGGCTATTGCCATGAGGTCATTACGCGTTGCGTCACATCCGCCTAAATCGTAACCTGCCCTATTATAAACAAATGAAAGAAAAACGACGAAAACTCTACAATGTCAAAGAAGCCAGAGTAATGTCGAGAGCCATAAATTACGGTACAAACATACACAGTTAGTTATAGATAAAGTGTAAGCATTGGACAAATGTGTTGTTGGTAGTGGTGGTCGTTGGGGGGGGGGGGGGAGCTGTGATAGTCTGGTGATATTTATTCCATGTATTACGTTCATGATGTTCGTGCCATATTAGTTCTGTATACAAAATGCTACACCTCCCCGTGAAGCAGGCCTCAGTACCTATACGCAATAAAGTGTGCTTGGTTAATTTTCTCAAAGGTATTATGGCAAATACTGGTGTTCGATTTCTTCTTTACAAAAATTTTCGTTGTTCTAGGGATGATCCAGTAAAAGTATAACCCTTTACCAGTTTCACCCACAATGTCTTGCAGAAAATTACCCATAATGATTTGTAAAAATGGCTGATTTGTAGATGCATTTCTACGTCTATCGTCCTCTGCAATAAAGTATACTTATAGCTAAAATTGATATTTATTTACCTGCTCAAAATAACAGAGCATTTGTGTTAAGGTTTTCAGTTATTAGTCTTAAGTTGGTGAAATATTTTCCCAGAAAACTGGAAGGGTACACCTGTTAGGCCATGAGCAAAAACATGATTTACCTTGTTCATTAATTGTTTATTGTATTAATTCTTAATGATCGCCATCAATACCGTATCGATCTGTTGTGCCGGTAGACGATGCCCGTATATAGAATGTGACGTCAACGATATATTTTTTCTTATACCATATTTTCTGATAACAGCCGTTAGAATAAAGTCCAGGGATACAAGTAGAATAGTGTGACGATATTGGGACACAAATGGCTCATGTGGGACAATGTTAATTTATAATACGGTCGCCATTTTGAAATGTGGCTCTATGGGAACAATGCGAATTCCATGTTAAAATGTCCATCGGTTTAACGATAATATGGTTCTCTGTGGACAAGGGGAATTTAACATCACGCCTCGTTATGTTGAAAAATTTGTAGGGACAAGGGGAAGTGTAATGTTAAAATGTATCGGGACAAGGGGATATGTAACATTAAAATTGATAGGGATAAGGGGAAATGTAATGTTAAAATGTATCAGGACAAGGGGAAATATAACGTCACAATTTGTAGGGAAAAGGGAAAATATATTGTTAAACTTTATACGGACATGGGGAAATGTAATGTCAAAACTACCTAGACTGACCAACACTTACACTTACTAACCAACACGCCGTTTTAACTGACCAACACCCAGTCATCTACTAATCAGCACCCACACCTACTAACCAATACGCCATTTGACTGACCAGCACCCACTCATCTACTGACCAACACCCACACTTACTAACCAACATGATGTTTGACTGGCCAGCACCCACACCTAACTAACAAACGAAAAGGATATGAGTGCTTACACACTATACACAAAAACATATTTATATACTATCACACATTGAGTGTAAGGAGAGAAAAGGGTAGGAGTGCTAACACATACACAAACATATTGTCAACCCTGAAAATGGTAGGAGTGCTGACACATACACACATACATCCATGAAAAGGCTAGGAGTGGTTGCACACTATGCACATAAACATGCTATCATACTATCACACACAAGAAGGTAGGAGTGCTTACACACTATGCACACATACATCCATGAAGGGTTAAGTTTATTTGTGAAAGACAAAAGACATAAACAAATATTGGCAATCATTTGAGTAGTATCTCTGTTTCTAAGAAAACTAGATGGCCCTGAAAAGGGCCGTTTGGGGTTGTTAACCAAAATTGGTCAACACCAAGGCTGTCATGTTTACACGTGTAAGCGAGATTGTTTTGTGTTAGACCTGTAAACGTTTACAAAACCTTCCTTCCATTGAAACAATAAATGAAGCGCCTTGCAAATTGATGCAACTTTGTATCCCGGTCTTATTAGAAATAATTAAAAGTAAGCATGGCAAACAATCTCCAGTTTGGAAGTATTTTATAATTGTTGATGCCAGCAGCAAACAGAAAGCTATATATAACCTGTGCTCTACAGAGATTTCCTACACTCTCTGGCAAAAGAGTACTCACCCAACAGCCAATTACCGCATTTCAGTCACCAGCGTTATATCTAAACCGAAAGACAGCAGTGTATTGAAAAACTACTGATCATAAATGTGCGTGATCTCTGACCATTATAGTTCAGGGGGAGGGATTCAAAAGTTTTGTTTTTAAACCCCTTGTACAAAGTGCCAGAAAAAAAAATCCAAATGTGTTCCTCTCTGCTATGCAATTATAGGGAAAATGAAGAAAATATCTGTAATTGTTTGCTTGAAAATTCTAGGTGACTGCATTCTGTCTGTGAGGTATTATATATTGTGGACTTAACTTTTTTAACAGTGTAGTCATCGAATACACATTTTGTAACTTGTGTTCTACATGTACAATTGATGTCTAAGGAAATCTGCATACCAGGACAGGTTCAGTTCAGCTGGATATGGAAGTTTAAGATTGATTGTTCCCTTAATCTTGATAACATTAAAGTCATTTTTGGAACCATTAGAGCAATGAGTCAGTCCGTATTCTGATATAAACCTCGTCTCATACAAGTAGTGGTCATTGTTCTGTCCAAATCTGAGCAGAACCTTCGGTAAACAAGTACATAGTAGTATAAACTAATCTAAATTATTGTGGAAAACACCTCTTATCGGACTTAATTAAGAAAATTTACTTTTCCTATATACATCCTTAATGAAAGGAACTCACATTTCGCACACAGTGACAGATGTTATATGGAAGTGGAATAATTGAATTTAAACTGAATCGTTTCCTGTTCCAGAGGTCGTGTAAACGTTTAAAAAATTTTGTAAACATGCAATCCTTGGAACAGAAGTTACAAAAAACTCTCTGAAGCAATGTCACCTTCATATCTACCTGGCTCAATATTAAGTTTATGGCTAGAACATCTAAATATAGAAAAGTCCAGAGGAATGTAAAAAGGTAATCCTCTGCATATATATTCTCAACATTCCGTAATGACGTGTATTCTTTATAAGGCATTGATTTTGTTGATTTATTTACCTTTTCATGCCAGTTTTGACATACAATCTTTTCAATGTCTTAGAAAATTAATTCATGAAAAGTGTCAAATAGCTCATATTTTTTCGCTCGATAAAAATACAAATAATCTTCAGGAATTACTGCACGACGGCTGTATCAATTTAATTATAACTATGTGCCTTCAGATTTTTCTGATGTTTTTTTCTTCTAAATAATTATTATTGAGATTTCCATTAATAATCTAATCATTTAGTTTTCGATTTCACCATTCAGTCTTATGATTAAAAGGAATGCACAATGAAACGGAAGAACAAACAGAAGTGGGTGCATATAATTTGGTAGGTAAAAGAGTAGACGTAAGAATAAAATGAACGAAAGAATAAACAAACGAACGAGCGAACAATAAATGAATGTAGGAAATGATAGACAAATATGAGAATTGCGAAATATATGAATTTACACACGAATGAGAATAAACAAGAGGATAATAAAGAACCATAATATTTCGCAAAACAGAGATTATAATTTTACTGAAACCAGGAATGGAAATGCAAGATGAAAATTGCGACAAGGAACGGAAGTTACTATTGAATGGAGTTTTTTACTGTCTGTTTTTCTTAGACCGAACAATAAAACAATTATGTTCTTAGTCGATAAATCCCTAATCTCGCCAAATTAGATGACTTAAAGACTATAAAACAAGTCTTTATTTGTTTTATCTACTAAATCTGGTTACTATTATATCTTTGAGCGTTATTTTATACACACTGATATGAGCAGAGGAACATAGTTGACAGAGTATAAGACATAGTTCAGCATAAGCTTCACATTGTGTACACTCCAATTTTGCTCTGTTTGTCCGAAACCATATGGCGGTCCACACCAGGTCTTGTGGGTAAATGAAATAAAATTATATTTATAGCAACACGGTGAATTCGTAACCTGCTCTGTAGTAACATTTATTTGCCAGCTTTTACGTATAATAACCATGGATTTACATTTGTTTCTATAATGGTTGCCCTTATTTTGTTACCAGATGTGTAGTGTAATGTCACGCCATTTTTTTCTGATAACGGCATTAGTTGGGCACAATATAACCATTCATGTGTAGATGTACCCGTAGAAGACCAACAATAAAAAACAAAACAAAGCAAAACAAACCCCAAAACAATGATATAGAGAACTTTTATTAATTCCAAAAGCGCAAAACGGACTATGTGGATACATACAAACAAGGAATTATAGTGTGTTAACAATAACCATGTAAACAGCACTTCTATTGTTGACCTAAAGTGTGTCGGTGTACGTGGTATTATATACAGTCACGCCCATTTGTGCGTTACCGTTGAACGATTTGCTTGATTGTCGAGCTAAGACCTGAACATGCTGTACCATAGGAATATAATAATATAATATTTCACATGCATCGGTGTGGGATAGGAGAATTCCAGCTGGGGGTCATAATTTTGCGTCAGACACGAGGCTTTGCCGAGGATGGATTTTTCCTATCGTACACTGAAGCAAAATGAAGGATTCTTTTTCTTACATTTTTAAACGAAAAATGAGGGTCGAAGTCAAAATGGCGTATTTGTGAATACTGTGTAACTTTCAAACAGCAAAACACCAATTGAAGATTTCCTTACATTAAGAGAGATATTAAAAAGTTAGGTTTACACTGAAAAACAGTGGATGTAACGGGTATGTTACACAGCGTCCGAATTGTGTACTGCAGATAGCTTGCGTAATGATATAAATGTGAACAGGTACAAAATTGAAGTCCACTCTTTTCCATGAGATTAATCAAGACAAACTAAAAAAATAATAATGAAATAGTCCTCGATTGAGCTATGATCTAGAATTGATTTACCCTTAAGAAATAATAATGAGAAAATGAATAATAATATACATATATAAAAATAACAATAACAACAACGACTTTTGCGACTCGAACCTACACGAATCTAGGTCGATTAGTGCCAAATGGTCTGTTTGCGGGACACTTAACTTCAACCACTACTCGTTTTATTACGTACATGTGTTGCAGTTAATGTTTATATTGATTATTGTGAAGGAATATTCAAGCAATGATGGAAATCGGGAAGTGTTTGCTACATTGTGTGCACTATGCTAGCAGCAGAAGGTCAAACTAGTCCACTGGTCAGGATAAAGATCACGTGTGAGGTAGGATAGAGCTATCCTGCATCGGTGTTCTACACTGGAAAATATGATTATACATATATAGGAATGTGAGAAAAGACCTGATCAAATTCAAAACAAAAGACTCTGCATGGATATCGTGATAACACAAGCAGGCGTCTAATAATTATGCACAGAGTATACAACTAAGTTGGCGAATTATTTCTGAAGCTCTGAAAAATATCAATTATACGTTGGAGTACAAATTAAATTCACATTTATTTAGACAAAGAAAGTAAGCACATGGACTTAGTTTAACTTAAGAAAATATAAATATAAAATCTCCAGGGGAAGTACACTTGAAACGTCTTGAGCACGCAAATCAAAATCCAACCCATCACCCCAAAATGAGATATCTATTGTCTGAATGACATCTTTTATGTTGTAAAAGTGCATCGTGGAAGAAGAGAGAGAGAGAGAGAGCACTATGAAGGTCCCAAATATTCTACGATTCTAACCAACCTTATGTAAAGTTATAAATATATAAATAAAGACTTTGACCTTGAGACTCAAGTTTCGCGTTTATAATGTTTCGAGAAATCTAGGCCCGCAAGTGTAAAGATGGCGGATAGCCGGCGCTTCGTACATTTGGAACATCACTCAACTTCTTCCATCAAACTCGGAAAACATATCGGAAGTAATTGTAGGAATACACATTAATGTTATAGGTTTCGGATCAATCCGAACATCCTCGACCTTTTCCGTCAAATCGAAAAATAAAACTTCGGATGTAATTCGTCGTAACTGAGAACCATATTCGGAACTACTTCTGTTCACTTGGCACAATACAGCAGCGGAAGGAGGCAAACTCACAATCTAATCATTGTCAGCCTTTTCTATCGTAACATAAGTGGTGCATCCAAAACCCATCAAATTTATGTGTATTTTTACAACTACACCCAAGGTTATTTCTCGATTTTACGGAAATGGCCGATCGATGTTCCGATCGGGGTTAGGATGATTCCGTGGTGTGCACCATAAATGATGCGAATAAGACTCCGACTGTTGTCTGATTGTCTTTCTGTCTGAACGCAAGAAGCTCTCAATATGGTTCTCGACTACGTCGTATAACCTCCTAGTATTTTTTGTTTTCTTTCACAACAGGCCGAAGTACATATTGTGATTATCGAAGTCATGCGGACTACCTCGGCTATTTCTGCGAAACGAAAATATGCCACGGATGCATGTCAGTGCATTAATTTACAAGACAAAATTTTTTTTGCTCGCCGGAAATTTCTTCGCAAGAAAAGCCGCCGCAATCTATTCGAACCTCGGCTGTTTCTACAGTCAGATTGACCGTAGGATGGATTGATCGAGACTTTTTGAATGAAAACAAAACAGTTCGATGCATTCGAAATCTCTCGGTTAATCTTTGTTTCGTAGATAAGTGAGGTGGTCCAGACTACAGCTATGGCAGCTATCGGCATACATTCGAGGAATGCTCTGTAGGATTGACCTCGAATGCGGATATTGCAAACTCACAGCTAAAGCATTCAGCGACTGTACCGATCTAAAATTACCTTGACTTGTAGAGTATCGGCCTCAGAAATAACCGTCTCCTAATAACATTAAAAATATTTTATTGGACAAGTGCCAACACAGAAATGTTGCCTCTTACTATGAAAAACGACGTATTTTTATTTTAAAAAATATGAACAAAGTTTAATTGACGTCTATGTGGCACTAAATCTGACTTTTTATTATAGCAAGGAAACATCTTTACACAGTGTATGTATTAAAAAGAGCGATTACTATAGAAAATTACATACACAAAGACAGCTCTCCAGCCACACACACAAACATATGTGTATGTATGTATGTATGTATGTATGTATGTATGTCTAGATATACATGTATATATATATATGTACATGTACCTATGAATATTCAGATGTTATAAAGTGATCATTGAAAAAATACACATTTTGCACAAAATCAATTTCCATTTTAACAAATTTCATTAATTAATTTATTTAGTCTTTATGCATGATAGGTATATCTACTGCTTTTTTAAAATCCCAAAAATAAACTAATAACAATTAACATAATTTGACAAAATTGCTTCTCATATTGATATATCGGGTTACTATGGGATTTACCTTGTCAGAGGTAACTTTAACAAAGAAGCTTGACATTTTTTACTTTTACACGAAGGAAATCAGCTGCTCCTTCTCCCAAAGAAATGTGAATATAATTTGTCCAATAAAAGAGAGAGAGAGAGAGAGAGAGAGAGAGAGAGAGAGAGAGAGAGAGAGAGAGAGAGAGAGAGAGAGAAAGAAAGAGAGAGCCCATAACACTTGATGTTTCATATTTATTTTTCGCTGAATACCTAATGTGATCTAAGCAATGAAATAGAAATAATAATTTCAAGTTGTAGAAATCGGGAGAATTTCGTTTAATCTTGGACCCACCCCAAAATTTGTTCACACCTGTTAATGTAACTTGATTTATGATAGGTTTGCAGTCAGATTTTCTGAAAATAAAACCCACGATATACAGTCGGCAACTTCGAAGCCAATGCGACGTCACAAATCTCCATTTTACTTGGTGCCTGGGACAATGACATGTTCTGCTGTTTTTCGACAACAGTTTAAAAGTGTTTAAGTGATAACTGTGCTATGTTTTCAATTCAGTATTTCAGTCGCAATATCGATATATATCGGCAAATCTGAAACAAAGCAGTTATTATCTATTGATACGTTAGTCAAGGGTTATTATTATTATTATTATTATTATTATTTCCCTTGATTTTTAACAATAAGATGTTCCTTACTGAATGAGAAAATAAATCATAACGGAATTTATCATACCCCTTTTGCTTAAGTGTAAAATAGAAGAGAAGACCACGTTTACTGTTTATTGTGATTGTTTGGGGTCAATATTTCATCTTGTCGTGTAAAAATAAATATGATAGAAATAACTAGCTGTAGGCGATTGCTAATGACGGTACTCAAGTTCATATATAATTGCAATTATGCAAGTTCATATATAATTGCAATTATGCAAGTTCATATATAATTGCAATTATGCAAGTTCATATTTAATTGCAATTATGCAAGTTCATATATAATTGCATCGATAAAATCGATTTTATAGCCAAACTGGTTAGAGGTTTATAGTTCGTTTCAAGCAGGATTCGAGCTCTTACCTTAGGTAATGGCACATATCGCCTAGTTCTCATTCACAAGCGCTCTAACCCACACGGCCTTGCGCTCATTCCCAGATAAAAAAAAAGATCAAACAAGGTCAAAGGTAAGGACTTGAGATGTACTAAAACTCACTCGCTAGGTAGCGGAATTTAATATTCAGCTATATGCACAAACCCATGCAGGATCCGAACCCGTTCTTCGATTAACGGCACCAATTAAGCAGGAGTCACAACTTTTGGTCTACAGGTCTAATATGGACCAATCATCAAGTTCTTATCGCTCGAAGTTTATTTAATTATCTCATAAAATTAAAATGTGAAAATACCCTTTTGTAGAGCTTTTTGGTAGTTTTTCTACCAATCTTTCAGATAAAAAGATCTAGTTTTTCAATCGGCATAAAATATATGATTGTAGAAAATTTGCTTAAAGAGGTATTGGCTGTTATTTTCAATTTCATGTAAGTGAGGCACGCAATGATTTTTCTTTCTATTCTGACAAGTTTTAGGCTGAACGCCAAAATATGTATACTGGGCCTTGTTCACTTGAGAAATATGTACAGTATACATATGTTCACACAACATGAGTGGTCTCTGTGATACTACAGATGCGTAGACGTTGCTATATACCTGCGTAATTGGTTGGAGCAGGTCCTAATTCATATGAAAATATATAAAAAATGAAGATGTCATGTAGATCGATTAGTAAGAGCACATTGAGACAACTATCATGTACCATCAAAACTTCTTGGAAAATCCTACGGATCCTACCTCGAATGTATGCCAATAGCTGCCATTAGAAAAACTATCGGCAATGATGAAACAAGAGTTGACCGAGAAGTTGCGAATGCATCGAACTGTATTTTTCATTCGCTTCTTTTCGGTCAATCTTAAGGTCAAGCCAATCATATAAATAGTCGACGCGTTCCGAATAAACTACAGTTCCTTTTCTTGCGAAGAGATTTCCGGCGAACAAAATGTATGAGTTTTCTGCAAATTACAACGCCAAATTACATCCGAGGATTAGTTTTGTTTCGCAGAAATAGTCAAGGTAGTACGAATATGTGCTTCATCTACCATGCATAGTGCAAATTAAAATAAGTATTTTTATTAAATTAATAACAGACTTGCTACTATTGTCGTAATCTTCGCTGCTATTATAATTTCAGGTATTCTGAATTATGTTTAAGCAAAGGCACGTCTCATGCGAACAAGTAAACACTTAATTTCGCAACTTCACTGTTACATTGTGCCCCATCTTCTTGTTTAAAGGATTCCAGCCATCCAATTGAAACGTGTTCTGTACTTTTCTATATCTTTGTCTTGTACCCTTTTGCACTCCTTTCCTCTCAAACGCTGCAAATTTTCAGGTCTACCCATTGCTCAGTAGTCATGCGGAATTGCTTACTGCGCGGACGCGGTGTGGTGTCCACGGAAAAGGGGGCCGAGGAAACGAATACTAGTACCGTTTACAACCAGCATACATATTTTAAAACATTTTCATCCACTTCTTTCTTCTAAAACATCAACTTCAATTTTTCTAAAGAACATAACAAATACATAACTATTTACTAGTAACTACTTTTGCTACTAATTCCACCTTGAATGTTATAAGTTCATGACAAATACCAACCCATTTTTGATGTGAGAAAGAATTGAACATTTAATAATAAAAATAGCACAAACTATTATTGGTAGAACTGTAGTGACTTAAACATCCTAAAGTCGAAAACTAAAAATTGTCTTCAGGTTACTGGATCATGAAAAAATGTTGTTCAACTTTCAATGGCATCTACCGAGGTTGAAATAAGAAAGTAAAGCTTCACAAATTTTATAGCAATACATTTCATATTTTCAAATAGGTTTAATCATGATTTATGTCGAACTGAACTTAATGGGAAAATTCCTTCATGTTACGCGTCACTATACATATAGTAAAATGTTACATCTCAGATTCCGTGTGGAAAGTATCTTAAATAGAACATTGAAAGGGATTAAACTAAAGAATAAACATCTCATTGCAACAACCCTGAAATCCAGAAATAAGACCACTAGCAAAGTCATGTGGTAGGTTCCATTACTTTATGAAAAGCAAAACTTATCCTCTAAAATTAAACCACTTCTCAAATAAGACCATCTCTCCGGAGTCCGATTTGTAGTTCTGGTTTAGAATTTGTACGGTATAGTCCAGCTAGATCTTTCCATGAAGTGTTTTCCACTTTGTAAATAACTGTGATTACTTAAAAAAAATTCTGAGGAAGTGTGTTGCAAGATTTCTTTTTGGACATAAATCTATGTGTATTGTAATTTGTTATTGGACATAATTCTATGTGTATTGTACTTTGTTATTGGACATAAATCTATGTGTATTGTAATTTGTTATTGGACATAAATCTATGTGTATTATAATTTGTTTTTGGACAAATCTATGTGCATTGTAATTTGTTATTGGACAAATCTATGTGTATTGTAATTTGTTATTGGACATAAATCTATGTGTATTGTAATTTGTTATTGGACATAAATCTATGTGTATTGTAATTTGTTATTGGACATAAACCTATGTGTATTGTAATTTGTTATTGGACATAAATCTATGCATATTGTAATTTGTTATTGGACATAACTCTATGCATATTGTAATTTGTTCTTAGGCATAATTGTATGTGCTCAGATTGTTTCATATCTGACAGACCTATTCCATCAGTAATCGTAGTAAAACTGGACAATTATCAACTGAAAAAAACGTGTGTCCTTTTTGATTTATACATTGAATTCTTTTGATACTCTGAATTTATTGTGTTGATAATTACCTAAATGTAAGTTCGATTAGCACTATGGGATGGTTCTATCTTTTAACTTGCTGATGGTTTGGGTTCAGAAGTCTGTAATCTGTGACGTCGTCGAAATTCTAGGGTGATAGGTTTTACTAAACTGGGGGTTTGAATATCCTTGCGCCAGGTAATGTGATGGGTATTGCCGCTGTCGATGATTGGCGGATGACCCGTATGACGTCTGCATTCCTCCGTGTTGATACCGATCTTGTTGATATTGCTGCTGGTGCTGCTGTGGCCTATGCTGATTCTCATGTTGACGTCTGACCACATTCTGAGACTGTGTAGGTAGTTGATGTTGCTGGCTGTAACTGTTTTGGATTATTGTTTTATCATCGGTCCCTTGTGCAACCCCTTTGGACATCATTGGGCCATTCTTGTGTAGATACAGAACTGGCCAAACAATAAACACTTCGTATTTCCCGCTTTTGGTATATGCCCTGTACAAAGCGTTGGAGAATAAACCGTCCTTGTTAGGGTCTGCTGATAGATACATCGGGGGATCCTGGACTGACATATGTAGGCAGGCGTCAACACACTTATCAACGTAGATATAAAATGGGTCCTTCGGGTTTTGGAAAAGGTGCACTCCATTGGTGAAGCGGCTTGGCAGCTTGCTTTTTATTTCCTAAATTAAAGAGATATCTAAATAACACAATTAAAAAACTGACCAAAAAAAAAAAAAAAAAAAGAAAAAACATATAGAGCGCAAAGACTGTTAACGTATTAACGAGTAAAGGTTATACTTTTTTCAATATAACAAAGTCTCCTAATTATTCAGATTTCTTCGATATTCTTTTGACTAATTCAAACAAAATCAGTATGATTTGCTGAATGGAAATGTATTTGTCGGGTCTTCCTAACTGTGTCTTAGCTTGTCCGTTTGTTGCATTTATTTTGGTCACTGTTCCTATATCATTTGTGTCTTTGTCTTTGTCTGACATAAAAATGTAATCCGAATTGACTAGAAAATCGTCAATTCAGAAAACTAGTATTACATGTTAAAATACTTTTGATTGCCATAATCATTACCTTGGCCACAGCATTCATCTTATACGGTGTAAGCATTTTGAGAGCATCTTTCAAATTCTTGCTAACTTCAGGAGGAATATCTGTTGGCTGCTACAATGTATAATATTTACTCATTTTAATATTACAAGTTACAAACATATCGTTTAATATTCAAATCAGATAATAGTGGCAAGAACAAGAACGATCAGATAATACCATGATAAATAAAAGAAAAGTAATGCTGAAGTAGATTTTATTCAAACCAAACTCAAAGCACATACTGTTAGCATCCAACGATCGCAATTATCATCCTTTATTTTACCATAATGGTCACGTTTCTGTTTCTGGTAGATAAAACATTCGGAGTAGATAGAGGATATCTACGTTTTTTTAGAAGATATAAGGACATATTTCACGAGTTAAGTGGAAATATTGTATTGTCACGAGTGAAATTTTTCCTTATATCTACTGAAAAAAAAAACAAAAAAAACCCGTAGATCTTCTTTTTATTATATACACATTTTTAAAGCAAAAACCGTCCATTTGCATGGATATTTTTCTCTATTCTGTACCAATGCGATTATCGGTTGCATTGCTACTACATCGATAAAAAGAAGCTCCAAAATTTTACAATAATTTTAGAACATCGAACTTTTACAAATTCAGATCGTACATATAATGTTTCAAATTGTGTTTTTTGTCAAATTAATGACCGTTTCATAGGAAAATCAAGAGAGAGTTTTATTTTCGTAAAAATATTTCTTGCGCGAATAGATACGGTAAACATTGTTGGGTAGGGTACTGTAGAACCATTACAGAAGGGTCGTATCCGACCGACTTCAGAGCGTAACATCTTTAAACAAACAATTTTAATGAGTACGAGTTTACCTATAATGTTTTGGTTCTTTATTTTTTTATTTCTGCATTAAAACGTGGCAAGCTTGCAGTCTAGTTTGGTAACAGACGCTGCACCCAAATTGTGATCGTCACTTAACTTCGGTTTGCAATCGACACTCATATCTTCCAGATTTCTCATTCATATTCAAACAGAGTTACGATCCTACCTAAACAATTTTATTACTATATTTAATTAAAAGGTTTTCCCAAAAAACTGTTACCGTTTGTCGTAGCGTGTAACAGGTATACGATAATGTATGTGTGTGACACTGAATATCGAATATAAATATATTAGTTAAGTTCAATCGCTGACAATTTACACGATTCATGTGGAAAACTATTTTTTTAAAAAGTAAATACTCGAAGTCTTCCATTTTTTTATGGCACTTCCTCATGGATTACGTGAATCTACAGAGAGTCTACAGTCTTTATATATTTTAAGATTTGTTCATTCTGAGAGAGAGAGAGAGAGAGAGAGAGAGAGAGAGAGAGAGAGATAGAGAGCATACATAAGGGCAGATATATTTCCTAAATGGGAAAAGAAAGTAGTTCCAAAGCGATATCGCCACTGTGGCGATGAAAGTGGTATCGCCACTGAGGCGATATTAATTCTCTACCACTGATACATATCAATATCTCATTATGAACTGTATAATAAAAATATTTTTTTTTACCATAAGAGTCACATCTCTGTTTCGGATAGATGGAACATTTGGAGTATTATCCTTTATGTTACCATAAAGGTTCACATTTCTTTTAAGGCAGATGAAACATTTCGAGTATTATTCTTTTAAATAAAGGGTCACATTTTGTTTTTTATGATGATGTACCACCAGAAAAAATCTTCGACTTACTGATGGGAACACGCTTTATATAATAAAGTTTGACTAAATTTAAAGGATTTTAGTTTTTACCTTTATATTTTTATATACATGTTACATAATATCAACATCTTTACCTTTCTTCTTGTATTGTTTGGTACTTCATGTTTATATTGATTTGGAAGGGTTTTTCTTCCTAAAGCTTCCTGCAGTTTTTTATTTGTAGTATTTCATATTTAATTTCCTAGTAATATGGAGCGATTGGGACTCAAACGGGAATTAACATTACGCTGTAGGTTTACATTGGGGGACGAAATGGCCTCATACGGGAATTTAACATTGTGGGATTTATGGCCTCAAACGGAAATTTAACATGTGAGGGACACTCTGACCTCAAACGGGAATAGTAATGTTAAGTTGTGGAGTGTTGAGGCCATATCGTCCCCCAATGTAAACATACGGCGTAATGTAAATTCCCGTTTGTGTCCTATTCGCTTCATATAACTACTTACGTTTACTGGAAATGGTTTATCTTCCTAAAGTATTTTTGTGCAATTATTTTTTATTTACATGTTTTGAACATTACCTTCAGTTGACACCATATAGCTATTTTTGTGTAGACATGCAGTTAAACCCTAATACATGCATGCAGATTTCTGTTTCGAGTAGTTGAAACAATCGGTTCACTCGCGCCTTATGCTGAATCTTGTATTGAAAATCTATGCCCCCCCCCCCCCCAGAGAGAGAGAGAGAGAGAGAGAGAGAGAATAAAATGAAAACAAAACAAAATTACAAGGAAAAATCAATATATGGATTCAGACTTTATAATACTCCATGCAATAGCAGGTCAGTAGCTCAGTTAGTGTAGTAATACTTTTTAACACACGAAAGTTTGGTAGATCTTCGTATCAAATCCCCTGACCTACTTGTACGGGACGTCTAAATATCGCATCAAACTAATGAGCATTTTGTTTTCATTTATGGTGACATTTATGAAAGTAGCATAAAATAGATTATAGGTATCAGGTCGTTGGCGTCAGCAGTTTGGTTTACGACAATTCCGACAATGTCTCTTTAAAATCTATCTTCCCCTAAAACACATCCCAGTATGTCTTAAACAATTAGTTATTGATCACAGTCGGCACAAAGGTAAGCTATCTTTCCTTCATTTTTTCTTTCCTTTTTAATTTGGTAATGCTTGACATTGTCTAACTCATTTATGACGTAGGGAATGTTACATTATATAAGTTAGTAACCAATAGCTATTTTAACGTTGATTAACTTCGAGTAGATCTACATTTTGTTTCAACTAGTACTGCGGTGTCTCGTACAAGGAAGAGTCCTTTTGACATAAACTTTACTGTATATAGCGATAAGTATTGAAATGTTGCTTAAAAACAATCGTTAAGATATTAAAAGTTGTTAGGATTTTTTCCTGACATGAATTTATCTCCCCCTCCCCCGCTCTGAAAACAAACCAAAAAAAAAAAAACAACAAAAAACACCCAAACACCCCACCGAAAAGCTAGAGCTATTTCAGGATGATATTTTGATATTTTGATTATGTTCACGGAAGTTGGATGAGCTATAAAGGTAAATAACGAGTAAATCGCATCTTCAAGCGATGATATCAATGAAAAAATTCGTGACTTAGGTTAGAGAGAGAGAGAGAGAGAGAGAGAGAGAGAGATGAAAACAAAAGTCCAAGGAAAAATCAATATATGGATTCAGACTTTATAATACTCCATGCAATAGCAGGTCAGTAGCTCAGTTAGTGTAGTAATACTTTTTAACACACGAAAGTTTGGTAGATCTTCGTATTAAACTCCCCGACCTACTTGCACGGGACGTCTAATAATTGCATCAAACTAATCAGCCTTTTCTTTTTCTTCATTTATGGTGACATTGATGGAAGTAGCATAAAACAGATCATAGGTGTCAGATCGCCGGCGTCAGCAGTTTGGTTTACAACTATTCGAACAATGTCTCTTTGAAATCTATCTTTCCCTACAACACATCATGCTGCTATCCCAGTATGTGTTAAGCAATTACTTATTGATCGGAGTCGGCATAAAGGTAAGCTAGCTATCCTTTTTTCAGTTCTTTTTAATTTGGTCACACGTTTAATATAAAATTTATAAAGAGATATGAAGTCGGCTTTAAGCGTTTATATCATGATTTGAACTCGACTAACTCGTTTATGATGTAGGGAATGTTAAATTCTATAAGTTAGTAACTAAAAATAGTTATTTCAAAGTCGATTAACTTCGAGTAGATCTACATTTTGTTTCATCGGGTACTGCGGTGTGTCGTATAAGGAAGAGTCCTTTTGACATATACTACACTATTACTGTATTTAGCGATACATATTGAAATGTTGCTTAAAAGCAATCGTGAAGGTATTAAACTAGTATTACAAAAAATTTCTTAAAGTAAAATGATAGCTATTTACGTAATCCTGGATATTCATACCAACTTGACGGACAATTGACTTTTCTATGAATTAATGCGCCTGGTCAATGTTTTAATCTGCTACAGTGAACATGTTGTTAGTATGGAAAGCAGTTTACCGGCATAGTCCTATACATAAGTTATTTCCTACTTACCAGGGGTGCAATTATGTTGTTCAGTATGTTTCCCGATAGGTTGTTACACTGTTGATGAACTTCCTGTGGAAGAAAATTCACACGAGTCATTCGTTAGACATATTTTGTAAAGAATCAATAGGCATCATTGACGTGAAATTATGTCTGTTTATTCTTAATGACTAAATATTTCATTGTTCTGATTGTAACTTCCTAATAAAATGCCCGAAGGCGGCCTTAAAATATCGAATATTAACAGGAGCTAAATCTGAAACTTGCCGAATTAAACATTGCGCTTCATTGTACAAGTTTTGGTCGAAGGACACGACAACGGTTAAAAAAATAAAATAAAATATATCTGTTCTTAAATATTACTCAACAAAAATACAATATTATAAGATCGTCAAACAATTTTGAACAATTACAGTTTTATGAATACAGATTTAATGTGAAAAATATACCATAATAACATTCATGTGAAAACCACTGCTTCTGTACACATTCGAAAGAGCAGAGTTAGCTGGACCGATCCGTGACCAAAATTCTTTGATGAAGAGCAGGGTCGTCTTTTGGCAGCTTAAAGCTTTATATAATGTTGACCTAGAAGATCATGTAACTTAAAAGACCATGTGAATTTCTTGTAATACATTTTACTTTAAGGCTAATGGCGATAAACATATTAAATATATTTAACTTACAATGAGAACGTCGAGAAGTAGCTGTGCATTGTCCTTTTCTATTTTGCTATAGGACTTCTCCAATTGATCGAAGGCATCGGTCCACTCGTTATCATATATCTCCGACAGCTTCTCGGCAATTTTCGTCGGCCTGTTAGGGTCACTGAGGTCAGCTATGTTGGGATTGTTGTCTCGGAGTTTGGCGGATGCCATAGAACTTAGTCTTAAAGTAAAAGACATTTAGAACTATGAATGTGGGTCACTTTGGCATTATTTGCAATGTTTTCACGAGCGTTTAAATAAGTCTCAGGTATGACTTAGCTGTATCAAAAGGTTCGGTCATCGCATGACGTTTTTCTTCGAAACTTATTTATATATAAGAACTTCATTCCTCTTCCCTTGATAATTCTTTCCGATGTACTCGTATGTTTTCGACTTTAAATATACAGAGTCCACTTAACTCCAACTAATAAGAACAAAAAACTTTCATTTTCTGAATTAGCTGTTATTTTCAAGCATGTGTGGAATTTCAAATTTTGAAATTGCTAAATCTTGATCTTCCTATCGTCTTCGGTGTTATTTTTATTATTATTACTATTTTTATGCAGTATGCAACGAAACGGCTGTGTTTCATTACTTGCTTTCTAATTGAATCGCATTATTCACCCCGTATCTCTTGAAAAAAAAGAGTTTAATGCAAGTAACCGATGTCCATAGAGAGAAAAATCGATGCCTGCGTAGTGGGTGAAATAGTGTCATTTGTGAACAACAATAACATGCTTTAACGTTTGTTACGGCAAAAGTAATTACAGGACTGTGTCTATAAGATGCTTTAACGTTTGTTACGGCAAAAATAATTACAGGGCTGTGTCTATTAGATGCTTTACCGTTTGTTACGGCAAAAGTAATTACAGGACTGTGTCTATAAGATGCTTTACCGTTTGTTACGGTAAAAATAATTACAGGGCTGTGTCTGCAACATGTTTTACCGTTTTGTTAAGGCAAAAGTAATTACAGGACTGTGTCTATAAGATGCTTTAACGTTTGTTACGGCAAAAATAATTACAGGACTGTGTCTATAAGATGCTTTACCGTTTGCTACGGCAAAAATAATTACAGGGCTGTGTCTGCAACATGTTTTACCGTTTTGTTAAGGCAAAATTAATTACAGGACTGTGTCTATAAGATGCTTTAACGTTTGTTATGGCAAAAGTAATTACAGGACTGTGTCTATAAGATGCTTTAACGTTTGTTACGGCAAAAATAATTACAGGACTGTGTCTATAAGATGCTTTACCGTTTGTTTTGGCAAAAGTAATTACAGGGCTGTGTCTATAACATGCTTTACCGTTTTGTTGAGGCAAAAGTAATTATAGGACTGTGTGTATAGCATAACACGACCCAAACACATAACACAAATAATTATTACTATATCAAATTACTAAAAACTTATACATTAGAATATAATGAGAATTCCTTCCATTTTACGAAACTAATCCATTCTACCATAAAGTCTCGTGAATACCGTACATTATGACATATGCTCCTAGAAATTGGCTAATTACTCGGTTTGAGAAACATTTTCCCAACCCCGACTTCCCATAATCAACACATAATCACTAAAATCTAACAAAGCTGTACACGGAGACGTAAATACAAATAGCATATACCCTAGGTTTATTACAATAGTAACGTGTATTAATGAAGAATCCTTTGATCATCACACGAGAAACCAAGAATTACTATTGTTTTGTTTTTTTTGGTTTTTTTTGTCACCTCTTCCTATTACATGTAGCAATATTAAATCATTATTATTCGAATTGCATTGAAATAATACATGCAATAGATAACAAATACCCAAGAAATGGGCGATTTCTTATGTAGCAGGGATGAATATGAAAAATAAAAGGAGAGAAAAACGCGGAGGAGGAAGAGAGGGAAGGTGGGATGAAGTACCAAACGCGACTAAATAACCCTAAACAGTTGATGAAAATGTGTGGAAGATATATAAACTGAAATGTTCTTATTGTAATACAAGACATATCAACAGAGCAACGTACCTAGTAAAAAAGCAAAAGCAAGTAAAGATGATGTCAAAAGAAGGTAGAAAGAGTCCCTAGATAAAGCTGCTACATCGGTCCACCAGAGTATCGAAAATTGAAATTACCAAGTATATCAGCTAACAATGGTAAAAAGAACGAAAATCAGCTGATGAAATTAGGTTGTCTGTGAATTATTACCGATATTGCATGGACAGATACTTCCTGAAATCTCTCTTGGTTTAGTTTATGTAACCCAGTCAAATATCCACATTTTAGATCAAGTGCTGAGACAACATATTGACCTTGACCTTATTTGGAAACCATGTTCTATCAATATATCCAACTTACTTATGTGCATAAGATTGGTGATATGAGTTAATATATACAAGTAAATAATATTGTTTAATACATAACAAGAGATTTAGCTCATTTCAAATGGGGGGGGGGGGGGGTCTCCAAATTAAGTGGAAGGAACTGTACAGACTCGTAAGAAGATAAAAGCTCACAGTGAGAAAGGAGAAATAAAGTTATACGAAAAACAGAAAATAGTTTTCAATAGCCGGCTTTTGCCCATCCAACCTTTGTACAGGGACTCATTATACTAGTAGTTATATGATAATTCAAGAACCAGTCTAAAAATGGGTGAACTTATATGGGTCTAGGAAACAATGATTGGTTGACGCCGAATAGTAAAAAGTCTAAAGAAATGCATTCAAAGCATATCAATCATGAAACTGTAACAGATGTAACAGAAAGGAAAAACATTACAGAAATGTGTAGTCACTCTATTTATGGCTTAAAATCGGAGGCACCGAAGGCTGAAAGTGGAAACTGACTCCTTCACTGCGGTATTAGTATGAACAGATTAGGGCAAGTTGTTATAGCATACCTTCGAAGAGCATCTTCTTTCTCTGATCTCTCCTTATCAATCTGTGCCTTTAGCTCAGCTATTCTGTGTTGTAAATCTCTTGCGTCATTTCGAGTTCTTTATGCAATATGAAGAAACATGACAAGTATGACGATAAGAAATAAGTTTGAGGAATCCTGTTCATAAAAATATACAATTGTGTAATTGCCACTGACCACTTAATTTAACTGAGTAATATCTCAGAAATTTATTGGGATTCTAATTTTTCATATAACATTGTATCTTATAACTTTTTGAGACAGTAGCAATGTATTTAAATGTTTTCCTCCACCCTCTAAGAATTGGCAAGTAATGTTTGGTACAGCTAATTTAGCTTAAAATACTTTTATAAAGAAGAAACATTTACATGGAGTTTAGTATGGAGGGGGATCACCGCGATAATTCAATATATGTGTTTTATATTAATATACAATCTATATTATATTTTCCATTTTCTATATGTGTACGATATACATTCCGGGTTGCATCTTTACAACCGCCAATACTTCTTTCTAAATTTGATATGTATGATATTGGAATACTTCAATTTCATATCATCAATTTCCACGTGAGTGATTCTATGTGCCTATTTTGAATATTACACACGTCAACATTCTTCATTGCATCTTTCCATCTCTAAATATCCTGTCTGCACTTTGACAGTTCATTTGATGGCATATGTTAATCACCATAACACTAAAAATACATAACATCCAGCAAGTTACAATCTAGCACAGTGAAAGTTGCAAGTAAGATTTTAGCATAATGCAAGTTGGAATAATGTAATCAACGCCATCTTTTGTCATAATGGGACATTGTTATAATGCCCCATTATGACAACAGATGGCGCTGTTACATCTCCCACTAAAAATGGAAAACTATCCCAGGTCCTGTATATAAGACAGAATCTCAACATGGAAGGCATATCCACGAATCCCCGATTCCACCCACAAGCTCTGGTTAAGTTGCCGTATCTTGCAAGAGAAAAATACATTTTTAAAAAAATGAAAAAAAAAAAAAAAAAAAAAAAATGAAATAATTCTCATTTATTTCTCTAGCAACCTGTCCAACTATATTGGCAAAATGGCATACACTTTCTTCTAAAACTGACTGATTTATTTATTTATTCTTCTTAACAGGCTAATCTGGAGTCAGGGATTGTTCATTGCCAATCTCCAACACCGGATAATCATTAGATATACACACACACATAAATATACACTTATAGCATGATATAGAACATGTTTCAGTTTCAGAGGATTCAATGATGCCCTCCTTCTGTCCGTCCGTTCTGTCTATAAACATAGCTCATCCTAAATCACTGGCTGGAAATTCACCAAACTTATTTCATATTTTGTCCGTATGGCAAAAATATAAAAGAAGGTAAAGATATTTCGCTTTCTCTCCTTGGAATTTGGGAGGAAGTTGGATATAGGATATTTTTTTAGCGAGTCTGTATATATTTTATATATCTAGCTCCTGGAGGAAGACGTCCAATATATATATATATATATATATATATATATATATATATATATATATATATATATATATATATATATATATAATCGTACTTTTCTGACCAAACAATGCGTCGAATGCCTTCGATAAGTACTGTTGTCATGGTGACCATTTATTTCAGCAAGGGCCTATGTTGCTAATACATGTCCCTGATATCATATACATGTATATCGAAATGCCACGATATGTAAACATAAGAGAGAGAGAGAGAGAGAGAGAGAGAGAGAGAGAGAGAGAGAGAGAGATTAAAAACCAGATAGATTTATCACTTGGAGGATTGGGGGAGTGTTGAATGTTTATAAAAGTCTTCTTTTTATGAAAATCCCCAGAAAATATATTTTGCGATTTAACCGTCAATTTAAAACATGGTCGCTAGAAAAAAAAAAAAAAAAAAAAAAAAGGAAACTAAAACGTGAATAGGAAAACCGGAGATCATGCTGTAACTGCTATGGAACGGAGAAGGTGAAGAATGTTTAATTCATATGTAGAGGAAGTATTCATTTAACGAAAAAAAAAAAAAAAAAAAACGCTGGAAGAAAGAAGCACTTATATTGTCTTATTATTCATCAAATTCTACGTTGCTGACGAGACACGGCAGGCCGGATACGTATATCAGTCCACCATGATTAGAATGTGAAATATACCGGACCCACGATCATTATTTTCAATCAACATCACGGTATCCTCTGTTGTCATAATGAAACATTAATTTATTACAACTTGCGTCATGCTAGCAACTAACTTGCAAGTTTCACTGTACTATGTTGTAACTGCCAGGATGTTGAACATTTTATCAGTATGATACCTAACTGCGTGTTATCAAATACAATTTGTCAACTGCAAATAGGAAATTTAGAGTTAGAAAGACACAATTAAGGATGTTAATGAGTGTAATATTAAAAATGCACAAAGGATCACTCACATGGAATTTGAAGACACGAAATTGCAGGATTGTAATAACAAACTTAACAAATCCAGTAATAAACACTGGCAGTGGTAAAGAAGCAACACAGAATATACATTCTATACACACAGAAACTGCAACACAGAATGTACATCCTATACACATAGAAAATGCAACACAGAATGTACATCCTATACACATAGAAACTGCAACACAGAATATACATCCTATACACATAGAAAATGCAACACAGAATATACATTCTATACACATAGAAAATGCAACACAGAATATACATTCTATACACACAGAAAATACAACACAGAATGTACATTCTATACACATAGAAAATACAACACAGAATGTACATCCTATACACATAGAAACTGCAACACAGAATATACATCCTATACACATAGAAAATGCAACACAGAATATACATTCTATACACACAGAAAATACAACACAGAATGTACATTCTATACACATAGAAAATACAACACAGAATGTACATCCTATACACATAGAAACTGCAACACAGAATGTACATCCTATACATATAGAAACTGCAACACAGAATGTACATCCTATACATATAGAAACTGCAACACAGAATGTACATCCTATACATATAGAAAATACAACACAGAATGTACATCCTATACACATAGAAAATGCAACACAGAATATACATTCTATACACACAGAAAATACAACACAGAATGTACATCCTATACACATAGAAACTGCAACACAGAATGTACATCCTATACATATAGAAAATGCAACACAGAATATACATTCTATACACACAGAAAATACAACACAGAATGTACATCCTATACACATAGAAAATACAACACAGAATGTACATCCTATACACATAGAAACTGCAACACAGAATGTACATCCTATACATATAGAAACTGCAACACAGAATGTACATCCTATACATATAGAAACTGCAACACAGAATGTACATCCTATACACATAGAAAATACAACACAGAATGTACATCCTATACACATAGAAACTGCAACACAGAATGTACATCCTATACATATAGAAACTGCAACACAGAATGTACATCCTATACATATAGAAAATGCAACACAGAATGTACATCCTATACACATAGAAAATACAACACAGAATGTACATCCTATACACATAGAAAATGCAACACAGAATATACATTCTATACACATAGAAAATACAACACAGAATGTACATCCTATACACATAGAAAATACAACACAGAATATACATCCTATACATATAGAAACTGCAACACAGAATGTACATCCTATACACATAGAAACTGCAACACAGAATGTACATCCTATACACATAGAAAATGCAACACAGAATGTACATCCTATACACATAGAAAATACAACACAGAATGTACATCCTATACACATAGAAAATACAACACAGAATGTACATCCTATACACATAGAAAATGCAACACAGAATGTACATCCTATACACATAGAAAATACAACACAGAATGTACATCCTATACACATAGAAACTGCAACACAGAATGTACATCCTATACATATAGAAACTGCAACACAGAATGTACATCCTATACACATAGAAAATACAACACAGAATGTACATCCTATACACATAGAAAATACAACACAGAATGTACATCCTATACACATAGAAAATACAACACAGAATATACATCCTATACACATAGAAAATACAACACAGAATATACATCCTATACACATAGAAAATACAACACAGAATGTACATCCTATACACATAGAAACTGCAACACAGAATATACATCCTATACACATAGAAAATACAACACAGAATGTACATCCTATACACATAGAAACTGCAACACAGAATGTACATCCTATACACATAGAAAATGCAACACAGAATATACATTCTATACACACAGAAAATACAACACAGAATGTACATCCTATACACATAGAAAATACAACACAGAATGTACATCCTATACATATAGAAAATACAACACAGAATGTACATCCTATACACATAGAAAATACAACACAGAATGTACATCCTATAGATATAGAAAATGCAACACAGAATGTACATCCTATACACATAGAAACTGCAACACAGAATGTACATCATATACACATAGAAAATACAACACAGAATGCACATCCTATGCACATAGAAAATGCAACACAGAATGTACATCCTATACACATAGAAAATGCAACACAGAATAATGCAACATAGAATACACATCGTATACTAATAGAAAATATGTACATAAAATTATGGCGGTTATCCCCCTCCATAGCTTGGAACATATGTATGTGTATACGCATGTATTTGTTTGATGTTACCCATTGTTGTCTTGCTTATCACGTCTCTCCTGGTCTATTTCTCCATTGAGTCTTGAAACATCTTTCTGTAGGCGTTCACTTTCTTTCTTGTACCTCAATAATAATAATAATAATAATAACAATAACAACAACACTAAAAATAATAATATTAATAGTAATAATAATAATAATAGAAATGATTAATAATAATAAAAATAAAATTATTAATATAACTACGATAATAATAACACTACTACTACCACAGTTGCCGCTGCTGATGTGATTTATTTGATATGATGTATTTTGTCCTCAAATAATCCTTTCAAAGGAAAACTATGAATATTCGTAGCATCACAGAAATGTGTGCATATATTCTTTTCGCTGACAGGGGTATATATAAATACATATATACATAATTCAATATATATATTGAACATGCCATTGTGCTATCCCAGTATGTTGATTACCTTTCAATTTCTGATTCCAGCTTCCATATCTTTTTATTGTTCTGTTGACATTGCTCACATTCTTTGTCCAATTGTGGGAGACGGGATCGCGATTTGCGTTTATGTCCCTCTGACGCAACTGGCCTGGGTCTTCGGTTGTCTTCGTTGTCATCTGGAGGAGGTATGGGGGTGTCGAACAACTAGGGAGATAATATACTTCATGAAACTACACCTTTCGACGGATTTTTTAAAATAACCTTTCCATTTTAACTTGAGCTAAATAATACGTAAGGTATATGGTCTGTTTAAAATTTTCCTTGCTCCTCTGAGTTAAAAAAAGGAATATCACAATATTAATAAATAGCCCTTTATGAGCAAGACATTTTAATCCTGAAATTAGTGACTTGGCAATTACAGCTAATAGGGATCCATTTAATTAGAAGTATTATACAAATATAGTAGAACAATCATACAATATTAATAAATAGTCCTTTATGAGGAAGTGATTTTTATCCTGAAATTAGTGACTTTGCAATTACAGCTAATAGCCATCCACTAAATTAGAAGTATTATACAAATATAGTAGAGCAATCATACAATAATAATAAATAGCCCCTTCCAGGTATCCATTTTTATCATGAAATTAGTGACTTTGCAATTACAGCTAATAGCCATCCACTTAATTAGAAGCTTTATAGAAATATAGTAAATTTCTAAATACACATATGTAGATAATGTTGGCGAATCCTATATTTTCATACACATCGAATTGCTCACGTAATGGAAAATAGATGTAAAAATCAAATGAGGTAAGCTGAATATAAATGAATGACTTTACCGCACTGAGAGCTGGACCGTGAATTCTTTCTCGACCTCTCACCTTGTGAAATGGTGACTGGCTTATTAGATACATTGTGAACAATATAATTAGCCGTACGATCGATTTAAGCAGACAAGTCCGCAGAATGTATAATCGATTGCTTAAAAAGACTGCCAAAAGACTACAAATCAATCTCTTCTGTTGAGAATGAGATTTCATCTGACACAGGTCTGTCAAGCGCTAAAAATGATGGGTTTATATAAAAAGGTTTGTGTGAACGCAAGTGATCCCAACCCAAAAAAAAAAACAAAACAAACAAACCAACCAACCAACCAACCAACCAAGCAAGCAACCAACAAGATAATAATACGATTATTCGAACACTTCATAATGCGCTTTCAGTTCAGTTATTGTTTTATGGAGTTCCAAAAGTCGCACACAGAAGTTGTTCAATTAGTTTCCTATTGACTTAGCGTTTTAAGTCTATGTTCAGACTCGATGAAATTTTCTTGTAATCTCTAAAATATAGACTTAAATACAACGGAAACTGGTTACCCAAGATATAAAAAAGCAGACCAGATTTAGCAGTCGCCTGATTATTTAGTGTCTAATGTATTACAGGTGTATAAGAAAGGGAAGGCGTATACTGTTTTGTAGTCATAATGACAGATTAAACAGGTGTCACCGTGCATTCTCTATTTTTAATTTGCTGCTTTTGCACACATTTTCAGGTTTTGGACTTATGAAATGGTTACTGACCCATGACGAATTGGTTCTTTCAAATAAAAAAAAAATTAAGTCAAGAAGTAATATATAATTTTTACTGGCAAAGGATGATCCTCTTTACCTTCCCCCTAATACACTAATTAGCATTCCCACAACAGTTGTGATCTTATTCACTGTCATGTTGGTTTAAAACACTTACGCTATTAATAATAGCCCTGTCAACGAGAATTTCACTGTAGAGTTCTCTGTACTCCGTATTTTTCTTTTTGAAATCTTTGCTTTCCTCCGGCGGATGCTTATTCTTCTTTTCTTTTAAGGCTCTCTTTTTCTTTTTTTTTTCAATTTTATTTCTTAAGTTGTCGAGCTTTTTGCAGCTTAGTTTTAGATTCGTTACATTAAGGTAAAGCTGAGTGGTGTCAAGATCATGTGGGTTACTTCTACTGTCACGTGAGTGGTCATCTGATGAGGAATTGAAGTTTTGTCTCGTGCTAAATCCACCTTCATCCCGTGAGCTTCTAGAGAGGAAATTGTGAACAGTAATTTTGTCCAGTTCAAAATAATGAAAGCAGTGAATATCATAATAGAATAACAAAATTAAACAAATGCCGCTAAGAAAAGTGTATAAAGGCATCATGCAAATGTCATTCATATCACCTTTATCATCCTTGGCTTGAAAAGCATAGAACATTTTCATCTGGAACATAAAGAATAATCCAAAATGAATGTGACGGTATTTGTGAACATATTTAAACTTGATTATGTAAATGGACAGGAGGGCAGAAGGGGCGTTTCTTTTAAGTTTCCAAACGTTTCAGGTCCGTCTCCAAACGTTTCAGGTCCGTCTCCAAACATTTCAGGTCCGTCTCCAAACGTTTCAGGTCCGTCTCCAAACGTTTCAGGTCCGTCTCCAAACGTTTCAGGTCCGTCTCCAAACGTTTCAGGTCCATCATACAATTTTAATCAACATTTTGAGTAATAAACTTTAATCCAGACGGGGAAATCTTTTCCAAAACCTTCACATGCAGTTTTGTTTTTAATTGGTCAGAATATTTTGGAATCAGATTCTGAGTCGATTAAAGTTTTATGATGGAGGGTCTTGATGTATGTTGCCTTCATTGAAGTATGAATGTAAACAACTGGGTTTGGATGATACCGCCATGTACTGAAACTAATACTATGCCATAAATGCACGCCACGTATCACATTCGCAGGAAACGTTAATACAATATTCTCATTTCGAATTAAGTCCTAGATAAAGTATTCAGCTATTTTATTCAAAATGACATCATCTTAGTCCATATTACCGAATATTTAAAAAGTGATTTCATTCGATATATTTATTTTTTTATTTTACAGAGTATTGTGTCACTAATTTCTAGCCAGTGACAGTTATATGACTTTGAATTTTATACTTCTTCCTGGTATCCCAATATTACAGGTCGGATTTCATCTCTCTCTCTCTCTTTCTCACACACACACAAACAGACACACACACAAGAGGAAAGTAATAACTAAACGATTTCATCTACGAAAAACCGAGGGAAGCGTGAAATAATATGATCATAACATTAAGGGTGATTAACTATGAGAATACTTACTTCAAGTCTGATTACACGCCTCTGTACGGTGACACAGTATATTTGTTACACCTGTGACTATGAACAGTTCAATGACCTACATATGAGGTGGGTGCTATTACTAGAATTCGGTCTTGCTCGTCCTCCTTTTAAATAATTTCTCCTATCTCAGAGAGAGAAAGAGAGAGAGAGAGAGAGAGAGAGAGAGAGAGAGAGAGAGAGAGAGAGAGAGAGAGAGAGAGAGAGAGGGGGGGGGGGGGAGGGCAGAGAAAGAGAGAACAACTTTCGTTTTGCTCGACTACTCTGCAATGGCTGTCGGAATACCACTTTTATGAAGCATTTAGCAGTCAGACACAATATATAACATCCCATAATGTTGGTACACGAACAATGTGACTCCTTACTGTATAACTGCCTTCATTCTTCCTCCAGAATAAGATCCTGACGCCATTTTGAAGCATAACCTACCAGGAAGAAATTTACCTGTGAGATATTGCATCTGACCTTCGTGTTTACCGTACACTTACCGCCCTCAGTTCCAGGTAGACCTAGGTAAGACACGTAGAGTCAGGGATGAGAGTATCGTTATTATTCAGTGTAAAGTGTGGCTGTTAAGTATCAGCATATCAAAGTATGATTTTTAGATATAGTCTGGTGAAATGTATACGAGATAGAAGTGAAGATAAAAAGACCGCTGGAAAATATTGTCGATATTGGGGTGGAAGTTTAGTAATCTGTTCGTGGGACGTGCTAGCAAGAAGTGTGTATCAAACGTACCGATTGGCTTCCAGACGAACTTGTGTTGTAATCTTGATATCTGAGATGTGTAAATTCCTCCATGCTCCTAGCTCTCTCTGTCTCTCTTGTCTCGATATATATATATATATATATATATATATATATATATATATATATATATTTATATATATATATATATATATATATATATGTGTGTGTGTGTGTGTGTGTGTGTGTGTGTGTGTAATCCACAGCCGCCTATATTTCCCCTTTAGAGTTTTAGTACAATTATTTCTTAATAATTTTACTTATAATTGTGCTGTTTTCTGATAATTGTACTGTTTTAGTTTTAGACGTCCGGCTAGCGCAGCAGTGCTCTGAGAGAGAGAGAGAGAGAGAGAGAGAGAGAGAGAGAGAGAGAGAGAGAGAGAGAGAGAGAGAGAGAGAGAGAGAGAACAGTGATACAGTAATAAACAGCAAAGACACACTTACGTTTTTACACACATTTTATTCAACCTAATAAATAATAGTTTTAACACAAAGGTGTGGCCAACATGAAGCTGACTACACAAATTTCATTCCCGAAAGTAAATGGAAATCGAAAATTACAATTTTATTTCAAAATATCTTTCGAAAAAAAAGTTTATACTGCATACAGCAGTTTACATATTCCAAAGTCACTGACTTGTATCTTTAATGAAATCTCTATAAAGTGTCGGCTTTTTTTTCTATCCACTCTCATACGTTTTTCTATCCATACTCATACGTTTTTCTATCCATACTCATACGTTTTTCTATCCATACATTTTTCTCTCCATACTCATACATTTTTCTATCCATACATTTTTCTATCCATACTCATACGTTTTTCTATCCATACTCATACGTTTTTCTATCCATACTCATACGTTTTTCTATCCATACATTTTTCTATCCATACTCATACGTTTTTCTATCCATACTCATACGTTTTTCTATCCATACTCATACGTTTTTCTATCCATACATTTTTCTATCCATACTCATACATTTTTCTATCCATACTCATACGTTTTTCTATCCATACTCATACATTTTTCTATCCATACTCATACATTTTTCTATCCATACTCATACGTTTTTCTATCCATACTCATACGTTTTTCTATCCATACATTTTTCTATCCATACTCATACGTTTTTCTATCCATACATTTTTCTATCCATACAAAATAGAATCACCAGAGAGGTTCTACAATTAATTTCCGTACACTTCACAAGATTGCATCTCGATAAAATATATTAATTGCCGTTTTCTTTTTAATTACGGACTATAGAGCTTAAAACTGCCAACAGCATTTACGTCAAAGAAATATCTAGAGAACATGCTTTTTCTTCTTTTTGTCTTTTTCCTCTCCATCCACTGATCTCAACAGTAGGTCCTAAAAGATTTCCAGACGTTCATCAAGATCGACGAATTTCGATCAGTTATATCCATTACTGTTTATGTTTCTACGTCGGCATGCATCACGTGATCTTCGTCCACTGAAGAGGGCAGTCAAATGACTTCTGCAACTTTGTAAATTTTTCCGTTTGTCATGTAATGTATAGTCATGCATACTTGGTCCTGTGATTGCATCAACCAATACAAGCGCAGTAATGATGTCTCTACTAATACGGAATACATCAACATTGGAATGGTCCATTATATTTCAGGGGAAGTAAGGAACGAGTTACAATTCAAAATGTTAATGTTCATCTAGCATTTAAGAAAATTGCATTTTTAACATTTGTTTAATAATGGTACTGTGGATCAATTAGATATATCCATTTTTTTCTAGCTGTATGGAGAAATAATTGAACAGTTTTTCAAATATATTGTCATATTTAGACTCGCCCCTTGGGGTCTCGTCCAATATTATGGTACATTTGAAAAACTGTACAATAAATTCCTCACACAACTAGAAGAGTATGAATAAATCTATTACAAAAAAAAAAACAAAAAAAACAAAAAAAAAAAAAAAACCCCAAAACAAAACATAACAAGTGAACGATTACTTCCAGATACAATGCTTGTTTTCTGAGACGTGACGTTCCTGTACAGTAATATACAGCACAGTGAAGGGATACAGGCGTATGAAGAAGCCCACTAATGAAATAACTTTGTATTCAATGAAGAAAACAACCTCCAAATCAATGGAACCGCAATGGGTAAAAAAAAAAAAAAAATGGCCCCCTCGTACAATTATAAATCTTGGTTAGAAGGTACTGAGGTATTGTCAGTTCGACTTTCAAGAGATGATACACGTAGTGTAACTACAGTTTATCTCGGTATCACGATTGTAAATAGCTTGTCAAACGTGTTTACATGTCCAGTGACAAATTAATTGATACAATGAACAGAAAAAATACATATCATCAGTTTATTCGTTAATACACATGTAAAGAAGATTAACGAATATATTGATACCATAAGTTTTTTGTACGTGTGTAGTAAAAAATAAATTAATATTATGCACAGAAAAGAACATGGTATCACTTTATTCGTTAATATATACTTGAACAAGTTTACATGCAATTTACATGTACGTGTACTTTATGTTGACCTCTATGTCGTGTACTCTTTTCACCACTGTATATCTACCATATTGAAATGTGGATACTTAGCGTTCGGCGATTTAATTGTGGGGGGGGGGGGGGGGGGGGAGATAGAGATCTTTTTTCAAACCGGGTTACTTTTTTTCTTTTACCTCACAATAATTTATTTTTTAACTAATATAATGAATATAATTAGTTCATTTATTTCTACAAAGTTATGGGGGGGGGGGGGCAGAAATTTGTTTTCTCCAAAATATCCCAGGCCCCCTCCCCATTGAAAATTAAATGGTCAGTCCCTTTATATCCGCACTATAGCGTGGACGATACTAATGAACTTTTCTGTACATGGTATGAATTTATTCGTTAATACACATGATAACAAGTTTAATAACGAATTAAACGTTACAATGTACAGAAAAGTACAACATCATCTCTACTGCGTTATTTGCAGTTAAAACTGGACATCCAGCTGCAGATGAAAGTGTCCTGTTATGGATGTAAATCGTTACACACCGTTATGCTACCAAGGAAATTTGGGACCGACAATTTATTATTATTATTTTTTTTATTTTTTGGAGGGGGGTGGTCTGGGATTTTCTTTCCCACCAGGATATTTTTTCTTTTATCACAAGATAATTTTTTCAAGCTAAAATGATAGATAGAATAAGTCTTTTTCTTCGAATCAGAGCAAGAGAGTTTTCTTTCAAGCTTTTTGGGGCCTGAAATGTTTTTAAAAAATCACCGACTCCACACAGGAAATTAAATGGTAGGTCCCTTAGTGCTGTAAACAAGTTTAATACGAATAAATGTATACCTTGTACAGAAAAGTACGACATTATCTCTGATACGCCAATTGCAGTTACAATTGGACATTCAACTATGGATGAAATCGTCTTATGTATTAAAATTGTTACACGCCATTTTGCGAAAAAGGAAATTAGTATACAGGGGCGGAAATGGAATGATCTGTTTGTGGAATTGGTTAGAAGGGATGTTCGTGAACTATGCTACTCATTTGCAGGTTTAAATAAATTTTAAATTCAATTACTTTCGAGGCTGGCTTTTGTTAGAGAAAAGTAATGGTTTACTTTAAATGTTCACTGCCTATTTGCTTCCCTTGGGGAGAGAATACTTACAATCAATGCATGTTACCCGATCTCTAATCAAAATATTTAGTAATTGAATAAATTATGTGTCTATTACTAGATTGTACCAATAATAATAATAATAATAATAATAATAATAATAATAATGTCTTTATTTCAAGAAGATAACATAGTTAGGATTAAAAGCTTATCTTCCATATAGTTTTTATAACAAATTATACGTACTATGTTTCGTATATACATCAGTTAGAACTCATAATCCTACTTTAAACTCAGATTAAAATCACAAGGGTTACTTTCTAATTATCATTGCGATTTAAACGTTTCCAGGTGTAAGCTTTAAAATCGACATATCGCCATAGCAGATAAAACCACGCCCTACTCATTAGCATAGTACATAATATAAAATCAAAGTGTTTTATATTGAAAATTATCCAGTGTGAATTAGTGTTAATATTTTAGCGCTGAAAATTTCATGAAACAATTATTGAAAAATGTGAGTTATGACCATTTGAATTTGTGCATGATATATAGTGGCAATTGGTGACGGAGATTATGCCTAAAAGTCCGTCAAGGCTGCCAATGTGCTTGTAAATCACGTGATGCGCACGTCTTTGCCAGCGACAGTACTGGTCAGTGAGCCATTGGTATCGACGCCTGGTAGGGTTTGAGTGACATACGGCGATCCGTTAATTGGTTTATTCAGTACATTGATACTGTACAAATACGAGTTAAAGTACAACCCCATCACTGATAAATTGGCAGTGAGTGGGTTATAGACCTTCTCATGTGGCGAATAGTGAAGGGTGTAAATCCGCTGGATCGCTTTGATCGAGGGAGACGAATATGGAGGATGGAACTCAACTGGCTCTTGTCTGCATACAATCCTACCTAAAGTGCATTGGGAGTGAAAGAGTAGTGTGGAAAAACAGGTCTAGCCGAATAGGTAGATGTTTGGGCAGGCACGGGTAATAGGGTGCAGAACCTATGTTGTTGTTGTTCGTCCTTCGAGTTCGAAGATGACCATGACATCACTAATTGGTTTGGTTTCTGTGAGTACGTGAGTGGCTAATCAGGCCAGTTTGTGCTCTGAACTGTCTGTGAGACACTTGACACGAGATGCCGCTTGGGTTTGCTTGATCAATAGAGGATGTGCTGCAGTTCTGAGATTTACGCTGCTCGCGCTTCTGCACTGCTTCTGGAATTCTCCTCTGTTCAAAGTCTGTAGCTCCCACATGGATGAAACTCCGCCGGGTGGAGAGATCCTGTGCGAGATCTTCCCAAGACTCAGGGTCAATGTTGAAGTGTTTCAAGGATGACTTGAGGGAATCTTTGAAGCGTTTCTTCTGACCACCATGAGACCACTTTCCTTCCTTCAGCTCGTCGTAGGAGATCTTCTTTGGTAGTCGCTCCTCTGACATCCTGCTGACGTTGCCTGCCCATCTCAGCTAGCATTTAATCAGCAGAGTGTGGATGCTTGGAAGCCTGCCCTTGTTAGAACCTCAGTGTCTGGGACCCTGTCCTGCCATCTTATCCTCATCAGTTTTCTCAGGCAGCCCATGTGAAAATGATTCAGCTTCTTGTCATGGCGTCTGTACACCGTCCAGGTTTCGCAAGCATGCAGCAGGGTCGGCAACACAGTGGCTTTGTAGACCTTCAGTTTTGTTTGTACACTAATACCACTGCGCTCCAACACATTTGCACGTATTCTGCCAAAGACCACACTTGCTTTAGCAATTCTGGCATTGGTTTCATCATCGATGTGGATTGCACGTGACAGTCCGCTGTCGAGATAGGTGAACTTGTCCACTGCCATGAGGGTTTGGTCATTTACTGTGATGGTAGGCTCTACGTAAGGCTTTCTTGGTGCAGGTTGGTGCATCAACCCTGTCTTCTTATTACTGATTGTGAGTCCGAAGTTGTCACAAGCTGAAGAGAAATGGTCCATACTGTGTTGCATGTCAGACTCAGATTTGGCATTCAGTGAACAGTTGTCAGCAAACGTGGGCATATGAGAAAACTTGCTAATAGCTTCTCGTGGATTGGTGGTTCTTCTCGGAGTCTTCCCGGGTTCTTCCTCCACCAATATACCGGCCGCCATGTGCAGTAAATGGCGTTACACCCCACACAACGAAACCGATCTCCAAGGTTCTATGGTATGAAACTATTCAGCTTTCCTCGATCTGTGGCCAGATAATCCCACTATTTGCATTTGTATTGTTATTTCAGAATTAGTAATAGTGAGTTTGTACTAGGCCTGGTGGTAATAACAATAATCAGATTTATGATAATTAGATTAAATGCAGAATATACAAAATAAATACTGTACGTTCTGGAGAACACTTATTCGCTTACATTTACAACATTCATATATTGGAGAAGTGATGGTATAAGGGAGATAACCCAATATATTATTTACAATATAATCAACTGCAGTTGTGGCTCTGTTAGAGTTAATATTTCAGCTGATTTACAAACAGTTTCCAGTGATAAATAGCATATGAAAGGCATGTAATTTTTTTTTACCCACTCTATAACAGTAGAAGTTACACTTTTCTATGCTTTTTTGAAACTATGCCTGCTGTTTGTTTCTATTTACTAATTAAAGCCATCTGCCATGCAAGACTGAGGAGGAGATTGAAGCTTTGAGATGCAGAATGTTACGGTGACGTCTGGGCTAAAGGGGAAATTCCACATCAGCTGATCTCTGTAGCATGAGATGTATATACACGAAAATACAGTCCCACATTTTTGCACGTTTAAAAGAATAAAAAACTATCATAAGACATGCTTTAGCAGATGGTAATGGGATACAGTTGGAAGTTTTAAGATTTAAATTAAATGTTGACACTGCCTCATATTGATTACTCGCCGAATTTTACATCAGAATAGTTCGCAGCGTGAACAAGCATCGGTTTCATTCCAAATTTCCAGTTATTACTTATGTTAATAAATATTTTTTTGCGACTCGGGGGACACGGATGGTGAAGAGTGTAAACATACTGGATTGTTTTGATCCAGAGAGACGACTATGGATCATAGAACTCAGCTGGCTCGTTTCCGCATACAACCCTACCTAGTGCGCATTAAGAGTAAGGACCTCTGATACAAGAAGGGAATTTCCCTACCTATCTAAGTCTCAAAAAAGAGTAACCGAGGAGGAATGTGTTTGGACGGGCAATGGTAATCAGTTGCAGAACCTCTATCTGATCATGTTTGACCCGTGAGGCCTAGGCGGACTGGTCACCTTTTGAACCAAAGGGACGTTGACATGCCCATTTAGGCGTGTCAGCTGGTTTCCCAGGATCCGCGGTATTAAATTATTGGTTTTCCCCCAGCTATGCGTTTGTCTTGTTTTTCAGAATTAATACTAGCAATTGGCTTGTACCAGGTCTTCTGTTAAATAGGGTTCTCTGTTTTTAATGACAGCTAGTACAGTGATAGTTAGAAGTTGGCTTGTGTGTGTATTTCAGAATCTTGATGTAACATGGAATACATTCTTAATTGTTTATGTATGTAAACTCAGTTATTATCTCTTCAATGAAATAAATCGAATGTATTTAGTGCGTTCTAGCACTATGTTGAAATATGGCTGCATCCTCGAACATTGATTACCGGCGGACAGCCGTGCACCAAGCGAACCTGGTTGACCACAAAAAAGTAAACAGCTTCAAAACTTCTTCGGTAACACCCCAGGTACTACCCAATGCATTTATGGGTTTAGATCCGGCACCCAGTTGGTTCAGCTCAAAGACAGCAAGCTTTCCAGAGAAGCTAATACTTGTGTACCTTTCAACACTTGTCCATCGTACACTCTACGTCAAACAAATTCGTCATTAGCATCTAATGGAATCCTCTGCTTGCATTGGTCATAAGCATAGACCATTATAGGTTACTCTTATTAGGCACATATTAAGACCAGTGAAAGGAGGGTATTCTGATGCAGTGCTAGCAAGGTACGTACCTACTGTGAACTTTCAGTGGTCGTTCATATCATTATCATAGTAGTTTGTCACAATGAAATTGTGTAAAAAAGTGCCTTTTTTGGCAAAACAAAGTATACTTTTTCAAGAAGGAACTATTTCCTTCACCAAGATTGTTTAGCTAATATTGTCAAAATCTTAAAGAAAAAGTGATAATTTTTTCACGTAAATAGTTTGTACCATGGTCGAACATTACAAAAAAGTGATTTGTCATGACGAAACATTTTCTGACGAATCCTCTTTCTTCAGGGAATAAATCACATATTAGGATGAAGATTGTTACCTTTTTCGTGAAAAGAATTACATATTTCATGAAGACTGTACTTTGTTTCACGAAAAACGTAACGTGTTGAGTGAAAACTTTACATCTACTCATAAGGACATTCTTCATGAAAATGGCACTTTTCCACGATAAAGGTAATTTTTTCACGAAAGAAGTAACTTTTCTCATGAAAGGTTTGAACAGACGTACAAAAACACATTTTTGGGGAAGCAAGTGATATTAGTCATAATGATTACACATTTGTTGCTGAGAAAGTAAACATTTTCATGAACATTTTGTAATTTATCTAACCCCAGGCCTGTCACCTCGGGAACGCCGAAATAGAATCTTTTCCCGGTGCTAAGACACAGCACCTGACCCATATGTCCAAGAAGTTTGGGCCGCAAACAAACACAACTGTAGACATTGGAATTAATCATAGACAAAAGGGTGGTGTTCAAACTCTCCCTGCAAAACTTCGGAAACTTATAGCTGCTTTGGCAAAACAGACGTTTTCCAATGCAAAAATCTTCTTTCAGTTAGTGACTCTCCGAAACTTTCATTTGATGAATACAGAAACTTGGATATTCTAAATTCTTTTCTCTCCCGAAACGTTCATTTTATTCTTGGACTAGAAGACTCTAAGTTCCGTACAGGTGCTGACAACCTACATTGGACGGACGAGACTGCGGCTGCGTTCGCTCAGCACTCGAGCACATTTTTATAAGTTTACAATCCGGACTCAGAACTTCAGTTGTAAATTTTTCCAAGCGTCACGCTCTGACTTCCGCAGAGCACACTTTACTGTAGAAAGGCCTAAATTTGATAAACCGACACCTAAGAATTCAGGCACTATGGATATGGATATAACAATTTTTAAAGCGGTTGTCGGCAAGAATTCAGAAAAGAAATAAGCAGCATCGTTAATCCAAATTAAAAAATAAATCCAGTTGGCAGCCTGTTTATGTGCTAGACGACATGCTAAATTGCATTTCATACATTAAAAACCAAAAGTTAAACTAACGGTTTTGGGGCCCCCAGTGGCCGAGTGGTCTAAAGGCGCTCGCCTTTACAGATCACTGACATATCACCTCTGTCCGCGTGGGTTCGAGTCTCGGCAAAGCCAACGTGGGTATGTGAAAGCTTGCCAGTAGTTTCCCGTGAGTCGGTGGTTCTCATCGAGGTCTTCCCGAGTTCTTCCTCCACCAGATATTCTGGCGGCCATGTATAACCTATCATATGCTGAAAACTGCCTTTAAACCCACCAAAGCAAACCTAACGTTTTTATTCCGAATTCAAACCTCAGTATATCCGAAATTAGGGCTTTGCAAAATGTTTCCACAAATAAATATTTGGTAATAAGGAAAACAGATAAGGGGAATGCTATCATAGACATGGAATGAGATCAGTATAATTTGGAAGCAGGGCGACAGTTAAATGACATGGAATATTAACAGACATTATCAAAACCAATTTACTATGATATAGTATTGGAAGTCAGACCTGAACTTCAAAAGTTGCGTGAAGGCGGGTTTTGGGACAAAAGGAGATTGGACTACATGATTCTGAAAATTGAAGAAAAAAAAATAAGAAAAAAAATTGGTATCTTCTTCGGCAAATTCACAAACCTGAGGAAACGTGCACTTTACCAAGGAAAGTTCCGTCAGGTAAACCCATTGTTTCAGTTTGTTCGAGTGAGACTGAACGTATTGCCGAATGGATATATTTGTATTTACGACTATTAGCTCAAAATGTTTTCATATGTTAAAGATTCAAATGGTTTTCTGGACAATTTGAGTATAATTAAACCTCTTAGAAACTGCTTTTTCTGGTTATATATACTAACATCGAGCATGATCATGGTTACAGCGGATATTGATAGTATTTATACTAACATCGAGCATGATCATGGTTACAGCGGATATTGATAGTATTTATACTAACATCGAGCATGATCATGGTTATAGCGGATATTGATAGTATTTATACTAACATCGAGCATGATCATGGTTACAGCGGATATTGATAGTATTTATACTAACATCGAACATGATCATGGTTACAGCGGATATTGATAGTATTTATACTAACATCGAGCATGATCATGGTTACAGCGGATATTGGTAGTATTTATATTAACATCGAGCATGATCATGGTTATAGCGGATATTGGTAGTATTTATACTAACATCGAGCATGATCATGGTTACAGCGGATATTGATAGTATTTATACTAACATCGAGCATGATCATGGTTACAGCGGATATTGGTAGTATTTATATTAACATCGAGCATGATCATGGTTATAGCGGATATTGGTAGTATTTATACTAACATCGAGCATGATCATGGTTATAGCGGATATTGGTAGTATTTATACTAACATCGAGCATGATCATGGTTATATCGGATATACTAACATCGAGCATGATCATGGTTACAGCGGATATTGATAGTATTTATACTAACATCGAGCATGATCATGGTTACAGCGGATATTGATAGTATTTATACTAACATCGAGCATGATCATGGTTATAGCGGATATACTAACATCGAGCATGATCATGGTTACAGCGGATATTGATAGTATTTATACTAACATCGAGCATGATCATGGTTACAGCGGATATTGATAGTATTTATACTAACATCGAACATGATCATGGTTACAGCGGATATTGATAGTATTTATACTAACATCGAGCATGATCATGGTTATAGCGGATATACTAACATCGAGCATGATCATGGTTACAGCGGATATTGATAGTATTTATACTAACATCGAGCATGATCATGGTTACAGCGGATATTGATAGTATTTATACTAACATCGAACATGATCATGGTTACAGCGGATATTGATAGTATTTATACTAACATCGAACATGATCATGGTTACAGCGGATATTGATAGTATTTATACTAACATCGAACATGATCATGGTTACAGCGGATATTGATAGTATTTATACTAACATCGAGCATGATCATGGTTACAGCTGATATTGATAGTATTTATACTAACATCGAACATGATCATGGTTACAGCGGATATTGATAGTATTTATACTAACATCGAGCATGATCATGGTTACAGCGGATATTGATAGTATTTATACTAACATCGAGCATGATCATGGTTACAGCGGATATTGATAGTATTTATACTAACATCGAGCATGATCACGGTTACAGCGGATATTGATAGTATTTATACTAACATCGAGCATGATCACGGTTACAGCGGATATTGATAGTATTTATACTAACATCGAGCATGATCACGGTTACAGCGGATATTGATAGTATTTATACTAACATCGAGCATGATCACGGTTATAGCGGATATTGATAGTATTTATACTAACATCGAGCATGATCATGGTTATAGCGGATATTGATAGTATTTATACTAACATCGAGCATGATCATGGTTATAGCGGATATTGATAGTATTTATACTAACATCGAACATGATCATGGTTACAGCGGATATTGATAGTATTTATACTAACATCGAACATGATCATGGTTACAGCGGATATTGATAGTATTTATACTAACATCGAACATGATCATGGTTACAGCGGATATTGATAGTATTTATACTAACATCGAGCATGATCATGGTTACAGCGGATATTGATAGTATTTATACTAACATCGAACATGATCATGGTTACAGCGGATATTGATAGTATTTATACTAACATCGAGCATGATCATGGTTACAGCGGATATTGATAGTATTTATACTAACATCGAGCATGATCATGGTTACAGCGGATATTGATAGTATTTATACTAACATCGAGCATGATCATGGTTACAGCGGATATTGATAGTATTTATACTAACATCGAGCATGATCATGGTTACAGCGGATATTGATAGTATTTATACTAACATCGAACATGATCATGGTTACAGCGGATATTGGTAGTATTTATACTAACATCGAGCATGATCATGGTTACAGCGGATATTGATAGTATTTATACTAACATCGAGCATGATCATGGTTATGGCGGATATTGGTAGTATTTATATTAACATCGAGCATGATCATGGTTATATCGGATATACTAACATCGAGCACGATCATGGTTATAGCGGATATTGGTAGTATTTATACTGACATCGAGCATGATCATGGTTATAGCGGATATTGGTAGGATTTATATTGACATCGAGCATGATCATAGTTATAGCGGATATTGGTAGTATTTATATTAACATCGAGCATGATCATGGTTATAGCGGATATACTAACATCGCGCATGATCATGGTTATAGCGGATATTGGTAGTATTTATACTAACATCGCGCATGATCATGGTTATAGCGGATATTGGTAGTATTTATATTAACATCGAGCATGATCATGGTTATAGCGGATATACTAACATCGCGCATGATCATGGTTATAGCGGATATTGGTAGTATTTATACTAACATCGAGCATGATCATTGTTCTAGCGGATATTGGTAGCATTTATATTAACATCGAACATGATCATGGTTATAGCGGATCTTGGTAGTATTTATATTGACATCGAGCATGATCATGGTTATAGCGGATATACTAACATCGAGCATGATCATGGTTATAGCGGATATTGGTAGTATTTATATGAACATCGAACATGATCATGGTTACAGCGGATCTTGGTAGTATATATGGGGGCGCTCTACAGATAATACATGCTTCTGAGTGAGTGACAGGTGTAAGATGAAGTATTTTGCATTTGCAACATGCACAATGGAGAGAATGTTGGCATACCTCTATGTTACTTTCATGTACTGTGGCTGAAATTTCTTTACATATTGTACTTGTGAAAACTGGACATGATCTAAGCACACAGCGGACAAAATGGCCGCTCCAAAGTACTCGAAAAATCAGCCTGAATTAGTCAAAAGTGCACTATTTTCAGCAGTTATTAAAATAGGAAACGAATTTTGCCAGAGCAGACAATACCAGCCTCTGAAAGTACTATGAATGAATTAAAAAATATCCAAAAAGTAAAAAAGGTTATCGGCTCTTTTTTTTAATATTTACCTTTGAAGTAAAGGAAGTGAAAATGACCAAGCGGAGCTAGCAGTTTTTTGAGAGGTGCACATCTTAAGTAAGACCAAGCTGTATACTTTATAACCCAAATTTCACCCATCAATCATACACCAAAATAAAGGGAATTCAAAGTTCTTTTAACAATACCTAAGATATACAAGGTCTTTTTTAAATAGCCAGGACAGCCAGTGAGGAAAACCTGGGTAATTCTTTTTAAAAAAAAAACTAACCCTATGCAAAGTACGAAACTGGAGAGCGCCACCATAAATACTACCAAAATCCGCTGTAACTATGATCATGCTCGATGTTAGTATATCCGCTATAACCATGATCATGCTCGATGTTAATATAAATACTACCAATATCCGCCATAACCATGATCATGCTCGATGTTAATATAAATACTACCAATATCCGCCATAACCATGATCATGCTCGATGTTAGTATAAATACTACCAATATCCGCCATAACCATGATCATGCTCGATGTTAATATAAATACTACCAATATCCGCTATAACCATGATCATGCTCGATGTTAGTATAAATACTACCAATATCGGCTATAACCATGATCATGCTCGATGTCAATATAAATACTACCAAGATCCGCTATAACCATGATCATGCTCGATGTTAGTATATCCGCTATAACCATGATCATGCTCGATGTCAATATAAGGTGGCGCTCTCCAGTTCCGTACTTTGCATAGGGTTAGATTTTTTTTAAAAAAGAATTACCCAGGTTTTCCTCACTGGCTGTCCTGGCTATTTAAAAAAGACCTTGTATATCTTAGGTATTGTTAAAAGAACTTTGAATTCCCTTTATTTTGGTGTATGATTGATGGGTGAAATTTGGGTTATAAAGTATACAGCTTGGTCTTCCTTAAGATGTGCACCTCTCAAAAAACTGCTAGTTCCGCTTGGTCATTTTCACTTCCTTTACTTCAAAGGTAAATATTAAAAAAAAGAGCCGATAACCTTTTTTACTTTTTGGATATTTTTTAATTCATTCATAGTACTTTCAGAGGCTGGTATTGTCTGCTCTGGCAAAATTCGTTTCCTATTTTAATAACTGCTGAAAATAGTGCACTTTTGACTAATTCAGGCTGATTTTTCGAGTACTTTGGAGCGGCCATTTTGTCCGCTGTGTGCTTAGATCATGTCCAGTTTTCACAAGTACAATATGTAAAGAAATTTCAGCCACAGTACATGAAAGTAACATAGAGGTATGCCAACATTCTCTCCATTGTGCATGTTGCAAATGCAAAATACTTCATCTTACACCTGTCACTCACTCAGAAGCATGTATTATCTGTAGAGCGCCCCCTATATTAACATCGAGCATGATCATGGTTATAGCGGATATAATAACATCGAGCATGATCATAGTTACAGCGGATTTTTGTAGTATTTATATTAACATCGAGCATGATCATGGTTATAGCGGATATTGGTAGTATTTATATTAACATCGACCATGATCATGGTTAAAACGGATATTTGTTGTATTTATATTAACATCAAGCATGATCATGGTTACAGCGGATATTGGTAGTATTTATACTAACATCGAGCATGATCATGGTTACAGCGGATATTGGTAGTATTTATATTAACATCAAGCATGATCATGGTTATAGCGGATATTGGTAGTATTTATACTAACATCGAGCATGATCATGATTTGGCTTCCTATACAAATCAACCGCATGAGGAAATTTTAAATAACTGAATTTTGTCCGGAAAAGAAAGACTTTATTTTAAATGAAGGCAAAATATTTATCTCGAAAAAAAGGTACATCTATGGGGAAGAAGTTTGCTGCATCTTGTGCAAGCATATCAAGGCTCAAAAGCTACCATTCTTCTATATTATTTTTATTGATGGTGGTTTCTTTACTTGGATCCATTCGAAAGGAAAAACAACATAGTTCCTTAATTTGATGAATAATTACCACTCATCAACTAAAATCAAAACTAAAACTAGTAAAGAAAGCTTAGACTTCTTCGATGTAACAAACTGCAAGGGAAATAACTTTTCAAAGGCAGATAATCTGGATGCAAAGGTATATTTCAAGTTTCACTGACACATATCACTTGCAACATAAAAACAAGAATTTCACGATGCTTATTCATTACATTTTGCATGGCTACTTGAAAGAAGCTACAAAATCAGTGAACTCAAGAAAATTGAATCTGAGGCATGAAGAATGATACATATCCATATCAAACACAATGATTAGTTCTACTCATTCTTCATTTTTATAGACGCACAGCCTCTGCATCAAACATGCAATACAATATTTTTGTGAACTGCAGCAAACATTTCCTGAAGCCTTTGGCATGTACACTTTGGTCACAGCATGTAAACGCAATGGAAACAAAGGGAACTGTTGTCGAGATCCAAACCATCAAATATCGGCAAGTCTTGTTGTTTTAAGAGTGACTGTAATGGTTGCAAGTCGTGTGATTTGCTAAATAATTCAACCATCGTAAATATCTTGAAAACAGGTAGAAATTCTACCATTAAGCAACAAATGTTATGTGCTGCACAAAATTTGATCTCTGTGGTGTACTGTTGGAACCACAAAAAGCAGTACATAAGGGAAACTGAAAGAAGTTTACACTTTAGAATGGAGGGACATTTTTCGGACATATGGCTGCTGAGACAAATAAAACATCTGTCATAACATTTTAATACAAACTTCAGTAAGGATATTTGAGAGTGATTGACGTTGAGCAAATATTTTCTGGTCTAAAGGGGATAGAAGATGGAAAAAAATAATTCTGGATTAATCTTATAGGAGGTGTAATGAAATTCCGCCAACGGTATCACCTTGACGGCAATCCTGTGTCATTTCATGTTTTCTTTTGAGACTTGTTACTCATCATCTTATTTATACTAATTATTGTGCTGGACCATCAAATTAGATAAATTCTATCGTATCTATCTATATATCTGTCCATCCGTCCATCTGTATGTCCGTCTGTATGTATGCATATTTTGTACCTTTTTAGTTGATTGTACATGAAACTATGATTGCTTTATCACATGACTCATAGAATCCTTCATCATTTTCTATCGATTGTACATTAAACATTGATTGCTTTATCAAATGATTCATGGAATCCATCATCATTTTCTATTGATTGTAGATTAAACATTGATTGCTTTATCAAATGATTCATGGAATCCATCATCATTTTCTATTGATTGTACATTAAACATTGATTGCTTTATCAAATGATTCATGGAATCCTTCATCATTTTCTATTGATTGTACATTAAACATTGATTGCTTTATCAAATGATTCATGGAATCCATCATCATTTTCTATTGATTGTACATTAAACTATGATTGCTTTATCAAATGACTCATGGAATCCATCATCATTTTCTATCGATTGTACATTAACCATGAGTGCTTTATCACATGACTCATGGAATCCTTCATTATTTTCTATTGACTGTGCATGAAACTTTGATTGCTTTATCACATGACTCTTGGAATCCATCATCATTTTCTATTGACTGTGCATGAAACTTTGATTGCTTTATCACATGACTCATGGAATCCATCATCATTTTCTATTGCTAGCACGTTAAACTATGATTGCTTTTTCACACGACTCATGGAATCCTTCATCATTATCATCAAAATGGTTTGCAAGTTTCAAAATCCTTGAAGACTCCGCTATATTCAACTCTTTGTTTGCTTTGTAAAGAAACAAACTTTTAAAAAGAAGTTTAGTGGAAGGGGGCAGAAATATGTCAGATAATATATTTTAAGCTGGGATAGTGTCTTCATGTTGAGCTGATGCGAGATAACATTAACGGTTTTCATTTTTATTTATTTATTAATTTATTTTGTCTTATCATAAATGAGTGTAATTGGATTTCTAGTGCTAGGGAAATCCATATGTCGTGAAATATCATTATGCGGACTAAACTACATATCAAAGAGAAACATTCGCAAAGTAAATCTTTGAATAACACCTCTCTCTCTCCCTCCCCCTCTCTCTCTCTTAAAAGAAAATGAAGAAATAAAGTAAAAATCATTGTCTTACCGGATTTCCTTTCTACACTAAAACCCTTACAAAATCTTAAATTTAAAAAATCGTTATTATTCCAACTTTTACAGAAATACAATTTGCCCTCAAAATCAGGAAAATATATTTTGCATAGGTAGCTGCCTAATCAAACTGGTATTAAGGATACAGAAATGGAAGATGAAGCAGAAGGGTCTACCTCGACCAGAATTCATATCCTCCCAGCGCTCGTTGACAATCTAACTCTGTGAGGCATAATTATTTGATGTGAATCCAATCAAGAAGCTTTATGATGATGTACCATCAAATATAATTTCGGACTTTTCTTCTTTTTGAGGGAATGCGGCTTTTTTCTTTTATTTTCTAGTTCCACATGTTCACACTTATTTAGAAGGGTTTAACTTTCTTAAGGTTCTTGCAATTTGTTATTTTTACACTTTCAGAACTTAACTTTTAATCAGCACTATATAGTGAGTGTTGTGCTGACGTGCCCTTAAACTCTAAACATACATAGATACATACATACATACATACATACATACATACATACATACATACATACATACATGCATAGATACACACATACATACATACATACACACATACATACATACATACATACATACATACATACATACATACATACATACATACACATATGTATACATACATACATACATACATACATACATACATACATACATACATACATACATACATACATACATACATACAAATGGATGCAGTCTAACTGTAGTCACATATATGTGTTTTTGGTATGACAACTAATGCAATGAGATTGCCTGGTGGCCATCAAAACATGACTAACAGTAAATAGTATCTAGGTTTTGTGTATTTTAGAGAGTGCCACAAAGCCTTGGATGATACCAAGTACTTTCAAATTGTTTTATGCATTGGTAGATATTTCTACTACTTTACTGTGGCAGATATTTCTACTACTTTATAGTGGCAGATATTTCTACTACTTTATTGTGGCGGATATTTTCACTACTTTGCTGTCGCAGATATTTCTACTACTTTATTGTGGCAGATATTTTTTATTACTTTGCTGTGGCAGATATTTCTGTTACTTTATAGTGGCAGATATTTTTATTACTTTATAGTGGCAGATATTTTTATTACTTTGCTGTGGCAGATATTTTTATTACTTTATAGTGGCAGATATTTTTATTACTTTATAGTGGCAGATATTTTTATTACTTTGCTGTGCCAGATATTTTTATTACTTTAAAGTGGCAGATATTTTTATTACTTTATAGTGGCAGATATTTTTATTACTTTATAGTGGCAGATATTTTTATTGCTTTATTGTGGCAGATATTTTTATTACTTTATTGTGGCAGATATTTTGATTACTTTATAGTGGCAGATATTTTTATTACTTTATTGTGACAGATATTTTTACTACTTTATAGTGGCAGATATTTCTACTTCTTTATTGTGGCGGATAATTTTACTACTTTGCTGTCGCAGATATTTCTACTACTATAGTACTTGCACCTGACAGGCTATTAAACTGTTGGATGTGAGGCTTAAAAATGCACTCTTAGTACCATGATTTTATGACGGTGGACTTTTTAAATAGGCAATAACGTCTTTCAAATACTGCACAATATATGCTTTTGTCTTTGTCATTTTATGTGTCAGGAACAAGTTGCAATTTTTAAAGATTTTGTGTATGATCTTAGGTTTAAAAAAAACTTGTATGATGACATGGATTAAATTTAAATACTTACGAAAGACCTGCAATCTGACAGGTTATTGTTATCACAAGTTGCCTCCCTTGCACGTATATTGAACTCGCGCTTAAGCTTATAGTCTCATTTTCGAAATGTAGCGTAGATTAAAATCACATGGTCTCGTAAAATGCCAAACAATAGATTTATTAGCGTGCACAAAAATACACTTATTGCAATTTGAATTTCACAGGTCTGCTATTGACACCTTTTTAGCCAACTGAAACTGCCGAAGTAAAAACCCTGCATACTCTACCATTCACTGATGTAAGACAATAATTTAGCTCCGCGCCTGTATGTAAGTTTATTGTTGACACATGTCAGTGAATTTCTAATTGTTTATTATTGACAAATGTCAGTGAATTTCTAATAGTTTATTATTGACAAATGTCAGTGAATTTCTAATAGTTTATTATTGACAAATGTCAGCAGAATACTAACAGAGGCACATAAAGACCGAAATTGTTGATTACAGAAGAAATGTAAGAAACAGGATAAACGTTATTTCCAAGGCAAGCTCATTACCTCTTCCACGCACATGTTGATTGACATTAGCAAAATTTAGAAGACTTATACGTTGATGAAGCACATTCAAGACTGAAAATATTGATTTAAAAAGAAGTGTAAGAAACAAAATAAACCTTATTTCAATCACAAGTCTATAGTCACCTCCACGCACATGATTTGCACACGTTATGAAATACGTCACACACACACACACACACACACACACACACACACACACACACATATATATATATATAGATGCGTGTGTATGCACGCGTGTCTGTATGTCCGTGTGTGTTTCATATCAAATATTTTGAACTATTGAAGATATTTAAAGATTATTATTTACGCGGAAGTTTCCAGATGCGCTTTACTTTCGAGAAAGATGTAAAAAGACACAAAACAGGAAATACGGTATGATTAAACATAGTCAAGGTTTAATTGCAATATTGGTCACTTTTACTGCCTTTTATCATAAAAATGTAGAAGTTTAATGTTGAACCAGGAATACATGATCTTTCTCTCACACATACAGAATAGTGGATTCTTGAAGAATTTATACATTTATACCATATAAGAGGTTCCAAGTAATTTTAGCAATCTCAAAACAAGCGATATATTATAAACTGCGCGATAAGGAGTTAAGCCTTCAAATAATTGCACGTATATAAAAAAATAATCTATCGATTAAACAGTTGCATTGTTCCTTAATGGAAAACAAATTCTAATTTTCATTTGTACCTTGCACGAATGTGCTAAGCAAATACAAATATATACCAAAATTTAATTCAAATCTACTGAGCCGTTTTAAAGATATGGCCGATTAATTTCAAGCATTCGCGTCAATAGTTTGAGCTACAAGAGTTGCCATCATGGACATAGTTGTAACGTCACTAAATCAAATCCGGTCTATGGCCGCCGATACATTGGTCTACCTATTTGCTGTTGCAATAAAAGTTTGGAATTGTTGAAAACAAAATCACACAGTACAACAATGTTAAACTATATAGTAAATAATGAAAATGAAATCAGGTCTATGGAAATACACGAGGACACAGGTTATAAATCTATTAAATGTTTATAGCCTACCCTGGGAACCTACCGATTTCACTACGGCAAGGTAATTATTACTGATTCGTTACGTAAACTGAACATTTTATAAAGATACTGCGAAATATTGCTAAAACATGAACTTCGAAAACGAAATCAAATTATAATCCGAATTATAGGAAAATTTACTAAATTCTACTATAAACTTCAATTCACTTTCAAGCAAGTAACAACTTGCTACATAACCGGAATGGACTAAGCAATGTGACGGTATGGATTACTGCTCCTCTAGGTGAAGACTTACAAATATGGCCCTTTTCTATGGATATATTGCGGAAAAGAAACTGAGAAACTATCCCTTATAAAAGTGCTAACAAGCATAATTTTGGTATATATCTAATTTCTTTGTACACATTTTACATTTACTAAAAGGGGTTTGTCACAAAAAGTTCGTTTTCCTTGAAAGGCAACCCCAAAACTAGCCAAATTAATTCTAATACATACAATTCTGTCACAAATATTGTATAAGATGTGATAAAAAAAGAAAGGCAGTCTTAGATCTTACATTACATGTTCTGTTATTTTTGTATCTTGAGTGATATTTTCTTTTAACATTAAAGAGAAAAAATTAAACACGTTCTTTTGATTTTACAAAATAAACAAACGGCAATGATACTTTTCTCTTGGAAACAAACATCAGTCTTTCCCACTTATTTTATCTCTAACTTTGAGCCCTGTGCCACACCTTTGAAAAGCAATGGTCCTCCTTGGTAGAGGTAGAGAACAGGCCAAACAACAAACTCTTCAAATGGCCCCTTTTTGGTGTATTCCCTGTGCTTGCTGGAGTCAAATTTACCGTCCGGACTCTTGTCTCCCTCCATCACCAGTTGTGGATCCTGGACAGACATGTACCAACACACCTCCGTACATTTGTCGATATATCTTTTCACGTTTTCAGACTGCAGGCAACCTGATACAGATTCCCATGGCAACCATGCCTTCAAATGGTTATGCACATGCTGCGAAAAGTGAAATAAGTTTCGATTTATGTGTATAATAAATGGACAATACTTTTGTGGTTTACGTCACTTTACATTTGTAATAAAAACGTACCGCTTTAAATGAATCATGGTTGTACATATATTATGTTATCTCAGTTGTTCCCATAACTGTTATTCAACACGATATTTCAATTGTACTTGGTTACAAGTTCAAGAGTGATCAGTTTTGTTTTCTTTGCATTCAGAAATATAACTTTCTCCTTCGTTTCTTACATCAAAAATATAAATATAACATTATGTAACATAACAACATAATTTAACATAGAGACAACCTCTTACCACTTTAACATCTTCAAGAAGTTTGGGTGCAATTGATTTTATTCCGTCTTTTATGCTTTTGAATGTTTCGGGAGGTACTTTGTTCTCATCCTGAAATGATAAGAAATAAATTGCTAATTACCTGATCAATATTCAAACTACTTTTAAAACAAGGTTTCTACAGGAATCTTCGCGCAAATTCATCAATAATTAATTAGAGATTCTGCAGTAAGCTATAGCTATACAAAGAATACAATATTCTGAAAACAATATTCACACAACCCTAAATCGTCAGCCAATGCTTTGAACTATTTTTTTTTTTTATATACAAGGATCCACTGATAAAAATGAAAATGTAAGAGCAGATTCTTTGCATTGTCTAAAGCCACCATTGCAGAATAATTCAAACACGCTACGAATATATCTATAGCGAAATATTAAATGCAAACTAATTATATTTGTGTTTATATAATGCCATCCGAGCACTTAACATAACATCAAAAAGTTCATACCAGGGAATATATATATATATATATATATATATATATATATATATATATATATATATATATATATATATATATATATATATATATATATATAGATGTGTGTGTGAAGGCTTTGTTTTGGAAAAGGTGATATATTCGACTAGCATCGGTGATTATAGCGATACTCGACTAGAATCATTCCAGCCTATTTACCAGCATAGGTGATTATAACAATACTCGACTAGAATCATTACAGCCCATTTACCAGCATCGGTGATTATAACAATACTCGACTAGAATCATTAAAGGCTATTTACCAGCATCGGTGATTATAACAATACTCGACTAGAATCAATACGGCCCATTTACCAGCATCGGTGATTATAACAATACTCTACTAGAATCATTACAGCCTATTTACCAGCATCGGCGATTATAACAATACCCGACCAGAATCATTACAGCCCATTTACCAGCATCGGTGATTATAATATTCTAAGTTTTCCTGCTATTATAAAAAGTTAGAGATGATTCCCCTAGATATGAATATTACATTGAATGGTGTGTGCATTTTTACATAGTTTCCAACTACCATTACCAAGAACATTGCTCCCCAAAACCCGTCTACATTTCTCTTCACAATCTGTCTTTGGTAAACAGGAACTCTATTAGCTGATTATAAATATTATTTTTAACCAGCAACAAACTCTGAGTTTCCATGAACCAAGAGAAGTTCTTCAGGTTTCTACGTCACTACTCTTTTCATATCCAAATGCAAATCTTTGGCACAATTTTATGTTTCTTGTGACCCTTCAAGATCAATTGGCAGATTAATCCTAACTACAGTTTCAGGGGTCGAATGCATTTACTGAAAAAGATATTTTTGCTTAACTTGACATTTCTTCAATATTATATTTAGGCATTGTAAACTTTGTATGAAACATCTTAAGGAAAAAACAAACAAAAAAACCAACAAAAAAAAAACAAAAAAACAAAAAAACCAACAACAAACAAACATACCGGTATAATATTATTATTGAGTGATCTTGCATGGGAATCAAGTATATTTTAATGTCAATTTTAATATTCTTAAAGTGAACATTTAGCAATATCTGAATATATATATATATATATATATATATATATATATATATATATATATATATATATATATATATATATATATTAAACGAACGAGCTATATTGTGTCATTTTTCATAATTATGACAAACACTCTTCACTTTGGGGATATTTAGATTTAACTATATATGAATACTACCACATTATTATTTTCCAAGATGTATTTAGAAATTCTATGATGACATAGGTCATCAGAAACACAGCTATGCATGAAAAGTGCAAGTCATGTATCAATTTCTTTGCTTTACTTTACTTTGTCATACATGATCTTGACAAAAAAAAAAAAAAAAACCTTCAGTGAATTTAAAGTCTGATGGAAAATTACAGAAGGGGATATCCTAGAAATGGCAAGCAATTTGCTAACATAGATATACCCATCATCCCATCCCTAGGCACATGATATGGTTCTGACACCGTTGAAAACAACTCTGGAGACTAATTTTCTCTGGTTTCAAATACAAAAGTACAAAAGGGCAATAACTGTTACAAAAGTCACGAAACCACAGTGCTTGGTTATTGGTTAATATGAGAATCTTTGCATGATGACCAAGGTATTTACCAAGTGTCGCTGCAATTAAATCGTAACTGGAAGATAAATTGCAATCAAAATATTATGAAATATACTGCACCCAGTTCTGAATAAAAAGAGAGAATAGTTCTATTAAAAAATCAGGGGAATAAAGGAACTGGTCTTTATGCGTATGTAAAGATGATAGGCATAATTGGTTCAAAGTATGACGGTACTCCACCAATATGTGCAGGACTAAACGTGTTCACAAAATTATGTCAGATATAGCATACAGCTCTAGCTTTTTTCAAAGGGCGATAACTTTTTAAAACGTTACAGTGATTAGTCAAAAAGCATATCTTTTTATGATGAACCACACTAAGTTTTATAGCATTTCATTGAAAACTTTGAGATTTGTTGCGTTCAGAAGATTCTCCCATATATTACATCCAGCTGTACGTCACTAAGTGCAATAACTCTCGCGAGAGTACAATGATTGTTTTATATGCACATCTTCAAATAATTACCACCACACGTACCAATCTTCACAGTAGTCAATCAACACATGCAAAGCTACTTGTATTCACAAGATTGTCATACACATAATCAAACTGCAAGTCAAAAGGGCAATAACGCCAATACAACTGTGAGAGAACAGTGATTTTTCAATATGTCCATCTTCAGATTAATAACAATACTATGTGTGAAGTATTACAATAATCCATTAAAGAAACTGCGAGACTAGTTGAGGTTATGATATTGTGTCATACACTGCATACAGCTGCTAGTCAAAAAAAGGTAATAACTCCGATACGTATCATGGGAGCAAAGTGATTTGTCAGTATGCACATTTTCCTATGATAACCATAATGTGAGACAAGTTGCCTTCTGAAGATTATATGAAGGACGGAAGGAAGGATAGACGGATACAAGTATATGTTTATAGCTGTATATTACAAGTGCTGAATTTAAAGGTACGATTGACATCAACCAAGTAGCAACATTAAGATGAACTTTCATATAATTTAGAAAGGACGCTAAATGAATGAATGAAGCAATGAAAAATATTTATTTATTCAATCTTTCAAATGTTTGTATGTTGTAATTCTATCGTATCTCGGTAATAACTGAATGGTGAAGAGGCGAATGAAATTAATATTAAATAAAATTAATAAAGAAATGGTGATTTATCCCAAGTAATTAGAAACTTACAGATGGCGCGGCCGGGTTCGCGAAGGCCTTTTGTATTTTGTCCAGCTTCGAGGCAGACAATTTTCTGCACACTGAATTAATTTCCTGAAAGTTTGAAAAAGTATCATTGTAATTCCATACATGCTTGTTTATTTTAAAAACATCAATCCATCCATTTATCTGTCTGTTTTACCTTCATAAATTATGTTAAGACATATAATATCTGCAGTGTATTCAAACATAGACTGATGTATTCACAGACTGATGTATTCGTCGTGTCATTGTTGTTTATGTTTCTCTTTTTCCTTTTTAATGCAAAAATAAGTACTGTAAAGAAACGAACTCGACTTTTACGTAGCACCTTCAGCCTTGATAACAAATGGCTTAGTCACTTACGTGTAGTAGAGTCAGAAGGGGTCATTTAGATTTTCCTAGCTGATAGAGGTCCAAGCCTTCTATGCCCCATGTTTTATCCTCGAATCACACACGAGTGCATTATCGCGCAAGTGCACTGACCGTGGTGATCCTTTCACAGTGGGAGCGCACAAGTGAAGTTACTCAGCAGTCAGGCCTATATACGTCATTTTTCTGTGCCACCAGAAACTGCAGGAAGAGGATTATTGATCGCCACTACACCGTATAAAATTATCTGCTCATATAATTTTCTATGCAACCGAGTTAGTATGAGAATATTTTTATCCTGACTGCGGCAGAGTTAATGTGAGAATATTATATATTAACTGTGGCAGAGTTGGTGTGAGAATATTTTTTATATTAAACAATTACAGCGGTATATATATATATATATATATATATATATATATATATGTATATATATATATATATATATATATATATATATATATATATATATATATATATATATATATATATATCGAAATAGTCACAGAGTGATGCGTAGAGTATTCTAAGAGAATTTATGAGTAGAGCTAATTCTGGGATCAATCTACAAGATCAGTTGAGTGTATGTAACATTACAGAATAGATTAAATCGTTGTTTCGCTTAAATGGATCATACAAATTTGTCAAAGAGGCTAAAAAGATGTATGATTTTTCAAATACGTATCCGGAGCAACTTGATGAATTATCTTGGAACAACAACGTTGTAGACTTGGCCAACCTTATGAGAAAAGAGTGAAAAAACTTTGTATGATATTGTGCAAGAAAAAATGAAGTCCCTGATGTTGATTAGACCACCTAGTGTAGATAGTGAAACGAATGAATATTGTAATGATAACATTGAAACAAGAAGCCAATATAGTAGCCGTAGGAAAGATCATCAAGGATAGATCAATTAGAAAAATGCTTTTTAGTATTAATGTAACAATGGCATACACACTCACCGAGCGTGTGAAGAAATACGAAAATATCTACGACGACGCAGTAGCGAAACAGTTGGCCCTATGTAATAATTTACCGATTATAATATATTTCATCAAAGAATGGAATGCATGGATTATTGGTATAGGTGGCACAAAATATTTGATATTATTGGATACAAATATGTAAATAAAAATGTACCAGCTGGTATAGGATTTGGTATTATAAAATTAGTTGGTATAGGATTTTGTATTATAAAATTAGGGTTAATTAGGCCCTGATTCCAGCTTGGAGGAAATTATATGTGAGTTGAGACCTTACCTATTTGGCCCAGATCAGGAAGATGGGTCTGTTTATTTAGCAGAACCTGATGTAATATTAAAAATCACCTTCGTAGGTGGGAAAAAGTATCGTACAGCTGATGACTATATATGTGGGTACTATCTCTTGGATTATGACACGTTTACTTACAAACCACAGTATATAAAGCATTTACTAAGAAAAAGACGAGACATCGAAGCAACTAAAAGTTCAATTAAAGACAAAACTTTTTGCATATATATATATATATATATATATATATATATATATATATATATATATATATATATATATGTGTATATATATATATATATATATATATATATATATATATATATATATATATATATATATATATATATATATACAGTTTAATGGTATTGGGACGCAAACAGTGCAAAGGTGTATGCCTTGGAAAACATGAACTCTGAGCCAGAACGTGTCATTATGAATACAATAAATCACATTTGCTCGCGTTACGTGTTGGCATCGGTGCTCGACCATGACTTAAGTGCGGTATCGGAGTCAAGTCGCGTAATCAGCTTTGCTCACCATGCGGATTTGTTCTCGAGTATTATCGTGCGCGCCGGTGAAGATTCGCCAACGCAACAAGTATAGAATCTATTATTTTAGAAATATCTGACGATGTTACCAACGTTGAGAAAACACCCGACGACGTCAACACCGTTGAAAACGATACAGAAGTAAATGAAATAATATCTAGGATTGAAGCGATTGCAGTTACCAAGCCTGGTAAAGTAAGAATTTTGAAACAATTTATTAACGGCACTTGCAACTAAAGAATGATTTCTCCTTATATACCAGTATAGCGACTGTGATTCAACTAAGGCAACTCGAGCGACAGGGTGGGATACGAATATCAAGGAGTATACGAAAAGCTGGCATGCTTGAGTTATTACGACTCGCAAATGAACCACAACAACATCCCCCGGATAACCCACAGTCAGTTGTGCAACAACCGGTTACAACGGCAATGGCAACGTCAACGTTAACAGTACAACAAATGAAATAATTCGCGAGCGAGCGTAACATAAAAATACCAAGAGTCGCAAGAAAAGTTGACATACCGTACTTGCGTTATCATAGTAGAGCCGCGTCAGACTGTAAGAGAGCTTCGTGCAACAGCAGCATGGTTAAATATTAAAATTCCTCCAACAATCAAACGTGCGGAAATTGTACATATAGTTGAGGATGAACAAAACTGTCGACGTATCGCAGCCACTATCGTCGCTGAAGCAGTTGAGTATGTTCACCAACAAAAAGTTCCAGAATTCAAATTATACCAACGCTCTGGTGATCGTCAAGATTACTAAGCGATTATTCCAAGTGAATATAAGCCAAACAAAGACACTGTAAAACTTTTATCAAATATGCGTCCGGAAATCATATCAACGCTGCAGCACGTGGGTGAGACAGCGCTGCCGTTCGGATTCAAGGTTGACATTGTTCTCAGTGTGGAATTTACCCTGCGTGTCTATGCAACCGCAACATCTAAAATATCACAGCCATTTTTTTTTATAGTGATGCCCGTGTAATCTTAAACCATAAAGACAATGAAGTCATCAATGATGAAATCGACAAAGATTATGCAACGATCCTCGAGAGGTTTGAAAAATACTCCAGAGAAGGTTCCCGATGGATGCTTTCCAGATGTTTACAAGTTGAGCTTCATTTTTCCCCTAACAAGTCTTCAAGGATCGAGCATCGTGTATTCCACCCCGGTCAGTTATCGATGTGAAAAACGATTACAAGCAATGTTTCGAATGGCCCATTTTATCCAAGTTACATCCTGCAAGCGCTAATACAGATCAGCCTCGAAAATACAGACAACACCTGGGCGAACTTAAGTTTGATAATATTGAATTCCCCATACAAGTTACAGACATCGTTAAGTTTGAACGACTCAACCCTGGCATCGTCGTCAATATGTTTGTTTGGAATAAAAACCCGCAACCGATTGGTTATCCCCCATATACAAAACAAAGATTCATGTAGGCAGTACAATATTGATTTGCTATTATTAAGCAACATGGATGGTTCAGAGGTGCGGTATCAATATGTATAGATAAAGGATTTTTCACAAATGGTATACCGATACAACATGCATAAGAGGAAAAGTTTCCATGCAGACGTTGCCTGCACGTGTTTAGAACGCAATAGTTGCTTAACGACCACGAATTTTACTGTGGTGAAATTAGCGAAAACCTGCAGCGCACAATTATGCCGGAACCTGGAAAAAACATACTGAAATTTACCGCTGTGCAACGGAATATACAAGTTCCGTATGTCATGTACGCGGACTTTGAATGCCTGAATGTTCATGTGAACGCTAACCACCAAGAATCCCCCACAGTCAAATCAAACACAGTCCAAGTTGCTGAACAAATCCCGTTTTGGTTTTGTTATACTGTTGTTAGATGCTACCGGCAAAGTGAGCCACCAATGTTGTATCGTGGGGGCAGGACTCAGTTGAGGTGTGCCCTAAATTGGTCGAATTTACAGCGAAATGGATTCGAGAACAGTTATATTCGCCCGAAGTCATGATTATGACCAGTGATGACACGCGTGAGTTTTCCACAGCAACTCATTGTTGGATTTGTAATGAACCTTTTAGCGAGACGGCTTTTGCCGTCCACCGATAAAACTGGAAGTTCTAAAGTTCGAGATCACTGTCATATCTCTGGCGCATACAGAGGAGTCGCACACAGTTCATGCAACCTAAAGTTACAAATTAAACCAAGTAAACAATAATTTCTCTAGTACTTCATAACCTGAAGTTGATCTGGAGTATAGAGATGAGCTTCATCACACCCATAACGATTGTTAGCTGGATCCAGAAGCGTTGGTGGTGCCACGCGAGTAGTTGTCCCCGTATCAGTGTGTGATTGTGGACGAATCCAAACGCAAGTTTGCCGAATCCATCAAGCTTGTCCCGAATCTTCAGACTAAAACCAACTATGTAGTCCCTGTACCAAACCTGCAGTTGTATGTGCGATTGGAAATGCGTGTAAGAAAAAAACATCGGCTTCTTGGATTTCATCAACGAGCATGGATAGCGCCGTACATCCAGATAAATGCGAATCTGCGAACTGAATGAATTTGAGAAAGACTTCTTCAAACTGATGAGGAATGCTGTGTTCGGCAAAACAATGGAGAATCTTCGAAAACAAATCCGTGTTGATCTTGTTCGGGAAAGAGAGCAAGACAAACTCAACAGGCTGATTGCGGACCCGACATTTCAGTCACGCAAAATATTTGGCAGCGGACTCGTAGCTGTCCACAGCAATACAGCCAAGCGAAAGGTGAGAAAGCCAATCTATACTGGTGATCTGTGTTAGATTTTTCTAAACTACTCATCTATGAGTTTTACTACCACAAACTTAAGCCAACGAAATAAAGATGATGTACACGGATACTGACTCGTTGCTGATGCACATTTCAACCAATGACATGTATGAGAACATGACTGAACGAATTTGATACCAGCGAGTATCCGAAAGATCATCCACTGTTTAGTAACACCCACAAAAAAGTTTTTGGCAAGTTCAAGGATGAGCGCTCGGGAAAGCTAATCGAAGAATACGTGGGACAGCGACCAAAAATGTATTCGATCGTGGTTGGTTTAGGTAGGTAAAAACATCACGAAAGCGAAAGGAGTTCCTCGAGTCGTAGACGCAAAAGATCTCAAACACGACATTTATGTGGTATGTTTGTAGCAACGATGAGAATTCAAACACTCAGCTAATATTATACGATCAAAGAAACATCACATGGGTGTATACCGATCCACCAAGGTGAGTTTGTCTCCGCTTGATACCAAGCGATGGATATTCCCCAACGGAATCACCACTTACTTGTGCGGGCACCACGCGATTGTTAATCAACTTACGATTGAGGTGATGCACTTGCGCATTGATGCATTAATGCATTAAAATAGACTTTGGTGATAGTTCCGTATTTCCATGAACGACTTGCAATTACTCTCGCACAAATGCTCTGCTTGGTGGATTCGCCACTCGTGCACGTTATGCTGCTCGTTTGTCTGTAAGAACTGAAGGTTCCTAAGCCAGATGGTAACGTGTTGGCTGTCCTGGAATATCATTCCGGTCTCAAATTGTAAATACATCGATGGACCATACGGGTCAGTAACACGACGTTGATCGCCTTCTACATACATATACCGAATTAAATTGCTTTCCAGTAGGGCTAACGCAGGTGGTAGTGCAACTGTTTTATTTTTAACAGTGACACTTTTCTGCCGAATCGCATCAGCAGGTTTAAACCAATCGCACGTGGGATTTCATTATTTAACGCTGCTATGACTGATCGAAGACGAGTTACCAACTCGCGAGATCACTTTGCGATCTGTGATCGAGCACTTTGAGACCCAATGAACAATTATTGTGCGTACTGATATGCAAATAACCGTTCCGCAAGTGTAGGTTAAATCGTTCATCAATAGCCTGGTCACGATGTATGCCAACATGTCCAACACGATTAAACACCTTGTGTTTTGCTAAGAACGCAGCAACGGTTCTGAGAAATTCTTTTACCTGGATCGACCTGTAACAGCCGTGGCCATGACAGCAGTCAGCGTGCGTAAATACGTTTAAGTGCGTCTGCAACACTCGCTGAATCTTTGGACGTCAACGGCTCCGCTTCCTTGTATCTGCTGGCAATATCTACTATAGTTAACGCGTACTTGTTTGTTTGTACGCGTACCCGATCATGTGGAAGAAACAAAAGATCAGCCTAATGAACTTCATTGGTTGTTCTCACATCAATCCATCCACTGGATATTTTTCTTGGTGCGGGTAGGTAAATGTGCCACAACGCTTGATTGGCAAACCATGCCAAACCAATATCATGGTTGACTTTTGCCGCACTCGCTAACTTTTAAACAGCTGTTTGTTTATTATATCAATATATTTTACCTCCAATGAGATTCTTAGTCTTCATGCTTCCTTTGATGATTCATCTAGCGATTCTTTCTCCGAGTGTAGGACTGATCGCATTCAAGTTATGGATGAGGTCTACATCAACAAGTTGACGTGCACGGATATCAATTGATGCTTTGTACGCGAGATCATGTCGGTAACGTGCAACATCGACACGATTTACGGGTTCTTCTCCAGGCTTGGTGGCTTGTTAGAATCAAGTCGAATATCTAGCCGTGTCCCAGGCCCAAAATAATTGTATCAATCGCCCAGAAGGAGTCCGATGTGATTTTCACCAGGATATTTACTCCATGGTGTCCCGGGTAGCTTCGCTAACGCAGCAGCGATTTTTTTGCGCCACATCGAACACAAATTACCGCGATCGCAGCTCGGCCATTAGGTCTTTGAACTCGAGTTCGAGTACAGTACGTATTTTTGCGCGGCATTGCAGACAATATGAAGACATGATTGTATAATACAACAATTGTCATTCAGCAAGGCAACAAGAAAAAGGAAAAGATCCGCGTTGAGATATATTGAAGATTTGAAAAGCTCTGCTTTGAGAAAAATCAAAGAAGTTTCTGCCATTGACGTTTCTGCGCTGGCAAAGTACGTAGTACCCAAGCATGGTGACATGTTTCCAAACTCGGTTCGCGCATTAATCATTGGTACGGCTTGATCAGGGAAAACCGAATTGTTGTTGAATATGATCATGAGATGGTTAATTTGGGATCGTCAGTACGTGATTGTGCCCTCGACTGGCGATCAGCCGTGTTATGATGTACTCAAGGATTTTACGGAAGCGCTTCAATCGTCGCCAAGAGGCAAATCGTGTACTATTGATTCTTGTTCCACAATCGATGAAGCCCCTACCATTGACGATCTTGATTGAAGTGCAAATAATCTTGTCGTATACCACATAAATGTGATGCTTGAACACCAAATCAATCCCGCGAGAATATTTCCCCGACGTCGGCTCAAAAATACAGACGTGATATATTTGATTCAACGGTACGCACACGTGCCTAAAGTAATCCGAGATAACTGCTACATGTTAATGATATTTCGTGACATTGACGCGCATGGTCTCGCAAACATTCATTTGACCTGGTGTGCCGCCTACCATTCGTGGGATGAGTTTCGTAATATGTTGGCAGAGATCACCTAGGAGCAGTATAGTTTCCTCACTATCGACTTGACGTGAACTTCCGGAAAATATAAAGCCGGTTTTGATAAAACAATTAAACAATCATAATACAAATGTACAATGACGAAATACGCCAGTGATGCTATAACAGAAGCCGCTGACCGACGTTACAAAGCTGCGCGTGATCAACTAGAACTCATGGATGCACGCAAACGTGTCTAAGATATGTTACAGTCGAGACAAACTGCATGGCAAGATCCCACAGCGGGCTTCAAACAAACATTTGTACTATTGATTAAAACAACAATAGAGATTGTAGCCAAGACTATGGAAGCAGCGGAACAGGTAAAGAAAGTCGGGAGCACCACTGCCGCGATGATGAGAACAAAATAAAAACCGGGTCCAATTCGTAAGACATTCAAACGCGCCAAAGATATCAAAGCAGCCACGGAACAAAACCACGGCGGCCATGAAACTCTCACCAGAGCAAATCCAAGAAGGTTCAGATGAAACCATAGCTGAAATATAAAAGACACCAAAGATGATGAAGAGGCAACTGTGAGTTTTCATGAAGAAGAACCTACATACAAGGACTTGAAAAAAAGCTATGTTGGCGAGCGAATTACCCGGTGAGAAGTCACGCCCGAGTTACATCCATGATGAATGGCCTAAATGGTATTTAAGGAGTGGGTGGACATTAATAAAATAAAAAGGGATAAACCTAAGTGGCCGGTCTTTATAAAACTTGTTAAAATATTGGCAGGCTCATCGCAAAAACTACCCACTACTCTGGGAAAAACCACCTCAGGCTCGCTCTGTTTCCCGTGGAAGAACAATGTCTTTCCCCCTCGGAGGAACCACCCAAACACGGAAAAGGTCTCAATGGCCGTGGACATAAACGTGGACACAAAAGTGGGACAACTAAAGGCTCCATGACAACCAAAGAGTTCAAATGCGTGTATGTGGACCAGCAACGAATCAATGAACTCGTGGATCGGTTGGAAACACTAGTGGGATCGGTTTGCGCAGGCAAAAACGCACCAGAAGTCATTAATGAGGCTGCATCGCTTTGTCAGCGGTTGCTCACCAATGATATTATGGACCCGGGGACGTTTTGTTTGTTGATAAACTAACTCGCTTGTGTTTTCGTCGGACAGTGGCACCGCCTGAGACAGTTTTGAACTTCCCACGGGTGCGTACGACATTATATGAAACAGTGAAGAGATTCGACGGAGAATTTCGTTCGTGACCGGCCAAGATTCTAAGATCTACATACGAGTACATGAACCCACACAAAGCTCTGCCATCTCGATAGAATCTCCACAGTATGTGGTTGATATTAGACGGTCATAGCTAAGAACAGTTCTCGGTCGGCCAGAAAAGATTTCTGAGGACAAACGATTCTTACGCATGGGATATAATATAGCGCCACACATTATTAATATCACCACCGCGGTACAGGTTAATTTAACATGCGACGCTATCAGTAGCAATTATAGTTCAGGTTCGGTAAACGGAGCTTCCAAATGTATTGCGCCGCAGGTTATATATTGTTTGGATTCTCCCCAAATGCTACACCAGGTATTTTACTATCAATTACTCTCACGCCTGTGTATCTACCCTGCTACAATCCTCGGTTGACACACCTTCGTTTTACTCTTGTGGATCAGGACGGATATATGCTAGATCTTACGAGTAAACCTTGACGATACAACTGTACATTATACATCGACCTGACATTTAAATGTAATGACAGTCGTACGTGGACGTGTGAGCCTCGTGAGTGTTGTTAACCCGAGAAAACCTGTTTATGCGGTATATTATGGAAATGGACTTTTGATGATGTTGTTCGTGGATTATTCACGGGATCGTCAAATGTTCTTGCGGGTCTGGCTTTGCTCGTTGCACCAATTGCTAAACAAGTTGCAATGCGAGTTGTTAATAGCATCAAAAAAGTTGCTGCGGACAGGTTAAAAAATATGGGATTGCAGGCGGTCCAAATCGATTCGAGATCGACTACGATGATTAGTGACTCGAGCACCATCGAAAGCAGTTACACTTCCACCAACAGCAACAATGCCAGCTTCGGTTGTTAAAATCATCAATCAAGCCGCTCAACAACGTCTGGCTGATTGAATTATTGCAAATGCGGCAATGGGAAGCGGATTACGGTTGTGGACGCAAGCGATGAAGCTTGGACGGCAAAGCCGTCTCAAAAAATTTATTAAACAAAACCAATGATGTATAAACAATGATAAAATTTAATAATGCACTCATTCCCGCGTTTGATATGGCTAAGCTTGTGTTAGCAGATCAAAGTGTCAGAGATTTCCAGTATTATTCGTACCCGGCTAAGTACCCTAATGAAAAAAAAAAAAAAAAAAAAAAAAGAATTTTTTACAAGTGCATGACACGTCTTGGCACTTTATGCCGTGTGAGGCCTTTTTAGAAATCGAGAGAAGACTTTTAAAAGACGACGCCGCCGATACAAATTCCGCTCTCGGTAGCAAGGTTGGATTTGTCAACAATGGCATAATTGCTTTGTTCAGCAGCGCTCGATATCTTATGGATGGAAAGGAAATCAAAGCAATTCTAGGCAACTCAGACATTGACACGACACTTATTGGACTCGCCAGATACAGCGATGATTACGCCAGATTCGCTGGTCCGTCTATGATGTTTTACAAGGATTGATCCGACCATGCAGATCATAACCCGTATATCTTATGTTAGCTTGACCAGCCTGCTTTCCTGAACCCACAACCTCCTGGTATGCCTGCCAGACCTGGTGTGGCTGGGCCCTTATGATAGGTTGCACCAATAATAATTATAACCTTGGATTTCAACATCGTCGAGGAAAACTTTACGAAGCCTCATTATAGTTTTCGTACGATTCCTCTCAGTCATATATTTGAATTTTGCAGAGATGTTCGCAAGGTTATTATCGGAACCAAACACACAATCATGTTGTTTCAAAAGTGCAACATCAACGATGCAATTTGGCATGATGATGATGTTGATGATCGTGGCAAAGTTGTGTGATCGAAATTTGCATTGTGGATGCCTGTACTAACCCCTACGATAGCTGTAGAAACGTGTTTATTGGCGTTGATGAACTCTGATGCACGTCACCACTATCATTTCACACACTTACCACAGTCTCGCATGAAGCCAATGTTCAACAGTTTTCATGGCATATAACTACCCAACGATGTATTAATGAACTAAGACATGTGTTTTTAGCGTTTCAATATATGGCTCCTGTAACTGGTGCGCAGCTTCGTAGTATAATAATACTTGACAAGTTAGGAGTGTCTGAAGTTTATCTGCAGTTAAACGGTCATCAGGAACCTTCTGAAGACATTTTGCTTGCTTCACAAATAGTTATGTCATACGTGCATATCACAAACTGTTGTCATACATGTACCGGCATGAAAACGTTGACACGGATCTGCCGATTTCCCAGTACGACTTTCGTACATTGTACAAGATTTATTACTTTTAATTGGAACACATATACCTGGTTAAGCAGTCTGTGGTCGACATGCACTTTCATGCAGGTGTAACTCAAATTCCCGCCATCGGTTACAGATGTAGTGCTGTAATTCTCTCCGATAAGATGCTGTTGTTGGAGGGCACAGGTACCCGGATGAGCCTTATTGACCTGCCTGTGGAAAACTAGTAAAGATTTCTAAACAAGTAATTGAACCTGTAACGTTTTAAAATAATAATGTCCTATCACAAAGTTTAGGCTGACCTTAGACTAAAACAGCTTGCAAAAATAAGGAGCGCAATATGAAACGATTGCGGGGTCTCACTGAAACTTTCTCCGGAAAAGGTTACTGGAATTGTTCCCTTGTGGTTGACCCAAACACAACTTAATCAGCTTAATGAAGCCAAACGATAAAAAAAAAAGAAAAAAAAAAAAAAGAAAAATCGGTGATATTAAAGTTTTCCAAGTCAGAGGTGACACAAATGCAAAAGACTGATCGAATATTTCCCTTTCTCGCAGCTATTCCAGCGTTGTTAGCGGCTGCGGTTGCAAAAGCAGCTTCGTTAGGGTCTGTCGGAAAAAGTCTTCGATGATCTGGGACGACTCGCAGAATTTGTTCGGGTAAAGGTCTTCGACTACCCTGAACAATACCAAATGGCCTTTACTCATGACTTCGCCGTTGATGTAAGCAAAGCTTCTCGCACGTCCATTAACTAATTTTGATTTACTAACGATGGTAAAACCAGTTAAACATTTCCGAGGTGTCTTTATGCGGGATAAATTTGCATGATGAACTTACACAAGGGAAACCGGCATTATCAACCTGAATTCATCAACAGGACCTGGAACTCATTGGGTTGCATACGTGATAACGCCTTGACATCTTTTATGTTTTGACTCGTATAGGCTTGTATCACCACTTGAAGTTGTTGATTATTTAACCTGAAGCGGTGGCGCTTAACGACCGCTCTTTTATTCAACGCTGCCTTTACAAACTCGGCTAGACGAGCCAATAAGCGGACATCTTCGTGTTAAAGTATTGCATGTACTCGCAGGAAGCAAAGCATCCTTAATCCCAACAGCACGCGCGCCTGTTGATTTTACCTTGTCACTTAGAATGTACGCTTAAAAGTATACAAAAATGACTTTTGATATTTACGGACGAAGTGCCGCCCGATGCCGTGCTGATGTGGGCAGGTTTGCCACCAAAGCGGATTTGACTGAGTTTACCAGCCGGGTTGTTGTTGGTGTTGACCCGGGCAAACTTGTTTGTTTTGAATATCAAACTGGAAAACGTAGAACATCTAACGTGCACATTCAAGATGTTGTTTTGAGGCTGCGAGGCGCTGTTGCGAAAAACCTGGCCGAAATCACTGAAAACATGGCAGTCAGAGACTGTGATATGTCCGTTGCGTATATCAAAAATTACATTGATGTAGCTGAGGCTGAGGTGAATAAATACATGGGTAATTGGTTAGAAGTGCGTGTGCGTGTTGCACCTGAAAGTGATGAGTCTAGACATGGTCTGTCTGTCGAGCAATTATACTATGCGATTACATTATTAATAGAAGAATTATAATGGACCCTCAATGTTACCGACGTGAACAAATAAAATAAGCGGAACAACAGCTGAGAGATGAAGTCGCCAAGAGAACTGCGCTGCTCATGAAATACAAACGCGTGCACAAAGTAGACTCAATACAATTAGTAAATTGTACTCGGTGGCTATCGAGGATAAAATAATTAGCATGGCTTAGTTCGAAATGTATCTGGTGGAAATGGAAAACCACCGATGTCTCCGAGCGCAGATACGGAACCCAGGCGTTAGCGACCAAAAGCAGGTAACTGATTTACAGACAGTGAAAATCGAGTAACTGTTTGCCAGTGTATATCAATCAGTTTACCAGTGCATTAGCCTGAATGCTGAGTGACTCCACGTCTGCGCGCACACTGTGGAAGGCTCACCACAGGTCCATGCACTTCCGCTATAATGCACTAGCGTGTGATTAGAGGGTAAAATCATGGGGTATAGAAGGATTTGATCTATATCAGCATAGTAAAGTCTAAAATATACCTTTGGACTCTACTCCTGCATAGTCCACGCAATCTATGTTGTATTTGTTTCACTACTTGGTAGAGGAACTGTAAGCGAATTGGAAGGGAATTTATACTTTTTAACACTTGTTTTTCAGTATCTATGGAAATTAAGTTCTTTCGGGTAATACAATCTGTTCATTTGCTTATGTTACAGGTAAACGCTAATACCGTTTGTTGTTAAAAAAAAAACATGTGCAAGGTTGTTTATTTCTTTCCGATAGCTCGCAGAGCAACCGGGCACTCACATGCATTTACATTTAACCATAAGTCGAAACAAAAGTAGGTTAAATTTCTCAATTCCTTTTAAAACTAGAACTCTGATACAATTCGCTTAACGACTGTATAATTAACACCAAGTGCATCAATTCTGTTATGGATTGAACGGTAGGTTGTTTTCTATCGGTTTTGCTATATGCGAAAATTCAATACAAATACGTCAACAGTCTCTCAAAGAATCAAGGTTGTGAATGTCAGCGACCAACTAGTCCTATTCTTATCTCCTTAGAACTAAAATTCTTCGTCTAGTTTCTAAAATGTTCACATTACATGCCAGGCAAGTGGCCTCCACTTAGCCTTCTATATAGACTCATCGCAGTAAAAAAATAAAAAAACAAACAAAAGAAGGTCAAGACATTTGGACAAGTATTTACCAGCACAAAGCATAGTAGCTTGGAGATGACTTCCTTATCCTCTTTGTCACCCGACATCTTCTGAAGGTCATCGAAGGCATCTGTCCATTCATTGTCGTAAAGTTCAGAAAACTGTTCAGAGAGTTTGGTGGGTCGGTTTGGATCACTCAGGTCAGCGATGTTAGGATTGTTGTCTCTGAGCTTATTGGATGCCAGAGAACTCAATCTGAAAAAACATACAGATACTTTTGCATGAACCACTGCATGTGACTGAAAAACATATTCTCTTTTGCATAAATTCTAGCATATGACTGAAACATATCTTCCCTTTATATTTATAATTGTTTATAATGTTTGAGACGGCAAGGGATCAGAATAAACAAATTGGACATAAAGAAAGATTGGCTCTTTCCGAAGTAGATGAATAGATTAGGGAATAATTTTGCAATTGTACAGAAAACAACTCAATCTGTAATAGATTTTGAAGCGATAATCTTAAAGAAACATGATTTTCCCGCTTCATGCCCACTACCCCCCCCCCCCCAAAAAAAAAAAAAATAAAAAAAAAAAACGGACATAGAAGAACCATTGAAACATTAGTGTGTGTCTGTGTGTGAGTGTGTGTTCAATTTTAACTAAGAAGGCAGAGATTGTTGAACGTAACTACCTATTAAGAGTATCCCCTTGGCCTTTGGGAAAATTATACCCATCACAATGTAGTTAGAAAAAAATAAGCAAAGGCGTTACTGAACACGATCGATCTAAAACGTTTTATATCAAATACCGAAATCGTAGTGTTTGGAAAACCACTTAGTCGTAATTAATGTAGCAAATAAAATGTAATAGATTCTTCAGTACTCAAGTATGCATCAATTGATATATATATATATATATATATATATATATATATATATATATATATATATATATATATATATATGTGTGTGTGTGTGTGTGTGTGTGTGTGTGTGCGTGTGTGTGTTGTGTGAGTGTTCAATTTTAACTTAGAAGGCGGAGATTGTAGAACGTAACTACCTGATAAGGGCGTTCTCTTTGGCCTTCCTTTCATTTTCAAGCTGTGCAGACAACTGGGCAATCCTGGCGTTGGCAGATTGCTGGCTGAAGATTAAGAAAGTATATAAATGTGCAGAAACACCGTGGAGCTAATAAGGTCTTTTTATACCAAATATTGAATGTTAATCGAGCTGTTCTTACACGGGGTAATTTTCCCTCGTTTCTTTCAAAGGTTGAACAAAAAATATAAATGTATTGTCCTCACATTCAAGTCATTATTATACAAAAAGTTAAATTTTTTCTTTCTGAATTCATCTTTATCTTTGTCCTTCCTCACCCCCCCACCCCCCACCCCCTCTAAAACATGGCTTTGAGGACGCAAGCCTGAAACTGGAATGGGTCACAATCAAGAGTATACTGCGCATTAAGTGAAGACAGCAGGTTGTACACCCTTCTAATTCATGGCCCCTATGATAAACATATAATAAGAGAGTATGGTTAGTAATACGGAGGTTCACAGAGAGTCCTAAATTTCTTAGTGCTGTTCACGCTTATAGTGCTAATTTTGTATGAGTGATGAGTCAAATTAATATGGATGAAATTTTCTTTCAACGAACTATAACACAGTTTTATGAAGTAAATCTATAAAAGGTTAGGAGACTGCCAAACATTTTATGATTGTTCGAAAATAAAGGTAGTATTTAAGTCTGATTCTATATGAGATATCCCTATAACTATGAATTTCACAATTTTCCATTCTATATGAGATATCCCTATAACTATGAATTTCACAATTTTCCATTCTATATGAGATATCCCTATAACTATGAATTTCACCATTTTCCATTCTATATGAGATATCCCTATAACTATGAATTTCACCATTTTCCATTCTATATGAGATATCCCTATAACTATGAATTTCACCATTTTCCATTCTATATGAGATATACCTATAACTATGAATTTCACCATTTTCCATTCTATATGAGATATACCTATAACTATGAATTTCACCATTTTCCATTCTATATGAGATATCCCTATAACTATGAATTTCACCATTTTCCATTCTATATGAGATATCCCTATAACTATGAATTTCACCATTTTCCATTCTATATTTTGATATCCCTATAACTATGAATTTCACCATTTTCCATTCTATATGAGATATCCCTATAACTATGAATTTCACAATTTTCCATTCTATATGAGATATCCCTATAACTATGAATTTCACAATTTTCCATTCTATATGAGATATCCCTATAACTATGAATTTCACCATTTTCCATTCTATATGAGATATCAATATAACTATGAATTTCACCATTTTCCATTCTATGAAACAATCATGTCTCTGGAATATCAAGTCTCTAATTACTGATAATATATATATATATATATATATATATAATATATATATCTATATATATAATATATATATATATAATATATATATCTATATATATATAATATATCTATGTATATCTATATCTATCTATCTATATATATATATATATATATATATATATATATATATATATCTGTATAAATATATATATATATATATATACAAATACAAAACAGTTTCCCAACATTTCAAGCTAAAAAAACCTCTTCGTCAGTCGAAGAAAAAATGTACATCCACAAAACAAACACTAAACGCAAATCCAAGGGCAATTATTGACTCATACATGTTTCAATGACGGGGAAATAAACAAACAATTGATATACAAAAGAAGTAAGAAAGAAGACAAAATATAAAAAAATAAAAAAAACGGTCTAAAACGGGTAAGCTACATATCTATGTTATGCTGTCATCAACCAACAAAACTGTGTAACAAAAATTCAAAGAAATTTTTATCGTGCCTATCATGCAGAGGACCAAAGTGTTTTGACCTAATTCCAGGCTGGGAACAAAGGACTGACACCACACATGGCGAAAAATCAAAGCCATCATCACAATGTACAAAAGAAATTATATCCCGATAAAGTTATGCATGGAGGTACCAAGAAAGTATGTTGGGAGAATGGTGTAGCGGGATAACGGACAAGAGTTCAAATACTACTACTACTACTAATAATAATACATGTAAAGAGTTGCGGATTATTAACTTGGGTAAATATGACCGCAAAAATTGCGTACGTCTGATAAACTGATGCCTGGCTGTAGTTTTGATAAGACTGCATTAGGAAGGTTAGACTTTTTTTATTTAGGCCGAACTCTCCATGAGTTTCCATTTGTAGTATCCAGTATCGTTTCTTACGTGTATAAGTCCACCCCAGGTTAGAATCAATCAGTAGCATCTCGTGGGACTCGACTGAATTCCCAGTCGAGTTGCAGTGGTTGGCGAGTTTCGCGTTGATTTTGTTGCAAATGTGGCTCTTGTGGTTATTCATTCGTTTTCTGAAATCAATGGTTTCGCCAACATATTGAGTGCCACAGATTCATCATGTTAGAAGATAGATTACATTTTTGGTTCGACATCCTAACTTTTGATTGATGGTGTGGCTAACTCCTGTCGTCAAACTTCTGAAATATTCGGTCTCGGACATATGTTTGCAAATTAGGCAAAGGCTTGTCTTTGCAGTAATACGTGCCTGAATCTGTGGTCTTGTTTGAAGTATCCTTGGCACATACCAGATGGTCTTTCAGATTTTTAGTTCTACTGTAGGCAACCATAGGTACTTCTTGAAATATGCTATTCAGACGTTCGGAGGATTCAATCTGGTACCAATGCTCCCGAATTATCTGTTGTAATTTTGGGGGGCCGGGGTGGAAAGTTGCCAATAAGGGGACACGTTAGTTGGTTTTTTTTGTTTTATATTTCAGGAGGTTCCCTCTATAGCCTCCTCGATGTACCTGTTTCTGTATCCTCTCCTTCTAAGGTGGCCCTTGAGCTCTCCGAGTTTCTCTTCAAATGTAGCCGGATTAGAGCATATGCGTTTGGTTTGAACGCACACACCGTAAGGAATGTTTTTTTTTGTACGTAGTGGGGGTGGCAACTGGTTGGAGTAGATACTGGTGAGAGTCAGTTGGTTTAGAATACAGGTCAGTTTCTATGTTCCCCTCCAGGAGGTTAGATTGAGTATCCAAAAAGATGTTAGACCTGTTTGAGGACCCTGACGTAAATTTAATCGTAGGAAGGAAGTTATTGGTGAATTCAAGAAATATTTTGAAATTGTCGCCCGTTTCGACTAATTTTGATTCTATATTGTCAGTAAGTCTGCACCAGTTTAGAGGTCTATAGGGTGCCACGTTGAGGAGCTTTTGCTCGAGTCTTCCCATACAAATATTGGCTTACGAAGGTGCTATTTTAATGCTTATTGCAGATCTATTAATTTTGTAGGAAGTGTCGGTTGTTAAATACAAAATTGTTAAATTTGAGAACATGTCTTTAGAGTTTGAACAAATGGTATGTAGGCGGAGGATGATCAGGTCGATCGTCCATGCTTCCTTGCAGGCTGTGATACCTTCCTCGTGTGTGATGTTGGTGTATAAGGAACAGACGTCCATACTTACGAGGAGAGTGTTATCTGTAAGGTTAGTTTTCGGTGTTTGGTTGAGATAGTCCGTTGTATCTTGAACATATCGAGGCAGTTATTCCAGGAAAGGCCGAAGGTGATAATCAGTGAATTCAGAATTTGTTTTACGTGGGATGGTGGTTTCCGGAAATGATTGGCCTCCCCGGGTTCCCTTCTTTGTGTATTATAGGGAATAAATAAAATCTCCCTGGTTTGAGGTCAAATGGTAGGAGGTAAGTCAGTGTTTTTTCATCAATGTGACCTGCGGTATGCATGTCTTTTAATGTATGACACACGATTTCAGCGTGTTCAGCTGTTGAGTCATGATTGAGGTTCTTATGCAATCTTTCGTCTGATCGTTGCCTGTTCGCCTCAGCGATGTAGTCAGACGTATTCATGACAACAACACAGGATCCTTTGTCTGCTGGCTTGATAACAATATCTTTCCTCTCGCGCAGTTTTTCTAGCGACTGTCTTACCTGTCAGATTAAATTGTCCTTTCTGGTATGGCTCTGTTCGTGTGAGTTAATGTCATTTACCACCGCGGACAAAAATGCCTTTATAGCTGGAACTTTACTAGGGGATGGAACATAATCGGTTTTTTGGGCGGAATTTATGAGACTCATGGTTACTGACATTGGATTCTCCAGTATCGTCACTAAACGTTTCCTTGAGTCTCATTCTTCGTGCAAAACTCACGAAGTCTTCTATCAATTCCAGTACATTGTACATTTTGGGTCGGGGACACAAGTTGAGGCCCTTGGAGAGAAGACTTGTGTCAGAGTCAGACAACTGAACCGATGGCAGGTTTATGCCAGTATTGACATTCCGGTTTGCAGAAAGATTTTTCCTGCGAAACTTTCTAATATTTTTCGTTTTCGTTTCTTCTGTGAAGACACTACGTTTTGGACTTCTCTGTATTATATGATCTTTAGAAAATTAGCTGTGTTGTTTGTCCAAAAGTTGTCTTTTTAGGTTCGTTAAAAATGTATTCAGTTTTCCAACGTAGTAACAAAATGTGGTTAGATCACAGTGTTTTTGGAGAAGTTCAATTTGAAATTTAATATCTGCCTCCAATTCTCTGATTTAGATTTCAGGGGTTTCAGAAGATTCAGAGAAGTGAAATGAAGAATAGAATTCCATCTTTTGATACAAGATGCGGATGTTTCCCCCGCAGAGTGGCGCAACGAAAATTTTCAAACCTAATGGGACAGTTTTATTTTCCAAATAGGTTACATAATTGGCCAAATGATGTTCCGCCCTGATTTTCTGTCTGCTAAGAGAAATCAGATTGGACAAAAGAGACCGAGTGTCCATGCTAAAGAGGGTGAATACACACACACACACACACACACACACACACACACACACACACACATATTGCAAGAAAAGTATTAAGTTCAAACATATCTACTTAAGAATGGAGTATACGCTGTAAAATTGAAACTAACCATTGGTGTAAAAAGTCTGCAAATAATGCCCAAAAGAGAGAGGAATGTATACACTTGACGCTTTACAAAAAGACCTAAGATCATGTCTATTAGTGCGTGCATTTGTTAGTGTGTTGATCATGTCTATTAGTGCGTGCATTTGTTAGTGTGTCTCACATATTATCTTTTACCTTCTACGATATACCATTCAAACTCTATATACAGAAAACTTTAACAATACAATTTTTGGTGTTTTCTATATGGATATGACTGTCTTTTATTTTGATAGGTCCATCTCGTTATATTGATGTAGACGGAAGGGTGTGTATTTAACTGTAGATCAAGCCTTTAAAAGGATATATTAGGATTCTATTCTGATTTTGGTTTCAAAAACACAACAGTATTTTAACAGATATTTTCTTTACGTTCTTGTGTTCGTAGTTGTTAATTATTTATGACGTCAGTCTTGAAAAAGGCATCCGTAGATATTTAAAAGCGCTAGACCAGTTTCTCATACTTGCTGCACAGTACTATGTCATGTTATATATATATATATATATATATATATATATATATATATATATATATATATATATATAAATATATATATATATATATATATATATATATATATATATATATGTATATGTATGTGTGTGTATCTCTAGAAAGTCATAAGTTGAACTATATATACCTAAGAAAGGCGTCTTCTTTGGCCTTCCTCTCATTTTCAAGCTGGTTAGTGAATTGATTATTCTTGGCTTTTATCCTGTGAAAAATTATAATATCTTGTTGATTCTAACTATTAAGATATATATATATATATATATATATATATATATATATATATATATATATATATATAGAGAGAGAGAGAGAGAGAGAGAGAGAGAGAGAGAGAGAGAATTCGATAACGGTGCAAATACTTTATTCCTACATGTTTAAATGACAGCGGGAGATCTACAAGGAAGGGATAAAAAAAAAAAAAAAAAAGAAAGAAAAAAAAAAAAAAAAATGAAACACGGTCTTAAAACGGGTAAACTACACGTCTCTTTCGTTCTCCAGTCAGCCCAACAAAGTTATATAACAGAAATATATACATATATGGGTATCTCTAGAAAGTCATCAGTTTAAATGTATCTACATAAGAAAGGCTCAACGCTGAAAATAGAAAATTGACAACAGGTGTAAAAGTGTGCAAATAATGCCTCAGAGAGAGCAAAGTATTGACTTGACCCTTTACACGAAGACCCGAGGTCATGTCATTTAGTGTGTGCATGCATTAGTCTGGATAATGTCTCACGTATAATCTTTTACCATGTATAATATGAGTCTCAAACTGTATTTAGAGCATAGTTTCTTAATACAATTTTGGTTGTTTCGCATATGGGCATGGCAGTCTTTGATTTCGAGACGCCCATCTCAGGTGCAAGTTATAATGGTGAAAACGGAGGGGGGGGGGGGGTTAACTGTAGATAAAGCATGAGTATTTTTTAAGTGCAAAATTCTGGATGAGCTTGTATGAATATATAAAACAAAACTGTTGAATACTTACTACACAAGTAGGCTGATTATTCACACTTCTAAATTAGTCTCAGGATATTCACAAAATGAAAGAACCCCCCCCCCCCCCATCTCTCAACACTCGACTAGGTGGTAGAAATCGTGCGATTATTTGTTTAATTTGTTTACTAACTATCTTAAATGGAATTTCTATTTATTTTACAAATGACAGAGGTTGATAAAAGTCAGAATTTCTATCAGCAGGAAGAATGTAAAATTATTAGAAGAGAATTAATCATATATTATGTTCAGTGTTCATTGCAAATGTAAAATAAATTCACGCATACAAGTCGCGCAAACGCCTTCATTTATCGTCCATATTATCTCCCATGGTCATGTATTCAGAGGTAATCATCCCAACTTTTAACAAACAGAGTCAGGCCAGATTTAAAACAATAGTTACTTTGCTGTTAATAAAGAAACAAACAACCTGTCAACTTGCTTGATGTAGTTTCTTATGCTCAATTAATTAATAGAGTTGCTTCAGTACCTTTTGGACTCTTCTTCAATCCTTCTCTTGTCTTGCTTCAAACTGAAGTTTTGAAAAATTAAAAAGAAGAAAGATATAGGAAACGCAATGCAATTTATACTCTCTGTAACATGGTGTAATGCACACCATCTCGCAAAAGAATCTACATTGAAACACATCTTTACATTTCGTAAAGGTAAGATAGATCTTAGCAAGGTTCTTAGTGTTGAAACTTTTCGTGAAGCAGTCTTACGAAGGAACTCTTTCGAGAAACTGTCTTACGAAGGAACTCTTCATGAAACAGCCTTACGAAGGAACTCTTTCCTGAAACAGTCTTACAAAGGAACTCTTTCAAGTGATATGTCTTTTGAACTATTTGTTTTGTAATATATATTAGTGACATTTATCCCAGGTCTTGAAAAAAATAAATAGAGCGTATATTTCCATTTTCAATAATAATAATATGTGTTTTACATATCGTAAATGTAATTATTGGGCATCTGAGTTTGTTGAATGCCAGATAATTCTGTCTGAAAAACAAATAGATACTTTTGTATGAACCATTGCATGTGACTGAAAAACATTTTCCGTTTCGCATAAGCCCTTGAATATGACCTCTAACATATCTTCCCTTTAAATTTGTGATTGTTTATAATGTATGACAATGTAAATAGTTACATTTCTAAGATGCCAAGGCAACAGGATAAGCAAATTAAACACAAGGAGAGACTGGCTATTTCCGATCAAGATGAATAGGTTAACGAGCAATTGTGAAATTATACAGAAGACAACTCAGTCGGTAATATATTTTGAAATTATAATCTTAAAAAAACATGATTTTCTGCTTCATACCGCCTCCACTCCAAACACCGGACATACAAAAATTATTGAATCACCGGTGTATTGTTAACGTGTACAACGTATTTAAAATACAGGGGTAGAATGTCTAGGTATCCTAGAAATTCAGGGCAAATTCAAAGGAGGCAATGCTAGAAGAGCCCCTTTATACCAGGATTTACTTGTCCAAGGTTTCGGAAAATGTTACTAATATCTAATGCTGGTGTTCTAGCCTTGAAAGTTTCTTAATTGGAGTATCGTTCAGGAAATTTTGTAAATTGTGTAAGAACTTTTGTCTCTTTTCTATGACAATTAGAAAAGTTACTTTGAATTTGAGATTTTCTCCATTGAACTGGAATATTTTGTTCCATCTTCTTGTTTCTGTAAAATTTGCTCTATTTTTCTATGTAGCTCTCTGTTCTGCTTCTTGAGATGTGTTATCTTTCATCTAGAAGTTTATTCTGTATCATTTGTTGAAAGATCTTCACATACTGGGAATGAGCAGTGCATTACAAATTACGATCGATTCGGATTAAGCGTAACATCAGCTAGGCTTGTTTAAAATGAAATATACAACTTCTGAGATGTACAACGCCGCCGACTTGTGATCATGATGCGTTTCAATATTTTCAGACTTCTATATAAAAAATAAAAAAACTTCTCCACTATTGCATGGTCCCAACCGACTTCAAATGCGGGTCTGGGCTGAGCTGAAAATACTTATTATTTCTGGCTTTTACAAGTATAAATCAAATCCAGTAAGTCCTTCCGACAGTCATAAAGCTTTCAATTTTGATTTGGCGGCATTACTATTAACTAAACGTGGTGTGTTAATTGGTAGAGATAATGTGACGGTCTAACACCATTGAAGCAACTATGGTGTAGGGGCGGACTTACAACACTCTGAAAAATAAGTGCAATGCCTTAACGCGGTAAAAGCAATGTCATACTACTACCAGCGTATACATTGCAAATACAAATATAGCTTGGTTAAGTATTTGATTTATATCCACTTTATCTTGCATTTTCTCAACACATGTCACCCAACGCTTTTTATCAACAATCTCTATTTCTAGCCTTTGTCCCGCATTTTTTTCTTATAAAACAGCATATTAATAATAAACCATAACATTGTTACAGCGCCATCTATTGTACTGTATCTACAGAAGAAAAGAGTCTTCATTGATCTTCCTTTCATTTTCAAGCTGCGCAGTCAATTGGACAATCTTGGTTTTGTGCAAATTGCAATCTAAAGATTATGAAAGTGCATAAAGGTGGGGAAAAAATTATACCCATCACAATATAGTTAGAAAAAACAAGTAAACACATTATTGAACACCATCGATCTAAAACTGTGGTTTATTTAAAATACCGAATCGTAGTGTTTGGAAAACCATTTAGCAAGAACGTAATATAGCAATTAAAATGTAATAGTTTCTTTAGCGTTCAGGTATGAGTTTCTTTAGCATTCATGTAAGCGTCATTGGATATATATATATATATATATATATATATATATATATATATATATATATATATATATATATATATATATATATATATATATATATATATACATATATATATATATATATATATATTAACTAAGATGGCGGAGATTGCAGAACGTAATTACCTGATAAGGGCGTCCTCATTGGCCTTCCTTTCATTTTCAAGCTGCGCAGACAACTGGGCAATCCTGGCGTTGGCAGATTGCGTGCTGAAGATAAAAAAGGTATACAAATGTGAGGAAACACCGTGGAGCTAATAAGGTCTTTTTTAATACCAAATATCGAATGTTAATCGAGCTGTTCTTACACGGGGTAATTTTCTCTCGTTTCTTTCAAAGGTCAAGACAATGTCAATGTTTTCTCCTAATATTCATGTCATTATTATAAAAAAAATTGAATTTGTTCTTTCTGAATTCATCTTTATCTTTGTGCCTCCAGCCCCTCCCTACCCCCGCCCCTCGAAAACATAGCTTCGTGGACGCAAGCCTGAAACTGGAATGGGTCAAAATCATGAGTATACTGCACATTAAGGGAAGCAGTAAGTTTTGCACCCTTCTAATATATGGTCCCTTTGATAAATATATAATAAAAAAACAAGGCTAGTAACATGGAGTTTCACACCCACTCCTAGATTTCTTAATGCTATTCACGTTCAAATTAGTAATTTTCAATAATTGAGGAGTCAGATTATTGTGGATGACATTTTTTTTTGTCAACGAGTTATAATACATCTTTATGCTTTAAACCTATAAGAGGTTAAAACAGAGAGAATGACAAAAATTGATTAAAGTTTTGAAAATAAAGGTAGTATTTAAGTCTGATTCTATAAGAGATATCCCTATAATTCCGAATTTTACCTTATCCATTCTCGATATATATATATATATATATATATATATATATATATATATATATATATATATATATATATATACACACACACACACACACTGCACACATACATAATTGAAATATTGTATGTTTTTAGAAAAACCATGCATCGACAATGACAGAAGCTTTGGTTTACATATTTAAAAACAAATTCATGCATATATACGTCCCTTCATCCATGCATTCATCCGTCCATCTATCTATCTGGGACACGCGATAGCTTAGATGGTAGAGCGTCGAACTCGTAATCCAATGGTTGCGGGTTCTATACCCATCCTAGAATAGGTGTGTTATCGGAAAATATACAAAAGTTTATATTTCCTCAGCGTGATATATGCAATAATGTGTTAAAAGTGCCATTAAAACCAAACAAACAACTATCTATCTTCCATTCTTTTTTTAAAACTTTCTTTGCTACCTACCTACCTATCCACCAATACTTTATCTACCTACCGGTTTACCTACCTGTCTATCTACCAAACTATTGTCACGTCGTCAAACATGCACAAGCAACATATATAGTAAGGGTCCGACTTGTCACCAGCTGTTGCCTCACTTGAGAATACACTACCTTATTCTAAGGGTGCAATTAACGAGCAGAGGCATCACATAAAGGTAACAGTATTTAATAACAAAACAGGTGAACCATACAAATCAAGTCACTTACATAAAGTGCTTTAAAATGATAGCGTGCTAATGTATGGACTATATTATGATACGAAATACATTATGAACAAAAGCATTGTTAGTGCAAGCAGCATCAGTTAATAGAACAAGGTTTTGGTCATAAAGGTTGATAACACAAAGCTGTGACTAACAGAAAGCAGCAAAGAATTACACATACTGTTCTAACTGAAAAGTACTTCTAAATATTTAAAACAGATGTACAGAGTTGAAGCATGCAAGTGCATGAGGATGCAGTGTGTGTCTCGAGCAACTAACTAGCAATACAGATTAGAATACGCATGCGTATCTTATTAGTTATTTTATGCAGGGTTTATATTGTAAGTATTGAGTCGTGCAAGATATGGGTGTTCATTGCATGCATTCATTTATTCATTGATCATCTATACAAAAGGGGGTGGGGAGTAAAGAAAGGAACCTAATCTAGGTCCGAGGGTTTTATTGGTAGTGGTACACCATAGCCTTTGGTGCTGAGGGTTCTAGTTCACAAAGTTTCTGGTTTGGGTGCATGGATGTACCAAGAATGTCTGGTTCACTGGTTCCATGATTAACCCATCTTGGTGCAATGGTTTGCTCACAATCAGAATACAAAGTTCTAATTTATGAATTTCAGACAAAAAGTGTGAATTATATGTAACGAATTAAGCATCAATATAATTTTAGTGAATTTAGAATGATAACTTAGAGGCGCATTAAATATTAATTGAGTTGCTTGATGAACGTCTAAGCTATTCAGATTCTATTGAAATTCCCAAAATAAAGGAGTCAGAAACAAGTTTCTGTACAAATATCAGAAAATAACTAACTCTGCTAGTGCTATTTTGTGCAAGGAGATTAATTCGACTATTTTAGCAATTTTAATATGGCCACTTCACATGGTCTGACTTTAAAGTTGGTTGAGCCAGTTCAGAACAACGAAAGAGTAAACTTTGAACTACGCGCCTTTGATAAAGACTAGAGTAACAGAGGTCGTTTTGATTTTTGAATTATAGTCGTGTGCGGTCGTTCGACCAAGTACGACTGATAAGACAAACGTTGTGGGCACTGATCTCTTTTATGCTATTCTTATTAACCAATCATAATTTAGGGACTGCGATCACCGGGCAACAAAGAACTATTGATCGATCAAAATGAATCACTAAATAATCTATGCAGAGACCGACGTCAGGGTGTAAACACGATGACCCGAAACACGAGACAACCTATAGAATTAGATCTACAGATTTCCACACGACTGACAGCAAATAAAATGCTAACTACACAAGACATCACACACTTAAGATGTAAGCAGACTGATACAAATAAGTAAAACAAATATACGTCTCTCCGCAGACAACACATAGTAGCGGCAATAAACAACATTGTGCCACATGAATGAACATTCAATTCACGTCTGCCGAAACAAGTATTGTTATTTGTGAATACACATTGGGGCATTTAAACGTAAAAATTGCGTATAACAAACGCGGTCATTCATAATTGTCTGAAGTAGCACACTTTATGGACACAAATGCATGTTACGATGGTGCAGTGAATGTGAAATACCATGCTGTAAACATGCTAAAAATAATGCGATGAAATACAAAATAATCCAGATGTACTGTACCGGTATAACACTATCTGCCTATTCTTATTTATGTTTGTATCTTATGCTTGTTTGTGTTTATTAGTGTTTGAATCTATGATTTATTACTTGCTCTGCCTGTTTAATTATGAACATTTATAATTTTAAAACGTCTTAACCGAACAGCTATTTCAATACAGTCGAAGTTCCCAATGCATCCATTGCAATATGGGAACACATTGGGATACACCGCGTATCACCACGGATCAGTGCCACTACTTTGCGTTGTATGGAGGAGATATAAAATCTCTCTCTCTCTCTCTCTCTCTCTCTCTCTCTCTCTCACACACACACACACACACACACACACACACACACACACACATTAACCATATACACGTCTCTCTCTCTCTTAAACATAAACGATATCTACCTCTCTCTCTCTCGAACATTAACCATATACACGTCTTTCTTCTCTCTCTCTCTCTCTCTCTCTCTCTCTCTCTCTCTCTCTTGAACATTAACCATATACAAGTCTACCTCTCTCTCTCTCTCTCTCTCTCTCTCGAACATTAACCATATACACGTCTCTTTCTTCTCTCTCTCTCTCTCTCTTGAACATTAACCATATACACGTCTCTTTCTGCTCTCTCTCTCTCTCTCTCTTGAACATTAACCATATACACGTCTCTTTCTGCTCTCTCTCTCTCTCTCTCTCTCTTGAACATTAACCATATACACGCCTACCTCTCTCTCTCTCTCTCTCTCTCTCTCTCTCTCTCTCTCTCTCTCTCTCTCTCTCTTGAACATTAACCATATACACGTCTACGTAAGCATCGACAGGAGGAGAATATTTTTAGAGTTAACTAAGAGAATTATTATTAAAATTTGATATTGTCAACGACATAAAGACTTAGAAGCATTCAGCACAAAGAACGACAAAATTTAGCGAATTTCTACCTATTTACTGCGCGATTCTCTTGCCGCTTTCAATATCCCATAAACCATACCGCTTGCAATGTATCTGAGGATCAGACGAACTTGAACTATGCAAAGATGCGCTTAAACACCTATTTGTATGTGAACACTGGAAAGAATAAATGAAACTGAAGCAATGTCTTTGTCAGACTTTCTGCCCCTTTTTACGTATTAAGGTGTATTGTAGCTCAATGGTGTGGTCTATTTCATGTACACACTAACTGACAAGTAATCTAGGCTTACTTTCTCTTTGAACAATGATAATATTACATTAGAAATAGCACGTAAAGAATTACATCATAGATGAGTATCTCATTACACCTATATAGTGCCATAGCTTTCTCTGTAACTATACAATTCATAGCATCCTTACGTCTCTTCTTCATCAACCCGTCGTCCTTTAGCCGAATAAGGCTTTTTGGAATCCTCATCAACCCGTCGTCCTTTAGCCGAATAAGGCTTTTTGGAGTCGTCATCAACCAGTTGTCCTATAGCTGAATAAGGCTGTTCGGAGACGTCATGAACCCGTCGTCCTTTAGCCGAAAAAGGCTTCTCGGAGTCATCATGAACCCGTTGTCCTTTAGCCGAATAAGGTTTTTTGGAATCCTCATCAACCCGTTGTCCTTTAGCCGAATAAGGCTCCTCGGAGTCATCATCAACCCGTTGTCCTTTAGCCGAATAAGGTTTTTTGGAATCCTCATCAACCCGTTGTCCTTTAGCCGAATATGGCTCCTCAGAGTCATCATCAACCCGTTGTATTTTACCACTTTTAGACACATTAGGCTGCTCGGTGGACTTTCGTTTATGGGCCATACTACATGAATCAAGGACAAGGAAGTAAATTAGGCAAGGCCGCATACAACAACTATCAGTCTATTTGCATGGATTTTACACATATAGGTCTGTTCAGGAAACGGAAGCTCCATTGACTCCATTGACATATGAACTGTAAGTGGGATATCTTATAAGCGTAAACCTACGGTATATTAAATGAACGGGATACTGCTGTAAACCTTCTTAATAACTACTAAAACATACAATAATGAGCAATAAAATAGTTTGACATACTATGATGTTCCGTCTTTTTTTTTTTGTTATTCTGTCGCAACAAAAAGTCATTAATAAGAGGAATTTATTGCACGAAACCTCTGAAAATAGATTCGAAATATCTTTCTTTAGTGTAATGGGAAACGAACATAAAAGTTATCGTTCTCTAATAAAAGTCGGGTTACTTCTTTGAATCAATTATACAATCAAAAAACATTGATCTAGTAAAAATAAACTGGTTAAAGTGCCGTACATACAGACTGTAGTGGAAAAGGGCATATCTTTGAAGTTGAGTGTTTTTATTCATGCCACATATGACAAAAATAGTATAAAAAAACCTCTTCATTTGCTTGGAACATGGATCACTTCCAATTTTGGGCAAAATGTGACGAAAGCGAAAAATTCGTAGATGACTGCCCGTGTCTATGCGGAGATTTATCACCCGCCCTTTTCGGTCAGAAAGCATGCTCCATCTGGTACTAACCTACTGTCTGTGTTTGGATAAGGCTGTATGTGTGTCCGAGCTCGTAATGACTGAGTCGTCTAGAATTGTCTTGGAGAGATATTTCAACCTTAGAAAATGAATAAGAAGCTTGTACATGCAGATAATGAGTTTAGATCCGCTTTTTAAGACAAGAGTAGAGAGCTTGCGGGAGGTTGAGGTGGTGCAGGATTCTTCCACGATGAATAAACGTCAAAAAGATGCACATAAGATTGCTTCCTTTCGATATAATTTTATTTAATGATTCCAATTTGTTAATAACATGTTATTGAAAAAGACAGATTATATATATATATATATATATATATATATATATATATATATATATATATATATACACACACACACACACACACACACACACACACACACACATCCCGTGCACCTCTACACACCTTCTCATTTTGTATTCACTTCTTGGCATGTTGTTCATACATTGGAAACTACTCCTCCAACCCCATGGCGGCTTTCAGATCGTCTGCCCCTCATCCAATTTTTGATAACGGGATTTAGCGAAAATCACCTGGAGCTTCATAAGGTTCGTATGGAGGATGTGGCAAAGTTTAGATGCTGTGCTCTTTCACCACGGCGGTTTTATGTGCCAGTGGATTGTCATGTAGTAGCTGGATACATCGGGTATCGGTGCGCGGAGGGGTTGTTCGGTGACTTTTGGCAACACTTTGAGGCATAAAAATGTCCACTTACACTAGCAGAGTCACTCGGGCACAGGTACCTGGACGACTGGACCGTTTCTATCATATCAAACACTCTTGACAGTCCTACTACATCGGACGATTTGTGGTCTCTGATAATATTTGCTGATCCGCACTGTACTATTTACTCTTGAGTCGGGGTTAAAAAGTAAATCTATGTTTTATCACCTGTGACATTCGCACTCAAACGTCTCTGTCCACTATTTTCATAGTTGGCGAGTAGCTGTTTGTCAACTTCAACCCCAGTCTGTTTCTGTGATCAGCCATCAACAAATGTGGAACCCATCTTGCACAAACGTTTCTGAGCTTCATATGATTCTTCAATATTTTAAAAGCAGCTGACGAATTAATGTCCGTGATAATAGAAATATATACCACTATGTATCGAGCATGGTTATCAATCGCCTCCTTCACAGCGTCCACTTCCAGTTGTGCAGACACAAACAACGATCTTCCAGAACATGTGTCACCTTCCATGAATTCGCGACCATCTTTGCAACGATGAAACCACCTCAAAATTGTAGGATATGACAGAGAATTACACCCGTAAATTGTATCCGAGTTGGCCTTGATATCAGTGGGAGGGTACCCTAAGTGCGCCCGGATTTTACAATACGTTCATTGCTCAGTATCAGAATTGTTCTCCTCCGACTTTTTTTTAAAGTCACTTCCATTTGCATCTGTTACGTCATATACATATATCCGCAGGTGTCTGACATGTTGTACGCGCAACTGCGGTTCATTTTATAAAAAGTTATGTTGTCGATCGATCGGAATTAAATTTATATATTCGGGGTATGAATAGTGTGCTGGTGGGCGAGAGCTAAGCGATATGTGCTGTGTTACTCACCCCAAGGGGCAGATTCTTGTTTGGAACGGCTGTGCTGTGTGTTACTCAGCCCAAGGGGGCGATTCTTGTTTGGAAAGGCTCTGCTGTGTGTTACTCACCCCATGGGGTCGATTCTTGTTTGGAACGGCTCTGCTGTGTGTTACTCACCCCAAGGAGTCGATTCTTGTTTGGAACGGCTCTGCTGTGCCCTTAGGCAAGACACTTCACTCTAATTACCGAACAGAAACTAATTAAAGTGGGCTTATCCCAACCATACAAGATATGTTGCTGTGCGTGTCTGATGCACACCAATAAAGAATGATTACCTTCTAACATGTCCAATTATATTCGTCACAAATATCTATATGTCTATCTATCTTATATATATATATATATATATATATATATATATATATATATATATATATATATATATAGAGAGAGAGAGAGAGAGAGAGAGAGAGAGAGAGAGAGAGAGAGAGAGAGGAGTTAGCACTTACAAGTACACGTATATGCCAAAAATCGCACTGTGGGCTCGGCAATGTAATATAAGCCTGATCCCAATGCTCCCTCCTGCATTTTGTAAGAGGCGACTAATGTAGGCAACCTTTTTGACCTGGGATGCATCCCGTGATGATGTTTGCATTGAAAAGGTTTTTGACATTTACAAGTGTGTGTGTGTGTTTTTTTTTCTTCTAAAGTCTGATTTTGTATTTCATGGATTTTACCTTTACTGCCCATATCTTTGTTTGAATGCCTTTTTGGGATGCCTGAACTTACTCGTCCCTATGTAGCAAGGTGAATGTTGAGGTGCTGTTAAAACCTATACATACATACATACATACATACATACATACATACATACATACATACATACATACATACATACATACATACATACATACATACATACATACATACATACATACATACATACATACATGCATGCAAACATACATACATGCGCTCCTGTTGGTAGTTATTCCCCATGCATAATATATTCAAGATAAATATTTCCAAAAGAATACCTAGTACATATAAATATGAAATAAAAATCTCCTGAAGGTTATATTAAACTTAGAATGATGCACATTTGAAATATCACAAATAAACCGTAAAACTATAAAACTATATAAGAGGAGTAGTTTGTGTTTTTGCTAATTATACGTGTCACTTGCAAATAGGACTCTTCACTACAACCAATTATACGTGTCATTTGCAATATACGTGTCACTTGCAGATAGGACTCTTCACTACAACCAATTATACGTGTCACTTGCAAATAGGACTCTTCACTACAACCAATTATACGTGTCACTTGCAAATAGGACTCTTCACTACAACCAATTATACGTGTCACTTGCAAATAGGACTCTTCACTACAACCAATTATACGTGTCACTTGCAAATAGGACTCTTCACTACAACCAATTATACGTGTCATTTGCAAATAGGACTCTTCACTACAACCAATTATACGTGTCATTTGCAAATAGGACTCTTCACTACAACCAATTATACGTGTCACTTGCAAATAGGACTCTTCACTACAACCAATTATACGTGTCATTTGCAAATAGGACTCTTCACTACAACCAATTATACGTGTCATTTGCAAATAGGACTCTTCACTACAACCAATTATACGTGTCATTTGCAAATAGGACTCTTCACTACAACCAATTATACAACATGAAAATACAACGGCAGAACCCATTGCTGCAAGGAACACCTCACTTCCGCCGACGAACGGAGTCCAACGTCGGAGACTTTGGAAATCAAACTAACTTTACAACATAACAATAACTACTGCATCTCACATACATTTTAGATGTGTATTTTAAATGTCCAAGACAAAAACAAAGTATCATCTACCACGCATCGTTAGATACCGTTTTAACAGTTTCACACAGCGTGCTGCTTCAAACACTAGTCGATTATAAGATAGGGCCACCGTAAATTATCTTTCGAGGAGTTGTTTCAACTGTTACTGCTTTGGTATCTGTTTCAGTTTACCAAGGACTATTTAATTGTGCATAGTTTATTCCCGAATAGAATTGTTCCTTAGGTGAAATACATCGAGCCTCGTGCATTTTAATGACTTTTCTTTCTGTAACCTTTTCCGCAATATCTGAAACGTTTAATGTCTTGCAGGAAGTCTATATTGTATTGTAATTTATGTTTCAGTTTACCAATGTAAGAATGAATTTCTTTCACCGTGTTAATTGTGTAGGATTTTGCTATGGAGCCAATTGAGAAAATTGCAATTTTATTGGATGATGTATATTGCCTTGTGAAATCTATCGAATAAAGTTATAGTAATTAGGAATTTGGCTGGGGAAATTAAACGCAGACGTTCTATCGGAGAAAATGTTGTATCAAAGAACGTAATAACCAATATTTACTGTATATTGCTTTAAGCATATTTAACATTTTACTGCTCATTTTTAGTTTTTGAAATTTGTCATAAAGTTTCTGTTTATTCTATCAAATGCCTTCTCAAAACCTGAATGTACAATAGAATCAGCTGTTGTATTTTCAATATCTCGGTACGAATGTGTGTAAAATAAATATATTATCTACAGTGTTGAATTCTTTTTTAAAACTCGCTTGTTTATCACCAATTATATTTGTTGGTTCAGACAATTTTGTAATCTTCTTATTCAAGATTGATGTGAAGACCATACTTAGTATTAATCAGGGTAGCAGACTAATCCCTCTATCATTTTTAGGGCTATCTTTGTCACCTTTCTAAGCAAATGTATTCTTATTGCTATACACCAATCGTTAGAAAAGTAGGAGGCCTGAAAAATTGCATTAAACATATAAGTCAACACAGGTGCAAGACAATATTCGGTTGCTATAAAAAATTCAGAAGCTAAACCATCAATACCTGCTGGTTCCCAAACTTTAGGCAATTAATAACTGATGTTACTTCATCCTCGTGGATTTCACTATCTTGTGTTCATCTTCAAGATTTTGAGAAGTATCTAATTTATGTGTCAATGTTTATAATACTGGATTAGAAAGATCTGAAATATATAGAACTACTCCTCGTGTGAAATGTTGCTGGAGCCAAATTGCGTCTGTCTTGGAATAAGTTTCTAAAATATCTTTGTGTCTTTTTTTTAAGTGCGTTCAGAAGCTGCATTTTTAATTTATTTTTATAGTCACCTTTCCTATGAGAAGTAACCTTTTAACAAATACACTTTTGTTTGAGGTATTCTTCAAGGTCTCGAAATCGAATAATTCTAAACCTTCTTAGTAGTCTAACTGCCATTCGTTTTGAATTTTGACATGATGTATCAAACCATGGTTGTCTTGTGGTGGATGTGTTTTGCCGTGCTTTATAAATGTCACCAGACCTTCCTACAAGTTGTCTTCATACCAACATTTTCAGCTGCATCCAGAAGAGCCCGCGTCAATATTTCCATAGCTTTTTGAAAATAAAATGTTTAGGTCATATTGTAAAATGTCTCAGTTGAAAAGTTATTAAATTGCCCACGCAATCATTCCTGATACACACTTTAGTCTTTCTTGAGTCCATATTAACTTTGTGAAGGGCTCATAGTTATCAGTATAATTATCTATAGTTGGCGTATTATGATCACTACTAGAAATACTGCCAATCCTAGACAAGCCCAATTAAACTGGCATGTGAACTAATTTGGCTCTGTTTAAGATATCAAACTTAGATATAAATTTCACAATACGATAATCTGACAGAAAACAATCAATCGTGCTTGTCGTATTTTGGGTGATACGTGTAAAATTTCCAACGCCTTCAACGTTACGAAAACAGCTACTCAATATTCTCAAAACTTTAAATGTAATAACTTGTGGCTGTTATCATTAACATCCCTGTTATCCATATTAGTATCCGGCAAAGATGCATCCTAGATGTAGTCAAAATTGTCAAGTAATTCAAATGAGTCATCGAATTCAATGAAATCTGGCACAGAACTTGTATACATATTTAGATTCCCACTAAAAATAAACTGATGATTGAAGTATTTTAACTTCAAATGTGCTATTATATTTTTAGCAATAAGAAGAAATTCCTCTTCAAGATGCTTGGACGAATTCTCAGGTGTGAAATATAGTAGATCAAACATTATGTCAAAATCAATGCCAATGTTTGATGTCGCAAATTTTAACCATAATATATTTGAACTCTGCATGTTAAAATATTCAACATTTAGTAAATCAGCCAAAGAAATTTCTAACAAGAATAATGACCCCCTCCCGAATTTTGTATTGCATTAATGTGCTTATCCCTCACTACTGCAACATGTTTATAACAATATACGATACATTTTTTTGTATTATAAGCCCATGTGTTACGTATGTCAAGTGAAAGGACATTGGGCACCAGAATGCACAAAACTTCAAAAAAAAAAAAAAAAAAAAAATACTTATGCTAAAACAGACGAAACCAGGTCCTGAGACAAAAATCAAGACGAATCTTTTGTATGTCACGAGCAAGGACATTGATCTTCAAAAGCGTATTCCACACTCAAGGTAAGTGAAAGAAGAGAAAAGGGAAATGGAGAAGAGAGAGATTTCAGATGCAGGAGAAGCAGCAGAACCAATTCCCTCTAAGAAATTCAAAGTAAGAAACAAACAAGAACAAAATGAACTTTGTGCAAATATGTGATTAAAATTCATACTAAATGTTAGTGAAAATCACACATGTCTTGATTTGTTTATCATTTACTTTCTCCAGTTTTAACACACACACACACACACACACACACACACACACACACACACACACACACACACACCTATATATGTATGTGTGTACAAAAATTGCTTGTTTTCATTTCACACATGCCAACACTCTCTTTTTTTAAAAAAAAAATGTTACTTGTTATTATTTTTTGAACTTTTATTATATTTATTTTTATTGCTTTTATCGTTTTTTTCTATACTTTTTTACATTATTTCCATACTTGTTTTAAGAAAATCGTTTCACTTGCATGCTTCATAATTTTTAGCATATTCTATATATCTGTAAAAAAAAATAATGCTCTCAAATTCTTATTAAAATTTCCTTTACCTAATTTTGAATTATTTCAAATTATGTTCTTTTAAATTGTTGTTTGGTATCTGCGAGAAAAATGATTTAATGTTTCATTTCCTAAATTATTTTTGTAATTTCTTTCATATTTTTTAAAAATTCTTCTTTTGTTTTTATTTTTCTTTTTAGTTCTGTTCTTGCTTAATTGTTGAGCTTTTAAAATTTTGTATTTTTGTTTCAGAATAATTATTTAATTTTTACAATTTTGCTTTATTAAAATTGTGTAATTTTTTCATCTTTTTTATTTTTTTATTTTTAAAAAATTATGTTTTCTAAATAGTTTATTTATTTTTTTATCTGGTTCAAATGTTATACTTTTAAATTTGTTTTATTATTTTGTTTTAAATAAAAAAAAAATAATGCTTTTGTTTTGCTTTCAATTTTGTTTTGCCTTAATTTTGAATTTTTTTTTAAAATTTGTTTATTCACACTTTTTACATTTAATATTTTTCTAAACTGAATTTTTTATTTTAGTTTACATTTAATTTGTTGTTGGTTTTAAAATCTTTTAATCTTTCTAATTTGTTTTGTTCATTTTATGGGAATTATTTTTTGTTGAATTCTTTTAATAATGGCGTTTTTATTTTTATGGACGTTTTTTAATGTAAATTTCTTGTTTACTTTTTACAGTGTTTTAAAATTTCTTTTAATGACTGAAATTTTTGTTCATATATTATTTTTAATTTTTATTTATTTATTTGTTTACTTGCAGTGTATGTCTTTAATTTTTGCTTGAAATATCTGGTTATTGAAATTTTGTTAATTTTATTTTTAATTTTTTAAAAGATTTCAAGATGTTTTAAGTTTATATTTTTTAGATTTATTATTTTAAATAATTTTCAAACATTTTCAGGATGTTTGTAGTCGCCTTTAAATGTTTCTTTCAGTTTCGGAATTTTAGTACGACTTTAAGTTTAACATAGCGCACACATATAGAGAAATGTGTATAAAAATGGCCGCCATTCTGGATTTTTAAAATCACTTGGTACTTTTATCTTAAGTCAGTTGAAGATATAGTAACCCTATATCACCAGGTTAGTAAAGATATGTGTTGAATTCAAGATTAAATTCCCATTGATTCTCATACTGGACCTCAATGTTAAATACCCATAGATCCGCCAACCAGCCCGCAATGTTAAAACTATGGACGTTTTTAACATAAAAGTCTCATTTGGCCCCGAAGAAACACCATTCAAGGTGGCCCGAGAGTGGATTTTCGGGGTTTTCCCCATACAAGCCCAAGTGTCCTTATAGTAGCCCCATTAACTACTGTCAGAACAACATCCATGATGTATCACACTCGGTTATTACATCGTTGTTCACTGCCACTCCCGCTTTAAAGGTGCGTGAGTTCTCAGCCCGAGAACAGCGTTCGCGGATAATGTTTTTCACATTACGGTGAAAAGAGTCATGATAATAATATTTCTCGTGTCTAGAACTGCTTCGCCCAGAAACGCCCTAGCTGTTACTGCAAATACACCCAAAATTTCAGAGAGCATGTACTTGTCATCTGGGCGAAAATCACAAAATAGGTCGCCCAACAGCCTAGTTGTTAGGGAGCGCACACCGAGGAATATCTGAGCACATGTGCTTGGCGTTTGGGTGAAAATTCCAAAACAGGTGGTTTAAAGAAGGTTCTACAAAACTGAAACTGAAGAATTGAATTGGTAATGTCTTATATTTCACGATTCAGGTTCAAATTCTGTGGCCCACTCTTCATGTTTGATAAGAAATTTTAAATATTACAAAATCAATATAATTGACATGAATCTACTTTCTATATCAAACTGGTGATTAATACTAAAGATCTATTTTCTGAGTGTCAGTCTAGAGGCTAAATTCTGAAAGTTCGTGAAAACACATTAACTAAATCGTCACTTTTTGTAAGAACTAAAAGAAAGTACACGTTCTCAGATGTTCCTGAGTGTGAGCTCAATTCGGCTGGACGACTTGCTTTGAGGACACGCTACTCTATCTATTTATCTATTTATACTGCAACACCCTTTTTTGAGTATTAGGTGCAAGTGCGCGTCAGTGTTCTTTAAGTGTAAAGATAAAAGTACGATAGAAAAGATGAAGAGTGTGCATGTGCGTGTCTGTGCTCCATTAGTGTAAAAGATAAAAGATAAAAGATGAAGACTGTACAATACGATGTTGTTAAATGTTCATAAAGGGTTTACATATATAAAAAGTGTTTAGTGCTCTAAATTTTGTTGTTTTGGCGGAAGGGGAATTGCAACTAAACCTTGGTACATTTTGTGAAACAAAGTAAGTTTTACATCAGTCCGCATGTCTTCCAAAGAACCCCAACCTTGATTGGCAATCATTTGTTAACGATATCTTACAATTGTGTTATATACTGTTTTCCTTACCCCTCCATGGTCTGTTTTAATGTTGCGCCTGGGAAAAACTAGTGTATTATTTGGATTTGTGGAGAATGTCAGTATGCTTGTTCCAAGTGAGATATGTACTGATATCTGCACCTAGGTATTTGGCACTATCAATGGCGTTTAGGACCTGACACTGCAGAGTATATTTGTGTCTAAGAAATGTGCAGTACTTGGAACTTACCTTGATTAGATCCGTATCCCATGTCTTTTCTCATAATTGTAATTTATCTAGATCTGTTTGGAGTTACAAATGGTCAGGTAAACTGCCTTCTCATTTGCAGAAAGTCTGATTTGAAATTGTATATATTCAGGCAGATCATTTATGTATAGAATGGAGCCTAAGATCGAGCCTTGCGGAACCCCAGATGTTATTGGTACCTCACTGGATGAGACTCCTCAAATAACACTTGGAGTAAGAAAGACTCTGATCTTGCTTGGGATATTGCCTTGTACACCATGTTGATGGAGTTTAACAAAGAGTTTAGGATGGCTCATCTTATAAAACGCCTTATCGAAATTATTAGGGATAAAGTATGTTTGAGGTCTCTGTGGCTTTCTGGCTAGGTCATCCACTAATTAGATTAGCTGCGTTGCACATCACCGTTTCTCTAGAAATTTGTGTTTGAGGTAATGTTGGATATTGTAGGAGTTAAAGTGTCTGATTAGATACGAGGCATGTTTCATCACCTTGTACAAAACGCATGTGAGTGAAATGGACCTATAGCTAGCTGCGTCACTTTTTTGGGGGGGTGGGGGTGGGGGTGGTGTAAAACTATCTTTACTAATGTTATACTTATCTGCCACTATTACACTGCTCACCTTTCCGGGGCGCGAAGCACCACGTTCAAGCTATGTGATTCTACATTATTCCTTCTATCTGTTATTATGGAAGACTGTAGAACTGAGAAAAGAACCAAGTCCTAGTTTGGCACCAGCGTCACAACCCACATCCTGTTCACTATTCTCTTTACTTGGATCCAGATGACATGGCATCACAGAGAGGTGGGAGGCGGGAATCTTTACAGTAGTAGCAGGTAAATATTACATTACTAAAATTAGTTTTACTCCCACCCCTCCAGAAAAAAAAACCAAAACATTTTAATAGCAGTAATACAAGACCTACCACTATTGCATTGCTGGATTTGTAAGTTAGGACAGATACTGTTGGCCGCAAAAACTGGTATAAAATATTTCACGTACACTTACACTTACGGTAGGAGCGTTCATTAGCTGGTATAATGTTGAGCCTGGTGTTGTGGCGTTACAATCCGGCCCAATGAAAGAAAACGCCTTCGCTCTGGTGGGCCAAAGGTCAACGATAAATTTAGGGGAAGGTAGTATGAGACCTCCAGAAAGCGGCCCCATCACATCATCCAAGGATGAATGATTCAAATTTGCCCAAGAAGTATCTATATGTCTAACTTCATGGGTTTTTTTCCTCATGAAAGAAAGGCCACTCTCAGCGAGTTACTGATAAGCTCTCTTAATAGTTGTGACAATCTACCTGGAAATAGTGGGCGCCTAAATCAGAGGAGCCATTTATAGGTAGGAAGAGAGGCTTCTGACCCTTTCTTGTCTCTTAAGAGGAAGTCCCCCTCTTTCCCCCCCCCCCCAAAAAAAACAAAAAAAAAACAAAACAAAACAACTTAGGCCCTCACCAGGAAAAGGAGTCTATTTTGATCATCCCCTGCACGGTTACGACTGAGACTGGGGATCTAGATGGGGTGTGGAGCTACTGACCGTAGCCGATTCTTCGACAGAAACCCAGGTTTGCAAAGGAGCGAAAACGAATCATGATTACTTTTGAACCGTAAACAACTTTTTTGTACTGACAAGGCATGAAACTCGCTCCTTATTCTCGCAAACTCTAAAGCGAGCAAGAAAACCGTCTCAATGGTGGGATTTTCAAAGGAAACTTCACTCAACGGTTCCATATATGCATTAATAATTCGAGATACCGGTTTTCTGAAGCTCAAAATACTCGATGAGGTCAGAAAGATGAGGATCCGAGCGATGGCTGGACCTCTGGAGAACTTGAATGTGTTTGAAACGGCTGCCATATAGCTTTTAATAGCGGACGTCCCTCCTCGAAAAAAAAGAGAAAAATGTAAGCCACTGCAATAAAAGAAGGAGAGCTAGAATCAAGACATTTTCTACTGCACTAATCACAGATCATCCTCCACTTTGCATTGTAAACACTGAAATTTGACCACCTCTTAGCCTGGACTATGCAATTTTCAACTTTGCTTGGAAGGTGGTTCTTGCGGATTGATCGCTTAAGATGAGCCAAGAGTGAAGGTGGAAAATCTGTGGGCTGCTGTGGAGCAGAGACTCCTGTGCCGCAATAGCATGTCCCTCCGCTGTGGTAATCATCTCATGGGCTCATCTTCCGACAGGTCGAGAAGATTGCTGAACGACGACGACCATTTGGGTCACAGGGGAGCTACCAGAATGAGCCGAGCAGTGGAGATCCGGACTTAGTGGAGCAGCATTCTAAAAGGTGGGAAGGCGTACGCGAACATAAGCTCCCACTTTAGACTGAAGGCGTCCACTACCCATGACCTCTGATTTGGGACTGGAAAAAACGAAAAAGAGAATTGTTTTGTTCAGTATCGTCGTAAACAAATCCCATAGGGGTGTCCACACAGTTGGAAGAATGACTCTGCTACATCATGGTGCAGAGGTCATACCGTAAGGACCACAAGGCCCCATTCTGGAATGACCGTTCGCCAAGATATTCCTCTTGCCTGGAATATGGCGGACTGGGAGCGTGATCTCCTCTGAGGCTACCCAATGGAATAGGATCATAACTTCTATGTAGAGAAAAGGAGAATGAGTAGCTACTTGCCTCTTGAAGTACGCTACTACTGACGTATTCTCTGACGAGACTAACTCGTAGTGACTCCTTATAAGGATGACACACTCCTGTAGAGCTAGAAACACTGCCCGCGTTTGCAAGTTGTTTATATGAATGGACGCTTCCTCCCAGTACCAAGGTCTTTCACGAAGTATGCCTGGCTTCAGATGAACTTATCAAATAGAAACTGACGCGTAGGTGTATAGATATGAGGGGAATCGGGGCGTAGATTAGGACTTCGATCAGAAACCGATCTCCCGAGTGAGTGACCAACTGAGGTGGTTATAAATGTGAAATTCGGATCCCAGGGAAATTCGGCAGATAAAGGATCCTTGTACGGCGTCCAGTTTCTTAAAAACAGGAATTGGAGAAGGCGCCAGTAAATTCTCCTTAGGATAACCATGTCCGCCACAGAGTTCAGGTTCCCCAGGAGTGCAAGGTAAAGACTGGCCGACAACGAGGTCTTAGCTAGGAGAGCCGTAATGCGAGGCAGGATCTTGTCGATCCTGTTCAGGGGAACACGGACTCTCCTGATGTTTGTGAGGATATGTATTCCCTCATAAACGAAATTCTGAGAAGGGATGCGATCCAACTTCTCTAGGCTCGGAATAATCCTGAGACGAGTCACTGTGGACCAAAAAGGGACAAGTCTTTCAGAAGGGAATCTCTGAGGACATTCTGCACCAACCAGTCGTCGATGAAAGCTCTTAGAGCGGAAACAAGTCCAAACGGAAGAGCTCGAATTTGGAATATATCCTGGGTAAGGCAAAACCGGAGGTATTTTACTGTGCGGAGGGAAGATGGGAATGTCAAGACACACATCTTGAAGATCGATGGAGATACGTCAGTCGCAGGGCTTTATTGCGTTCCTGACCGAAGCGATAGTCTCCATCTTGAAGTGTTCTTCCCAATGAAATTTGTCCAAGGCGGAAAGGTCGATTATGAATCAAAACTTTCCGTTTTTCTTGAGACCAGAAAAATCCGGTTATAAAATGCTTGGTCGTTTATTACCTTTCTACTGCTCCATTCTACAAAGGGTGTGCACTTCTTCCCTTAATTGTACCAGCTTGGACTTGTGACAAAAGATGGTGGTACGTGATAGCGGAGAGTGTTTCCGGGACCGATGTCGTAAGCCCTCCTTGAAAGTAAAAATGACCCACGCATCACCAGTGATGCTCGACCAAGCCCCTGAAAATAAGGTTAGTCAAGTTTTCTACAGGGACGCAGGGAGGAAGTAGGTACAACAGGAGACGGAGCGAGTCCATAGGGCTGTTCCCCTCCCTTCTTGAGAAAAAAAAGGGGGGGGGGAGGAGACAGAAAACTTTCTCCCGATGCCTCTGGTGACTGCTGAGGTTGCATTTGCTTCAAAAACTTGGGTGAAGGCGATTAGGGAGAGCGCACTTGTTGGCCGGTTTCGACAGGCCAGGCGCAGCTGCAAGGGATCCGGTGTTGTTGGTCGTATAAATCCTGCGACGTCATCTGAGGATATAAAACGTCCGCAAAAAAGACTCAGCTTCCAGTTGTGCAGACCTTAGTAGGTTTTTGCTATGGTCAAGCAAGGCCTTAGAAGTCTCCAAAGCAACGTCTCTGAAGAGGCGGAGCAACCCCGCAGACAGCGCGATGGACATCGATGACATATGCCTGGACGTCTTCAATACAGCCTCCAGCAAAACGCTGAAGCGCCACTGGAGACACTGATTCTTCCTTTGCAAGAGTGAAAGAAGCCGCCGAAAACGGATTGACATGCGAGGCAATAGTAACAAGTATCATGGCCTTGAGATCCAACGCCTCCAGGTTTTAACTGCGAGGCGACCAAGGTCCTCGTCGAAATCCTCACCAGTGACGCCCCGGCATCCAAGTGGGGAGGCTTAAGGGGCCAAGCCGGCGAATGGACCTTTCAGCTGGCGGCTGAAACCAGCGGTTGAAGCGTATTAGGGGATGGGGCTGGCGACCACCCCTTCTGCTGCCTGGCAAGAACTTTTGCCACCTAGAAATCTTCAGCGAAAGCTAGCTGACCATCGCGGAATACGGGAGTAGCAAAAGGTCTGGATAAAAATTGGCCCCCTCCTCCTCCTCCGTCCAAACTGGAATCTTCATATCTTCCCAGCCCGAAGACTTCGGACATAAGTCCAAGGCGAGAAGGCGGTAAGCTTCGTTCACCGCCTTATCGAATGCCCATACTTCTTGCTCCTCCAACACCTGATCCGACAGGTGGGAGGAGACTGGTGACTCAAAAAGAGAGGAGGGATCCTATCAACCGATTCCTCAGCAAACTCATTGGAGTACACCAACACTGAAAAACGTCATCGTCCTGTTTTCGCTCATGCGGACAGACATGATTTTTCCTCCCACTGTCTCTCTGCTGCGAGGAAAAAGGGAGAATATGGGTATTCTCGTCCCTCAGTCGCTCACGGGGAAGATGGGATTGTGCTTACTAGGAGACCTTCTAGACGAATGAGAACGCTTCTCACCCTGTCTAGAACCTCTAGGTGGAAAGTATTGTCCCCCTCATCCACCTCTTTTTTTTTGCTTTTGCCACCTTGAGCAGACAAGACAGGTCTGCGACCTGAAACGTCTGTCCTGCCTTGAGGCCAAGGCAGGGATATCCATTATCCCATGAAAGGGAAGGAAGACCCATTTTCCGAAAATGGATGTTCCCACATTCCGTAGGGATTATAAGAGAACATAAGAAAATAAAGAGGGGCTGTCGATTGGATTCTTTTCCCTAGCTGACCAAGTACATGCCGACTCTCTATCCCCATCGGGATTGGTCGGTAACCTAGAGTCTGGGGTGGGGGGAGTCGACCCGAGCCCTGTTCACAAACCGATGATAAGAATCCATTGACCTGTGACCGGCGATGGAATACCGGTGACCGGTATCCGGTGCCTCGCTGGTCAGGCGACAACGATCTGAGAGAAGAGCTCACATCAGAAGATATATAGTTAGATCGCTGTTCTCCCATTTAAGTAGGTGCGATCTGCTCTACACCTTCACAGGTCCAGCGACATTGAGCAGGTGTTGCTCCACCCTAACCGGGGGCGAAACTCACTCTTTTCCAGTGTTTTTCCTCCCTTAGGAGGGACTCAGGATCGATCCGTATCAGGCACTGACTGTACCGGAACGATCGTCGGGGATCCTTGGGTTTTATTCTGAGTCCCGCAGGACTCATAACATGTCTGCCCCGCAAGAGCGTTACTTTTCTCTAATACAGGGAAAGATTACATAAGTCCGAGAAAAGAGAAAAGTAAACATCACACTGGGACTTGGTTCTTTTCTCAGTTCTAGAACCTTTCATACTAATAGGATGAATGAATTATTGAGACTAGTTTGGACGACTTTGTGTCCCAGAAAGGTAAGGAATACAATAGCAGAATGTATTGTATTAGTTAATGTCTGAACTTGTCCCAAAGTCCATCTGCTGACTAAAGTCGTACCCTTGATTTTTAATAGTTTACTTTAGCTTCCTCTATACGTAATCTTAATTTTTCTCAACCACCTTTCCTATATAAATATATAGTTCTTGGTACGTGTATGCATACATTGGCCTTAATGTAAATTTCACCGCAAATTATATTATGATTAATAGTACCAGACTAGGTTTTGACAGTTCTGATGAGAGTATGGTTTGAGTTAACGAAGAGGTAAAGAGTGTTTTCATACCTTATAGGCTCAGTGACCACTTGATCTAAGTTATGGTCATCTATGAGGTTGACAAAGTCATCGTAAATAAATAGATAACTGGAACCAATTTTAATGGTAGGTACACGATCTCCATTTCAATAACATATTGGTTAATTCAAGTCGCCTATGATCCAGATGTTACAGTTAGTCTGAATCACTATTTGACGTGATCTTTAAAGTTCTTCTGCCTTGACTACATCATTTTCTTTCGGACAATAATATGCTGGAGGCATATCAATCATAACCCAAACATTTTCACAGTCAGTTTAAAATTGTTCTTGCTCCGATAAGATGACGGAGTCCTTGTCAAGAATATATATTCCGCCGCCACATTAATTTGAGGGTCGGTCCTTTCTAAATGCAGTATATTTTGGATTTTGAAAAATATTTACTGTCAATGTGTTTTTGAGTAATCCAAGGTTCTGAAGCTACCACAATGTCTGAGTCATGCTTGTCTAGCGTAAAATTGAATTTAGCCTTTATGTAAACAGTTGATTGGCAGTTTGAGTTGACTTTTGAAGGTGTTTAGAGGGATACGAACATGGGTAGGTGACTCAAAGCTGAAGATACTAAACCTATTATGTGAGATGTTTAGTGACCGATGAGTGGGGTCTGGGAAATTTACATAATTTGTAGTGTCATAGCTCAACCAAACCCACGAAAATGATACACACTTGACCACAAGGTCATCGTGTTTTGACTAAAACCCTAGCAGTGTATGTGGTTTCACTCCACGCAGCTGTTACAGTTTATAACGAGATCAGAATGAAACACTTCTGAACCACAAGTTCCACGTTAGTAATCTGGGCTAGGATTCAGTCCCAGTAACTGCTCGATAATCCGAAAGTTCATTTGTCCCAAGGTTCATAAATCGGAAATAATTTAGTACCTGAACGCTATTTTCAGAACAATTTAGCCCAAAGTTATTTTGTCCCTAAGGTTCGCATGTTCGAAGGATATAGATGTTAATAATTTAAACGTTAATTGGTCCCAGGGTTCATAACTTCAAAGGAAAAGGTTGAAAGGTTTACAAGTCCGAGGGTGTTTGACAACAAGGGTTCATTTAGTCCGAAGATTCATTAGTCTGAAAAATTTGAAAATGGGTTCACAAGTACCAAGGTTTTTGCGTCCGAACGTATTTGAAAATGGGTCAATGTTTCGAAGATTCAATATTTCGAATATATTTTTGCATTGTTCTAAAGGGACATCAGCCCGAACATATTTGAAAGAGGGTTTATTGGTCCAAAGGTGTAATTAGTCTGAATAAATCCGAATAGAGGTTAATTTGTGCAGTACTAATTTTTGAAAAAATCCTAACATATTTGAAAAAGAGTACCAAATTAGGATTCATTGGATACATGAATTTTAAACCATAGGGCCTTCTCTCATATTTAATATAAAATGAATCAAAACAACTTTATTTGATGTTGATTATTCTTCTTCTAAAATGGGGTACTAAAACGCTCAAATGAAACATTGGTTGTATTATTAAAGTAATTTTACAGTTGCTTCAAATATTAATTTTCACCAAATGATTGTCTATTAAATCTTCATTTCCGTCATAAAAAAGACAGAATGAGGCAAGGACACAAATTAGTGCAAGACTGCAAGAAAACAAAAATCAAAAACATTTTTAAAACTTGTAAGAAGTTACAGAGAAAATTTGGGATTTTCGTTCAAAGGCAAGTCATTTACAAAAATAAAATTTTCTTTTATAATAAAATCACTTTATAATTTGTCCAAATTAGCAAATGACTTTCTAACATAAACTAGAAACTCGTTTATGGGACACGAAACCCCCATCCATAGATATTAAATGAAAGAAACGTTTGTTCAATCAGGGAAACATTTCATGTAATAAATTGTTGTGGCAAAGGTTATTAGCAGATGTACAGAGCCGACACGAATATCCTAAGATGACCTTCAATCTCCGTCTCAGATCTTAACCTTGAACACACGGGCCTGAGTCTGGTATGCGACACGTCATCAATCAGAGATACACAAATGTGTAAAGTTTCATTAAAATCCTAATCAAACGTTATAGAGCGTACACTAAAATATCTCCGTTGATCTTTGAGCACTGTCTGTGACCTTGACCTTGCGGCGACTGGCCCGGGTGTGGTAAGCGAAATATTGTCTAATTAAGATACATATTTGCGGAAAGTTTACTCAAAATCTCTATATTGACCTTTAAAACCCATCTCTGTCCTTGACATTGGAACTATGCGAGTTGGTTTGGTACACAAGACATCATCTAGTAAATCTACACATTTTTGCAAAGTTTCATTTACAAGTTATGGACCTGACATGAACATCCCCATATTAACATTTGAGTCCTGAATGTAATCTTGACTGAGGGCTGGGTTTGGTACGCAAACATATAGAGATACACATATGTGCAAAGTTTCATCAAAAGCACTCAAGCCATTGATATATTATGACCCGGACACAAAATGCGGGACGGAGGGTAGTAAAGTGTGACACATGGGGGACAATAATGGCATTTGGGGGACAATGGGAATCGACATTTCACTTTGCCATTTTAAAAAAGTGAAATTTGGAGTACAGTGGGAATGCCATGTTTAAATAAACATTGATTTAGCAATAATGTGGCTCTCTGGGGAAAAAGAGAATTTAACATGAGTCTTTTTACCATAACACTTTCCATTGTCCCTAGAAATATTTGTGTTCTCGAGAACAAAAATGGCCTTTCTGGGCTCAAGGAGAAATTGAATGTTATGTAATACCATAAACGTTGTTTATGTTGTGGGTAAGGTTACATAAATAAAAAAGCATTGGTAAAGGATGAGGTTAGATGTATTTTGCTTAAAATTTTTTTGGGCGACAACCCATCCACAATTAAATAACCCATGGTAAACTCTAATATAGACAAAGACAGTAACAGATTAAACAATTCCCTGAAAGAAAATTTCGACAGATGCTCTATCTTGTAATCTACTAGTGTTTGCAGTATTAATATATGTCATTTACAAATTGAAGACAGAGACCAAAACTAACTGTACAAAATGAAAACTAAACGTTAGAAGCTATTAAAAGCGGTCCTTTGGCACATGGACACGAGTGAGAGAAAGAAAACAAAAAACAGCAAAACTTGAACAAAGTACAACTTCTGACATTTTGCAAATCAAACCAACTGTACATCCTAGCAATAAATATTATATCCCCCAAATGTCTTAAATTGTGTGTTTACTAAATATCTGAGAGAAAAGCATTAAAAAAACCCACTCACCACGCATCATAGGCATTGTTTAAGCAGTTTAATACATCACGTTGCTGCAAGCACTTGTCGATTATAAGGAAGGATCACCATCTAAATTTTGATGTGTATGAAATTTCAAATTATTGTTTTTTGTTAGCTAATTATTATCATAGTCTGACTTGAGTAGTTTTGTTTAGAGTTGTATATATTTTGGAAGTGCTGAAATTGGAGTTTCTCGAAGTATTCATTTAGTTATTTCGCATTGGACCAAGCGAAAAAAGCTGCGCAGTCGTATTTCGTATTAAATTTTAATAATACGCCCATATTCCAACAACATATACAATTTGGCCTCCATATTTGTAGTACATTGTCGATTTCATACTAATTTTGTCGACGAACAGTTCGGCCTATACCACAGATAGGGCTTTCTTCTGCCATAAATTGTAAATGGAATATAATAGTCTATTAGGACGTAAATCGGATGCTATTACGAAATTGTTTGAAGGCACGTGACATTAATAAAATATAGGTTTGATACTAATGTGGCTGTCACATTTTATTTCTTAGTCAGTTGGTGACAGCATTTCCACTCATGTATTATAAAAATTAAAGAAAACATTTTTCAGGAGCATGCACATAAGCCTTTTTCAGTTTCTTTCGAGTTGGAAAATTCACCATGTTAAAGAAAAGTACCTAGCATTAAATTATTGCCAAAAGGATGTAAACGTAGATGGGCATGACGATCAACTAGTTTTGATGATTATGCACTCGAAACTTATCAAACCGTCTCAGGAATACAATAACCATCAGTCAGATTGGGGAGTTTTAACCGTACGTTACAAAAGTTAGAAGCCGTGTCTAAAAGTGAGACCCCGCTTTGCAGGACCCCATTTTGGCATTATCATGGTGACCATTTGGCTCTACAAGTGCTTTGCAATTGTTACGGAATCATGCCTCTACTTTTTTTTATAATAATTTAATTTACTAATTTATGATCTCTGTTTTTTTGTCTAAACAAAGGTTAGCATATCAGTATACATACGACTACTGCTCGATCAATAAGTGGTCACATGATCAATTGCGCGCGAAAGGAGCTTTTAGCTGTGTACTTTGGAAATTAATGTTGTAAGGTCACACGCTGGAAATATCACGTGATTTTGTCTCGCGCGGATAACCTGGATTCAGTGTACTTTTGTTTCATTGTAAATAACAACTTCTTGACTGTTAATTCCAGTATAAAATAGCATTCTTGAGAATTAAATTGTGTTTACTTGAAGTAAATACATTCTAAAGGCTTCTAATGCTGACAGGAACTGCGTTGTGGATTTATTTGATTCTGCGCACTAGTGGTGTATAAATAGCAGATAGTACAGTGATAAATTATTCTTTACAATTGCTTGAAAGAAGCGAGGTTATTGAAATTATTCAGTTCAGTGTGGAATTTATTTAATTAGTAATTCATCTGAATTACTATACAGCTCCGTTGAATTATCGGACATTATTCTAAAACTTGTGAGATTCCAGACTTGCAAGGATTATTTTGGATTTTATCAGAACTTGTCAGCTTCAACACATTGCAGGTTATTTTCATTCGGAATACTTCATCCGGATTACTCAGATTAACATCAGGAAGTGAACTTTAAAACATTTTAGGACTTTTTAGGATGTTCTATACTGTAAGTTATTTTAATTTTTTCACTTTGATTGTTTGTTGAACTATTTTAATTCTTGTAATATTTTTAGGAAATTAAAGATTTGCATTTTAATCTTGAAAGCTTGTTTGTGTCTTTTATTCTGCTACATTACCCCTAGAGTCGTAACACAATACTGTAATAAACTCTAGTGGATCTTCAAAATGAACTGAATAGCTTACAGATTACACTTACTTAAGATTGTAGCAGCTACTGCAGCAGTTGCAGGGCATTCAAATCAATCAGATTCGACGTCAATAAGATGAACCCCATCTGTTAGGCAATCGCTGTATCATAATTGTAAAGCATGTGAATTTCAAATTGACCTAATATTTAAATGTTTAAGATAATGTTTCCATTTTGAATTTCAAACACATGCTGGAATAATATTTAAGTGTTTCAGATAATGCTTTCGTTTGGTGAGTTGGTTTCTCAATTGTTATACTTTATAGCAACCTGAAGGCGTCTAAATTTGGCAATTTTTACACTAGACATTTTTATTGGTGGCATAGTTGCAGTGGTTTAAAACTGTATAAATAAAGAAGAGGAATAAGATTCATACGTTTTAAATTCCAGGCGCCTCCTCCACTCTGCTACTCATTCACAATGGTAGAAACGATTTAGGTCTGATTGCCTTCGGAAACGGGACAAAATAGCAGAAGATACAATTTGATACCTAGCTAATAAATTATTTTCTAATTTGGTCTCAAAATATTGAAATGGCGTCATTACAATAATGTGGAGGCAATGAATAGAGCTGGAGTTTGATTAAATAGCTTTGCAAATCAAGTGACTCATTTGTTCTGCAGAATCTTCCCCAGCTTTCACGTCAAAATTGCAACACAATTATCATGTTTTTAAAAAGACAAATAAACTTGACACAAATTTTTAATCTCTTCCGCGACATGATCACACTGATGAATATTATATAAGTGGACAGATTTTATCTCCCCTAACTGTTTTAAAACTTAAATATCTTAAAATGTTCTTAACAAATTATGATGGATTTTCCAATGTTTACACCCCCACCCCACCCCCACCCCTTTAACTAGAAAATTTTCCGACTTTGTATGTTTTCAAAACACATTTCAAATGACACACAAATAAGATATAATGCAACGATTTTAAGAGATTCAGCATTTTGGTAAATCATTGAAAGTCTAATGTTCAGTGCTACTAACATTATCCACATGTGCATTAATATGTGTTTCAGGCACTTTATTCTAGTGGCCGTTATCAGAAAATATGGCCTTGATGTCGCACGGGGGAAGATTTTTTGGTACCATCAACACGCTGGATAGATTGAATATAGAACTAATATGGTGTGAAAAACATGATGAACGTAATACATGAAGTGATTATCACCAGACTATCACAGCCCCCCACCCCCACTCCACACCCTTCTCCAATGCTTACACCGTGTCTAAGACTGTGTATGTTAGTACCGTAATTTATGGTTTTTCAATTTGACAGAAGAAAATTACTTTGACATTGTAGAGGTTCCGTCATTTTTCTTTTATTTTGTGTCTAATAGCAAAATTTATTTGCCAGCTTTACGTATAATAAGGATAGAATAATTTAAATAATGGTCACCATTATTTTGTTCCCAGACGTGTACTGCAAAGTCACGCTATTGTTTTCTGATAGCGGCATCAGATTGGCACAGTACAACCATTTATGTGTCGATGTACTGTAAAATCAAAGACCCCACCCCCACCCCAACGAATAGCAGAAAAAAAAAAACATAGAGAGAATTTTTATTTTATTTATTCCAATGGCACAAGCGGGCTATTTGGATACATACAAACAAGGAGTTATAGTGTGTTAACAATATCAATGCATACACAATACACAACAAGGAGTTATAGTGTGTTAACAATATCAATGCATACACAATACACAACAAGGAGTTATAGTGTGTTAACAATATCAATGCATACACAATACACGTAAACAATATATCTATTGTTGACCTAAAGTGTGTCGGAGTACAGAATATTATAAATGGTTTCGGCCGTCTGTGCGTTACAGTTGAACAATTTACTTGATTTTCGAGATAAGGCTTGAACATGGATGGAAAAGACCTGATCAAATCCAAAGTAAAACACTCTGCATGGATATCGTGAATACACAATAACACAAACATGCGTCTCATACGTATGGGCAGAGTATACAACTGAGTTGGCGAATGATTTTCTGACGCTCTGATTGATATCAATTATACGTTGAAGTACAAATGAAATTCACATTCATTAGGAGAAAGAAACTAATCACAAGGACTTAGTCTAACTTCAAAAAATGAAAATAAAAAAACTTCTAGGCCAAGTACACTTGAAACCTATAGAGCACGAAACTAGAAGTCCAACCCATAACCCCAAAACGAGATATATGTACTGTCTGAATGACATATTTTATGTTGTAAAAGTTCAGCGTGGAAGAAGAGATAGCTCTATGAAGGTTCCAAAACTTCTATGATTTTAAGCAACCTTGTACAAAGTTACAAAATATACAAAAATAGACTTTGAGCTTGCGACCCAAATTTCGCGCTTATAATATTTCAAGGAAACTTGGACCGCCGGTGGAAAGATAGAGGATGGTCAGCGTTTCGGACATTCGGGACATCATTCAACTTTTTCCATCAATCTCAGAAAAAATATCATAAGTAATTGTTGGAATACACATACATTTGATGGGTATGGGTCAATCGGAACATCCTCGGCCTTTTCCTTCGAGTTGAGAAAGACACATCGGATGTAATTCGCAGCACTGAATACTATATTCGGAACTACTTCTGTTCACATAGAACAATATGGTGGCGGTAGGAGACGAACCAACAATCAGAACATTGTCCACCTTTTCTGTTGTAACATATGTAGTGCACTCCGCCCAAAGTGAGTAACCAAACCCATAAAATGTATGTGTATTCCTACAACTACATACGAGATTATTTCTAGATTTGACAGAAATGGCCGAGCAATGTTCCAATCGGGGTTCGGTGGATTCAGTGGAATGCACTAGAAATGATGCAATGAAAAGTCCGACTGTTTCTGGTGGTCGCTCTGTCTCATTCCGTCGCAAGACTTCGTCATATAAACGCAGGAAGTTCTCAATATTCTTCTCAAATGCGTCGTATTACCTTCGAATGCTTTTTTTTTTTTTGAGAACAGGCTGAAGATGTTCCGATTGTGATTTGGAATGTCGCAAAAATATGCCTCGAATATATATGGGCGCAGTAATTTACAGAAAAATCAAACATTTTTCGCAAAAAAAACCCCTCAATCTATTTGAACCAACTCAGCCATGTCTACGATTGGACTGACTGTAGGTTTGACCGAGAAGTTGCGAATGAAAAAAAAAAAACAGTATTTGCAACTTCTCGGTCAATCCTTGTTTAGTACATAACCGAGGTAGTCCGGACGGCAGCAATGGCACCTACCGGCATACATTCAAGATCTGAGCCAATGGCAGCTACCGGCATACATTCAAGATCTGAGCCGTAGGACTGACCTCGAAATTGCGAATGTTGCAAAGTCACAGCTAAAACATTCGGCTACGGTATTGGCCTCAAACGACCTTGATCTCGGAAGTATAGGCCTCAGAAATAATCGTCTCCTAAAAAAATTCAGAATATTTTATTGGACAAGCGCCAACATAGAAATGTTGCCTTTTACTATGAAAAACTATGCATTTTATTTAAAACAAAAACATTGTTTTGTTTTCTAAATTATGGACAAAGTTTAATTTGCGTCTATACGGTACTAAATCTTCTTGTTAAAGCAAGGAAACATCTTTACACAGTGCATATGTTAAAAAGAGTGACTCACACACATACAGACACACACTGAACACACACACACACACACACAGATGTTTCAATAAAGTCATCTACATATTTTGCATAAAGTCAGCTTCCGTTTTCTTGAGAATCAAAACTGTCATTAATTAATTTCTTTAATCTTTTTGCATGATAGGTACATCTACTGCTTTTCTTTTATTTCATATAGACTAATTACAATTAACATAATTTCTCAAAATTGCTTCTCATATTGATATGTCTCGTTTATATGCAAATCATTGGAAAATGGGATTTATTCTGTCAGAAGTAAATTTAACGAAGAAGCTTGAAATGTGTTACTTCTACACAAGGGAAGTCAGCTGCTCCTTCTCCCGAAAGATGTGAACAATGCGTCCAATAAAAGATCCCAGAGAGAGAGAGAGAGAGAGAGAGAGAGAGAGAGAGAGAGAGAGAGAGAGAGAGAGCCTTAAACAATTGATTTTCATATTTAATATTCTCTGAATACCTCATGTGATAGAAGAAATGAAATATGAACAGCTATTTAAAATTGTAGAAATCGGGAGAATGTTGTTTAGTCTCATACACACCCAAACATTTGATAACGCTTGAGAATATAATGCGATTTCGGATGATCAAATCCACGATAAACAGTAGGCAACTTTGATGCCACTGAGGCGTCATAAGTCTCCATTTCTCTTGGTACCAGGGACAATGACATTTTCTGCTATTTTTCGACAACATTTTCAAAGTGTTTTAATAGAGGTAACTGTAATTCCAATCGCCAATAATACTAAACCTGAGACACTATAACCATCAATACATTTCAGCAAATCTATAACAAAAGCGCAGTTATGATCTAATTACAAAATAGTCAAGGGTTATTGTTATTATTATAATTTTTGTTATTATTATTGTTATTATTATTATTATTATTATTTCCCCTGATTTTTAACAGTAAGATGTTCCGTACTTAACGAAAACCTAAAATATAATGGAATGTATCATGCCCCCTTTGCTTAAGTGTGAAAAAGACCAACCTTATCGTTTTTACTGTTTATTGTGATTATTTTGGGTTGATATTTCATCCCGTCGTATAAAATGAAACATGAGAAATATAATTATTGACTTTAAGCAATTACTAATGGCGTGACTCAAGTTCATATATAATTGCATTGATAAAATCGATTTATACAATACGTCAACTGGTTAGAGACTTATTATTTGCTTCAAGCAGGATTCGAACTCGTACCGCAGGTAACGGCACATATCGTCTAGCTCTTATACACAAACCCACACGGCCATGCGCTCATCCCCATAAAAAGATGAAACAAGGTTGAAGGTAACTACTTTAGGTGCACGAGAACTCTAGACAGCTGAATTGAATACTCAGCAGTTAGTACAAACGCAAGCAGGATTCGAATCCGTTCCGCGAGTACCGGTACCTATTAAACAAGAATCACAACTTTTGGTCTTCACGTCCAATGATCAAGCTCTGATAGCTGGAAATTTATTTCATTATATCATAAAATTGAAATTTAAAAACACCCTTTTGTTGAACTTTAATTTCGGTTTTCTATCAATCTTTGAGATAAATGGATCATCGCTTTGAATCTGCATAAAATATATAATTTTTAGATAATTTGCTTAACGAGGTATTTGCTGTTATTTTGAATTTCATGCAAGTAATACTCGCAATGATTTTCTTATTATTCTGACAAGTTTTAGGTTAAAAGTCAAAATGACTAGGAGGATTATTTTTGTGTCATTTTTGTTAACATTAATTTGTATTCATTTCTCATTTACATACCAGCGGAAAAAGACAAAGATAGAGTTCGACCAGAAAGACTTGTCGGTTTGACGTTCAATTCATAGTGGCCCTTGTTCACTCGAGAAATATGAACTGTGCACGCATCAGGAGTGTACACAGTATGACATAATTATTTCGATAATATAAACCATGCACGGTGTATAGATAGATACCTGCGTATCGGTTGGACCAGGTCCTAATTTCCATGAGATGTCACAATGGACATGTCATGTAGGTCGATCAATAATACCACACTGAGATAAGCTATAATGCACCATTCGAAACTTCTCGGTTAATCCTATGCATCATACCTCAAATGCATGCATATAGCTGTCATTAGAACCACCTCGGCTATTCACGAAACAAGGATCGACTGAGAAGTTGCGAATGCATCGAACCGTTTTTTTATTTTTTTTATTCACACCTTCTCGGTTAATCCTAGGGGCAATCTAATCATAGAAATAGCCGAGGTGGTCCGAATAGATTGCGGTTTCTTTTCTTTGCAAAACATTTCAGGCGAGCAAACTTCATGATTCTTTGCAAATTACTACGCTGACTTGCATCCGAGGTTTATTTTTGTTTCACAGAAATAGCCAAGGTGGTCCGAATGCGTACTTCATCTGCCATGCGTGGTGCAAAATCGTTGATAGAAATCCTAATTACTAAGAAAATAATCATTTTGACTAAATTAATAATGGACCTTTTACCGTTGTTGTAATCTTCACTGCCATTAGTATTTCAGGTATTAAATCTTCTATTTGAAAGCATTCCAGCTATCCAATTTGAAATGTATTCGGTGCTTTTCTGTTTCTTTGTCTTGCACCCCTTGCACTCCTCCCCCCCCCCCCCAAATGCTGCAAATTGTCAGGTCTACCGATTGCTCAGTAGCCGTGCGGAATTGCTTACTGCGCGGACGCGGTGTGGTGTCCACGGAAAAGGGTGCGGATGTAACGAATACTAGTACTGTTTACTACGAGGATAAATATTTTAAAGAATTTTCATACATTTCTTTCTTCTAAAACGTCATCTTTTAATTTTCTAAAAAACATTAAAAATTGCATAATTAGTTATCAGTAACTTAATGACACAATTGAAAATTTCCTTGTCGTGGTATCAACATTTGCAGTGAATCCCTCTTTGAATGTTATAAGTTCATGACAAATACCAAGCCGTCTTCGATGAAGGGAAGACGAGTCTTTATTCATTCCAATGGCCCAAACAAACTCTGTGGATACATGTTTTCAATTAACTGAATTGAATGGCGGATAGTTCAATAAAAAAACAATGTATCATCATCTTTAGTGTACAATATACAAAGAAAACATAGTAAGAAACGAAAATACATATGCATGCAGATGCAGATCAATACAAATGAAATAAGCAGGTTAATTTAAAAATTATCTCCGTAGGGAGAAAGAGATATCGACATTATTAGGGCAATAATATGAAAATAAAATCAGAAGTTATGTAATTCAAATTCATGTCTAAACAGTGGTCAGTGAAAAATATTTACAAAATATCTGAATATACGACACTATTTCTGTGATTAATTACAAGATATATGAATATACGACGGTATTACTATGCTTAAAAGCTTTATAAATATAAGTGTCCAAATTATTCAAATTTCTAGTATTGTGAGTATTCATAAGTTCTATAAAGTTAAACATATTTTGTCTTTTTCTGAAATAGTTCTCTTTATGTTTGGCTCTTAGATCTTTATACAATAAGCATTCAAGTACAAATGAGATTCATCTTCAAGGAGGTTACAAATAGAACAAGGTCTATCATGAATAGGTTTATACAGTCTCATCCATTTACCAACTTCAGCTTCGAGTCTGTGAGATGATATTCTAAATTTAGCAATTGCATTTCTATATTTCAAAAAATAGATTCTGTGAAGGTAAGGTTTTGATCCGGAATTTGGAATATTTAAACAAAATAATGCTCGACTATTGTTCTTAAGACGATCCATCTAATTTTGAATAAAATTTTCCAATAGCATTAATTTATAAAACTGTAAAAATATGTCAGTGTTACCGACCCCTTGATTAACCCAAATTTCATAGAATCGTAATCTTGACAATAAATCTTTAACTAAATGTGCCCAATTTACTTTAGTGGGTAGAGCTTCTAAATTGTTCAAAATTATTTGGTATATAAATTTTATATATTTGTCCTCCTTTGCGTCTAACATCTTAAACCAATACTTCACATGTAATAAAATATATTTACTATCATCGTGGTACACACTAACTCACCACCAAGAAAATAATTTAGAGTTGTCTTCTTCACTCCTAATATCTTCTTGCAAAAATTTAAGTGCACTCTTGCAATACATTTTGGATGAATAAAGCCCCAAACTTGGCAAAAATAAATTATGATAGGTTTAATGTTTAATCAGTCTGTAAAAAGATTCATGACATGGCTTGTTTTTAAAGATGTAAACTTATAAAGGTATCTTTCAAGTAAAAATATCGCTCTTTAGCTTGCCCTGCCAATGTTGTCTGCTTCGGTAAAGGAACTACCAGACATCATAACACGTCCAAGATATGTAAACTTATTTACAATTTCTAGTAATTACAGTAAGTGAATTTCATATTTCTAGGTAAAGTATCACGATGATAGTGTCATCTGCCTATAAAAGAATAATATGGTGTAACATGCCAATATTGATACCTTGAATGCCATGCATGGCAAACTCTTTCTCTAAATCATTTTACAAATATTGAAGACAGAAATGGTAATAAAGATTCACCTTGCCGGACATCAAGAATACAAGAGCATTCATCACTTATCATATTATAATATTTAACCCTTGACTTTACATTGCTGTACATTGATTTGATTATATCTAGAATATTTCCCCTTAAACCAAAGTTTATCAATTTTGTGAAGGAATTGAACATATAATAATGCAATTACCACATACTATAACTGGAAGACCCGTATTGACCACATCATCCTAAAGTCGAAACCAAACATTGTTTTTCAGGTTACTGGATTATAAAAAAATGTTGTTAACTTTCTGTGGCATCTACAGAGGTTGAAATAAGAAAGCAAAACTACAAAACTTTTAGAGGAATACATTTCAAATTTAAAATTGGTCGTATCATGAATTATGTCAAATTGAACTTAATATGAATTTCCGTCATGTTACGCGTCACTATGCATGCAGAAAAATGTTACATCTCTGATTCCATGTGGAAAGTATCTGATATAGATTAAACTAAAAATAAAAGATGTCATTACGACAATCCCGAAATCCCAAAATAAGACCACTAGCAAACACACGTGGGAGGTTACGTTAATTTGTAAAAAGCAAACTTATTCTCTACAGTTAAAACACCTCTCAAATAAAAGACCATTGTTTCAGAATACGATTTGTAGTCTTAATTGAGAGTTTGTACCGAATAGTCCAGACAGACGTGTCTTTGAAATGTTTTCCACAATGTAACTAACTGCGAAATATACAAATTAAAAAAAAAAGAAAAAAAGTGCTTTGCAAGATTTGTTCTTTGACATAACTATATGTGCTCAAGTTGTATCATATCTGACATACATTCTATTCCATCAACAATCTTAGTTAAATTGCACGATTATCAACTGGAAACAAATGTATGGACTTTTTTTATTTATACATAGAATTCTCTAGATTCTATTTTATTTATTTTGTCGATAATTACCAACATGTAAGTTCGATTAGAGACGATTCTATCTTTTTATTTTGCTGATGGTTTGGATTCAGGAGTCTGAAGTCTATGATGTCTACGTTCTAGGGTGATGGGTGTTACTAAACTCGTGTCTAGAAGATGCTTGAGCTGGGTAATGTGATGTGTATTGCTGCTGTCGATGATTGGTGGATGACCCGTATGACGTCTACATTCCACCATGTTGATACCAATCTTGTTGATATCACTGCTATTGCTGCTGTGGTCTGTGCTGGTAACCATCTTCACGTCCGACAACATATTGAGACTGTGTAGGTAGTTGGTATTGCAGGCTGTGATTTGTTTGATTATTTAATTATCATCGGTCCCTTGTGCAACCCCTTTGGCCACCATTGGGCCGTTCTTGTGTAGAAACAGAACCGGCCAAGCAATAAACACTTCATACTTCCCGCTTTTCGTATATGGCCTGTACAAAGCGTTGGAGAATAAACCGTTCTTGTCAGGGTCTGCTGATAGATACATCGGGGGGGGGGGGGATCCTGGACCGACATATATAGGCAGGCGTCGACACACTTATCAACATAGATATCAAAAGGGTCCCCAGGTTTACTGGCGAACTGGCTTTGCAGATTGCTTTTTATGTTCTAAATTGAAGCGAAGCAAAATAACATAAGTCAAAAACTGACCAAAAAACAAAACAAAACAAAACAAAAAAAAAACAAAACAAAAAAACAAACAAAAAACAAATATAAAGAATAACGTCTGTTAACGAGTAAAGGTTATATTCTTTTAAATACAAGAAATGCTTCTAATTTAAGATATCTTCGATATTCGTTTGACTAATTCAAATAACATCACTATGATTTGCTGAATGTAAATGTATTTGTTTGATCTTCTTAGCTGTGTCTTAGCTTGTTCGTTTATTGTATTTATTTTGGTCACTGTTCCTATGTCATTTGTGTCTTTGTGTTTGTCTGTGATTAAAATTGTAATCCGCGTTGGCTAGAAAACAGTTATTTGAAAAAATTGTTATTACATGTTAAAATATTTTTTATAACCATAATCATTACCTTTGCAACAGCAGGCATCCTATACGGTGCAATCATTTTGACAGCATCTTTCAGATTCTTGCTAACTTCAGGTGGAATGTCTGTTGGCGCCTACAATGTATGATATTTACTGATTTCAATATTACAAGTTACACACATATCGTTTGATATCCAAATTAGGAGTCGATGAGAGTGTCAAGAATAATGATAAATAAAAGAAAAATAATACTGAAGTGGATTTTTAAAAAAAAATCTCAAAGCACGTACTGTTAGCATCCATGTATCGCGAATATCATTCTTTATTTTACCTTAAGGTTCACATTTATTTTTCGGGTAGATAAAACATTCGGAGTAGATAGAAGATATCTACGTTTTTTGAGTAGATATAAGGAAATATTTCACGAGTTAAGTGGAAATCTTGTATTGTGACGAGTGTCATGAGTGAAGTGAAATGTTTCCTTACATCTAATAAAAATAATAATAAAACGTAGATTTTCTTGTTATTATATATATATATATATATATATATATATATATATATATATATATATATATATATATATATATATATATTAGGCAAAAAGCGTCAATTTGCATTGATTTTTTTCTCCATTCTGAACCAATGCGATGAACGGCTGCAATACTACATCGAGAAAAAGAAGTTCCGAAACTGGCAATAATTTTAGGACATCAACATTTTACAAATATAGCTCGTATATGAAATGCTTCAAATTTGTTTATTTTGTTAAATTAATGGCCTTTTTCATAGGGAAATGAAGAGAGGTTTTTTTTTTTCGTAAATATATTTCTTGCGCGGATTGATACTGTGAAAATTGTTGGGGTCGATGAAGGGGTACTGTAGACAGACTTTAGAGCATAACATCTTAGAACAAAAAGATTAATGATTGTGGGTTTACCTACAGTGATTTTGGTTCTTTATTTTGTATATTTCTGCATTGAAACGTGGCAAGCTTGCAGTCTAGTTCAGTAAGAGAAGCTGCAGCCAAATCTTGATTGTCACTTAATTTCGGTTTGCAATCAACACTCATCTCATCCCGATTTTCAATTGTTTTCAAACATAGTTACAATCGCTATTTAAACAATTTTATTACTATATGCAATTAAGAGTTTTTCCCTAAACATTTTTACCGTTTGTCATAGCGTGTAACAGGTATACGATGCTTTATGGGTGACACTGAATATCGAATAAAAACAAGTTGCACGATTGATGTGGAAAACTATTTTTAAGAAAGTGAATAGTTAAAGTCCAATTTTTGGATTTCGTTTTAAAGGAGTTTTTGATGGCACTTTTTCATGGATTACATCATGATATAAAGAGCATCTACAGTTTTGATATATTTTAAGATTTGTTCATCTTGAGAGAGAGAGAGAGAGAGAGAGAGAGAGAGAGAGAGAGGGAAAGAGCATTCATACGGGCAGATATATTTCCTAAATGGCAAAAGAAAGTAGTTACAAAAGTGATATCGTCACTGTGGCGATATAAATTTTCTCCCACTGATACATTTCAATATCTCATTATGAAATATATAATAAAACCTTTAATTTTACCATAAGTGTCACATTTCTGTTTCTGGTAGATAAAACATCTGGAATAGTATCCCTTATTTTACCTTAAAGGGGCACATTTATGTTTTTGGAAGATAAAACATTTTGGAGTAATATCCATTTTTTTAGCATAAGTGTCAAATTTCTCTTTGAGATATATGAACCATTCGGAGTATTATTTATTATTTTACCATGAAGGGTCACATATCTCTTTTGGGTCGATAAAACATTCAGGTCTTATTAATTTTATGATGGAATATTATCTTTTATTTCACCATAAGAGTCACATTTCTGTTTCGGGTAGATAAAACATTGGTAGTATTATCCTTAGTTTACCATAAGGGAGATATTTCTGTTTCTGTAGATGAAACATTCGAAAGATTATTTTTTTTACTGTTTTGGGTCGATAAAACATTCAGATCTTATTCTTTATTTTACAATAAAGTGTAACATTTCTCTTTGAGGCAGATGAAACATTTGGAGCATTATAAATGACTGTACCATAATAGTCACATATCTGTTGCAAGTTGAAGAAACATTTGCAGTGTTATACCTGATTGTACCATAAAGGTCACATTTGGTTTCGGTAGATGAAACATTATTTTTTTTATTTTACTATAAAGAGTCACACATTTGTTTCTTTATGATGATGTATCAGAGAAAATCTTCAACTTTTTTAGGGAACACGGTTTATATAAAAAATTAAATCCTTATATTGTAACGATTTTATACTTTTTACCTTAATATTTTTATAAAATTTTGTCATAATTTTAATATAGTTACCTTTTCTCTTACATTTTTGTGTACTTCATATTTATGTTTATTTGGAAGGGTTTCTCTTCCTAAAGCTTTTTCAGTTCTTTATAACTACTTAAAAAAAAAAATTATCTTTTCGTACTTCATGTCTACATCCATTTGGAATGATTTATCTGCGTAAAGTTTTTTGTGCAATTACTTTTATTTACATTTTTAGAACTTGACCTTTTATTGGCACAATCTAGCCAGTATTGTGCAAACGTGCAGTTAAACCCTAATATATACATACACCATTCTGTTTCGGGTAGTTGAAACATTCGGTTTACTAGCACCTTATAAAAAATCTTGTATTGAATTTCAATACTTGTTGATTTCCCATTCGTCGGAATAAAAATTCAGAAAATCTGAAAATACAAAGTTGTTAGGATTTTTTCCTGACATGAATTTATCTCCCCCTCCCCCGCTCTGAAAACAAACCAAACCAAAAAAAAAACAACAAAAAACACCCAAACACCCCACCGAAAAGCTAGAGCTATTTCAGGATGATATTTTGATATTTTGATTATGTTCACGGAAGTTGGATGAGCTATAAAGGTAAATAACGAGTAAATCGCATCTTCAAGCGATGATATCAATGAAAAAATTCGTGACTTAGGTTAGAGAGAGAGAGAGAGAGAGAGAGAGAGAGAGAGAGAGAGAGAGAGAGAGAGAGATGAAAACAAAACAAAATTACAAGGAAAAATCAATATATGGATTCAGACTTTATAATACTCCATGCATGGATGCAATAGCAGGTCAGTAGCTCAGTTAGTGTAGTAATACTTTTTAACACACGAAAGTTTGGTAGATCTTCGTATCAAATCCCCCGACCTACTTGTACGGGACGTCTAAATATCGCATCAAACTAATGAGCATTTTGTTTTCATTTATGGTGACATTTATGAAAGTAGCATAAAATAGATTATAGGTATCAGGTCGTTGGCGTCAGCAGTTTGGTTTACGACAATTCCGACAATGTCTCTTTAAAATCTATCTTCCCCTAAAACACATCATGCTGCTATCCCAGTATGTGTTAAACAATTAGTTATTGATCACAGTCGGCACAAAGGTAAGCTATCTTTCCTTCATTTTTTCTTTCCTTTTTAATTTGGTAATGCTTGACATTGTCTAACTCATTTATGACGTAGGGAATGTTACATTATATAAGTTAGTAACCAATAGCTATTTCAACGTTGATTAACTTCGAGTAGATCTACATTTTGTTTCAACTAGTACTGCGGTGTCTCGTACAAGGAAGAGTCCTTTTGACATAAACTTTACTGTATATAGCGATAAGTATTGAAATGTTACTTAAAAACAATCGTTAAGATATTAAACTAGCAGTACTAAATTTCTTAACAAGAAGTGATAGTGACGTAATAAATCCTGTATATTTATATCAACTTGACGGGACGCTCGACTTTTTATGGATGAATGCGCCTGTTCAGTGTTTGAATCTGCCCCATTTAACGTGTTGTAAGTATATGAAAGCTGTTTATTTGAATAGTCCCTTATATAAGTTATTTCCTACTTACCAGTGGTGCTATTATGTTGTCCAGTATGTTTCCCAATCGGTTGTTACATTGCTGATGAACCTCCTGTGGAAGACAATTCACACTAGTCATTTATAAAACAAATTGTTTAAAGAATCGGCAGGCATCAATGACGTACAATTCTGTCCCTTCATTCTTAATGGTTAAATATTTAATTCTTCTGATTGTAACTTCTCAATAAAATGACTGATGGCAGCATTGAAATGTAGAATGTGCACAGGAGATAAATCTTAAACTTGCCGAACTAAATTTTACGCTTTATTGTACAAGTTTTGGTCGAGGGATACGACAACGGCGAATAAAAGACTAACTGTTCTTAAATATTAGTCTACAAAAGAAAATATTATAACATAGCCAATCAATTTTTGACCATGCGGTTTGTATGCATACCGATTTAATGTGAAAAATATACTATAATAACATTTATGTCAAAACCATTGTTTCTGTAAGCAGACAAAGAGCAGAGTTAATTGGACCGATCCGTGGACACAACGAAGACTCTTTGATGAAGAGCACAATCGTCTTTTCGAAGGTAAAAGCTTCATATACTGTAAACCTTGAAGATCGGTTGACTTAAAAGACCATATATATATCTTCTAATACTTTTTACTTTAAAACTAATGGCGACAAATATGTTTAATATATTTTACTTACAATGAGAATGTTGAGAAGTAGCTCTACAATGTCCTTTTCTATTTTACTATAGCACTTCTCCAGGTGATCGAAGGCATCGGCCCACTCGCTATCATATATCTGAGACAGTTTTTAGGCGATTTTCGTCGGCCTGATGGAGTCACTGGGGTCAGCTATGTTGGGATTGTTGTCTCTAAGTTTGACGGATGCCACAGAGCTTGGTCTTGAAGTAAAAGACATCTAGAACTTTAAATATAGGTCACTTTGGCATTATTTGCAATGTTTTGACGTGTGTTTAAAAGGGTTTCAGATATTATTTAGCTGTTTCATAAGGTTCAGTTATTGTATGACGTTTTTCTTCGAACTTATTTATATTTAAGAACTGTATTTCTCTTCCCTTGATAATTCTTTCTCTTGTGCTCTTATGTCTTCGACGTTTTTGCATACAGGGTCCACTAAGTACCAATTAATAACAACAAAAAGAACTTGCATTTTCGTAATTAGCTGTTATTTTCAGGCATATGTGGAAGTTCTAACTTGAATATGGGTCACTTTGGCATTATTTACAATGTTTTGACGTGTGTTTAAATGAGTCTCAGATATGATTTAGCTGTATCATACGGTTGAGTTATTGCATGACGTTTTTCTTCGAACTTATTTATATTTAAGAACTGTATTTCTCTTCCCTGGATAATTCTTTCTCTTGTGCTCCAATGTCTTCGACGTTATACATCCAGGGTCCACAAAACACCAATTAATAACAACAGAAAGAACTTGCATTTTCAGAATTAGCTGTTATTTTTAGGCATATGTGGAAGTCCTATCTTAAACTTGAAATCTTGCTTAGAGGTTCCTTTAAGTTTTTATGCAGTATGCAAGAAAACGGCGGCGTTTTATTGCTTGCTTTCTGATTCAATTATTTAGGGTAAGTAACCGATGCCCATAGAAGAATCGATGGCACGGAGTGAAATAGTGTCATTCGGGAGCAACAATAAGATGCTTTAACGTTTTGTTACGGCAAAAGTAATTATAGGTCTGTGTCCATAACATGCTTTAACGTTTTGTTACAGCAAAAGTAATTATAAGACTGTGTCTACTTATTCTTGACAATTATGCAGTTAGTATCTTCTCTGTGGAAGGATGGAAGATGAAATAAAGATGACACACTCAAAAAATGAAAGATAAATTCTAAGGATACAAAAATTGCAAGTCCTTGGACTACGTGTTGACATAAAAATAAACAAAAGAGAATTCAGCCAATTAATTATACCTTTCTTTATCTTTTATTTCATTCCATTTTGATGTGATAAGTGCCAAATCTTTATCCAGTTTCAAAGATCGCTCTGATTGTAATGTTGTCTGGGCATCGTTATTTCTTGGTTTACGTCCTGTAGCTGTAAATTTCTTGGTGCCCACTGGAGATGGAGTATGTATTTCGCTCACTTCACCCCCAACACTCATGGAGGAAAGCTGAGATATTCTTCTGTATATATAATTCAATTCCCTGAAACATTGACACTATATATTGTTCATGTATGCTTTACTTCGCCCTGGCTGCCGGTTCTATGTAATATACATCAGTCTTAAATGCATGCACACTGACTCAGTTGTGGTAGCATTTAACTGAGAAAATAATGCTAATAAAAGTATTTTTTTTGCTATAATATTAGTGATGAGTAGTGAAATATTTTGAAATGTAACTGAAATCTAACATATTTTACCTCAAAATTTAATGAAGACAAATGTAATCGAAATGTGTCATCAATAAATGTTATATTTACAGTTCTGATGCAGAAAAACTATACTTTACCTTGATTTGCAGTACTGGTGGATGCTATAACTTTTAAATAAAACTTGACTATTCTAGGTTAATATTGCATAACATATTTTCAAGACTATTATAAGGCTGTTTGCAAACGATCTGATCCAAGCTATAAAAAGGATGTTACAAAAAGAAGCAGTACATTAAATTGAAAAGAAATGATTCTGCTTGAAGCGTAAACTTACGTTTCCAATTCATAGAATTTGCAGATGACTTTCTGTGTATTAGTTGTCAATTCTATAAGTGACTGGTCATTCTTTATGTCTTCAGGTGGCTTTAATTCCGTTTGTGGCGTTGCTTCTCCAGCAATTAGATTGTTATGGAGGTTGTCTAGGATCTTTTTCACGTACTGGTTCTCAACTTTTAATCGACTCATTTCTCTACAAAAATGTATGCATATTACATTTTCCAAATCGTTTGTATCTGTCATTTCTCTACAAAAATGTATGCAAATTACATTTTCCAATTCGTTTTTATATGTCATTTCTCTACAAATATGTATGCGTATTACATTTTCCAAATCGTTTGTATCTGTCATTTCTCTACAAAAATGTATGTGTATTACATTTTCCAAATCGTTTGTATATATCATTTCGCTACAACAATGTATGCATATTACATTTTCCAAATCTGTAGGAAACTGTGAAGAGTCTTGAACATTGTCGGTAATTTGTGTTAAATGCTAAATGCACTAGATAAAGAACTTTGGTCTATTTGGTGGAGATCTATTTTCTTTTCATTCAAAAGACCGAGAGCATTCGGTAAAGAATACCTTCACCTTTTCTTGCAACTACGATTACAATTCTTAGGGGATTATCTTAAAGGCGTTACAGGTTGGCGTACGAACGGTGTACAAATGATATTTCGGACATTACCAGAATAGCCGTTTGATATCAAAGTATATACAGTAGTTTCAAAGAAGAAGACAGATTGAGGAAATGACGAGCATGAAACGACAGCTTGGAAGATTAAGAAAGAAGATGTGAGAACAACAGATGAAACAAGGCTGAAAAAATTAGGCAAGGGTGACAATATTATTTTCCTTTAATTGTTTATAATTGATTTATTACTATGAATTTAACAATTAATGAATCTTATAAATAAGCTTAGAATTAGAACCTTTTCTTTTACATATATCTGACAGTATCCAAACTGTGGATCCGATATGTTTCCTTTAATAGACGTTCTATGTCAGAACTAACGTCGATTTATGCCCCTTTGTACAGTTATTGTACAAACTTTTAAGATTGTAAAATTGTATAATATGAACCATTAAAGCAAGCAATAACATATTTGAAATTAGTTTTTATTAGCCTGATTTAAAAGATTTCAAAAGAATTCCCCAAAATGTACATTTTAAATTGCATAATACTTTTGTATTGATATTTCTTGAGTTTTCTACAAACAATAAATAAAACTGTACAAGTTAAGTTCCATTGTTTGGATTCGGCAATTTCCATTATATATTAATCAGTAGAGAAATATAAATAACTAAATATGACGAATTTGTCAATTAATGAAGGCTATATATAATCTATGAAATTAATCCTTTTGGATAGATATTATCTAGACGGGGAATCCAATATATTGGAAAAAAAAGTATTTGCATTCGGAATTTCAGAAATGCAACCAAAATAATTATGCATTAAGGTGAGAATAGTAAATGTATTGGAAATTAATAATTAGAATGTAATATATATTTGCTGGAAATGAGCAATTACATATTTTAGGTGGAAAGTGTACATTATAAAGTGTTGTTTTGTAGATCGTACTTAGGTTAGTTATCGTCCACAAAATAGTGTCTTTGGAGGTTCCTGATTTCGTGATATGATTCAACTTCCGATCTATATTGTGATATACACTCATTCCAGTCGATGTAAAAGAGGGAAGATAATTAATGTAATGTAGTGTACATTAGTGTTATTTTCTATTAGATGAAATACTTATAATAAACTGCAAAAAACACGATTTGTACGACTCGATTTTGAAAATATCAAACTATAATGCGTCAAATTTGAAAGGTATACACATTGTATAGAATTAATTTTATTTTATATTTCATAAATGTATCTCAAATCCACTGGATCTAACATCTTCGCCGTATGTGCAACTTCTTAAGGTGAAATTACTACATTATTGTTCGCTTTAGTCAAAATTAAATGAGAGTGATCAATTTCTAAACTTGAATTATGACACTCTAGCACAGGGTGTGTCTACAGTGCTTGACCCGTCTCTCTTGGAATACATATGGGATGGTCTAGATAGAAAGGAGCAAAGAGAAAACCGTCTGTTAATATGAACCAAGTGAAGCCTACATATTTTCAAAAGTTGTCACTGATGTCACAATTAAGATTAACCAAGATTATGTCCAGATGATGTCAGGAGATAATCCAGCCGCACAGTGAGCATATTCAGTTTTAGGGTGACAAAATGCAGCCTTTGAATTTCACCCTTCTCTGTTCATCTTCATTCCCACGCAAAAGTAGGCCATTAAGTTACGCGACGATTTCACAACAAAGGTTCCATATTTGCTGAAGATTTCAATCTAACTGATTTTATAAACAATAATGAGATGTTAAATAAAATTGGCATTAACAAAACTATTATGTTTCTTTTCATTTTCAGTATGTATCTAAGCTAACTAAAGTGATACTCTCTGTTTATCATTGTGCAAAAGATTACGTTCAAAAGGTGTTTGAATTAAGAAACTCAAAAATACATCAAAACTTACTGCTCATCGAGGGAAAGATGGTCAATTATTCACATTAGTACATCCTCAACAATTTACTTACTACGTATTTCAAATGTATATATTATCGCAAAAACTATCATTATCAATTTAATAAATAGAATATTTTCAATTCTTGTGCTTTTCTATCGTGTTCTTAAGTGTGATGAAGTATTTTCATAGCATGTTCAAAGCTTTTATCTCTTAGTAGAAATATATCCATTATATCGAGATGCTAAAACTCTGTAGAAATTACGGGTTGTATACAATAATGCGAACCTTTATAATCAGTTAATGCAGAACTGTTTGTGCTCTTATGAATTAGAACAACTGAAAATTTTCTACGGGAAGCCTTACAAGCAAAAAAAAAACGAATATACTTCGTTGAAAATAGAATGGAGACAAGCCTAAATCCCATTAATATAATATAATATAATATAATATAATATAATATAATATAATATAATATAATATGATAAGATATGATATGATATGATGTAATGTAATGTAATGTAATGTAATGTGATATAATATAATGTAATGGAATAAAATAATAGACAAAAAATTCAAATAAAATCAACATAACCTTGTGTGTAGATATTAGAGGAAATATAAAACAACAAACTTTTTGCATTCTTCCTTTACAAGGGCGTAGTTTTCGTTCCAATCTGTTTGTGCTGCTGGATAGTGTACCTCTGCATGCTCCTTGGTTCTGCGAAAATATATCATCATGGCATAGATCGTTAAGTCCATACTTTCTATCATCAGACGTTTGGAAAATATAATTTAACTTCCTAATAGCAGTAGCACAATATAACGCTTACATCAAGAGGAGTGTCGAAAATATAAAATACCTATCACAGTTTTACATTACTTGCTATATTTAGATTATCTAGGAACCATTATGAATCAAATGTCTCGGTGTCTTTCTTTTAATATGCTTCGATATCGTGGTATACACAGCTTCGATAAGTTCATTTTGTGCATAACATTTGCTAAAATGCACCTGTGTTCAATATTGTGTTTATGTGTAGTAAGTCATGTATGAGGAGCGAAGTGGGATCACAAATTGTGTTGAACTAGTACAATCACTATAGGTAGCACTACACTAATTGCGTCAGTGAGCTTTTATTGCATCCTATTAAAGTTGCTAAGAAATCATTAACATTTAGTCTCTGATTTTTCCTGAGATTTTCTTAACAGTGAAGAATGTTACTTGCATTCGACATAAAGCAGGATTGTTGCCTAAACAAAAAAAAAAAAAAAAAAAAAAAAAAAATTTGTTAATTTAGTTCAAACTGTTGTCATTTTCGTAGGAATACAAAGCAAACATTTGTTTTATTTTCGGCCGTTTCTGAAAAGGTCACTTGCACTAAATATCCAGTGACCCACCAATATTCCAGGATACAATGTTCGAAAAGGCAAACAGTTAATTCCCTGACACTTCTTGATTCTCACAGAAATATGTCTTCTCGTAAGTCTATTATAGATTAGTCGCGTACCATCAGATCAGACCGGGTAGGTTACCGTGATGTGCCCTTGGGCAAGACTATTTATTCCCTTTGCCTGGATGCTGAATAGCTTACTTTTGTGTATGTGCAGTAAAAAGACCAAACCAAATCAAGTCAAAACTTTACACCACATTTTCTCTGTTTTCAACGTATGTATATTTTACTGAACTAAGAATAGACGTGTTGTCGATTTTAGTGCTCTACATATCATCTGAGCTGAATAGGCAACATATTAAGTTATGTAACTATGTGAATATAGACAACACCTATACTGAAAGGATTCGAACACCAAGAACTTCTCTGACTGACTTTGTGATTCTCTCCCCTCACATGTAGTTCTCGATAAGTTACAGCATATTGTTTTGGGCACCGATAAAGTCAGCTGTGCGAAAACATATATTTATCTACAAGAGTTTTCTCTGAGCATGTAAAAGAGTAAACTTGTCAGAAACTTTATCATTGTTAGACATTAGCTGTGACAAGTGATCTCTTGAGGCGTGTTATAGCACTATAGTGTGGTACTTTTACACGCGTATTATTGAGTGAAAGGGAATGTATGCTTTCTTTGTCCTTTAATATTACACAGAATGAAGAGATATATAATAAAATTAAACCCCCATTACACTTATTCGTGTGTGGTAACTATCTCTGTAATCCTAAACGTTCTCGTACTCTTACGATTTTACAAATTCTAAATTAAATGTCTGTACTTTATCTCCAACAGGTAAAAGACATCAGCTCCGTTTTATTCTCCCCGCTCATCTGATTTTCGTTTCAAGGCCAAGATGTACAGTATATGTACTAAAGGTACTAAGGATAATGAAACAAATTATAACAAGACCACGCGCAACAACTGTACATCTGTGAAGTATGCACATGAAACAGAAGCTAAAAATGACACGTGACCTCCATTAACGTGGTTATCTTATACGAATTTGCCCGCGGTGGATGAAACATCAAGAACTCTAATGTGTCGTAACAAAAGAATGGCACTCATTCAGATATCAACAGAATGTATTTTTGCTTCGAATGCATATTAGCAAAATAGTTAACTAAACGAGAAGTATATTGTTAGATGCTATAGCAACTAAAGTCACAATATCATTAACTTGTTTTTGCAATGAGAAGTATGAAAAGAGTGCATCATTACAATGAGCCATATCATTCCAAAATACTGTTTTAATGCAACGTGCTTGATATTCATTGCCTCAAGTAAACAGGGCCAAATTTGAATATTAGGACGCTTCGTCGATTTGTCTTACAAATTTAAATGCTATTTTCTTTAGTATTACTGCCGTACAAAAGCAGTTACTGTTTTCAAATTAAAGGTGTATACCTGTTAATTGCACAACCAGTGGGTGAATGTTGCAAAGACAACATAGGCATATATTTGGGAAATATAAAACCCCACAATTTGCATACGATTTTAATCAGAATAAAAAATTAATATGACTGAGACGGCTAGCCGTAACACCACAGTCACGGATATGAATGTTGCACATAATAAGTTGCATAAATAATAATAATAATAATAATAATAATAATAATAATCGCCATAACCACTACCGCCACAATCTCTATTATAATTTAACTTTCCGTAAGCCAAATCTTAAAACTTGTTGTAATGTATGAACAATCTATACGCTGTTCATAAGCTGAGGACATGTTGAGATCTGCATTGAGACATCTCTTTACCTTTCGTAAAGTTAGGAAAGACGAAAGCAAGTTTCTTAGTGTTGAAACTATTCGTGAAACACTCTTAGGAAAGACCTCTTTCATACGATATGTCTTTTGATCTATTTGTTTTGTAAAATACATTCCTTAGAGTGGTCCAAATTCTTGAAAAAAAAATAAATAGAGGAGATATTTCCAGTTTCATGTGTTCTACGTATCGTCAATGTAATTCTTGCGCATCCGAATCAAAACGAAAAAGACGGTAGGGTTCCTTGATGAGGGAAAAAAGGAAAGTTGGATAATGTACAACAATCAAATAAAGTGTTTATTTTTTATATATTAACATCAGAGTGTGACAGGTTTACCACAAAGATAATTGTAATTACTGCATGCCCTACTGATTGACTCTTATTCTTAGAATGTTATCGCTACTGAAAGTGTTCTCTCTCACACACTGGAATCCTTTAACAATATTTACAAGCGGAGTTTACAACATCATTTGTAAAAGGAATCATCAAATATTAATTTACAAAGAGAAAATCAATCATTATCAAATCAATCAAAGCAATAAAGTGTTGACATTAAACTGGAATTAAATTTAAGTTATATTCTAACATTAAGCTTTAAAAATTATCGCTTGACTGGTTACTTGAATGCAAAGTTCACTCTGAAAAGAAATCGCCGAGGCGAGTATAGACAAGTGCAGTACAATACTGAAGTATTCGTAATTTTCAGCTGTTCATAAAGACCTCCAGGTGTTTATATGCTTTGTTTAAATACTATGTTAATGAGAAGCATATTCTTCCATACTTTAGCAACTAAATTCACGGTATCATTAACTTACTTCATGCAACGATATTAAAAAACAATGAAAATTATTTAAGGATAAAATAGGCTTTGACATGATTTTTTTTTATGAAAAAATATCTACAGATCTATGAGAAACAAGGATTTTACATTTAATTTCAAGATTTAATTTTCTTTTAATGTAATTTATAATGTCGTATATGTGTATCGGCTTCCGTAAAATCAACATGTTTAAATAATGCCCCATTCTTTCAAGACAGGAAATATAAAAAAAGACAACTCTGAAAAGAGGAAACAGATAAAGGTGAGAAAATGTTGTTAATTTATTTCGAAATTTTAGAATTGTCTTGGTGGAATATAATGTTAGTAATTTTAAATTGTTTGTACAATTCATGCTTAAGGAATATATGGAAAACATAACAGTCGATGGGAAAGGTTATAAGGACAAGTACATTATGATAGCAAGAATGAATTGTACTCAATTTTCTATACGTACTTTTAAATTTCTTTGGCTAAGTTCAACGATAGATCAACCCACTAGTAATTTCGGATATCTGTTACATCAGATCATACGAAGTAGCCATTGAGATATTATTATTTGGGATAGAAGCGTTCTCACGGTCAAACCTGAGATAAACATTTCTCAGTCCCTCTCTATGCGTCCAGTGTCTTTGTGGAAAAGTAATGTGACATATTTAGGATTGTTACATACTGTATTTGTTAACATTAGGCATCTGTTTAACATCCCAAAATTTCAAGCAAATCTTTCCTGAGAAAACAAAAGATATACAGAAACAGAGGCAGATAGAGAGAAAAGTACACTGATAGATAGGAATGGAGGTATTTACTCTTTCACTGCATTTTCTTTCTCCTTTAGTTTTATCTCCAGCTGGATCTTTGCAGCTTCTGATTTTGTCCAGGTTTCCTTATAACTTTGATGAAACAAAATGTAAAAAAGACATTTAAGTAATTTATTCCAACTCTTACTGATATCGGGTACTGAGAGTATAGCCATTTGCACACAAGTAAAGTAAAGATAATGTAACGGAGATGACATTGTGAAACAAGGTAGTAAAATCTTACAATACAGTAACATTAAAGTCTTGCTAATGTTTTGAGGACGTTTTTTCTTTTCATAATAGTTGAAACAGATCTAAAAAAACAGAATCTTTTGATTGCAAATAAGAAATGATATTAAAGGAATTTGCCATTAAAAATTGCTTTTAACTGAAATTGGTAAACCTCGAAGAAAAATATATGCAAAATAAAAAGTTGACACTATTTCATTGCAACGAGCCATACTATTAATTTACTTGATTCTGAAGGTAACCGTCGATGTGCAAAAATTATCCGAAATCACTCCTGCTAAAATTTTTTTAAATCTGCGAGACAATGTTTAATGTTATCTTTACAGAATTAATATACCAAGTATCAGATATCGGGTATTTTTGAGGTGGTGATTATTTTGGTTCCTTAAAGCAGATGGTAAAATTTGGCCAAAATTCGAGCGTCGAAACTTTCCCTCACTGTAACGTCCCAGTATATTTTAAGCAGTATTCTCAAATCCGCGAAAAAATCGCTTAGATAAAAATATACCTGAGAAAAAAAAAAAAGCCAAATTGTTCCAACACGAAAGAAATGCCATTACATGTTATATGAATGTACCTTGTGATATCAAATTCAAGCTCCTTGCACCTTGTCTTTAGGCGCAATAATTCTTTCTCGGTTTTCTCGTAAGAAGATTTGTTGATTGTAAGTCTGCAACAAATTGAAAGTTATGTACGTGCAATTAAAACTTTCACACTTACAGATCTGAGCAGGGTTTTTATTATCAATTACTTAAACGGTAATTTTCTTCGGAAAGTTAAACAGTGATCACATATTAATAACTACAAGCAATCTATAACTTCAAGGCATTTTGTACATGACTGGTTATTATTCTTAAGGTTTAGGGAACTTGTTTATACTTGCTTCCTTTTGATAATGGCTACCGGGTAAGTTGTCTTGCTATAAAATATTTTCATATGCAGAAAATGACAATATCGCTTTATATGGACAATAATTTGTGTGTATTTAAAATTATCATTTTAGTCATTTTATGATTATAGTTTTACTGATTCTATATGAGGGAATATTCCTCCATGCAGAAAGTAGAGTGAATACCTTGTTATCTCGTCTTGGAGAGAGCAGCATCTGGCATTAATTTCTGAAGTTTTCCTTTCTAACTCTCTGCATTCTTCAATATGTCTAATAAAATAAAATTGTGTCATACAGTTTTCAATTGGTCAACCGTTTCCTATAATATTTCAAAGCTAAACTTACCTGGAATGATAAAGTAACAATTTACCGAGTGATGAAATGAAGTTTACTCAAAAGGTTTCCCGTATCAATGCATATAAAAATGTGAAATTGTATGACGTGATAGTTTATTTAAAATATAAGAAACATATTCTGATGCACCATTTTGCTCATGTAAAGTTTTTCTAATTTTGTACTCTAGAACTCGTGTGGCTTCCTATTCATAGAAGGGAGATTTAGAGGTATTATTCGTCCAGTATAATTTCCCCTTTATAATGCCATGTATTGGAGATTGAAATTAACTGTAAAGTTTCAGTTTTCATTACTTTCCTGAAGGTTTAAAGAGAATTGTACAACATATTTGGCAGCGAATGTACATACATATTTGCTTCAACACTGTATTTGATATATTACTTTCATTAAAGGGACGGTACGTTTGTGATTGTTTCTGCAGTCTTTGGACCTCCGCTTCAATGTCTCCCTGCAATTTGTCTTTTGTTTTCGATATGTACCTGAATATTGAGTTTGTCTTCTTTGCATTATATCACGCCTTGAGCATGAAATGACAATTTTCATACATGATGTTACCCATTACATGTAGTGGGTTTCACAGATGGACCAAATTTTACGATTCTGTGAATTGTGAAAACAGTCTCTCCATTTGTAGAAAAGGGCAATAAGCAATCAACAATTTCATATTTTTGGGTCTAGGTGCATTCTAAAGTGTTTTGATGTAAATCGTATTTGGAGTTATGTTGTGAGATTCCTGGTCTCATCCAATTTTGGAAATTGCTATCTAGATTGTGACATTGATTAATAGATGTCAAATACAAAACGAGAAAACATAGATACTATAAGGTGTCGTAATTTAAATATATTTTCCATTAGAAGGCATATGATCAATTTCAGGTTGAGACGATATGTAAGGTTCCGAATTTTGTGGAGGATTTCAAATATGTTTAAGCTAACTGAAGTTATGAATTCTTTAAACCATTGTGGAAAAGATTATATTGAAAAGAGTTCAGAAATTTCTGTTTTACAGTTACAAACATTATAGATCTAATGTAAACAAGTAAAATTTATTTCCAAATATCAATGACATTTATTTGACTTCGTAATGTTCTAAGAACAAACTGTATCATTCATTTCTCTATAAAACAATATCAGGACTATGAAATTAATTTATGAAGTGATACCTTTCTTTGAGTCTCCTTATCTCTTCCTGATGTACCCCTATCTTCTCTTTATGGTCAATTTTTCGAGCTGCCTTCTCATTATCAGACTCGTCTAGTTTCCTCTTTAATCTGAAACGGAATAAATACGCTGAATTCTCTCTCTCTCTCTCTCGGCAAATTTGAGCAAACATTTGAATTGTGAACCTATAATATGACATAAATCAAAACTAATCAAGCCCATACAAGTTGAGATATTTACTGTGATGTGTTGAAGAGTAAGTCTGTTTGTCTTAAGAAGCCAAATTTTATCTACTGAAAATATAAAAAGATATAGGACTAAGGTTTCATAAAATATCCAAATAACTTAAAGTTTCCTACGGACATGGAAAGTGATGAAAACGTAATTAAGCCAAGTTTGTTGTACATAAATCATTCATAATCATAATTTGATAAATCCAGCCAAAGTGTTATATATATATATATATATATATATATATATATATATATATATATATGTATATATATATATATATATATATGTATAACAAGAAAGGAGTAATTGGACATTTTCACTGAAAGATATTATAAAGCATTTTCATGTAAAACGTGTTTTGAAATTTCTGGCCTGGTCCGATCTTTGAAATTCATGAAGAGTGTGATATAAATCAGTTCTTATCTAATTAAAAAAAATGCGAAAACATAATTACTGTAATGTATTGGAGATGAGTTTTATTTTCTGTTGAAAGGCATACATATTATCTACTGAAACAAGAAATGATATGTTCAACTACAAATTTTCAAAACATCCAACTATAAATGCGCAAAAACGAAATACGTTTGACAGTGTCAATGTTATTTCATAATTCGTAGATGTACGTGACGTCTATTGGATCTGAAACCTTCAAAGTTATTGTTTGACCTTGTGCTGCATGATTTAGGACTAGATGAGAACGGACAATTTCTACAATATATATATACACATGTAAAGTGTTCATTGATTTTTGAATTAATATATTCCTTTGAGCTTTTGTGAACTCATTCAAAGACATTCTGGATTGTATCATTGTATTGTATCAGGACATTCAAGACTATTGGAACTCACTCGGAACATTCTATATTTTTGGACTTGTGATTAGGACATTTAGGATTGTTTGGAATTTGATTCACAATATTGTGAGTATATCTTGAATTGCACTTTGTATTATATGGAAATAAATGGCTTGTTGATATTACTTACATTGTTGGTTTCACTTTCTTTCTGCTACATATTTTCTAAGACATACAGTCGTAACACCCCCCTCGCTGTTCATATTCATCCCCACGCAAAAGTAAGTCATTCGGTTATGCGATGATTTCACAACAAAGGTTCCATATTTGCTGAAGATTTCAATCTAACTGATTTCATAAACATTAATGAAATATGAAATAAAATTGACACAAAAAACTATTATGTTTCTTTTCATTTTCAGTATGTATCTAAGCTAACTAAAGTGATACTTTATGTTTATCATTGTGCAAAAGATTATGTTTAAAAGGTGTTTGAAGTAGGAAACTCAAAAATACACCAAAACTTATTGCGCATCGTGGGGTAGATGATCAATTATGCACACTAATATATCCTTAATAATTTATTTACTACGTATTTCAAATGTATATATTATCGCAAAAACTATAATTATGAATTTAATAAATAAAGTATTTTCAATTCTTTGTTGTGCTTTTCTATCGTGTTCTTAATGGTGATGAAATATTTTCATACCATATTCATAGCTTCTATTTCTTAGTAGAAATATATCTATTGTATCGAGATGCTATATCGCTGTAGAATTTGCGGGTTATATACAAGAATGCGAACCTTTATAATCAGTTAATGCAGAACTGTTGGTGCTGTTCTGAATTAAAACAACTTAACATTTCTACAGGAAGCATTACAAGCAAAAGATACGAAAATAATTCGTTGAAAATAAAATGAAGAAAAGCCTAAATATCATGGATATAATATAATATAATATAATATATAGACAAAACTCATAAGTATTTTGTTCCGAGGGGGCGGAAAGAACGAGTTTAATAAGGCGTAGGAATACGTCGAGGCCGTCAGACCGAGACATTTCCTACGCCGTAGCAAACGAGTTCTTTCCCCCGCCTAGGAACAAAATACTTATCTGGTTTTGTATTTATTACATACCCTCGTTTTATTTACACATTGTTTTTCAATTTTTTTAAAAAGTATCCTTGAAAATAAATTAAGGCATTTAAAATCTTGTGAAACATAATGTACAACCCACTGAAAAAAGCCCATGACACGTACATAACAGAGGCTGATGAATAAATTTAAACTGCGGTCACAGGCGAGTGGAATTTTCTTTATTTCGCAAATGGAACATGGGTTTTGGACCAGTAAGTTAACCCATTTCTTACACTACTTACTGAACCCTTTTCTTACGCTACTTACTGAATACATATGCAAAACTGCACTTCCAAGCAAATTTCAAGGCAAATGTAATAGACTAACTATTTTTAAATACATTCAGCTATACAGAAAACTTACTAATTTACAGTACTTTCAAACACTGAATTTTGTATATCTTCATTGCAAGAAATTATTTATGCATTAAGCTCTAAGATAATGATGTAAGAGGTTAAAAAAATTAATTCTTTTTTTAACATGAGGACTAGATTTATATTAAACATTTGTATATCTTTTAAACAAGAAAATTCTAAACAATATTTTTTTTCCTTGTATTTTTCTGCTTGAATAGTGTTGCAAGAATTTAAAATGTAAACAAAAATACAAAACTCTGCTTGGGCCCCAGTGATAGCTCAAAGTCTCAACAGTGTAACAAGAAGTAATTATTCTAAATTTCAGTCAGAGTTCTTGGAGCTGCCGCTCTCTATGATACGTCTACGTTTGTGTTGCAAATGTTTATAAATCTTATCCTCAGATTTAGTCAACGAATTTGAATCCCCAGCAATATTAAAAGACAAATTGAAAGTTCCTCATTTATGCTTGCTCCATTATAAATTCCTGAGACCATATTTTGAAACTCTGAAGTTTGAAATGGTTTTCCAACTGGTGTAAACATTTTAGATGATTTACATTGTAGAATGTCTCTTCTCTGTGTGTCATCAACGCTTCTACTGGGAATGGGATCAATAGGTGCACGGTTCAGAAGTTTGCACGCGTGTTTCTGTTGTTCAATCGAAGCGATTGCACAGTTATTGTACAGTTATTGACACTGTTCAAATTTTTATGTCCAGATAATTGAATAATTGTGGTAGGTTTAACATCTTCATGGAGGAGTGTCGTGCATACAGTTTTTCGAACGCTGTGGTTTGTTTCTCTTCCGTGTAAGATACAGTGCACCAAACAAAACACATTACTGTATTTTCGTTAAAAAGTATGCAGACATTTTTTTTTAAAAATTACACACAATAGTTAAAATATGTACTGCAATAAATAATTTCGGATAATTTATAAGTGGACTATTATTGAATATTTCAAGTTGTAAAAGTAGTTCCAAGCTGAGTGTGCGATATGGAAATTTTAGGTGTGCGATACGGAAATTTTAGGTGTGCGATACGGAAACACAGATTGAACATCTTTATCGAACGCCAGATCAGTCATGTAAAATTAAATGGGTATTGTAATAAAATATAATATAATATAATATAATGGAATGGAATAAAATAATAGACAAAAAATTCAGATCAAATCAACATAACCTTGTGTGTTGATATTATAGGAAATATAATGCAACAAACTTTTCGCATTCTTCCTTTAAAAGGGCGTATTTCTCGTTCCACTCTGTTTGTGCCGCTGGATAGTGTATTTGTTCATGCTCCTTGATTCTGCGAAAAGATAGAATCATGGCTTGGATCTTTAAGTCCTTATTTACTATTATCAGACGTTTGGAAATATAATTTACTGCATCATAGCAGAAGCACAAAATAACGTTTACATCAAGAGGAATGTCGAAAATATAAAATACCTATCACTGTTTTCCATTACTTGCTATATTTATATTATCTATGAACCATTATGAATCAGATGTATCTGTATCTTTTTTTAAATATGTTTAAACAAAACTTTAATAAATTCATGTCATACATAACAGTTGCTAAAATGCACCTATGTGCAATGTTGTGTTTATGTCTAATAAGTTATGTACGAGGAGCGAAATGGGCATCAGACATTGTGTGGTGCTAGTACAATCGCTACAGGTATCACTACACTAATTGAGCCAGTAAGCTGTTGTTGCATACTATTAAAGTTGCTAAGAAAATCATTAACATTTTGTCTCTCATTTTTCCTGAGGTTTGCTAAACTATGAGCAATATGCTATCTTACACAATGTGAGGTCTGGGTTTGTTATAATTTGAACATTAATCATTGATATTGAAAATATGAACGCGGTAAATATTAGTACTCTTAAGAAAGTTTAATAATGTTTTCCTAAAATATGTAACTCATTGAAACACTGAGCAGTCTCATTAATACGATATCTTCAAAAAGCAAATTAGCTTCGCCAGCTAACTGCATGCTATGAAAAACCGAAATAAATAAAGATAACTATGTAGTATTAGTTGCCATACTTTAGGGATTGAAACGGATCGATAAAACAAAAATGAACCAAATCAACATCTTTGCCTATTCTGCCCAAACTCGAAAGATATCGAAAACACTTCTCATTGTCACACTCTGAAATTTAACATCTAAGAAAGATACTATCTGATACGCTTCTGTCAAAAGGTTTTGATTTCCAATCAGATAACGATTCAAACAATAGTTTTACATTTCTAATAGACCCTGATGCAATTATTACAAATATAGCGGCTAAATCTGGATATGAAACGTTTGAAAACAGAACAAAAGACTGTCCTCTACAACAAGGTAGTTACACTCTTATATACTTGCCACTAAATATTATAATTATTTCCCATTTCATTTGCACACTGTCTGTTATAAATGTTTTGTATAAATAATCAATGAAACTGAATTGAATAGACATTGTAGGTCATTATTTATAAGAAGTAAAATAAAACTATTCTGCTGTCCATCCAAATCCTGAAAGATCTTGCTAACATTATATTTGGAATCACTTGTCAAGACACCAAACGACCCCATAATATATCAGACACTACTGTACCGTTTATCCAAGTTATAGGCTATTCCTGAAGAATGGGTATATACAAGTGTACATATACATTTAAATGCACATACACACATATTTTTTATATACATACCGTTTAAAAATTGGTTCTAAATGAACTGTTACCCAAAATCAACCACATACCATAATCCTGTAAATCCTGACATCTCATCATTAATAAATTCTTCCAAAAAAGCAAAATTATTAACCTTTGCAAATAATACAATGCAGCAAAGTGGTCGCTAGATTGTTATACAAACAAATAAATTATACTATTTATTTAACATACTCAATTTTGTATGAGATACGGTTTTAAGGCATATTGGAATTCAATTGTAAGAAACTATTTGGTTTGTCTTAAGCTATGCAGTCCATAAACAAAACAAAAGTAATACCGACAGTGCACCACAAGTGCAAGTAAACAATCTAAAAGTATTTATATACGAGAATTTACCAACAACCGATTACCTAATTTTTTTAAACACTTTGCAGAGAAATATATTTTAGATTACACAACTCATTTAATTTTTTAATAGGCAGAAGTTCTGGAATGATTCACTAACATTTGTTTAATATATGTCCTCCATTTAGTTGTTATATTTTTTCATAAAAAAAAGAATGCAATGAAACTAGTCCTCAATAAGATACGAATAGCAATTACAACATATTTTGTTAATTTTATAAATTCGCAAATAACGTCCTAATTCAACTGTTAATTTGTAACAGTATTTTCTAATTTTACAAAGTTTTTGCTGGCATGTAAAAGGAATCAAATTTTTAAAACAGTACCGCATTTCAGGAAAATCTATTAAGTGCTTGTGTATTGTAAATGCTATTGAAGAGCTCAACTTAGAATCGAGATATTGCAAGAAGTTAGCAGTAAGATTTTGTTTGACGTCATCCAAATATCTTATTTCATTCCAAGTTGTCAGATTACGCAAAACATAATCAATCCTAAGTGAGTTAACTCATTTTTCAATGACGATCACCAGTCAAATCTTAACATACAAGTTTCCATCCAATATCCAAACAAGCATGACCCTAAAATACTTGTGTAACTTTTAAGTAATTATAACCAATATTAAAAACATTTATGTTTCAATGTAACTGAACATAGCCTTTCAAGTTTGGAGTAGACCATGGGATTTGGAGTCCTCTTATGCACCTGTACTACATACTTGCAATATTATAAATGTAGTTTTTAAATATCTGTGATAGTATGAAATACCCAAACTACACGCTCTATTTATGGATCAAACAGCTGACATTTTCTTAAAAACACTGAAGTCTTTTCTATTCCTTATCATACTAAACAGAGCCATGCTAAATAGAGTTTCATATTGTTTCTGAATTACATCGAACTTAGCAGTTTGATAAAATAGCAGTCTAAGATAGAAAAATTTATAGTTAATATTTAAAACTACAATATTTGTTTCCTTTGAATCAATATTAAGTTTCAATTTTTCTCAATACGTTTCAAGCGTATTTAACATGCGTTGTTGATTTTCTTTAAAGCCATCGATGTTTACAAGTACCATGTTTTTACATGTACATATTAAGAAATAGGTGTAACAAAGACATATCATAATGTACATAATTTCATGTAATAAATTCATTTTCAACGTCATTAGCAAGCAGTACAAACATCAAAAAGGTGACAAAGCATGTTCTCTACAAACCCCTATATACTATTTATGAAATACTAAGAAGGTTCAAAATTAAGAACATTTTCATATTCGTAAGCATACATTTTATACTTCTTAATAATCTTCCTCCTAAACCTAGTATATTTTTTATTAATTCAAGGTCTTTATAATTAGAGTATCTAATAGAAAAATTGCATGAACAGTGCTGAGTCAGTTATGCCATCAAAATTGCGAAATCAGTTCTTATATTTTTCCTAATGTCCTAATTCAGTATTATTTTATTTATAATATAAGCAAACAGCTTAGCAATGTTAGATATCAAAGTGATGCCACAAAAATTATTTACTTCCTTTACGTATTCTTGCTTAACAATTATGTACTGTAATATCTTAACACCGGAACTGAGAAAATTCGTCAGAATATAACTTTATTGTAATGTCAGAATCAAAAGGGAGATAAAAACATGCTATTCGAAATGGGAAGAAAATCATAAAATAAATTATCTACCCTGGGATTTTTTCCATGAATGTCCTCCACCACGTCTTGTTAACATATGGATTCGTTTAATTAGGACAAACGGTTTTTACGTACATATTCCAATAAGGTATTTCGATCAACATCTTAAATGGTCGAATTTTTCGATATTAAAGATTGATAATATTCCGGCAAGGCAACATCCGTGAATTTGGTTTCATTGTGATTCATGTTTCTAAAGATACAAGACGATTTTGTTTGCTCTTCATCTTAAATCGTCTTGTATCCCTTCTTTAGTCTTGCAGATACTTTTAAAGCTTACGTTAGAGTCATTTTTATTCCTTTTGAGCTAAGATAAGTTACATCTGATTAAGATTACCTATATAAAGTAAACTGAAATTGCAAAGCATATCTTTGTTTTTTTAGTATTTCTCTCTAGAGGCGTCCTTTAACCAAGGTTTATCATTAGACATCGTTATATTATTATACAACCTAATTTCCAGCGGAGATTCGTGAACACAGAAAACATCGGTTATGTTCTTAATTTAGTAAATGTTTCACCTCTTCGTCTAGTGATATCCATAATTCCTCTGTCACATACTTTAGCTCTCAAATCATCTACATTAACCCAAACTGTTTCTTTATGAAATCAGATTAATTGTCATCTCCTTTGCAAACATAATGCAATATTTAATATCACTTTCAAGCGATGTATCTGAATCAATCCGATCAGTAACACTATATCGTAATGAGGGAAAAAGAGGAGTTTGATGGGAGTCTGACTGAAGATTCGAGTCTCGGCTCGGCTAACGGGGGTATGCGAGAAAGCTTGCCAGTAGCTTTCATGGGTCGGTGGTTCTTCCCGGTGTCTTCCAGAGTTCTTCCTCCATATATATACTGGCGGCCATGTATAGCCTATTGTATGCTAAAAATGGTGTTAAACCTGTAAAACCAAACCATTTACTGAAAATATTGAATTAGTGATTGCTGAATACCCCACACTCGACCCACTGATCGTTATGCACGTAGAGCGACCAGAGTTGTCACCCCTTATAACGTTCGTTGAGAATTGTTGGAGCGTATCTCTCACTGGCAGTATAAACAGTCTACCAAACGTGTTGCATGCCTTGTCACGAGATACACGCATCCATCTGGAATGTTCATAATAATGACCTGAGCCACTTACTTCCTTGTTCAGACCATCATTTGCGGTAAAATCATATCCAGCTGAAAAATTTAAATAGCCTAATGTCTGAGTTAGCAAAAATTCAATGTCATCCAAAACATACAGTATATCAATGTAAATACTGTCAAAACATATACCGTTCTGTGGCAGTATGTAATAATCACAAATGTATATATCAGAATCATTCCTCAAATAATTTTAATCGACTTTTATCCGAACTAAATTATCATTTGTTTTTTGTTGGTTTGTTTTTCCTTTCTTATTTTTTTCTTTAAAGATATATACAGCTTCAACTCATTTGTAAAGAATATAAAGATACCGCCTCTGTCTTTTCTGTACCTTACAAAATATCTAGACCATGAGAAAGAGAAACATTGAAAACCTTGTAACGAAAATGTATTTTCCTTATCCAACATTCATAATGCATTGCTAAATCGTTATTATCTTCAGTTACGCCATTGCCAAAATACCGAGTAAAGTTTCTTTCACTGACATTGCTTTTGAGTCACTACGTTCAGAGACCGGTTTCTCGTTATCGGTGGATAGTTTGCTTACATGTACTTTCAGTAGATCTGAGCTAACCTGAAAATCTTGATTATAGTCGTGTAACTCTCGCTTAAAGTTGCTGATGTCTACCTCACCTTGATACAATCTGGGCTCCATATTTTTTAGCCTGTAAACTATCTCATCAAGTTCGTAAAGCTTTTTTCGAATATGGTATCAAACATGTGATTTTATTTCTAAAACAATCCGGCATCGGCACTCCAAGAAACACCTGATATGTTAGAATAGGAAACACGCACACACAGAGATGTGTGTGTGAGTGTTTGTGTGTGTTTCTTTGCTATGTAAAGAAAAGTAAAATGTAAAAAAGCGTTTAGAACAAGCCATGTGATGCCAAATACTTCTTGGAGTAGCATTGTCATACCATCAATTCGCGTCAAGCGTAACATTGGTTGAAGTTTGACAACTCCTGAATATTGCTGCTAATTTGGTGGTAATAGCGTTTTATAAGATGGGTTGTCAAATAGACTATATAATATATGAGCGCAGTCTCAGCTCGGCAGACGAAAATACACAGGTAGAATTGGAATCAATAGTATCTTCTATCCTTGGAAAAATAGTGATAATTCCGATAGACTACGATGGCCGGATGGATAATACTGTTGTGTTTTAATCGATGAAGAGCATTCTTGAGAACTGATATTTGCACACAACAACGTTACTAGATATACAATCCCATTTTCCGCAGAAGCATTTATTTATTTATTTACATTTAAAAAGTAGGAGTTTTACAGTTTCTAGTAGGAAATATTCTGCTGAGTAAAACAACAAAATGAAATCCGAATATTCTGGGATTATAAGAATACAAACTATATTCAATTGATTCAGCTGATGATGCATGATTTTTTTTAAAGAAAAGGTTCTTGAGTGTTTACATAAGGCATCACGGTGTTATGGTTATATGCTGCCTTACTAAATGTTTTTAAAGCTTTGTTTGATTCATGCTTTTGTTGTTTTTTGATTACTTTAAAACAGGCACTAGCGGAGTGGTTAACGTCACATGAACCAAAGTGACATTCTTTCTATTCAGGGATATATCAGTAGACTTCCTATTTGAATAGGGTCCACACAGTCTAGCAACAACAAACATTGATACAACGCTTATCCAGTCCTGTGCATGCCCCCATTTTAAATAACGTGTAAGGTATTTTTATTTTTTAAAAATATAAACTATTTTAGTCAATAGTTTAACTCGTGTGCGATACAATATAGAAAACGTGAAGATCTGACTGCATACAATAAGAGAGTGAGCCAAGTTATTTCGATATCACTCCAGTGCTAAAATGAAGTCGCAAAGTAATATTTACAAACGTTTCATTATTGTTTTACTTTCATGAGATCCCAGAAGTAGTCCGTCATAAAATTACAAGAACTATAAATATACTCACCGAGGTACAAATATTATTTTACAGTCTGGATATACCATTTGGAAGAGTCTGTAAAAGCTTTATTCGCATTCATCGAATAAGTTTCGCAGGTGGATAATAAAACTTCCATATTAATGTCAAGCCAATGCATAGGTCTGCTATAAAGCATATGATATCTATAAATGCCATTAAGTTAAATTTATCATCGATGAGAATCGCATTGATTTTTATGTAAACTTCTCTATTACTGAAACGGAAGTAGATTTTGAAACAGTGTTACTATTTCAGCAGCTTTAACATTGCCATGATATACTTGTCTGTTTCAGAAACACTTTTCTCTTTTCGCTTATCACCAGTTGTGGCATACCTTCGTTCATTTCTGCTAAATGCCTTGTCATATTTGTCTTCCAGTATCTAAAATGTATTTAATTATTTCATCACAAATAAAGTATTCAATAGGCAACATAAAATCAAGAAGATAGTAGATATCTAACGTAAAATAACTCTGAAAATTGCTCATGTTATGTACAACAGACATAATCTACTAAAATGAAATGCATTTTCAATCAATATCTGCTCTGTAGAATATACCATTCTTGAATAGTTATTTATCATCACGAAAAACAGTGGCTTGTTTAAACGTTTTGATTTTTATTATTGCTCTCTCTCACTCTCTCTCTCAATTGCTTTTAAAACCAATATGAGGCCAGAGAACTTTAAATTCAAATAGTCACAAGATGGTCCTGAGACTGTTCGGTAGCTCTGAACCACAATAAAACAGGAATAATCACCGTAGCACGTAAATGTGATCCTAATTTCATCACACACTGTGGATCGCATGTAAAGTTGTTCACAACGCATTCTAAAACAAGTACTGAGGCACATTCCCGCCCAATGAAGCGATCTTTGCATGACAAAGTCAAGGATACAAATATCAAAAGCTTCAAGAATTTAACATACTGACTGGGTCGGTTTGCTTTTGAAGCAATATAAAAACCTTGCATACTTCCGTTTATATGCATTTTTCCCCTGACTATACATGTGATCATTTTAAGATGCAAAAAGAAAATATTAAAACAGGAAGCTATTGTAACAGTATCAGTGTGCTTCACCAAAAGTACTTTATGAGGAAACCGGATTACACCGCCTGGCTTTGTAACATTGCAAATAGGAATAATCACCGTATCACGTAAATGTAATCCTAATTTCATCCCACACTGTGCATCGCAGGAAAAGTTGTTCACAACGTATTCTAAAACAAATATTGAGACCCACTCCTGCCCAATGACGCAATCTAGGCATGCGAAAGCCAAGGATAAAAATATGAAAATATTCAAGAATTTAATATACTGACCGGGTAGTTTTGCTTTTGAAGCAATGAACTGTATACTTCCGTTTCTTGCATAACGTCCCTTACTATATGTGTGATAATTTCAAGATACAAAAGACATCTTTGGAAAACAAATAGGAAGATATTGCAACAATATCAGTGTGCTTCCCAAAAAGTACTTCAATACGGACACCGGATTGCATAGCCTGGCTTTGCAAATTTGCAAACATACATTGATTCAGATGCTTACAATGTATTGTGGTTGAAACCCTGCATACTTACAAGATATAGTCCAACCTTTTAATGTTTAAAATAAAAGCAACACTACGTGATCATTACATAACACAAGATCACACTCTTTGTAGAACAACCTAATATCAAATTTAATTTATTGTGTTCACAATTCAAATATTGAATATTAGACCATTAGATATATAAAAAAAATTAAAAACTCAATCTTTAAAATATTTTAAAAAATACTTAAATAGGAATAAACACTTAATTCGCTTGTATTGCTATGTCATTGACGAGTGGGTTCAGGTTCAGCGTTCGAGGTTGAGAACCAAATAGAGCTACTTCAATGATAATTCTATTGTCCAATTGTTCTTTCTAACAATAGGAATTGAAAATGTAGACAACTCGAGACTGCTGATTACTTCTGATCAGAGAGCCCACAAAAATTGATTTTGAAGAATATTTCTTACATTATTTAAGTCTTTTAACTGATTCAGATGCTTACAACGTATTATGCTTGAATCTCCGCATACTTAAATGATATAGCTCAACCTTTTAATGTTTAAAATGAAACCAATACTACGTAATCATTAGATAACATTATATCCCACTCTTTTGTACAACAACCTTATATCAAATTTAATTTCGTGTGTTCACAATTCAAATATCGAATATTTGACCATTAGTTATAAAATACTCTATCTCTAAAAACATTTAAAGCCAATTTAAATCGGAATAAACACATAATTTGTTTGTATTGCTATGTCATTGACCAGTGGTTCAGGTTCAGCGTACGAGGTTGAAAACCAAATGGACCTACTTATATAATATTTTTTTTTTTAAACAATAGATATTTTATATTTTATATTTTTTATATTGTTGTTTTTTTTTTAAAAACATTAGATATTGTTAATGTAGACAAATGTTGACTGCTGATTACACTTTATGAGAGTCCACAATACATATATTGAAGATTCTTTCTTACATTATTTTATAGTATTTTAATCGGTACAGTAAATACACTAAATTATATGACACCTGAAAACAATTCTGATGATATTTACATACCAATATGTTTTAGCCTTGAAATACTGCCTTACGTTATCTCAGAGACTGGAAATAGTAATGCTTATTACTAAAAGAACAATATGTTTCTTCTTATGTTTCCGTATTACATTGCACACACTATAACTGAACACATACCTCTGTTTTAATAACTATCCTTATAATATGTCAGTAAAATAGTCTGTGTGTATGTGTACGTGACCTTATAATATGTCAGTAAAATAGTCTGTGTGTATGTGTACGTGAGAGAGAGAGAGAGAGAGAGAGAGAGAGAGAGAGAGAGAGCATTTATCGGGGAGACAGTATTAAATGAGTTTTTAGCTTTCTACTGATTCACTATACATATCAGTATTTCTGATGTATATGTGAATGATAGGTTTTCATAACAACTAGATTGAAATATTTATTTATTTTTAAAAAAGAAGAAGAGAAAATCATGAAATCAACGACCACACCGGCATTGGTCTGTACTCCTTATGCAAAGATACAAGTTAGGTCATCAGAAATAAGAAACGCCCAAGGTCGTTCAAGAAAATATATTTCTGTCTAAATTAAACTCAGAATTATTAAGCAGGAAAAATATACATTTTTGACCGATTTGAGCGTAGAAATATCCTCCTGCAGCTGCATTTCAAGTTCATCACAGCCTTCCCTGCAAGGCTGCAAATGTTTGCTATGGCCGCATTTTTAAACTTTTTCCTGTTTTCTTGTTATATCTTTCTCTAAAGTCTTCCATTTCTTGAATGACTTTTGAATCCGTGTTGCAATGACGAAGCCAGTATTTAGATTTCGCAACCTAAAACAAGATCAAAAAGGAGTTCAACTCAACGAAACCTTGTCAATTTTGTATCTTTATATATATACATGACCTTTAAAGCAAATATATTTTATAGCCCATAGATTAATATACCTGCATTATTAAAAATTCGGCACTGCTGGTCCCTTCAGACTTTGACTGAAGTTTGATGATAATGGTATCCCTGTATTGTCCGCAATTATCCAATTTTATTCAAATTGATAACATTGGGAGATAGCATCGATAGCACAGTTAAGATTGTTATGTGTTGTCAAAGACTTTTTGAGTATTTTTCCAGTTTTGTTCATTTTCTAATACTAATACTTCAATCGCCTGTAAAACTACTACGACGGCTATTAATAATAATAATACAACTAATATAGTTGTTTGCAGATACTGAATTTCAAGTATTGTCACGATGATAATGGGAAGATTTTTGCATACAGTTTATCACCACAACTAGTATAATACTATCTGGATTGATAAATCACTACACTTAATTAGGGTATTTTATTTTTAATTAGTTGCCGAATTCCTTTTTCCTTTTGAATTGCGTGTTAATGGTGCCAGCGTTATGATTGGCGGTTCGTAAACTTGACAAGAATAGCTGCTTCGGACAAATAATATATATTGATATATGAAGACTTGAAGAAATGCATTTTTGAGATAAACATTCTGAGTGACACAGGTTACCCTCTAAAACTGTCCAGCTCGAATTAGAGGGTGGTGTGAGGTAGTAGTGATATTTTTTAATTAAAAGATAAAATATCATGATGTGGAAAAATATGATCCATTCACTGACCTTTTGAAGAAGAGCAAATTAGTGCTTTGCTTAAAAATTTTCAAAAAAAGTCGATCATTATTGTATTATGCCGATCGGGATATTGTCGGAGATATTTCTTTTTAAATGGTTCACAGTGAATGATACTTCATGAACCCGCCTCGTGGTAATAGTTGTATATGAAGGCACTAAAAGGGCATGTCTAACTCTGAATATCACTGACCAAGAAACCAGTTGTTTTTATTTGGGTCATAAGCTATTATACCCACTTGTAGCTTATTTCCCTCCCATATTATCCTAAATGTTTGGTGCCATTATGTGGTGCGTAATTAAAGTATTTCGCAGAAACTTTTTCAGCTCTTTGTATCAGAGAGACCTTGACTTTTGACATTTTGACTAAAAAATCAAACAGCATATTTTTCATGACTCAAGTCCGAGTTATTCACAAAATTTGGTGAGGGCATGTGGGAGAGAATTAAGCTTACTATGCGGAAACCATTTTTCAATATTTGACTCTCTATATCCTTACCATTGGACATTTCGACTCCAAGATCAAGATATATATATATATATATATATATATATATATCTTATCCCGAGTGCATGCAGTATTTTTCTTCTTAGAACCACTGTGATCCCAAAACCAAAAAGGTTTTTCCTTTTCCTCAAATGAAAGACATTCACAAAATTTAGTCACTTGCAAGGTCGAAAACCAAAGTTATTGTATGGAAAACATTTTTCTTGGGGGGGGGGGCGGGGCGGTTGATAGCAGTGTCTTTGATATTTGACAATTCTACCCCATAATCAATATTTTTTTCGTCCTAAGAGCAAGCCGTTCACAAGGTTTGGATTAGATATGTGATCTGGAACTAAAGTTATAGTGTGGAAGCCAATATTCTATGGATCATAGTGACCTGGGCCTTTGACCCCAAATCAGTTGGCTCTTTTCTCACCCTAATTGGAAGTTATGCACAACGCTTGTTCGAAATACACGGTGCTGACATTAATTTCTTGAGTGGGAACTAATTGTCTTCTTTGAGTCATTTTTGACCCATAAGTCGATGGCTTTATTCCTTACCCAAAGTAGCAAAGTTTGGTCAAGATACATGGTGCTGAAGCTAAATTATTAGGGAAAACCAGTTTTCTTCTTTGAATGACAGTGACCTTGACTTTTACCCTTTTCGCTCCCATAATGATTTTTTTTCTCTTCCTTACTCCTAAGTGCAAGCCATCTATAAAGTTTGGTTATGGTACATAGTGTTGAAGTTATTGTGTGGTAAAAAATTGTTTTGAGTCGCAGTGACCTTGATCTTGGATCTTTTGACCCCAGATCTATAGGTGTTTGGCCTACCTTAAGTGCAAACCGTCAACACAATTTGGTCAATGTGCGTAGTCTTAAACTACAGTTATTGTTAGTTATTGTGTGGAAACTCAAAATGGACAGACGGACAGATACTGTCATGGCATGATACTCTCTATATAACAGTCGGTGGAGAAAAGATGTCACATTTGACCGATTCAGATTAATGCCTTGTCATGACAGAGTCCACTTATTGTAATGAGAGAGGTGATGCAGAACAAAGAACAACGCAGATTGTGTCATGTCTTTTGGTTTTAGTTTGTTTGTTTTTATTTTGTTGTTTTATAACTTTTGGAGATGATAATCTCAGAACCCAAGCCTTTTTTTACCTCACCTGAATCAATTGCCTGGATCACCATAAATAAAACAAGCATTGTTTAAACGGATTAATGCAGCTGATGGCGGAATGTGTATACAGATAAATAGAAAGGATGGTTTAATATTTTATGGTGAAAGTATTTTGAGAGTTTCATCATGATTCATACATTTATATTGCGTAATACCAATTATACTGTATAGGGAACATGTATGAGCTGAGGAAAACCGAGCATGTTACTGTTAATTATAAGTTTGTATCTGTATTGTCTAGGTTCGAAATGCCCTTATTAATTACTATTCTCTCATGTATTTTACTATGACAAGATGTCAATATCACCACATTTCTTGGTATCATAGTGAACTATCCATCTAGTCTTCAATAGAGGTTCTGGTTTAAGGATCATGCTATAACTAACTTTTAATTGAGGTAAAGTTAAGGAAAATAACATGACAACCACAGAAGGTAATTCATACACATCATAACATAGGCTGAGTCAAACAAATCTATTATATTATTAGAACCAGAAAGCCAGACATGAACTCATTGCACAAGGATATATTCCAAATTTCATAGGTCTTCTGAAGATATGAATTAGAAAAAAAAAAAAAAAGAATAAAGAGGTCAAAAGGAACCAATCGTGTGGGAGAAAAAAATACTATTAAAAATCCATTTCGATATTTTTATTTTTATCAAAAACCTATGATAAAACTTTTAATGCGTCTAGTCTTGCTATACTGTTTGAATGGAACAAAGTAGAATAGTACGTACACTTGAAGGTGTGATCATGTTTTTCTTCTTTGGTTCCGCCATTTTGGAATCCAACTCTTCGTCGGAAGTTACACCTTTTTTGACTTTCAACTCGGCTTCAGTGTATTTTGCCGGCGTGTTCACTAGAGTCATCATTTTATCGCGTTCACTATCTGAGCGTGATAATGGGGTAAAGAAATTAATTATCCGTCGTGCCACATCTATCTCGTATCGAAACATAGCGGCCTTTACAAATTATAAATGGTGCTTCATCAAGGTCGTATCGTTTGACTGGAAGCTAATACTGATGAAAATCGCTGAGACTATCAATTTTCTTTTAGTCAAAAATGTTAATAAAGCACGGTGGAAGTAACCTCAGTACGTTACTTGAATTTGTTTCATATCTTCATCGAGACTGTTTAAATTTGGTAGCACGCCGAGACTATTATTAACCTCTTAAATATTATGGGATATCTTGAGTACACAATTATTTCCAGACGATCCCGAGAGTTGCCATATCTGGGATTAGGAGAATGCGAGAATATCAACAGTCCGAGCATAACGATCAGTGCAATCAAACAAGATCGTTTGATGGCATTTGTTCATTTTCATACAAACAATCATTGAGCAGTGTTGTTTATTTATTGCGGCACTTTTGGCGCATTTAATCTTTTTCTTTTTGCGGGGCTTGGTGTCTTTGTTGGCGCAAATCTCACAAGGGCACGTCCTCTCTGAAACACTGGAAAGTGGAAGTGTGTAGCCAAGTTTGTGTGAATCTGAATAATAAGTTACCTTTACTTACTTTCGACAATTTTTTTGACTGAACTTAAAATTCATTTGTCGAATCTGATGCCACACGAGAGTCAAATAAATACAAGAACACCAGTGTGCGCACTTTCCATTGGACACGGCCACTGGTCTCTCTCAGGCAAATAGCGAAAAAAGAAAAAAGTTAATTTCACTTTGACAACGAACTCTGTCACCTGCATTCTTAATCCCTCTCATGCACGACCTGGAAGATTCCTCTCACGGTTTTATGACATAACATCGTGATGTGCACGTAGAGATTGTGGCCTTGAATGTTTCAAGCATGAGTCATGTTGTATGCAGGCCCAAGAAAGCTCAAATTTTCATGGAGAATTACAAGTTCACAATCTTGCACCACAAGTCTTTGAGGTGAATATAAATGCCTTAATATATATGGTTGTGTGTGCTGTGTGTGTGTATCCACCGTAATGTCACAATCGAAGCAACGCTCGGTACAGTTTACCTGGAAATTAATAATTGTCGAAAAGTGAAACAGTGGCTGTAGAATTGTTTTGATAGACAGGCAGCAAAAATACTGGATCTGTCCATCTAATAAGATATCAATAATTGAAATTGTATTATTTGGCAATTAGTGAAGGAAATCATGTATTAAGTATGTACTGGTGTATATAGACACCTCAGCAGAATAGTGGCTTTATGACAACTAAAAGTAGAGTTATAAAAATCTAAATTGAAGAATTTCCAAATAATAGAAAACATGAAGTACAGAAACATAAAATATGAATGGTAAAGATGCTAAAATTATGTTAAAGGTATATAAAATAAAAAAGATAATGAAGCAAAGAAAGTCCTCAAAATAATTTGTAAAAATAAATATATTTAGTAAACACGATAGCAAGAGAAAATACTATTATTTTTAATTTAACTTTCTGACAAAAAAACTTACTTTTTAATACATTATTGGATTGGTCTATTGATTTTATTTTACAATGGCGTATGAACCGAGACAACTATCGTGGCTCTATTGGCTGATAAGCTCTAGCAGCCGCCCAAACTTTCTCGCAGATTATGAATTTACGCATACGATTGCCATCCTACTCATTTAAAAAAATTCACTCGCCTCAAAGAAATCATTAGACGCTCCTGAATTATGTATAGCTAATTGAGAAAAATAAACTGCCCATGCATTGTTGCATGTAAGGGACCGGCCATTTTAAGGGGGGGGGGGGGCTCTTTCGAGCCAGTAGAGTTGTTTTTTACCTCAATATAAAAAAATTAAATTAATATAATGGATATAATAGGTTCTTTTTTCAATAAACCAGAACACGAATATTTTTCCGAGCTATCTGAGGATCTGACATGTTTTTCGAAACAAATCCCAGGCTCCCACCCTCACCATAGAGAATTGAATGGTCGGTCCCTATGTTATACTGTAAGGAATAGGTTTGGAACTTAAACTAGGAGGATGGCATCTGTTGCTAGATATCGGCATGTTATAATTGCAATACTTCAAACTGACTCCAATAATTTTTAAATAGATGTTCATCATATGTGACACAACTCTATATTAATTACGTAGACCTACTGCAACACATTTTAGTTTCGTTTTCTAGACAAGTTTTACAGACCTTATAAATAATTGGTCTTTATAGCAATTCAGCTTTTGGTATTTCTTGATTATATTCATTCAACACACACTACAATGTATACGAACCACTTCTTCGTTCCTCTGCCTTTGGTCGACCTCTTCCTCTCTTCTACATGCTGTAAAACCTCCAAGTGTTCTTCTCTACCGACCATATTTGATTCTCTTGATCAGGAAGTAAATTCTAATGCCGTACGACCCGTTTGAACTAGCATTATTTATGTCTGTACTCTGCCAGGAAATAGGATTGATTTTTTTAATAAAAAGCAAAACAGACAAGTTCATAGAATGTGTCAGTCATACAGCTTTCTTTGGTCGATTGAAAGAGGAATAGAGAAAAAAGAAATATTCAGAAATAAATAGTATTTCAAAACAGGCCAGCCCCGGTGTGGTAGCATTTTATTTAAAGCATTGTGATAACAAATAGGAGTTTTGGAATGCAGCAGCTTCAGTTGTTGGTTCAATAAGAAATTTTCGGGAGAGAGCGGTAAAAGAAATTTTTTAAAAATATCTAAGCTCGAAAGAAAATCCCAGCTCCCCCCTCAATCCGAAAATTAAATAGTAGGTCTCTAAGTGTGTCGTAAATATATAAGCGAGAGTGTGTGTATGCCGAATATTCGATGATGTTTATATGTACAAGACTTTGCCTACAAGTAACCCTCCTACACAGAATCTTGGCATAATCAAGCATTCAGATAATGTGCGTGTATGCATGTGTGTGTTGGAGAGAGAGAGAGAGAGAGAGAGAGAGAGAGAGAGAGAGAGAGAGAGAGAGAGAGAGAGGCTCATAGCTTGGAAAAACTATTCTTGCTCTGCAAGACTCCAAATGTTTGATATGGTCGCCTCTCTCAACTATTTCCTGTTTTCTTGTTATATCTTTCTCTAAAGTCTTCCATTTCTTGAATGACTTTTGAACCCGTGACGTAGCCAGTTCTTAGGTCACGGAACCTAAAACAAAATCAAAAAGATGTTCAACTTAATTAAACCTTGTTCATTTTCTAGTACTAATACTTCAATTATCTGTAAAACTACTACTCCGGCTAATAATAATAATAATAATAATAATAGTAATAATACAACTTGCATTGTTGTTTGCAGAAACTGAATTACAAGTATTGTCACGATAATAATGGGAAGATTTTTGCATACAGTTTATCACTAAAACTGTTACATTACTATCTGGATTGATAAATCACTACACTTAATTAGGGTATTTTGTTTTTAAGTAGTTGCTGAATTCCGTTTTCCTTTTGAATTGCATGTTAAGGGTGCCAGCGTTATGATGGGCGGTTCGTAAGCTTGACAAGAATAGCTGCTTCGGACAAATAATGTATATTGATATATGAAGATTTGAAGAAATGCATTTTTGAGATAAACATGCTGAGTGACAGAGGCTACCCTCTCAAACGGTCGAGCTCGAATTAGAGGGTGGTGTGAGGTAGTAGTGATATTTTTTAATTCAAAGATAAAATATCATGATGTGGAAAAATATGATCCATTCACTGATCTTTTGAAGAGGACAAATTAATGTTTTGCTTACAAAGTTTCAAAAAAAGTCGATCATTATTGTATTATGCCGATCGGGATATTTGTCGGAGATATTTCTTTTTAAATGGTTCGCAGTGAATGATACTTCATGCTCTCGCCTCAATGTAATAGTTGTATATTAAGGCTAACTCTGAATATCACTGACCAAGAAACTAGTTGTTTTTATTTGGGTCATAAGCTATTATACCCACTTATAGCTTATTTCCTTCCCATATTAGCAGATCATTCTAAATGGTCGGTGCCATTATGTGGTGCGTAATTAAAGTATTTCGCAGAAACTTTTTCAGCTCTTTGTATCAGAAAGACATTGACTTTTGACATTTTGACTAATAAATCAAACAGCATATTTTTCGTGACTCAAGTTCGAGTTATTCACAAAATTTGGTGAGGGTACGTGGGAGAGAATTAAGCTTATTATGCGGAAACCATTTTTCATTGTTTGACTCACTATAACCTTGCCATTGGACATTTCGACTCCAAGATCAATAGATTTATTTCTTATCCTAAGTGCAAGCCATCCACAAAGGTATGGAAGACATCATTATCATGTATTTATAATGCACTATTTTCCTTTTTAGAACCACTGTGATACCAAAACCAAAAGGTTTTTCCTTTTCCTTAGATGAAAGACATTCAAAACATAAAGTCACGGTGCAATGTCGAAAATCAAAATTATTGTTTGGAAAACATTTTTTGTTTGTTTGACCGCATTGTCTTTGATCTTTGATCCTTGCGCCCCATAATCAATATTTGTTTCTTCCTAAGAGCAAGCTGTTCACAAGGTTTGGATGAGATATGTGATCTGGAACTAAAGTTACAGTGCGGAAGGCAATGTTCTTTGGGTCAGAGTGACCTGGGCCTTTGACCCCAAATCAGTGGATTCTAATTGAAAGCCATTCACAACGCTTGTTCGAAGAATATGGTGCTGACATTAATTTCTTGAGTGGAAACTAATTGTCTTCACAGGAACTTTAACCTTGATCATTTTGACCCATAAGTCGATGGCTCTAGTCCTTACCCAAAGTAGCAAAGTTTGGTCAAGATACATGGTGCTGAAGTTAATTATTAAGCGAAAACCATTTTTCTTCTTTGAATTACAGTGAACTTAACCATTACCCTTTTGGCTAACAAACTCGATAGATGACGAAAATACTTCTCATTGTCACACTCTGAAAATGAACATCTAAGAAAGATACTGCCAAAAGGTTTTGATTTCCAATCAGATAACGATTCATATAATAGCTTTATATTTCAAATGAATCATGATATAAGAATTCAAAATTTAGTGGCCAAATTTGTATATGAATTGTTTGAAAATAGGAAAAACGACTGTCCTCTACAGCAAGGTAGTTACACTCTTTAATTGTATGCTAGCCCGTGAAGAAGTGGATTTTCCAATAGAAATAATTTTGAATGATCACTGGAGTGAAATACGACAATATTTTTTGTTCACTGCGCTGAATAGACATTGATAACATTACGATAAAAAAAAATCGACTAACCATTTTGTCACTTGCTTGGTTTAGTGGTAAGTATGGCCACCTCTCATGCTAGACTAGCAGGTTACAATCTCGAAACATCCTTATAACCTTTTTCTTTAGTTCTTTTTTGCCTTTTTGTTTACGTGATTTTTGGCTTGAAATAGGAAAGAGTATTATGTTCCTACTGATATTTTCTTTCGAAATATACACAAAACACAGCAGAACATAAACGGTACACAGTTGATATTATCGAGTGGGATACCGTAAGAAAAAATATGCTACTTCAATCTGTTATACATATTGATAACCAATACGCTTCAGCATAAAAAAGAATAACATTTGCTTGTTGCGAGTGTATAACGGATATACTTCATCTCGTAGGTGAAAACCTCAAGTATTTCACCCACTCAATGAAATATATCCGTTATTCACTCGATCCATGCAAATATTCCCATTATTTCCCATTTCATTTGTATACTGTCTGTTATAGATGCTTTGTACAATATATGAATGAAACTGAATTGAATAGATATTGTAGGTGATTATTTATATGAAGTAAAAAAAAATTATTCCGCTGTGCATCGAGATCCTAAAAGATCTTGGTAACATTATATTTGGAATCATTTTTCACCACTCCAAACGAACCACAATATAGCAGACACTATTATAGCCCTAACCCTAGTTAAAAGCTATTAATGTAGAATGGGTATAGTCAAGTGTACATATACATTCAAATGCACATACACATATATTTGTATATACATAGTCAGCTTCAAAATTGGTTTAAAATGAAATCTTACCCAGAATCAACCACATACCATACTCCTCTAAAACTGGAGATCTCATCAATAAAAAATTCATCCAAGAGCAACATTTTTAACCTTTGCACCTGATAAAATCTAATAAAGTAGTCGCTAGACTGTTATACAAAGAAATAAATTATAGTATTTTTTTAACATAACCGAGGTTTTAGGGAAACGGTTTTAAGCTATATTTGAATTAAATTGTACGAACATTTTGAGGTGTAAAGTGTCTAACAGCATTCATGAATTCATTCTTTGTTGTCTGAAGCTATGCAGTCCATACAAAAAAACAAACAAAGGTAATACCAAACGTTTTAAAATAACTATACGAGAATTTACCCCCCAAGAAACCAATTGCTTAATGTTGAACACTTCTTAGAAAAGTATATTTAAATTACAGAACTCATTTACTTGTTTAACAATGTCTATCATCGGTTAATATATGTCGCACCTCAGGTTGTTATATATTTCATAAATAAGAATGAAATGAAACTAGTCAATAGCATGTGAATAGAAATTACAATATATTCTGCTACTTCTATCAATTTGCAAATAATATCCTAATTCAACTGGTAATTTGTAGCAGTATTTTCTAATTTTTCAAAGATATTACTGACATTTAACACAACTCGAGTTTTAAAATATGACCGCATTCGCGAAAATCTATTAAGTGCTTTTGTATAATATATATTAGTGAACAGCTAAACGTAGAATTCAGATCTTGATAGAAGTTATCAGCAAGACTTTGTTTGGCGGAACCCAAAACTCCTCTTTCATTCTAAATTGTCAGATTACGCAAAACATAATAAATCCCAAGTAAATGAATGCTTTTTTTCAATGATGACCACAAGTTAGGTCTTGATATATGAGTTTCTGTCCAATATTCTAACATTTAGCATGATCCTAAAAAAAATTTAAAACTTTTCAGTAATTTCAAGAAATATAAAATAATTGTATGTTCCTATGTAACTAAACATAGCCTTTCAAGTTCGGAGTAGACCATGTGAGTAGCGGTTTTATCATGCACCCGAAGTACATGGTCAACGTATTATAAATGTAGTTTTTCAGTATCTTGGATTGTATGAAATTCCCAAACTACGCGCATACCCATGGATAACTGCTCTATAAGGATCATGTAGGTGACATTTTCTTAACACTGAAGTCTTCTCTATTTTTCGACATACAAAACAGAGCCATGCAACTCTGAGTTGCTAATTGCTTCTGAGTTAGATCGAAGTTAGTATTATAATACATTAGCAGTCTAAGATAGAAAAAATGTATCGTCAATATTTAAACTACAATATCTGTTTCCTCTGAATTTATATTAAAGTTTCCTTTTTTCGCAGTTCGATTCAAGCGTATTTAACATGCATTGTATATTTTCTATACAGTCAGAGAAGATTACAAGTACCATCTTTATACATGTAGATATTGAGAAATAGGTTTAGCAAAGACAGATCATATGGTATACAATTCCCTTTAATAAGTATATTTTCAAAGTCATTAACAAACAGTACAAATATCAAAGGGGACAAAGCATGTTTTTGTCAAACTCCAATACTATTTATGAAATACTAAGAAGGTTTAAAATTAAAAACAATTTCAGATTCCTAAACATACATTTTATACTTCTTAATAATTTTCCCTCTAAACATAATGTATTTATGTTAATTCAAAGTCGTTGTAATTAGGTATATAATGGAAAGATTGCATAAAGAGTGCTGCGTCAGTTACGCCATCAAAACTGCGCATTTTGTATTATATTCTTCCCAATGTCCTAATTCAGTGTTATTTTATTCAGGATAGAAGCAAACAACTTAGCAATGTTAGACATCAAAGTGATGGTACGATAATTATTTACTTTATTTGGATTTTCTTTCCTAAAAATATGTACCGTAATACCTTGACACCATAACTAAGAGAATTCACAAGAATATAACTTTGTTGTAATGTCAGAACCAGAAGGGAGATATCAAACATGCCGTTCGAACTGAGAAGAAAATCATACAATAAATGATCCACCCTGGGCTGTTTTCAATCAATTTCCTCAGACACTTCTTGTTAACATATGGATTGGCTTAATTAGGATAAACTTTGTTTATGACCATATTCCGATACTGTATCGTGATCAATCACAGAAAGGGCCGAATACTTCGCTATTAAAGATTTAAAATATTCCGGAAAGTCAACGGCAATGGAGTCGATTTCGACGTGTTTCATGTTTCTAAAGATGCAAGACAATTTTGTTTGATTGCTCTTCCTCATAGATTGTCTAGTATCACCTTCGTGAGTATTGTGGATACTGTTTATGCTTCAGTTAGAGTCATTAATATGCCTTTTGAGCTAAGCAAAGTTTGTTCTGATTAAGATTGCCAAAAGGAAATGAACTAAGGTTGAAAAGTAAACCTTTATATTTTTTATATTTGTCTCCACAGGCGTCCTTTACAGAGGTTTATCATTAGACCAATTTTTTATTTATTTATTTGCATTCAAACAATAGGGTCTTTATAGTTTCTTGTATGAAATATTCTGCATAGTAAAACAACAAGATGAAATCCGAATATTTTGAGAGAATAATAATGCAAATTATCTTCAAAAGATTTAGCTAATGGTGCATGAAATTTAAAAACAATCTTGATTGTGTACATAAGGCATTACGATTTCTCGGTTATATGTTGTCTTACTAACTGTTACAAATTTTTGTTTGCACCATCGATTTAAATATATTTTATGCTTTTGTTGTTGCTTGATTACTTTAAAATAGCAACTAGCGGAGCTGTTTACTTTAGATGAATCAAAGACATTTTCTTTCTATTCCGGGATGTATCAGTAGATTTCCTACTGGAATTGGATCCACACAATCTAACAGCCAAACAAATGGATACAATGCTTATCAAGTCCTTAGCATGCCCCATTTTAAATAATGTGTACACTATCTGTTTTTATTTGAAAAGAACGACTTTTATTAGCCAATAGTGTTACTCAAACATGTGACATAATCTTAACAAAATCTAACTGCATACTATAGGCAAGTAAGCCACGTTATTTCAACATCAACCCAAGATTAAAATGAAGTAGAATAGTAATATTTACAAACATTTCATTTTTGTTTACTTTCGTAGGATCCCAGAAATAGATCGTCGTAATTACAAAAACCATAAATATACTCACCGATGTACACATACTATTTTACAGCCTGGATTTACCATTTTTGAAGAGTGTAAAACGTACATTAAAACTTTTATCTCACTCAACAATTAAGTTTCACGGATGGATAAAAAACTTCCATATTTTAACGTTTAATGTCGCCAAATTGAAACACGAAAATGTGAAACAAGCATTTGTTGAAGAATTGTGCAGCCAACTGGTTACAATCGATACAAACTCTGAGAATGTTGAGGAAAACTGGGCATCCTTCAGAAACTCTGTGTACTTAACTGCATCCAAAACCCTCTGTTCCACCACATGTAAGCATCAAGATTGGTTTAATAAGAACGATGCTGCCATACAGAGACTTCTCAATGAAAAACATCGGCTACAGAAGGCCTGCTTAGAAGGCAGCACTTCATCATCTAAGAATTCAGCCTACAACAACATCAAGAGGGCTGTCCAATGCAAACTCGGAGAGTTGCAAGACTCATGGCTGAGCAACAAGGCAGATGAGATTCAATCCTACGCAGACAGGAATGATCTGAAGAACGTCTATGATGCTTTGAAGACACTCTACAGGCCACAATCATTAGGAACATCTCCAACACTGAGTGCTGAGAGTGCCACGCTGCTCACTGACAAAGAAAAGATACTTCAAAGATGGGCAGAACACTTCAACAACATCCTCAATCAACATTCATCTATCAGTGAGGAGGCGATTGATCGACTGCCCCCAAGTGGAAATCAACATATCACTTGCTGATCCTCCAGAACTGACTGAAACTGCGAAAGCAATCGACCTGTTGTCAAATGGCAAAGCACCTGGAGCAGATGCTATGCCAGCAGAAGTCTATAAAGCAGGAGGCTCGCACATGGCACAGAAACTGACTGAACTCTTCCAGTCAATATGGACTCAGGGAACTATACACCAGGAGTACAAGGATGCATCCATCGTCCTCTTGTACAAGCGGAAAGGCAACATACAATCCTGCGACAACCATCGGGGCATTTCCTTGCTGTCAATAGCCAGCAAATTCCTTGCCAGAATTCTGCTGAATCGTCTTGTGCATCACATTGATCAAGGGATTTTGCCATCGAGTCAGTGTGGCTTCAGGAAAGGTCGAGGGACCACAAACATGGTGTTTGAAGATCGTCAACTCCAGGAGAAATGCCAGGAACAGAACTCCAACCTGTACATGACATTCATCGACCTGACAAAAGGCTTTAACACAGTCAGCCGTGGAGGCCTTTATAAGATCATGGCAAAATTTGGTTCCCCAGAGAAATTCAAAGTGATGGTTCGGCAATTCCATGATGGCATGTTTGCTCGTGTTGTGGATGACGGTGAGTCATCTGAACCATTCCCAGTCACCAAAGGAGTCAAGCATGGCTGTGTGTTGGCCTCAACCCTTTTCAGTATGATGTTCTCTGCCATGCTTACTGATGCCTTCTGTGACTATGACACTGAGATCGACATCAGATACTGGACTGACGGCAAGCTGTTCAATCTGAGAAGACTACATGCAAAGACCAAGGTACAGGAAGTGAATGTTCGTGATTTCCTATTTGGTGACGACTGTTCCCTGAATGCCAAATCTGAATCTGACATGCAACACATTATGGGCCATTTCTCTTCAGCTTGTGACAATTTCGGTCTCACAATTAGTATCAAGAAGACAGAGGTGATGCATCAACCTGCACCAGGAAGGCATTACATAGAGCCTTCCATCACAGTAAATGGCCAAACCCTCGTGGCAGTGGACAAGTTCACCTATCTTGGCAGCACAGTCACTTGCAGTTCACATTAATGATGAAACAACTCCAGAATTGCTAAAGCAAGTGCGGAATTTGGCATACTAAGTGCTAATGTGTGGGTGCGCACTGAGACATCAGTCTGCAAACATTACTTAAGGTCGACAAAGCCATTGTGTTGTCGGCCCTGTTGTATGCTTTTGAAACCTGGACGGTGTACAGACGCCATGCCAAGAAGCTGAACCATTTTTACATGGGCTGCCTGATGCAACTGATGAGGATAAGATGGCAATACAGGGTTCCAGACACTGAGGTTCTCACACGGGCAGACATTCCAAGCATCCACACTCTGCTGATGAAATCACAGTTGAGATGGGCAGGCCACATAACCAGGATGTCAGAAGAGCGACTACCGAAAAAGATCTTCTACGGCGAGCTGAAGGAGGGAAAGTGATCTCAGTGTGGTCAGCAGAAACGCTTGAAAGATTCCCTCAAGTCATCCTTGAAAAACTTCAACATAGATCCTGAGTCTTTGGATTATCTCACACAGGATTGCTCCACCTGGCAGAGTGTCATCCATACTGGAGCTACAGACTTTTGAACAGATGAGAACTGCAGAGGCAGTGCAGAAGCGTGAGCAGCGTAAATCTCAGAACTGCAGCACGTCCTCTATTGATGAAGCAAACCCAAGTGGCATCTCCTGTCCAGTGTGCCACAGACAGTTCAGAGCACAAATTGGCCTGATCAACCACTCACGTATTCACAGAAACTAAACCAGTTAGTAATGTCGTGGTCATCTTCGAACTCAAAGGACGAACTACAATAAAAAGTAGGTGCTGAATAGTATATGAAAAAATGTGTTAGATAGTATATCAAAAAGTAGGTGCTGGATAGTATATCAAAAAGTGTGTGTTGGATAGTATATCAAAAAGTGTGTGCTGGATAGAATATCAAAAAGTGTGTTGGTTAGTATATCAAAAAGTGTGTTTTGGATAGTATATCAAAAAGTGTGTGTTGGATAGTATATTAAAAAGTGTGTGTTGGATAGTATATCAAAAAGTGTGTGTTGGATAGTATCTAATAATTTTAACATTACATTTTCAGTAGAGGGTTCAAGTGGCGCCTAATGTAAACATATGGCGTAAATATAGCCCTCTACGAAAAATGTTATGTTAGAAATAAACATTAGGTTCCCGTAGAGGGGTCAAGTGGTGCTTAATGTAAACCTACGGGGTAAATATAGCCCTCTACAGAACATCTCATGTTAAAAATTAACATTACATTTCCCGTAGAGGACTCAACTGGCACATATTACTACGCACAAGTACTTAGTTATAGATTTCTATTTTTCAAGTTTATTTTAAGGCTATTAGAAGAAATTACTAATGTATGTGTTTTAAAAATCAACGATAAGTATAATTATTTAGACTTTACTCATGATATTCCAACTTATTGCTTGAATATTGCTAATGTTTCTAATTTGGTCATAGTTAGTGTAGCTTTTGAACATCAGACCTTACCAAGAAAGAATAAAAGTTACAAAAATATCGTCTAAAGTGTTAAACAACATTGAGAAGTACCTTTGAAGACAGAGACATGTGTAGATGAAACATTGGCAGGATTGATAGATGAAACTGTGTCTGCTACACACTTTCGAAGCAATTTGTCTGCTGCAATATCGTCAGATTAAATCTATCTACCGATCTGTCTGTCTGTATGTATGTATTTTTTGCGTTGATTATACATTGCAACTGGCATTTTTTAACGCATGACTCATCGACTCCAGCAACATCATCGTCATCCTTTATCAAAGAACTTTCAGTTGGATTGGGCAGCATGGGAAAAGCCTTGTTTCGGTCTCTTCCGCATTGATTGATTTTAACTGAGTACAAAATTCCTGCAACACACTTTATCCACATCTATTTAGCTGCGAGTCATTGATGTCAATCATTGGAAGAAATCACTCAATTTCACTCGCATGAGTTATATAATGGAGTACATTTTCACATAATTTCTATTTTACATATCCTTGTGAGACAAAGAAAGAAAGTGATGAGAAAAAGATAAGCAGAATGACATCATAGCTACAAATACATGTAAATGTATTCAAATAATGAAATTTTAGTTGTTTCAACTGAACGTGTAATTTCTTAAGAAGGTTTTAAAAAAATAAGGCTAAATGACATGAATTACTTAGTAGTTTATTTATTTATTCAAGTCAATAGCGTGTTAAAACAGGCACAGAATGACAGAAAACATTGATTAAAAAAGAAGTGCAAGAAACAAGATACACTTTATTTTTATCACAAGACTATTGCCGCCTTCACCTACATGTTGATTGACATTAGTAAAAATTTTAGAATACTTTTACATTGACAATGCATCAGGGTAGGATGTAAATATGTATGTTTGCATGTTGATTTACATTGATAAAATTTATAATATGAATACAACAGCATATATATATATATATATAGCAATCTACTGTTGCTGTAAGCAATTTGCCTCTACGGAAGGAAATAATCTCGTACAAAATCAATTCATTTAGATTTAGCAAGGTCACTTTAACTGTGAAATCGGCAAGGGAGATTATCATAGGGGATGGTATATATCCATACAACACTTGAATTATTAACATTTTGCAAGATTATTTCAGTAGAAAATTCCAGGTGCAGTTTACCGTCGAGAAAATATAAAAAGACCACAAGACAGGAATTAATATATGTAAGTCTCAGGTGGCGTTTTAGAAAAGCTATAGGTTCTCGGCAAGGTAAAACACATTCGAGGTTTAAAAAAAATGGAAGTAGATAATTGTCAGTTAGTGTACTTTTCTTGTCCTCGCCTTTCATAATAAAAATGTCGAACTCTCACTCCCACATACAGAATAATAGATTCATGCAAAGCGTTTACATTTCTACAATGTAAGAGGATTCAAGTAATTAAAGCAATAACGAAACAAGCGATATATTCTAATAAGACAAATATGGTTATAGCTTGCAAAGAAGTTTATTTACGTATAATATTTATTTGAGAAAATGATCTATTGATTATACTGTTAAACTGATGCCTAAAGGTACACTCAAACTCATTCTGACACACACCATTCTATCAAATATTTAGTGGAAGATGTGATGAATCGAAGAAGACAATCTTAAGTCTAACATAACTTGCTCTATTAAATTTTGTATTTTGAAATATATTTTTTTATAGAAACATATGCAAGAAAAAACTAAACATGTTCTTTCGATCTTACGAAATGAAGAAAGCATAATGATATTTTTCTCAAGGTAGCAGATGTCACTAGTGTGCACTCATCTCCTTCTTTGCTCCCTGAGCCACACCTTTGGACAGCATTTGTCCTCCTCGGTAGAGATACAGGACAGGCCACACAACAAACTCTTCGTATGGCCCCTTTTTGGTGTATTCTCTGTGCTTGTTGGAGTCAAATTTACCGTCTGGACTCTTGCTTCCCTCCATAATCAGTTGCGGATCCTGAACAGACATGTACCAACAAACCTCCGTACATTTGTCGATGTATTTTTTCACATTTCCAGATTGCAGGCAGCCTGCCACCACTTCCGTTAAGTACTTTCCATTCAAATGGTCAAGCACGTGCTGCAAAGTGAAAACAGTTAGGATTTATCCATACAAAAATGGACAACTAGTGAGGTTTACATGGAGAAAGCTCACCGCTATATTATTAGTGTTATAACAGTTGTTCGCATACTTGCAAGTCAAATATTAAATGGAAAGATAGTAACTAGCAACATGAAGGCATAGATTTACATGCGCATAGATTCTTACCTTTTTAATATGTTCAAGAAGTTTGGGTGCCATGGATTTTATTCCGTCTTTGATGGTCTTTATTATTTCGGAAGGTACTTTGGTCTCTTCCTGAAATTGTGAAATTGTAGGCAAAACATAAATTGCATATTGCTCTGATCAATATTTAAACTGATTTCCAAGAACTTCTAGTACCAAAACGGACTCCAACAAGAAGTTTCAAATGAACAAGGATAGTAAGAAATAGTACATAAATTTGAAGCTAGAAAAATGACGATGGTTAGGTAAAATAAATCCACACAATCGTCATCTGTTAACCAATGCTTTTGCAGCTATTTTTATGAGGTGCAATGTTTTGCTAAGAACAAATGAGTACAGGTTTCTCTGTCAAAAGACATTTTTGGTAGAGAAAGATAATAGCAGAATTTATAAATATGAATATTTCTACAGTACAATACATACTAGTATTATAAATTGCTATTCATACCTTTGTAAGCACATCATGCAGACAGCATAAGTTTTACAGTTTGGTGCGATAATAAGGTAAGCTAACGAGTACCTTTGCAAATAATTTCTGCACAAATTTACAAATGCGTGGCACAACACATATTACCCAATATCAAGATTAACATCTGAATAAGAAATACAATCGACGTTAATCATGAGACCCCATTTAACTCCTATGGTGAGTAACATTTTTCATTGATATTCTTCATTACAATTTAAACTTCTTTTCCTTATGGATCAATACTAGACTTACTTTTCTGATTTTATTGCATTTAGTTTTAATCTACCGTTATGCAATAGTCTTACCTCATAACCTAAAGTTCTTAATTTGTTATTGAGTTTGTTATCAGGGTCCATAAACTGATTATGATTATTTTTTTAAACAGCATCGAGTATGCATAATTTTGTCATGAACAGAAGAAAAGTCCTTCAGGTCGATTGGCCATGACTCTGTCATACCATCATGCAGATACTGGGCACAATCTTATGTATGGTTAACCATTTACAAGCAATTCCCAAGTAAAACATAATTACGTTTGTTAGGGATCGCACAGAACAATAACTTGAAGACAGTTTTGCTTAATCCATTCATCTTTGACATCATAAAAACAGTATGAATTGTTTAAGAAAACTATATAATTATAGAAATTATAGTCAGGACAGAAAACCGCTAATAAATTTAAATCTAAAGAAGAATATACAAGGCATATTTAATAAGAAAGGTAAAAGTTAAAAAGGTTCAGATTGACAGGAGTAAGCAGTAGATACGAAAAAAGCAAAGCAAATATGTATTCACCTTAAGGTTCCTACACACGTTTCTGCAACGTTTTAAAATGTTTAAAATCTCTGAGGTTTGTAATTCTACCATATCTTAGTAATAATTGAGTTCTGAATATTACATTGAAATCAATAAGCTGAGTTTTCCAAAGTAACTAGAAACTTACAGATGGCACGGATGGTTTAACAAAGGCTTCCTCTATAGTTTTCAACTTTGAGGAAGATAAATCGCTGCATACTGAATGAATTTCCTGAAAGTAGAAAATATTGTACATTGATACATTTATCCCAATTTGCTTTCAGTAACAGTCCATGAAACAAATATGTATCTGTGTATCCGCATTTTTGTTCATCCAATCATGTGAATGGAGATAATATACGCAGTGCATCCAAACATAGACAGGTATTACTCTTCGTGTCGTTACTTGTGTTTTTCGTGTTCCCTCTCTTTCTCTCTTGTAATATATATATTTTCATAGATATATAGTCTCATACCCTAGATATTCTAAAAACTCGAAAATAAACAGCGGCTTATATGATTCATATTATTCATTAGTGACTATTTACTTTTTTATGACGGCTTGCTTTCAAGATAGGATATTTTCGAGTAAGAAATATCGGTAGACAATGAAAAAATAGATTTTGTGTATCAAAGATTACTAATGTATATTACTAGAATGGGAAAATAGTTTGAGAACAAACCTGTCAATGTATCATGGATTTATTACATGTTAATTATATATTAATTGATACATAATTTATTATTAGATTTTGTCATATGATTGTGTCATTATTTGTGTCGTCGCCAACTTTGAGGTATACAAAAATTGTTTCATTTTTTCATGTCGTAAAGTAAAAGAGAATGGAGGAAAGAAACGGCATAAATCATGCAGTGCAACATGAATAAAAGCAATTTTAGCATCACCTTCCTGTTATCCGAAGACATGTGAGAGGCTCTTTAGATTTCTGGATGAATCGAGAACTTTGTTCGGCTCATTCCAACGTATTTTCAAAAATGCCTGTTGACAACTATTCATCATGTTGCCGCGTGTATTTCAAGGCATGGTAACCATGAAGACAGATGCATACTATTTGACCGTTAAAATATTGAGGATGAATTTATATGAAAAGTTGAGTGAGCTCGTTTAATACTGGGTAATCCCACCTCAAACAATTTCGAATACATTTAAAAAGGAACAATGAATTTGTGACATTTTATTTATAACTTATCCAGCAAAGCGTTTACATCAGTTTGATATATAATAATGGTTCAAACGGCTTCATGATAGTTTATGAAAGAAACGACCAAAATACTTAAGCACAGGCGAAAATTTTCAAGATCGTCTAGCCCTAGTCTTAATTGCTTTGAACTATAATTTTGCAGCTATCTGCAAATATATCTCCATAAGATGACATGTACGCATCCTTCACTTAAGCTAATATGCAAACTCCTTGTTAGAGACATGTTTTACATTTTCGACATACACTTACCAGTACAAAATCCCGCAGGTAGGATATGATTTCTCCATCCTTTGTGTCACCCAAGCTTTTCTCTAGTTCATCAAAGGCATCTGTCCATTCATTGTCGTACAGTTCAGAAAATTGTTCTGAGAGCTTGGTGGGTCGGTTTGGGTCACTCAGGTCTGCAATGTTTGGATTGTTGTCTCTGAGTTTGTTTGATGCCATAGAACTCAATCTGGAGAACCAATATATATATATATATATATACAGTGCTGGATTACTCAAGAGGCAGACTAAGCGCGTGCTTAGGGCACCAGCAAAGCAGGGGCACCAAAGAAATGAGAAATTAGGTTTTTATTGTTATTTTTTGTTGTTGCTTAGGACACGAGCAAAGCAGGGGCATCCCCTAAAAAATGAGAAATTACGTTGTTTTTTTTAATTACATATGGAGGGAAGGGATGGGGGGGGGCACCATAATCTTTTCAGTGCTTACGGCCTCTAAAGGTCTTAATCCGGCCCTATATATATATATATATATATATATATTGTTGATGCTTTCCCCAAGTGACTAACAAATCTCTGTATTTTTATGTGTGATTCCATCCAGTGTATATAAAGAATATTGAATATTTTTTGTATTTTTTTTTTTTTTTTTCATGTTTGGCGGAAGACAGTTCTAACACTAAAGAAAATAAATAATTTTGAAACCGCGTTATCTTTACCCTTTGGGTTATACATGTATAATAAATATTATCCGGAACAAAATTTTGGGTTGTCATGTATTGGCATTATTGTTAAAACACGTTGTATTTCCTTTGTTTCGGTCAGTAAAGTTGGTCACATGTGGCCAAGTTAAACGCAAAAGAGTGCTCTTGCCTAATTGAAATATCTGATTTGCCAAAATGTAAATAGTTCAAAGTATACAGTTTTCTGCCTTGTTTAGGATATTATCGAATTATATTCTTTGATTTTGGTTTCAATGACACAACAGTATGCAAATAGATACTTGGTTCACGTTTTTGTGTTTGTAATTGTTAATTATTTATGCTGTCTACCTTGAAAAACGGATCCGTAGAGCTCAAATGCGTTTGGTCAATTTCTCATACTTGCTACTTGCTGCACCATGTATTGTCATCTTTGTTTCATATATATATATATATATAGGTATCTCTAAAAAGTCATAACATGAAGTGTTGAAATGTATTTACCTAAGAAGGGAGTCTTCTTTGGCCTTCTTCTCATTTTCAAGCTGGATAGTCAACTGATTATACTTGACTTCTACCCTGCGAAAGAATTTTAATATCTTGATCATTCTGAGTTTTAATGTATATATAGGTATTGCTAGAAAGTCATCAGTTGAAATCTATCTACCTAAGAAGGGCATATACGCTGAAAATAGAAAATTTACAACAGGTGTATAAGATTGCAAATAATGTCTTAGAGAGAGGAAAGTATCTTCTTCCCGCTGTATAAGAAGACCCGAGATCATGTCTATTGCTGCGCGCATGAGTTGTGTGGGGGTCATATCTCACATATCATCTTTTACCATTTATAATATACGCTTCAAACTCTATGTAGAGTATAGATTCACAATACAATTTTGGGTGTTTTGTATATGGGTATGACAGTCTTGGATTTTGATAGGCCCACCTCAGGGGAATGACACAATGTTGTGGACGGGTGTGTGTGTGTTTACCTGTAGATAAAGCATGTGCATTTCTTTAACTGCAGATTTCTGGATGAACTTATATAAATAGAAATTTTATTTTTTGAAGTTTTATTATATAAGCAGGTTGATTATTCACATTTCTAAATTATTCTCATTATATTCACAAAAAAGGGGAAAAAAAGTCTCCCAACATACGACCAGGTGGCAGAAATGGTGCCTTATTTGTTTACGAACTCTCTGGAATGGAATAGCCACAGGAATTTCAAATTATTATACAAAAAACATACAGAGGTTAGTAAAAGTCAGATTTTCTGCTATCAGGAAGAATGCAAAATTATTAGAAGAGAATGAATCTTATATTATGTTAAGTGCTCATTGCAACTGAAAAATAAATTCACGCATACAAGTTGCTCAAAAACGCCTTATGGTATTGTCCAGATTATCGCCCATTGTCATATATTGAGTGGTAATCACCCCTACTTTTATTATACAATGTCGTGTTAGATTATAAATATTAGTTACTTTGCTGTTAATAAAGAAACAACTTGTCAAATTGCTTCACGAATTTTACTGTGCTCAGTTCATTAAAGGAGTTGCTTCAGTACTTTTGAGGTCTTCTTCAAACCTTCTCTTTTCTTGCTCCAGACTGAAGTTTTCAAAAATAAAAAGAAATAAAACACTTAAGACGCATTACAATTTATATTCACGGTAATCTGGTGTAATGTACACCATCTCGCAAAAGAATTTCAATGGTCTTCCATTGTAAAAGAAACACATAACAAAAATTTATGTTATTAACCTGCTTTTTACCATGTCCAGATTAAAATGACTCTGACTGAATTATGTCTCATCCATGGTAGATAGATTCCTATGAATTACATTAATAAATAAGGTAAAAGAAGGCAGATCAGCAAACAACATCATTAAATTATCCCTATTTCAGCATGATTTGGAAGGGACATATGTTTACACTAAAATAAGTAATACAGTGGAAAAAAAATATTCGCTCAAGATGTATCGTAGTTGTATTGATAATGGCGACAGCTTTCAATCAATCTTTTTCGTTTCACCTGCGAAGAATGTTGCAAAAAGCAAGATATGGCGGTCACACTGTCGGTCTTTCCATCTGGCATCTGTCTGTTATTGCTTTCCTCCGTCCGTCATCAATTTGTCGAAAATTTGTTTCAATGGACTTTTTTCCTATTTGTGTCAGTGCATCATCATCAGACGTTACCCATATCAACATCAAAACAAGCATCTTTAGTATTTATGGGTCAAGGAGGTCAGTGGTCAATATCATAAATGGTAATTTGTATAGGAAGGTTATCGATCGTTGAAGTTTTTTTGTCTGGCAGTTGGGATTGCAGATAAGTTTAACATCGGATATAACATATTTCTAGAGATTTCGAAGTGATTAGTTCAAACAAGGTTATAAAATTCAGTTGGTACAACCTTTCTGTTCAGAAAATATTTATGGATAGGCATCTGATTTTGAACCAGATTTACCAATGTATATGGGAATCCATAAAGACGACACATCAATCCATCCAAGGTCATGTTTTTTACTTTTTTGGAGGATACATTATTAGGATATTTATGTTGTGACTTTATGTTTCGTTTTCATTTATAATGTTTTTGTTTTGTTTTGTTTTCTTTTCTGAATGATACCTGTTGAACTGATTCTTCCACGCTTTGATTTCATGTTCCCCTTCTTCTAATTTTTTCTCTAGCCTGTAAGGTACAATTAGAAACAAGTTACCTTAGATTATGCAACATGTGTCACAATAAATTTTACTTCTAGCATTTCTGATTGTACTAATAATAATGCAGAAACGATTTGGTATATCAGACATTTAAAATATTTAATACTGCATTATTTAAAGTTTGCTGTTTTATTAACAGTTTCAAGAACTGCTCTCTACAGTAGCTTTTGTCGTGTCGCGAGAAATGACATTGCGTTCTCGTGCATGTACACTAATGTTCTCACATCACCACTTTTTTGTATTGAAATATATTGCATTATATCTCCATGGCCTGGTACAATAGGTGACAATTATTTAAAAAATTGTGAATCATTACCTACATCCACCATGACCAACACGATTCCACTGATCGTCCAGATCTTTCTAACATTATACTTTAAAATAAGTTATTTTTCATCTCTCCCCGCCACACACCCCATCCAGCTCCAAATAACCCAAAATGTAACAGAGACTATTCTAACCCTTATCTTAATTCCAAGTTTAAAATTTTGACACAAGTGTACGTATATATTTACATGCACATATACCTGTCCTTTTATATACATACACTCAATTTTAAAATAAACTCTTACCCATAATCAACTACATACCATAAGTCTAAAAAACAACATCTCCTCTGTAATAAATTCATCGAAAATCAAAATTATTAACCTTTACACTTTATAAAACCCAACAAAGTGGTCGCTAGACTGTTTCTATCAATGGATGAATTAGACCATTTTTTAACATACCAGAGATTGCATGGGATACGGCTTTAAACCATATTTGAACGAGACTGTACGAACAGTATGGGGTCTATGGTGTTTCATTAATTCATTCTGTATTGTCTTAATCAATACAACCCATAAAAAAGCTAATAAAGACACATGACACGTGCAAGTATTGAAATAATTGTAACCAAACAACAGATCTCTTAATATTAAACGCTCTGCAGAAATATATTTAAACCACACAGCACATTTGCATATATTGATATGTAGAAGGTCTCACATGATTCCACTATGATTCTTCTAATATTCTTTAAAATATATATCTCTCAGTTGGATATATTTTTCATAAATAGTAAAGTTTGTTCTCAGTTGCATATCAATTGCAATTACAACATATTCTGTTAATTCTATCAATTCTCAAATTACGTCCTAATTCAACTGTTATATTGTGAGAGTATTTTCTAATTTTGCAAAGATATTGATGGTTTATGAAAGAAAGTTTTTAAAATAGTAATTTTATGTAAATATATTAATTAGGAATTAACACGGAATTCAGATCCTGAAGGAAGGTATCCGTAAGTTTTTGTTTGACGGAATCCAGAAAATCTTTTTCATCCCAAACAGCCAGACTTTGCAAAACATAACCCATCCTAAGTAAATTTAATTCATTTTTCAAGTTTCCATTTTCTCGCAATCCGATGCAAGGGTATTTAACATGCCTTGTAGATTTTCTATACTCTCTGCGAAGATTACAAGTACCATCTTTATACATGTGCATATTTAGAAATAGGTTTAATAAAGACAAATCATAGGGTAAACAATTCCCTTTAATAAGTTCATTTTCAAAGTCATTAACAAACAGGGCAAACATCAAAGGTGACAAAGCATGTTCTTGTCAAACTCCAATTTATGAAATACAAAGAAGGTTTAAAATTAAACTTCCCACATTTTTATATTCATATACATACTTGTTATCAGTCTTAATAATCTCACTCCCCCCAACCTAGTTTTAATAATTTAGACTACAGAAAGGATAATTCAATCTTGCAAATGCTTTAGTGTAATCCATGTAACGACATTTTGTTGTTGTTGTTGTTGCTGTTGTTGTTGTTGTTGTTGCATTCAAGAGTCTTTGTAATTAGCTTATCTATTATGAAGATTGCATTCACGGTGCTGAGTCAGTTACGAAATCCAAATAGAGCATCCAAATAGCGCATCGGTTATTATATTTTTCTCTATGTCCCAATTCAGTAATCTTTTATTTAGGATAGAAGCAAACAACTTAGCAATGCTATAAATCAAAGTGATGCCACAATAATTTTTTACTTCATTTGGATCTGTTTTCTTGAAAATATGTACTGCAATACCTTGACACAAGAACTGAGAGAATTCGCCAGAATATCTTTTTTTTAAAAATATCATAACCAGAATGGAAATATACAACATGTCATTCGTACTCAGTTGAAACTCATAAAATACATTATCCACCCTGGACTTTGTCCCATCAATTGCGTCCGACACTTCTTGACGACGTATGAGTTCGTTTTTTTTCTTCAGAACAACTGTGCTTAAATCTCCCAGTAATACATCGCCATCAACACCTACAAGTGTAGAATTTATTGAAATTCGAAATTGAATACATTCTGAAATGACAAAAGTATTCAATTTAGTTGTAGCATGTTCCATGTTCCTAATGATACTAGAAAAATTGTATCATTGCTCTTCCTCGTAAATTATATCATGTCACCTCTTGAGTCTTGTAGATACTCTCTAATTTCCGTTCTAGACATTTGTATTCCTTTTCAGCTAAGGTAAGTTTCTTGTGGTTAAGATTATATATAGAAATTAAATTGAAAGTTGCTAAGTATAGCTTTATATTTTTTAATATTTGTCTCTACAAGCCTCCTTTCACCAAGGTTTATCATTAGACTTGGTTATATTATTATGAAGTTTAATTCCCAGCTCTGATTCCAGAATACAGCAAACATCGCTTATGCTGTTAATTTTGTGACACAATTTGTCCCCTTCGCCTAGCGATATCCGTGATTCCTCTGTCATAAAATGTACCTCTCAAATCATCTATATTATCCCAAACTGTTTCTTTAATCAAATCAGAGTAATTCTCATATCAGGTTGCGACTTTCACGCGAAATTTGATATCACTTCCAGGTTAAGCTTCCGAATCAATCCGGTCAGTAATACTATCTTGCGACGACAAATAAAGAGGAGCATGATCCGAGTAGACAGTAAAATCACCGATCTCGATTGAATCAATTTTGACTGAAAACAAATCCAACTAGTGACTGCAAAAAAACCCCACACTAAACTAATTACTCGTTATACATGTGTATCTACCAAGGTTGTCCCTGCTTGTACACCCGTTTACAATTTTAGATTCCTAGCTATCAATAACGGAAATAATAGCCTGCAATCGTGTTGCGGGCTTTGTCACGGGATATATGGATGCATCTGGAATGTCCATAATGATGACCTGAGGGACTCACTTATTTACTTGCTCAGACCATCATTTGAGGTATGACAAGCTTCAGCTCCTGTTTGACAATATAAATGACCTAATAAGTAGCAAAAGCATTATCTAAATCAGACAGTATATCAATGAAAACACTATTAACATATGCACTGTTCTGTGACGGTATATAAGCATGACAAATGTATATATCAGAACCATCCCTCACAAAATTTAAATCGACTGTATCCAACTAAATTATCACTGACGTTTTTATATTTTTATATTTTTAAAAGATACATATAGTTTCAGCTCATCTCTAAATATATCAAAATGTGGTATCTGTCTCTTTTGGACTTTATATCAACTTTAGACGGTGGGAAAGAGAAATATTCAAAACCATGTAATGACAATGTATGGTCCTTACTTATCCAATATTCAGAACGCCTTACTAAATGTTTATCATGAAAAGTGATTGAATGTCTTCACAGTTCATTTTCTTATCCATTGACCGATCTATACTCCAGGATACAATGTTCAACAAGGCAGGAAATCAATTCCCTGACAGTTCTTGATTCTCAAAGAAATATCCCTTTTCGTAAGTCTATGTATAGACTATTCGCATTTCTGCACCTAGTTTACGTTTCGTTTTACAATGTCATGCAGTTTGTTTTTGTTTCTCTTTCTTCCTGGGGGTATCTGGGTAGAATGTTGTAAGGAGTTCCCCTCTGATTTTCTTCCTTCCTTTGTACCGGCACTGTGTCCTTGAAAACAATTGATAGTGCTACTTATTGACCTGATCTTTGTCAAATCATTAAATCTTGCGTCCAGTCGATGAACCCTTGCATTTTCTCGTGCATTTTTCCAACACTCTTTCAGGAAGTTACCCCAATACCAAAAAACCAGTACATTTTCTGTGACTGATCTTGTATTTAAGTCAAAATGTGCAGCTTCCGGCTCCTCGTTATCGGTGGATAGTTGTTCCACACATTCTTGTAATTGACTTAAATTAACCTAAATACTTTGATTATAGTATTGGAACTCATGCTTGAGACCGCTGATGTCGACATCAACTTGATATAATCTGGGCTGCATATTGCTTTCAGGCTGTAAACTATCTCATCAGTTTGTAATGGCTTTGGGGGAATAGTGAGATGCAGTGTCTCAAAGAAAGAAACTGCCACTGAAACAAATCTAGTTATAGTGAATGGACGCTTCTGTTCTTGATGTTCATTACTGTCGCAGCAAAACACACGCTCAATAATACATAAAATCGGCCTCTACTTTTCCATCCACTGATCTAGGCATCGGGGGACAACAAAAGTCTCTTCAATACTTAGTTTCGTGTGTCATGACAGTCACCATGGCTTGATTTGCGGCCGATTCCACACAAATGTGCCACTGAGGTCATGCTTGGTGTTATCTATCAACCACATATATTAACAATCACGAATATAATAATGTTTAAAATTACTTTGACACAAACATTGTCAGTGGAATATTTTGGTCAGAAGGGGAACACATTTATTCCTTACAATGGTGCATGTTAGGAATCAGGGATATGTCGCACTGAAACTTCTTTACAATACCAGTAAGAGTATTTATCCCTATATTTTAATTGCCTACATACCTAACCCTACCCTGCCCTGCGCTACCATACCTATATATCTATCTTTGTTTATATTTATGTCTGTGTAGTAATGAGTATACGACCATGTTAGATTCTTATTCGTGATATTGGAACTTTATATTCTTTGACATTTAGTTGCCAAACACATACACATTTTCAAGTATTGAGGTTTCTGCCATTCACGGTGGAGAGGTGTAAGTTGTGATGGCTCGGTAGTCAGTGTGCCTGACTCTCAACCGAAAGTGCGTGGTTTCAAATCCAACCATCAGGTCAGCCCGTGTTGGCTACTGTGGTGTGTCCAAGGGCTAGGCACTTTACTCCCATTACATGGGTACTAAATAACCTACTTGTGTTTATGTACCGTAAAAAATAAAACCAAATCAAACCAAAACTTTACACCGCATTTTCAAAGTTTTCAGAGTAAATATATTTTTGGATAACTATGATTTGACATGTTGCCGATGTAAGTGCTCTAAATACCATCTAGGCAGAACAGGCACCATATTAAGATGTGAATACAGACAACACCCAGACTAAAACGAATTAAAGACAAAGAGCCCCAAATATTGTGCATTTCTGACTGACTTTGTGATTATCGCCCTCACATGTAGTTCTCAATAAGTTACAGTATAATGTTGTGGGAACCCGACAAAGTAAACTTTATGAAACATATATATATTTATCCATAAGAGTTTTCTCTTCGCATGGGGAAGAGTAAATGTGTCAGAAACTATATCATTGCCAGACATTAGCTGTCACAGGTGATATCTTGAGGCATGTTATAGCACTATACTGTGGTACTTTCAATCAGTGAAACTATATCATTGCCAGACATTAGCTGTCACAGGTGATATCTTGAGGCATGTTATAGCACTATACTGTGGTACTTTCAATCACTTATTCAGTGAAAGGCAAAGTATGCTTGCTTTTTCCTTTAATATCACACAACATGAAGAGACAAGTAATACAATTAACCTACCACTACACTTATTCATGTGTCGTAACTATCTATGTATCACTAAACGTTCTCGTATACTAATGATTTTACAAATTCCGAATGGAATGTTCGTATTTTATGTCCAACAGGTAAAAACCCACCGCCATTCTATCCTCACCATCACCCCCATCAGATTTTAGTGTAAAGGCCAAGATATACAGTATATGTACTAAGGACAAGGTAGCAAATTTTGACAGGGCCGCGTTCAACAACTGTAAATCTGCTAAGTATGCACATAAAACGGGAGCTCAAACTTACACGTTGTCTCCATTAAACGAAGTTATCTTATACGAATTTCTCCGCGGTAGATGAAACAAATTGGCTGCTATAAAATATCGAGAGCTCTAAGTATGATAACAAAAGAATGCCACTATTTCAAATATCAAGAGAATGTATTTTTGCTTTCAATACACACCAGAAAAATAGTTAATTAAGCAAAAAGTATATCATTCCATGCTATAGCAATTAAAGTCACGATATCAATAACTTGTTTATTACAATGAGAAGTGTGAAAAGAGTGCATCAGTACAGAGAGCCATATAATTCCAATACCATTCTAATGCGACGTGCTTGATATTCATTGCCTCAACTAAACGGGACCCAATTTGAATATTAGGATGCTTGTGTCGATTTTTCTTACAAATTTAAATGCTGGTGTCTTTAGTATTACTTTAGTACAAATGCAGTTACTGCTTTCACTAAAAGGTGTAATCCATCTTATGTGCAAAACCAGCGGGTGAATGTCGCATGGACAACAGAGGCAAATATCTGGGATATATATAAACACACACTTTTGAATGTCGCACATAAGAAGTTGTATAAATAATAATGATAATAATCATCATCATTGTCGTCGTTGTCGCCACTACCGCCACAATCTCTATTGTCATCTAACTTTTCGTCAGCCTATGCTTAATCCATTTTACAATGTATCAACAGTTTAATTGATACGCCGTTATAGGCTGCGGACATGTCGAGATCTACATAAGACACCTCTTTACCTTTCATAAAGTTAGGAAAGATCTTAGCAAGGTTCTTAACGTTGTAACCTTTTGTGTACACTCTTAGGAAAGAACTCTTTCATACGATATGTCTTTTGAACTATTCGTTTTGTAAAATACATTAGTGACACTTGTCCCAGGTCTTGAAACAAATAAATAAAGGAGATATTTCCAGTTTCAATAATGGTATGTGTTTTTCATATCTGAATAAAGACCGGAAAGATGGTCGAGTTCCCTTGATGAGGGAAAAGGAAGACGTTCGATACTGCACAACAATGGTATAAAGTGGATTTTTATCTATATCAACATCAGAGTGTGACAGGCTTGGCACAAAGATAATATAATTAATGCATGCCATCCTGACTGGCTCCTATTCTAAGAATGTTATTGCTACTGCAAGTGTTCTCTCTCACACAGGAAGCTTTTAACAATATTAATTTTAAAAGTGGAGTTCACAACAGCATTATTCCAACGGATATTCAAATACTCATTTACAATGAGGAAAATCAATCCTTATCAAATCAGTAAAGCGTTGACATTAAACTTAAATTAAATTTAAGTTAAATTATTACAGTAACCTTTACAAATTATAGCTAGAATGGTTACTTGGATGCAAACCTCAGAAAAGAAATGGACGAGGCGAGAATAGACAAGAGCAGCAAAGTACTTAAGTATTAGTAATTTTCAGTTGTTCCTAAAGACTTCCAGGTGTTTATATACTTTGTTTAAATATTATGTTAAATGAGAAATATATCGTTCCATACTTTAGCAACTAAATTCACAGTATCATTAACTTATTTTATACAACGATAGTAAATTACAATTCAACTAATTTCTTGCAATGAACATCATTTAAGGATAAAATAGGTTTTTGCATAATGCTTTTTAATGACAATATATTGGCTGTTCTCTGAGAAGGATTTAAATGTAATTTCTAGATTTAATTCCCTTTTGATTTAATTTATAATGTCGTATATTTGAATCGGCTTCCTTGAAAATCTCCTCATTTAAATAAAACCCTAGTCTTTAAAGACAGGAAATATAAAACGACAACTCTAAAAAGAGGAAACAGATAAAGGTAAGCAAATGTTGGAAATTTACCTCCGAAATTTAGAATTGTGTTGCAGAAATATAACGTTAGTAATTTAAAAATGTTTGTTCAACTCATGCTTATTGGATATATGGAAAACATAAAAGTCAATGTGAAAGTTGATGTAGACTAGTATATTATGATAACGGGAATTTACTCAATTTTCTTCACCTACTTTTAATTTTTTTTGGCTAAGTCTAACTTTAGGTCTACCCACTAATTTAAAGATGTGGGAATTTTGGATATCTGCTTCATCAGATCATACAAAGTGCTCATTGGGATATTAGTATTTGGGATTGAAGCATTCTCATATTAAATGCGTCCAATGCCTTTATGGAAAAGTAACGAGACATATTTAAGATTGTTACATACTGTATTTTTTAAACATTATTCATAAGTTTAACATCCAAAAAGTTAAAGCAAATATTTTGTGAAAAAATTACATGCAGAAACAGAGGCAGATAGAGAGAAAGGTTGACTGACAGATAGGAGTGGTGATATTTACTCTTTTGCCACATTTTCATTCTCCTTTATTTTTATCTGCAGCTGGATCTTGTCATCTTCCGATCTTGTCCAGTTTTCCTTATAACTTTGATGAAACGAAAATCATAACATTTTTAAGTAAAAAAGATTACATTTCCAAAATGTAAATTTATTCCAACTCGGACTGATATCGGGTAATGAGAGTATAGCCATTTGAACACAAGTAAAGTAAAGATAAAAAGTAACGGAAATGACATAGTTAAAGGAAAATAAATAGAGTCTTGAAATTCAGAAAAATAAAGTTCTGTTCATTTTTTTTAACAAGTTTTTTCTTTCTCTAACAGTTGAAACAGATGTAAAAACGGAATTTTTTAAAATTACAAATAAGTGAGGATATTAAAGGAATTTGCCATTAGAAAATTGCTTTGAACTGAAATTGGTAAATCTCGAAGACAAATATATAGAAAAATAAAAAGATGGCACTATTTAATTGCAACAAGATATAATATTTATCTACTTGATTCTGAAGGTATTCGTCAATGTGCAAAAATTAACTGAAATCACTCCTACTCGAAATTTGTTATGTCTACGAAACAGCTTTTAATGATATCTTTACAGAAGTCATATAGCAAGTATCAGATATCAGGTATTTCTGAGATGATGTTTATCTTGGTTCGTTTAAGTGGATGGTAAAATCTGGACAAAATTCGAATGTTCAAACTTTCCCTCACTGTAATGCCCCAGTGTATTTTAAGTGGTATTGCCAAATCCGCAAAAAAATCGTTAAAAAAACTATACCTGAGACAAATACGTTTGCCAAATTTTCCCTAAAAGAAAAAAATACCATTGGAGGTTATATGCATGTACCTTTTGATATCAGCATCAAGCTCATTACACCTTGACTTCAGGTGCGATAATTCTTTCTCGTTTTTCTCGTAAGAAGATTTGTTCGTTGCAAGTCTGCAACAAATTGAAAGTTATATATGTGCAAGATAACTAGGTGGGCAGCAGACCTTGTACAGTTCAACAGTGATCAAAATGTATCACTAAAAGCAATCTGTAACACCATTGAATATTGTACATGACTTGTTATTATTCATAAGGTTTAGGGAATTTGTTTATACTTATTTCTTATTGATAATGGCTAAATGATCTTGATGCACAATATTTTCACACGCAGAAACTGATTATTTTGCTTGATATGATTAATAATTGTTTGTATTTAAAATCATCATTTTTAGCCTTTTTATAATTATAATTTTACTGACTCTATATGAGGGAATATTCCTCCATGCAGAAAGTACAATGTATACCTTGTTATCTCTGTTTGGAGAGAGGAGCACCTGTCATTAATTTCAGATTTTTGCTTTTCTAAGTCTCTGCATTCTTCAGTAAGTCTAATAAAATAAAAGTGTGTCATATAGTTTTCAATTAGTCAACAGTTTCCTATAATATTTGAAAGATAAATGTATCTGCAACTATACAAAAACAATTTACTGTGCAATGAAATAAAGTTTAATTAAACGGTTCCCTCTACCAATTCAAAATAGAGAATGTGATATTGTCTGACATGATATATACTTTAAAATGTAAGAAACATATTCTGATTAACCATTTTGCTCATGTATAACTTTTTTGATTGTATACTCTAGAACTCTTGTGGCTTTCCATGCATAGAATGGATATTTATTTCCTAAGTTTTATTCGTCCTGTATAATACCCTCTTTATAATGCCATATATGACGATTGGAATTAACTGTAAAGTTCCAGTCTCCATTATTTACCTGAAGGTTTAAAAGAAAATGTAGAACATACTTAGTAGCGAATGTAAATACTTATATGCTCAAACAATGTATTTGAGATAGTAATTAAGGAGAAATTACTTTTGTATTTGCTTCTGCAGTTTTTGGACTTCTGCTTCAAGCTCCCCCTGCATTTTTTCTTTATTTTTCGATACTGACAACCTGTGAATGTTAAAAATGTTAAAATGATAAATCATGCACGAAGCGTAAGTAAGTATATTCTAACATAACATATTTGTCACATAAGATATTGTATTAATGTCACGATTTTATTATATTATATTTCCTTTCTACATAAAAAGGCATATAATTCCTTTTAGATCGAGTTTACATTATTTACAAAAAGATTGTTACTATACCGTATTTTCACGATTTTGCACTGCTATTGATGTGCGCATCGTTAGAACGGGTGTTAGACAAACATAAATATAAGACAGCTTAAAAATAAAGACAGGCTGTCAGGTAACTGCACACAGGATATTTTTTTCTTTTCTGTCTCATTTGATTGAGATGTACATTGGAATTTGTTGAAATGTCAACAATTAAATGCCAATTGTGTTTTTCAATGGTTACCTTAGAATATTCACTGAGAACAGCAGGAAGGCTGAATGTTACAGATAATATGTGCATTTTATCAATCATTTCTATTTAGAAAAAGTAAAGATGTAGATTGGAGTCAGATATATGGTTGATATAAAATGTTATCCATACTAAATCTTTCCTTCTAGCCAATTTCTGAGATCTTTTAGGCGGCTATGTCATAAATGATTGAGGTAAAAAAGACACATGATTGTGATTGACATTTGAATTACACACGTTTTAAAATATAAAGACTAAATTTTTATTTTGGTTGTTTGTTTGTTTGTTTGTTTTTTTTTGTTTTTTTTTTGGGGGGGGGGTTGGTTGCCATAAAATATTCACTCAGAACCCAATGGCTATTTTTTATGGATAATATGTGCACATTATAAATTATTTTCATTTGAAAAGTTCAAATGTAGATTTATGCCAGATCAATGGCTCACGCAAGATGTCGTCCATATTAAATCTTTCATGCAAAATAATTTCTGAGATAATTTTAGGAATTATGTCATAAATGATCGGTATAGTTCGATAGATGTAGACAATACATGGATTCCAGCCTATTGATAAGATTGTTTTTTTCATGAAATGAGCAGATGACATGCATTTATCATGAACAGGTCAAGTGAAAACAACTTCTATGAAAGGAGAACGCTGAACTTTACATGCTTAATGAAATGGACAAGTGCTGTGTACGAAAATTTTTTATTTCACACACATAATATAATTTATAATGTTCAGTCGTTTATGCAGTATCTATAACTCTAGTTTGAAGTTCGTACCAGTGTTCATCAGAAGCAAGGTCAAAAGTAGTATTGGGACCTGTTACACATCACGCCAGCTCCAGAAGCGAATCACTTCTTTATTAAGCAGTTGCTTAAAAACCTATATATGCATACAGTCTGGTTTATAATCTGCTCGCAGATCCATTGTTTTAAAAAGCAAATACACTGCTTTTGATTCCATAAATGATATAAAATCAAAGAATTTCTACCAAAGTATTTCTTAGAAAGTCCAGCTTATCATATTTCAGTATCATATAATGTATACTCAAGAATATTGTGGGTTTTTTTTCTTCAGCAACTCCCTGTCATCTGCAAACAAATGAAATATATAGTCAGTTCAAGGAGCCATTTTTTCACTTTTAACATTAGAGTAAGAAGTAACCCTTCACCTATGAAGAGAATCTACTGCACTTGTTCTGAAAGTCCTCTTAATTCTTAGTTCAAGCACATTTATCTAAGTGCTGATCTTTGTCGCAGGATGATTCTTTGCTGTGCCTACTCGAAAACATGACAATGATGTCACCAAAGTTCTGCTTCTATTTGTGAACACCGATAAACATGGGAATAATGTAGGTTGGCGTAATTAACGCAAGTAATTGTCTCCGCCCTGGCCGTACTAGTATCAAAAGTTTGGTACACAGTACTGCATAAAATCACTTCACAGAATGTAGTTGTTCCCTTATTTAGGCTATATGCATGGATTTCATGTCAATGATCTCTACTAGACCAGCCTTGAACGTGGCAACGGCAAGGGTGGTCATTCTGTTGTAAGCCTAGAGGTCTTGAATTCCTGTCTATTGTTTTATTTTCATAAATTGACCGACATCTGAGCTTCAGAATTCCTATAGAAATATTTTAATCATCTTCAAAACTGAAAATAGCATAAAGCAGTTTTAGTTTCCAAGTGCTTAAATTTTATATCTTTCCTAGTTTTTGAAGATATAATCACTTTGTTTCATGCTTTTTGCTATAATTTCTTTTGATCGAAGCTAATACCTTCAGTATGTACTAGAGTCTTGGGTGTGTCTTTGCTTGCATTACATCACTCCTCAAACATGAAATGCCAATTTTCATACACGAAGTTGCCTATTGCATGTAATGGGTTTCACAGATTGACCAAACTTTACGGTTTTGTGAATTGTGAAAACAGTGTCTCTTTTTCTAGAAAAGGGCAAACAAACTGGAAATTACTATCGAGATTGTGCCATTGATTATTTCTTGTCGAATACAAAAAGAGGAAACATGGCTACTATAAGGTATTGTGCTTTAATTTAATTTTCCATTGAAAGGTATATTATCAATATCAAGTTGAGACAAAATGTAAGATTCCGGATTTTGAGGATATCCAAATATGTTTAAGCTAACTGAAGCTATGAATTATGTAGATCATTGTGCAAAAGATTATATTGCAAAGAAGTTCACAAAATTGTGTTTTACAATTACAAACAGTATAGACCTAGCGGAAAAAAGTATAATTTATTTCAAAATATTACCTTCCTCAATTTGAATTTGCATGGTTTTAAGAAAAAACCTGTATCTTGCATTCCTCTATAAAGATATCAGGACTATGAAATTCATGTACGAAGTAATACCTTTCATTGAGTCTCCTTATCTCTTCTTTAAGTCCTCCTATCTCCTTTTGATGGCTACAGTTTAGAGCGAACTTCTCATTCTCAGATTCCTCAAATTTCCTTTTTACACTGAAACGGAATAAATATGCTGGATTATATCCATGCAAAAATCCTATAATGTGATATAAATCAAAACTAATCAAGCCCATACAAGTTGAGGAAATGTATATATTGTCATGTGTTGAAGAGTAATTTCATTTGTTTTAAAAAGACAACTTTTATTTCCTTAAAATATAATATAAAAGAAATATAGGACAAAGGTCTTAAAAATATCAAAACAACTTAAAGTTTCCTGTGGTCATGGAATGGATTGAAAATGTAATTGGAAAATGTTTTTGTACAAAAATCATTTGTAATCATAACTTTAGAAACATTTGTGTGCATCAAGAGAAGGATAGTAAATGTGTTGGAAGCTAAATATATACTGCGTGATATATATTACAAGAAACGAGTAATTGCATATTTCGTCTGGAAGATATAAAGTGTTTACATATAAACCGTACTTCGGTTATTTGCCATCAACAAAAAAGTTGTATTTTGAGATTCCTGGTCTTGTTCAATGTCTGAAATTCCTATCTAGATTGTTATATAAATTAATTCTTATCTAATACAAAAATATGGAAACAATATTACTGTAATGTATTGGAGATAAGTTTTATTTTCTTTTAGAAGGCATAGATATGAAAAATTAAAAAAACGAAATGATATGTTCCACTACAGTTTCGACAATATCCAACTATAATGCGCAAAAATGAAACACTTTTTATAGGGTCAAAGTTATTTCATATTTCATAGATGTTTTTTAAGTCTATTGGAACTCAAGCCTTCAGCATAAGTGGAGCGTTTTAAGGTGAAATAACTGCGGTATTGTTTGACCTTATGTTGCATGATTTAAGACTAAATGAGACGGGAAAATTTCTAAAATTGCATTTGGACACTCTAGCATAAAGTGTGCGCACAGTGCGCATCCCGCCTCTTAGAAATGCATGTGAGATGGGCTAAATAGGACGGAAGAAAAAAAGAATCATATCCTATTAATCTGAACCAAGTGTAGCAAGCACAATTTGAAGAGTGCCCAATGATGTAACATTTAACATCGACCAAGACTGTGTCTATATGATGTCAGGGTATGACCAAACCACGCAGTAAGCATATCCAATTTTAAAGTTGAAAAATGCAGTTTTGAACTTGACCCCTTTCTGTTCCTTTTATTTCCCAGGAAGTCATAGGTCAAAAGAGTAAGCCATGACTTTACTGTAAAGGTTCCAAATTTCTGAAGATTTCGAATCTAACTTACATTAGAAACATTAATGCAATATGAAATTAAATTGACACTAACAAAACTATTATGTGTTTGGTTTCATTTTCAGTAGTATCTAAGCTAAATAAAGTCATGGATTTAGTTGATTGTTGTGCAAAAGAGATTAAGTTTCAAAGGTAGTTGTATTAACAAACTGAAAAAATGCATCAAAACTTTGTGTGGATCTATGGGACTATAATATATTTTGTTATACTATTACATCTCTTATTAGTTATTTTATAGACATTTCAAATATATATTTACAGATAAACTAGAATTATGACAATATTAAATTGTGTATTTTATACCTTGTTTTCTATACTGTTCTTGATAATAATGGGGTATTTTCATACCATGCTTTCGCCTATGTGTCATAGTATCAAAGTGTTTGTTGTATTGAGATGCTAAATCTCTGTAAAATTAACGGTTCTGAAGAAGTCATCCTAATAATTAGTTAAACCTGAACTGTGTGTATCCTTTTGAATTGAAACAATTGAACATACCTGCATACATTCTTAAATTCAAATGAAAGGAAACTATCTCATTTAAAATAGAAAGATGAAAAACGGAAATTCTGTGAATATAGTATAATATAAGTCAAGATCAAATCACGTAGAACCTTTTATCTATATATATAAAGAAATATAAAGCAACAAACATTTCCCATTCTTCCTTTGTAACGGCATCCTTTTCATTTTGCTGTATGTTTGCCGCTTGATGTTGCACCTGTTCCTGTTCCTTTGTTCTGCGAAAATATAATATCATGGCTTAGATCTTAAGTCATTATTATCATATATATATAATTCTATCTCTCTTTCCCATTGGTTACTCTGTGTAAATTTCTTTTGGAATCATTAAGAAGCAGAGGTGTCGGTGTCCTTCTTTTCTATATTCATCATTGTAGTTATATGCAAAGCTTCGATCAATTTAATGTTGCATGTAGCATGCCTATTTGCTACAAATAATATACAACATACGTACAATATCTTGTTTATATCATGCATGAAAAGAGAAATGTGAATCGCGATTTTTGTTCCACTAGTACAATCTCTTAGATCTAGCTGCAATAAATATAATTTATTTAAAACATCACCGTTATATGTATAAAATAACATCGTTTTAAAAGAAAATCAGTATCATGTATTCTGCATGAATTATATTAGGGCTAGACAATTCTTTTCTGAAGTGATACCTTTTCTTGAGTCTCATTATCTCTTAACAAGTATAATTTATTTCAAAATATCACCGACATTTGTGTAAAATTGCATGGTTTTAAGAACAAATCAGTATAATGCATTACGCTATAAATATAATAGGACTATGAAATTAATTTATGAAGTGATACCTTTCCTTGAGTCTCCTTATCTCTCCCTTAAGTTCCCCTATCTGTTCTTGATGGCCATATTTTATAGCAGCCTTCTCATTCTCAGAATCTGCTAGTTCCTTCGTTAGTCTAAAACGGAATAAATATGCCGCATTAACTCTCTCTCTCTCTCTCTTAGCAAATTTGATCAAACATTTGAATTGAGAAAAGATATACGTGTACATTTTTAAACCCGTCGTATCCTGCCAACACGCCAGGTTAGACAGTAGGCACAAAGGTCTCACTTTTGTGTGGTTTCTAACAATGGAATGCTTCTTTTTAGGAAGAAGTTCAAAATTTTACAGATGGACAAAATTATATATATATATATATATATATATAGTATGTATGCTGTATCTTTGATATACCACGAGTTGTATCAATTTTTTAATAGAAGAAAATTCGGCAAGCCTCATTTCCTTTCAATGAAAAATTTATACAATGAGTGGTATATCAAAGATACAGCGTACATACTATACATATATTGTATTTATGCTACATACAATTTACGTGCATTTTACATTTTAAAAAGGAGATAAAATGAATGCTGGCTGATTCGGACCATGGTTGATTCGGACAATAGCTGATTCGGACCATGTGAAATATTAAGTTTCGTCTTGGATTTAAAAGTGATGTTTACATTTGTTAAAAATATGATATATCTCATTATTTCCCAGGTAAGTTCAGCAGTTCAAATCTGCATTTAAGGAAATATATATATATATATGAAATGAAATAATGTAAGACTGTTCATCTCATTCACCTTTGTGCAAAATTTAAATAGTTTACTTTATTGTACTGAGATATAATAAAATTAATAGCACCGAAAAACAATCGTGAAAACAGTGGCCATGTAGTTAATTTGTTTTCATCTATATATTTTGGTCTCAGTATGCTAATGTTTTGGTTAGATTTTCATCTCTATATAGTGGTCTGAGTATGTCAATTCCTTTTTTTAAAGTAGATTTATGTTGAATTTATCTTTATACTAAATAAACGTTATATACTAAAACAATGAGCACCGTAAGTTATTTTCATTAGCTAAATTTATAATGTATTATTTAATTGTATGCACATTATTACTGAAAGTGAATTGGCAAAACCCGTTTGATCAATGCAGCTATTATTAAAGCAATATTGATGTCATTGCCAATTTACTGAATTTAATACCATTTTAGAACGCAAAATATAATGCTGACTTAAAATAACTTTGTGATCTTTGGCTACATGGAAGTGTTATTATATTATATGTGTTTAATATAATAAAATATCTATTCGGAAATAAATATTTAATGGATTGAACATGTGCTTTCAATGAAATATTTTCAAAGGTTAAAATGAAAATAAGCGAAAGTAGTAAAGTACGTTATACAATTGTGTTACTCATCAATGACAGTTTAAACAACATTTTTGGGAGTAAATAATGCGAAGAAAGCATGATTTGCAAGAAAAATCAATAGAAACCACGGGTAAATTTATGTTATATTCTCTTACTATGTTTGTGAAAAATAATACTAAAATAAATCAGGTATATATATATATATATATATATATACGAATACATGTTACTGCATTGGCCATGTTTTCACGATCTGTTGCAGTTAATAATTTTTTTGCAGTTAATAATTTGCATAATATTATACCATTCATTATGCATTCACAGAAAACAAATAACATACTGTGCTCTAAACAAAGATTTGTAAAATATATTTCATCTTTCAACAGAGAAAACACCTCCATTTATATTTTTCTTTATTTTAATTATTGCGAGGTCCACCAGATTAGCAGAATATAGACGTATAATATTGTCGTATGATATTGTATTGAAATAAATCATAAATTTGACCGAACCCCAGTTTAATTTTCTAGTATAAAATAAATGAACGAGAATTTCGCAAAAACAAGGTGCATGAGCTGCTTTGAAAATAGTTCACTATTAAATTGCCGATGCGAGATAAACAGTCTTACATCATTATAACAACGCCATTATGTCGCGTAAAATCGGGGTTTTGTTTCATTGAATGCAGATTTGAACTGCTGAAAGTACTTGGAAAATAATGAGAAATATCATATTTTAAACAAATGTAAATATCACTGTTGAATCCAAGACGAAACTTAATAATATTTCACATGGTCCGAATCAGCCTGGCATTTGGTCCGAATCAGCCCGTAATTGGGCCAAATCAGCCCGTGGTTTGGGCCGAATCAACCTAGTCCGAATCAGCCATAGTCCAAATCAGCCTGTTCCCGATAAAACTGATGGCCATAAGCTGTGCAATGGGAAGGGAGTGAACTCTTCACAACCCCTCTCATTTAAGTACTTCCAAAAAAGAACTTCTTTAGTGACTCTTAATTTCCTTTAAACTTCATTAGTGTTCATTAATATAGGTTTTGTTTTGTATTTAATAAATGAGATGAACAAACAGAGCTGACATTTAACATTCAAAGTATTTTCATAATGTAAATGCAAACATTGCACTTGCAGCGTTCAGTGTCATAAACAGTGTCATGGCCATTTGCATAGAGCTACAAGGCATGTCGAATAAAGTCGTAAACCTCAAAATAACGAAGGAACACGAGGTAATTAAACACATTTAATTCTAATTACAGTTCATTAAAGTCGTGACTGTCCATATTTCGCTCGTCCTACTACCTGTCACTGTCACTTTCTATAATTCACCTACGTTTCGGTTGTGGGGCCCCTGTATGAGAAGTCGACTGTTGAAAAAAGTTGACCGAATTAGGAATCTCAATATACCTTGTTTTGCGGGAGGTTCATAACAAACATATTATGTACTGTGATGTGTGATCCATAGAATGGGTTGATGATAGTATGATTCTGTTGTATATTACATGTATAGGAACTTGAGATATTACAGTCTTATGCGGTGCAGTTTGAAATTTGTTTGTTGCTGGGTTGGGGGTTGACAGTATCATTACTCGGGTGGTCGGTGTTGCTCAGGTAATTGGAATATGTCTGTTGTTGTTTGTCACTGCTGTTTTAGTAGCTGTTTATAGACTGTACATGTTTGTGGCCAGAAATTTGTATGATATCAGTTGGGTCAATGTTTCTGTCTCATTACTTTTGAATAATCGTCGATCCTCCTAACTTTGTACATCCTTGAATCGTGCGCCATGTTTCTCGCGACCTCACGTGCTTGTTTTGAGATCGTGACGTCATCAACTGGATTGCTAGCGTTCGTTGACAATGACAGTAAGTGCTTACTAAGAAATATTCGATGAAATGAAATTTAAATACGAACTACAATTCAAATTGAAAAAACACAATGAAAATGGACAATTTTACTAATGCCATATTTGCCTCAAGTTTGTGGCCCTGGCGTGAGTGTTAGCTGTTCAAGCCATGGCCACTGTTCACATGTTGGTTTTCTTTACCATTTTATTAGTAGGACATCCACGACAGAGATTTCTCAGACAACAAAGGCAATGTAAAAACTTCGTTTCTATAATATGCCCTTCTTATATCATGTTAGAAAACATAAATCAAATGGAAGTATGCAGTATGAAATTCTTTATTGGATTATTGTAATGTAGGGGGGAAAATCTTTGTTGTGACATAGCCTGAAGAAAAAAAAAATCTTTTACAAGTTCAGTGTATCATTAAATACGATAATTATATCGAAATAGCTTAAAAACAAAATAATAAAAAAAATGCATCCTATTTTAAAATTTTTTTTTTTTTTTTTACTTTTGGCATCATTTTTGATATGTGTTTTATTGCAGTCAATATGCGTACAAAAGCAATGAAATATATTAAAAATGCAATTGATTAAAATATAGAGACATTATAAACAATCTGTTTCCACACTTTGTCCTAATTGTCACATTCCAATCTTACATCGCGTGGCCTTTATTTCAGGGGCACGAACCATAGATGACCTTCCGGAAATAGACAAATTTTGACACGCTCAGAAAAACGGTAGCTCGCAAAGGATTTAGAGAGTTTATAAACATTTATCAACAATGAATAAGATATAGTTGAACACTTTCTATGGTTATTTGAATGGATTCGCACAGTATTATAACGAACGCGTTAAAATTCACGTTAAGGGCACGAAATATGACGGACCGAGGACAGATACTTCCTGCTAATGGTGTTTGTCAATTTCTTTCCCTCTGTCATATTTGCTTTTTCTTTCATTATTTTCAACATGCATCCCAGTTTGTTAATTTCGACGACTTGTTTTCTAAACCATTTTGGGTTTGTGGCTGTGATCAGCATAATATTGGGAGCAATATAGAAGGGATCTTCTGGTGTACAAAATTCTGCTGGTCTCAGCTTTGTATAACTTTTGTAGATAGCAATTGGATCTCTCTTGTGGCTGTCTTTGTTTTGATACATTTTAGGATTAATGACCCTGATATCTTTCACATTGTCTCCTGTTCTTGTTTTTGTCTGCCTTTCATTGAGTTTAAGGTACTCCTGGCCCGTCACATCTTTGTTTAGTATAACATCCCCCGATGTCAAATTGTTCAGTCACTCCTCTCAAACCAAAATGCAGAGAGTTGTTAAACCACAATGGCTTCAGGTGTTTCCATCCCCATCAGTTCTTTTTTATACAAAGCATTTATTTCTCCATCTGTGATTGACTGACTGCGATTGGGTTTATTTCCTTTTCCTTTAGATTTTAAATCTTTTTGCTTTTCCTGAAGAGCTAAACTTGTAAATGTAAAATTTGTGTCATTTTCTCTTATTTGTATACTTGCATATTTCTTTATTTTTAGGTTGCGATCAACGGAACTGATAATGCTTCTTAAGATGTTGGGCTCAAACTCAGATCCATCTTTTTCCAAACACTGAATATCAAACAGGCCAGGTGCTGATCCAATTCAGATGGTGGAATTTCATGAAGTTTCTGGATTCATTTTTTACTGCAAGAATTCAGTCACAAGCCCTACATCAAAGAGTATCTTTTTAGAGTATTTGCATTTTGCTTGCTTTCTGTAAATTTCAATATGTCATTAGGATCATGGTGTACAAATATGTCTTCACTGACAGTCTCACATTTGAACACATAATTGTGTTCAAACTCTTGAATTAAGTCACAGTTTAGTAGACTGAAGGTTGCTTATCATCTTGCTCCTTTTCTGATGTCATTATTTTCTTTGGTCCACAGAGTTGCACAGAATGTTTGCAGATTTATTGCAAGAAGGAGAGGCTGGAAACAGCAGTGTTGACAGAGATGACAGCAGACAACATAGGGTGGAGCTCAATAATATTTATTTCCTAGACTCAGTATGTTTGGTTTTATTTGTTTTAAAAAAATGTAGTTTATATTAAAAAAATTGAACATTAAATTTTTTTGGTGTTATTTTCTCAGTTTTTAATGTAACATTCCCAGAAATCCATAACCAAGATCAGAGAGTATAGTAGCTATGAAAACATTACCATTATGCGTATGCATGCGCCATAGGCAAATCACAATTTGATATACCTATACTATGGGTATATCAAATTGCTTTATACCAACACTTCAAAAGCCATGTTATATATATATATATATATATATATATATATATATATATATATATATATATATATATATATATATCGTGTGTGTGTGTGAAGAGAGAAACAGTCAGACACAGACAGATAGTGATAGAGACAGCGAAAGACAAGAGAGAATTTCCTTGAAGTTAGAAAGTTAGATTTCGTCCATAATCAGGACTCGCAAGCTACGGTACCCATTGCCTATTATGCAAGCACCAGCCCTAGTCATGAATATAGGCAGTAATGCCTAGTAGTCATGCTGGCTCGGCAAAACAGTAATTCACTGTCATCTGAATACACAGTCACTCCGGATTCTTTTGACAGAAATCAAGGTACAGTATATAGAAGTTGTTAATATAAGTTACAAATACACGAAACAGAGCCGAAAGGTCTATCCATGGATTCTATTTTGCCACAGACAACAGACCTAACAAGCCACACTGAGGCCAGGTTCCTTACAACTCAGAGCTACTTGAAAGAGATCGTTGGATCTAAGAGTCGAATTTACGATTCACTGGCTACGTGCCAGGCTGTGTACTCTACCGACTGAGCTATCCCTCTCCTCTAATAATAATAATACCAGACAAGCATATGTTGCTGAAATATATTTCTCAAAGTAGATAAAACAAGCAACCTAACTAGGTTTCCTTAGTGATGTGACAGTATAAATATATACCAAAATGTAATAGACGAAATATGAAAGTATATGTGGATTTAGTACATCCACAAAATATAATGCTCCCTGGTTTGATGAGCATTGCACAGAAAGAAAGAAAATATTATAGAGCAATTTTAGTTAATTAAAATTTGTTTAGATCTGATGTAAAATAAAAGGAATTTTTAATAAAGAAAAACAAAATACAACAAATTTCATGCAAATGTAAGTTCATCTGTAATACATCTCAAACTCGTAAAAGTACACTATTCTTGTAAAAATAATCCAAGAGAATTTGAGAATTATTTTTTAATGTAGAATAGTTTACAATATCGCGCTGAAACTTCCTCGTAATTTATGTGAACATTTTAAAGATTTTGCATCAACATTGCCTGAAATAAAATAGATGAAATAGAACAAAATACTAAATAATCACTGTGAGTGGGGATGGGATTCATATAAACTAATATCTGCTGAGTTGGAGAGACCAATAATTGCAAGTGACCTTCGTGCAGCTGTTCATAGTTAAAAACAAGATATGCCTCAGGGTCTCGACAGAGTGTTAAAAGAGTACATATTTGGGGGGGTCCATTATTACAGATTTATTTCTCACCTTGGAGTAATGGATCTATTGTGTCAGTTTTTAAAATGGAACATTCAAGACATGTTAATAATGATTGAGGGATAACATTGCTTAATTGTGTCCGAAAAGTTGTTAATAACAAGTTGAATCAAAGACTTTCCACTTGGCCTGCCAAAAATGACTTCTTCACTGATGTACAATTTGGATTTAAAAAGGAGTTGCACGATATATTCATTTTTTATGCTCATTTGTTTTTAAAGGAAAAGGACGTGCGGTGAACCTAATGTGTGAAATATACGATTGTTTTTTACGTCCTATCATATGGTTTTTTGTATAGTATGGGGATTTTTCAAAGCTGAAAATATAGAATGACCACACTAAACGTCGAATCTGCGACCCTAGGATTACGAGTCCGTTACATTGCATTTTCTTTTCACAGTCATACTTTTCTGTTCTAAAATGGAGTGAGGATACAATAAAAAAAGATGCAACCTCATAACACACGATTTTTTCTCTCGTACAATTAACACTAATAATTAGTAAATTGTATTACATGTCATGTTCGAAGTAATAAACGAGCAGAAAAAGTCATGTCTTTATAATGTCATATATTAGTTTTTCCAATATGACACATACAGCTGTTTTGTTATTGGTTGCCAAGCAACACAGCCTACCTAACTGCACTACTCTTCCCCCACCGTATGTGGCAGGTGCACACTAATAAAGTAGCATGTGTAGTCCTTGCTTCACGTTAAGGCGAGGAGTAATGGAGAATATATTAATTTTGGATAGTATTTCAGCCCTTTGGGACCTATGTACCTGAAATCTATTTAAGAAAGAACGCCTGATTGGCCGATGCGGCAAACTGACATTCGGGTGCAATGCTAAATTATTGTCTCATATGGGTGTTGGTGGGACATTCAAGTTTTTACTGATGGGACCCTGTGAATGCATTCACATATATGGATCATTCTGCACATACACACCCACACTATAGTTTTAAAATTTATTTTGATAGTTTCGAATTTGGATCCAGTTTTTTTTCTTCTAATTTGAATCAGAAAATGCTGATTTACATCAGTTGGTGACAAATTTTGAAGAGAAAGAAAGAGAGGACAGCACTCAGAGTTAGTAAGCAGTGTCACACAATTTCACGACTATTTCAGCTAATATTCAGACTTAATGTCCCTAATGTATATATATATATAAATATATAGTTTCAAACTCATTTGTTGAAATATATATAAGAGGAGCCTCTTCTATTGCCTTCCTCTAACTTTCAAGCCGTTTGGCCAATTGTTTAATCTTGGCTTCGACAGACAGTACGCACAAAATAGTAAATTTACAACAGGTGTAAAAATCTGTAAATGATGCCTTTGAGAGAGAGAGAGAGAGAAAGAGAGAGAGGACAATATTGCCTTCACTCATTACAAGAAGACCCAAGATCATGTATATTAGTGCACGCATGCGTTAGTATGTGCATCATGTCTCACAACTAATTCGTACCATTTATAATATATCCTTCAAAATATATGTACAGGATTGATTCAAAATAAAATTTTGGGTGATTTGTATATGTGTATGGCGGTTTTAGATTTCGACAGACCCATCTTGGGGCGGGGAAGGTGCACAGCTGGGAAATAAGCGGGGGTGTTTAACTGAAGATAAAGCATGTGTAATTCTTTTCACTTGCAGATTTCTGGATGAGCTTGTGTCAAAGGAAATTTAATATTTTTTAAGTTGTATTATATAAGCAGATTGAGTATCACATTGACAAATTAGTCTCAAAAGGAGAACGTGTGTTCCAATACAAGACGAGGCGCCAGAAATAACGCGTTATTTGTTTACTAACTCTCTGGAATGGAATAGCCCCAGTAATTTCAAGTTACTTTTACAACAACAACAACAAAACAAAAGAAAAAAAAAAAAAAAAGCAACACAAATAGAAAAAAGATACTGTAGTTTATAAAAGTCAGATTGCGTGTGTTTTTTCTCCTTCTGGAAGAAGGTGAAATAATTAGAAGAGTATATATAATAATATCCTGTTAAGTGCTCACTACAATTCAAAATTAAATTCATGTGTAGAAGTCGCTAAAACACCTTATTTTATCGTCTATTCTCTCCTCCATACTCATGTAACGAGTTGTTATCATCCCTACTTTACATAAACAATATCTTGCAATATTTAAAATTATCAGTTAATTTTCTGTTAATGCGGGAAGAAAACACTTTTGTATGCTCAAATCATTATCAGAGTTGCTGCATTACCTTTTGAGCTCTTCTTCAATGCTTCGCTTTTCTTGATCCAGACTAAAGTTTTGAAAAATAAAAAAGAGGGAAAATCGAAGATGCAAGGCAATTTACACTCACTGTAATATGGTGTAATGTATACCATCTCTCGAAAGAATATTAATGGTCTTCTAATGTACCAGCTGCACATGACAAATCTTACAGCATTAACTTGTTGTTTTACCATGTCCAAAACTAAAATATGCATCTGTTTGAATTGTGTTTCATCAATTGTGAATAGCGTTCACGAATTACATTAATAAATAAGAGGAAAGAAGGTAAATCAGAGCACTTACACTAAGAAATTATCTGTATTTCGGCATGATTTAGAAGGGACAGAGGTCTATATTAAAATAAGTGATACATTACTTTTGCAAGATGCATCTTAGTTCTTTAGATAACTTTGACTGCTTTCTTATGTTTCACGTGCGAAGAATGTCTCAAAAGGCAAGACAGAGGGGCCACAATCTCCGTATGTCCATCAGGCATCAATCTGTTCTTCTGTTTCTCCGTCTGAGGTCAATTTTTCAGAAGAAAAAAAAAACTTTCAAATGTCTTTTTGTCCTATTTTGTATCAGTGGATCATTATAAGATGTTGTTCACATCAACATAAAATACTAGCATATCTAGTAATTAGGGGTCAAGGAGGTTAAAGGTCAAGGTCACATATGATAATTTGTATAGGGATGGCAAATACCTTATGTTTTTGGATCTGACAATAGACATTTTAAAGAAGTTTAACATAACATATGGAATAGAAAGTTATTGGTTGATTGGACAATGTTACAGAAATTAGTACAACTTTTGTTTTTTAACAGTTACGGCAGATATCCATGGATAGACATCCGATTTTGAACCAGATTTACCAGTGTACATGCGAGTCATTGAAATTGACAGAGCAAAGGGTCCAAGGTCGAGTTCACAAAGTGAATTGTTGTTACCTTTTTTTCGCAGGGGGTTGGGGTTAGGAGGTGGTATGGTTGTACGCTATCGAGACATTTATGTCGTGACTATATTTTCCATTTCCATAACAATGGGGTGGTGAAAAGGTCAACAGTCCATGTTTTGCAGTCGTTTGGTTGTGCTTTACTAAGGCCACAGCGACATCATGGTTGATGCAACAATGCATTTATGTATAATGTCCTAAATGAAAATGGTGCAGATCTGACATCCAATATGGCCGCCATGGCAGCCATCTTGAAAATCTTGTTATCGCTACTACTCCTGAATGGATGGTCATATCAACATGGGGTTTTCACTGAAAGACTTCTTATAATGTCTAGTTAGTCCTAAGTGAAAATGGTGCTGATCTAGGATCCAATAGGGCCGCCACTGCAGCCATCTTGAAAATCTTGTTATCGCTACTACTCCTACATGGATGGTCATATCAACGTTTAAGTATGGCTATAACGGACAAAAGTAATGAATTGTTAGTACACAGATTTAATAAAATGCTCGGATTTGTTTGAATTGACACAAATCTTAGAATGCTCTCGTTTGAGTATTTTTCTCATTTGAATGGATGTACCTCTTCTATACTTAATGTACATACACAAATATACTGAAATGTTTTACTGAAGAAAAAAAATGTTAAAATTTGATATGTTTTTTTCTGAATAATACCTGTTGTACCGATTCTTCCAATCACTGATTTCACGTGCACTATCTTCTAATTGTTTATTCACCCTGCAAGATAAAATTAGATACAAATTGAGTTACAAGTGTTCCAATAACTTCTACTTCTAGCATTTCCAATTGTACTGATAATAATGAATAGCTGATCTATAATATCAGATATTTACAAAATTGTATGCTGCATATGTGAAGGTTCGCTGTTTCTATCAGAAGTTTAAAGATGCATGTTTCTCTTGCAGGCAACTCCTTTTTCATTTTTAAACAAGCACATGTTTAGAACTGCTCAGTTTCTTTACATCGCTGAAAATGACATTGCGTTCTCGTACATTACACTAATGTTATCACCTCATCAGGTTTTTTCTATCTAAAGTATATTCACCCAGATCCCCATGGTCTGGTCCAGTCAGTGGTGCAAGTAGATTTTAACCCTTACCGATACGGTACGATCCCCCTACCCCATCTTCCCGGTACGGCCGTAGCGGCAATAAATGTCTTAACGATACGGCGTACCTGACCGTATCGGCTTACTTGCACCACTGGATCCAGTACGTGCAAATGATTTGAAAAAGTGTGACTCATGACCTCCAACCGCCATAACCAGGGTCTTTCCACACCCGACTTCTACTGACTTATTAATTTCACAAGCGAAATCAATACGTATTCATATTCATGCAATTCTGAACTCATTAAACTTGCGAAATCTATACTGGAGCTACCAAAGCGGTCATGTAATATTGGAAATGTAGCTGAACTTGGACTTATTCTTATTAATGTTCTCATCGCTATCAATATCCTCAAATTTCACATAAGAGTTTCTAAAAGTGCCTGTATACAAGTACTCTGCCAAGTCTATGGCAAGATGTTATCTTACACAATGTGAGGCCTGGGTTTATTATAACTTAAACATTATTACATATTTTCTCTAGCATTGACCTAGGCATTTATATTGAAAATATGAACGCTGTAAATATTAGTACTCTTAAGAAAGTCGGACTTCAAAAGTTTCATAATGTTTTCCTAAAATATGTAACTCCTTTAAACACTGAGCAGTCTCATTAACTAAGTATACACGGTATCTTCCAAAAGCAAATTAACTTCGCCAGCTAACTGTGTGTTATGAAAAACCGAAATCACTAAAGATAACTATGTAGTCTTCGCCTTAGCTGCCATAATTTAGGGATTGAAACAGATCGATAAAACAAAAATGAACCAAGTCAACGTTTTTGCTTATTCTGCCCAAACTCGAGAGAAAACGAAAACACTTCTCATTGTCACATTCTGATAATGAACATCTAAGAAAGGTACTATCTAATACGTTTCTGTCAAAAGGTTTCGATTTACAGTCAGATAACAATTCAAATAATAGCTTTATATTTCTAATAGACACTGATACAATTATTACAAATATAGTGGCTAAATTTGTATATGAATCGTTTGAAAATATAACAAAAAGGACTGTTTTCTACAGCAAGGTAGTTACACTCTAATGTACTTGCCACCAAATATTATCATAATTTCCCATTTCATTTGCACGCTGTTATATATGTTTTGTATAATAAATGAATGGAACTTAATTGAATAGACATTGTAGGTCATTATTTATAAGAAGTAAAATAAAACTATTCCGCTGTTCATCCAAATCCTAAAAGATCTTGCTAACATTATATTTGGAATCATTTGTCAACACACCAAACGAACCCATAATATAATAGACACTACTGTAGCTTTTATCCAGGTTATAAGCTATCAGTGAAGAATGGGTATATACAAGTGTACATATACATTTAAATCCACATACACATATACTTTTACGTACATACAGTTTCAACATTGGTTCAAAATGAACTGTTACCCAAAATCAACCACATGACGTAATCCTGTAAATTCTGACATCTTATCATTAATAAATTCATCCAAAATCAAAATTATTTAACCTGTGCATCTAATATAATCCAACAAAGTTGTTGATAGATTGTTATACACACAAATAAATTATACTATTTATTTAACATACCCAATGTTGTATGAGATACGGTTTTAAGGCATATTGGAATTAAATTGTAAGAAACTATTTGGGGTTGTCTTAAGCTATGCAGTCCACGTAAACAATCTAAAAGTATTGAAATAAATTAACGAGAATTTGCCACACAACCGGTTGACTAATTATAAACACTTTGCAGAGAAATATATTTAAATTACACAACTCATTTACTTTTTTAATATCCATAAGTTCTGGCATGAGTCCACTAACATTTGTTTAATATATGTTTTCCCTTTAGTTGTTATATGTTTCCTAAAAAAGAATGAAATGAAAATAGTCCTCAATAACATACGAATAGCAATTACAACATATTCTGTTAATTGTTTAAATTTGCAAATAACGTCCTAATTCAACTGTTAATTTGTGACAGTATTTTCTAAGTTTACAAAGTTATTGCTGGTATGTAAAAGGAATGAAGTTTTTAAAATAGTACCGCATTTCAGGAAAATCTATTAAGTGCCCGTGTATTGCAAATGATTGTGTAGAGCTAAACTTAGAATTGAGATGCTACTAGAAGTTATCAGTAAGACTTTGTTTGACGCTATCCAAACATCTTATTTAATTCCAAGTTGTCAGATTACGCAAAACATAATCAATCCCAAGTGACTTTAACTCATTTTTCAATGACGATCAACAGTTAAGTCTTAACATACGAATTTCCATCCAATATCCAAACATTTAGCATGCTCCTAAAATACATCTGTAACATTTCAGTGATTTCAACCAATGCTAAAGAAATTTATGTTCCTATGTAACTGAACATAGCCTTTCAAGTTTGGAGTAGACTATGGGATTAGGAATTTTCTTATGCACCCGTAATACATGCTTGCACAATTATAAACGTAGTTTTTTCAATATCTGTGATAGTATGAAATACCCAAACTACACGCACATATCCATGGATACTTTGCTCTATTTATGGATCAAACAGCTGACATTTTCTTAAAAACACTGAAGTCGTTTCTATTCCTTATCATACTAAACAGGGACATGCTAACTTGAGTTGCATATTGTTTCTGAATTACATCGAACTTAGCAGTATGATAAAATAGCAGTCTAAGATAGAAAAATGTATAGTTAATATTTAAAACTACAATATTTGTTTCCTTTGAATCAATATTAAGTTTCCATTTTTCGCAATACGATTCAAGCGTATTTAACATGCGTTGTAGATTTTATATACAGCCATCGATGATTACAAGTACCATGTTTATACAGGTACATATTAAGAAATAGGTTTAACAAAGACATATCATAGGGCACACAATTCCATGCAATAGATTCATTTTCAAAGTCATTAGCAAACAGTGCAAACATCAAAAGTGACAAAGCATGTTCTCTACAAACCCCTATATACTATTTATGAAATACTAAGAAGGTTCAAAATTAAGAACATTTTCATGTTCGTAAACATAAATTTTATACTTCTTAATAATCTTTCCCCTAAACCTAGAAAATTTTTTATTAAATAAAGGTCTTTGTTATTAGAGCATGTAATAAAAAAATGCGTCAACAATGCTGAGTCAGTTATGCCATCAAAATTGCGAAATCAGTTCTTATATTTTTCCTAATGTCCTAGTTCAGTATTATTTTATTCATAATTGAAGCCAACAACTTAGCAATGTTAGATATCAAAGTGATGCCACCAAAATTATTTACTTTGTTTCGGTTTTCTTTCTTAACAATTATGTACTGTACTATCTTGACACCAGAACTGAGAAAATTCGTCAGAATATAACTGTATTGTAATGTCAGAATCAGAAGGGAGATATAAAACATGCCATTCGAACTGAGAAGAAAATCATAAAATAAATTATCTACCCTGAGCTTTTTTCCTTCAATTTCCTCCACCACGGCTTGCTAACACATGGATTCGTTTAATTAGGATACACTTTATTTACGTACATATTCCTATAAGGTATCGCGATCAAAACCTTAAATGGACGAATTATTCTATATTAAATATTTAAATTATTTCGGAAAGGCAACAGCCGTGAATTTTGTCTCAATGTGATTCATGTTTCTAAAGATACAAGACGATTTTGTTTGATTACTCTTCATCGTAAATCGTCTCGTATCATCTTCTTGAGTCTTTTAGATACTTTTAAAACTTCCGTTAGAGTCATTTTTATTCCTTTTGAGCCAAGATAAGTTACATTTGATTAAGATTACCTGTATAAAGTAAACTGAAATTGCAAAGTGTAAATTTATATTTTTTAATATTTCTCTCTAAAGGCGTCCTTTAACCAAGGCTTATCATTAGACATCGCTATATTGTTACACAACCTAACTTCCAGCGTGGATTCGTGAACACAGAAAACATCGGTTATGTTTTTAATTTGGTAAATTTTTCACCTCATCGTCTAGTGATATCCATAATGCCTCTGTCAGATACGTTACCTCTCAAATCATCTACATTAACCCAAACTGTTTCATTTATGAATTCAGAGTAACTGACATCTCCTTTGCAAATATAATGCAATATTTTATATCACTTTCAAGCGATGTCTCTGAATTAATCCAATCAGTAACACTATATCGTAATGAGTTAATCCAATCAGTAACACTATATCGTAATGAGGGGTAAAGAGAAGTTTGATGCGAGTTTGACTGAAGATTCGAGGCTCGGCCAACGTGGGTATGCGACAAAGCTTCCCTGTGTCGGTCGTTCTTCCCAGTGTCTTCCATAGTTCTTCCTCCACCAAATATACTGGCCGCCATTTATAGCCTATCATGTGCTAAAAATGGTGTTAAACCTGAAAAACTAAACCACTGACTGGAAAAAATCGAATTATTGATTGATGAATACGCCACACTTGACCCACTGATCGTTATGCACGTATAAGCGACCAGAGTTGTCACCCCTTATAACGTTCGTTGAGAATTTTTGGATCGTATCTCTCACTGGCAGTATAAATTGCCTACCAAACGTGTTGCATGCCTTTTCACGAGATACACGCATCCATCTGGAATGTTCATATATAATGACCTGAGCAACTGACTTCCTTGTTCAGACCGTCATTTGCGGTAAAATCACATCCAGCTGGAAAATTTAAATAGCCTAATGTCTGAGGTAGTAAAAATTCAGTGTCATCCAAAACAGACAGTATATCAATGTAAATACTGCCAAAATATGTACTGTTCTGTGGCAGTATGTAATCATTACAAATGGATGTTTTCTTTCTTTTGTCTTATTTTTAAAGATACACACAGCTTCAACTCATTTGTAAATAATATATAAAGATGCCGTCTCTGTCTCTTTTGTGCCTTACAAAATATCTAGATCATGAGAAAGAGAAACATTGAAAACCTTGTAACGAAAATGTATTGTCCTTATCCAACATTCATAATGCATTACTAAATCGTCATAATCATCAGTTACGCCATTGCCAAAATACCGAATAAAGTTTCTTTCACTGACCTTGTGTTTGAGTCAGTAAGTTCAGCATCCGTTTTCTTGTTATCGGTGGATAGTTTGCTTACATGTACTTTCAGTAGATTTAAACTAACCTGAAGATCTTGATTATAGTCGTGTAACTCTTGTTTAAGGTTGCTGATGTCGACCTCAACTTGATAAAATCTGTACTCCATATTGTTAAGCCTGTAAACTATCTCATCAAGTTTGTAAAGCTTTTTGGAATATGGTATCAAACATGTGATTTAATTTCTAACACAATTCGGCATCAGTTCTTCAATGAACACATGACATGTTAGCATATGAAACAATTTTGAAGTATGTTGTACGCACACACAGAGATGTATGTGTGTGTTTGTGTGTGTGTGTGTGTGTGTGTGAGTGTTTCTTTGCTATGTAAAGAAATGTAAAAATGCAAAAAAGCGTTCAGAACAAGCCATGTGATGCCAAACACTTCTTGGAGCAGCATTTTTATGCCATCAATTAGCGTCAAGCGTAACATCGGTTGAAGTTTTACAACTCATGAATATTGCTGCTGATTTGGTGGCAATGGCGTTTTATAAGATGGTTTATGAAATAGACCATAACATATGAGCGCAGTCTCAGCTCGCTGACGGAAATACACAAGAAGAGTTCGAATAGATAGTATCATCTATTCTTGGAAAAGTACCGATAACTCCGATAGACTACGACAAACGGATGGATACTACTAATTTGTTTAAATCAATGAAGGGCATTCTTGAAAACTGATATTTGGACACAAAAAAGTTACTATATGTACAATCCCATTTTCCATAGAAGCATTTATCTATTTATTTATTTATTTATTTATTTACATTTAAACAGTATGAGTTTTACAGTTTCTTGTAGGAAATATTCTGCTGAGTAAAACAACAAAATGAAATCCGAATATTCTGGGATCATAATAATACAAAGTATTTTCAATAGATTCAGCTGATGTTGCATGAATTGTTTTTGTTAAGAAAAGGCTCTTGAATGTTTACATAAGGCATCACGGTTTTTCGGTTATATGCTGTCTTACTAAGTGTTTTAAAAGCTTTGTTTGCTTCATGCTTTCGCTGTTTATTGAGTACTTTAAATAGGCACTAGCGGAATGGTTTACTTCGAATGAACCAAAGTGACCTTCTTTCTATTCGAGGATATATCAGTAGACTTCCTATTTAAATAGGGTCCACACAGTCAAGCAACAACAAACATTGATACAACGCTTATCCAGTCCCGTGCATGCCCCCATTTAAAATAACTTGTAAGGTATCTTTTTTATTTAAAAATAGCGACTATTTTTAGTCAGTAGTTTAACTTGCGTGCGATACAATATAGAACATGCGACATGATCGTAACAAGATCTGATTACGTGCAATAGGCGAATAAACCAAGTTATTGCAATATCATCCCACTGCTAAAATGAAGTAGGAAAGTAATATTTACAAACGTGTTACTCTCATGAGATCCCAGAAATAGTCCGCTGTAATTACAAGTACCATAAATATAGTCACCGAGGTACAAATAATATTTACAGCCTGGATTTACCATTTTGAAGAGTCTGTCAAACGTACAACATTAAAAGCATTTACCTTTCTGAACGATTACGTTTCACAGATGGATAATATAACTTTCATATTTTAATGTGTTATCCCCGTTATGACCTGCAGGAAGTTATTACAAAATGTCTCAGTTTAATATGTAGACAATGTAGGGGTCTGCTATAAAACATATGCTATCTCTAAACGCGATTAAGTTAAATTTATCTGCGCTGAGAATCGAATTGATTTTTAGGTAAACTTCTCTATTACTGTAAAAAAAGTAGATTTTGGAACTGGGTTATCATTTCAGTAGCTTTTACATTCCCATGATATACCTGGCTATTTCAGTCTTCTCTTTTGGCGCAGCACCAGTTGTAGCACGCCTTGTTTCATTTCTGACAAATTCACTATCATTTTCGTCTTCCGGTATCTAAAATGGATGTAATTATTTCGTCACAAATAAATTATTGAGCTGCATTGTTTCACGTTTTCAAGAGGCAAACACAAAAGCAAGAAGATAGTAGATATCTAGCGTGAAATAATTCTGAAAATTGATCATATTATGTACAACAGACACAAGCTACTAAAATCAATTCCACTTTCAATGAAGTATCTGCTCTGTAGAATATTTCATGGTTGAATAGTTATTTATCATCACGAAAAGCAATGGCTTGTTTAAACGTGTTGATTTTTATTATTGCTCTCTCTCTCTCTCTCTCTCTCTCTCTCTCTATCTCTCGTAATTGCTTTGAAAAATCTGAATGAGGCTGGAGGACTTTAAATTCAAATAGTCATAAAGTGTTCCTGAGACTGTTTTGTAACTTTGAACCGCAATAAAATAGGAATAATCACCGTATCACGTAAATGTAATCCTAATTTCATCCCACACTGTGCATCGCAGAAAAAGTTGTTCACAACGTATTCTAAAACAAATACTGAGACCCACTCCTGCCCAATGACGCAATCTAGGCAAGCGAAAGTCAAGGATAAAAATATGAAAATATTCAAGAATTTAATATACTGACCGGGTAGTTTTGCTTTTGAAGCAATGCACAAATCCTGTATACTTCCGTTTCTTGCATAACGTCCCTTACTATATGTGTGATAATTTCAAGATACAAAAGACATCTTTGGAAAACAAATAGGAAGATATTGCAACAATATCAGTGTGCTTCCCCAAAAGTACTTCAATACGGACACCAGATTGCATAGCCTGGCTTTGCAAATTTGCAAACATACATTGATTCAGATGCTTACAATGTATTGTGATTGAAACCCTGCATACTTACAAGATATAGTCCAACCTTTTAATGTTTAAAATGAAAGCAACACCACGTGATCATTAGATAACACAAGATCACACTCTTTGTAGAACAACCTTATATCAAATTTAATTTATTGTGTTCACAATTCAAATATCGAATATTTGACCATTAGATATATATAAAAAAAAATTAAAACTCAATCTTTAAAATATTTTTAAAAAATACTTAAATCGGAATAAACACTTAATTTGCTTGTATTGCTATGTCATTGACGAGTGGGTTCAGGTTCAGCGTTCGAGGTTGAGAAGCAAATGGAGCTACTTCAATGATAATTCTATTGTCCAATTGTTCTTTCTAACAATAGGTATTGAAAATGTAGACAACTCTAGACTGCTGATTACTTCCAATCAGAGAGTCCACAAAAATAGATTTTGAAGACTATTTCTTATGTTATTTAAGTCTTTTAACTGAAACACTAAATTAGTTGACACTGCAATACAATCCTGATGATATTTACATACGAATATTTTTAGCCGTGCAATACTGCATCAAGTTATCTCAAAAACTCCTAGAATAGTTATGTTCATTAGAAAAAGAACAATATTACACCTTTCTTCTTATATTTCCATTTTACATTACTCACATTAGAACTGAACACATACCTCTGTGTTGATTACTATCCTTATAATATGTCAGTAAAATAGTGTGTGTGTATCTGTGTGTGTATAAGAGAGTTTATCGGGGAGACAGTATTAAATGAGCTTTTAGATTTCTCCTGATTCACTATATATCAATATTTCGTCTGTATAGGTGAATGATAAGTTTTCATAACAAAAAGGTTGAAATATTTTTTTAAAAGATGAAATCATTAAATCAACGACCACATTGGCATTGGAATGTAGTCTTTCTGCAAAGATACAAGTTAGGCCATCAAAAATATTATAAGCCCAAAGTCACTCAAGAAAAAATATTTCTGTCTAAATTAAACTCAGAATTGTCAAGCAAGAACAATATAAATTTGTAACCGATTGGAGCTGAGGAATATCCGTCTTCAGCTGAATCTGCAGTTTATCTCGCTCTTTCTTGCAGGACAGCAAATATTTGCTATGGCCACCTCTATCAACTTTTGCCTGTTTTCTTGTTATATCTTTCTCTAAGGTCTTCCATTTCTTGAATGCAATTTGAACCCGTGTTGCAATAATGTAGCCCTTTTCTGGATCACACAACCTAGAACAAAATCAAAAAGGAGTTCAACTCAATGAAAGCTCGGAATTTTTGTATCTTATATATATATATATATGTGTGTGTGTGTGTGTGTGTGTACTTTAAATCAGAAATGATTCATCATAGCCCATATAGTAATATGCCTGCATTATTAAACGTTCTGTACTGCTGATAACTCCCGAATTTGATTGAGTTTGATGATACTGTTATCCCAGTATTGTCTGCTATTATCCGATTTTATTCAAATCGATAACATTGGAATATACCAGCGAAGGCAAAGTTAAGGTTTGTATGTGTTGTCGGTGACGTCAAATTTGGAGAGCGTCGGTGGTTAAAGATTTTTTGAGTATTTTCCAGTATTGTTAATTTTCTAGTACTAATACTTCCAATGCCAATAATAATAATAATAATAATAATAATAATAATAATAATAATAATAATAATATTGGTACAACCAGTATCGTTGTTTGCTGACACTGAATTACAATTATTATCATGAGAATAATGGAAAGATTTTTCCATTCAGTTTTTCACTAATACTTGTTTAATACCATCAGCATTGATAAAGCATTACACTTAATTAAGGTATTTTGCTTGTAATTAATTGCCGACTTCCGTTTTTCGTTTTATCTGCATATGAAGGGTACCAGTGTTATGACTGACTGTTCGTAAGCTTGACAAGAATAGTTGCTTCTGGCAAATGATGTATATTGATATATGAATGTTTGAAGAAACGCATCCTTGAGACAAACACGCCAGCTGACACAGGCTACTCTCAAAAACAAGCGATCTCGATTTAGAAGGTGGGTTGGGATAGTGCTGATATTTTAAAATTTAAATAAAAAATATCATGATGTGGAAATATATAATTTATTCACTGACCTTTTGAACAGGAGCAAATTAAAGCTTTGCCTAAAAAGTTTGAAACAATCTCGATCATTATTTTGTCATGCACAAAAAACACAGCTACATAGGTTGCTTGCAGCTCTACACTTTCCCCACACAACACGCTTAGCAGCAACTTTTGTTATCTTCATATCATACCTTTGATGCTTTGCGAAACAAAATATATGTCAAGGTGATCAATTATAGTCAACTCCAGCCTTAAACCAGTGTCAGGTTGAGGGTTTGGACAGCGTAAACTAGCAACGAGTACTTTTCTCTCTAATAATCTGGCAAGATTATATTATTTGTTTGACATTAAGATGTGGAAGAAGTGAACTGCACAGCTGCCGGTTTGCAATACCAAATATAATGTTATAAACCTAGGGTATGTGCTATTTGTATTTACGTCTCCGCTTACAGTTTTGTTAGATTTTAGTGATTATTTGTTTGATTAAGGGGATTCGGTGTTGTGAAGATATTTCTCAAACGAGTAATGAGCCAATTTCTAGAAGCAGACTTCATAATGTACAGTATTTACGAGACTTTATGATAGCATGGATTAGTTTCGTAAAATGGACCCTCCCTAATTTCTTAACATAGGGAATTCTCTGGATATTTTTAGGTACACGTGTTTCGTAATTTCAGATAGGAATAATTCGTTGTGTTAGGTGTTTGGGTCATGTCTCGTGGTGCATGGCGTGCAGTACTTATCTTCGGCTTGGAAAAGCTTACTAATGAGCCATACAAATGCGAAACAAGAAAAACCGTGCAAAAATGTGAAATTAGAGTTTAGCGATGTGTGGGCATTACGTGATTAGAGGAAAATTACTGTAGTATATGTGCGTTTAAGAACCCTTCAGTTGACAACGACTGTTGTCTAGTGGTCCTTGAAAAAGGAGACACAATGGGCCTCAAGCCAGACTGTGATAATGCACAAAATATGGAAGTCTGTACTAGTTTATGAGTAGGGATTTATTAATTTTTTTATTATTCTACGTTCATTTAAGATATTTCACAAGCAAAATCTCAAATGACTCCTCATCAGCCAACTAATTCCACATTCTTGGAATCACACGATTTAGTTCTATTCGTATTTAATGCATATGATTTTTATTGGATTCCCATCGTGTACCTATGGCCTTCCAGCACAGCATTCAGCTGTATTTACATAAATTGTATCATTCGTTTGTGTAGATATCTTTGGGGTTCTTTTCTTCGTAGGAAAACTGACTGTGATGAATTCAATCAATTCTATGGGCACTGCAGTTAAAGCTGCAGAATTTTTCCTTTCTGCAGCATCGTGTATTCTTTAACTGGTATGATTGCATGACTTTTCAGATTTGCCATTTTACCTCGTTTGCTTATCAGAAAACAAACAACAACAAAAAAAAACAAAAACATACATAACGTCAGTCCATGTATAAATCCAGTAGAAGTATACAATTTTCCGAACTCACAGAAGATACTTAGTCAACTAAAAGTACACGTTAGCTTGTCTGTCTGAAGAAACAAGCAAGCAGGGAATGATACTTCCTACGCCCGCCCCGTGTTAATAGTTTTATATGTAGGCGCTAGCAGGGCATAGCTAACTCTGAACATCACTGACCAAGAATCCAGCTGTTTTTATTTGGGTCATAATCTGTAATACCCAACTATAGCTTATTTCCTTCCCATACTGGCAGATCATCCTAAATGTTTTGTGCCATTATGTGGTGTGTAATTAAAGTATTGCACGGAAACTTTTTCAGTTGTTTGTATCAGGACGACCTTGACGTTTGACACTTTGACTCAAATATCAAACGACCTATTTTTCGTGACTCAAGTGAGAGCTATTCACAAAGTTTGGTGATCGTACGTGGAGGAGGATTAAGCTTACTATGCGGAAACCATTTTTCTTTATTTGACTCACTATAACCTTCCCATTGGACATTTTGACTTTAAGATCAATAGATACATTTCTTATCCCAAGCACAAACCATCCACAAAGTTTTGCAAGGCGTCATAATCTAGTATTTATTATGCGGAAACTATTTTTCTTCTTAGAACCACTGTGATCCCAAAACCAAAATGTTTTCTCTTTTCCTCAATGAAAGACATTCACAAAATTTAGTCACGGTGCAATTTCGAGAACTAAAGTTATTGTATGGAAAGCATTTTTCTTTCTTTGATGGCAGTGTCTTTGATCTTTGACCCCTGCATCCCATAATCAATATTTTTTTCTTCCTAAGAGCAAGCGGTTCACAAGGTTTGGATTAGATATGTGATCTGGAACTAAAGTTATTGTGCAGAAGCCAATGTTCTTTGGGTCACAGTGACCTTAGCGTTTGACCCCAAATCGATGGATTTTTTTTCTTCTTATCCTAACTGGAAGTCGTTCACAACGCTTCCTCGAAGTACATAGTGCTGGAGTGGAAACTAATTGTCTTCTTTGAGTCACAGGAAGCTGAACCTTGATCCTTTGGACCCATAAGTCGATGGCTTTATTCCTTACCCAAAGTAACAAAGTTTGGTCAAGACACAAAGTGCTGAAACTAAATAATTAAGCGAAAACCATTTTTCTTCTTTGAATGACAGTGACCTTGACCTTTACTCTTTTAGCTCCCATAATAATGTTTGTTGCTGTTGTTGTTGTTTTTGTGTTGTTTTTTTCCTTACTCCTAACTGCAAGCCATCCATAAAGTTTGGTCATAATGCATGGTGTTGAAATTATTGTATGATAACACATTTTTTTTAATCACAGCTACCTTGCTCTTGGAAATTTTGAACCCAGATTAATAGGATTGTGTCGTACCTTAAGTGCAACCCAGTTATTCTCAGTTACTGTGTGGAAACCAAAAACAGATTGTCGGACAGACAATGTCTTAGCATTATACAGTCGGAGTAGAAAAGATATCACATTCGACTGATTCATATTAGTGTCTTGTCATGACAAAAAGTCCAATTATTGCACTAATCGATGTGATGCAGAACAAACAACATCGCAGATTATGTCACCTTTTTTTTTTTTTTTTTAACTTTTGGAGATGATAATCTCAAAACCTGAGCCTTTTTACCTCACTTGAGTCAATCGCCTGGATCACCATAAATGAAACAAGTATTGTTTAAATGGATTCATGCAGCTGACGTTTGGAATGTGTATAAAGATAAATAGCAAGGAGTGCTTAATATTTTATGGTGAAAGTAATATGAGAGTTTCATCATGATTCATAAATTTATATTGCGTAATACCAATTATACTGTACAAGGAATATGCATGAGATGAAGAAATCCGAGCACGTTACTGTTAATTATAAGTTTTGATCCGTATTGTCTAGGTTCAAAATGCCCTTAATAATAACTATTCTCTCATATGTTTACTATGACATGAATATCAACAATTAATGAATTAAATATGTGAAGCAATTAATGAATTAAATATGTATTACCGTCTAAAGACACATTAGCACAATAGTGGCTATATGGTGCCAATTAAAATAGAGTTCTAAAAATCTAAAACTGAATTATTTCCAAATAATAGAAAATATGAAGTACAGCAACATAAAATATGATGCAAAAAATTCTGTAAAAGGTATATAAAATAAAAGATAACGAAGCAAAGAAAAGTCCAAAAAGTAATTTTAAAAAAATGAATATATTTAGTAAACACGATAGCAAGAGAAAATAATATTATTTTTAATTCACCGTTCTGACTGAAAACTTGCTTTATGATACACTATTGGATTAGTCTATTGATTTTAATTTACAAGGGCGTATGAACCGAGGTGAATAGTGTGGTTATATCGGCTGATAAGCTCTAGCAGCCGCCCAAAATTTTCGCAGATTATGAATTTACACATACGATTGGCATCCTACTCAGTTAAAACAATAATTCCCCCGCCTCAAAGAAATCATTTAGACGCTCCTGAGTTATGTATAAGCTAACTGAGAAAAAGAAACTGCCCACACATAGTTGCATGTAAGGGATCGACCATTTACGTTTCATGGGGGGGGGGGGGCGGTTCTTTCCAAGTAATATCATGGATATAATATGTTCTTTCTTCAATAAATCAGAGATATGAATATATTTTTCCAAGCTATCTGAGGGCCTGATATTTTTTTCTTTTAAAATAAATCCCAGACTCCTACCCTCCTCATAAAAAATTAAATGGTCGGTCCCTATGTTATACTGTAAGGAATACGTTTGCAACTAGAACTGGGAGGATGTCATCTGCAACTAGATATCAGCATGCCGAAATTGCAATAGTTCAAACTGACTCCAATTATTTCTAATAGATGTTCATCACATGTGACACAGCTCTATTTTATTAACGGCGAATTCCTGCAACAAATTTTAGTTTCGTTTTCTATAAGAGTTGTACAGACCTTATAAATAATTGGCATATAGAGCGATTCACCTTTTTGCATTTCTTGATTATATTCATGCGACACACACTACAATGTATACGAACCCCTGCTCCGTCCCTCTGTCTTTATTCGGCGTTTTCCTCTCCTCGCTATCGAGTAAATGCTCCGAGCGTTTGTGTCTACCGGCCATATTTGATTCTCCTGATCAGGAAGTAAATTCTACCTGCCGTACGACCCGTTTGAACTAGCATTATGTATGTTTATAGTATGCCAGGAATAAGAATTTAATTTTATAACAAAACGTAAAACAGACATGTTCATAGAATGTGTGAGTCATACAGCTTTCTTTATTCAAGTGAAAGAGGAAAAGAGAAAAAATAAATATTCACAAATGAAAAGTATTTAAAAATAAGCCCGTCCCGGTGTAGTAACATTTTATGAAAAGCATTGCCATAAAAAAGGACTTTCCAATGCGGCAGCTACAGTTGTTGATTCAATAAGAAATTTTCGGGGGAGAGCGGTAAAAAAAAAAAAAATATATAACAGCTCGAAAGAAAATCCCAGCTACCCCCACCCCGAAAATTAAATAGTAGGTCCCTAAGTGTGTCGTAAATATATAAGCGTTAGTGTGTGTATGCCGAATATTCGATGTTGTTTATATGTACAAGACTTTGCCTACAAGTCACCTTCATACACAGAATCTTGGCATCATCAAGCATTCCGATAATGTGTGTGTGTGTGTGTGTGTGTGTGTGTGCGAGAGAGCAGCCTACAAATATCTTCGAGAGAACAAAAAATATTCTTACTCTGATTCATAGGAAAAAAAGGAACCTATTATATCCATTATATTAGCTGAGAAAAAAAATATCTTGCGGTAAAACAGGGAAAAAAAGAAAGAAAAAAAAAATATCCCGACTTGAAAGAAAATTCTCGACGCACCCCTACAATTCAATGGTCGGTCCCTTAGCTTCATTATATTGTATTTAGGCATATGACAATGCGACAATATGTCATTCACACTGTCTTTTTTTTCTGGCAAAGTGTTCAGAAAATGACTACTGGAAAAAGTGTCACAAATAAGTAACAAACTGCTACCCCGTAGATTGATATTGTATAATTTGTCATTACTTAAGACACATGTTCTCTGATCATTCAATGTTCAAGTGTGTCAAAGTGTCTTTATACATGCGTTGCACAGCTCGTCCTCCTAGTTTTGTAAATCGACAGGCGTGGATACCCTAAAATTCAGGTCACACTTTAATGTCGGGCATGGGAATATTGATTATTTTTAAACTACCTCGTGACTTTGCCACGTCTACCTATTTACTATGGCCACTTCAGAGACTGGTGCAGAAGTAGTCTCGTTCAACCAGACTCTCGCGTGACTTTGAGAGATCTACGCCGACAGAAAGACTAGTCGAGGTCTGTACAAGAACAGAATTGGTACTTTAGAAAATGCGAGTGAAATATTGCATCAAATATATATTCAAACAAAATGAAACATGTTTCTTTTCTTTCACGCTTATAATTGGATACATATTTGAAGGTCTGTGCTAAGAATGAACCAACAGGAAATTCTGTTGAATGATGTCTTGCCTGCTCCTCCTGTATAATACATAATCCAAAATCTTGGCATAGCCTGTGAGCAGGAACCGTGGATCATTACAACCACACTATACTTTTTATGGAGTTAACGTAAGTGAAAAATGTGAATGCACGCATGAAATTGCATGACCATACATGCAACAGTGTCTTGGAAACTGAGCTGCAAGCGATAAAGAGTGTCTGACATACATTGCCAAATCAATTATGATCGCTGTATATATATATATATATATATATATATATATATATATATATATATATATATATATATATATATATATATAGAGAGAGAGAGAGAGAGAGAGAGAGAGAGAGAGAGAGAGAGAGCGTCAACTTTCACTCATTAACATATTGAATGATCCCCACAATCCCATTACACAACAAATGACTTGCTTTATATATTGTTCTAAAAATTGCGGATCAAAACTGCTTTGCTCCTTGGAGAATACATAACTGTGCATTAAATTCATCCGATCGGCGTCAGCAGTAAATAGTCTTCTATTAGCACAGAAATTAACTTAAAAGCATCTCGAGGTATAACCGCTATTCGAGTATCAGATTTCACATGGAGGTGTCATGTGACCATATGTACTCAGATTCATGCTCTATTTTTAGACGGTGCCCTACATACGTCTAAACTTGAGCTTCTTTCAATGCGATTGTCGGCATTTTACTTTCAATGCAATCTAAGTTTCACGGTTTTATCGACATTTAAAATCGGACAGAAAACAAGAGTCCCTCAAAGGGACCGATGATCTACTGACCGAAAAGAATTTTCAGGAATTCAAGATAAGACCATTTCTTCCTTTTAACTACGGAATGTTGAAACCTTCTCTGATATTCGTCAATGAGAACAAGATTTTCAAATTAGCTGCTGTTGTGGACATATTGGATGCCAAATTGGTACCATTTTCATTTAGGACCAAGTAGACATCATCTGAAGTCTTTTGGTGAAAACCCCATGTCAGTATTACCCTCCATTCAGGGGGAGTAGTGACAGCAAGATTTTCAAGACATCCATTATGACAGCCATATTGGTTGTACGATTGGCATCATTTTCATTTAGGACAAACTAGCTATCATAAGAAGTCTACTGGTGAAAATCCCGTGCTGATATAGCCATCCATGTGTGAGGAGAAGAGACAACAATATTTTGAAGATGGCCATATTGGTCGTCATATTTAGGGCCAGTTTGCATCACTTTCGTTTTTAACCAACTAGACACCATAAGAACTCTTCTGATGAAATCCCCGTGTCAAAACGACTTCAATTTAAGAGGAGTAGCAATAACAAGATTTTCAAGATTGCCAAAACGGTGACCATGTTGGACGTCAGATCAGCATCATTTTAATTTAGGACCAACAAGACATTACAAGAAATCTTTTGGTGAAACTCCCATGTTGATATGACTTTTTGTTTTGGAGAAGTAACAATAACAAGATTTTCAAAATGACTGCCATGGTGGCCATATTGGATATACGATTGGCACCATTTAAATTTAAACCAATTAGGCATCATAAGAAGTTGTTTGATGCAAGTACAATGTGGATATAACCAGCCATCTAGGAGAAGTAGCGATAATAAGATTTTCAAGATGGCCATTGTGGCGGCCATATTGGAGGTCAGATAGGCGTCATTTTGATTTTCGACCAACTAGACATTATAAGAAGTCTTTTAGTGAAAACCTCAACAACCAACTAGGCATCATAAGAAGTCTTTCAGTGAAAACCGCATGTTGATATGACTATTCATTCAGGAGAAGTAGTGATAAGATTTTCAAGATGGCCACTATGTTTTTGAATTGACTTTTGAATTTCTCCTTTCCCGACCTATGCACGTTGATGCGCCCAGTATGGAAACGCCTGCAAAAATAAACCAACTGATTTGTACGCAAAGCTATATCAATAACTGACGGCGCTTGAGTTAGCCCCGCCCAGACTAACACCAGTCTACTGGCGCTACATATGGGTTTCACAAGACTGCAAATATTTATTTGAAAAAAAAAACTCTAGTAATCTTCTCACGCATAACACCCGGTTATTAAATGGGTGAGAGGACTTTCAAGATGTTTGCTTTCTATATAAAAAATACAATTAGAATTACGATAAGAAAATTATTTAAAGCTTTGACTAGCGCGCTGTGTTATTGAAAATAAAATGTGAAAAATACACGATTAAAAAGTCTTGACTTTTTTAATTATTTAAATAGGTTAAATGTTGTTTAAAATGTTGAGACTATTATTTTAGAAATCGAAGAATATTACAATAGCATGGGTGGTCAGAATCATAGAAACAGACGAAAACCTGCTTGGGACTCCCTATTATTGGAAAAGTCCTATATTATTAGCATTAGAACTCTTGACTGGACTCTTGGTGCGCAGATCAACAAAAAAAAAAAAAAAAAAAAAAAGAAATGTAGTATCTTCTGTATATTGAAAGCTGTATCATCTTTACATGTTTATGTTGATCTTGTCTTTTTAAAAAAGAAACAAACTTAAATCAAATAATCGTTTAGTAGTAGTAGTAGAAGCAGCAGCAGTAGTAGTAGTAGTAGTAGTAGTATCAGTAGTAGTAGTACATATTGATGGTGGTGTTTATGGCTAGTATTTTCTCCTGGGATCGGACCACTTCACCTGGCGCCTTAGATAAATCAAGGACCTTCCATTGTCGTCTATCTGTTCCGAGGGTTGCAGCGTTCTGCAGTAGGCCATGCTTCAATGATTTTCCAAGCGTCTTCAGACTGTCTCCTAGCTTGTTGGATATTATGTTTACTGCTGCCACCACAGCTGGTACAATGTCTGAATTTTCCCGACCTTTCCAAGATCTCTGTACCGGTCACTGTACTTCGTCACCTCTTCTTCATCCTTGCGTGCGATGCGAGAGTCCCCCTGGTACTGATGTGTCCATGATGAAGATCAGGTTCCTCTCTTTGTTACAATGTCTCGGTTCCTGAGTTCAGTCCTGAGCTCAGTCTGTAAGTTCAAACACCACGGGATGTTCACCTTGATGTTCACAACCACATTTTCTGCCTTGTGATCATACCGCATGTTTGTGACCATATTTCTTGCTGAGCAATAGTATAGAAATGTTCGATTTTGACCCAGTCATTATTTATATTAACTAGATTTGTTTATTGCTTCTCGAACAATATTAAAAATTAGCGATTTTCCAATGTTCGAAAACAATTGTAGAAATCTACTCAGTCTGAACATTTAGTATCCAGAATCGGCCACTTCTGTACAACAACAAAAGATCGCAATGCAAATAATGACATACGCTAGTAAAAGCTATGCAAACCATATAGCATTTAGAGGAGACAAAAGTAGCATCCCTAATCTCTGAGAGTCGATATAAGTAGTACGAAAATAACAAGATAATATTTCATTCAGAAAGCCGTACTTAATCCGTGAGACTGTACATAAGGCTTTCCCACTAACTATTAACTCTTTCCGCAAAAATCAACTCGTTTTAAATAAATGAAACATGCAAAGCTCTTATATCTCAGCTTTTATTTTGCAAAGCTAAAGATACACACAATTTTGGATACAAAATATTTACTTTGTTAATAGTGATATATTTTCTTATACGTATTCATGCGAATATCTCAAAAGCCTTTTCGATGTCACTCACTGGCATTCTCTTTCGGCTTTTCGGGACGCGTACAGGTTACCTTTACCTTTTTTATTTTACAATGTTACGGTCATAAGTTAGGACCTTTTCGAATTTATCGTCAAAGGCATCTTTTTCATCTGATGATTATAAAAACTGAGTAAAGTAACAAATTCACAATCATACATGCAGAGAGAAGCTATCACTGTAAATTAACGAGATTACCACAAATTAATTTGTGTCTCATTTATTGTAATTTATTTTCCATTCTTTCCAGCTATATCACCATCCACGTCCTGTGATTTGAAGATATGTATGTAATTTTGTATTTGTTTGTATTCTATTAGAGTATTGATTGTGGCTGATATATATATATATATATATATATATATATATATATATATATATATATATATATATATATATATATATATATGCATGCAAAGTGAGATACTACGTATTGCATCTTTAGTGAAATCAAGATTTTATCATTGTCATTGTCATAAGCCTTGTTTGATACGTTTATAACTGCGTTCCAGGATCGGATTTAATAAAAGCTAGTGATTCGTTTCTTGTCTTCTCTTCATGGATATGCATAAGATTGTTTTCACTTGCAAACGTAATTCACTCAGACGTTCTCTATTTATTGTGTAATTTATTGTGTAATTCTCATTTTACTTTCAATTTTATCAATTATCTCATTTCCATTTTCCTTATTACGTATGCGCTCAAAAGACCTATATAAGGTCCTGTTACAACGTTTTCATTATCAACTTTTGCTGTGTTCTTTCTTCTATTTCTAAACGTTTTTGTTTCAATATCTCTATCTGTACGTCCACTCCTTTAGTAGCGGTATTTATAACACGAATTGTACCAGAAAATGTACTTTAGTTTTGCAATGTCCAACTATTTCCTATCTGAATGGAGAGGGAATACTATACCATTTTACATTTTTGTAGTTGGTATTTCTAGAAAAACCAGTTTTTTTGTATTATCATTTTATATTTATATTCTTTTCAAACTCAGAAAAAACATTTCACACTTATGAAAGTTTATAAGTTATTACTTATGTCTCTTACATTATTAATATAGCAGATGCCATTTTAACACATCTCTTTAGTGATAGATGAAACTACTCAATGTAACATTTAATAATTGTTTGTCCTTAACTGTATTATTTGTTTTTTGTTATAATGGTGAAAAAAACTAGTATTTTTAAAGGAAAATAGCTGTAAGGCAACTATTAACGTTATCAACGTGATATCCCTTCTCGTCATAGCATGACAACGCTACTTTATCAATCGTAATTATTCATGTCATGATTATATGATCTTGACGGGAAGATTTCTTGGTAAATTTCCTCATAGTTAAACAAACGCCCCTTATACATCTCGAAATTAAGAGTTTGTTTTATCACGTACTTATTTATTCCTTTATAAACCTTTCATATTGTTCTTTCTACTCTTAAATGATTAAAAATTCGACATAAATCTTACAATGAATAAAAATTCGACATAAATCCTACAAACTCAGTAACTGCAATTCCTGAGAACGTACGTATAAACACCCCAGCTAGTTCTCTTCCCTTGGGGTATCCGTTATTTTTTTCTTTTGTCACTTGTATCATGAAATATTAATTTATTTTCATAATGTTTTTTTTTTCTTCTGTTTTTCTACCAACAAAGAACAATTCCTTCTCAGTCACCAAAATTTTCATCTTATCACATCTTTCAGATCTTCAAAAGCAATTCATTGAGAAGAAAATTACACTAAGCCTCCAGTAACAAGACAACTAGTGTACACACTTAAAGACAAAGAAAAATACGATGTGCACTATATAATTATACAACTGTACATTCAGAATGGTTTACGACTAACAAAATTCCATATATTAACTTGATTTAAACAAAAGCCTTGCTTGAAAACATATATAGAGCTCAAAAATTAAATTAGACAAAAAACAAATAAGTAGTTTGAGCAAGACTTTATCAAACTCATGTATAATGGGGGTTTTGGAAAGGATATGGAGAACCTGCGTAAAAGAAAATATGTTACAATATGCGTAAATAAAAACAAAATATGCTAAATTGCAGAAAAACCTACCATTTTTCTTATAGAGAAATAGTAGGGGAAGATGAAGATTTACTACTTGTGGGTATGAAAATATAAATTAAACTCACTAAGCCGAACTGTGGAGGGTTTGTTGTAATTGAGATTTCTTAGAGACTTATGTACAACTTCTGTTATGCAGAATAACAGTGATAAGATGAAACTTGTGATGACTGATACGGAATAGCTCCGTGTTAGTAACCCCCATCTCCAAAAAAAAAAAAAAAAAAAAAAAAGGAAATTTGTACGAAGATACGAAAATTAATATAATGTTTTATTATTCAAGTGACTGTAAAAAAAATAAATACAATAAAAAAGAAAAGAAAAAAAAAAAAAATAATAATAATAATAATAAAAACATCTAAAAAAACAAACAATATATACGTAATACCCAAAGGGAACAAAACGCTATCCGGGTGGTTTAAAGATAAACTGTTAGGAATTCCAATAAGAGAGCTTGTATGATTAAGGTCCAGACTTTTGTCCTTTATGACTGATAAAGAAGAAAAAGATATGTAAAGGAATAAATAAGTGCGTGATAAAATAAATTCTGAATGTCAAAATTATAACGAGCGTTTGTTCAACCATGAGGAGAATTGCCAAGACATGTTCCCGTAAAGATCATATTATCGCGTCATGTACAATATCACAACGAATATAGTAGTTTTGTCATGTTATGAAGACAATCGATATTTCGTTGATAGCGGTAATACTTTGCCTAACAGCTATTCTCCTTTACAGATACTACATAATTTCAATATTGAAACAAATAAAATGATACGATTTTAGACAAGCAAATATTAAATGTCATAGATTTGTTTCATCTATCACTAAGGCGATGTGTTGGAATGGTATCTGCTATATTATTAATAATGTAACCGACAAAACTAAAAGTATAATAAGTATAAATTTAACTTTCACTAGCGTTAAATCATTTTTCATAGCTTGAGCACGATATAAATAATAATAATTAAAAAGAACAAGCAAGAAATCTGGCGTTCCCAGAAATACATACGCAAAACCATGAAAGCGTTTTGTATTCTCTCTCCATTCAGATATGAAATATTTAAACATTAAAAAAAGAAAGATGATAAAACAAATACTGGTACAAGTACAGTTTCTAGTACAGTTCCTATTATAAATACGGTTACTGAAGGAGTTGGATACACACATAAAGCTATTGGAACAAAAACATTTAGAGATAAAAGAAAGGAAACAACAATACCTGAACAAAATCCTACTAATAAATGAAAAGTTGTAATAGAGACTTACGTTACGGAGGAAGGTTTATATAAGCCTTTTGAGTACATGCATAATAAGGAAAATAGAAATAAAATAATCGATGAAATTGAAAGTAAAATGAGAATTATTTAATAAATTACACAATAAATAGATGAAACTGATTCCCTTGAAGATAAGCTCGAATAGGTCTTATTTTATGATCCTAACATTATAGAAAAGACCACATTAACATTAATACCTATTGAAAATCCAAAAGAAACGGCCAGTGAGAGACATCAAAAGGGTTGCTGAGACATTCACAACAGTGCGTGCAAGAAAATAGAACACTCCTACCAAAGTAAATATTTTGTATCAACAAATTGTTTAGTATTTAGTTCTGAAAAATTAAAAGCGCGGAGTTAAGAGTTTAGTATTGTTCATGTTGTGTCTTCATTTATACTTGTAGGTTTCAATCAATGTGTTCTTCAAAATTGGTAGTCGTTGTTTAAAGCTGATCATATGTTCTGATGCGACATTCTCTTTGATCTCTGCTATCGGCGTTTCCGAGTGCCAAAAATTCTTCGATAAACAAACGCACGTGATCAGCTAACCTCTGTTCTGATGTTAATGACACGCTTTTGTCTCGCCTCCTTAGTTTCTTTCTTCCTGAATATTCCAGAAGCAGGACTCCATTGATGTCTTGTTTCATTGTATACTCCACTTGTTTTTCTGCCTCGTAGCATTTGTGGGATTACGACCGAGTGGCACTTCCTTCACCACGCGAGATCTTCCATTTTGGGATGAACTCCTTGACGTCGCCAACGGTAGGCTTCTATTTTGCCATTGCCGTTTGTGTTACTTAGCGTAGTGTGTTTTTCTGTAGGGTTATTTCCGTATTTCTTTGTCCGATTCCTGTGCACACTGGAGCTTTTGTCAGAAACTCATTTTTTAGCTCCTGTGTCAAAACCCTGCCCCTCGAGGCAATGGGCGTGGTGGAATATGTTCTTCGCCAATTTCAAACACAAGAGTGATGGTGGGAATAGATCCCAGGACATTTTGATCAAAATCCACCACCTTAGTCACTATACCACGCCGCAGCTATATTATTATTATTATTATTATTTTTATTATTATTATTAGTATTGCTGTTGTTGTGGTTAATCAATTCATTAATTTAGTGGTTCATTTTGAACATACAAGAGTCATATCCTTTGGAAGAGAAGAACAACAGTGATGTTGATGACCTCCTTATTATTACCTCCATTTTCCAAAAAGGGGCAAAGAAGTTGTGAGGGTTACAAAAAGGGACAAAGAAGTTGTGAGGGTTACAAAGAGGGACAAAGAAGTTGTGAGGGTTACAAAGAGGGACAAAGAAGTTGTGAGGGTTACAAAGAGGGACAAAGAAGTTGTGAGGGTTACAAAGAGGGACAAAGAAGTTGTGAGGGTTACAAAGAGGAACAAAGAAGTTGTGAGGGTTACAAAGAGGGACAAAGAAGTTGTGAGGGTTACAAAAAGGGACAAGAAGTTGTGAGGGTTACAAAATGATAGCCTGCGAAAGCAAAAAACACTTTTCATAATAGATTGATTCCGGAAAGACCAGCAAGAGACTCAAGGCCACGCAGGAGAGTTACTTCCTTCTAAACCTCAATGACTTCAGGGACTTGTGTATTTAATTGCCGGAGTTGCAACAAGTTTAGCATTTCATTTTCTGTTTTCAATGGTTCGTTTGTTATTAAAACGGTACATTTTCAATTAATTAGTAAATAGGAACGTTGAATCACAGTCTGTTTAAGGACCGAGAAATCGAACACAACGCAAATGTTTGTCTCCTAGTGGTAGAATACTGTTTTCAAAGACTATATATATATATATATATATATATATATATATATATATATATATATATATATATATATATATATATATATATATATTCGCACCGTTTCTTAAGCATATATTGTATTTCTTGTTTAAGTATCTGTAAAGCATATATTGTATCTCTTGTTTAAGTATGTTATTACACCAGTTGCTTGTTTTCCATTGTTTTCCACCTTTCTTTGTTATTTGTGCATATTTACAAGAAGTTCACGCAGAGCTATTTGGATATCAAGCAGGTTGGAAAAGAGCGCAGCCTCTTTAGGACTCACGGTACTAATTCATCTCCCATAGTAAACCTATGGAAACATGGTGATATTAAAAAATCAATAAGTTTAAATTTCTAAGTATACATGATCAAACTTATATTCTTACTATCGACTCATTATTGATTCAAACATCTGTGTAGAGAAAACCATATGTGACACAACATTTTTGTTATTTTTTGTTATCTACATGCGTTTGAAACGTGTTTTCAATTCCGCACCTAAAGAATCCGGTGCTAATTTCAGTAATGAGTGTTCCAAATGTCAAGTCTGTAAAAGGACTGTAATTACATCAAAACAATGTCACTATTTTTTTTTTTTTTAAATTTCAGTTACAAATAGGAAAAGTTACAAAAGATTCTTTTAAATTTTACATAAAATTTTACTTATCATTATCAAAAAATCTTGAGCCATCCAAACCTGAATATACTCTTTTTTCACACTGCCCCATCGCCGCTAAGTAAGCGAAAAACACGAGAACTTTTGAAGTTGGCATAATGCATTCGTAACTTCGAGATCAATCCGCAGAAATAGCCGAGAATGTTCCGAATGTATATGTTTAGGCATTCTAGACTGGTGTACATTATACTTCGTACCGTGAGAGCTATATACATGAAGTGTTGTAAATTCGACAGGTGTGGTAAATACTGTAAATTCCGTGTCCCAATATAAAGTTGGGCTTGCGAATATCGATTATCTGTACTGTAATCAACTTCCTATCTTTCGACACTTCTAACCGTTTATCATGGCCGCTTCCGATGCTAGTATAGAAGAAAATTCAGTGGGTGGGAGCGCATCTGGAGCCACATCGATTCCAGAACTAGAGTAAGTACACAGATATCAGAAGAGAATGATGCATATATACAACGTGATTTACAATGGCAGATCTAAGTGGCTTGTAGACTGATTAGAATAGAGACGAATGCTCAAAGCACTGTTTCGTTAAGATGCGAGTTACCTATTGATAGTCCGATAAATCGGCTCCAAACCCTCATTGATATAATGATGGACGGTTTGGATATGATCTCACCTCTTCATAAAACCTTGCATTTGACGCAGACTAATCTATTAACAATAAAGCTCTAGAACTTTTCTTAAATGAGAAATTGCCAGCCGGCTCCCAACTCCCCATTCCATGATTGCGTATCTTTCCTACCCCCACATCTCCCACAAACTTCCTAGAATCGTTCGTGGTAGATATACTACTGCAATCCTTTCCCCAAACATTCATTGTTCATAAATAATATGCTTGATTTTTCTCTTTGCATAGAGCGAATTTTCCTAATGATGGAGCAGTTATATCACAGAATTTCTCAAAATGAATCTTGGAAAATCTTGGGAATACATTTCAACATGTTATTAGTTATAAATATTTAGTTTTGAAACAAAAATAGCAGGCTAGAAGGATTTTCTTTGTTATCAAAGTCAAAGGTCTAAAAGGATAAAAACTGAGTCAGTCGCCTACTTGAATGAGTCAGATAGCAGTGTTTGATTCGTTGAATGCCAGTGATGACATAATTGCAAAACCGTCAGAGATTTTTGTTATTGTGATCTGCATATTGGTATCAAGAATGACATTGGGCATTTATATGTACTACCAGTAATTGTTTTCATTATTTACCAAGAATTTACCTGGAATGTCTGGTAAAAATGAAAGTCCTTTTACCGATCAAAACATTTTTTTTTAAATATGTTATCTCATGTCTCATTATTATTAAACACAAGTCTGGTGCCAGTCATTATTGAATTTCTAAGGGTTTTAGATAAATATTCTTCGCAACAAAGGAAAGGGCCTGGGGCTTGTAACCTGTTCATCACCTGCACACCTTATGACAGCGGTAGAATTTTTGTTGAAAATCCATGGTTGTCCCTTTGCAACCAGCTTTGAAAATCCAGTTGTCCAGCAGATTTTTCTAGTTGCCTGGTAAATTACTGCCATTGCCCCCAAGATTGCCATAATCAAAATTAACTTTATATACTTAGTCCTAACTGCATACAATACTTGTAAATCACCATCTTTTCTGCCAATAGAAAAGTGTGATACAAGTTTACACACTTATTTGATTTGTTTAAGATCAGCTAATAAAAGATAATCCAAAAATTTCCTTTTTTGATATTGTCTTTTTGTTCATCAGCTTTCTACAAGTTGGTCACCATTGACTTCAAACTTATCCATATTTTATGTTTCTCTGAGTTTATGTCATTACAGTTCAGGTTATCGTAAATCCAGTGCTATTATTAATCTCATGTGTAAACTATTGGGAACTGTAAACAATCCATGTGGAACTTTGTTTAGTCATGACCAAACAAGCCAATATAATATGCAACACAGGGCTCAGGAAAACCACTCTTCCTCTCATCCTGACCGGGTAAAAATTGGTTGGGTAGCATAAAACTTTATTACGTACTTGTCCTTGTGCCAAGTAGATTCGCATCTTGAGAATAAATCTGAGTGTATTTTCTACCCTTAACAAGTGTCGAAGTTCAGTATCGCTTAACATTTAGAGTGCGTCAGTTGTAAAAAACCCTTTCCTAATTTGCCTACTTGTTGTCAGTCTAGAACATGTCGCAAAGGAAACAACTTTTTTTTTCTTCACAGAATTACCCGACGTAAGCTTGATACTAAATTGGTAAATATTATGAACATATTATGTTGCAGTTTCATAAAAAACCCTCGATTTCTTATTGGTTTTTGCATTTACAGTGAAACTTTTCAGTAATTTATGCATCATTTTGATGTGGATAAAGTTTCTCTTTCAATTAGCTTTCACACATCTTTATGACTTTAGACCTCTGAAAAGTTATGAGAGAGAGAATGTAAAAATTGTTTTGATTTTTTGAGCTGGTCAGCCAATGTTATAGTTGTCCCATGTAACTGGTATTTTCAAGACTGAAGCTCTGTTGATACGTTGTCATGCCAAAGGGATCCGGTATTTTCACAACTGAAGCTTTATTGATACATTGTCATGCCAAAGGGAAGATGCCAGCAGATATTTCTATATGTATGTAATTACTTTTTACAAGAAAAATGTTGCCAACTTACATTCAAAATGAGTATTTTTTTAAGTGTCTAAGCTGATTCCCACCAACTTTCACACAATGCATGCTATTGTAATCTATTTTTAAAGCAGATAATGTCAAGACAAGAACTGATTGGTCGAAATCTAGTTGGGGTGATGACCTAGAAATGTTCCAGTTCTTTTGGACAATCAGCAATCTTCCATCTTCCTTTTTGTGGCACTGATTGGTAGCTCTCTAGAATGGAGGTTTGTCCAAAATGGATCATTTAGAACAAAAGTTGGTGGAAATTGGGACGGTCGCACTTCTTCATTCAAATGCAAGTTACTGACATTTTTCTTATGAAAAGTAATTTCATACTAATATAAATATCTGTTGGAGTCTTTATTTTGGCATGATAATGTATTAATAAAGCTGCACAGTCTTGAAAATACTGGTGATCTGGGATGAGCATAACAATGTCTGACCAGATGAAAATCATAAAATTTTGACATTCTCTGTCTCTTAACTTCTCGCAAATCTAATTCATAAAGATGTGTGATAGCTCATTGAAAAGGAAAATTATGACACCTAGATTACTGAAAGGTTTCACTGTAAACGTGAATACCTATAAGAAATCAAGGGCTTTGTGTGAAACTGCAATTTCTTGAGTTACAAACATTGTCTATTAGGATATGTTTGTTTAAGAAGCAATGTATTAGAACATAATATTTTCATGGTTTTACCCATTTTAGTATTAAGCTTGCATGTGGTTCTTTAGTAAAATTGTAAGCAGTGTAGTTGAGAAGTGTACTGTGTTAAGTATAAAGAGGACAGGGACGAGTAACTCTTGCAACTCATTTGTCCCTGCAACAACAATTGTGATTGGTTTGGTTATTTAAACTTGCCATATTCCTTATGCTAAAGTATGCAAACATGAGCAACCGTCAAATACTCTACAGCGAGTGCCCATTTCTTCATCAGACCAATCAGCGAGTGCCCATTTCTTCATCAGACCAATCAGAAAGAGTATTACTAGATCATAGGCATTATGTGTGTCAAGCCAAAGATGCAAGATAGCGCTACCATATAATGGTGTGTTGACAACAGATGAAAATTCATGAGTCTTTTTTAAGGGTTCACCCAGAGGGGCTGGTAGTATGGCCTCTTACCGATAGCAATCACCTCACACTCAAATGTGGAAATATATGGAGATTAATCTGGCATCTTGCTGTATGTACCCAGAGGGACTATTTAATGATCTTGTTTGTCATCCATTAACATTTTCATTTTTAATACTACTTTCAGTTGCCTGATCTGGCTTTCACGTAGGGAGAAATGATTGCCCAGAATTAATTTTTAGTTGTTCTGGCTCCCAGGCAATGGATTTTTCTACCCCTTACTAGAATATATGACTACATCTAACTTGACATTGATCGAATTATCTCCCTTTCTAGTCATGCCCATACTGATTGATTGATTTGTACAGGAGATTAATAGCATAGCAGATGCACAGAAATATGAGGCAAATGTGAAATTACTGTACAAGGAAGTACAATGTATAGATATGTACAGTATATACTGATAAATACACATTCAGATCTGTACAAGAAATGCGCACACTCTTGTAGGGGCTGTACAGTTCCAGCATCAACCACATGATCCTGTTGGAGTTGTATTGTTGTATTGTTCCAGCATTAACCCCCACAATCCTATTTTTTCTGTACTGCTCCAGCATTACCCTGAGTTATTCTGTTGGGGCTGTACTGATCTAGCATTACCCTGAGTTATTCTGTTGGGGCTGTACTGTTCTAGCATTACCCTGAGTTATTATGTTGGGGCTGTACTGTTCTAGCATTACCCTGAGTTATTATGTTGGGGCTGTACTGTTCTAGCATTACCCTGAGTTATTCTGTTGGGGCTGTACTGATCTAGCATTACCCTGAGTTATTCTGTTTTGGCTGTACTGTTCTAGCATTAACCTGCATGATCCTGTTGGGGCTGCACTGTTCCAGCCTGATCCTGCTGTGGCTATATTGTTCCAGCCCTACTCTGGGTTATTCTGTTGGGGCTGTACTATTCCAGCATTACTCTTGGTTATTCTGTTGGGGTTGTACTGTTCAAGCTTTGACCTGCATGATCCTGTTGGGGCTGCACTGTTCCAGCCAGGTCCTGCTGTGGCTGTATTGTTCCAGCATTACCCAAAGAGAAATGTTTCCAGCATTATGTCATTAGAACTTTACTTTTAATCAGTAGCATATAATCAATGTTGTGCAGATATGTTGTTAAACCCTAATGGATACATCCTGCCTAATGGCAATTGCTGTGGTCAGTCTCTCATTTGAAGAAAGGCTATAATCTGTCTATTACTGGATAAGTGACAGTTTGAAGTACATTCCTATTGATCAGTAATCTAAATATCATTTGGAATTAAAAACTGACATCACTATTTTGGTACATCTGGGAATTAATACCAACATCCCTATTTTGGTACATCTGGGAATTAATACCAACATCCCTATTTTGGTACATCTGGGAACTCAAATTTTGATATGTCCACTTGAATCAAGGATATTAGGGATTTGTGATATACATGCTATGTAGCTGTAACAAGCATGTGGCAACTGGACAGCTGGATTTCATACCATTCCTGCAGTACAGAACGCTTTTTGCAAGACAAAAAGTGGCTTGTTGCCAACTTCCTCACTGAATTTCTGGCAAGCAGAACACTGTAACATCTTCAACAGGGGATGTTTCTGGTTATATATACGTGATGTGACGGTTAATCAGAATAATTTAGATTGGTAAAAATCCCAATTAACCAAACACCAAACATTTAAACATGATTTTTATTAATACATTTTTAAGATTTTTTGTTTTCTGATTTGGAATGATATATTTTTACATCCTTAACTTTTATAAATTATTGTTTTCACTGCATTACAACACAAGGTGTTTATTAGATCAGTAGTACACCATTTTACACATGTATGTTTATTTTTTATCAATACTAGATATCCACAGTTTTTGTCAGGTGACAGTGATAATACTATGAATTTGGAGATGCAGAGAAACATTTCCAAGTATGCGAAAAATGACATTTGCAAAGAATAATATAGACAATAACTTGAATCAATTAAAATCCTTGGTTGATTGGATCTTTTAGCCAATCACTGATCTTCAGATTTACCCCAATTCTGTTGAGCAGTGCATTGTTAATATATGATTTGTGTTGTTGAAAAATTACTCATAAGAGCTTATATTTTTAATTTGTTTTAGCATGTACCAACTTTAAATAAAAATTATTTGGCTTATCATAGTTGATGAGTTTCTCCAGAGACTTCATGACTGCATCAAAGCAAAGTTTCACAAGTGACAAATCCTGCAAAACTACATTGTACTTGTGGCATATCATGGCCAGAAAAGTGGTCAAAAGTACAAAGTTTTCAATAGTTTTTGTTTGTTGTTTTGAAAAATACTATAATTTTTCTCCTTCACCTTCATCTTATTTCATACATTCATTTTCAGAAGAGACTTCGATCCCCCGGAAGAGAAGTACAGTCGTGATGTTGATGACCTTTTTATTATTACCACTGCTCTTCAGAAAGGGGCGAAGAAGTTACGAAAATTACAGAAAGACATCCATCGGAAGCAGAAAAAAGTTGACTCTGGAAAGACAAGCAAGAAACTAAAGGCCACCCAAGATAGTTACTTTGTCACTCTCAAGGACCTATGTGTCTATGTACCCCAGTTGCAACCTGTTAAGTATTTCATTTTCCTATTCAGCAGTTCATTTCTTAGTAAATTTTGTAAATATAAAGTGATTAGTCTGAAGGCATGTTGAAACAAGACAAACCCATAGACGATCTATGCAAGGTTTGGGAAACCCAGTACAGTGTACACAGATGTCTCTTAGTAGTAGAGTACTGTTTTCCCCAACTTTGTATGCACCAGCCTGTGAAAAGCTACTTAAATATATGCATCAGCCTGTGATAAGCTACTTAAATGTATGCATCAGCCTGTGATAAGCTACTTAAATGTTGCATTTAGCTTAAAGTAAATACAGCTCCATTTGTCTTTTAGCTCTACTTTCATAGACCAGAAGAGCTTATGAGATGGTCTGTTTTCTGTAATCCGACATCTGTCCATCAATTAGCATGGAGTTTGTTATCACTGCTTCTCCTAAATTACTTGGAGGATTGGCATGAAACTTTATATACACATTCATCCCAAGGTGTAGTGTGGAAAGTGATGCTTATCAGACATTCAATATGGCCACCACAACAGCCATCTTGAAAATTTTAAATCTTGTTATTGCTTCTCCTCCTGAATGGATGGTGACATCAGCATGGGGTTTTCACTGAAATGCTTCTCATTATGTCTAGTTGGTTTGAAATGAAAATAGTGCTGATCTGACATCCAGTAAGGCCACCATGGCAGCCATCTTGAAAATCTTGTTATCACTACTCCTAAATGAATGCTCATATTCACATTGGGTTTTCACTACAAGACTTCTAATGATGTATGCTTGGTCCCAAATGAAAATGGTATCAATCTTACAGCTAATATACCTGCAACAGCAGCTGCTTTGAAACTCTTCTTCTTGCTGAAAATTATCAGAGATGGTTTCAGTACTAAGCAGGTAAAAAGAAGAAATGGTCTTATATTGAATTCATGGAAATTCTTTTCGCCAGTAGAGCATCAGTCCCGTCGAGGGCCTGTTGTTTTTTGTAAGTTGTTCTTGAAATTGGACGGTATATTTGGAAAGACTTAGATGGTATGTGCTAGTTGTCATGCAAGAGCAAGTGAGTTGCCATAGTTACTTGTTCCTGTCCTCAGTTTACTCAACACAGTACACTTCTCCACTACACTACTTATATGTATTATCTTTATCTTTTATTTTATTTACATTTTACAGAATTTTAACATCTTTACAATTTATATTTTATCTTATTGTACTTAAAGTTTACATTTATTTGGAAGGTGTAGTGTAGCTTCCTAAACTTTTGTGCAATTCATTTTTTGAATTTTGTCTTTAGTTGGCACAGTATAGACCCTTTTGTGCTAAGGTGCCATAAAATGCGACTAAATACATACATACATACATACATACATACATACATACATACATACATACATACATACATACATACATACATACATACATGTACTCTTATTAAAAACCTCAGTTTTTTGACACATTTGACACTAAAATAGATCAAATCAAGACAATATCATTTTTCGAAATTAAGACATCAGGTTTAAAAACCCTCTAATACATGGCCTCTTTGATAAATATATACCAGTAATAAGAGACTAGGTTTGTAACTCAGAAAATTGCAGTTGCACAACAAGCCCTAGATTTCTTAATGGAGTTTGTATTCAGAGTGACACCTTTTAGTAATCTCTTTGTCATTTTAATGTGGAGAAATTTTCCTTTTCAACAAAATATCATATATCTTTATCAGTTAGAGAGAAGTTAAGAGACAGAGAAAATCAAATTTATCTATATTTTCGTATGGTCAGATAGTATTATGCTTGCCCCAGATCATTGGTATTTTCAAGACTGTGCAGTTTTATTAATACATTGTTACACCAAAGCAAAGAAGCCAGCAGATATTTATATAGGTATGTAATTACTTTTCATAATAAAAATGTTGATTGTGTCTCAGTTTCCACCAGCTTTCATACTAAGTAATCCATTTTGTCAAATCTTCATTTCTAGAGAGCTACTCGAGGGCACCATAAAATGGAACATTGGTGATTGGCCAAAAGAACTGGAGCATTTCTACATAATGATCTCAATTAAATTTCAACCAATCAGCTGTTTTCTTGACATTTTGTGCTTTGGAATAGACTACAGTGGCATGCATTGTCTTAAGTTGGTGCGAATCAGCTGAGACATTTTTCTTGTGAAAGGTAATTACCTACTTATAAAAATATCTGCTGGCATCTTCACTTTGGCATGACAATGTAGCTTCAGTCATGAAAATATTGATGACCTGGGAGAAGTATACTGCTGTCTAACCAGATGAGAAATAAAAAAAATGTTGACATTCTCTGTCTCTTAACTTCTAAGAGGTCTGACTCAGAAAGCTGTGTGATAGCTTGTTGAAAGGGAAAATTGTCAACCTCAAAATGATGCATAGATTACTGAAAGTGTTACTGTAAATGCGAAGACCATTAAGAAATTGAAGTCTAAAGTAATCCATAAATTGGTGCTTACTAAATGTTAAGTGATGTGAACGTGGGTGCTTATTAAGGAAAGAAAATGCACTCAGATATATTCTCGAGGTGCACACCTTCATCTGCTCTGTCTAGCAACAAGGAAGTGTTAAAGTTTTATTTAGCCCAGCTAGTTTTTATCCAGTCAAGTTGAGAAGACAAGTGGTTTTCGTGAGTCCTGACAATAGTTAGTTGTTGTTGATTTTATGCTGTATTTTCAATGGTAACAGAGCAAAATATTAATTATATTTCAATACTTATTTTCTTTTGATACTACATGTATCAAATATGCTGCACATAATAAAGAATCAATAACAATCGTGCAACAACTGGTTCATTGTGTCAACTAATGAAGACCCTCATATGTCACAATATGTTATCTTTGTTAAATTACTTTACAAAACATTTGTATTTAAAAACAAAGAGAAGAAAGCAATTAATATTAGACATCTTAATAAAAAATCATTGTAACACTGAAGAAATAATTAATTGAACCTTATTTATTTCTGATTAATTTTGTTAATACTTGTCCATCTTTCATTATGTTATGGTGCAGTGCTGTTGAATTCATGTACTAGTACAAATTTTGAACATTTTCAGATACTAGATAACACCAAGGACAGAACCGGTCTTCCTGATAGGCCATTCAGAAAGACATATTCACTGAATGAAAAACATAAATTTGTAAATAGAGACAAGGAGGAGTTGGAGATGGAGAGAGACACATTGAGTCGGAAAAACACACGGCTTACAGATGAGAACTTACGGTAACATCAGTAAACTCTTTTGATGTCTCATGACTTATCAAAAGCCACCAGTTAAAACCTTATCTATCTATATCTGCATAAAAAAACACCAGTTAAAGCCATATCTGTACTTCTATCCATCTGTATGTATGTACCTTTATTATCTCTTAAACTTGAGAAACAATCTTTATTTAGAATATTCATTTATAAATTATTGCAGAGTGTTTTCTGGAAATGTTTGCGTGTACAGAAGGTAAGATGGAAATGCTGTTAGTGAAAGGTTCCAAGAGAAAGAATGTTGATGGCTCAAGAGTTGGTAAAGTTTGATAACAGCTTTTTATACAACACTTTTCACTTTAATAGTGATTGGATATTTAATGAAATAAATGTGTTCAAATTTTCTCTTTTAGAATGAAATCTGACTTAAAAAAGTTAGAGGAAACACTAAAGAATAGTAAAGCTGATAAGAAAAGGTAAAGTTTTTCTTGTTGTTACCGTACAGCATAAGTATATTTAATAAAAATTGCCTTTATCTTTCATTCCTTTTCTGACCATACAGCTGGCTTTATGACAACATATATTATACTTAGATAAATCTAATGTGAAGTGATAAATCTACAAAACATACATATATTTTGTCTTTTTTAGCTTGAAATATTTGTATTTATTTCTGACTTTTTCCTGTTTAAGGATTTTTTACATTTTCGAAGTCTTTGAATAAGTACTGGCTACTGGTTGAAAAATCTGTTTTTAGAAAATGTTTGAGCATGTAGACAAAGTTTGTCTTGATTGAGTTTTATGCCAATGGATCATATACTGTAATATGTTTAGGTACCTACATGTATTTGGTCATTACTGTTTACTTTTAATTTTGCGAAATATAATATTTGCAACAAAATTGATATCTTGCTGTTTTTAAAGATCTTGCATTCAATATTTAATACACGGTGAAAGTTCTTTTTTGTAAAGTACTTTTCCTTTTTGGCTTGAAGTGACTTAAATTCCTCTATGCCTATGGCATAGTGTCCATTATCTTTTATTAAATATAGTTTGGGTTACTAATAATAGTTATGGTCCTACTAAAATTAGTAGTATAGATCCACTGTCCTTTCAGGTCAGTTTTATATGTGATGGGAGGCAACTCAGATTTAGGTAAATGATAGACCTGCTTGTAATGTTTCCTTGTATGTTGTTCCACTGATGGTAATACTTGAAACAATAGTAGATGATTGTTTTAAAAGAAAATCACTACACTATTTCCCCCAGTAATGTTTCAAATGTTAATATAAATTCTCTAGTGACATACAAAGAAAACGAAATGTAGAAAAATATTATAAATATTATTCAGAGAAGTACATTACAACAGTTACTGTAAAAAAGACCATGAATAGCAAGATCTCAGCAGTTTTGGTCTTCCATCTTATCTTATGTAGATTAGTATCACTTCAAGCCATCAAACCATCAGTATTCTCAATACTTTGATATATAAATATAGTTGCACAGAAAGTACTTTCACTTAAAGCATTGATATTTTCATCCTCAGTGTAGGGGAACATGAAGACTTACTTTCTAAAGGTGTGCAATTCAAGCAAGAACATTTGTACAATCTACACCTTTCATATCCGATTTACATCCTAGTTTGAGGATAGCACCACAATTATAAAGAATTGCTATTAATAACACCCTGGATAAGATGTTTTCCACAATATTTTTCACAAATAATAAGTAAAATGACAATAGCAAGGTAGACAAAAGACATGTGCCAAAATGTATCATTCAGAAAGATTTGGTTTACACCTGAGCTGCATAGATGAAAAGTTGTAAGTCTAATTTTACAATAAAAAGACCCATCTTCTTTTTAGTTGAGCATTTTTGTTTTTGCCCATTGCTGATGTGACTTAGGGTTGTGATAGTCTTGCAAATTTAGAAAGGTAATTAGCTTTCATATATCTGGCCAGAAATCCCACACAACTCCAACTTATAAATTGACTTGACCTAAGCCTATAGTTTTAGATACACCACTGGTAAATACAGGAATTCAAATATTACAATCTATGCACATTTGAAGAAAAAAAAGATATTTGTTAAAAGCAGAAAAAGTGGTTCCTAATTTAGGAACGTAAATGCTAAATGATGTTGATGTGGAATGTTTTAGGTTGAATGAAATTAATGCAGATGTGGCAGCTCAGCTTGCAGAGGCTAAGAAAACTATTGACCGCCTGACAGAAGAAACTAAGAGGTAAGTTAAATAAAAGTTTGCAAGTTTAACATATTGGTCAGAACATTACCAAATTCTCTGTAGAACTAGTGGTTCAACATAGATAAGGGAAAGCAACTGCTTCAACAAATTGATTGGTAATATCTTTCTCCAGAAGTGTTTAAACTAAATCTTACTGTATGGAAGCAACACGAGTATTAGGAAGCATCCTGTTGATTGATATTTATTCAGTAAAACAGGAAATAAACTCCAGTTTAATTATGTGTTCATACTGACATAACGTTGCTTATAGTTAGCAATTGCTAAAAAGGCAATCTGGTTCCTTTTGCAAGCACTACTTATAATCTTTGACATTTGAAGAAAATCTTAAACAGTTGGTTTGTTTTTCTATTTCATCCTAATTGGTTGCATTATGACAAACTTTTTAAGATCCAGGATAACACTTTTAAAAAATGTGAAAAGGAATCTTAAGTTGCAGACATAAACATATGGCTGGCATGAATTTCCTTTGATCCGAGGACCCAGGTCCCTGACACAGCAATCAGCTGCCTTGACACGCATAATTTGACTCCCATTGAGTCCTCGGGATGCAGCATATTTTAATAGGGTTTCTTGTGCTTTTTTCAGGTATCTAATAAGAATACACTACATAAAAGGCTTTGTTCGCACATTGACACCTTTTCAAGCAATGATTGGTAAATTGCCCCCCCCCTCCCATTAGTACACATGCAGATGTCGAAATAGGTGTCTAATACGACTCCAGTCATATTATGTGATTCCTCTCCTGTGTGATGCCTAATTGCATGACAGGTGATTATCAAAGATTGTTGGAAGTTATGTGGCTTCCTAAAGATCAAATAAAAGATTTACTGCAGTCGTTACTGAAGTAAGGGCTTTAAAAATTTTATAAAACTTGTCCTTGGGGGATTTGAGCTGCCCCAAAATATGAGAACAAAATATCACAACTAAAGTAAAAAGTATATAGTAAAATAAAGTTTAGGAAGTTTTAAGGAAAGTGCATTATATTTGTGTTACATGAATAGAACTTTTGTCTTCTTGTTATATTTGGTTGCACCTTAAAACAATATATCAATAATTAAAGTTATCAAAAAAGATATGTGTAAATTGTGCATGTAGGTATATATATGTAGAAGATGAAATAAAGTTGTTAGAATGCAGATACAGTTAGAAGAGCAAAGACAGACATAGACATGCATACATATAGACATATAAATGGATAGATATATAAGGGTCTTGGAAATGGCTAGATTCTTAAGACAGAGTGATGTTTAGGTTAAAGACTCTAAATTGAATAATTAAACGGCTAAGAACAGAACTGTGTAAACTTAATTTTAATCATGTTGTGATATAACATTTTTCTTTATCTATGTTTCCACTTAAAGTTCAACAGATCATGCTGATTTTATTATCAATCCAGTAAGAAAATAAAGTAAAACCGAGTTCCTCAGTGAAATATTCCAATGTCAATGAATTCATTCTTTGCTTTTTTTCTGGGGAGTGTCGGGTCCACTCACATGTCTGCTTCCGCTTCCACCTTATCCAGATTTTACCTTGAAATTGGTGACACACATCTAAACAATCATTGCCAAACCGACTTTTGAGAATGATTTGAGAACACTTATTTTGATTCATTTAATTGTTTTCGAAACAGTAAGTATGTATCATTCTCTTGTAATAATCACATAAACAATTGATGATAAACACTGCTTGTGCATGCTAGATTTTCAAGTGGGAAATCATTAGAGACAAGTGCATTTTATTTGCAAACACACCTGTCAGAGAAATCTGATGGGTTATATTATTAACCATTATCACCTAATCACCTTGAAATCGGCAAAAATGCATCTATGACATACTGATTGTTCAGAGTTGGAGCTCACAAAAACTGCCATTTGATTGTTAGGACTTGAAAGTCGGCGAGTCCAGTACAAATACCATATTTGCAGGCCTATAAGTCGATGTGGAGTATAAGTCGAATTCGCTAATTTCGTCAATTTTCAATCCTTTATCCATATATAAGTCGATGCGGAGTATAAGACGAAGCCAGATCAACACCTTGGCTTCGTCACTTTCGCTAGTAACTTCCGGTTTCATGAATATTAATGGTATCACTATGCTATTCCAGATTAATTGGGAAAATGATTAAGATGGTCTGTACATGTATTATTTATAGGTATTATTTATTGGTACATTGTATGCAACGATTTTCACATACGAAAAATTACATGAACATACGGTAAAGCAATTTCAATGACATAATCCATATATAAGTCGATTCGGAGTATAAGACGAAGCCCAGACTTCCAGGTAAAAAAGTATCGACTTATAGGCTGGCAAATACGGTATTATGATTAAAATATAACATAAGTTAAAATATAAATATTTTTTTCCTATTTGTCAAATCTTGCTTCAGATAATACATTCACATTATAATAATAATAATAATAATAATAATAATAATAATAATGACTTTATTTCAGACTTAAGTCCATAGATTATAAAACCCCCAGCAATTTCACACAAGATATGACACAAAAGTCACCAAACAATATTAATACAACAGTTTGCTCCAATGATCAGTTATTGATGAATTATGACAGCATGCAAAGTGAAACACTTCTTTCCAGATTTGATTACTACTACTAACTATTCTACTTCTAAATGAGTACACTTTTTTTCTAAGCAAAACGCAAAGGCTATTGACATTGTTGTTCACAAACATTCCCGAAGCTCTATGGTGCCTATCAAAACCCATTAAAAATATAAATGCATTGTTGTAACAGACATTTAACTTCGTCTTTGTACAACATGAAAAATGTGTCCACTTGAGGAGCACAATACAAATTTTTACAATATGATTTGAAAAGCAAAACTTTTACATCTGTAAAACATGTTTTAAAAGACCATAAAAGCATATTTACTCATATACAAAGAGAACTATATTGCCTTTGTATATCACTATCATCTAACAAATCAGAACAAATGACATGCCCTAGGTCAGCGTTCAAAGAAAAAAAATTTCAGACACAGGCCCAGGGCTGGTGCCTTGAAAAAATTCACAAGCCCTGACTCAAAATCCACAGGCCCTGACTTCAATACCATGTGCCCAAAAGGGCCCTATTTTTTACTATTATTTTTCACACGACGTTGCACGTTGCAGTTAAAAAGAACATGTAATGTAGACATTATAATTAATTATTATTTTAATTATTAGTTATTCTGCATGCATGTGTATGGTTTTTTTTTTTTTTTGTCTTTTATAATAATAATAATGTCTAAATTATATACGATTTTAAATGTACTTAATTATGATTTTTACAAAAATATTATAATGCCATTTTTATTCAGACTGCATTATTTTGGAAATGTGTTGCATATAATTAACAAAGAAATGATAAAGTCTATATTCTACTTACATTACATTTTTATGATTCAGAAATTTTGTTCACTGTAGTTTTGTAGCCTTTATTTTAATTTTACTGATTATAGCGGATGGTATTGTGCACATTTTATACAGTATAAATGTACCGACTTTTAGTTTTACCTGCATGAGGATCCTTACATGCACCTTAGGACGTGTATTATGCTGTGCCTGTACTATAAATAGCATTTCTTTAACATTGCTCTTGCCGTGAACAACTTAAATTTTCCAAATTAAAAAAGTTTATGCAGACGGAACAAGACTTGATTTGAAATTTTGTAAGATATAAAGGGATTCAATAATAACTGGCCCAGGTAAATGCTTTCGAAGACCAAAGGTGGTGTACGATTCAGAATGGAATGAGAAGCATGAGCAAGGGGCAGCTCAATTTATTCCTTTAAGCCAACTGAGCACTAATTATAGGTACATGTAACCCCGGGCAATCTGTTCCCGATTCATACGTCACATGCCTCGCATTGTACACAAAGTTTACAGCTTTCTATAGAATTATGATCAGTAGACGAACTTCAAATGACTAAGGGGCCGACATGGTGATAAATATTTATAATGTACTGGTTTTTCAACAACATTAAAATAAAAAGTCTGCATTTAGTTAGCGAGATTGAAGTTTTCTCAGGCATATTTAGATTTTTTTGTTTGAGAAGCCCGACAGGCTTTTCACTTAAAATATAGGAGGGGCCCGATCTGAAATTAGAGGGGCCCCGGGTGTCGGGCTATCGGATTTTTTTAACACTGCCCTAGGTACACATGCTCATTGACAAACAGCAGTTTTTCTCCTCAAATCCTAACTTCAAGTATGGACGCCTTTTTCAGATTTTGACATCTGAAACACATACGTTATTATGTCTGCATGAGAAAATGTGAGATTGACCTTGACACTGATTACAAGGAAATGACAGACTGTCAGTATATCATGTGAAAAAAAGGATCGCTAGATGAAAGAAACAGAAGGTAGTTGTGTATTTGAAGAATACAGTAAATTTAAATATGAAATAAAGCTGATATATGAACATAAAGCATTACGAATTGAACATGACCTGTGTCTCTCTCAAATTTTTGGACTCACCTGCAGGTAAGTACCTTGCGAACATGAGCTTGCCAGAGCCAGATCTGAGCTTGTTCTGGGAGTTGTGCAAGTGGATCTGTCTATCTTTATTTTAAGTCTTTGTTGTCTGTTTGGTTGAATGAGTTGTAAATTTGCCTTTGATTGAATAATGTCCAATGAGCTTTGTTTTTGATCATAAAAATTAAACTTGTTGGCATTATGCCCAAGTTAATTGAGTGCTAGTAATCAACCAATCATCATCAATTAATTCAACTTTACTAATGGCATATATCCCCAATTATTTAGATGAAGATTACTGTCAATAATCTTTAGAAAACATCCAGCAACTAGCTCTCCTGAGATGCCAGAGAAGTCTCAGATGCAACTTCAGAATGAGGCTGAAAAGGGTAAATGATGGCCAGAGGTCAAAGAAAAGACATTGGTGATCAGATGGGATTGAGAAATTCCCTTGGCTAAGAAATAAACAGAATGATGTCCGAGATATAGGTGCTGTTTGTTCCTGGTGTGCAGAGTGAGGAAAGATGAACTCTTTAACTAATAGAAGTACCAATTTGCAGTTTTCTGCATTTAACCAACATGAGATGAACCCAGATCATGTACATGCTGTAACAGGTGGGATTACTCAGGAGTAAAAGGAAAGATTACTGATTCTGCCTGAAACAAAAGTTAATGAGGTGGCAGACAAAGACCATGCCAAGGCAGCACAGATTAGGACTTTTTTTTACCTGGCCAAGAATGGACAGCTGCTGAACCAGTACAAAATTTTCTTTGATCCTTTCTCCACCTCTCCAATGCAGATATAGAAAATCTCTCTCTGTGCAATACAACATTAAAAACCTATATTGTTTTTATTGTGTAAAAAAAAATGTGTTAAATTGTTGTATTGCATAAAGTACAGTTCAGAACATATTTAATTGTTACACTGGAGCTGGGACTCCTTTGTTTGGTGAGGGATTCACAGGATTTTCCTTGAGACTCCCCATTTTTGTAGCCAGGAGTCCTTGACTCTCAATTTTTACAATCAAGAGAAAATCCTAGCTTGATAATTATCAGAAAGTGCAAAAAATAATGTAATTGTTCATCATTTTCTTTACTTTCTTTAGTTTTTGTTACCAAACCTGTTGATACCATCAGCTATAAGCACACAGAAAGAAAGTGTATCAAGGTAATTGTTAAAGTATAATTATTGTTAAGAAGAAAAGGGAGTTTCATGTCATAAAATGTTTCCTATAAAGATTTTATGTCAGGTATTTATTGAAAATGCAAGCTACCAACCAGCCAATGACCTACTGTATGTACTCGCATATAACCCATGTTCAAATGCAAACAACATAGACCCTTATCTGCCATCGCATTATGCGCCGGCAGATCAGGGTTTATGTTGTTTGTTCTACTGATTAGTTCATACAAACTGCATAGACACAGATCTGCTGATGCATTATGCAACGACAGATCTGGGTCTATGCAGTTTGCAGTTGGTATCGGCTTATACACAAATATAGAAAGTATCTATCTAAACTATCCATCTGGTGTCTTGCACGTTCTTAAAAATATATCAGAATAGATTTCTTGGCTATTCTTACATGAAAATATGTCATTACTTGTGTGTGCAAAACAATTATTTCCGCTGATGTAAATAATAATTTTCTTCGGATTTAAGTTCCAAGTACCTCTCTTACAGACTTGGTGGATCACCAGAAGTCAGTGCTGTTGATACCACAAATCAAAGAGTTAGTTCTGAAAGTAAAGATGCATCAGAATCAATGCAGTAAGTAGAACTTGTTTTAATTCAATTTCTAAATTTCTTTTTTTATTACATTGAGTATTAATCCTTCTTTTCCAGTTATCAACTCTTTGGCAGTGTCTATAATTGAATAATTTCAGTGGTATTACCATGCCGTGAGGATCTATGCTCATTATCATTGTTTGCCAGGAGATTATATGCTAGACCAGAAATGTCGCAGAACTGTTATCTCGTACATGTATTTACTTATCTCTTACATGTATTTACTTATCTCATACATGTATTTACTTACTGATGATCTTTAGTATTCTTGTAATTGCAGTGATGCATCATTCCTAAAAACAAAAACACTTGTAGTCATGCATCATTCCTAAAAACAAAAACACTTGCAGTCATGCATCATTCCTAAAAACAGAAACACTTGTGGTCATGCATCATTCCTAAAAACAGAAACACTTGTAGTCATGCATCAATCCTAAAAACAAAAACTGTTGCAGTCATGCATCATTCCTAAAAACAAAAACTGTTGCAGTTATGCATCATTCCTAAAACCAAAAACACTTGCAGTCATGCATCATTCCTAAAAACAAAAACACTTACAGTCATGCATCATTCCTAAAAACAGAAACACTTGTAGTCATGCATCATTCCTAAAAACAAAAACACCTGTAGTCATGCATCATTCCTAAAAACAAAAACACTTGCAGTCATGCATCATTCCTAAAAACAAAAACACTTGCAGTCATGCATCATCCCAAAAAACAAAAACTAATGGACATCATTCTTGACATCCAGAATTATTTGAAGATTCATATCACAGGAGATGCAGGAGGGGTCAAACATGTGAAATTAGGCCAGTCTTGGAAGCCAACGATGATTTCATACAAGGGTGATGATAATTTTCAAGTAAAGATCCATAATTAAATTTTGCCAGTAATATATTATATGTCATCATGCATTGTTTATTTTTATCAAACAACCAACCTACGTAAAGCGTTTTGTATGAGCAAAAATAAGTGTTCTATATTTTTGTTAATATCACAAATTTCAGACTCCAAGAAGCCGAAATCCAAAAACTGAAAAGCCAGCTGGAAGAAGAAAGGAAAGCAAAAGAAACTGCAATTCAGAGGTAGCAACAATTATGATCACATTTAATCCAGGGTCTATTCTGACATGAAATCATGCAGAAAGTCAACCAAATGTATGGAAATCACACATTATATTATCAATCCCCACCTTTATTTCTTTGATAAATCTCTCCTATATTAAGACAATTCCTCCTTTTTCAGTGCTAGAATAGCCCCTGTTAATTATCTATAACTTGCTACCATCTTTTGCTATGTGCAACATGCATTGTTTATACCTATTTTTCCCGTTTCAAAAGGGGGTGCGCATTTTAAGAGTAGAACACAAACAAGTTTTTTTTTCTAGGTCTATCTGATGAGAGGCTCATGACACTAAAGCTGCCAACATGTCACATCCTTGTGAAATACTGAATTCATTGCATTGTAACTCAATTGTTACTGGCCTTATTTAAGAAATAACCAATGCATACAAACCTCAATAATCCTGTTCTTTGATTGCTTATGTTAATAAAATCATCTAATTTCATATTGTTGTGTAACTTTTGTTCTTTGACTCAACTGGAAATACAGACAAGAGACTGGTAACTTGTTCATCTACTCTATCATTAATACTTTAAAGCTGTGCATCATACTGCATTAATGTGAAACTGAAGAATAAGATACTGTATAAATTTTGGATTTTTTTTACTTTTCCTTGGAAAATAATCTTGGTTCTTGGTTTTATTTCTCATCTTAAATCACAGTATTTGATACTTCTTTGTGACAATACAGTGATTGGTGCTTCTTTGGCTTAGCATGGTTTGCTGAGGTAATAAGCGTCGGCTAAAGGTTTGATTCAATAAAACATAAGCACAGTGCATTGTCTAAGTAAATTTGCAATTTATTTTATTTTCTTTAGAAAATAAACTTGGTTTTTTTGTTTTATTTCTCATCGTAAGTCACAGTATTTGATATTTCTTTGTGACCATACAGTGATCAGTGCTTAAATGATTTCAGCATAGCGTTTTCAAAGATAATCCACAACTAATAAGGGACCAACCATTTCATTTTCTGGAGAAGCCTGGGATCTTCTTTGAAGCCAGGATAATTTTTACTTTCTTTTACCTCAAGATAATTTATTATTTTCAACTAACAGATATAATAAGCTGTTTTGTTTTTTCTTCTGTAAGTCAGAGAAACATTTTTTTTTCAAGCAATTCAAGTGCTGGACATTTTGTTTCAAAAAATTCCCAGGCAACCCACCCATCCTTTTCCAAAGCTTTGATGAATTGTCTTGGTAAATTTTAGCTTTTACACCGAGATATAGCTCAGAGGTCTGATACGCTAGTCCAAGAAAGTATTAATACCAAACCTAAACTTTCACGTAGCAACTTGTGTTCGATCTTGAATCTGAATGAGAACAGAGAAACAGTCGAGCACTATTTTATTTTAAACCAGTCAAACATCATGTAACAAATGATAATCAGTGCACTATTCAAAATGGCAGACTATTGTTTCACAATTAAAAACAGAGCAATATCATCATGATTTTTAAATGTAGGTTATTTTGTGTGTGTGTTATATGTCAGAACTGAGTTTTTCGCCTCATGCTGGGTTGAAGACTGGCATGCACATTGTATATTTAGTGCATGTTATAAACACCAAACTATGGTACTCTGTGACTAGCATAGACCCAATCAAACACTTTCTGTGACTAGCACAGACCCAATCAAACACTTTCTGTGACTAGCACAGACCCAATCAAACACTTTCTGTGACTAGCATAGACCCAATCAAACACTTTCTGTGACTAGCATAGACCCAATCAAACACTTTCTGTGACTAGCACAGACCCAATCAAACACTTTCTGTGACTAGCACAGACCCAATCAAACACTTTCTGTGACTAGCATAGACCCAATCAAACACTTTCTGTGACTAGCACAGACCCAATCAAACACTTTCTGTGACTAGCACAGACCCAATCAAACACTTTCTGTGACTAGCACAGACCCAATCAAACACTTTCTGTGACTAGCATAGACCCAATCAAACACTTTCTGTGACTAGCACAGACCCAATCAAACACTTTCTGTGACTAGCATAGACCCAATCAAACACTTTCTGACTAGCATAGACTCGATCAAACACTTTCAGTTTTGAAACAAACAGATTTTAACAATATTTCCATCAATTTAGACACTAAATTTATTGTTTTATAAAAGGAAGGTGATCATCCAAGCTCTCAATACATTCATTTGCCAGCTAGTTGTGTATCCAAAAAAACAATCACATAACAGCTTGACTGTTTGATTTGTCAAATAGTCCATTAGTGCAATCCACTCTAATAATATTACAAGATTCTCGTTTCTGAATATCAGTTACAATTGGTCACAACTATCAGGAAACTACCATCTATACTTGCTTAGAAGTCTGGTCCAACTGCAAACAACATAGATCCTGATCTGCTGTCCCACAATGCACCAGCAGATCAGGGTCTATGTTGTTTGTTCCTCTGATACTCCTGGCAAACTGTACAGACCCAGATCTGCTGGCACATTATGCAATGGCAGAGCTGGGTCTATGCAGTTTTGCAGTTGGACCCGACTTCAAAGCGAGTATGGATGGTTGTATCTTTGATGTTCATTTATGTGTTTAGTTACCTGATATCAGTGATTTTTTTTATTTATTTAGGTTTAGTGAGATAGCATCTAGCAAGCTGAGCGACAATCCCAACATCACTGACCTTAGTGACCCAAACCGACCCACTAAGCTGGCAGAAGAATTTTCAGAGCTGTACGACAATGAGTGGTCAAATGCTTATGAAGAACTTGAATCTTATCTGAAAGATAAAACTGAGGAGCAGATAGTTTCCTATCTACTTGGCTTTGTATTGGTAAGATGTAAACAGAAACAATAGGCTACTTTTCGGTGTTAGTGATGCTTTAATTTCTGCTCAGTTGTCCACAGACAAAGCAGAACAAAAATAGTATTAAATCTAACAAACAAATATAAGGCAGAGTTGTAAACAGAGAAAACAGCTAATTATCAGTGGAAGAGGTACTTGGATGTAATCTGCAATGTAAATTGGCTTTATTTAATTGTTATTAAGTTCACACAAAGATCATGCTACCAATGTTAAACAGATACAAATATGCATAATTAAGAAATTAGATATTAAACAAGTAATAATAGGTTTGGGTCCATCTGAGCTCAAGTGTTGTAAATTTTGAACAATATGTTAAAAATTAATCTTGTTATATTTACCTACTTTTATAATAATTGGGAAAGTAGCATTGCATGCTTTATTGTTGAAATTATAGGAAGACAGTTTCATGCATTAATATGGTTTATTTCAGCTCTTTTTATAGATGGTGGTTGTATTGTGGATGTGACACTGACAGAATTTAATTGCAATATAATTTCAAAAAAACATTTAATTGAAACGTAAAAGAAACTTATTTTTATGTTTAGGATTGTGTTAAGCTATTTAGAAACAAAATAATCAATAATACTTGTCACAATTTAAAATTTAGGAAAAAATTTGTTCCGTTTTAGAAGTTACTGAAAGAAAAGACTCTAAATAAATACATTTCAAGCTAAACACAATCTTCAGATTGTAGAATCTGTTGTTCATCGCTCAAAAAACATTTATGGTATCATAAAATGTTGAAAAAGCCATGAATCCACAAAATACAATAAAAATTGATGCCGATATTATGAACGACATTTTGACATACATGTACATTTCTACAGATATTATATTTGACATATAAACAAATTTCGATCATAATATGAAAATCAAAAAACCTAAAATGGTCATTTTTAAAGTGTGGTTCACTTCATTTCATTAAAATATCAATTAAAATAAGAAAGAGAGATATATATCTGTGAAATTTAACATTATTGTATGTAACAATCAGATTTGTGTTAAATTTGCTATTGAGCTGCTTACTTTTATGAATTGAGAGTTTTTGTCTCAAGAAATCTTTGTATTAACTAAAGAAAATCATTTTTATATATAATAGTCAAAAAAGAATGTGTAAATTTGGATGCAGGTAATACATAAAACACATTGATATAGTGATTTGGAAGTTACTGTTTCACAGATTTCTATTTTGTGCATTTATCAATATATTATCTCTATCAGGGGAATATTCTCATCACCCATATATACACTGACACAAAATGTGTTGTTTAGAAAGAGGTGCAAGAAAGAAATAATCAAATACAAGCCTGAATTTCAGTATGCCAACCAGACGTTATGAATTGTGTTAGACTATGAAAACAAAAAAATAACCATCACATGTCAACATTTTCTCTGCAACCCATGAATTTCATGTATTTAAACAGTCGTATGGAATTGTGCATAACTTTTGTCATATAAAATGGATTGATCTTTATCTGAACTCTTTTTCTTAACAAAAACAAGATTTTTAATTTGGATGATACTGCAGCTATTATGTCAGGTAATAATATTTGACACGGATCTCCATAACGCATTCTTTGAAGTACAGCGTTTGCAAGATTCACTATATAACAAGCAAATACTCTTTTTAACCACGATCGTTGTTCATTTGAATAAATATTTCAGACCAATTTATATGTGTATCACCTACATTTATTACCAATGCTTTATGGAGAACAGACATTACAAGGAATTTTCTCTTGACTTACTCAGTTACTCAGCCCACGGTTGGCCATTTTTCTTTTCCTGTACAATGCTTTAGCTGACATACTTTGCAATGCATGATGTAGTACACATGCGAGAGTTTATTTACAACTTGACACTTTCATGTCATGAAGGACAAAATTATGGATGTTTGGGGTTTGACTGACATTATCAATCCAACCAAATGCTAAATCCTTTAACCTACTGCATTTCTTACACATTTTGAAGCCCTATATATTGAAGATAACCCAAGTATAAAGTGGTCAAGGAAGTAGTTGTGGCAAAATATTTTGACTGACATCATAACGTCCCAATGTCTTTGTTTTAGATCAAATAGTACATAAATGTATTTTCATTTTATTCAAAACTTTCATTTTGTGAATCAGCACAATTCTGATAAAAATTGCAGGAAAAGACCTACTATTATACTCTGATTTACTCGGCTTGGACATTATGTATCAGTGGGAATTATTTGTCCCCAAAAGATGGCACAAAGAATACAAGATTCTGTTTTTTAAACTTAATAATTGAACAACAGCATACTCTTTAAACATAGTATTGCTTTTCTTTTAAGTTTAGGATATTATCTTTCTATTTTGACTGACAGTAACTAAGCAAACAGTATTTTATTATAAAACATCTTCAAATTAGGTAAGGCTACAAATCATGCTTTAGCTTAGAAGGACCCATCGGTGTAATTAAATTGCCACAAATAATTACTACCTTCCTGAACCACCATATATACTCACTATTAAGTCAAGGCCAACTGCAAACTGCACAGACCCAGATCTGCCATCACATAATGCTCCAACAGATCTGGGTCTATGCAGTTTGTTAGGCATAATGAGTAGAACAGATAACATAGACCCTGATCTGCCAGCACATTATGCAACAGTAGATCAGGGTCTATGTTGTTTGTAGTTGGACTTGACTTGTAAGCAAGTATAAATGATATATCATGTACAACAGGATCTTAAAGTTATTTTTTAGTTTTTTTTCTATTTTATTCTGGATTATCTCATCACAAAGTAGAGATGATCTCTTACTGAAAGTACCATATATACTCACTTATAAACCAAGTCCAACTGCAAACACCATAGACCCTAATCTGCTATCGCATAATGTGCTGGCAGATCAGGGTCTGTGTTGTTTTATCTCCTTATTACTCCTAACAAACTGTATAGACCCAGATCTGCCAGCACATGACGCGACGGCAGATCTGGGTCTCTACAGTTTGCAGTTGGACTCGACTTATAATCGAGTATACATGATTGCAGCAATATTTTGTGGATGAAGTTTTTCCATATTTCTACAGGATTTATAGTACCCCTAAGTAGTATATTCATCAGTACTTTGGATAATACAGAGTAATTGTACTTTTTACTGTGCATGCATTTTTGTAGATTGATTGAACCACACTATGTCACTCTTTTCCCTGAAAAAGCAGCTGCCTAAATATCAGCCATAATCGATTCAGTTATCACTCTTTTGCTGTAAAATCAAAGAATCCTTTATTCACTGGTTTGAAATTTGATATGTGTACAAAAATTTAATATATATGAAAATACTGTTAATCACCTCTTATAACCTTAAGCTCGACAGAAAGTGAAAATTTTATTGAAAACACTTAGATACTCGCACCAAAAAGTTAAAATGTAATTGCATGTATGGTTTTAGGTATCACTTACTGGGCCATTTATGTTATTGCATCTTGTTGTAGTCCTTAAGAAAATCATTATTATTCTTTCTCCAGTTTATTCCTGGAGATTTTTGCTGAGAAGCTTGTTACTTGCATTCAGTAGAAAGCAGGACTAAAGTCTAAACAGAAAATAGAATGTTTGTTGAGTTCAGTGTGTTGACTTTTGCATAGGATGACAAAGCAAACAGGTGTTATTTATCCAGATACAGAAAGTACACTGGTACTAAAAACCCATACCATTTCATTCCAATACAACTGTGTCCAGAAAATGCCATATAACCAATGCTGAATCTTTTATGTTGTATCCAGGTTTATGCCTAATGTAAGATAATCTTGGTGCATCTGAACTTACAACTAATGCACTTGATTTTATAAAAAGTGTAGAAAAATGAAGTAAATATATTATGAATTTAATTGTGTAGTAATACGTTGGGCTCACCTGTAATTTTGTCAATATGTTCATGAATAATTATGACAAATTCATTGCTTGTTCATAATGAGAGAAGATATTTTTTCTTAAATTCATTCAAACAAAGATCATATGGTCTGCATTTAACAAGCCTACATACATGTGCAAAATGAGATTTAGTAATACAAACTTTTCATGATTCTAACAGGAAATCTACAAAACTTGCAAGGAACTTGCAACCAGAAATTCCAAATCAATTGAAGAGCTATTAATTTCCCCAGCTGTAAGTTTTTCTAGCAAAATTTTTAATTAAGTATGTACGTCGGTTTTATTCTCTAGCTTGCTAGAATTTATAATTTTCTTGCCATATATACTCGCTTGTAAGTCGAGTCGATCTGCAAACTGCACAGACCCAGAAATGCTGTCACATAATGTATCGGTAGATCTAGGTCTATGCAGTTTGTTAGGAATAATCAGTAGAACAAACAACATAGATCCTGATTCAACTGCATATTATGCAACAGCAGATCAGGGCCTACGTTGTTTTCAATTGGACTTGTCTTATATGTAAATATATATGGAGGTTTTTTTTTCATTGCATGTTATTTTCATTTTAGCATCATACTATTGATAACGAGTTCTAATTTATCCAGAGATTAGGAATGATATTCACAAATGCAATACAGAAATGTGTGTATTTTAAAAAAAGATGTCTTTGAATTATAAATATAATGTACACATGAACTTCTGCTATGTTATTATTATGTGACATTTTTTTGTCAAGTCCACGTTAGTGGGAAGCAAGACTTATTAGTCACTTTTCCAATAGTTTCAACAGTTTGTTAAGGCTTTGGTTGAAGTTTTTCATTGGCATATATTGCCTGAACCCCTTTAAGGATTAATAAATTCTCATCATACTTAGCATGAATGATAATTAAACTAAGACATTTCATTCTACAACATGCTTGCTTGCCCCTTTTCCTTCATAATCAAGGTCAGTCAGAGAAATTTGCATCTTAAGATTTGGTTACACTTTTTTCATTTGCTTATATTTCCCAAATCTCATAGATTTTCTTAATACTTGGAATGATTCATTATGAGGCTAAGACAATTCTTTCTTTGGCATGTATGCTTGTCCCTTTGACCTGGAGTCAAGGTCACAGTCATATAAATTTCATGTTAAGGTTTTGGCTAAAGAATTTTGTTTGCGTGAATTTCCTAAACACCTCAGTGGTGTTTCTTTGTACTTAGCATGAATCATTATGAGGCTAAGACAGTTCATTCTATGACACACTTGCCAAACCCTTTAACCTTGGGGTCAAGGTCACAGTCATATAAAATTTGTGTTAAGGTTTTTGTTTAAGTTATTTAATTTGCTTATATATTTCGAAACTCCATGATTGATTTTGTTAAAACTTGGGACAAACCCCTTAATGGATTTTTTTCATACTTGGTTTGACTCATTATGAAGCTAAGACAGTTCATTCTATGACAACTGCTGACCCCTTTAAACTTGGGGTCAAGGTCAGTGTCATTGAAAATTTGCTTTACAGTTTTTAATTTGCATATATTCCTAAAGCCCTTGATGAATTCTTCACGTCCTAGGGATGAATCTTTATGAAGCTAAGACAGTTTGTTCTGTAACTCACTAGCTCATCCATTTGACCTTGGGGTTAAGATCATGTTTAACAAGAATACTTTGGCCATAGGCTCAACATGTGTGTCATTACATTCTTGTTAGGAATTAGTTGAAGTAAAATTTAAATGTTTACTTTCTTCTCCATTAAGAATAGTGCCTTATTTTATCTTGCAAACTTTCAGACTGGCGTTGAATTGTTACCAGGTGTTAAAAAGCATGTTAAGGATGGAATCAAATCTATGGCTCCTTCCATTATGTCTGCTGTTCAAGAGGTAATGTAGACCAACATGCATTTATTTTCCTCTTATAATGAGTTAATTATACATATTTCTATTTAGTATCAAGACAATTATCTATTAATGTGCCAAGATGATAAACTAGAGGAAGAGTAACAAGTCAGGTGAAGCTTCTAAATTGTTTGCTCATAATTGATTTTGAAAGTGAAGTTGGAACATATACGAAGTAGGAAATCAGTAATTAGCAAATTTGTCAACCCATGACCACAAACAATAACAGTCAAAAAAGACTTGTGCATGATACTGCAGGAAAGCAACAACGGTAACTCAAGTCTGATATAAACTGATCCTGATTCATCCTCCTGGCCAAACCCCCATTAATGATTTAATTCATTTTGAAATATTGCATCATTTTGTAGCATCTAAATACTGATAAAAAACAGTGATTATTATGTGTGACATACCCAGAATTGTAATCAGTCATGAGTTTTGAGAATTCTTCTCTTGTCTCGTGTCATGCAAATGTTAGCATATTAATGAGAAAAATCAAAGAGGTCTTTTTCGAGATGATTGGCTTCCTTGTGCAAAACATTATCTTAACATTTTCTTGAACAGGTTTCAGTGTTATGAACATAAAGATAGTTTGTACAAGTATGCCTAATATCTTATTAATTATGCATACAATGAATGACTGTCAGACCTTGATTATGTTTTAATTCATCCTTAATTTGTAGCTCTTCAGTTTTAAATTAGCTGATCTTTAGATCAAGGTACAACCTTTAATAAGCAAAACATACGAATTAATTTCAGAAGGTCAGTCTGTCTTTTTAAAATTGGGGGTAGGTCTGGTTATTTCAACACTCAATTAAGCACTGAAACAAGGTGTGTTTTGCCTAGCTTTTAGTAAACAAGGATGATGACTCATATAAAGTGGGTTCACTTGGATGGCTTTTTTATCAGTACTATTTGTTAGCTTACTTCAGAAATTGCATGTACAAAGAAAGAACGCAATGTATTGTTAAGAATATATCCTGATATTACACAGTGTGTCTTATTTGTTCATTATGTGATTGTATCTTTCCAGCATGTTATGGAGCATTTGAAGACTTGGTCACCATGGAAAGAAATTAAGCTGGAGTCTGAAAATGTGCGGATATACATAGATAAGTGCACACAACTGTGTTGGTACATGTCTGTACAAGATCCGCAACTTTATATGTTCAGTGAACCAAGTGAGGATGGGTCATTCCGCCATCACATGTTCAGGGATTACACCAAGAGGGGAGACAAGGAGGCATTCGTGGTATGGCCTACCCTGTACTTGTATAAAGGTAGCCACATGCTATTGAAAGGTGTTGCACAAGGTTTTAATGAAGAATCTGTGCACAGTGAAACAAATGATGTCAAGACTAACACATCATCTGAGAATAAAATGTCATGAGACATTATTTTAAAGAATTGTGTTCAAAAGCTTAATGGATGGGAATAAAAATTGTCTATTTTAGCTACTGTAGCCAAGTGTGCCAACTGAAAAAGATATTTTTTTCGGAAAAATTGGTCACTCTCATCCATTGTGTTTCACCAAAAACTCGTGCAGAGATTTTCAGTAAAAAGTAATTGAGCATATGCACATTCTGTTCTCCTAAACATCATTAGTTATCTTGGTATTTTCTATTAATCGTAAACAGGTTTCAACATTTTGAATACAGGCTTTAGTTACTTAGAGAAGTATGGAGATTTTAAAGCTGGTGTTCATTGTATATAAATGCCAATAAAAGATTTAACTCGGTGTTTGTTACAACATTCATAGTTATATGCTAGAATACAGAGATACCAACCATTCTGAATTTTGCAAAAATAATTATGAATTTTTGTGAAAATTACATATTATCATTTATATTGATGAAATTCTTGGGGAAAAAAGATCATGGGATAACATTTTGATTAAGAGTTTTCAATGTGGACAAACCTAGGGAGAAAAGTACTTTACAGATATCTTAACTTGATACATAGAATATAAGTTTCTTGACAAAAAAAAATTAATGTAAATAAGAAACCAGTTGATTAGACTGTAAATAGGTGATAAATGGCAACAGAAATGAAAAGAATTGAAAAAGTTAAGTCCCTATTCTCATTGGACATTAATTGTTAAGGACATAACAAAAAAACTGATGGTAGGATTACAGACGAGCATGCTCATGGATTGAGATCTCTGTAGAAGGAGATGACGGTCATGATATTTTTATCCTTTTAACTCTGCTCATGTATCTATTGCTTTCTAGCTTGTATATAATAAAAAATTTTATCAGATGACTGCTACATATTCTAATATCAACATTTACCACTGGCACCAGAGAAATTGACCATGTTGTTGTTGAAACAGCTCAATTCTAAGTCTTAGAAAACGTGTCTTGTCTGAGTTGTCTCCGTTTTTCTCTGTTTTAACTGGTTAGGGTGAATATTGCCAAATTTCCAAAGTCTTGGGCAAGAAAATGCATTTGTTAGTAAAAAATAAATACACTGTACTTCATCCAATACTTGTTAACATTATGACCATTGTGTTTTTGTATTGTTTGAAAAAAAACTTAATTTCATAGAGGCTGCTGAATTGGTCAGGTTTTTCTTAATAAAATATAATTGTACAGATACTGTTATTGTTTTAAATTTGTTATGCTTTTGAATGCTGTCGCAGAATGGACTAGACTGTGTGTATAACAGGAATATAAAATTATTAAATGCAAAAAATAAAATAATTAAAGAGAATCCAGTGTTTGGTTTGTTTTTATTATTTCTTGGCTCGGCCAACGTGGGTATGTGATAAAGCTTGCCAGTAGCTTCCTGTGGATCAGTGGTTCTTTCTGGATTCTTCCTCCCCCAAATATACTGGCTGCCATGTATAGACTATCATGTGTTGAAAATGGTGTTAAACCCACAAAACACAAACATTGTTTATATTATTGTATCTTCTCCATCTCCAAGGGTAATTTTACCATAAAGAAAGAAGACAATAAATTTTACACATTGCAATGTTTAAGCATTAAACAAGGTCAAAGAAAAGTAAATAACTGTTTGACACTTATGAAGTCAGTTGACCTTGTAGTAATGGAATCTATCTTTTCTCAATGACTATTATGTAACAAATAGTCTTTTGATTCCCTGATGCAGTTTCAGTGAATTTTGTTTCAGGAACTTTAGAGGCATTAGCTGTGTATTGCAATTTATAAACATGATACCTAAAAAGATTTTTTACTATGGCCATTTTTTTTCTGAGTGCCTGCCAGTATATACGAAATTCTAACTCGGGAAAAAATGAGGTAAATTTTTATCCTTTTTTTAGCATTGATTTGTATTTGCCCATTATTTACATGTAAGCTACAAAAATTCGAGGATAGAGCATTACTTGTAAATAGTATTATCTGTTTTTGTGACCTTTCCATAGAATATTGTTAAAAGGCTCGGAATACTTGATTAAAAGGTATTGCAGTGCATGTACTATAAGTGCATATTATAGCAGAATTACCTTACTAACTCAAGCACAGTGAATGCACACCATTAAACCTATTTACCAGGTAGACCAGTCCCAAATAACTATTCCAGTGAAAGGTCAAAACTACATGTACTTTATCTGACATGTGTCATGTGGCAAAACAAAACCAGCCATTAGAAATCCTAATTCTTGAAAAATATGTATTTTTAACTCAGTTAGTAATAGATGGCTTATCATTGTCGTCATTGCAGGTGTTCAAGCCAACGTGTAAACAAAAGCACATGGTTATGCAAACATGCATTTCACCACATCACCGTCAGGTTCAGTTTCAGTCCTCTTTTTTAGACCAATCCAACGATCCAGTTGATCGCTCTAAAGTATTTTGTCCTTTCCTAGTTCTGTCTTATCCTGTTTCGCTCTTTTCTTTTAGTCTGTGCATATTTATGAAGTCTACCAATACCCTATCACTCATTTCACAGATGTAGCCATGTGGACTTCTGGCAGAAATACTTACTTCATGGACATGGCATAGCGTCCTTGGAAAGGGACCAGAGCAAACAAATACATTTGTCAACCTGAAGAAAGTTTTTAAAAGAATTGACATCTGATTCTTTCTTTCTTCTTACTTGTTAATATTTATTTATTTATAAAACATTGAAACGTCCCAACTTTATATAACTACTAACTTAAAGATGCAACTGAAAATTTCTTTATTGTAGTGCTAAAAGTTGGAGCTATTTCCTCTTCAGTATACTTACAGCAAATGGCGATTTACTGCAAACGTGCAATGCATGACATAATTATGATTATATCACAACACTAACAGGAAACTGACTGACTTTCCCATGACTTACAAATGCTCTAGTCAATTTAAAATATTTTGAACCTGTAACTGTTTCGTGTTATGTAAAAGGATGCTTTAAACTCACATACATGTACATTTATAAGAGTGGAAATGTTAGACTAAATGCTTAAACAAAATCTTATCTTTCTGAATTTAATACGACTCTCTATCAAAAACGTGAGTCTTTTTAAAGACCAGGAATCAATTAGAGTTATTGTTTAAAATTCACTATATCGGATCTACATTAAGTGAATGGATCTCTGTCAAAACAGAGTGAGTCTTTTTAAAGACCAGGAATCCATTAGAGTTGTTTAAAACCGACTATATTGGGCCTGCACTGAATGAATGGATCTCGGCAAAAACATAAGTGAGTCTTTTTAAAGACCAGGAATCAATTCAATAGCCAGCATCTCAATACTTTGATTCCATAATACACTAATTCTTTGCAGTAAATCAATGTTGGCTGTTATAAATATTACATTGCATTGTATTATACATTATAAACAACTTGATAGGATGTCATTGATATTTAGCTTAATTTGTTTTTACTCCATATTCTAGATCCTACACAACTTGCGACAGACAAAATATAATTCCAATCATATTTCTTCCTGTGGTAAAGTCCAGCTTGAGGATATGCCAGAATACCAAAAATCCCATAATCTTATTTATTTGAGGTAGATGTTTACATACTACCTACATATTTTTTATGTCTCCTGCATAGTCAAGTCCAGCTTGAGGATATGCCAGCATACCAAATCCCATAATCTTATTTATTTGAGGTAGATGTTTACATACTACCTACATATTTTTTATGTCTCCTGCATAGTAAAGTCCAGCTTGAGGATATGCCAGCATACCAAATCCCATAATCTTATTTATTTGAGGTAGATGTTTACATACTACCTACATATTTTTTATGTCTCCTGCATAGTCAAGTCCAGCTTGAGGATATGCCAGCATACCAAATCCCATAATCTTATTTATTTGAGGTAGATGTTTACATACTACCTACATATTTTTTTATGTCTCCTGCATAGTCAAGTCCAGCTTGAGGATATGCCAGCATACCAAATCCCATAATCTTATTTATTTGAGGTAGATGTTTACATACTACCTACATATTTTTTATGTCTCCTGCATAGTCAAGTCCAGCTTGAGGATATGCCAGCATACCAAATCCCATAATCTTATTTATTTGAGGTAGATGTTTACATACTACCTACATATTTTTTTATGTCTCCTGCATAGTCAAGTCCAGCTTGAGGATATGCCAGCATACCAAATCCCATAATCTTATTTATTTGAGGTAGATGTTTACATACTACCTACATATTTTTTATGTCTCCTGCATAGTCAAGTCCAGCTTGAGGATATGCCAGCATACCAAATCCCATAATCTTATTTATTTGAGGTAGATGTTTACATGCTACCTACATATTTTTTGTCTCCTGCATAGTCAAGTCCAGCTTGAGGATATGCCAGCATACCAAATCCCATAATCTTATTTACTTGAGGTAGATGTTTACATACTACCTATATATTTTTTTTGTCTCCTGCATTGTATTTACATTTAAAAAACTTTTCCTTGTCTCCATTTCTTTTTATAATGTTTAACAGATGGCATGATGAGTATTAAGAAAAAACTTTTCTCATCCTCCAGCCAAATATATTAAATTTTTACTTATTGTACCAAATATATCTCACCTTAGGTGTTGACCATCTATACTCGCGTAAAATCCGATACCAACTGCAAACTGCATAGACCCAGATCTGCCGTCGCAATATGCACCGGCAGATCTGGGTCTATGCAGTTTGTAAGGACTAATCAGTAGAACAAACAACACAGACCCTGATCTACCGGTGCATTATGTGATGGCTAATCAGGGTCTATGCTGTTTGCATTTGGACCCAGCTTATATGTGTGTATATATGGTAATTGTTTACAGGCTACTCTGAATAGGTTTAAAGTTTGTACCATTTATACATATCTTTACAAGAAGGAAAAGAAGATGGCAAATCACACAAAATAAGGTCTTTATTGTATTTTATGCATCAATACACTTCAAGGTTACCATTTATAACTTGCACACACTGGTAAGATATAAAAATAGAGGAAAAAGTACAATCATTTTTGAAGTCTTATCACTCGTCAATACTGATACTTGTGAATGTAATGAATTATCAGCAATGCACATAACTAAACAAAAGAATGACAGAACCCCTATAATCCAAATGTTCAGTTAATGTTAAACAATTCTATGTCACCGAAATGTTTATAATATTTACAAATGCATTTATATGTTTCTATATATTGTTATGTACCTTCTGACCATACAGCCAATCAGCTGAATATGTATCTATGTATTGTTATGTACCTGCTGAACATACAACCAATCAGCTGAATATGTACCTAGGTATTGTTATGTACCTGCTGACCAATGCAAATAACAGACGATTTATACATCCCTGCCCCTCACAAACAAAGTCAGGCATGTACACTGAAATCAGCTCATCCATCACACTTTGTTCACAACTCCTCAACCATTGGAGAAATCTTAAGGAAACTTGGTATGCTTTTGTATCATAACTAGACATGTTTTGTAAAATGGAATCTGTCTGCTTTAACATTTTAGAAGTTACCCCCTTATTTAGGTCCAAATTGTGTCTATTCTGAGCCCTGTGAGTCATCTTCATGAAACTTGGCATATTTTGTATCATGAACAGACATTGTGTCCTGTAAAAATGGAGTTGGTTCAATTAGTGATTAAAGAGATATCCCCATTTTTTTCTTACAAATTGTGTCTGTCTGTTCATCACATTCTTCTCCAGTTAATATTTCCAAAACCATTTGAGATATCTTCATGAAACATGGTATGCATTTGTATCATGATAAGAGTCTGGGTCCCATATAAGATTCGACTTTGTCAGTTGAGTACCTTTAGAGTTATCTCACATGCTTGAAAATTGTATTTACTTTTTACATCTCTTCGAATGTTTGAGGTATTTTCATGAAGTGTTTTGCTCTTGTATTATGACTAGATAATGTGTCTTGTAAAAAGAATGGGCTCTGTTTGGTCAGTATTTAGGAGTTATCTCTATTTTAAAACACTGAGATTGTGTCCCACTGAAAATCCATCACACTCTTGACAGTTAATATCTTCCCACATCTCTAGTCATACATATCAGAAATTATGATGACCAAAAATTATGTCATATTGATTACAATATTTACAATAGTAATAATAATAATAATAATAATAATAATAATAATAATAATAATAACAATAATAATAACAACTAGAGGAATGGTGAGCCATTTGCTCATGTACATATATCCCTACCTCTACTGCATTCCACTTCTACCCTATGATGGAGATGAGGTTGTTTTAAGAAAAACAAGAGGAATGGTGAACAGTTTGCTCACATAAGTATACCCCTGCTTCTCCTGCATCCTACCCCTACTTGATGATGATGATGAGTTTCCAGTCACAAAAAGGGTATAACTCTTCTGACAATAGTGCGAGTACAATGATTGGTCAACATACATATTTGATGATAAACATAATATGTACTAAGTTTCGTAGCAATCCACTAAAATCTGCAGGAGTTGTTGCATTCACAAAATGCAGGAGTAGTTGCATTCACAAAATGCAGGAGTAGTTGCATTCACAAAATGCAGGAGTTGTTGCATTCACAAAATGCAGGAGTAGTTCCATTCACAAAATGCAGGAGTTGTTGCATTCACAAAATGCAGGGGTAGTTGCATTCACAAAATTCTGTCATACATTGCATCCACCTATAAGTCAAAAAGGGCAACAACTCTTACAAAAATCGAGGGAGCACAATGATTTGTCAATGTGAATCTTTAGATGATGACCATAATGTGTACCAAGTTTCACAGTGATCTATAAATAAAAAACTGCAAGGAAAGTTAAATTCACAGGATTCCATAACACAGAGTTTCATGGCAATCCATTAAAAAATGTTGAGACAATTTTATTTCACAGTATTTTGTCATACAGGAAACCAGCTTGCGGCTACCACTGGACACGGTGAGCATATTAATGTTATGCATCACGTAATTGTGGTTAAGTATCAGAATTCACTTTGACATGATCAACCTCATGAACATATACAATTTACATTTTGCTATTGAGACATTGTTACAAATATAACATTTTCATTGAAAATTCTTATTAATGTTCAAATTTGATGCTAAACAATTTATTTCATGCAAGTGGTTCAATAAACCTAGGAAATGAGTAGGAATAATCTTACCTCAGACTTGGATCACATTTCTGGCAATTCAGACTGTATATTATGGGTTTCTTATATCCCCTGATCAAGGACGTTACGTCTTTGTGTATGATAGCATAGATTGTACTCTTGATATACTGTAAGTGTCAGATGAATTATTCAGGTTTTATTTGCATTTTATAATGATATGGGTCCTGTCAACAGTTTAATATATGACTTGTGGTAAACTTGACATTCAGTTTTAAATTTAGGGGCAAGAAGTTATGTTTCTGGGATTGAGAAGTTGTATGGAAATTGTTGATTGGTGTAAGGGAGATAACTCATTTAGTTAATTTTACTGATTAATGAATGACAGTCAAACGCCTCTGAGCAAAATTAAATATCCACCACGAGATAAAATATAATAGACAAAGATGTCACATAAAGCATACAAAACAATGATAAAGGCAAAAAAGGCTAAACTCCTTAAAATACAAGGCCAACATTTTTCTGTATAAATCAGGGTCCATGATAGGGGGTGATTCAGGTAAAATAGCTTCATCAGTGCCTGTCATTTTGCCCATATATGCCAAGAAAGCAATGCTGACTTGTCCTTTTCTTATACAATTGTTTTCACTCCTTTTTCAGATCTTGAATTATGTCCTATTATCAATACATCTACAATATCAATTCTTATGTCTTTCTTTTCTGTTCAGTCATCAATGTAAAACAGTTTAAACATAGTATTTCATGCTTTTACCTCAACTTTAGTGTCAAATGAATGATTATTTTTGTCTGCAGTTATGTTTCATTCTACAAGACTACCACCATATATTCACCCAAGTTGCCTAAAGAAGTGAAAGAAATTCCAGTAATTTCTAGCACAACTGCAAACAAATTATTACTCTATGGAGGTTGATAGGCTTTTAGCTAGCAAGAGCAAAGAACTTCATTTTTTATTTCATCTTTTAAAAGTAGGAACAGACTTGTATCTTGAGATCTGTCACACTTTTTGGATAGTATTCTATTTTTAAGGTTACCATCTCGAGCAATAACTAAGTCGTAAAACTTTCCTGTTCAAACTGATAATTTAAAAAATATTTTCATAAAGTTGCAGCTTTTCTTTAGTTTTATATTATTTATTCACAGGTTTAGTAAAATTGCTATTTTAAGCAACTGTTGTAAACATGCTAAACTTAGTCTACTCTCGCTTCTCCCTATTTTCCCACCATCTGGCTGTATTCTGCTGGGGGTGAGAATTCACTTTCCCCACAAATCTGAGTCCAGTGTGGACCCTAAATACTGCAACCTTTAAAACAATCCAAGACGTCCTCAGATGGAACACCATCAAAAGATGCACCCCATAGCAAACAGGTTTCCTCCATTAGTCCCCTCTTCCAATATGCAGGTGAGTGCATCGGGCCTGTTCTACATCCCCCAACCTGCCAGGGGACTCAGTGATCAGCTGAAAAGTTCTCTTATCTACTGCAAGTTCTGACACCCAAGATTGTACAACCAATACACATATAACAAGAGTCCTTTGAAGGGTCTGATGCTCTCCTGGGCAAAAAGAATTTCCAGGAATTCAAGATAAGACCATTTCTTCCTTTTAACTGCTGAGTGCTGAAACCATCTCTGATATTCTTCAGTGATAACAAGATTTTCAAATTAGCTGCTGTAGTGGACATACTGGATGTCAGATTGGCACTAGTTTCATTTAGAACAAAGTAGACATCAGAAGAAGTCTTTTGGTCAAAACCCCATGTCATAATGATCATCCATTCAGGTGGAATAGTGACAACAAGATTTTCACAACGATAGCCATGGCAGCCATATTAGATGAATGGCTGGCACCATTTTCATTAGGACCAACTAGGTATCATAAGAAGTCTATTGGTAAAAACCCTATGTTGATATAGCCATCCATTTGGGAGTAGAGATAACAACAGTTTCAAGATAGCCACCATGGTGGCCATATTGAGGGTTAGTCTTTTTCATTTAGGACCAAGCAGACACTGTAAGGGCTCTTTTGATAAAATCCCCCCATGTCAAAATGACTTTCCCTTTAAGCGGAGTAGCAAAAACAAGATTTTCAAGATGGCCACATTTTGGACGTCAGATCAGCACCATTTTAATTTAAGATGAACAAAACATTATAAGTCATTTAGTGAAAACCCCATGATGATATGAGCATTCATTCAGGAGAAGTAGTGATTACAAGATTTTCAAGCTGGCCACTGTGGCAGCCATATTAGACCCCAGATCAGCACCATTTTCATTTAGGACTAACAAGACATCATAAGAAGTCTTTTGGTGAAAATTCCATGTCATTATGACTTTCCGTTCAGGAGTAGTAATAACAAGATTTTCAAGATGGCTGCTGTTTGGTGGCCATATTGGATGTCAGATTGGCACTATGTTCATTTAAAACCAACTGGACATCAAAAGAAGTCTTTAAATGAAAACCCCATGTCAATATAACTTTCTGTTCAGGAGGAGTGGCAATAATATCTGATGTCAGATCTGCACCATTTTCATTTAGGACCAACTAGACATCATAAGAAGTCTTTTAGTGAAAACCCCATGTTGATATGACCATCTATTTAAGAGGAGTAGCGATAACAAGCTTTTCAAGATGGCCACTGTGGTGGCCATACTGGATGTCCGAGCAGCATCATTTTCATCTAAGACCAACTAGACTATGGGATGAATGTGTGTGTAAAGTTTCATGGCAATTCTCCAAGTAGTTCAGGAGGAGAAGCGATAACAAACTTGTGCTAACAGATGGACGGACAACAGACCATCCCATAAGCTCTTCTGGTCTATGACCAGTAGAGCTAAAAATCACAGTAGATTTTACACATGTAAAGCTAGAAACAATTTACATAATCAGAGATGCATCCAGATTTTCCTAAATTGGGGGCACATGCCCCCTTGTTTTCAAAATTTAGTGGGCACTTAATCCACATAAGGGGCTCCAGGAAAATCTCATTTTAGACCACTCAGTCTGCCACCTGTGCGACGACAAGTTGATGTACAACGAGAAAACATTTATTTGCTATCTGGACTGAAAAAGAACATTTAATATTTAGATTTTTTGCATTATGCATATTTCAATCTCACACAATGAAATCTAAAATTAAAATTTATTACAAAGTTATTGGCAACATTATTAACTTCAATCAGTCAGCTTCAATCTTTTTATTCTTAAATTTGAACCGATCAGTTTTGCAATATAAACCTTGCATTCATAAATTATAATTTCAAGCCACATCCACTAACAGTTAAAAATTAATTTCTTGAAAAGTCTTCTGTCCTGTTTCATTTTCCAAGCGGCAAGAACTTTCTCAAAGTCGAATTCCCCATACCTGGGTCCCTCTATTCTGACAATCATAAGGCGACTGAGTGCCTTTGCTTCTAGTAGATTTCTTTTGTTAGTTTTAACTGCATTCTGATGACTGAAACCTCATTCACAGTCCGCAGTTTGAAATATAATAATGACAGCTAGAGCTTCTAGTTTAAGAAGACTGGGTAGAGATTCTGAATGGTGTTGGTGCACTATCTGCCAAAGGGCAACTATTCTATCTCTTGGATACATTTCTCTCTTAATGAGTGTCTTTGCTAAAGACCATTCAATTGTCAGCTTTTCTCAGTCAATCAAGGGTGAACTGTTTACATCACCAGATTTCTTTCAAACACCATAATGGTCACACTGGATAGCAATCTTTTCATTACCATAAGTTTAAAGTTCTTTTCTGACAAGAAATTCAAAGTTCTTAATCCAAGTACATCAAAAGCCATTGCAACCTTTGTACACTCTTTAGGTTTATGGTTTATGGTTTTATGGGTTTAACGCCATTTTTCAGCACATGATAGGCTATACATGGTGGCCAGTATATCTGGTGGAGGAAAAACCCATGAAAAATCCCGGGAAGAAGCACCGACCCACGGGAAGCTACTGGCAAGCTTTCTCACATAACCATATTGGCTGAGCCCAAGACTCGAACCCACGTGGATAGAGGTGAGATGGCAGTGATCGGTAAAGGTGAGCACCTTAGACCACTCAGCCACCCACGGCCCCACACTCTTTAGGAAATCTTTCCTTTATCTGTTCTTGTAGATTACCAATAAATTCAGTGCGGTGCTTAGCCACATCCTCTTTAGCTTTCTTCACAGTGCTTCTATGAATTGTCAGTTTCAACTCCAGTGAATGAACATTTTGTTTCCTCTCCATCTTTACAGAGCTATTACCTATTTCACCTCCACTCCTCTTGGAAGGCATATATCCATTTCTTGTTAGGCCTCGACTCTGTGGAGCTCTCCTGGAAGGAATATTGCTGTTTCTTGCTGGGCCCTGACTCTGAGTGGCTAGGTTCAGCATCTTCACTGTTTTCCTTCCTGGGCCCCAGGTCAGAGGGGCTTGGTTGAACATTTTGAGTGTCTGCTAGCTCTGAAGCATTTATGGATGAATCAGAGCATTTTTCTTTTTCTTTTGTTTGGAAAAAAAATCTAACCATGTTATCTTTGCTGCCATAGTTTGTCATGTAACAAGATGCAACTACAGAGTACACTCCCTTTGAAAACTAAGTTCTGTTTTGAAAAATCGTTCTTGGTGCCAATTTTTACCATGTTTCAATACAGTTGGTTTGTTTGTGGTTTCGTTTTTTGTTACAATTTCTAGGTAGAACCAACAGTTAGCATGTGTTTGTGGGGAGATAAGTGTCTAGTTGTTGGTGGAAAGGGTCAAGAAAAGAGGATCTTTACACCCTATAGTAAACAATAGTATAGCCGCAATAAACTTTACTGATGGGTCATTCTCTTTTTAAAAATTTTTTCCTTATTTTATTTTTCAAATGGATGCAGTCAAAATCATAAACTGTGTTCAACACAGAATTCTTGTGCAATATACGGCGCAAATGAATTTGCGCCACACTTAAAATTTTACGGGAATGCTGCAATTGCACAGCCTAGATGCATCTCTGCATAATGTCACATAAAAGAATGCATGTTCATACACAATGTGAAATCTGACCAAAAAGAGTTTAAAAAACATCTGCCCCGTGTTTACCATAACTATGTTCATGCTATAAACTTAGTCAAACTTTTATTCATTTATGTATACTTTTTTCAAGGTATGAGAAAACAGGCTGTAATGAGATTAACATTTAACATGAACATTTGAGTGTCTCCTTTTTTTAAATATGAATATTTACAACACAATCAGGTACTCATGATATAAATGAGAACAAAGAGTAAAAGGAACATTATATATTGTCCATATTCATATTTGAGTTACATCCAAACGTTCTGGACAAGAATGATTCTGAGATTCTATGCATCATAAGCCATAATAGCTATGCATGTGATTTTGTAAATATCTTGTATTCCCTCTTTCTCTCCAAATTAGGGTTTTAATTTTTAAATGTTTACAAGTTTTGATGAATTCACCAATACATTGCATTTATTTTTTCATCCTGATGAAGTTTCACTTCCTTGATGCAATGAAAATCTGATACACTTGTAATAACATCAAATACAAAGAATGTTAAAATTAAAGGAATGTTACAACAAAAAGAAGCTCACTTCACCAATAAACAAAAGTGCATACAAATCTGCTCATTGTGAAAGTAATATACACATACCTGCAATGGTATGCTGAGTGACCAACAAAAACATCCATCACTCGAGTTCCTTAAAAACAACCAAATTTTAAAGTAAAGTATGTTTCTCTGAGAATATATTACCCAATCACATGAACGTTAGGGATATAAGCCTGCTACCTCATGAATTCAGCCCTACTAAAAGACGAAAATTCGTCTTTTGTATTTATATCATATTGACAAAGGGTAATAAGTCTTGTCCGTTACCTCCCTTGCCACCACCAGATGTCGCTAGTTTTTAAGCTGAGTGATATACCAACGAGGATGCTCACTTGGCGGGGTGGCTGGGAGGGTTTTTAAGTAATGTGGTCAGGTAAGTATTCTCGGAGAAACTTAATTTACATACAAATTTGCTTTCTCCTTCAAATACATTCCCCGTTCACATTAACGTTAGGAGAATAGGTAATAGGGGGAGGGAATGCTGAGCATCCTACCTATACCTCAGGTGCCCTTTCCCTTTTAGGGAATAATAGGCTGGATTCCCTATGCAAACAATAACCCACTCTCCTAATTTGAAAGCAACACAGCCTAGGGTCACGTGATATGTGACCCTTATATCCAGTTAAGAAGTTGATTTTTGAATTCATTTTACCGACAAAATTTCACTGGCGAATCCAATGAAGCTAAGAGTTGACTTTAACTTGGTTGGTGGTCATTTGGGCCGCCACCACAGGACCCACCAGATTCAGAGTTCGTCTCTGCGAAGTGAAATCTGAGATAAAAACTCTCACAGGTTGACTTAGCATGCCAGCCAACAGCTTCTATTTTGGCTTGGATCAAAATGTTACGTCTGAAAGTGAGGCTCGCAGAGATCGCTCTAATTTCATGAGCTGAAATGCTCATAAGGCAACACCGAGCGTATAACCCACTTCAGCCACAAAGATAGGTCTTGAGGGGTGATATCCTGCTTCCCGGCCTTCACCTGGTGAAAGAGATGTTTGTGTGTGCAACGACTTGCCTCTGTGAGTTCATGTAGTGCTTGAGGGCATGGACAGGGTCTTGCATGGCCACTGCTCTAATGAAGAGAGGAAGTGTATGACGACTCTCAGCTTGCCCACTGACGGCAACCTATTTTTGGACACAAAGACTGGTTGCATCACGAGGACCTACGAACCATTCGATCTGAAGATTTTTCAGGTAAGCTAAAAGGACATGTTAACTCACTCACCCAGCATGCTGAAGCTAAGGCTATCAGGAAACATGTTTTGTATGATAGCAGCGTCAGTGAGGTTCGGGCTAAAAGCCCAAATTTATCTGAATTGAGCCATATTAAAAGCCAGGAGATTCCATTTTGAAAAACAGGGCGAGGGATTTTGGTCAATCCAAATCAAAATTGGAAAGTAGGTCTGATTCATCTTTATCATGACCGATATTTCATCTGCCATGATGCCTGAATGTGTCCAATTATCATGGAGCTGTAGCCTTTGATGGTAAACGGGGCCAGCCTTTTCTCCTCATAGAGCCAGAGAAAAAAGTTGGCCAGTTGAGGGATCGAGGCACTCAAAGGGACGAGGTTATTGACTCGGCACCAGTCCCTGAAAATACGCCAATTTCTCTCATTAACATTCAGAGCGGAGGGCCTTGTTGCTCGAGATTCTCTCCACAATTGGAGGTCTAAAGTCTTTCTTTTGCAAGATTGTCCTGACAAGAGCCAGGCATGAAGGAGAAGGTGGTCTGGGCAGGGGTGGAACACCTGCAACCGTGGTTGCTTGAGAAGATTCGCCAGATTGAGTAGATCGGTGACCCCAGACTTGTCCCATCTTGCATTTCTGACCCCGGACTTGTCCCATCTTGCAGTTTTGACCCCTCAACTTCTATATTATTGTTGGTACCAAGACCATGGGTGGGTAGGCAATGTCCAGAACCCCTCCCAACTGATCAATAGTGCTTCCATGGTCCAAGCTTCTGGGTCTGGAAATGGAGAGACAGAGGTGGGTAACTTGTGATTCCACCTTGTGACAAAAAGGTCAATCATTGGACGCCCCCAACGTGAAAATCTGAAAGACTGATTGATGTAGGGACCATGCCATGTGAATGACTTGACCCTCTCTGGATAGAGGGTCAGCCAGGACACGGAGTCGGCTGGAAATGTGCCTGATTTGTACGTTGATATGGCATTGGTACATACTGTCTCTTCCGGTTGGGGCTTCTCCAGAGGAATTCCTGACATGATCCTGACCTTTTGATCTAAGAGACTGGAAATGGGCACCATTGAGCCAGCAAGGTCATCTGAAAAGCGCGCATAAAAAGATGGCCAAACGGGATCAAGTCTGCCGCTGCATTGAATAATCCGAGGAGTTGCAAGAACTCTCTCACTGAAATCCAAGTCCTGTTGGAAACAGACTCAATTAGTTCAACAATCAGTATTACATGAAATTGAGGAAGTCATACCAGATTGAGATTGGTGGTAAACTCCATACCCAGAAGGACAAAATACTGGGATGAAGGTCGGACTTTTCCCAGTTCATGAGAAAACTCAGATGGTTCAAAAGGGATAGGAGATCGTTCTTGCCCTTAAGAAGAATAGAGCTTACCATATATTTCTGGAGAATGTTGTCCAAGTACACCACCGCCGCTGTAGATGAAGTTGACCGGAACAGGGTGACAACACAATCCATGATTTTGTTAAAGACCCAGGGGTTGATGTTTAGACCTAATAGAAGAACTTGAAACTGGTAAACCTTGTCGCAGTAAGCAAAACGAAGAAATTTCCACGATGCTGGGTGGATAGCGACGTAAAACTATGCATTGGTCAGATGGAGACTGATGGCATACTCGTCCCTTGTGATGGAGTCATATCGATCTTGCCGTCTCCATCTGGAGAGATGGACGGATCTATCACTAAGATCCCTGTAATTGTAATTGTATGTAGCTGTAGCATGGAAGGATGGACAGATCTATCATTAAGATCTCCATAATTGTAGCGAGATGAAGCCACAGGCCTGGTGAGTTGGACGGATCTTTCAGTAAGATTTCCGGATCGAGACAGCTGGACTGGCTGGCTGGCCGGCTCTGTTGGCTGGACTATCGTGGACGGTGATATGGTGGTAAAGGATGTATCTGTTGGATTCATTAAAACCCTGTGTGCTCTGACTTAAAGGCCCGAAAGGCCATGCTCGGACATGCAGGGGGAATTATGCCTCCTGGGCTGTCTAAAAATGGGGATGCACTCCTCCATTGTATCATAATTACCTGTCCATACACTCTTGGACCATATGGTGCACACGCTGCATGGTACTGACGAAGTACCTTTTGTACACACAAGGCACTGATTCAGGCATGTCTGCACTGGCCTTGAACTTGTATTTATACACTCTGTCGACATGTTTCACTGAAACGACAAAATAAAACAAAATGCAAAGAAAATGTGTGAATTAACAATACAGAGTGTTAATAAATCACTAAAACAACACCCGTTACTAACTGCGTGAGCAAACAATAGGCAGTGTGTACAAAACCATGAATCACAACATACATCAATGATAGCGTGTTGTGCCATGTGGTCTAAATAGACAAAGTCCGAGAAAGTGACAAATTCATGAAAATATTGGAAAAATTGCAAAAATAATGCATACCACCTGTAGAGAGATGATTAATACACACTATAAATCCAAATTCCTGGATGGATGGTTAAAATTCACATTGATATTGGCATGGATTGATGGGGATTTTTCACATGATGTTAACTGTACAACAGCGAAGCTTAAAAACTAGCGATACCTGGTGGTGGCAAGGGGAGGTATTGGGCAAGAGCTATTGCCCTTTGGCTATATGATATAGGCACTAAAGACGAATTTTTGTCTTTTAGTAAGAATGGATTCAGGAGATAGCAGCCTTACATCCCTAATGTTAATGTGATCGGAGAACGTATTTGAAGAAGAAATATAATTCCAAAATTAGGGCATTTTGCAACATTAAGAAAGCCAGAGCAATTTAACTTAAATAAACTCTTGCAATTTTCTAAAACTACTTTGCATCATCAGTCTTCTACCACCATGTCAGTCTGCTGAACTTGTAGAACCAAAACTTCCATAGCAGAATTGTTTTGCTCAAATACAATGTTGCTCATGTATGGCAGCTAGAGAAAACAGAGCGAAACAAGCGGCCCAAACTTGTAGATTGAGAAAACAGAGTGAAACAAGAAATCCAAACTTGCAGATAGAGAAAATAGAAGCAGACCAAACCTGTAGATAGAAAAAAAACAAAAAAAGAAACCCAGAGAAAAGAAGCCCAAACTTGTAGATAGAGAAAAAAGAGAAAGAAGAAGCTCAAACATGTAGATAGAAAAAAAACAAAAAAACAGAAGAAACCCAAACTTGTAGATAGAGAAAATAGAGAGAAACAAGAAGCTCAAATGTGTAGATAGAAAAAAAAAACCAGAGAGAAGCCCAAACTTGTAGATAGAAAAGAAAAACCAGAGAGAAGCCCAAACTTGTAGATAGAGAAAACAGAGAGAAAGAAGAGCATAAAGATTTAAGCCATACTGAAGTTTCCATAACTAGCAACCATACTTGGAGTCTTCAAACATTACTTAAATTGTGCCAGAATATAACAAATAATATAAAGCTACAATCTGATTCAAATGGAGATTAATTTATAATAAGTATATCTGAAAGGCACTGATAAAAGGTCATCGTTCTGCTGACCTTTGGAATTTTCAGTCCACCTGTTTTTTCGTAACCTATTAGAATAAGCTGAGCATTTTATGTTGGGGAGAGTTATCATTAGAAACGATACGTTCCAAATAAAGTTTTTCAATTTTATAAATGTGAAAGCTGTAATCTGATTGGTGAGTCAAAATGTCATCAGAACAAGACCTCATATCAGCATTCATCAGGTCTCTGCTATGTCAGAGATCTCTCTATTTTAATCCGAATGTATCAAGCTAATCCAATTCCACTTTCATTATATGTAATATTACTGAAATATGCATAATTCCACTTTCATTCTACATAATATTACTAAAATATGGATAATTCTACTTTCATTATATGTAATAGTACTGAAATATGGAGAGTTCTACTTTCATTATATGTAATATTACTGAAATATGAATAATGCCACTTTCATTATATGTCATATCACTGAAATATGGATAATTCCACTTTCATTCTACATAATATTACTGAAATATAGATAATTCTACTTTCAGTATATCTAATATTACTAAAATATGGATAGTTCTACTTTCGTTATATGTAATATAACTCAAATATGAATAATGCCACTTTCATTTTATGTAATATTACTTTCTTTATATGTAATATTACTGAAATATGGATAATTCTACTTTTATTACATGTAATATTACTGAAAACAAACATTGCTGAATCAAGGATCTGAATTTAAATTTATGTTGAAGATCGGGGTCTGGTGATTGCTGTAAATATATTTTAAAAATGCCATACAATATTATACAACTTTGGTAAAAATATATTGTTCAGAAAATGCAGACTTCCAAACATCTTGATGTATATGCCATTGACAAACTAGACGGTGAAGATCTGTAATAAATGTATATTGCTAAGGAAAGACAAACAATATCACAAGCATAGGGCAGATAAAATCTATTACATCTTTGTGTGTAAAGTGGCACATTCACACACGATCTCCTCGTATCCAAGAACAAGAATGCCTTATGAAGTTTTGAAGGCCAAGGAAGCTTCATTTACTTTCTTTCACAATTCTTATGCGAATTTGTTTTGATTCATGATCCAAGATTTTTTTCTTTCAATCAAAACCACTTAATGGCACAAGAGGTAAACAGTATATACATGTATGTCAGAAGGAATATTAACACATGTACAAAATGGATTGTCTGAGCATAATGCATCCCTAATGTAAACAAAAGGCTCACATAAACCATCCAATAATGCACCAAAAGAAATAAATCTATGATAGTCTATATATGAGAAGTAGCACAGACCCTGATCTGCTTCTGCAGTATGGATATATTATACACATATAACTAGAAATGTGTCCTAAAGACACTAATTCCCTAGTATCCTTTAGTAAGTGCCAAAAAATGGCAAAGTTGAACACATTGTTATTGTCCTGAAAACTCATTTACCAAAATCATAATGTGTGATGCACAACTCCATTAACTCAACAACTAAACAAAGTTTCAAGCAAAGCACTGAAAACTATAGAAGTCAGTTGCATCAACAACTAGTTTCAAGTAAAGCACTGAAAACTATAGAAGTCAATTATACAAACAACTACAAAAAGTTTTAAGCAAAGCACTGAAAACTATAGGAGAAATCAATTACACAAACTATAGAGTTGGAGTCACCTAGATAGAGGTGATTAGTTAAAGGAAAAAAAACTACAAAGTTCAAAACATGGTATTAAATTTTTTTTTTTATTTAGCACCCTCATAATGCATCATTAACATAAAAAATTTTTTTTGCAACAATTGAGTTAAATTTGAAGGCAATAAATCAGCTGGCTTTAAGCACAGGAATGACAGGAATTATAAAGGGAAGAGAACAAGGCCTGGGCCTGCATTTTGTGCCCATGCTCAAATAAAAAACTTCCACAAAAACTTTACTGATGATGCCATTGGACAAGTGATCACTGTCTTGCTTTCTGTCAATCATTATGTCTTGCTTTCAGTCAATCTATGTCTTGCTTTCCGTCAATCCTATGTCTTGCTTTCTGTCAATCACTATGTCTTGTTTTCTGTCAATCACTATGTCTTGTTTTCTGTCAATCACTGTCTTGCTTTCTGTCAATCACTATGTCTTGTTTTCTGTCAATCAATATGTCTTGCTTTCTGTCAAACTGAATATAGTCTTGACAAAAATTCAATTAGAGACTCAAGAAAAAAAAAGAGAGAGTCCCTTGAAGGGGCTGACACTGTACTAGCTGAAATGTATTTAAAGGAATCCCAGATAATACTGTTTCCTCTTTTTGACATATGAGTATTGAAACAATCTCTGATATTTTTGAGAAACTCCGACATACCAAATGTGGTAACAAAGATATTTTCTGAAATGTCTGAATTAACATGTTCACAATATATCTGTAAGTGCAGGACAAAATTCTTTGCCAAGTCCTTTGATCTTGAATCTGATATCATGGCTACAAAATCATTCAACTTGCTGACAATGTCAAGATATAACCATGTGCTAAGTTTGATAAAACCTATAATTACTTATATAAGCACCATCATTCAAGATATCCCTTAGATACATCCACAAACAGGATTTGACTAATCAATGATCACAAGCCAGTACAGCTAAACACCTAAAGTCAAGACCTTTGATCTTAAAATCAATGCTAGAGTGCTGACTATCAGCATGTGCATTAGAATGCTACAGGTACAAGTCACCGAGTTCATCAGCCCAAAGAAGTTACAAAATGCAAATAATAACCCTTGACTTAACTCCAAGGTAAGTAATGTCTAGTTTTCAAAACTCCTTCACAAAAATGAATATGCTGGCGGTCAGAGCTCTATCAGTTTTGTTCAGATACAATTAATTACTGCAACAAGTGTTTTAGTGAAAACCTTGTGTCAGTGCCATCATTCCCACAAAAGGAGAAGTGATAACATGATTTTCAAGATGGCCATTATGGTGTTATGTTGGAGGTCAAATGAATACCATTTTCATTCAAAACCAGCTACATATTGCTATAATCATGTTTTAGTGAAAAACCCCTGTGTCAATAAGATCATCTGTTCAGGGAAAGTAGCTATTTCAAGAACTTGAGGATGGCCATCAAGGCAGCCATTTTGGAGGTTATAACTATAGTAGTAGGATTTAACAGCACATCTACACAGCTCTGACTATATGTTATCAATAAAGGTCTAGTTCTAAAAATCAAAATATAAAGACATGTATAGAAATAAATCTACGAAGATAAAGCCTTTCAAATAAATGCAAGCATGAAGTACTAAAAGATATAAGTTTAACCTGAAGGATGTTAAAATGTGTTAGACCAGCATCCATTTAAAAAAGAAATAACTATATATTGCAATAAAAAAGCCTTTTTTATATGTTGGTGTGGCCATTCATGCATTCATTCAGAAGATTTTTCAAATTTCTTTGACTGGTCACATTGGCATCATTTTCAATTCAGATCAATTACATATAGTGAGAAGTGTTGTAGTGAAAACCCTATGCTGATAAGACCATCCCTTCAAGAGAAGTAGTGATAACAAGATTTTCAAGATGGCCAACACTGATCAACACCATTTTTATTTGGGACCAACCAAACATCATAAGAAGTCTTTTAAAGCCATATGTTGACATGACCATCTGCTAAGAAGTAGCAACAAGATTTTCAAGATGGCCACCACTGATCAACACAATTTTTATTTGGGACCAACCAAACATCATAAGAAGTATTTTAAAACCCTATGCTGACATGACCATCTGCTAAGAAGTAGCAACAAGATTTCACGATGGCCACCATTATTTGATGTCCAAGTTGCACCATTTTCATTTAGAACCAGATAGACAACATAAAAAGACAACATAGACAACATAAAAAGTCTAAACTGGGAGAAACTGGACGTAAAATGACTTAGTTGTGACTTCAGCCTCTTATTAAGTAATGAAAAAAAAATGCTTATACAATTTCACTAAATGCAACATTAATCCCATGAAAGAGAAAGATAAAGTCAACTAAAAGTATATACAAATCTCATGAAATCCTAAGCTATTTATAACGTGCTGTAAATCAGCAGTACAAGCTTAGTGTTGGTGTAAATCAGCAGTACAGAGTTTCTGTTGGTGAAAACCAATGTGCTCTTGATAATTTGTCATACTAAAAAATGTCACTTGCCAACATACTCTTTTCTTTATGTATTTGACAAGAGGAGTCTGTGATCTTCAAGCTGCAAATTTGATGAATTTTAAAACATTCAGGAAACTATTATTTTATGGACATTTAATGGCGAGTTAGTTTTTCCAGTACTTTACTTTTTCCCATACTTTTCTATGTTCATCTAAGTACAGCATGCCCAAGAAAATTAATACTGACATATACAATTTTTGTGATGCTGGATTGCTACACTGATGATGTAGAACATAAGACTTTCAAAAATGTACACACAGCATCTTAACATTGTTGAAAACAACACTTCTGACAGTGCTGAAAAATGACAATTATGTCTTGCGATTAACAGGCACAACAATCATCATGTCATAATCATGATGTATTGGGGAAAGGTCTTATAACAATGTATTATTTGTACTATTGGATAATGTGGGTGAGCTTTGGGCAAGAACACAATATCCAATAGTACAAACACTATATTTATGTTAAACCCCAATTAGTAAAATAATCAAATGTACTTTTAATTTGCTGCTCCCAACAATAAAATGAATACAAATATTAATGAAAATAAATTCTGCTCAAATTATTTTTTATGAATAATTCCAGCATAAATATATGGTATGATGTGACATATTTTACATACTGTTACATCATGATCGACCCACTTTGATGTCATGTTATGAAGCCATGAACTTAATGGGTCCTGTGTGTGCCTGAAATTGCCCAATATGTGCTTGATGATGCCCAATAAGTGCTTGATGATGCCCAATAAGTGCTTGAGAGTATCCAGGAAGTGCTTAACAATGCCCAATAAGTGCTTGACAGCATCAAAGTGCTTTACAATGCCCAATAAGTACTTGATGATATTCAATTAGTGCTTGACAGCATCCAAGAAGTGCTTAATGATGCCCAATAAGTGCTTGACAGCATCAAAGTGCTTAACAATGCCCAATAAGTGCTTGACAGCATCAAAGTGCTTTACAATGCCCAATAAGTGCTTGACAGCATCAAAGTGCTTTACAATGCCCAATAAGTGTTTGATGATATTCAATTAGTGCTTGACAGCATCCAAGAAGTGCTTAATGATGCCCAATAAGTGCTTGATGATGCCCAATTAATGCTAGACAGCATCCAAGAAGCGCTTTACAATGCCCTATAAGTGCTTGATAATACTCAATTAGTGCTTGACAGCATCCAAGTGCCTGACAATGCCCAATAAGTGCTTGTTGATACTCAATTAGTACTTGACAGCATCCAAGTGCTTGACAATGCATAATAAGTGCTTGATGATCCTCAATTAGTGCTTGACAGCATCCAAGTGCTTTACAATGCCCAATAAGTGCTTGATGATACTCAATTAGTGCTTGACAGCATCCAAGTGCCTGACAATGCCCAATAAGTGCTTGATGATACTCAGTTAGTGCTTGACAGCATCCAAGTGCCTGACAATGCCCAATAAGTGCTTGATGATACTCAATTAGTACTTGACAGCATCCAAGAAGCGCTTTACAATGCCCAATAAGTGCTTGATGATACTCAATTAGTGCTTGACAGCATCCAAGTGCTTGACAATGCCCAATAAGTGCCTGATGATACTCAATTAGTGCTTGACAATGCCCAATAAGTGCTTGATGATACTCAATTAGTGCTTGACAGCATCCAAGTGCTTTACAATGCCCAATAAGTGCTTGATGATACTCAATTAGTCCTTGACAGCATCCAAGTGCTTGACAATGCCCAATAAGTGCTTGATGATACTCAATTAGTGCTTGACAATGCCCAATAAGTACTTGATGATACTCAATTAGTGCTTGACAGCATCCAAGAAGTGCTTTACAATGCCCAATAAGTAAAAACTTTACTAACTCAACCCATGCAATGCATTTGCATAGAAAGTCATAAGCTGGGTATATAATAATTCATATTTCACCATTTTTTATGCAGAATTCACCGGCAATTTATACTGCATCGTAAATTATACTTATAAACATGGGTTTCATGGAACAATGTCTCATCTAAAAATGTGTCATGATGTATGTTATGTTTTCAAAAGCTTTAACACAATTTTTTAAAATACTTTTGATGCTCAGTCATCATTGCAAGGAAAAAGTGATATTTATATCTTGCCAAATGCTAGTTACAGACGAAGTAAATGATGTATTTATTTACATAAAGATAATGTAAAAAGTATAAAAAATAAGAACTTGACACAAGTATGAGGACTTAATGAGACTGACAGTGCCTGACAAAAGCATCTGTACTTTCACCTTGGCCACTGCATCATTAGGATTCTCTCTCTTTGGGTCAAACCACATCACCATACAACCAGTAGGATCGTCATCAGGGACAACCTTCCAGGAGTGATCCCAAACATTTTCACAAAAATCTTTTGCTCCATTATAAACATCAAAGAAACTCTTACACTTTGCTTCCACTGGACACTTATTGGTTCCTAGAAGATATGCATGAAAATATGGCGTGAGGGGAAGATATCCATACATGCAAACAAAATTCTGCATCATTCTAAATTGTGTATAGATCAAATTCTTACAAATCAAATAGTGTAAAAAAATGAAACTTTGTAACTAAAAGTTACATAAAGGGAGAAAAATAACCCAGTTCAATCAAGAAATTATTTCACTTATGATGAAACTCATTTCCATGTAATACTGGACCCATCAGTTCAGCAAATCCACTAACAGTCTATATTCTGTGTTGCATAATGACTATATGGGTTGGTGTAATTTGTCTATATTCTGTGTTGCATAATGACTATATGGGTTGGTGTAATTTGTCTATATTCTGTGTTGCATAATGACTACCTGGTATATGGACTGGTATAATTTGTCAACATTCATAGTACTGGTGTGACACAAGTGCCAGGCAAGTTACAAAATGCCAAGTGCATGCAACACTTGTCACAAGTAACCACTTGTAATTGCACGAAGAGTATGTGCTTAATATACAGTGTTGTATGCACTTGCCTTAACATTTTTAAAATTTGCATCTTGCATGCCACTAGTCTTAGTATTCTGACCAAACTAACCCTACAATCAAAACTCAGCATTTCACCCATGTATGTATGTATGTATGTATGTATGTATGTATGTATGTATGTATGTATGTATGTATGTATGTACGTATGTATGTATGTATGTATGTAGGATAGGGTTTAACTGCACTTCAGCACAATTCTAGCTAAGTAGTGCCAATTAAAATTTTAAGTTGTAAAGATATAAAGTTTAAACAATGTTACAAATCTACTGGAAGATATACCCTTCAAAATAAATGCAAAAATGTATACCTACAAGATAGAAGACAAAAGAAAAAGATGTTAAAATTCTTTGAAAGGTATACAAAAAAAAAGGAATTAAAAAAAAATCACACAAAAAAAAGGTTTGTGCAACAGTAAGTACAGTGACACCTGCACATGACAGCCTCCTTTGTCAGTGGATAAAACTGTATTACAGATTAGTAAGTTGTATGGAACTTGATTTTATATGGAATGTATTACGGTACTCTCTCATTATAATGCCAACATGGGAGCCATTGAGTATAAAACCTTACAGTGAGACTGCCTTATCATTAAATGCATGATACATATAACTTCACTACTAAATACTGAAACATGATCCATAACCATACTTGCCTTTCTAAATGGAACCGTGTCTGAAAGGCCCATAGTGTGTTTGTGGGGGTGGGGTGCTGTATGTTGGGCCTTGAAAGATGTATACGTCTTATAAATGTGGTTGTTTTACACAGGGGGATGTTGGAGAAGGTCCGACTATTACACTAATGTTTTTTAACAAGAGACCCCTGTTTTTGTCAAGCCTACCTTTTCATTTAGCTAAGTTAAAAAAAATTAAGATTGAGGTTAATCTAAAGTTTAAAATTAGTTATACTAGGATGTGGATGGATGCATGGATGTGCACACTTATGCCAAAATAAAAAGTAGGCAAATGTTTTCACCCTGGACAAAAGGAAAACAATATTGGATGACTGGAAAGACAGCAAATGACATTATGACAACTAAACTGTCTCACTAATGTAGCATTCACTAGAGAGACAACAAGAGTACCTTGAACAGCACATAATACATTCACCCCCATGTTTAATAGTCCTCTATGGGGGCACTTGTTGGGCATGGTTTTATTCTGGTCTCAATGACCTGGACCTTTTGTCAAGGTATGTGATGTTGAACTAAACTTAATGTGCAGAAACCATTATTCTCTTATTTGATTTACCATGACTGTGATCCTTTAGACCCATGGGTTTCTTAATTATTCAGAAAAACCAATTTTTATTTGAGCCACAATGACTCTGACCACTGAACTTTTGACCCGAAAATCAATATACCTCTTCTATATCTTAGGTGCATGCTCTCTACAAAATTTGGTATGCGGTCTAGAACTAATGTTATTATGCAACAAATTTTTTTTTCTCAGTCATAGTGTCCCTAATCTTTGAGCTTTTGACCCCAAAATCAACAGGCTTCTTTCTTACCTAATGTGCAAGTCATTCACAAACTTTGGTGCAGGTACAAGTCAAGAACTGACATTTTTGTGCTGAAACCATTTTCCTTATTTCAATCAGTGACTTTGACCATTGAAGCTTCACCCCAAAATCGATAGGCTTCTTCCTTACCCAGAGTGCAAGCTGTCCACAATGTTTTTTGGTCCTTAACTGTGACATAGAACTAATGTTATTGTGTGGAAACCAATTTTCTTCTTTCAGTTGCTGACCTTCACCTTTTAACCACAAAATTCATAGACTACTTCCTTATCCCAAGTGCAAAGTCTGGTCTAGGTCTGTGATGTTGAATCAATGTTATAGTGTAGAAACCATTTTTCTTCTTACAGTCACAATGACCGTGACCTTTGACCAAGTGCAAGCCATCCACTAAGTCTGCTAGCCATAGATGGTGGAAAACTCAAATAATTGAAACAAAAAAGGGAACAGATGGATAGATAGATGAACTATATCATACAAGGATGTTGGTATAAAACGGAAAGGATAAAAATAATTGAACAAACAATACACTAATCTGTATACCATTTGTCCATATGAATCCACGTCCCCAATTTTTCAAGCATGTAAAATCATCCTTGCAGTCTTCCCACCATTCATTGCATTCACTTTCACACAGGGGAACATCCATAAACTTCTCCTTTCTGAGCTTCATGTCCACCTGAAAAAAAATTCTACAGGCATAATACAAGTACAGTACTAAATACATGTACTACATTTAAATATGTCCAAGGGTTGCATCTCTCTTTTACATTTAAAACAGAGAAAGGTAACGTGAATAACTCATGTTCTCTTGAAGATACATGTGATATTAGCTTTTGTTTAAAGTCAGGAATTTTATAGAAGAAAAACTGGATAATTCCCCATTAAAACAAAAACCTACCCCACTGACCTTAGGAAATTTGTATATTACTGGCTTCCCTTTAACAGCCATTTTTTACACTATTTTCATTTAGGACCAACTACATATCACAAGGAATCTTCTATTGATATGACCATCCATGCAGGAGAAGTTGTGATAAGATTTTCTAGATGGCCACCATTGAGGCAATGTTGGACATTAAATCGGCACCATTTTCATTCTGGACCATCTACATGTCAAAATAAGTCTTTTAGTGAGAACACCATGTCAATCTGAACATCCATGCAGAAGAAATAGTGGTAACAAGATATTTTAAACAGCCATAGTGGCCATATTGGATCCCAGATTAGCACCATGTACATGTCTTAGAAAGTCTTTAGTGTAAACTCCATGTCAATCTGACCATCTGCAGAGATGCCGAATGTCATCTTTAAAATATCATAATCTAAGCAAAAAAAACCCAGCTTTAAAATATCATAATCTAAGCAAAAAAAACCAGGGTTACTTTATATTTTAATCTAAGCATGAAGCCTCAATGATTCAAAGTGCTTTTTGGTTGAAACATGCTTCCCACAATCAGTTTTCCTGCCCTGTAACACAATGAAGTCAGTAGAGAAAAAACTACAAAGCTGTGGTATTCATCCAATCTTGATGCCTTGCATATCCTGTTTGGAATGTATGCGTTGTATTTTCACAGAGGTATTATCAATAAAAACCATTTATTTTGACATCTTTCTTGAACTTTCTCAGGTGAATTGGGGCATGAAGGTGACCTGACTTCCGATTGGTTAATTGCTTTTGTGAAATAAGCACTTAGGTATGCATTCACAAAAGAATAACAATGAGACATTACAAGCATTTCAGTGATCTATATATACTGTTGCTTAAGTTGTGGTTTTCCTATATAACATTTTATCTGACTGTAAAATTGGAAATTAACAGAAGTGATCTTAATGAATGATTTAAGGTTAAAAATATGAATGATTCCACCAAAATCAGAATAGTTGCCATCTCTGCATCTGTTTAGGTGGAGCAATATTAAGATTTTAAAGATGGCCATCTTGAATGTCAGATCAGGTCAATTTTCATCTAGAACCATCTGCATGACATAAGAAGTCTTTTAGTGAAAACCTCATGTTGATATGACCATCCATTTTGGAGGAGTAGCAATAACAAGACTTTCAAATTGGCCACCACAGCAGCTATGTAGGATGTCAGATCAGAGCCAATTTTTATTAGGGCCATATACAAGTCATAAAAAAGTATTTCAGTGAAAACCCCATGTCGATATGAACATCCAAGCAGGAGAATTAGCGATAACAAGATTTTCAGTAATGTGGACATATTGGAAGTCATATTGGAACAACTGTTATTTATGATGATCTGCATGTCATAAGAAGTTTTTAATTGAAAACCCATGTCGATATGACAATCTGTTCATTCATAGAAGTGATAACAAGATTTTCAAGATGGCCACCAAGGTAGCCGTATTTGATGTTTAAGGACCACTGTTTTCATATAGGACAAACTAGACCTTAGGATAAAACTGAATACCAAGATTGGTGACTTCAAGTACTTTAGAAGGAATAGTGATAACAAATGACTGCTAATGGATGATGGGTGACTCGATGGATCACATAGGCACTTCTGGTCTTCCACCAGCAGAGCTAAAAAGTACATGTAATATTGAATCCTTATATTTACGTCTTTCCAAATATCATTTTTTTTTTAAATTAAAAAAATAGTCTCTGCAATATGTGCACTTTATTGGTGAAAAAAAGCTACTACATCTAAACCTGGAATCCTCCTAAGGCAACAAAAACTGTTGTCAGTGTTTTCATTATGTCTGCATTAGTGTATAGTCTGGTACCTACCCTTTATCATTTCCGCAACATAGGGGCTACGAATAAAATAAGTATTGGCGTAGCAGACCAACCCTCGAACAAAACTGGATTATGTGTTAAGCTCATAACCAACTGCACTCACAAATTAATGAACTACAGTTTTTGTTTCCTGTATTATACAATCTCAAACATTTGGTACATATTTTTGCTTTCTAAAACTGGGTGTTCAATCTGAGCATAGTTTTGCATTTGTTGTTGTAATCACAATGATCTACATAACAACAACATGTAGAACATACTGAATGCTTAAATGAAACTGATTTAAGCCAACACAAGCATTCCTCAGTATTCTTTGTTAAATTACATATGTTCCCCACAGGTCATCTATTGTCTTAAAAAATGTTAACTATGTGCCTAATATGGAAATGTGGAGTGGAACCTTCAGAGCCCTTTTGGGTTCCATTGGTTTTAATAATTGGTATTTTGTCCTCATTTTGTAAATTCTTGTATCTTTCTGTAATGAAATATTGGCGATTTCCCATGTTTTGATGATAATTATTCTTCTTGCAAGACATATTCACCCAGTCAAATGTATGATTTTGCTGAATTTGGGCAAAAATCTACCACAATGCCCATGCCTGGATAGAGTAGTGTAAAAGCTTGGACTTGACATGCTATTACATGGTTTCAATGGAGTACTGCGAAAACCTGCAATAACCTTCATTACAACATGAATTCTGATATAGCAGTCATGGCGTGGCTTCTGAAATTTTACAATAATTTAACCAATTTCTTGAAATACTAGAAAGCTTTAGTGCCAAAATAAACAAGAGTTTGATTAAATTTAATAGTTTGTTGTATTCTTAAAGAAATAAAAATCTTATCTCTGCTTCATGCTTATTTTTAAAAGACATCAGCTCCTAAAAAACCAGTAATTGTTAATCTAATTATTACTAACCATCAACAATAAAGCCATTAAGTCTTCTTTGTTTGTCTTCAATGCATCCTGAATACAACAGTTGCTCAATCCTGGGTAAACAATAGCCAACAGATGTTTGCTCGGTAATCTGGCATACACAACCAAGCACCAAACAATGAGGTGGTATAAAAAAAGTTTCTCACCCAACTTTATGAATCAATTATAATTTATCTACCAATCAACCATCATACACACCCAATGAAACACATTTATCACCTGAATTGTCGGTTGCAGTTTTGGTCATTGCCACATACATGTACCCCCACCCCCTTTCATCTTAATCCTGTTTTACTTAGTTGAAACCAGATTTATTTTCAGAAACTGTGTCAAATGCAAGTAAAAACAAAAGATTTTAGGAATTCAGTTGGAAGTATGAGCTTATCAGAGCACTGTCTTCCCCAACAGTACAAAAAAATACAACATCATAAATCTGGATGCTGGTACAAGTGATTACAAAGAAAAAGTACAAATATTTATTTTTTCTACGAGTTCTTAATCCTGCATTGTACAATTGTCCCAAATGTGATCAGCATAATCAAAGATTGGTACAATATAAGATTTGTACATTTTTTCCAAAGATAATCGATTGAGTTTTAATTTAAAACTTTTTAAACAGTTTAATTTCTCCCAGGTTTTATCAGAAATATATTTAATATTTGCGTGCTAAGTGGCAGCACTGGTAAAGATATTGCTCAAATGTTTGTGCCGAGTAACCTCTTGTAGGCTTGTTTCAGACATGTATAATATAGGATGGTTATGGTTCCGTTTTCATGATATTAGCATTGATTCAGTCTTATCCAGATTAAATGTAACTAGACAACCCCTGGACCATTCATGCATCTTTTCAATATCTGAGTTTAAGATTTCACCAGCTAAAAGCTGATTATCAGCTATCACATATAATTCTGTATCATCAGCAAGAGTCTAATCAATGATTCTATATTATCTACAAAATCATTGATGAAAATTAAAAATAATAAGGGTCCCTAAATGGACCCCTGGGGGGCACCAGTGTGTTGATGCATTACAAATTTGAGGATTTAGACATTATAATAACTTGTTCTTTTCTTGACAGTAAATAACTTTCGAACCACAATGACAAATTTCCATGAACACTAATACCTTTTAGTTTTGAGAGCAACCCTTTATGCCAAACTGTCGAAAACCTTGCTAATATAATAAAAATTAGCCTAGCCTCCTTGCCTTGGTTTAGGGCAAAACAAATTGTATTGTAAATGTCCGTTAGCTGATGTGTTGTTGAATCACCTGGTGAAAAATCTGATTATGTGAAATTATATCATGCTGCATAATGTAGTTATTTAGTTATTTATATACACACTTCTCAAAAGCTTTAGATAAAGTACAAAGCAAGGATATAGGACGATAATTTCACACAGCGGTTTGGAACCTTTCTTATGCACAGGTACTATGTTTGCTAGTTTCCAATGATCTGGAAATATGCAGCACAGTGGATACTTAATTCATCGTGCAATTGTTTTGAGTAATTTAGGATGCAGTAAGTCAGGGCCACAGGCTTTCGGTAGATTTAGACCTACTAAAAGATTAAAAATATCACCCTCGGTTACAGTAATGTTATTAAAAGCAGGATAAGATGAATCTCATAGGACTAGTTCAGCAATCTGATGTAAACATTCGGTTTTTATAGCTGACCGTTCACAAAAGAAATCATTTAAAGTTTTGTTTTTTCTTTATCATCAATTATTATAACTATGTCATTTACCATCAAAGATTCGCAATATTTTTTTTTTTTACCTTCCTTGAATTTCTCTAATTAGTTTCCACCGCTCTTTTGGGTTACCATGTGAAGCCTTGATTCATTCAATCAGCGTGTTATAATGATTACATTTAGACTTCCTAATCTAAGTAATAAGCAAGTTTCTCTTTTACCTGTAAAGAAACCAGTGACTGGGGTTTTGAGTACATTTTGTTTGATTGTAAAATTGTTTTCTCTGCCTTAATAATTTCCTAATCTCATTATGCATCCAAGGTGTGTCCTTATTGCGAATAGTAACATTTTTGTGTGGTACACAATTCCTTACTGCTTCCTGTAAAATTCTCAACACTGACACTGACATTTTCATTAATTACACTGTTCCAAGAGAAAGGCATGAGTACTGAATTCAAAATAGTATAATTTCTTCGGTCGCATAACCATATTTCTCTTTTATAGCATTCTAATTTATGGACGATATAAATTTAAAAGAAGCATGTATAGGACAGTGACACAGAACACTTTTAGCTTGAAATGGATCCAAAACATCAGCAGAGTACATGAAATCAGGGTTTGACACCAAAATAAGATCAATCAGGGTCTCACAATACTCTGCTGGGTTTTCTATTAACTGATGAAGGTTACTTGACTGACACAACAGTTAAATTTTGTTTTTTGGAAGGAGACAATTTTCATTAAAATCTCCCCTTATAATTAAATAGTCAGGATTAGTGGATTGGGCTGTCTCTATACTTAATTCGAAACGATCACATACAATTACATCAAACTGGATGGTCTGTATATTCCTGCAACTAACAATTTCCTCCCTTTAATGTTTGTTTCTATCCTGGTACATTCAAGGTCACAAAGGTCCAAGTCGGACCTTGGAATTGCCAGAATGTTTTCTTTTTTTACAGAAATATCCATGACACCTCCAAGTGTAGCCCTATCCTTCCTGAAAGGTTCAGAGTAGTTTAAAACAGCTATTTCATAATTCAGAATACTCTGTTTAAGCCATGTCTCAGTGAATATCAATACATACAACCGCTTCACATTTACCTGTATCAAATCAATACTTACAACCGCTTCACATTTACCTGTATCAAATCAATACATACAACCGCTTCACATTTACCTGTATCAAATCAAGTTGAGGTCTAAGACTCTGTACATTAAGGTGCATAATATTAAGATGATTTCTCCAGGTTTCTGGACTGTTGTTGGGTTCTATCCCTGATATCAACAGAAGCATACTTAACCAAAACATTACTACAACACTCAAAAACCATATTGCTGGTAAAGAAAAATATAAAGCTGAATGATGTCAATATTGGTTAAGGTCCATCAAATCATACAAAGAAAATAAACTGTAGTTAACAGTTGGAATTACACTGTACTGATCACATAATATAATTCTAAAATATATCAAATAACCAAGTCCAATACTGACATATTTCCATGTATACAAGAGCACTATTAGTACGATTATTAGGTAAAGGCAACCATGTACATTTGCACGTAGGACACAGTGGAACAAACCACCAATCTATGCTTTGTAATTCAGATCAACATTAAGTTATGCCTTCTAGGGTAAAAAAAAGCAGACTTGCCATGGCAGTTCACTGCATCTGCATGTGCAGACTTCATGCGTGAATGCAAGTACATATAAACATGCCTGTATAAATGCATCTGTAAATTGTGCTGCAGACATGAACCAACTTAGTGAAATAGTGTCCTTGATAAACATTCAAGAAATAGTGAACAAAAGAGAAGTAATAAAAACATAGAATTGGTGAATCCCTCTAGGCGGTATTTTCTCATGGGATACAAATCATCATATTTGATTTTACAATTGAAGACTATAAACAACATGATCAATAATACAGTTGTGATCTGAGTGACCAATGCATCCTTCTTTCTGATGAAGATCACCCCATTCCACAACCAGGTATATTTGATTTTCCCATCATTTTTCAGAATTTTTGCTTGCTTGCTGATCTTAGCTCTTGTTTGTGTAAGATCCTCATCTAAATACATTATAAAGGTCAGTTTGAGGGTTTTTAATTCAGATCATGCTTTCATCATTTCCAGATTCAGTCCTACCCACTTATATTGACATTACTTATGTCGGCAAACTGCCTATGTCGACAAAAAAGCAAAGCCCCGTCACCTGGTCTACTGTTACTACCAAATTTGTCGACATCAAGATAAAAAATAAATGTATATGTGGACAGGAGCCCTAGGTCCCAGCCTGAACAAATCCTTTGTTTTCTAATCATTTATGTCAACATGCTGCCAGTTCCGACCGATACTTTGTTCTACAATTATTTGATGTTACCGCCAGGCTTTAATGCTGCCGTCAGATTAACAAACAGGCATTTGTTTAGTCCTCCAAAGTTGGCCTTTTGCCATGACTTCAATAATGCATGCACCCTTCATCAAAGCAAGCCGTCTACAATCTTCAATTAAAAGAGTAAACCCTTCATGAAATGAAGTCATCATCAAACTTGAATAAAAGCAATTGAAGTTTGGGAACCACTGGCATAAACTGACAATAAAGTAAACTAGAGCACAAAAGGGAGAAGTTACTGTTGAGGTTATGATCGATAAAATAGGCCGATTGATCAGCAGAAAAAAAAATGTTTTAGGTGTCCCAAGACTTATAGTACATGAAAAAATTGCTTTAACTTCATGTTCCAACTTTTATAGGTCATAAAAAAATTATTCAAAAATAATTAAGGGTGTCCCAAGAATTACTGTCATTACTGTACAGCCAGGTGCTACTGGCAATAATGAATATCGTAGTAAATTGTTTAGTCACACATGCTGGTTGACAATGGGATACAGATCAAACAAAGACCACCATTTTTTAATACACGTGTTTTCTAATAGGATGTGACCGATATATGAATTTTCTAACATGTGACCTATACTCAAATTCATGGATGTTTTGCATACATGTACTTAATGCATTATGGACTTTATTACACAAAAGTAACACAAATGTAAGTTGTCAATATACAAGTGTATTTCACACTGGTTTTGTCTTTGTTAACTCAAAATTTCCATTGTTTATTTTCTCAAGGTGTAAATCCTACTCAAGACAACAGGTCACCCCTTACCAGATGAATTTCACTTGTATGTGGTTCAATGAGAAATGTGATTTTTTTTACAGCCCCCCCCCCCAATCTCGACAATATTGCCTCAGGCCTGAGGATGTCGACATAAACGGGTAGGACAGTACTTATGATAGTTCATTAACTTAACCAAGACTGGTCTATTTTTCTGATCTGATGGCCCTACTTGGTGACTCCTGTTAATGTCATCAATTGTCAGGTTTACACCAATATTCTTTGCAAGTTTAAGCACAAATAAGTCTGTACATTCTTTCATTTGCTCTTTTCTACTTTCTATCATTTGCTTTTTTTTCTTCATAATCTTCACTGTTCTCATTTACTTCAATTTCTGGCACCATATATACAAATGCTCGGTCATTGTGAGTATTGATGTAGGTCATCTAAATGGCTCTTGAGCAACTCGATTATTTAATTCTTCTTTGAAGTTTTGCACATACATTAGCCACCGAGACTCTCAAACTTTGATTTCACTGGATAATACTTTATATATTTTATCCACAACAATCCAACCCACAGCCTTAGCAATAGACGCAGTAATTTCTGGCATCTGAAGAACTGTTAACAATTTATCAACAGGCCAGTCACTTAACGCCATGTTAGACACAATTTCAGGGGCAATATAGTCAGTGGCAGATTCAGGTAAATAATGGTTGGAGGCTAATTGGGTGGAGTGTTTAGTTTGCATGGGTGAGACTTTACTTAACTTTTTTGCTTGGCCTTGCATGAGGTCATCATAGCTACGCCTCCTTTTCGAGTCCTTTGTTCTTCTTGTCATGAATGTATTAATAAAAAGCATCCGCACATGTCCAAACACAATGACACAATAAACCGTGCACTTGTGTAGTGCGCATCAATCTGCTTCAATCTCCTTAACTTGAAATTTTTTTCACAAAACAAATATTACTGAAATGATTTACAGATATTCAAGGAAAGTTATATTGATTATTTTGAATGCATCCAACTTAATTATCCAGAAAATTTGGATACTGATCCCAGAGTTCACACCTAACCACCAGCCGCCATTTTTATTTTATAGTCAGAAATGCACACAGCCGCTTCAAATCACTCCAATATACACACACCATTTGTCATTGTAATGCTAAAGTTACATGTGCAGCTGCACTGTTGTCGAACACTGACTGGAACAGAGCCATTTAAGTTGCAGGGGTGGAGGTATTTGCTATTGTAATCAAACATACTACTCCCTGTTTTTGCTCTGCAGTAGTGCAAAGTCATAGTTGTAAACACAAGTTTCAATGAAAATAGGGTTTAATTAATTTATTTTTTCCTCTGTCTTTAAGAGAATGACATCTATTTTTTTGGAGATCACTTTATCCATGAAATCAAATGGTTTAATCCCAAACTTGGTTGAGGCACCACACTTGTTGTATTGTTCATTTCAAGTACATTATGAGGTCAATCCCCCTGACCTCCTCTATGAATTTCAGTTAAAGTATATTTCAAGCCTCAATACAAGTTTCTGTTTAGAAACTCCCAAAGTCTGATTATGCATTTTATGTTGGGCAAACATCAGACCCTATGGACATGTCTGGCAAATATGAATGTTTTAGAAAATACAGTGTTTTATAAGTTGGTGTGAGTGTATTAGCAAGAAATTAAGTATTTGGATTGAAATGGAATATAGCAGAAAAATTCTATAAATTATGCTTTTTTGTTTTTTGTGTACATTTGTGATGGAATTACTATTTATGTATGTACCAATGAATGGTTCTCTGCCCCTAAAACTATATTAAATATGTAATAACTGTTTAAAGTATTTCTTGTTTAATATGCATCAAGTTGGTAAATGCATATCTTAAATCCATGGTTTTGTGCACCCCCCCCCATATAGCTAAGAGGATACACATGCAATATTGTCTTCAGTTAACTGACTTGGTCAGATATTGCATGATATGGTACATAGCATGATGGCACTTAGTAGATCCCAACTATCATGTTATGGGTTACGGGTGGGGTGGGGTGGGGGTCACTGTATTTTCCATTATGTATACAGGAGACAAAAATTATACATGGTTATGAGCTAAACACAAAAACTTAACCCAAGTCAGTAAAATGTGAAATGTAAGTCAGAGTGACCTTTTGTTGTATGGGTGTGGTATTAATAGAGATGCATACAATCATCTACTTTGATGATTCTAGCATGAAGACTGCTTGAGAAATAAACTTTAAACTGAAACTTGAAACCAAGTCAGTGAAAAGTAAAATATGGACCATAATGACATAATTTTGTGATGATTATGTAGTACTCATCAAAATGCATGCCTCACCAAGTTTCATGCTTCTGGGTATAACAGCATGCAGACTGGATGATAAAAACCTGTGTGGTCATGAACTAAATGCAAAAACCTAACCTAAGCCTATAAAAAATGAAATTTAGATCACAGCGATCTTATGTAGTTGTGTGGGTGTAGTACTAATACAGTCTTTAGTAGCACTTTCCAGCACCTCAGCACATTGTGGCTATACTGTGCCAACAAAAGGTAAAGTTGGAACAAAAAAAATGTAAGAAGAGTCCCATGAAGGGACTGATGCTCTACTGGCTGGAAAGAATTTCCAGGAATTCAAAAGACCATTTCTTCCTTTTAACTACGGAGTGTTGAAAATATCTCTGATAATCTTCAGCGATAACAAGATTTTCAGATTAGCTGCTGTGATGGCCATACTGGATGTTAGACTTACAGCATTTTCATTTAGGAACAAGTAGACATCATTAAAGTCTTTTAGTGAAAACCCAATGTCAATATTACCATCCATTCAGAGGGAGTAGTGACAACAGGATTTTCAAGAAGGCCATCATGGGAGTTATATTGAATGTATGACTGGCACCATTTTCATTAAGGACCAATTAAGTATCATAAGAAGTATATTGGTGAAAACCATGTGTTGCTATAGCCATCCATTTAGGAGGAGTTGAGGTAACATTTTCATGACCACCACGGTGGCCATACTGAGAGTCAGTTTGCATCATTTTCATTTAGGACCAAGTAGACACAATAAGAACTTTTCTGATGAAAACCCCATGTCAAAATGACTTTACATTTAAGAGTAGCTATAATAAGGTTTTCAAGAAGTCCACCATCTTGACCATATTGGAGACCAGATCAGCACCATTTTAATTTAGGACCAACAAGACATCTCTCTAGAAATCTTCTGGTGAAAACCCCAAGATGATATGACTTTTGTTTTGTTGGAGTAACAATAACTAGATTTTCAAGATGGCTGCCATGTTGGCCATACTGGATATTAGATTGGCACCATTTCCATTTAGGACAAACTAGACATCACAAGTCTTTTGGTGAAATCACAATGTTGATATGACCAGCCATCTAGAAGTAGTGATAAAAAGATTTTCAAGATGGCCATTGTGGTGGCCATATTGGGGGTCAGATTGGCACCATTTTCATTTAGGACCAACTAGACCATGGGATGAATGTATGTGTAAAATTTCATGGCAATCCTCCATGTAGTTTAGAAGGAGTAGTGATAATAGATAACTTTCCATGTAAGAGTAGTGATAACAAGATTTTCCATCCATCTAGGAGAAACAATGATAAAAAAATTATCAGGATGGCCATTGCGGTGACCATATTATAGTATCTAGTGAAAACCCCATGTTGTTGTGACCATTCATTCAGAAGCAGTAGTGACAAAAAAAGTTTCAAAATGGCTCCTGTAGCCGCTATATTGGATGTCTGAGCCATTTACATTAGCACCAACTACACATCATGAGAAATCTTCCAGTAACAAGAGTCTCTCAAAGGGACTGACACTCTACTGGCCAAATAGAATTTCCATTAATTAAAAATAAGACCATTTCTTCGTTTTAACTGCTTAGTTCATGCAAAATTAAGGCTGTCATGTTTACAATTTTTTAAAAATGTTTACATGACCACTAGAACACAAAACAATTCCATTTAAACGTGAATAATCCACTTTCATGCCAAACTGTCACTTTGTGACAAATGTGAGCTGGTTTAATTAAGGATATTGATAGGAAAAGTAAAGTCTTCCTAATTATATTTGAAAATAAATATATTTTCCACAAGAATTCAGATTACTTGATAACACTATTTACCTAAGCTTCCACTCAAATCCTGACAGAAAGACCAATGCAATTATCAAGAAACATCAGCCAGATGAATTGTATTCTGAAATATGGATCAAATCATTGCTTTAATTTTTCCATAAATGACAATAACATTGTCAAAATTAAAGCAAGAATCTGTCCTGGTATGTAAATGTCTTTAAACTTCAGTTATACATGTAGACCAAAAGTTACAAGATGTGTATTTGATGATTACAGTGTTCAAAAAAGAGTTAAGACCACCAAAATACTACCCCATAGACAGAATGACGAACTGTGCAAAATCAGTCACCTAGAAGTTTGAAGAAAACAATTACGGACATTTTATTCATTTTCTCTTTCAATATTCATGAACAGTTTGGATATATGGAATTCAGTTAGCATTAAAACCTATGCAAAAATAATATGCATGGCATAACTTTTTTATTCACCAGTATAGTCAGATGCTTGCCTCTCATGTCAAGCAGTGGGGTCATTCAAAAAGTTACTCATATAACTACGCAGCAGAAAGGAACATATTGGAAAATTTGTGTTTTTTCTGGCACTTTGTACAAGGGGTTTAAATGGGCACAAAACTTTTTGAATCCCTCCCATTGAACTGTACTGAATGGTCAGGATCACGCGCATTCATCATGGCTAGTTTTTCAATACATTGCTGCCACTTCAATTTAGACACGACACAGTGACTTTGATGTGGTAATTGGCTGCTAGGCAAGTACTATTTACCAGAGACCACATGCTCACTTTTAAGAGACTTTTGTACAGGTTTCAAGTGGTTGTTCATGGCACTAGTGCTACCCTAAGTGTTGGAAACCTCTGTAGAGCCCAGGTTATATTTAACTTTTGTTTCCTGCTGGTATCAACAATAGTAAAATACTTCCAAACTGGAGATCATTTGCTATACTTACTTTCAGTCATTTTGAATAAGACCGGTATACAAAGTTACATCATTTTGTCATGTGTTTTATTTTTTGTTTAAACGGAAGGCAGGTTTTGTAAATGTTTACAAAGCTAACACAAAATGATCTTCTTTGCATGCGTAAACATAATAGCCTTATGTCAAATTACTTCCGTCTCACGGGTTGGAAGTCGACACACTTGACAAGAATGTGGTACTAATAACAGATTCATACAATCATCTAGTTTGATGGTTTTAGCATGAACAGAACTTGAGAAATAAATTTGCAGCAAACACTTTAATCAAAGTCAGTTAAGCATGAAAATATGGGTCACCTAATTTTATGAGAGTGTCTGAACAAAGTTAGCCCCATCTGCCCCCTTCAAAGGGGGTAGGTACTGCAAAACCCACTTCAAACTAATGCCTGAAGCCTAGGAAGAAAGAATGGTTGAGATGAAGTAAGGCTGTACATATCTCTATGTTTTTATATATGCAGACGACAATGCTAATGCAGGGATAATTAAGGCAAGCTTAAAAAGTTGTCGAACTTTTTAGCATTATCTTCATTTTTTTTTATACATACGCCATCTGTCTTGAAGAAGTGCTTGCTGCAGATTTGCAGGTGCTGTTCTCTTTTGAATTCTTGTACTCAGCTCATCCAATGCATGTTCTATGGGAGACAGGTCATGCTCAGTGGCTACACAAGGTGTTATTGTGGCAAAAATAACATTTTGAACTTGACCGTCTCTTGTAATCTGGACTTCCATGCAGTAGTAGGTGAAGAAATTATTCAGTGATTTCAGCACCAAAGTTCACAGATGATTAAAATTTTGGATCTTATTGACTTGCTATACATTTATGAAATGCAAAATAAAAATAATTACTGAGTAATCGTTAGGTAATTTTGGGTAAAGTATATTATTCATCCATGCATACAAATGGTGGTTCTAGTAAGTACTAAATGTAGCCAAAAGGTAAGATTAGGTTTTTATTTGAAAATCAGTCACTAATACTCTGATTTGACTTGGAAAGTAAGTGATATCTAGACCTACCACAGCTGAACACTTGACATATTTGGTGTATAGGATTCTACTTAATTCACCTAAATTAATGCTGACTTGGGCATTTAAAAATATTTGCGTCGTCTTTTACCTGCACAAGCCATGGACCAACATTTGGTGAACATTCGTAGAAACAGAGATCTTCGATAAATCGAGCCCTACATTTGTCAGAGAGGGGTTGGTCACAGTGATTCCAGTCAAAATTATACCAGGTCTCACTGATATGCAGCAACTCGCTCACTTCCTTCGTACAGCAGCTGCGATTCTTCCAGGGCTTACACTGTAAATACATAATGACTCTTTCAACATATGGCCAGTAAATGTCCGACTTCAAAGAAAATTATAAGCAAGATGTAGAGATATACAGCTGACAGCAAATATTTACATTTAACATCTGTTCCATACTTATGAGTGATAAGAAAAGACGTGTCAATTTGTTTTCCAATCTCTTTCTCTTTCTATATATATTTCTAAGTTAAAATTTTGCCATATTCTAAAGACTGTCAGTCCTTTTAGAAAAAAATTCCCACACATTATTAACGAGACCGTAATCACTGATTACATAGCACACCATTATGGAGCAGCAAATATAAACTTAAGCTGTCATGCATAAAATAAATTCAAGTTAGTGCAACCTTGGCGTTTCACACCTGGGCCCATAAAACAATTGGGACCATCCTATTGATACATTTCACAAATATTCACCATTTTAAGTCCAATATATTCAGCTGAAAAAAGATTTATTCAATTACACTTGGACCTTTCATATAAGAACCCACTAAGATTGGCTACTACATCTATGATTTGTTACAACTTTTACTTTAATTTCAAGTTACCCTGTTAATGACCTTAGCCCCCCCCCCCCCTCCCCACAACAGAAAAAGGCAGCCAAAAAGTCCATGAAACAAAGTATAGGCCAGTGTAAACTACTTTTTGTATGATGGTAAAAACTACTCCTGCGCATCATCTAGAAATCAGAGGCACAATATGTTTCACAATACACAGTAAATGAAACAACATGTATTGTGATGGGTCTTTGTATGATGCACACTGTTATACTGAACTTGTGATATGATATGCATCAAAATACTGCAAATTTTTGAGTCCGCAAGCATGGCAAACATTTTAGTGATGAAGGCTAGTGGAAATTTCCAGGTGCTAGACTGGCACATACCATAAATACTCAAGTATAACCCGATATCAACTGCAAACTGCATAGACCCAGATCTGCCATTGCATAATGTGCATGCAGATCTGGGTCTATGCAGTTTGTAAGGACTAATCAGTAGAACAAAAAACATATACCTCATCTACTGGCACATTATGTGGCAGCAGATCAGGGTCTATGTTGTTTGCATTTGAACCAGGATTATACGCAAGTATCTACGGTAATCTTCAGAGAGCATAACATACTCAACACAGTGACATAACGTTGTACCTCATTTAATGTTCTTTGGAAATGTTTACTATTTTGTTATTGCTCTGATTATAGAAAATTTTCTGTTTATAGGAAAAGAGACAAGAAAAATTCAGCTTTCTAGTGCATTGTCTTTTTCTTATTTTTTATCTATATCATGAGGCATGATATGTTATAAGATGTATCGATACATCATCTCATTTCTGCCATATTGCATTGTGATGAATTATAAGTATCGATACATCATCTCATTTCCGCCATACTGCATTGTGATGAATTATAAATTACTGACTTCATCCAATACATGCATCAGCAGAGAGAAATATCATGATACCAATGTATATAGATAAATCATTACACCTCTAGCATGAACATTCATAGCTGTATCAAATCACCAAGCTTCATATTGGGGTGGGCAGAATGGAAGGGATAGTACAATATATAGCTTTCACCTACTTTGTAATTGGTACATATGAACATTTATCAAGTACACAATCATCTAAAACAAAATAGTAGAAAGATCATACAGTTTAATAAATATTTCAAATCACTGCCTATTTTGTAAACACTTTTTTTGTCTCAAGGATGCTGGAATCAACAGTTTCCACTATATATGTACATGCAACTCAATGAATCCACACATCTGAATAATTAGTATTAAGCATCTGATTTACATACCATATGTACTCGCTTATAAGTCAACGTTTTTTACTTAAAATTAGATTCATGCAGAGTATGGGTCGTCTTATAAGCACGATATTTAAAAAAATTATAATTGCTAAGACCAATCAGTAGAACAAACAACAATGGCCCTGATCTGCCAGCGTATAATGTTCTCTCATATCAGGGTCTATTTTGTTTATAGTTTGGGGTAATGTTGGAAACTGTAGATGTTTGCAGTACATAAAAATACTGTCAATTCATCATATAAATGGATTTAAAATGTGAAGCATTATGGATTTAAATGGACTTTATTACACAAAGATGGACAAAGTGTAAGTTGTCAAGTTATTTGTGACATATTTCACTCAATAATATAATTGTATTTTACGTTGGTTTTGTCTTTATTTTTCTTATCTATCTATCAATCCAGTTTGCTTGTTTATATTTCCAAAGTGCAATTCTGACTCACTAAGAAGTCACCCCTACTGACGGATCCGACTTGCAAATTACACCCCGACTTATAGGAGGGTCAAAGAGAAATTCACTTTTTTGGAGGGGGGGGGGGTCGACTTATAGTCGAGTCAACTTACAATCGAGTATATAGGTAGATAGTCACTGTCACATTCACAGAAAATGTTGAGCCCTAGGTACTTTTGGGTATCTATACATTTTACCTTATCCATGAGCTCTGCTTCTGGTCCAGGGACACTTTTGTGGTTCAGGCCATTCAGACAAGTATTCAGGTAATCGTCCTGTGTCTTTCTACTTAAAAGTTGATTCCCTGCCACAGTCAGGAATAGCATGTACACGACAACAGTCAGTCTATGCACTGCATCTGCACAAGTTCCCATGCCTATTCAGGACTTTGAAAGTATCTGAAGATATTGGTTAATTGTCCAACTACTTCATACAATCTGTTGCCAAATCACTTGCACATTTACTCCCTGCAAAGAATGATTTTAGTAACATGAGACTATTTTAACACACATTTCATAGACTAAATGGTGTTTCCAACAATATTAAACCCACACAACCTAAAACATCTGGCACAACCCAAAACATTTGATCAAACTATAAACAAAACAGACCCTGATATGAGAGCACATTATACGCTGGCAGATCAGGGTCATTGTTGTTTGTTCTACTGATTGGTCTTAGCAAACAGCACAGACCCAGATATGTCGGTACATTATGTAACGGCAGATCTGGGTTCATGTTGTTTGCAGTTGGATCTGACCGTACACGAGTATATACAATATTTATGTCTCATCCACTAATGCAAGCAAAACAAAAAAGCTTCAGTTTCACTTTTTGGGGAGAGGCTGACATTGTATGTACCAATTTCACTTACCAACATTATATTGTTACGACTCTATGGTCTTAAAATAATGTAACAGAAAGAAAGTGAAACCAACAAGCAATTTATTTCTACAGAAGTGAAAATTCAAAAGACACTTAAAATCCAAATAATTCAATAATCCTAAGTGTCCTAATCACAAGTCCTAAATATAGAATGTTTCAAATGAATGAGTAGTCTGGAATGTCCTGATGTACCCCAAATAATGTAATTCAGATCATCTTTAAGAATGCCCACAGGTATTCATAAGACAACTATATTTAAATTCAATGGTTGATTTAAGCACTTTAGGTAACTCCAATGAATGTTCCAATAAATAATTCCTTTCAAATGATGTATACAGCAATACAGCATTATAGGATTACAAGATTACAGCACAACTATGATTCCAAACAATCTGGTTATTCCAAAAGACCGATAAAAAAAAAAAACAAGAATGTTTTAACACAAGATTTAAAATTGGAATGGAATCTTGTTTACCAAATGCTGTATAAATATAAGATAAGTCACATGACAGAATGTTCGAGAATATTATATGGTGTGGGTGACTTTTAATACATAACTCTAAGGAAATTCTGGTTTTATCTGTAAACAAAATCAACCCTGACCTCAAAAGGAATAAACAACTTGTTTACCAAAACCATCCTTGAACTCAAATACCACTTTAACAACCTAATTCAAGGATAATAGCTAAACATGTCAACATTATACTCAACATTAAGGTTTAAGCAAATATTAAAGTCAAGAAACATTTATAATTTCCTAAAATATTGTATATTATTATATAAACATCATGCATAACAATATGTACCAATTTTGCTTACCAACATTATATGTACCATTTCGCTTACCAACAAGAGAAACCCCATTTTGTTAAGCCCACCTGTTTTACATAGCTAAGTGAACAACTTTAACATTGAGAGTAATCTAGGGTGTGGACAAATGTACCTGCTCACTGACACACTCACCGATGCTAAAGTGATTGCTATGTCGAGTTTCTGCCAAGTCAGAGCTTGACAAAAACTGGTGGGTGATCAACAATGCAGACACTTTAAATTCTTTCCTGGTCTATATCCAGGGATGATATTGATGAGTTGTATTTGTTAAGAAAGGAATTTAAATATGTTGGCATAAATAAAAGTACTACATGAGATGATGTTAACAATAAATCTCTTTTCTGTTACTGTATAATTCTAACAATTTGTTTGCAACCAGATTGAAATGATATATCTGTAAATGTAATGTGCCATGACCTTGAGTAGTGTAAAAAGGCGGCTTTTAAATTTCTGCTACTGCTATGGGTCAACGCCTTCTATACCCATGACCTTACCCATTTTACATGAGTGTAGCACGATTGCATTCACTGTGCATACAAACATGGGTCCAAGCACAATTTTGATGATTGCCAGTGAGCACCCCGCATGAGAAAACTCCTCGCCGCACCTCTGCTTTCCAATTGTTGACTAGACATTTACTGCCTGTAAATCACATCCCTGTTTTGATTTTGCTCCGCTGGCAGCTGTTCATATTTGCGCATGGAGTTGTCAGAAGTTTTCCATTTCCAACAGTACTGTCTTGAACTTTGGTTGCCAAATATTTTACTAATTGTGTTGAGGCTGCTTTAGGGAGCTGCAAGAATTTCCGAATAAACACGTACTTGTTGATGCAGTCACAGTAAAATTATTTTACCAATGCTGCTGGCCACACTGGCTGCTTTTGATATAGCTCCGATGGCAAATCCGATCAGCATGCCTAGGATGGTAGCCATGGTGGCAATTCCCGCCATACCACTGGTGGTCACGGCGGTGATTCTGCAAATTGCATCAATGACAACACATGTGCGTTTGTATTTCTCAAATAGAACAGTCTTTCTGGCGATTTCATCTTGCAGCTGTGCTTCCACTTCAATTATTTTTTCACTTTGGTAAGTCTGAGGGTCCATCACATTTCATCTATTGATAACATCATCATGAAGCACAATTGTTCAACAGGCAGACCTTGCTCAGACATATAGAGGCTGTGTGCAACATGCACATGAACTTCCAACCAAGTATTTCTTTTACTGGTACAACTGCCATGCAATGACAGAAAATTTTCCTGGGGAATATTTGTCTTTGGTGACTGCATGCTTTTAGGTTTACACAGAACTACTCATCAACGATCATACTTGTTTTTGTCCAAGAACTATAATAAGGACACGTGCATCTTTGGTGATATTAGACTGTATTTTTCTTTGGCCAGTCAAGTTAACGTTGATAGTTCGATATAATTGATGGGGAATTTTATTGCAGTGAATTTGTTGGTGAATTCCGCTTCATCATTGTACAAACAACCCTGGATATTTTCACTACCACCAGTGTAGTCAGTGACCAGGCGTTTTCGTGTGCTAATGCAACGATTCCAAGCTGGCCTCAAGTGGGTATTGATATATCAGGGTGGTCCCAACTGTCAATTTCTATCTGGTCCTTGGGGAGATTATATTTAAGCATATATGAAGATATGTCAACACCGTTGTCATGCAGATATTCATCAACAAGCGGCACAAAATCACCATCGATGTTGGCATGCTCTCACAGCTGTTCCAACACCTCATCACTGTTAAATTATGCAACATCTTCATCGTGTGGCAGTTCAGAATCTATCACGTATATGTAATGACAAATCTTGAAGACAAATGCCAAAGATGGACAAGTACCCATCCACGAAGACGTTGAATCCTTCAAACTGAATTTCAACTCTGGCTTTCAACATCCCTGTTACTGTAAATGTAAAAGCTATAACATTGTTGTTGACAACATGTAATATTAGCACACTATCAAGTCACTTGCCATTTTCCAATACTGTTATTGTACCCTACAAGCATTTAGTTCCAGTCACGATGAACAAAGTATGTTCCTGCCTCGCAAACCTTTAAGATATGAAGTTTAGGTTATCAAAGGCACCATTGAAAACAAGTCGGCCATTTGCTATGCCGTCATTATTTTCCTCTGCTTTGCTGGTTAATATTCCTGTAATTGTGTTCCATAAAGTTACTACATGTATTGGTGAGGGTAGGGCTGATCACACCTTAGCGACCTTTGCATTCACATATTGTTCCATCTCGGCATTGGCAATGTCGACATAGTCTTTAATATAGGTAACCAACAAACCCGAGTCTCTGATTCCGTGGTTCTCTGTGATTTCGTCCAGGTGTTTTGCGATGGCGCCTGGTAGCTTCGAAACAACGTTGTTGATGTCCACGTTGGATGTTTCAAGTTTTCTGGTTTCTCTTGAAAAATCACAAGCTTGTTTGGGTCAATGCTGACAACAACCCAGTTGCTCAACTCAGTCAAATCTGCTTTGGTAGCAAACCTGGTCAGATCCACGTCGGAGCCATGTTGGGCAGCTGTGCGTCAGTAAATGTCAACAGTCATTTCGTATATTTTAAGTGAAGTTTCTAAGTGACTTTGTCTTAGACAATGTGAAATCAACAAGTGTGCATGGGGTTGGTGAACCAACAGAAAGATGTCCACACATCAAGCCATCCAAGTTTGCAACAGCAGCATTGAATAAAACAGCAGTTGAGAAGCTCTGCTTCCAGCCCAGACACCCTGGAAATTTCTATGTAAATAATCAACAACTTCACACGTCGGTGGAAGCCCATACAAGTCAAAATATAAAAGATGTTTAGGTGTCACCGCGTATGTGACCCTATACCAGTTTCCCATGTGTAGGAGCTCATCAATGCAAGTTCATCCCACATAAAGACACATCAGGAGCGATTGATTGATTTTGTCATCACGAGTTACTCAAAATTGGTCAATGGATGCGCTTCCATAACCGTCAATGGCATGGCCACAGCCAAAGACTTCGACCCCAAGTCTGCTCTTGAGGCCAAGGGGATAGTCGAAGACCTTTTCCTTTTTTTTGTAGATCCTGCATGTCTATGGCTTTTCCAAGTGGACCTGGAAGGCCCACCACCAAGCATCTTTTTCGCAGCCAGCCCATATATGCCGCAAAGGGCCAATAACACAACTGTTTTTGCAATCATGGGAGCTGCAGCCACGAACAGTGCTGGAATCGCCATGAGGAATGTAAATATTCCACCACTCTTTTGCATTTGTGTCACCTCTGACATCGACAAACTTAATGTTAACAATTTTTTTTTTTGTTTGGCCACCTTGAGCAAATCAGGTTGTATTTGGTTTAACCATACGGGGACATCTCCAGTTAACTTTGTTGGAGAAAGTTTCAATGTGACCCCACACTCATTTCTTATTGCACTCTTTATTTCTGTTAGCTGCTTTGAGCTAAGGCCAACCTTAACTTCGTGGTATGACATTATTATTTGAAAACGCAACAAGTTCAATTACAAGTTTGTGAAAATTACAGATCAATGACCAGAGAGAATCACAACAATTCATCTGTAATTGGGGACCGGGTGTCGACTTACACATGCATGAGAGTGCACGTTGACCACAGACTGTTTAACCAGGTCCAGGTGTTCCAATGAAAAGTGATAAATCGGGTGCAATGTAATAAAGTCATCTTGGCAAATCTGCAGACCCATGTCAACGTTCTCACACCGGTTCTTGTACGACCACAGCATGTGATCTGCACAGGACATGACTGTTTGCGAAGTAAAGCAAAATTTTTTTTCAGCGTTCACGATGACTGTTTAACTGCAAAGAGACTTCCGACACTCCCAACTTGTCCATTATCATCACACTAGTGATCTGTGTGCCATGCACCTGAGCTATAGTTTGAAATGCCATGTGTCTTGGTGTGCTGACGCCTTGTTGGGTAGTTATTTGCCATGTGTCTTGGTGTGCCGACGCCTTGTTGGGTAGTTATTTGCCATGTGTCTTGGTGTGCTGACGCCTTGTTGGGTAGTTATTTGCCATGTGTCTTGGTGTGCTGACGCCTTGTTGGGTAGTTATTTGCCATGTGTCTTGGTGTGCTGACGCCTTGTTGGGTAGTTATTTGCCATGTGTCTTGGTGTGCTGATGCCTTGTTGGGTAGTTATTTGCCATGTGTCTTGGTGTGCTGATACCATGTTGTTATTTGCCATGAAAACTGCTGAACACTGCTTTCTATCAAATCTGTGCCGAGTGTGAGAAATGACAACACTGATGTGCCTCCAGACCCCATAAATGACAACAAACGTTTTTCTGCAGACATTGAAGGGGTTCTCACAGGCATTCACAATGTTATTTTTGAAACAACTTTGCCTTCATCATCAACACCTTCGCCACGCCAAATTGCATCACTGCTGTTGCCCTTTCGGTATAACACGACTGTGTGTTGGGCTCCGAAAATAGCTTTGTGACAATTAGGGTCCATGAAGTTGCCCTCGACGCTGTGCAAATCCAAGGTTAAAATCGGGATTGATGGCAGTTACAGCAGGTTTTTCAGCAGTTCCTGCCACGTTTCTGACATCTCCAATGGTATACTTGATATGATCTGCACGGTCTTTTGTATCCTTGTAAAACATCATATATGGGCCAGCAGATCTTGCATAATCGTTGCTGTATCTGGCGAGTTCAATAATCATTGTGACAATGTCAACATTGCTCAAACATGCTTTAATTTCCTTTCCATCGATGAGATAACGTACCCTACTGTGCAACACCATGATGCCATTGTTGACAAATCCAACCTTGGTACTGTCGGCGTAATTGGTACCGGCATCTTTGTTTTGTACAAGTTTTCCATCAATTTTCAAGAATACCTCACACGGAAGAAAATACAGAGATGTTTCATGCACTTGTAATTCTATTCAGTCCTTTTGATTAGGCTCCTTAGCTGGGTATGAATAATACTGAAAATGCTTTTATGTACCTGCATAGGCGCATCTATGTCAAATGCAGGACCAGATACTTCATCAAATTCTGAAATTTTTTAGACATAATTGGTTTCATCTAATACCTCCTGCAAGATGGCTTTGTCATCCAAGCCCTGTCCATAACTGTAATCCACTCCTCACTGAACGATTTGCAATCAGTGAATTGGTGCTGGCTTGCACCAACATGGCCAGATGTTGTTGAGCAGCTTCATTGATGATTATACTGACCAGCATGGGCATTGTTGCCATCGACGGAAGTGCACTGCTTTTCATTGTGGTGGTGCCTGAGTCACCAATTGTTGTAGTTGATCTCGAATTGACTGAAATGCATGTGATCCCAGATCAACCAGTCCACAGCAGTGCTTTTAGCACTGGCAACGACTTGCATTGCAACTTATTTAGGGATCGGTGCCGTGCACGACACCAGAGCCGCGAGAACCTTTTGGGCTTCAAGTGGAACTCAGTATGATGTTGTTATATTTAGAGAGTTGTGGAAACCAATTGGTGCCTCATGCACATGTATTGCAGGATTGGGAGAGGCATGTACACACATTGCAGGGATTCTTTTTGCCACTGAAGACTTTGTGTCTAGGGAATATAAGAAACTGCCTGACAATCTGGTTTCTACTGAAAAACTATGTAAATGGATTGTACCTAAAGGTACAAAAGTGATCCCTATACTATTCAGAAAGATTACTGAAAAAAAGGTACAAAAGTGACCCCTATTCCATTGAGAGATTACTGTAAAAAAGGTACAAAAGTGACCCCTATTCCATTGAGAGATTACTGTAAAAAAGACTTAACCAGGTAAACCCATGAAAAAGAAAGTTTTCAGAGCTTCACACTACAATCCTGTGGCAGAAAATCAGTGAAATCTAGATTTTGAGAATTTAAGATAGCTACATAAATCTCTGACCTTAATATATCCCATGCATGCAAGGCATTGCCCCTGCCATTGTTGAGGACAGACCAAATGATCTTCCCATGTCTGTGTTGCCAGAGCCAATACTTTCCCTTCCAAATGTTATTTCATCTCATGATGTTAAGTTGTTGCCTGCTTCTGAAGTTGAGCTGCAAACAGACATATTCCACTTAGCTTAAAGCAGATGTTGAGAAATGTCACAGTCAAGAAAACTGAAACTTTGACTCTAGCCAGACTGGAGAAGCACTTAAAATATAGCAAGGAGGAGAGAAACAAAATAGAACTTACACATGGTCAGGAAAATTCAGTAGAGTGGTTTAAATATTGGCAAGGTTTAATTACTTCCTCAAATCGGGTTTATACTCGTGCCTTCAAATTGAACATATCTGAGAACGTACAGACAAGTGCAACATAGAACACTGTAGATACATTAATTAATGGTGGAAAATTCAAAGGGAATATAGCTACCTGATATGGTTAGGAAGGAGAGACAAATGCCATATCAGCATACAATGACATACTCTGGGCTAGTCATGCAAATGTAGTGATTAAAACTGTCGGCTTAATAAAGGTGTTTCACCAAACAGAATACTGTCTATATTCATGCCATGGAGAAAAGTTAGTTGAGGTTCAATGTCCCTACAGCATGGTAACCGAAAATGTTAGTACTGAATCATTGGATTTTATTGACAGAAATGAGAACGGTGAGCTAAAGCTGAAATATGGGAACAGAGACTTTGCCCAAATTCAGGGGCAAACAACTGTCACCAGGATTTTAAAATGTGCAACCTGGTTGTATGGAATGGTATTGGAGTGATTGTCATACCATTTGAACTTAATCAGAAATACTGGGAATCTATGTTATAGACTTTATGCAAATTCTATGAAATACATGTTTTACCAGCTTTGATTATTAAAAGTGACATGACTTAAAGTGGAAAGTGAGCTTCTTCTTAATCCAGAGGTGTTTTGAAGGAAAGAAATAGAGTCCAAGCAGGTGTCAGTGAACTTAGTAAAAACTATCCTTGTGGAAAATGTGGACAAATGCTAAAGGAAACTGTTACAAGCGATTCAAAGGCCAGTATAAATTGTGAGTGTAAATGTAACTGTAACCTTTGGTTCCATTGGGACTGTGTTGGCTACAGAGCAGATCCAGTGAACTTTAACGAAGAAGCACCATGGTGCTGTTATAATCGAGTCAGAAATTGTGATGTTCAAATATAAACTAAAAAATTGAAAGAAACAAAGGAAATGCCAAGTTGAATGACTAGCAAGTGAAAATATAACATGCCTCAAGTTATCTATGTTGGCCCCACGAGTGGTAAATATTATACACGAGTTTAATGGCATGCTGAATTTCTGAGTTTGATGTATGAATTTTAAGAAGTATATATATATATACATTTTTTGTGTTATCAATTTTTGTGTCATTATATATATATATATATATATATATATATATATATATATATATATATATATATATATATATATATATATATACATACATATATATCAGAGAAACCACTCGTCTTGTTCTGACTATCTGACCGGGAAAAAATTGGCTGTGCCAAGTACAACTTTACTAGGTACTCGTCCCTGGGCCAAGCAGATGCAGATTCACACCCGAGAATAAATCTGAATGCATTTTCTACCCTTAACAAGCGCCGAAGTTCAACATCGCTTAACATCTGGAGTGGGTCGATTATAAATAGTCTTCGCCTAATTTGCCTACTTGTTGTCAGTCTAGTACATGTCACAAAGGAAATGACTTTGTTTTTTTTTACACAGATACCTGACAAAAGCTTGATACTGAAATGGATAAATATAATAAACATAATACGTTGCAGTTTCACACCCAGCCCATGATTTCTTAATAGTGTTCGCATGTACAGTGATACTTTTTCAGAATTTTAGGCATCATTTTGATGTGGAGAAAGTCTCCCTTTCAACAAGCTATAACACATCTTTATGAGTCAGATATCTGAGAAGTTAAGAGACAGAATATCAAAATGTTTGTTAATTTTCATCTGGTCAGGCAACGTTACGATTACATCAGGTCACCAGTATTTTCAGGACTGAAGTTTTATTGACACATTGTCATGCCAAAGGGAAGATGCAAACAGATATTTATATAAGTATGTTATTACTTTTCACAAGAAAAACGTTGCCAACTTACATTTGAAATGAGTATTATAAGTGTCTCGGCCAATTCACACCAACTTTCACACAATACATACTTTTATACTCTATTTATAAAGTAGATAATGTTGAGACAACAGTTGATTGGTCAAAATCTAGTTGGGGTAATGATCTAGAAATGTTTCAATTCTTTTGGCCAATAAGCAATCTTCCTGTTTTTGTAGCACCCATGTGTAGCTCTCTAGAATTGTGATTTAACCAAAATGGATCATTTAGTATGAAAGTTGGTGGAAATTGAGATGGTTGTTATTCTTATTTCACATGCAAGTTGCTGACATTTTTCTTTGCATAAAGTAATTACATACTTAAATAAATATCTGCTGGCATCTTTACTTTGGCATGACAATGCATTAATAAAGCTGCAGTCTTGAAAATACTGGTGATTTGGAGCAAGCGTAACACTGTCTGACCGAACGAAAATCATAAAATTTTGACATTCTCTGCCTCTTGACTTCTCCCATAGCTGAATCATAAAGATGTGTGATAGCTCATTTAAATTGAAAATTATGAAACCTAGATTACTGGAAGATTTCACTGTACATGAATAACACTAAGAAATCAAGGGCTATGTGTGCAACTGCAATTTCTGGAGTTACAAACTTTGTCTCTTATTATATATTATCTAAGGCACCATGTATTAGAACATATTTTCATGACTTTTTCCCATTTTAATATCAAGCTTGCATCAGGTAGTACCTGTGGTTTGTGGTTCTTTAGTAAAAGTCTAAGTATAGTGGAGAACTGTACAATGTTGAGTATAATGAGGACAGGGACAAGTAACTCTTCCAACTCGCTCATACCAGGGACAAGTGCTTAGGAATTTTTTTCCTGAGCCCTGATATATATATATATATATATATATATATAAAAGCAATTTTATTTTAACTAGGTTTATAGTGATATAACTATATGATTACACAATGTATATATATATGTGTGTGTGTGTGTATTTATGCATGTTTATATGCTTGTGGATAGCTGGTTGGATATATTAATAAATACTGACTTGTGCAATGTCTTCTTATTTCAATGTTCTGTCATGTCAATGTATTTTATTCGTGTCTCAGAATACTGAGTAAATTTTCACTAAATTTGTATAATTATTGTTGTGAAAGAAAGACAAAAAAGAGAAGATGCAGAGAAAAGTAGATAGGTACAGTGCAGATATTGGAAAAATCCAGTAAACAGTTACAAAACAATATACAGAAGATCTCAAACAGGTAATGATTTAATATTGAATTTATGAATTATTCAACGAGTTTCATAAATTTAATATTTAATCATTACCCATCTGAGATTCTGTTCATCACAGTTTTTATTTTAATGAAAATAGTTTAGAGAGAAAGAAGAAGAAATAATTTTGTTTATTTTGGCTCAGATGCTGCACCTTTCAACTGTTGCGTGTAAAAAAAAATAGTCACAGACACTAGTTGAAATATTAATGCGCAGTTCTATGAGCAGTAACATCAATAGAACATCTGACACTGGCTCTCTAATGGAAATTCCTGTGTGATGTCACATAGTTGACTCGGGTGAGGTTAGACGAGTCATACAGTATATACATCAATTTCGATGAGAATGTTTACAATGCTTCCACCTAAAGTGTGTCAATTCTGCTACTAAGATTTCCAGTTGTTGAATATACATATGAAGGGATGATTACTCGATGCAGAAATTCCAGATTTCATGTATTTGTGACCGGATATTTGCATTATTTAATTTGAAACAGTACTGTAGACATATACATAGACAAATTTTATATAAAGTTGGAATTGGATCACATAATGAGAAACATTAGCTCGTTGGAGCTATTTTACCACATCAAAAATGCTGTGGTTGGATAACTTTCTGTCAGTTGGGAAAGTAGCATTTGTCCACATTCTTCTCTAAACAGAAGTGGGTTTATTACTCCTATAAGTTAACATTCAAACCACGCTTGTCATAGGGCGGGGTCTCTGTTACAGGTTTTGACCACCCCCTCCACCCCCCTTAGCCTTCTGTCCACTGACCGATACCCTTAATTTTTTTTGTAACAAACCCCTGTGGGGTAAATTGGCCATATTCAGACAGATGTAACCTTTTTTTCCCCAATGCCCCTTGGGCAATCGATTCAAAAAATGGCCACCAAAATGTTGATAGTAACAGTATAAAAAACAAGTTCCAGAAGGCAGGGTAAGGAAAATTCCCCCAGTCGCAGCCAGTCAGTAAAGAGAATACTGCGCAAGAATTTCATGGACTTATTTGGACCAATCAGATTCACATAAAGTGATATGTTAACATGTTGACATATCAAAAATATTAAACTGCACACACTATATGTAAAGTGTATACACTACGTGATAAAATTCTTTATTAATGTCTCCATCACATTTAATATTAATGATGATGATAATGAAGATGATATTTATTTAATATTTGCTAAATCTTCAAACATGTAAAAGCTAAATATAAGCAAAAGGATAACATCATGAATAAAATTATTGAACCATGTAATATCCTCAAAATCAGTATAATATCAGCAAATTTGATCTAGAACCAACAGATAAAGCTCAAGCACGTCATGTGTTTAACTACATGTACAGGAGTTGTCATTATTTCTGTTAGGGAAGGGATGGTGTAATGTGAGGGAGGGTATGACTTTGTACTTACTGAAAATGTAGTGTACAGATGGGTTTTTTTTGGCAAAATGGGTAGGGCATGATTATAGGTTTCAAAATAGGGAATGATACTGTGTAGAACAAATCTCATTGCTTAGTGATTTGTAATTAATCTAACTGCAACTCATGATGTGCCTCTCTCACCAAAGTTAATACAGACTGCTCCTTATATTACATTCAACATGCCATTATGACACACCATCTCACACAATTCAAGCAATAAGACTGAATATTTTACATTTTGCACAATTTGGTCAAATTTTTAAGAATGGATTGAGGAAATTGACTAAATAACCACAGCACTTACGATATTTTCATAGACATCAAAATGAATACACTTCATTTCTGTCACTAAACTCTTAAAACTGATTAATTTGTTTTATAGCCCTTTCAATATGAACACATACTTCAGAAATTGTCTTGCTTTGTAAACTGGCTTTTATCCTTGCGTGTGAATGATGCCATTAGTAGGAGGATTCCAATAGGCAGATCATTCCCAATTGTGAATAATGTCTGCCATCACTTGTTCACCAGCATTTAAACTTGTGAGAAAATCAACTGATTCATTTGTTATGAATTTACCCTTCCACAATACATGTTGGATATGTAGCACCAGCTGTATTAATTCCAACCAAAAATTTCACAGCAGAGTGATGCTTGTAGTTGGAATGAAACGGTTGGTGTGCACTAAGGGATGAGGGTGTCTCTGCAAAAAGTTCGGTACAGTCAACAATGATGCGCACATTTGAAAATTCCTCAAAACAGCTTGCTTCTTCTTTCATGCACAATTCAGAGGTTGGTGGCATTCTGCATATCATTTCAAGCTCTACTGACAACAGGATCACCTAAGCTGTGAATATAGATGAAAATGCTGAAGCTGCTGACTCGTTTCCAGACAAAGCTTTAATTTTGATAGTGTAAAACATTTCATCATCCAAGCGATTGGACCTGGATTTTCCTGGCTTTCTCCTATCCTATTTCTTGTGGCATTGTGACTATATAAAACAGTTCTAACACCATATGGATATTTCATATTCTTGGCCTTGGGTTCCAAGTATAAACACGTCGCACTTTAAACTTGTATAAGATGAAAAAGTCTGCAATTTTCTTTTATGTTGTCCAATCTTAACATCTGACCTGTATGTTTAAGTATCTCCAAGTCCACTACCTTGCATTTGCTTATCTCAGACTCTCTCAGTGCATCAGCCAAATCAAGATTTTCCTCCAAGAAGTGGTAGGATGCCATGTCTTTATGGGTCATAATGTAGTCATGATCAGTTATTTTTTTAAATCTACAAATGGAAAAGAAAATAGTAACATTATAAAGATGATAATAAATTATGTGCACAAGTTTATTAATAAATAAAGCATTAAGTGAACCATATATACATTTTATTCCACAGGAGTAAATTTTAAAATAAAAGGAACATACAATAAATAATGGGTCTCACAATTATTAAGAAGAATATTATGTAAACTCCCCAAGCAAATCATTAACCATAAGTTCAGCTCAAAGGTTATGCCATGAAATATGTTCCCCCTGAGAACATAACTTCACAGACAATATAGATGTAACTTTTAACTAAATTTAAAAGTCTCTGGCAATTGGGACTTGCCAGAGGTGTGGGAATAATAAACTTACTTCATCTGTTTTTTTAATGCTGACATCTGGACTCGAATCCTGACAGTCTGTATTTGCCTCTTCTGACAAAGTACCAACACTTTTCATGCACTGGACAGTGGTACCCACATGTACCTGCTCATTGGAACTGGCACCATCTGTCTGAAATAAATATTAAATTACTATCAATTGACAGTTCATTTAATTAGATTCCCTAGATTAAAATGTACAAGGTTGGTCATAAATTTAAGTATCAGTTATGCCACATACTTTTTTTCTCACACATTTAGCACACAAATCCATGACTAAATTGTTTATGAATTTATACTCAGGGAAAATTGTTCTTCTCAGATAGCCTGTGTCGGTTGCATCAGTCTCCTATACACCCTAATACATTTTAAAATCCTGAAATGTACAGGAATAAAAAAGTAAACAGAATAATCAAATCCATATTATATGTGATTCTGAGTAATTAAAAAATTCACATGATATTAAATACAAGGTGCACTGAAACTTTACACTTCTAGCTCATAAACAATGTTAGGAATGTGCAAATATGCTAAAGTTATGCCATCATGATACATTGAAATATGTTCCCGAGAGAATATAACTTCAGAGACAATAATTCAAATTGCATGTATCTCTAACAGATGGAACTTCTTGCTAAATTTAAAAGAGATAAAAAGGCAGGGGGAGGGCTAAATGAACTTACTTCGTTTGTTTCTTGGTAGATATCTGGACTTGAATCTTGATAGTCTCTATTCACCTCTTATGACAAAGAACCAACACTTTCCATGCACTGGAGAGTGAAATCTACCTGACATTCTCTGCAAGGCCTGGTGCTGCTTGTTATCAATGGCCTATGTGGAAATATTGCTGGCATTGCTGTGGTTTCTTCCTTGAATTTGGTGTGAGTGTGTTCAGGAAATCACAACTGCATAGTTTAGTGTATTTACTTGGCTGCCAGGGTTTTGTTATTACTTTTCCATTATTTTCAACCTTAACTACTCTGGATATTTTACATAACCACGCTGATCTTAACCACTTTGGCTTTTCAGGAATTTTGTCAAATGAGCAGGTTGGTCCCTTTAATCTGTCTTGACTGCAGCTTTCGGCACAGCAAAAATCACTACTACCCATCGTCTACTACCATTATTCTCAAAAACAAAATACTTCTGTATCTACTACATCTCAACTAGTCCATTTGAAACAATATCATACAAACAGTTACTGATTACACTAAAGCAAAAATCTAAATAGAATATATCAATGTTTACATCACAACTTGACAGATCGCAGGAATAGGGGTACCCCCCTGACCTCCAAATCCCGTTACAAGATCTAGTTTGGAGAGTGATTTCGTAATGTCGAAATCATGAATACTGATGGCCTCGGATGCCAAAAACCGAATTTAATCTTATGTGATTTTATTATTTGATTTTTTTTAAAAACAAATTTTGTGTAGAATAATCCATTATAGAATGCAGACAGAAGAAAACAATAATTATTCCAAGATATATACATTTAAAGGTTCTTATTAAGTATGAAAAAAAATACAGGTTTTTTTCTTCTTCTGGTAGAAGATAATAATAATAATAATAACAACAACACTTACAGTAGCAACAACAGGGACAGACATAATATATCTGATAATAAGACACAAAAGAAAAGATTCAGAAGAATGAAATTTTTATAAATAATGAAAAAATACTTATTATTTAATAACTGATATTGTAATTTAGTATTTATTATTGTATACATATTATTTCTTAATTTTCAAAATTAGTTTGTATTTTTACAGTGCATTTAGCTTTAAAATGATCACAATTGTGATTTCATAATTGCTGCAGTTATTTCATTTTGCTTAACAAATTCAAAGAATATATTCAAAGTTCGGTCTATAGAAATGGAAAACCATATATTAAAGCCCTTTTTTTTTAGTTATCTCTGGTAAAGTTCTTTGTTATTAACTCGTACAGAAATCCTCCTCCTTTGAATTCTAGTTTCAAAGTTCCAACTTCTGCAAATTTCAAAGTCCAGTTCACCCCCATTCGAAACCCAAATTTCCACCTTGTACAAATGTCAAAGGAAAAAAAGACGTCTCAAAACAAGAGTCAGTGTTTTCCACCACAGCTAGGTGGAAAAATGTAGAATTGCGCCTCAGATCAGAGATGTATGTTAGACTGAAATCTTACTGAAATCGGGTCTTCTGCTCTATTCTGCCTGGAATGGATATATTCCAGGCAGAAACCAAGTGGTTTCTGTCTCAATGATGGGTGGTTTCGACCTCTGTTTCATATGGGTACACCTGTTTGTACATGTAAATATTTATGTATTTTTGTAACACTTATGGTTTGTAGGTTAAGCAGGAACATGAGTAAAACAGTGCAATTTTGTCATAGTTACTCTTTGCTTAAGTACTTGGATCTTGATAGTTAAATAATAGGTCAAACTTTAAGCGGAAAAAAATGAAAAATAATTCTATGTACCAGGTTTTTTCCAGGCTTTACCATCCTGAAATTCTGGAACTTATTATAATCCAGGCTTTGGAATATTTTTAGTTTTTCCACTGTTTTCCAAGGTTTTCCCTGTATTTTCCAAGTATTTCATCCTTTTCCAGAGTATATTATTGAAAAAGTTATGCCGGAAAGTATTACTGAAGAAACATAATTTTCTAGACAAATTTGTTTCTTCTTCAAATACTTTACACGATTATAAAACCTTAGGAGAATAGGTAAGAGGTAGAGAGAGTTACATCCCCTTACCCCAGAGAGACCATCTCCGGTTCCCTCTCTAAGGTATGTGATTGAGAACCTGACTAAGGCATTGACTCCATTTACTGAGACGCAGCTTTAAGAAGTTGCTGAATGACCCAGGAAGGTAACCTGTTGTGCTTCGATGATAGGTCCCACCTAATTTAGCCTTTTTGGATGAAATATCCCTCAGGTAGAAGCTAGAGAAAGTTGACTTTGACCTCCATCCCATGGTTTGTATGTCAGCTAGGAAACTCTGGTGGTAACAGCAAAAGACTTCTTCGATTGATGCCCGGAAGGTCTAGCAAAGACAACAGAGCTTGTGAGCGTACTTTGTCTTCTCTGGAAGAATGTGGCAATGCTGACAATACAATCCGAGATGTAGCTCGTGAAGATTGTCTAAAGTGGCAGCCAACTATACCAGACAATCATTAAGAATGTCCTCGCTTAAAGTGGCATATGGATGAGTTGATTCCATATACATGTAATGTGGGTATTGGGGAACTGAAATGGATGTACGGTGCCCTGAGTGTCTAGTGGCTATATAGTGGGTATGCTGATCAATGAGAGTGCCATTGTTCTCGACTATGGAGTCGACCTGTTGTGAAGTGATTGGTATGGCGGAACAGTGCCATTTTATTCTCCATGACGTCATCCAATTCTTAAAGGTGGATTGGTTTATGGTATATTTGATCCACAGAACCGGTCCTTATTTGCATCATGTGAGACAGCATCTGAGTTGGCTTGATTTGATCTCAATCTTGCTCATATATGACTGGTAGAGACGACTGACTGTCAAACACATGCAGTATCAGGTCTATTGGTTCTGCCAAAAATGGTTTGTCAATTTGAACTAGCAAGGGTGGAGCTGGGGGCTGTAGCTGTCGATGAAAGGGATCTCCTGGATCGCTTATTGGGTTGCGAGTCCTCTGGTTTGCGATACTCATTCAACAGGATATTATTGACAGAGGTGACATCAGTGTTGATACTAACTGTGTCCTCGTCTCTCAGAGCAAATTTTTGCGCTTCCCAGTACTGAATCCCAAAACAGTGCATATGGAAATGTATTTCCTGAGTGGTAACCCACACATGCTAGACATGTACTATAGTTGTCATCCACACCTTTCCACCATTTAAATTGTTTGCACTTAGTCCTGCCCATGGTTGAAATCTGTAATAATTAGGGCAAACATTATACAGGTGTAGCCAGCCAGGTGTCATGTTTTATGAACCAAAGGAGAGGACATTACTGGGCTACTACAATATATTGTGTAAAGTTACCTGTGAAAAAGGGCCCATGTGGATGCCTATACATGTAAAGATACTGAAGCATTGCTTTTAATAACTATGAAGTGGATGATATTATATAAAATATATGGTGTAAACTTACCTGTAAGAAAGGCCTAAGAGACCGCCTATACAGATAAAGTCACTGTAGGATCACTTTTGATAACTATGAAGTGGATGCTATGACAATCAATTATCTATAGAAAACTTACCTGTATGTATCCAACTGAAGCAGAAATTATACAGCAATCGGTGTGCAGCATAAACGTAAATAACTGCTGCAACCCTGAGTTTTCTATAATAGCACAAACATTATCTGCACAACACAAAATAATACTATTAATCATATTATGAATGCCTGAAGCCAAGATGCCACACTAGCGACCCATGCAAATTATACAGAAGGGCACCTATATTTTTGACAAAGTTGCAATTCTACAATAGATACAAAGACTTTGTCTTCAAAAAGAAAGGAGCAAGAAAATGTTGTGAATATAGATAGTTTACCATATACTTCCCTGAGAAGATAAAACTCATCCAACTTGCTCTAATGTTGAATATCTTCAAAAATTCCTTATGATAGTTTGCAAGGTCTCTCAACAGGAGAGAGTGCACTACTCGACACAAGTAGAAGTAGTCACTGAGGTACATGGCATACATGCCATAACACGACGTGTAAAGTGAAAAACACGATTTTGGACTCCCAAACCTCCCAACATGATTTTCAGCAATCTTGGCAAAAAAAATAACTTTCTCACAAAAAAAACATATATTTCTTGACCATCATGATATATGCCCGTAATCTGTGTATTTATAAACAGTAAACAGTTCTGCTCAGAGCTCATGTAGAACTATCCTCGGGGCAGTTTATACAGCTGTTTTAGAGGCAATTAAAAGGTAAGGTGGTCAGAGATAAACAGCCACCTTTCAGAGATTGACTTAATTGGTTCACACTAGTTAGGTTGATGTGTCGTGTCAAGAGAGCCCATTAGGCTAATTCGCATAGGTAAAATACACTAACTGGAACAACCCAATTTGTCTGAAGTTAAGTACATCAAAGAAATGTGTGTTGAAGAACAAATGTTATTACACATCACTGACTGCACTGAATGAGAATGTTGAAGCCATCTTTATTAAAGTTTGTGATCAGCGGCAACATTTCTTTGAAGTAGCATTTTACTCAATATATAAAATGCAAAACATGATTATTTCGGTAGTATTGATGTACATGGCCGAATGGCCGCACACGTCGTTAATCCCAAAATCAATCAGTCAATTTCAGTAGTTGGAAAAGTGATAATCTGACTCAAGTAGCCACTGCATGTTTGACACTCCGTCAGCAATGCAGATGCAGAAAGATCATTTTCTATGCTTAGAAAAATTCAGCAAGATCTTTGGGGAAGGTTGAACAACAGCACAATTCAATCTCTAATGAGTGCAAAGATGAAAACAAATGACACTTGCATTACCTTCAAACCAACTACAACTGTACTGAACTATTGAAAGCAGCAAAAACTGCATGTAATTAAAACTACATTCCACTGTCCAATGGGTTTTGAAGACAGTAACTTCGTGTATTTTTATATTTAATATCTGCAAGGTTGCGACCATGTGTACATATGTGTGTGGAGATGTTATTTGACAATGCAAAGTCTAAAAAAATTTTGTTTGTAAGTATATTAAATGCTTCAGAGAAAACAGATGGTATTTTCTTTTAAGCAGATTTGAATTTCCAGTCATTTGCTATAGGCTGATTGAAGAGATAGTTTATTCTCATTTGGATGATGTCGCTTTTGGGGGGTCACGTGCACTGACCCCCCTTGGGACATAAAAAAAACTTTTTGCATCTCAAAATATGGCAAGTATGACATGTACACGCAGGATTTAGCACCAATCCCCATATCAAGAGGAGATCACTCTGGCTACCACATATGTGGCCAGACAACATTTAGCTCCCACAACTAAAAAATTTAGCTGGCAAGATTGGTTTTGCGAATTAGTGGCAGTACACCTAAGGTATTATGATCGGGTAATATATATGACGAAGAAATAGGTCCATTAGGAACAAACTGTTCCTAAGGAGATTGATAAAACGGGGAATCCCATCTCAAAATATTTCCTCCTTGGACATGGACTCATTATTAACCTCTAAGGACACTAAAAGATTTTATACAGAGATTAAAAATGGTAAAAGCCATTGCTTTAAGACACTTTGCATGTGGAGAAAGTAAATTCTCAAGGTCATTTCATGAGATGCGTTTCATAAAAGCATATTGTTACCCAAGTCATCTTGCAAAAGACTATTACCTGATGTGGTAATTTAATGTAAAAATATTATTTTGGATCATGCCATCCAGTTTCAAATAAAAGAGCAAGTTGATTTACTATTTTGTTAAAAATTCTGAACATTAATAGCACATCTGTAGTCATTCCTTTAGAACAATTTGCTAGAATGTTACAAAATGCACAATTTAGTTAACAATTAAAAAGATGGGAGATTGGGGTAATGAAAGACATGTCATCTAGTACAATAATATTTCACGCAAAATTATGCTTCTAATTCATGTCTAACAGTAAGGTAAAAAATGGTGAAGAAGGGAAATAACAAAAGTGTTCCACATACATAAAACTGCCCTATGAACAAAATAAGCAAAAAAAGTGAAGGGATAGCTATGAACAAACTTTTTTTGTTTGTTTATTTTATTCACAAGTACCGGTAGTCTTGAATTATATTCCTTCAACTTTACCCATCCTGAAGCATTTTACAAGAAATACATGTACACAATTATTTACAAAACAAACAGCTCGAGTACATGTAACTCTGTACTAGCATATATACATGCTAATGGTGATTAATGTTGATACAGCAGATGAACTATAAGAAATAGGCATAAGAAATAAGTTCAAAATTGGGTACTGGTGGCCATAGCACAGAGAAATGAAACTGAAGATATGGCAAAAATAAATGCAGAACACTGCAGTCAAATTGTGTCATCTTATTTAGCTAACATAAGAGGGCCTGTACAATGATAAAATATATACTTGTGCTAGCCTGTAGCAAGAAAATGAGTTGAAAGAGAAATTGAATTTAACGAATATAAATATGCTGAATTACTACCTGGCCTAGAGCCGCGATGGCTCAGTGGTTAGCTTGGCAGACTCACGACCGAAAGAGTGTGGGTTCGAATCCTACCATCGGAACAGCCTGGGTCAGCTACCGTGGTGTGTCTTTGGGCAAGGCACTCTACTCCAATTGCTCGGATCTAAATAACCTACTTGTGTTGCTGTGCCACAAAGCACCAAACTAAACCAAACCAACACTACCTGGCCTCCTGTGGGCTTCGGGATGTACATTATACCCGATGTACTCTTCTGCTTATTGTAAGAAGTGACTAATGTCGATGAAAGCCGTGGTTACTCAATGATTAGAGTGCAAGACTTGTGACCAAGAGGGTGCAGGTTCAAATACTACCATCAGTTCAGAAGGGGTCATCTGCTGTGGTGAGTCCTTGGGCAAGGCACTTTACTCCAATTGCCTTTGCACTAAATGACCTACTTTTGTTGCTATGTTGTAAAAACACTAAACCAAAGTTACTATTGGAATAAACTTTCATGATAATTCTTTATATGAGCATTATTGTATTTTACATGAAAAAAAATAATAAAATGTGTAACCTAAATTGTCTTCATTTCACATGACATGCAAAACAATACCCCGACAGTCATGACATGCAAACAATATCCTCTCACATGACATCCAAATACCTTATCTGTGGCTAAAATAATAATTAACATACAAATAATGGATAATCAGCAGCTAAGTATACTGCATACAAAAAATAAATGAAAAAAAATAAAAAATAAGAAAAAAAAATTAAAATACAAAACTTGTCCACTCCATTTTGTCAAATCTGTAGAATTCATTACATCTTTTTCTTTAAAATGTTTATGTTACATGTATGTAGGGGTCATGCACTTCTTATATCATGCTAGAAAAAATAAATCCAATGGAAGAGTATGCAGTATGAAATTCTTTATTGGATTATTGTAATGTAGGGGGAAAAAATCTTTGTTGTGACATAACCTGAAAAAAATATTTTCAAAGTTCAGCATATTGGTAAATATGAAAATTATATTGAAATAGCTTGAAAATGAAATAATTAAAAAATGCATCCTATTTGTTTATATATATATTTTTTTTTTTTTTTACTTTTCGGATCATTTTTTTTTTGCAGTCAGTATGCGTCAAAAGGAATGAAATATATTACAAATGCAAATAATGAAAATACAGAGAAATAAAAAACGATATATTTCCACACTTTGACCTAATTGTCACATTCCAATCTTACGTCACGTGACCTTTATTTCAGCGGCACGAAACATGGATGACCTTCTGGAAATGGGCACATTTTGACACGACCAGAAAAACCGTAGCTCGCAAAGGATTTATAGAGTTTATAACCATTTTTCAACGATGAATAAATGAAGCAGATATAGTTGAACACATTCTATGGTGATTTAAATAGTTTCTCACAATATTATAATGCAAGCGTTAAAATTCACGCTAAGGGCACGAACCATGGTGGCACGAGGATAAATCGTAAGCACCAATACGAGCCCCTGTGCCAGGAAACAGGTTAATTTGTTTCCAAGTGTTTTCAATTTATTAAAAAATACAATTAAACACGAAAGAATTTAAATGAAATGCATTATCATAAACATTTATTTAAAGTTATACTTAATTATAGTATTTAATTTGAGAATACACGCTTGGCAGAGTCTGTGTCCTTGACTTGACTGATGAAATATGATGCAATTAAATTATCATGAATCATAAAACGACTCCGTCCCATGAGTATAAATGTCATACTTAAGGTCTATAAGCAATGCAAATCTTAAGTTGTGACTTAAATCTACGATTAAAATATGAGAATATGCCAAATAAATACAACCTTGGTAAATAACCAACCTACCAATAACAAGCTACAAGCTGGCACGTGTATACAATTAGCAATAACAACGCAGTCAGGTTGTGCATCCGTCGGCAGAATGCCACCACGATACAATTTTTGTACAGAGAGGGTACCCCACTTTACGGGCCTCTCATTCTTTAGTCTGGTTCCCTGCTTCGTATGTTCTCTGCGTTGCACTGCGCTATATGAAGTCATGTGAACGTCGACGCGATATTGTCATGTGATCAAAACAAATGGCCGCAAATGGAGAACCATGGCAAATTTATTTCTTTAATTTTCTGTTTGTTAGTGACAAAATGCGAATTTTACTAATATTTTCGGTTTGATCTATAGCAGTTGTTATCTTGTGTTCAAGCTTAACCAGCAATTCGGTCATATATTTATTTTTACTAGTAGGCGAAGATGAAAGGAGTACACACAACAATATGTTGTTAATATTGCACATTTCCCACCACGTCATCTAAAAAATTCCTTCTCCAATCGATTCCTTGATAAATTTTACATTGAAATTGATATGAGGTGATATATGTCAGCCTTAATTTTCCCAAAGATTAAGACGAAAATATCAACCCTCTTCAAGAGGGTGAGGGTAACGATTGTTTTGCAAATATTGCACATTTCACACTGCGTCATCTAAAAAATTCTATTTGCAACAGATTCCTGGATCAATTTTACATCGATATTGATATATCGTTATATATGACAGACCGCATTTTGTCAAATATTTGGGTCGAAATGCCAACCCTCTTCCACGAGGGGGTGAATGTTACGTTATTTTGTCAAATATTGTACATTCCGACTGCATCATGTAAAAAAAAGAAAAAAAAAAATCCACTTGCAATCGATTCCCTGAAAAATTTTACGTCAGAATTTGTATAAGGTGATACATGACAGCATTAATTTGCCAAAGATTAAGACCAAATACCAACTATCTTCTATGAAGGCGGGCGAGGGGGGGGGGGCGATGTTTTGCCAAATACTGCACATTTGATTCTGCATCGTCGAAAAGTTCCATTTGCAATCGATTCCTTTATCAATTTTACATTGATATTGATATGTTGTTGTACATGACAGCCCAGATTTTGCCAAAGATTAATCATGGTTCAGCTATGAACCTCTCCTCACAGGGAGGAATACTTTTGTTGAAGGAGGGTGCACTTTTTGGATACAAAGGTAGATGTTTGTGTTACAAGGACTTGATGCAGCTGATTCAGTTTTGAATTTAATCTCTTTTGGAAATAGAAACAGATAAAAGCACATTCATATCTTTATCTTGCATTAAAATCAAAACACCAGCCTTCTTTTTATGAGGGGGTGCTGGAGACTTGGATTGAGAGGGAGTACTGGGATGAAACATCTGTTTATGACCATATCATCCAGAATGTACCATTAGTAACATCTTTATTTACTCTGATATTCTGTGTTTACATGGGCATTTAAAAAATAAACAAGTTGTTGTTTCAAGTATTAAATAAAAGTACATGTACATGCCAAGGTTTATGATGAAATCTTCATGGTATTTAGTGAAGTCAACATCCATTTTTCTGGGGAACTTAAAATTAAAAAAATATTATTGCATGTCTAATTAATGTCAACAACATAAGATGGGTGAAACATTTTTAATAAAAAGATGCTTTCACTAATATCTTTTTTATATCTATTTTTTTCACAATAGAAAATGGTTATAATTAAAATGCTTCATGTATGTGTGTGTGTGTATAGTTAGCATTGGATTTTAATCAGTATTTTCTTTGAAAATACAATGGGTTGAATTTTGATACCTAGTGACAACAAAAAGAATTTGTTTCATGAACATGTTTAATTTTGATTTTATAGAATGGAGTGTCATCCTAGTTTCCACACCTATTGTAAAAGACAAAGGTCATCGCCAACAGGAAAGACTCCAGTGCAGATAGAGAAGCGTAGACAGTTACAAGTATGTTATACTCACTTTCCATTTATAGTAGCAGTTAACAACTTTATGTACGGATTCATTTTGGACATAGTTTGAATGTCTATCCTCAATGTTTGCCTTCGAGACCTTGTTTAAGGAGATGCTCATTTTGTGTGTATACCCACTTTTGCCTCCGATCCCATACAAAAGTGAAACAGATATTCTAAATTCTTATATTTATTATTTCACATGGATGTTTCCATTTTTGTCTCATCGGTAAGATATGTAAATTTAATAAGTACTAATTAAAACCAATTGCTCTTAACTATTTATGCATGTGTTAAATACCCATAGCGTGCCTCCAAGTGTGCTATGTTGAAATCTGCAATACATATCCCTGTTAACATTACATTGGCTCGTCACTATAACATGATGTTTACGGGAGAATGCAAAGTATATATTATTATTATAATGGGGTACATGAAACTAAAGTCATACAAATCACTCTGTATAACTTTATTCATGATCATGCCAGTGTTATATATGCATCAAACACAGTTACATTTACTATATTGTAAGACCACTGTATTGTGCTCTTTTATATTATCTGTTTTAACATTGAGATATAAGTGACATAAAATCAAAAATTTCATTGGCCTGTAGTCCAAGATCTTGTAATCCAGTGCTATTTTCAATACATACTCTTTCTATATATCATCTTGGTTGTTATAAAAATAGAGCTTTGCAAGGAGTTTTCTCACATTATTATGCAATTAGCAGCCTGTATTACTTTAAGGAGGGTGAGGTGTGTCACAGGATGAAGCCGGGTTGAGACTGGATTAGTGAAGACACCGAAAGCAACAGCGTTAATAAGATGTTTATTTATGAACGCAATTTAAATGATGAACAAATCTGACACCATTATAACAAAAAGATAAGGAAAATTATAAAGTTCCTAACATGGAACTATCAACAACAAGTAACTCAACGAGAAAAATCAAAGATGAATTTAACGAATGGAATTTTAAACAAACCTGAATAACATCCTATCACCAATCAACAAATAAGAGTATATGATCTACACCCTAATATAAACAAGGTCTTATTAAGCACCAAGGGTGACCAAAGCATGTGATTTATGCACTTATCAATATAATACTCATTTATTAATCAATCTATTAACTCATCAATTTATCAATTCATCAAGCGATGTTGGAATATGTATGAATTTATGAATCTATCATTCATATAACAATATTGAAATGGGAATGCATGAAATTATGAATCTATCACACATATAGTGATATTGAAATGTGAATACATGTAATTTTGCCCAGATAGCAATAGTGAAAATAACAATAAAATGGAACACGTAATATATATAACTACACCGCTCCCTCGATAACTCGCGCACAACGGGGTCCAAAAACATAGATCGCACTATAAGCGAGGGCGCGAGTTACCGAGGGACCTCAAAAAAATTAAGAAAGGGATGCCATCCCCGCTGGACATCGAGAAAACCACAGTGGGGGTCGGGGTGGGGGTGGGTAACGGGGATGTTTAATGGCGGAATACTCGTTTTATAATTACATTGGGAATAATTGTCAATAAAGAGCTTTTTCTAATGTAGTTGTTTGCTTTTCTGTATAAATTACCTTTATTTTCAAGATAACGAACCTCTGAAAGATCGTTTACAACATTAGTCCAAGCGGTTCGAACAACACGTGTACGCGATACATTGTGTATTACGTCACTGCTTTTTGTTGTTGTTGATTCACAACTAAACAAGATTCCTTTTTTAAAAAACTATTGACATTTATTTCGTGAAACAACCGTCAACATCGAACCTCGATTTATTTATTGTTCGATTTGTAAAATATGGATGCCGTGATTTCATATCAAGTAACAGTGAAACTTCTTCTCATCCTTGAGGAAATCCCTGAGTAGCATGTTAGAAAGTTCAATACAAACTCTGGAACTCGCTTCTCCATAATGAACCGCATCTGTAAAACAAAGCTTTTATTCTCCAAGTACTCATTTGGCTTGGTTGCCTTACTATCTTTGATTACATTTGTGAATGAGTAGGCTAATTTAAGGTAGTTTAATTATATTACTTACATAATAATATTTATAACAGTGTTCGATTGATTAATTTAATTGAAATGAGTTGACCTGACACACGGCCGTGACCGCTAGCTCTTACGCAAGCAGGATTTGCACGCCTTTTAACTTTTCTGTTATTCCACCCCCTTTGTTTGATTTGTCACAAAAGACGTAATTAACGTGATAATACAAAGCAGGTCTGCTATTAATTGAGTTTAACAACACAACATATACTTCCGCAAGTCGGAGATAAAAACAAAAAAAGGTCGGCACATAATTAGATTCTCACAGAAAGGTTCTCGGCGATAGCTGGGTCGGTTGAATTTTAATTTTCACGTTTGAATACAAGAAAGCTTATTGCATTTTTGATGATTACACTGAAACCGAATTAAAAGATAGAACTAAAACACATATTTCACTTGACAAAACTTATTTAATTGGTATTTATTTTTAAAGTGTTGCCACCAGTAGGCTTTAGTGACGTTTTCATTGATCGAAATTTCATAGAGTATTGTTATTTATAGTGTACTGAGAATGTTGTTTGGAAAGAAAATTGAAAAAAATATTTGACTTCTTATTAAAAGTCGAAAATTTCCTGATGATGATTCAAATTTCTGGGTACTAACCACTGGTTTTGATGATAAAACGAGCGATATATTAAGGTTTCATTTACAAATTTTTGATCGCGATTTGTTTCACCTTCAACAAATAGGGTAATTTTTTAATTTTTTTATTTTTTATTTTTTTTCTAAATTTTCTAGTTTAAAAAAAATGGGATCCACGTCTGGTCCGAGTTATAAGTGGGTTCGCGAGTTATCCGGGCGCGAGTTATCGAGGGAGCGGTGTATCGTGGCACCCATTTGACGTCCAAGATGTATCTCCGGTTCCACCCGCTCTAGTCAATGGTCAAGGAGCCACCACGCATGGTCCACCCCTCCCAGTCTGTTGAAGGATCCCTCGAGAGCCTTCACATTAACACAGACCGGATGGTCGCAAAGCCTTGGTCCCTCACATCGAGAATACCAATACACTCTTCCGAACCAATGTCACAAGACAGCGTATATGTCACAAGAAACCACACAAAAGTTCTGTGACTATAATTCACCAACCATACATAAGGACACAAAGGCACCACACAAGGCACCACACAAGGCAGCTAAAAGTATAACAACTAAACCGTGTAGTAGATATGACACGGTTAGTACTTTTGCATTGATATATGTTGCGCATGCGCGGACATGAATTACATCTCGTTACACATTACATTAATCATTCAATGCATGCTGTGTATAATTAATTAAAATCCGTCTGTTCAGTTACAACAAATAGCTAACTTGAACCAGACCATAGTATTTCTAATATCATGGCGTTGTATAACCTAGGTATTGACTCTCTGTAGAATTTAGAATAAATTCTAAAACATCTAATATATGAAACAATTCTGTCATATAAAAATGAATAGTGATAAAGAATACAATCTTAAATTTCACATACCTCTAGAGCTGAAGATTTGCTCCCGTAAAGAGGTAAGCTTTCTGACAAGACTCGTCGTAGTGTAATTTGTTTATAGAGAATTTGCTCTATATGTACCCTAGCTGTGACAAATATGCACAGCTAGGTACTTAGATTTTCACTGCAGGCAATTTGCACATGCAGCATGGGATGAATCGTGCTCAGTATTTCAAAATAACTAGAGCCGAAAAAAAAAAAAAACACCCTCGGATAATGCTGAATGTGGCAACGAAACCCGAATACATTTTCAATCACATATACATATTGATATAAATCATACACAATTTCGTGACAATACATCCCCCCTTAAAAAAAAGTGGAAACACTTTTCGGAAATCAAATACAAACTGAAACGTATTATTTACATTACCAGAATAACAAGGTAAGAAAAATCCCGCAAATCACACGACGTTCAAAATGCCCTTTTCAACAGTTTGATCAGGTCTCTCTACGTATCATTTTAACATGAAATATTCTCAACCTACCTTCCATGTCGATTTGGTAGTATATTTCACCCTTGACCTGTTTGACCTCATATGGCCCTTTCCATTGGACCAATAATTTGTTTCTACTAGTAGGGAGTAGCACCAACACTCGATCACCCATGTCGAATTTCCTACTTCGCATTCTGCGGTTGTAATACTTCGCGTACTTGCGACCCGACTTCACGAGCTCGTCGTGTGCCATCCGACACATGCTTTCTAATCTCTCGCGTAAGTCGACGATGTATTGGTAGGTGGTTTTAACTTCTCCGTCCGCGAATCACCCGACCATAGTTCGCGCAGAATCCGCATAGGACCACAAATTGTCCTACCGTATAGCAATTCAAACGGCGAGAATCCCAAGCTCTTGTGCGGTACCTTGCGATACGCAAACAAAATCGCGTTCAAATAACGGTCCCAATCTCGCGGTTTCTCCGCGCACATCCGACGTAGCATTTGTTTCGACGTCCCGTTAAATCTCTCTACCAATCCATTACACATGGGGTGATACAGTGTGGTGCGCAACTCCTTAATTGACAACAACCTACTAATTTCTGCCATAAGTTCTGAGGTAAACTGGGCCCCACAATCTGTGAGAATTTCCTCAGGTACCCCTACCCTGCTGAACATGTCGACAAGCGCCTCGGCTGCACGTTCAGTTTCAATTCATGGTAAAGCTATGGCTTCTAAGTATCTAGTTGCATAATTTACTAGAGTAAGGATATATCGGTTTTTCCGATCTGTAATTGGAAATATGGGTCCCACAATATCAACAGCTACCCTTTTAAATGGAGTATCTATTAGAGGCATTTTACCTAATGGTACTCTGGTATTCCTTCCCTTCAACACCGTCTTCTGGGAAACGTCGCATGATCGACAGAATCGTGCTACGTCACTATTTACACCTGGCCAATAAAATTCTCTTAACACCTTGTCTGTCGTCCTTTTCCTACTCAAGTGACCTGCACTGCTGGACTCGTGCGCCACTCTAAGTATACGGGACCTGAATTTCTGGGGGACAACGAGTTGGAAATACTTTCTACCATCCAACGTGGTAAATTCCCTATACATTAAGCCTTCCCTTACGTACAAATTTCAAACTTGAACCGCCCTTACAATGTTTCGCGGTACTGGATACGATCCTCTTCACGGTCGCGGTCAAGGACGCGTCATGCCCTTGCTCATGCATAAATTCATCGCGCGAGATATCGGTCACGGCTTCCGGAAGTTTCAACTTACGTAGTGGCGTTTTATCCGCCTGCACCTGTGCCCTAGTTTCGACCGCTTGTACAATGGGAAACCGGAAATCAGAGAGAGTTGGGAGTCTGGAGCCCTCGACATTTCCGATAGTTAGGTCGTATATGAGGTTTTCCATACACAGTGCTTCCACGGTTCCAGTCAGAAAAGACGTCTCGATTTCTATTCTCGTGACGGGAACGCGATCAATCGTTTGATCTAATAACATGCACGGGGATTAACAACCAAGCATTTGGTCATCCCTAACGAGACTCCGCTTTACTACGACGCCCATGCACCCGGTGTCGCGTAAGACCGTGACATCTTGACCGTTGGCGGTACCAGTAGCAGTCGGTACCCTCGCCTCGGGGAAAAAGACAAGTGCCGATCGACTGAATAACATCACGACCGATCTGCGCATGCGCTGTGGACTCGTATACCTTATTCGCGTTATTAGATGCCGAATTATCACGCGGAAAATCATCGCGCTTACCGCCTCCTGATCATGCTCTGATTTCAATAGCAACCGCGACTCTCTGGACAAGCCCCTTCCTTTTCGGACAATCAGGCGTGATGTGACCCCATTCCTTACAGGTGAAACATTGTCTATCCCTAGGATTTGTACCCTTCCCAGATTGAAAGTTTCCACCTTTATTTGTACCAAGTTTCTCGAGTTCTCTGGGTCTCTGATCTTTATCTTGATTACCTCCCTTGTTATCCCTTGAGACCCAATTTTATATACCTCCCCGAGCTTCGGCGAAATAGTCTGCCTGAGTAGCCATATCAGAGATATTATTGAAGGACTTTTCCCTCAGGAACAAGTACAATTCCTTACCACAAGTGTTTAACATCTGGTCATTAAGTAAAAAATCTGTAAGACCCTCGAACATTTTTTTAATCTTACCACATTCAACCCAACGCTGGAAATAATTCCCTGTCCTACTGACGAACTGGGTGAATGTCTCGCCTTTCTCAGGTTTACTATATTTAAACTTTTTGCGGAACCCTTGTTCTGTCAACTCGTATATCTTAAGGAGTGCCTCCCTTAATGCGTCATAGTTCAATGCGTCGTTTATGGGTAGACGCGAATACACATCTAGCACTTTACCTTTAAGTAACGCGCTGAGATGGAGCGACCAATCATCTTTTTTCCACTTCTGGATGGTAGCATATCGCTCAGACCTATGTAAATAACTATCCAAGTTATCTTTGTCATCTTCAAAAGGGGGTAATTTAGGGCCTCTTAACTTTGATTCTTGTTGCCCATCTTTCTTAGCCTCTAATAATTCAACTTTCCTTTTATACTCTCTCTCCATATTCCTGTCTTCTAACTCTATGATTTCTAACTTTGGTTGTTCTCAAGTTCTCTTACCTGCTCTATTCTTTCCCTTTCTGCTTCCCTTTCCCAACCTATCCTTTCCTTCTCTGCCTGCTTCTCTAACTCTATCTTCTCCTTCTCTGCCTGCTTCTCTAACTCTATCTTCTCCTTCTCAAATACCATCTTTTCCCTTTCAAATTCCCTTCTTTCCCTCTCAGCCTGCTTCTCTAATTCTAACTTTTCCCTTTCTATATCTCTCTCCTTTACCCTTTGATCCCTTTCCCAAGCCTGCTCCTCCTGAACGAATTTTCTTAGGGCTCCACCCTCATACCCAAACTGTTTGCCCATCTCCACTAGATCTTTGAGTGACGACATGATAAATACTGTTGATAAGATCACCAATCCTAAGTGCACTATCATATAACACATACAATTTTAGGATTACACGAACCAACCATATCTTCCTTCTCCAAATATATGCAATATGTATATATGATAAACAAATGCCAAATAAAACAAAATATGAGTGAGGTATTCACTCACCTGCCTGAATTATCTCTTGTCAGGAAGGTCACAGTCTGAAACAGATAACTGAAAAATCTTACCGGAGTCAAGAACGTGCTCCGACTAATCCAATAATCCCACTTCTGACACCATTTGTCACAGGATGAAGCCTGGTTGGGACTGGATTAGTGAAGACACCGAAAGCAACTGCGTTAATAAGATGTTTATTTATAAACGCAATTTAAAGATGAACAAATCTGACACCATGATAACAAAAAGATAAGGAAAATTATAAAGTTCCTAACATGGAACTATCAACAACAAGTAACTCAACGAGAAAAATCAAAGATGAATTTAACGAATGGAATTTTAAACAAACCTGAAAAACATCCTATCACCAATCAACAAATAAGATATATGATCTACACCCTAATATAAACAAGGTCTTATTAAGCACCAACGGTGACCAAAGCATGTGATTTATGCACTTATCAATATAATACTCATTTATTCATCAATCTATTAACTCATCAATTTATCAATTCATCAAGCGATACTGGAATATGTATGAATTTAATGAATCTATCGTTCATATAACGATATTGAAATGGGAATGCATGAAATTATGAATGTATCACACATATAGCGATATTGAAATGTGAATACATGTAATTTTGCTCAGATAGCAATAGTGAAAATAACAATAAAATGGAACACGTAATATATATAACTATCGTGGCGCCCATTTGACGTCCGAGATGTATGTCCGGTTCCACCCGCTCTAGTCAATGGTCAAGGAACCACCATGCATGGTCCACCCCTCCCAGTCTGTTGAAGGATCCCTTGAGAGCTTTCACATTAACACAGACCGGATGGTCACGAAGCCTTGATCCCTCGCATCGAGAACACCAATACACTCTTCCGAACCAACGTCACCAGACACAGCGTATACGTCACAAGAAACCACACAGAAGTTCTGTGACTCCAATTCACCAAACCATACATAAGGACACAAAGGCACCACACAAGGCACCACACAAGGCAGCTAAAAGTATAACAACTAAACCGTGTAGTACATATGACACGGTTAGTACTTTTGCATTGATATATGTTGCGCATGCGCGCACATGAATTACATCTCGTTACACATTAAATTAATCATTCAATGCATGCTGGGTATAATTAAATAAAATCCATCTGTTCAGTTACAACAAATAGCTAACTTGAACCAGACTATAGTATTTCTAATATCATGGCGTTGTATAACCTAGGTATTGACTCTCTGTAGAATTTAGAATACATTCTAAAACATGTAATATATGAAACAATTCTGTCATATAAAACGAATAGTGATAAAGAATACAATCTTAAATTTCACATACCTATACAGCTGAAGATTTGCTCCCGTAAAGAGGTAAGCTTTCTATAAATCATACACAATTCGGTGACAAGGGGGGAGGTTTTAAAATGTGGTCTTTATTTTCAAAAGACAATCGGTAAGAAATATTCATATTAAGCAGTATCAGCTATTGAATTACTAAGAGCTCTTTGTATTTCAAATTTCATGATACAAAATGTGTTTCCAGATATATTATTATTATAGCTCTTAACTATTTATTTATTGCAGTTCCCAGACCAGAGTAGATCTTAGCAGAAATGGAGCAAAGAGAAGTTGGCACTGAGGGAGTTTTAGGAGGAGCACGGGATACCACCAGTAAATGTCAACAAATTCTGGAAGGAGTGTGCTCACTACATTTTTCAGACTGCTGGCCTTGTGAAATCAGGTTGCATTTAGCAACATATATACAGTAACATATAGTGCAGTGCAACGCAGGGGGCATATGAAGCAGGGAACCAGACTACCCATTCTTTTATCTCTGATTGGACTATTTCATGGATGGCGGGAATAATTTACATCATTAACTGCTCACATTATTGGTAAGAGAAAAATCCAGAAACTGTGTGGATCAGGGCTGGTTTCACTCAGGAGAGGCTTTATTTATGTATCTAAATAAGGAATGTGTCGAGAATTTTTTTTTTTTATGACTTTTTTTTGTTTTGAGGGAATAGAGCTATATTTTAACATACCCCCTGCTCATTTTCAACTGGAAATGCATAACATTTCTCTCCCTTAAACAACTGGTAGAGGTAGCAATGATATTTATACCTAAGTCTCACTGTACAGTTGTTTTGGTGAATTTTCATCCGACAATGACATATTGCAGAAAAATGGGAATATTTTTACATTAAAGATACAAATAAAAACTAGCCAATAATTTTGTGCAAAGCATGCTTGTAAGATTCTGACTGAGGTATATTCAGGTTAATTCCTTGACAACGGTTAATTCCTTGACAACTGAAGACTTTTGTACTGAACCGACACTACCACCAACCCCTCTTTTTTACATTCATTTTTGACAGCAAAGAGTTGTTTTGAATATTTTTCTGTGATAAGGAGACTCAAAGAATCAGTATGTGATATATGCATGATTAAAGTTCACTGGTATTATAACAAATTAACATACTTCTCATCACCCCTTAACATCTCGATTTCAAGATACTAACTGCTGTAGCAGACATAAATAAGGTATCACGATGTGAGTTGTTCTTCCATAGACCTTAATGTTAATGTTTGTTGAAATAAATATACCTTCTCTCCTACTTTAGCATGCATGTCACACAATGTCATAGAGAGCAATATTAGATTGTCAATTTGAAAAGGACAGAACCAGGTACTACATTGCATTTAAGAGAGATAACTCTGCTGGATCTGGACAGGGGTAAGAGTTATCCAGTCACAACAGACACATTTTCAGTGATGTGTATCACATTTTTAAAAAATCATAAAAAATACAAAACATGATCTACATATGAATTAACATAATCTCAAACGTTGCCAAGAGACTCAACATTTTTTTTAGTCAGACAGAAACTATAACTCTTACATAATGCAAGAATCACAGCTAGTTTTGTTGTTTATTTCTGAATACAATATTCCCTACACCTTAAGCTCTACCCTCCTGGGCTTGCGCAGTTGGTACCATGATACTATAAATGCATAAGCCAAAGTGGCTGTTTATTTGCAGCCGGAGATACGCATTTTATCTCCAATGCTAGTCTAACAGTGACATGCAGTCACCAAACAAGCCAACCCATTTTCAAGCGTACTTAAAGTAAATGTAAACCATAATACAGAGTTAGCTTTGGTGTAAATTTATAAACACTAGGCTTATGCTAATTAGGCTCATGCCTTCTACCTTACAAATAGGGGGGGGGGGTGTCAAAATACGAAACTAGAGTGTCCAAATACGAAACTTGAGTGTCAAAATACGAAACTATACAGTAGACCTTAGTTGGTTGTTATCATTACTACTACAATACAGTATCAAACTTGACTGAAACATATGGTTATTAAATTAATGTAGTAAAAAAAGAGATTAAATATACAAATTTATACTTTTATCTTTTGCAGATGCAGTTGTTTTCTGCAAGAATAAGGTGACCCCCACCCCCAAGCAATTTTTTTGCCTGTTCAGGTCATTGTAACATCCATCCCCCTACATAAATATCTTCATTTGTATGTGCTTTTATCATTGTTTTACCCTTTTATACAATAATTTTATATTGTTATGTCACACAAAATATCAGAGCACAATACAACTGTGAATTAAAAAATAAAACTTGAAAAAGTATTTACAGTATTACTGTATTTACCTTTTCACAAGAAATATTAGATAAAAATAAATATTTCATATAAATCTGGAATAATAAAAACTAGTTTTAAATGTGTTAGTCTAAAAACAGTTTCTAATACAGGTAGGCATTTATTAGGAACAAAAACCTGGATTGTAGATTGTTACATCTTCCATTTTGATCTATTTGAAAAGTAAGGAGACCGATGTTATGAATATAATTTGTTTTTCAGTTTCACATGAATAAAGGTGTTTATTATTTGATCTTTTAGTTATTTTGTTCATTTGAATGTTGGCTTTACCCATATTTATCACATGTAGAATACTTTTTTAGAAAAGATAAAAGTGTGTTTGTAATCCTTATACTTCAGTATGATCTCCTAAACCATACAAAACCTCTTATATACCACATAAATGTGTAAATTATGCCTCAAGAACAGCCTGGTTATATTCAGTAGTGACTACTTGAAGAATTAAACCCCCCAAAATTACATTATCTGATTTGTATTCATTATATACACTGTACCAAAAATGCTCACTTTTTGAAGAAAAAAAATGTTTGCAGGTGATAAAATAACTTTTTGCACTTACTATGAGCAAAATCCATGAAAAAGATTATATTTTATTTGCTAATTGTCATTTCTGATGCTTTGACCTTCACAAAAATACCATATTTATGAAGCTGATGGGAAATTTTAAATTTGACCTGTTATCCATATTGACCATTTAGACATTATGAAATCACGCTCTCTGGATTACAAGATTTTGTAAGTGGGGGTGGGGGGATATGAGTAGTATAGTGTGCCACTATAGGGCATAAGGGGGGAGGGGGCTCCATGATAAACAGGTCAAAAAATTTATAGAGCCCAACAGGAATTTAACATTGGCGCCATGTTGGTTCATAGGTAAATGGTAACACTGTAAGAAGTGATTGACTGCAGTGGGAGGCAGTATTGTAACAGTCTGTAGCATGAACCAACAAGGACGCAACTCTTAACACCCTACAAAACCCAGCCTCACTTTCATGTGAGGCTTGACGCTTTTCAGGGGTGTTTGATTACACTGTTTATTATGTTTATTTTCATTTGTTGATGAAAATTAACAGTCAGTAGGAACTCTTGATACATGTACATTAACTCGTTGTGCAGTCACAATAAGTTCCAAATAGGTTCTGGAAAGGAGTTAAACAATCGTCTTGAAAATTTCAGAAAATTGAATTCTTTGATAATAATATCTGCACTGATTTATTATTAGGATATTTTTGAAGTGCAATCAATGAACATTGTATACCCTCAAGGATTTTGATAATGGCCATAAAGTGTTTGACCTTCCTTTGATTTCTATTGAGGGGTTGGCCTTGTGCAAAGTGGAAGTTTATATTTTAAAGATGACGGCCCCCATGAGAACTTTAGTGTATTGGACACTGACATTATAAGTTTCAGCACTGAACGCTTCTGATTAACAATGGGTTGGTTGAATAAGCGTTAGGGAAGGAAAGGTTAAATTCTTCTCAGAATGGTATTCTCATAATTACTCACTTTTCAGCTGATTTTAAGGTATCAGTATGACTATCATTGAAATTTATATCAATATTAAACATTTCACAAAATGGAGACAGAGGACTTGTTTCATGATATACTCATGTTTAAGATGAATGTCTTTAATTTTAGAGCCTTAAGTATACTACATAGAGAAGAGACATGTTGGAAGGTTTTTATCAAATTTTTTTAAAAGGTTGCACAGGGGTCAAGCTTGACTTGAATTTTAGGGAGAAGTGACTTCTCCTTTTGGACAGAATAGGGAGAAGTGAGCTGAACAGGGAGAAGTGGAAGAAAGGCAAGAAATGCAATATATATATATATATATATATATATATATATATATATATATATATATATATATATATATATATATATATATATATATATACAGTGAAACCCCACTATAATGCAAATTTGGATATAACGCGATCGTGACGTGGCTCCCAAAATGTCATACATATATTCATTCGCACATGAAATTTTTTTCTTCAAAGTATGAGAAATAGTGTATAAAATGAGTATATTACAGTATCATTTTGGGGAAGAGATCACGTATGAATTCGAGTATAATACATTTGTGGCGTGGTTCCTGAAATTTTTATATACATGTACATGTATTTTTCTTGTACGCGGAAAAAAATTTTTTTTTTTAAGTACGAGAAATAGTGTATATAAAGTTTATTATCATTTTGGGAAGAGATCACGTATGAATTCGATCGTGTCTCGGTTTCTGAAATTTAACAATTTCACCAATTTCTTGAAGTCTTATGCCAAAATGAACATTATCGGAAATGTTACTTATTACTGATCCATGAGTAAAGCCAGTAAGTCTTCTTTGTGTTTGTCTTCAATTAATTCTGTATACAATCATTGCTCAAACAATAGCCGACATGTTTTTCTTCTTTAACTGCATACACAACCGAGCATCAGACAATGTGGTGGTTGATTCTCATGATTTAATAAACATCAAAAAACGTAAGCCACCAACAAGTGCGCTGGACTTCAATTCATCCTGTATACAATCATTGTGCAAACAATAGCCGACTTATGTTTCTTCTTTAACTGCATACACAACCAAGCACCAGGCAATGCGGTGGTTGATCAAAGATTGTCATATGTGGATGGTTATGTATAGACTGAGCTTAGGCGGCAAGATCACAGGGAGTTCAAATAACCACTCTCTGTTACTTGGCACTGAACAAGTATCAAACTCGTAGCTCAATCAAAGGGTTGTCATGTGGGAAAACAAAGACGGATCAATATCAGTAAACGGTGTTGATACCCTATTCATGCTATACATTAGACGTGTATACGTTGTTCTCTAAAGTAAAATATAGTAAAACCCCGCAATAACGCGACCCCGCTTTTTCCGCGATCAAATTTTATGGACTCTAAATATTGCGTTATAGCGGGGTTTCAAGTATATATATATATATATATATATATATATATATATATATATGTATCAATGTATCATATTCATATGCAGTGTATTTATACTTGAAAGTGTTATGTTTGGATGGAGAGATATTATGCAATGTATTTTGGCCATATAACTTCAAAAGAGCACAGCAGAAATTATAAATTGCAATTCATTTTAACTAACAGTAGTACCTAGATTACAGTATTGTAAGTACAAATAGGTACAAATACTTCATCAGCTGCCACTAAAACAAGATATTTTTTTTAGTTTCTAAATCTTCACTTGAAAATGACGCTCAAAAACATTTCTAAACTAGTTTGAAACAACCCCTATAACAGTATTGTACATGGGAGTACATGCATGTGTCTTCACACCATAGTGTTCATCCATTTAAACCACAGTGGTCACTGATGTTATGGATGTGTTACCTGAACTTTACAACTGCATGTTTAGGGAGTTAATTCAAAATTAAATGTGTATCTTTTGGTGAAGTTTTGAAAAGTGGAAAAATTAAATTGCTTGTCCTAGTGGCGGTTGATTAACTATTTATACCTATTTTGTAATTACAATGGATTAACTAGGTACTCCTATCTATTAGAATTAATTACAATATATTGTTTCTAATGACATTAGAAAATAATGTGCTCATGCGAAGTCATATCTCCAAAAAACATGGTGTAGAGACTAAGGGCACATAAACCATTTAATAACATCAAACTTTGACATTTAATTTTATTGTTTCTGATATGACCGTATCTATTCAGTGACGGTTAACTGAAGCATTAGAGTCAATATATGAATGAACTAGATCCTTCTTTTTGACTGAATCGGCACACAGCAAAAAACAAATATGGCGCTTTCCATGCCATGTTTGTGCATCTATTTTTAGAAATGGGGATTTTCTTAATATGACTACTCACATATTCTTGCTTCTGTACAACAATCCATAGATAGGATCGCAAATGTATGCTTTTAATATTTGTCTACGTACTCATAATAACATCATGCATTGGTTATATATTATTTGCTTTGCTGCTTTTTCATATTTTCATGAAAATGAGTGATGTAAAAAAACAACTAAGACCTTACAGCACTTTTCAAATTCCACAACATAGCATAGTCCCATACGTTTCTGATCTAAAACAAATTATATTTATGCTAAATCTTATCACATAATATTTAGACTTTGCTTTCTACGAATTGTATAGTTTTTTCAATTTATGTGCCCAATGAATTACGAAAAAGACTTCCTAGAGACAGCAATGTCTGCCATTATTTCCCCTTGACAGGTTCATTTATCTTTTCAGACTGATTTTACGAAAAAAATAACTCAAGCACTGCAGTTAAAATCTTCAATAAATATATTTATAAAGTGCTTTCGCTGATTCTGTTCTAAAAAACGAATTATTGTGTACATATTGACGTTTCAAGTTTCGAAACACAAGCTGGTATGTTTTCACAATCACATGACTTGTGGAAATCGGGCAGTGATAACAAATGATAACTTGTGAGGAAAAGGATTAATGGTAAATCAGCTATTAAAACACATACATGGGAATATGCAAAAGTTTGTTTTGTCGGTACAATTGATACCAACACCTGCATGAAATACATTGCACCTGGGGCTTACCACACTTGAGTTACTCGGCTGGGTCGAGGGAGCATTTCAAAACCTATAAACTACAGTCACTCATTTTACATCTAAAAGATCACAGGGTGAAGTCGTTTTTGCTTTCCTAATAGAAGAAGGCAAAGTTTACATTTTATCAGCGACTTAGTCACTCACTTCACCTGGTAGCGTGACCCCTGGTTATATGTTTGTTTGTTTGCAAATTAACCTATTAACAAATTAACCTATCGTTAGTTTAAACAGTATTTGCCAAGTAGGACAGCTGATTTAAGTCATTTTGTCGCCCATCAACCATATTTCAAACATACGATAGCAATATGAAACCTTGTTTTGTTTTGTATCCAATAATGTACCTATGGTATTTCTAATCAGTTCATTGATTGACCAGCATGGTATATCTAACCTAACTTGACCTGTTGTTACTTGCCGAACTATAGCAACTCAAACAGTAACCACCGGAGACATCCTTTCTACAAAACTTTACACTTAAAATGGCAAAATGTCAATGAGAGAAAGCAGAATTCATATAAAACATAAACAGGGAAAGGTGAAATTGTTTTCAGGAGGATCCTCATTTATTCCCGAATGCATCTATACTGGAGTTACACAAACAGATATTATTGAGCAAATCATACACACTTACAGACATGGCTAAGCTTTTAGGTTGTGGAAAATCGTATTCAAGAAAATGTGTATCAGAGTTAAAAAAATGAAAAATAAATTAAGAGGAGAGGTAAAACAACTGTTTTTGGAGCAAATGTTCTCTGTGAAAGAGAAAAGTGAGATACCAACAGCATCTAACATCTTTACAGACGTGGCATCTTTAGCCAAAGATGATGTTCTTTCCCAAGCTGTAGTAGACTTGAAAGCAGTCATAGATGATAAGGATAAAGAAATTGCAAAACTTGAATTAAAAAAACGTCATTTCAAAATAGAAGGACAGAAAGTCTAATGATAGTCTATGAATACGAAGAAATCGTTACAACCGAAAAGAGCAAAATATAGTTCTTTGAAGCAAAAACTTAATTTCTCACAAGTTAAGAAAGATCCCCACATAAATGAAAAACTGAAATGAAAAAACAGGCAATTTCATACATCTTTAAAGACATTACATAACAAGTGCAGCTCTCTTTCAAAATCAGTGTTATGATATGAGAAAGAAAATATTGAATTACAAGCACAACTGCAAGTGGAAGAGGAGAAAGTGGTTGGACTAACTAGCAGGTTGGAAATTGATCACTTGGTTCAGGAAAACAAGAGATTAAGACCAGATTTAATACAGATGCTTTTAGGTTCGTGTGGTAATTTGGATTGCAATGCTTGACGTGTCCGACAAGCAATAGGAATAGAACTACTCATCTGTTCTTTGCTCACTTTTTTCCTGATGTGTTTTTCACTTCTGTCTTGCCATCTTTCTTTCTGCTGAAGAGGGTGTCGACATCATCTTTTTGACCAAAGCTTTCATTTCTTCTTGTCTAGTAGAAGGGGAAGGTGTCAACAATGTTGTCATACTGGTAGGAAAAGGAGCAGATGGAGTTTGAAACACTGCTCTTGTTACTTTCTCTTCTTCCATCCCTGTGGCTGTTTATGTCATCATTTTTGTAGCTCTTTTTTTTTTTTCTTTCACTTTCATGACATTTTTGAAATCTCTCGGAGTAAGTTTAGTCATCTTGTGTAAAGCTTTCCGATGAAATAGTTAAAGTTCTTGCAATAATTGCCCATAGCGTTGCATTTTTTTTCCCATTTCAGACAAATCTTTTAGATCCATCAACGATTGTAACTCATGTTGTAAATATAACATCTTGGTGAGATTAGGATTAGGAGGTAAATGTGGTGTTTTTTATGACGACCCTTTATTTATTTTTTTAAAATTGACACGTGAAAATATCCGATTGCTGACTGCACCACCAGGTTTAAAACATTCAGGGAACGTTTCTACAATGATGAAGTGGGATTCACTGCTGAATCCATCCCGGTTACATTCTCCAGAGAATATGTTAAACCGACAGTGACTCCAGTGAGAGGAGAAAGACCTTGACTGCTATTTAATCAGGACATACCTATTCTCAGAAGTTTTTTCCTCTGCTTCTTTGGTTAATATTCTTTTAATTTAGTTCCAGAAGGTTACTACACATGGTGGCAAAGGCATGTCTGCAATCTGCTCATCCACATATTGTTTTGTTGTAGCAGCATAATTATCAACATAGTCTTTGATAAATGCAATCGACAGGTTGATTCTCTGATTCCCCCGTTTTCAGTGATTGCAACAAGGTTTTGCGCAACAGAGCCTCGGAACCTCATAATAACATCTTGAATGCCCACGTTAGACATTTTAAGTTTTCCAGTTTTATTTTGGAAAATCACAAGATCATCCGGGTCAACACGATTAACAACCTGGCTGGAAAACTTAGTAAAATCCGCTTTGGTGGCAAACCTTTGTCAAATCCACAACAGCACCGCGTGGTCTGGTGATTGAGCTTCCGTAAATGTTAATAAGCATTTTGTATACTAGCAAGTGTAGTTTGATGTAAAATTAATAAGCGATTGCGGGGTTGGTGAATGCTCGAGTGCACGCAACACTTCAAAAACAAGAGACCACATATTGACCCGTTCAACCGAGTTTGCAATGGCAGCGTGGAATAAAACAGTGGTAGACGACTTTGCCCACCTCGGGTTAAATAATCAACAACTTGACTTGGTGGCGCAAGCCCATATGAGTCAAAATATAAAAGATGTTTGCTATCACTTCTTATGAAACCCAGTGAGTTCCAGGTCCTATTGTCAAATTCAGGTTAACAATACCGGTTTCCCTTATGCTCGGAATCATCGATGCAAGTTCATCCCGCATAAAGACACATCGGAAATGCTTGACGGACTTTGTCATTGTGAGTACATCAAAATTGGTCAGCGTCGTAACCACAATCGAAGGCCACTTCTGCTCGAGAGCCTTTGCTTTCCACGCCTGAATAATGGAAGACCTTTTCCTTTTTTATTCGTCCTCGAGAAAAATCTATGATTTTTCCACCAACCACCTTTTTCAGAGCCGTTCCAGGTGCAGTTCCAGCAGCTCCTAATGCAGCTGCTTTTGCAACTGCTGGAAGTGCAGCCGCTAAGAAGGCTGGAATCGCTGTGAGGAATGGAAACATTCCACCGGTCTTTTGCATTTGTGCCACATCTGTCTTCGATAACGCTAATGTCACAGAGGTGTTCTTTCATTTGGCCACATTAAGCTGATTAAGTTGCATTTGGGTTAACTACACTGGGACATTTCCAGTTACTTTGTCAGAGAAAGACTCAATGTGACCCCACAATTGTTTTGTATTGCGCTTTTGATTTTGACAAGCTGCAGTGGGCTAAGGTCATCTTTCACTTCGTTATAGGACATTATTATTTACAAATGTATAACGGGTTCAATTGCGAACTTTGAGAAACCAACTATGAGCTTTCTATAGGTGCATCAAGGATCTTCATTTGGTCACCTGTGCCCTCCAGGAACAGAAACTTATCAGAAAGGATTACATCGGTGCATCTATAACCACCTGTGACAGGGGGTGGTGGTAGGAGCAGCACCAGGATTGTCGGCGGGAATGGGCCCACCTGCACGTGCATGAAAGTACATGTCTACCACAGACTGTTTAAACAACTCCTCGTGTTCCAAAGAAAAGTTATAAATCGGGTATAACGTACGAAAGTCATGCTGGGAAATCTGCAGATCTGTGTCAATATTTTGATGTCAGTCCATGTACGACCATAACTTGTGGTATGCATGTGCGACTTGATTGCTGTAAAGTTAAGCAAAATTTCTTCGGAGGGTTCCTGATGACCGTTTAACTGCAAAGAAACCTCAGACACTCCTAGTTGGTCAGATATCTTGGCGCTCTGGTGTTGTTTATTTTCTCTATCCATATTTTGAAATGCCACAAACACATGTTTTGATCGCCAAGGCCATGTTGGGTACTTAGTTGCTATGTAAACTGTCCCCGAATATTACTTCTTGGGTGCATGTCTGTGGAGTGTGTGAGAAACAACAGCATTGATGTGGCTCCAGATCCCATAAATAACAACAAACAGTTTTCTATGGCTAGTGAAGGGATTAGCGCAGGCATCCACAATGTGAATGTTGACAACATAACTTGGCTAGCAACGGCACCTACATCACGCCATATTTCATATTGCATCGTTGGCGCAGCCCTTTTGCTGTAATGTGAATGTGTGTTTGGCCCCCAAAATAACCTTGCGAACATCTCTAAAACCCAAATATTTGACTGAGGAATCGCGCACGAAAACCGCAATGAGTCTTAATGAAGTTGTAGTCGATGCTGTGCAAATCTAATGATGTAATTCAGATTAATGTTAATAATTCTGTCCTCTATACACCCAGGAACTGGGAGACCTGCATGGCCATTAGGCCATTGTATTATATACATGTTATGACCTGCATAATCTGATGAGTCCTTGTAAAACACCATAGACAGGCCAGCAGACCTCGCATAATCGTCACTAAATCTGGCAAGTCTGAGAATCGTCGAGGCAATGTCAACGTTGTTGAGAATTCCCTCGATTTCCTTTCCATCAGTGGAATGACGTGCGCTGTTGAACAACGCAATGATGCCATTGTCGACAAATCCAACCCGATTATCAGCAGGATAATTAGCATTGTCCGCTTGTATAAGTTTTCCCTCAATTTCCATGAAGGCCTCACATGGAAGAAAAAACCTAGACGTGTCCTGCACCTTTAATTCTATTTTTGATTCATTGGGGAGCCTAGCCATGTATGAATAATAATGAAAATCTATTTTTCTACCAACAGAGGTGCATCCATGTAAAACGCGGGATTGGATGTATCATTTAATTTTTCCATTGTGTTTACATATACATTATTGGTTTCGTCTAATACCTTTTGCACGACAACCATAACTCGCATTGCAACTTGTTTAGCATTTGGCGCAGCACGCGAGGTCAATGTTGTTAGAACCTTTGGTCCATATGTGAACAATCCCCATACAACATCATCAAGACCAGTTCCGTAATATGTCGCGTAAAGTGGGTTTTCTTGCATTTACAACACGCAGTGGTGTGACAGGTTCAAATACGTCTGTCATTATATTTAAATGTCGGGTTGATCTCTAATGTACAGTTGTATCATCAAGGATGTCGATGTGCAGGTCCAACATGTGCCTGTCCTGGTCCACCGACCATTATGCGATGGAAGATACACAATATCAGATCACTGGGGGCCTACGTTGGGGTAAACCCAAATAATATATTACCCTGTGATGTTTGTGTTGTTGAGGCTGAGGATTTATAACTGCCACTGAAGGCGTCACAGGTCAGATTAACCTGAGTTGAGGTGGTGATCCTGATAATGTCTGGCGCGAAATTGTAACTGGTACCCTCAGGTTCTACATGCAAAATTCGTTCGTTTGGGGAAATTTCATTAATATCTTTAGGCGAACCAAGAACTGTTCTCAACGATGACTGTGCAAAATCAACCGCATACTTACAAGATTTAATTGAGATGGCAGAGCTGAGTGTGGCCTCGTGTGTGCGTATGAAACTTTAAGGGTCTTTTCCAGTCACCAATGTGTTTATCGTCGGATTTCAATATTTATTGATTCAAGCTCATATGCACCAGTGGGCAGTCCAGCAAGATTCCAGGTGCCGCCACCAACTGACAAAGACACAGGAGTTATTTGCGGGGAAACCCTCAGACAGCTGCGATAAAATATTTGGCCAACTGCGATAAACGCGCAACAACACCAATGAAATCTCACATGTATTTTACTCCCCCGCGGTGATTGGTATAGGAAAAGTGATAGCAGATTCTAGTTTTGTTGATGAGATCATGATCATCGAGGTAACGTTCGGGGTCATATTTACAACCACACGTTACAATGCAGCATTGATTTCGCATAAAACCGCAAGTATTTCAGGACTCATTATTTTGCTAGTCGTATAAATCATTGATGTCTTCAACAAATTCATGCATTAACAAGTGAAACATTCCTGGGTCCATGATGTCATTGGTGGGCAACAGCCGACAAATCAATGCGGCTTCATTAAAGACTTCGGGTGTGTTGTTGCCCGCGCAAACTGACCCCACATGTGTTTCCAACCAATCGGTAAGGTCATGAGGGTTACAAGGTCTACCAAGGCCACTTCCTTTTTTGATTGTTTTTCCATAACCATGGCAAATTCTTTTTTGTTCAAGGTTGGATTCATACAAGGGTTTAGGTTGTTTCTTCCATGTGGGTGTATGTATTTGTACTTGTTCAGGTAGCTAATTCTCAAAACATTTCTACTTGTTCTTTCCACGTGGATGCTTCTTTATCCTTTGTGCGTGGGGCTTCAGGTTCGTGTTATACATATACATAGAACAAATCGTATGTAAATGTGGGAACAGAGGGGCCACGATAGCGTTCTGCAGGTGGACGAAATGGGACCATTTCTTGTTTATAATACTTTTTCATAAAATCTGTCCATAATGCATCACCTTTGTCCGTGCTTCCATGATAAAATTAATTATGCGCGAGTTCAAAAAGAATCCACACATTATCATTAGCCATAACTTGTGATTTTTCAGTAAACTCTTTATATACCCACTTGGACCATTCATCATTTATGTGAAGATGTCTCTTTGTTGGTAGATTTAACATCTAATCTTCGCAGCTGATGGGTGGCATAATAGCGTCATTCATAGGCTTTTCAAGGATCCATGCGCGAGCATCTTCAGTAAAGAATTGAGACTTTGTTTTCATTTCTGACTGGTACCTGGGTGGTTCTTTTTGTGGAATATTTCTAAGTATCTCTGCGGTGGTCTGTTCTAGTCCACTAACCGCCGTTGGTAAGCCACCAATGGCATAGGCTGACTGGAGTATTTTGGACCCAGTTCTTCTGTTCCTATCACCGTCACTTCTTTTTTTTGCCTCTTCTGCGGTTTCACGTGTGGGTTTGATCAGTGGTGCAAACGTTTATTCGAAGCCCTCTGTAAGATCTTCTCGCGTATATTGTCGCCATTTTAACATATCTTTGACATGTTTGCAGATGGCTATAACATCGTGAATCAGTTCCTGGTGTTCGCAGGCAGCTTGACTGCATTGCTTTCCATACTCTGCTATGGTATCACTAGTGGAATGTAGAGCTTTCTTCGGCAGAACTTTCTTGGTTTTCAACATTTTATATATTTGGTATGGTTATTAAATTGCTTTATTCAAACATACGCGATCTTATCTGGATCCACTAGTCAAGTCAATAGTGAGGATACTATACGGGTTCGAGGTGGCCTCAATGATCATATTTAGAAATTCATCCAACGTGTGGTAAGTGGCACACTAAATGAATGTTTGCAAGACCATGTGTCAACGCCGCGAAATATCATCAACATGTTACAGTTATATTGGATTACTTTAGGCACATGTGCTTATCGTTATGTTATACAGATCACATCTGTGTTGTTTTATCGGCCTCGGGAAAATATTTGCACGGGATTGATTTGGTGTTCAAGCATTACATCGTTGTATACGACAAGGTTTATTCTCACTCGGAACATCAATTATAGGCACTTCATCAATTGTGGAAAGGAAATCAACCGTGGCTTTACCACCCAATGACGACGTAGGCGCGCATGCAAAATCTTTGAGTTCGTCATAACACGGTTGATCATCCGCCGACGGTGCAATATCACGTACAACCGATCCCGCGTCAAACATCGCAAAATCTTATTCAACAAAAGTTGGGTTTTCCTGAACCGGATGGACCAATGATTAACACGAACTGAATTTGAAAACATATCACCGATTTTGGGCGGTTTCAGTTCTGCCTGCGCGGAAAAGTCAGTGACGGAATAAATCTCAAATTTTTCTCAACGCAAAGCTTTTCAAATCTTTGGCATCTTCGGTGCTTTTCATTTTACGTGACACCATGTCAAATGTCAACACAATTGCTGTATAATACGTCGTCGATGGTGATGTTGCTGCTGCGTTAGCGAAACTACCTGGGACACTATGGAGTAAATATCCTGGTGAAAAGCATATTTCTGGATACAATTACTGTGGGCCAGGAACACGGCTTGATATACAACTTGATTCTAACAATCGACCAGTGCTGGGGGAAGCACCCGTTAACCATGTTGATGCTGCATGTTACCGACATGATCTTGCTTAAAAAGCATCAAACGATATCCGTGCACGTCAACAAGCCGATGTAGATCTCATCCTTGATTTGAACGCAATCAATCCTACACTCGGAGAAAGAATCGCTAGATGGCTCATCAAAAGAGGTATTAAGTCCAAGATTGTTTTGGGTGGACAAACTCCACTAGGTTCCACATCCTGTAGGCAAAGTCCACGAATTGGAGGTAAAATATATTGATATAATAATCAAACATGGTTCCCGAGTGAACTTTAGCCAAAATATACTACAGTTCTTGCGGTTATTGGAGCTGTTGCTGAAAAGTTAGTGAGCGCGGCAGCAGTCACTCATGGGGTTGCACGAGAATGGCTAGCTAAACAAGCGCTGTGGCCGATTTACCTACCAGTGCCAAGAAATATTTCCCATGGTTCATTTGATGTCCAAACACCAAATAAAGTTCAGCAGGCTGATCTTTTATTTCTTCCACATCATTGGTATGTGGTCATACATATAAATACACGTTGACCATTGTAAATATCTCTAGCAGACGTCTAAAGATTCGGCTGGTGTCGCAGATGCCCTTAAACGTGTTTACATACGCGGACCACTAATATCGCCATGGTTATTTACAAGTGGATCCAGGTAAAGAATGTCTCTGAGCCGCTGTTGCGATGTTGGCAAAACACCATGTTCATGTCGGACATGTTAATATCCATTGTGACAAGCTATTGTGGAACGATTTATCTGCACACCTGCGGAACGATTATTTAATGAGGTCTCAGAGTGTTACAACTCTAGAGCGATATCAGATCGTAGAATGATCTCACGAGTGGATAATACAACTGCCATTAGTCATACATTGATTAATTAATGAAATCACACGCATGATTGGATTAAAACCCGCTGATGCGGATTGACAAAAGACAGTCACCGTTACTTATAAAATGATTTCACATCCACCACCATTTGAATCACTCGAGAACAATTTTGTTCGGTATCTTGATGCACCTGGGGAGTTAGAAGGTGGGCAATGCTTTCCAAGGCAACCAACACGTTATCATTTTGCACCTGTGGATGAGCGATCATCAAAGCCTCCCATTAGAGCATTTGTGTGAGAGGAATTGCATGTTGTTCCCGCGAATTCAGAATTGTCACCAAGATCTATTTTACACTAGCGCATTAGTCATAAGTGGATTTGTAATTGCATAATGTCCAAACGCGTATGTGGTAATTCCATTAGGGAATATCCATCATTTGGTGTCCAGTGGTGACAAACTTACCTTGGTGCATTGGTATATACCCATGCGATGTTGTTTACTCCTGATTATATGTGCTGTATGTGTGAATTCGATTTCCTCGCGAAGACATTCCACATACATCTCGTGTGTGAGATTCTCTTTTCACAATAACTTGGACAACTCCTTTTGTCCTCTTTTTGTTTTCAGATCCGATCACAATCGAGTACATTTTAGGGCGCAGTCCCACGTATTCTTCGATTGGATCACCATTCCGCTCGTCTTTGAATTTTCATACGGCCATTTTGATGGTTTAGCTAAACAACGGATGTTCTTTTGGATTCTCGCTGTTGTCAAATTCGTTTACAAGTGTGTCCGATGCGATATCCGCGTACACATCGTCGGTGGTTATATGCATCAGCAGCGAGTCAGTGTCGGTGTAAAGCATCTTGACACGATCGTGGTTTTATCATAGTAAAACATATACATGAGCAATTTTGAAAAATCAGGCAGAGACGCGCCAACGTAGATAGGCTTTGTCAGTTTCAGTTTAGAATGTTTAATATGCACGGCAACAAGCCCACCAACGAAGATCTTTTGGGATTTGAATGCCGGGTCCGCGATGAGCCTTCGAAGGTTGTCTTCTTCGGTATCACGAACATTGTCAATGCGACTTCGTTGCCGTAGATTCTCCATAGTTTTGCCAAACACGGACTTGTTCATTAGTTTGAAGAATTCTTTTCCAAATCGTTAGTGACATTGGTACGCAGATTCGTATTTATCTGGATATAAGGAGCCATCTAAGCGTTTTGGCAAATCTAAGCACCCGATAAATTTTTTGGTTAAGAATCGGGAAAGATTCTTTATCCATACGTAATGAGATAACGACTCTCAAACTTGTTCACTGTCGCCTCGGTAACCTGCACAGGAAATTCAATGTCACCAAAATGGAGTTCACCCAAGTATTGCTGGTATTTTCGCGGCTGATCTGTATTGTCACGCGTGGGGTGTAATGCTGACACGATCGCCCATTCAAAACATCGATTGTCATCGTTTTTTACATTTATCACCGACCGCGGCAGAACATATTTTGTCGTTGGTATACAGGGCCGTCGTAAGTTTGCACTGGAAGAAACGGCGTTACAGGCGAGCGTCGCTTTTGGCGTTCTTCACTCTGGGAAAAAATACCGCAAACTCCGCGAAATGGCGCCCCCCCCCCCCCGGCTTGGCGCCACGGGCAATTGCCCGTTTCGCCAGCCCCTTACGACGGCCCGTTTGGTATATAATTCGATCCGCGAAATGACATGTTTGGGGACATATCCAGTTGAACTTCCATACATCTGTTCATCCAGAACCGGTGGTGGTGGATTTTTCAACGTTTTGAGAATCTTTTCAGTACCTTTATCGATTGCTTCATTGATAGCCTTGGCGTCTTTGCAGTTCGTGATTATAAGTGGACCACCACAAAATACTTTGTTTGGGTTTTAAATCCGTCCTTATCTGATGACTTGCGATTATGTGGCATCGTCAAATGCAAATGGACAAGAATATCCGCTTTAATACTGGGGGTGGGGGGAGTGGGGAGCATTGTAAAGTCGATACAACTTCCGGGCGCATATTCGATACAAGTTTTATAATGTCTTTGCTTGGCGAGTACGTGTTTGGAATGATCGCTCTGTAATCACCACAGTCTCCGTTACGTTTGTATAACTTAAACTCGGGGGCTTCTTGTTCATGAACATCCACAGCAGTGTCAGCATGCTCGTCTGCCTCAGCGTCGATCACAGCCTCGGTACGGCAGTGGTCTTCTTCATGAACATGCTCAACTTCCTCAGCGGCGACGCGTCTACGGTTTTGTTCATCTTGGACTATATTTACAATTTCCTCACGTTTGACTCGTGGAGGGAGTTCCATATTGAATCGTGCTGCTGTTTCACGAAGCTGTCTCACGGTCTGGCGCGGTTCGGCTACGATACCTAATAACAAAAGCTTTCTTGCATCTCTCGGTATTGTTACGTTACTCTCGCGTGCGAATTGTCTCAGTTGCTGTTGCGGAAACTGTTTGCTGCGGTTGCGCAACCGGTTGTGGTTCAGATACGAGTCCTAATAAATCAAGTATGTAAGCTTTTCACATTTGACTTGGCATTCGTATCCCACGCTGTTGCGCTAGTTGTTTTAGTTGAATCACAGTCGGTATACAATTATATAAAGATACATCTTTGTCTAATTGTGAATTCCGTAGATACTTTTTTATGAACGTTTACCTGCCTTGGAAACTGCAACTGCCTCAATCTTGGCTATTATTTCATTTACTTCTGTATCGTTTTCACCAACGTCATCGTTGGTGTTAACGTTGGGTATTTCTGCAATAGGTTTCGCTGCTGTTGCACAGGCGGATCTTTGACAGCGTTCGCGATGATACTCGCGAATAGATCCGCATGGTCGGCAAAGCTGATGACGAGACTTTACTACGATACCAAATTTGGTGCATCGTTAAGCACCGGGACCAACACGTAACGCAAGCACGTGTGATTTACAGTATTTGTAATGACATGTTTTGTCGCAGAGTTCGCGTTTTCCAAGGCATACACCTTTGCATTGATTGCGTCCTAATGCCATTGAACTTCTTATACATTTACAAATTGTATTCTCTAATAGAGATAATTATCTGTGTCTGCGTCTTTGTAAATACAATTCCCCATGCTTTTGATTAATGGTGCACGTAACAGCAGGTGTCTGTACTCCTCATCCTCATTATTGTCGATAAGTGGTTGCAGAGATGCTCGCAGTGGATAGTATATGATTGTACGGCTATTTTCCGTAAAACACTCTTTTTTTACCAATGATAATAATTTCCAAATTCTCGGCATCGGTTTTTAAACAAAATCGGTCACCAGGCCGCATCGACTGAGGATCACTGGCAAAGACATTTTTGTATTTCAATATAATTTTCTTCAATTCTGTATTTGGCCAAATCCCCGCATACTCATTCATACCTTTAAATCCTATACAAACTCGTAAATAACCACCGCTTGAACAATGACACCCCGTAACATAAAATGTCTTGCACTATTTGTTGTATATTGACCCCATAGTTTCTGCGTCTTTGCAAGAAAATCTCGTGTGAACAAACTTAAGACATTCTGACGTTCGCTTAGAAATATGGCATCGCAACCGTCGTTTAAAATCTTCCTCTTCTGGTTTCTTTTCAGCTGGAGTTTTTTGCATCTCTCTAGCAATTATTCTATCACCAGTTCCCTTTTGCATTTGCGCCCACCATTTTTTTTCTTCTAAACATGCTTCCGCCAATTTCGTATTTCTGATAAATCTATTGCGGTTTATACATTCTTGCAACTCATCATCATCAAGTATATCTAAAAACTCTTCATAATTCGTTTTTGTGAACATTTTCCCCATATTATAATACCAAAAGCATTTTTTTCCGATTAATTTCTTTTTTAGTAATCTTCAAGACTACTACAATAATTGCTCGATGTTTCGTTGTCGTCGTCATCGTCATTGTCATCATCATCATTATAGTATTCGCTCGTTTGTTATCTCTACCGGGCGGTGCAGCCAGCGTTAGCGACCTTATTTTTCTTCCACAATATCAAATGTTATTTTCAGGTTGCTTGTTATATTTGTCTCCATGTAGATTTTGCGTTTTTTCAAGGATAATTATTAAAGTTGATTAATTTTTCAAGATGTTCCAGATACGTGTTTGAAAAATCATACATCTTTTTTGAATCTCCTTGATAAATATATGTGCTGCATTTAAGCGAAACAAGGACTTAATCTTTTCATCGACAAACCGCATACTCCACTAGTTTGGCAGATTAATTCCGAACTCGGACATTTTGATAAATTCTTTTAGAATACTATATGCATCGATGTGTGGATTCTTCGACATTGTTATATATATATATATATATATATATATATATATATATATATATATATATATATATATATATATATATACCGGGGTAAATGTCTAATATAATATTTTTCGCATAAATTCTGCCTCAATCAGTGTAAAATATAGCTGTGGCAAAATAATTGTATACAGTATACCACGATCAATAATCCTGCAAGTGCCATAGTTGATAGGAAATATTGGTCATAGTCGAATACAAGTATGCACCGAAAACAAGACAAGCAAAATATTTTATACAGTGTACCATGATCAATAATCCTACTTTCTACAGTAGTATTTTTAGTCTCACAGAAAATGAATCTCCACATTGTAGTATAGCCACAACCAATAATACTGACTGAAAACTTCACTTGTGGCATTTCCAATAATAGTGGATTTACAGACAATAAAAGTCGAGTAACTGTTTGCAAAATCATTTACGTGGCAAAATGGTGTAGTTTTTATAATTTTCAAAATAACTATAATCACAAATTAATAACAGATAGCCGCCGATTTTTGCTATGTGAAAATCTTTTTTTACTCTAGCGTTTAAAATTATATGTCATAAACCCACATAGTATGCATTAATTAGCAACGATCGAGATAAACAATAGAAAAGTCATGGGGTATAAAAGGGCTTATGTATCCCAGCTATAAAAATCTGAAGCGCTCAATGTACCTCTACATGGTTTCACTAAAAGACTTCATATATGATGTCTAGTTGATCCTAAATGAAAATGGTGACGATGTGCTGTCCAATATGGTGGCCTTGGCAGCCATCTTGAAAATCTTGTTATTGCTACTCATCCTGAACGAAAATTCATATTAACATGAGGTTTTCAACCGAAGACTTCCTATGATTTCTAGTATGTCCTAAATGAAAATGGTGCCACTCGTGCATCCAATATAGCTACCACAGAGTACATCTTCAGTATCTTGCTATTGCCACTCTTCCTGAATGGATGATCGTATCAACATCGGAATTTTTACTAAGATACTTTTTATGATGCCTAGTTGGTCATAAATGTAAATGGTGCTACTCAGACATCAAATATTGCCGCCACAGTGGCCATATTGAAAACCTTGTTATTACTACTCTTGAATGAATAGTCATATCAGCATCGGGTTTTCACGAAAAGACTTCTTATGGTGTCTAGTTGGTCATAGATGAAAATGATTCCAATCTGACCTCCAATATGGCCATCTGTAAAATCTTATTATTGCTACTTCTCCGAGATCGTTGGTCATATCGACATTGTACTTGCACCAGAAGACTTCTTACAATGTCTAGTTGGTCCAACATAGAGATGGTGCACATCTGATATCCAATATGGCCACCATTGCAGACATTTTAAAAATCTTTTTATGGTTACTCCTCCAAAACGGAATGCCATATTAACATAGGGTTTTCACCAGAAGACTTCTTTAAATGTCTTGTTGCTCCTAAACTAAAATGGTGCTAATCTGACGTCCATTATGGCAACTTTGGTGGGCATCTTGAAAATCTTGTTTATACTACTGTACTCGTCCTAAATGGAAAGTCATTTTGGCATGGGTTTTTCATCGCAAGAGTTGTCATGGTGTCTGGTTGGTTTCTAATGAAATTGATATAAACTGTCCCTCAATATGGCCAACATGGTAGCCATATTGTTATCTCTATTTCTCATCAGATATTTGCCACCAGACTTCTTGTGGTACCTTGTTGGTCCTAAATGAAAATGATGCCAATCATACATCCAATATGGCAGTGACGACGGTTGTCTTGAAACTCTTGCTGTCACTACTCCCCCCTGAATGGATATTATTGACATGGGTTTTCACCAAAAGATATATGATGATGTCTACTTTGTCCTAAATGGAAATGGTGCCAATCGGACATCCAGTATATCAAACATCTTGAAAATCCTGCTATCATTACTCCATCAAAAAAAGAAAGCCACACCAACATGGTGTTTTCACCGAAAGACTTCTTATGATGTCTTTTTGGTCATAAATAAAAATGCTGCAAATCTGACATCTAATATATCCACCACAGCAGCTAATTTGAAATTCTTGTTATCACTGAAGAATGTCATAGACGGTTTCAACATTCGGCAATTTAAAGGGAGATATTGTCTTATATTGAAATCCTGACAGTTCTTTTTAGCCAGTTGAGCACCAGTCACTTCGAGAGACTCCTTTATGTACCTGCTCATAGAATATGTATAAAGTTTCGTAAATAAGGGCGCAGTACTTTTTTTCATTTTTTTTTTTTATTGAGGATACAATTTTAACAAGGGTTTGCTGCAAATGGTCAACTTTCTGTTTTTCACAAAGAAGTGTACTATTTTAAAAAAATGGAAAGGGGGTTTCATTAAACCCAATCTCCCTCCGGATCCGCAATGGATGATACCTAATATAATGGTCCCCCTCTTATAAGGCCACCCTTTCTGCAGCAGGAAACAAGCCTTTTAAGAGGAGTAGCCTTTCTAGAGGGGGATCATATATGAGAGTAGTAATTACATATCAAGTAAGAAAGTCACAGCTAATGTTGAAACATTTATTATTTTTATTTAAAAATCACATGCATGTTGCGGAATTAATGTGATGCAAACTGTGACTAATGTCTTTTTAAAAAGAATATTATGAATAATCATCAATATGTTGTTACAATTGTCCTAATAATGTTGCCTTTTCATTCGACCTGTAAGTGGAATGTTCTTGGCATGCGCAGTGAAAAACCGTTCGAAAACCTTATTTGAATCGGGGAACAAGCATCTTCTGGCTCTAATAGTCTTACTTTCTCCGCCAATTTCGTTTCCGCATTTCTGTATAATATTTTCATTTTCTTTTACGATGTTGTTTATTTGAGACTTTCCGACATAAAAATTTTCGGCAAGCATCCTCGAACTCTTCCCTTTTCTTTGAGTCAAATTACTTTCACTTTTTTCTTCTAAATTGAGGAGTTGTTTTTCCTCGACATGTTAAACTTTTCGCAAGAACTTCTTTCTACTGTTTATACAATTTTTAGCAATTAAACGAAATGCCCTGTGTTTATAAAGAAAGTGATCTTGTCACGTGGTTTCATTGATCATAGTCTGGTACCCTATCGAATTTATGTTTCTTTAATCTATGTGGGAAAAGTAAAAACAAAAAATATCTTACCCTTTTTATGTCACGCAGATTTGTGCTGGCCAGTTCGATGCATCGTGGATGTTAGCTTATGTAATCTTGATAAATTATCATCAGTAGTAATAGCCACTAACTATTGAAGTGAAAACAATTCGACACCTAAGGGAAGCCAAAAAGGCTATCACGCCATTTTCGTGCTAACTTTGTGTTCATCAATACTGCTCTTCTCAGCTGTTATGTATTGTCATATTGACAATTATCGGCAGTAATAATAGCCATCAAGTATCAAAGTGACAAAACCTGAAATCGGAGGATAACACTGTAGTAAGGATAATCGGATTATTTACTTCTTTGTATGGATTAAAGTTTGGTTCTTTATCGGCATGTTGGAAAAAAATGTGGCCGCTCGTGATGGGTAAATTTGACATTTTTTGCACTAATATGCTGGTCGCTGGTCGTTTTTGAACACAAACTCAAGGGATTTTGGACGTACAAAAGCTGGTGGCAACTGAATCTTTATATTGACATCCGTGGCATAATTTGTAGTTTTGCACTGTAATACCGTTTACCTGATTGCCAGTTACTTCAGGAGTCATATTGCTTTTGATGTGTTTAAATAGAAACTTGTTGGAAGTTCGACATAGTGATCACTTTGGCATGCACGTAGTGTCAATCCGTCTATCCATTCATATCCTAGATTAAGGTCAGTGTTCAAGTTAATAGCTCTACTGGTCATAGACCATAAGAGCTTATGGGATGGCCTGTCGTCCATCCGTTAACACATGTTTGTTATCGCTGCTCCTCCTGTACCACTCGGTGGGTTGCCATGAAACTTTACACACATATTCATCCCGTGGTCTAGTTAGTCCTAAATGAAAATGGTGCCCCTCGGACATCCAATATTGCAGCCATCGTGAAAAGCTTGTTATCGCCACTTCTCCTGAATGGATGGTTATATCAACATCGAGTTTTTACTGACAGACTCCATATATGATGTCTACTTGATTCTAAAAGAAACTGGTGTCTATGTGGCGTCCAGTATGGCCGCCACGGCAGCCATCTTAAAAATCTTGTTATCTCTAACCCGCCTGAACGGAAAGGCAGACAGACATGGGGTTTTCACCAAAATACTTCCTTTGATTTCTAGTTGGTCGTAGATGAAAATTATGCCGATCTGGTGTCTAAAATGGCCGCTACAGTGGCCATCTTGAACATCTTGCTATCGCTACTTTTCTTGAATGGATGGTCATATTATCATGGAATTTATAATACAAGACCTCCTATGATGCTTGGTTGGTCCTGAATAACAATGGTGTAGATCTGAGGTCCAATATAGCCACTACAGCAGCCACCATGAAACTCTTGTTATTGCTACTCCTCCTGAACGAAAGGTCATATTGACATGAGGTTTTAGCCAGAAGACTTCTTATGACTTCCAGTTGGTCTTGCATAGTGGGCATCTGACACAGTTATGCCTTGTCAGTTGTTAGTCATGATATTATAGTCAGTTTACAAAGCACCATTTCTTGTAAGCCCCATCATGCAATTTAATATGTAGATGTGTCTTGGTATTAAGAGCAGTACATGAAACATAGGTCAATGTGACCTATATTTAATGCTTTTTTTTACTTCATTGGAGTTGATGAATAATAATCAAAATATGGGGCCGTCTGTTATTATTCATTTTATAAGTTTTGAAATAGAGCCTGCAAATGCAGACCAGGAAGAGGATCTTTCTTGCAGAAAAACGACCAAAATTAGTCCTGTACTTAACATCAGGGCAACAGGTAAGTATGGGTTATCTGTTACCTGAGGCGAATAGTATGAATTTGATATGCTTGTCTATACCAGTCTGATTCTCCTCATCAAAATTTCTGATCCAATTTTGAGCAAATGTGGAATAGGATATATAGTTTTTTATATGACTAGGATCTTTCATGGGTTTATAATGAGTGGGATCCAAACATACTATTGAAGTGGTCTTGGATGTAATTGACTAAGCTTTACACCTCTCTAGAGACTGTATTTCTGATCTGATTTTGATCAAACTGGGTAAATTTTGGCTTAAGTCATCAAGATGTCGGATTAATATAGTCATGAACGAAAGCCATACACATTTATGATGTGATTTAACATCTGACTGGCTGAGATTGTCTACACTTTAGCAACTCTTTTTCTGATCAGATTTGATCAAACATGGGAATATTAGTTACATCTTGATTTACTGGGGTGTACATAATGTTGTGACTTTTTGTTTTAACCCAATACACGCTGAGTCGATGGTGTATGGGATCTAACATGATCATTCATCCTAGTAAACTAAAATGTACTGAACTTATTACTTAATGAACCCAACGCTTTTGGTGAAAAAAAATATTTCATCATTAGCGTGCATCTCTTGGCTGCCATTATTGACCATCCATGAGACAATCCTTCCAGGCGTTTTTTTTAAATATAGTTTTGTCTACCTGCTGCAAGTATAACATGATTGGTGAAAATGAAAATTTAATAGACACTAGCAGCATGAGCAAGGAATTAAATCATAGTTTCAGTATTTTTTCTTTCCAGAACAGCCCTCTGTACGATGGACTACAAAGGGTGCATTCATTTAAAGTCAGAAATTTTAATCTTTCGTGCAGGAAGATGGTACAGGAAACTGTGGTTTATTTCCAGGTAAGTTGTAAATAGTCAAGACAGAACGTATAATTAAATAAAAGTTCTCTTGTGCCACCCCATGATAATGTCACGTCTTCAACAGCTAATGAGTGGAGAAAGCTGACTGTGAAATGCAATTGCAGGAATTTAAATAATCTCTTTTTTTACCATAATAGTGAAAGAGGCTCGCTGCAGGCAGCTGGAGGAGTGGGAAAGGGAGGTCCACAAAACAGGAGCTGCCATTAGTGACATGGTCAACCTGGAAAAAATTCCTCAAGAGTACGATCATCCTGAGGAACATAGTTGGCAGATATATCAACAACAGTGGGAACTATGGCGTCCAAGGAAAAAGGAGAACGGCAAAGTTCATTGTCCCCAACGGGCATGCCTGCAACAAGACTTCAACTTTGCGGAAGTGCGCAGGATAGATTTGTACGAGAGAGATGTCTGTGAGGCTATCCAGCAGATTACAGCGACCGAGCCAAAGACAGTGTTGGTTATCGGTGGCGAGATGACAAAAACTGGACCCCAAGCTTATCGGTTAGTTCGTGCTGGCAGATGGGCGGTTTGTAGTACATGAGAAAAGCACAAGGAAATTATCAAGGTCTGCAGCAAGTACGCAGGCAACAACGAGGAGCTGGCGGCCAAAGTCTTTACTGAAGTCTCCGCTGCGGCTAGCGCAGCGAGACAGCAAAATGACTGGCAGCACACGCCCGCGACCATGCTGGAAGAAGTCTAGCTGGCATACGTCGAGTTTTAGCACAGAGGGCTCTTTAATAGGCCATACGGCTACTATAGCGAGGAGGAGCGGTATGCCTCGACATGGCCGCCTGCTACCACGGCAGCTTTATGGGAATGGGGGAATGCGCACCGTACTTCGAACGGTTTCGCCATCCGTGCCATGGAATGACACGCGTGACGGTTAACGGGCCACTACCAGCGGCGGACTTAACGGGATTTGAACAAGTGCATTAGTGTAAGTGTGCTCCCGAAATTCATCATGCTGCAGAGGTTTCCTTGGTCTCAGAGAATGGCTGTGCGCTTCGCTTCCGACTCAGTTTACATCAAGCCAGATCACTTGGCCCAGTTGGACGGCGTCCCAGCCTACCATGTAGAGGAGACCTTGTGCTTTGAATGCCTTCTCCTCCAGTCTAAGAACAGCACCCACGACTGCCCGATTCGCAGATGCATATGGGGCACTGTCGTGTCAAGGCAGAAAAGCTCCTGGTTTTTATAGATAGCGCCGCTTACATGCCCATGTCAGAGTACTGGATCAACTGCAAAAGCAAAGTGCCAGATTCAACAGCCCCTAGCGCTAACGATCTATTAGCAACGCACTGCTTTTCCTACCTCAATGGCGGCGGAGGCCCGGGAAGGACCACGCGTGCGATCGCCCTTTTCCGCGGCCGAAACCGACTGGTTCTTACCATCTATCCAGAGTTTCGCAAAGGAGATGCGTAAGAGGAGCGCCTGCGCACAAACCTATCGTAGCTTCTTTCGCTGGTGCGGCAGCGCAAGCGCGGTGTGGATCGCAGAACGCATGTGACAGAAATTCAATCCGCGGATCATTATTTGGGACGAGATCTGCACAGTTTCCAGGGCCAACTCCCACCCATTGACGGAGAGCTGACGCATGACTGTCTGCGTGACTTCGAGGAACGCGAGAGTTACTACAAAGAGGTGTAGGAAGACTACCGCGGCAAGGATGAGGTTATAAAAACCTAAAAAAGAGGATGCGTCTCCACACTGACAGAGTTCAGTGTGCGGAACTGCAAAAGGCTCTCCCTTTCTGCTGTGGCCAGATTTCTTGTCTGGATAAGTGGAGGCCCTCTGACACACTTCTTGTTACTCGCAAAGCAGTACGGACCACAAAAAATAAACAGCGTACTGATTAACAACTATCAAGATCAGACGTGTTTAGCCCGGGCCATCCTTGTGGGTCAAACTTACGCCCAGATGAAGGATACAGCAGAATGGAAAAGAACATTGATGAACATTAGATGATCGGAGGGACCCCAACAGCGAAGACAAATAGAAATTCATTTGCAGCAAGCTGGCATTTCTAATGAGAAATTCCGTGTGTAGAATTCCTTAAAAGCAAAAGCTTCAAGACGTGTTGGCATCTCGCTACACTTTGAAAGTGTACTCTCAAGTCGCTTGTGGAGATCTCGTGTTTCGATGACAGGATTTTCCAGAATAAAATACATTCACATTTATCATCACCAAGAGCATTTTGATGCGATTACTACTATCACAGGATTTCTCTGCTACAGCTACTATTGCAAGAAATGTGACAATGGATTTAACAGTCAGGGCTCTTTAGCTTCCAGACCATGCATTCCCGAAGGACGAGAAATAATTCGATGATGTATGTGCAAGCAACATTCGTCAGTTCAACGTATTATGAGCGACATCGCACTAACAATTATAACATGAGAAAAGAGGTTGCGAACTACTGACAGTGTGCTCTACTTGTAGACAGCATGTTTCTAAGAATAACCAAAACCCCACACGTTTGTGTAGCAAATAATAGACATCGATTTCGTGACCAAGTCGTCACTTTGGAGCATCAATATTTCTTTTATAAAAAATACAACGAACTCAAGGAAGTATTTAATGACGACCTCAACAAGAAAAAGAAACAGGACTATCGTGTGGATTGGATCTTTTTTTTTTACTTTGAATGTTCACAAGAAACTGGAATTCACATCCCTAATTTTCGTATAGCACATCACGCTTGCGACATTTGCATTTAAAAACCTTTATTTATCACTGTTTAAATTGTAGCGTGATTCCAGGAGGAAGATAAAAGATATGTCGTGGCTCTTATACTCTTACTGAATTTGCAGAGTGGATTTTAGACCACACCGACGACGAGGCTTGAGCGTAATGGAAACTGTTATCAATATGCTCCAGTTATGGCTCACAATTTCTCAGGTTATGACGGACAATTTATTTTCAAACATTATTCAGAACTAGGAAAAGGATTTCCATCAGTCGTCATGAATTGAGCCAGGTGGGACACGTACAATTTAAAGATTCCTTGAGTTATTTAGCCATACCTTTGGCTAGAATGCCTAAACATTTGGAATGACAGACATGACTAAAGGATATTTTCCACAGTTATTTAATACTGAAGCCGAGCAACACTTCGCGCTCCCATATTTGCCAGAAGTTCACAACACGGTATGCACATAGAACAACGAGACGCATTTCTACGCTTGGCACCAAACTCCCTATTCACTCTCTTTTGATTTCCATGAAGAAATGTTGAAACATTGCCGATCCGATGTGGACATTTTACGACGTATTGTGGCACATTTCGACAATTATTTATGGATAACGGAGGTATCAGTCGGTTGAAGGAAGCTTATACCATTGCTAAAGCGCGTGAATTTGTGTACCGAAAGAAGTTCATGCCAGAGAACAAACTAGCCATCATACCACCTAGGTCCATTCAAGTGGTCAGTCGTGGATGCTCAGCCATAGCTTTGCTCTGGCTACATTACTTGTATGAGACTCTAAACAAGAGGATACTACATGCTGGAAATGGTGGTGGAGGAAAGAAAACAAGGTCTTATTCTGTGGATGGTTGGAATTTATCCAGAGATAAAGATAGTATACGAATTTCAGGGTTGTTTATTTCACGGATGCCCTATTTGTTTTCCTCAACGCGACCTGAAAAATCTTTTCTTCGAATCCACTACAATGGAAGAGTTGTATAATCAAACATACCAAAGACGCCAGAATTTAGAAAGTCAAGGACACCAAGTGATAGAAATTTGGTAACACGATTACGATCGACGTTTCAAAACAAATCCAGAATTTAGATGCATTGCAGAAGAGTACGACATGGCGGACATTGAACCTTTGAATCCATCCGATATTTTGTTGGAGGACGAACCAATGATATACGTTTACTGTACGACGTAGACGAATCGCAAGGCTCAAGGTGAACGAATCAAATACATCCATGTCCATTTAAAAATTATGGATACAGAGACAAGCAAGAAGAACTTCATACTAAATGCAAAGTGAAAGGACTTACATTGAACTATCGTTCCAGTCAAGTGGTAAACTGTGACATCTTAAAAGAAGCTTTAAAGTCTGGTCAAGATCAAGACTTTCGTGTGAAAAAGGTGGATCCCCGCGAAATTGTACGTTTGTCAGATCATCAAATTGTTAGTTGACCTTTGGAAAAAGTGTATCAGATCGTCTACAACAAACGAGTACGGCTTCCAGATCGCAACATGTTACTTTAGGGACACACCAATCTCCAGTATAAAGTAAAGTTCGAAGACAGAAATATCATTCTAAGTACAGACGCTGACTGAGAAAGATGAATTCCACACAAAACAATATAATAGACCCTACCAAAAGTTCAACAAAGTCGAATGTGATGCAGTACCCTGAGACCAAACTGATGATGTACCATGCGACATCATCGATGCAGCATGACCTTGCTGCTATACTATCGAATGCGATGCCGTTCGTGTGCCCCTCTATAGATCGCATCCACACACTCACAAACCACTCTTGATACCACAAGTTCATCGAGAATTGCAAATCAAAGAATACTCCACATTTTGAAAATCAATTTCTGACGTTCAAAGGGAAATGACCAAAATATCTGGAAGGACCTAGTCCTCAATTTTTAGTCAGAACAGGATTTGTTTACTTGTGTGAAGGAGACCAAGTACAGTGTTTCAGTTGTGGAGTGCAACGATATGAATGGGATTTTAAAGATACAGCTTACTTTAAACATTCCAGAAGGTCTCCGTAGTGTCACTACCTTCCCTTGATCGGTCCTAAATATAATCCACGAGTGCTGGATTCGACACTTTGACACAAGTGGTGACTGATTATGCCTAATACTGTGTGTGTGTGTCAGAAGAGAGAAAGAAAACATTAACTTTGTTTTATGAAATGTACATTACTTACACCATCAACGTTTGTTGATTTTTGAAATGTACATTGGTTACAGTATGAACTGTGTTTGTTACAACATGTCAATATGTTGTACAATTAAGTGTGTTTCTTAAATGTACATTGGTTGCAACATGAACTGTGTTTTTGTTTTAAAAAAGTACATTGGTTACACTATAAATTGTGGGGTGTTTTTATTGTACATTGGTTACACCATGAAATGAAAATTAAACATATATAACGTATACAATGTCCTGTGTCAATGATTAAATTTCAGAATTGCAAACACAATCCCAAGTTTTAGCTTCATGCTCCATTCTCAAAGTGATTGACGAAAGGTCAGATCGTCGAAGTTGGGAGGCACTTTATCTTCGCCATCTCTTTAGCATGTTGATTGCTTAACCTAGTGGTTTAGATAAAAACGAATTTGTCAAAAGTGTGATTGAACACAAATAACTTCTGTTCTATAGTCCTCCAGAATGTATCGTGTGGTGTTGCAAAGAGTGGCAAGCCTCTTAAACTTTACTTCAAGAAAGTCAAGAAGAATCCATTTCATTTGTAGAAAGAATTCCTCGCGAAGGCAATGGAATGGTGTCAGACTTTAGTCAAACACATCTTGTCATCTTAGATGACATGCTAGGAGAAGAAGAAGAAGAAATTAAATTTTGGTTTACACGAAAAGTACATCATCATTCACATTATTCAAAATTTATTTAAACAAATAAAGCGCACAGTACCATTAGTCTCAAGGCACATTATGTCGTGTTGTTTAAAATTCCAAGGGATGAATTTCAAGTTCAAGTTTTGGACAAACATGCAGGAACACCTTCGCTAAATTATGCTATGGCGATACCACTCAATTGCCACATGGCTATTTACTCATCGATTTATAACCTGCCACTTATGAGTTTGTTGAATGTTCGCAAGAGACTGGAATTCACATTCGTAACTTTTGCGTTACTTATCGTGATTGTGACAAGTGTATACATGAACCTTTAATTCATCATTGTCCAAATTGTAGCGTGATTCCAGTATACTGAGAAAAGATAATTCCTGGTTCACGTACTCTGGGCTGATTTTGCAGAATGGATTTTAGATCCTAGCGACGACAGCTGGAGCGAAGATCAAGTCCGTCGTTTCGGAAACTGTCATCGATATGCTTCAGTCATGGCTCACAATTTCTCCGGTTACGACGGACAATTTCTTTTGAAACATTATTCATCAGAAGAAATTTCCATCAGTCGTCATGAATGGTGCTGAAGTCATATATTTGAAAGTAGGACACTTACAATTTAAAGATTCCTTGAGTTATTTAGCCACGACTTTAGTTGGAATGTTTAAAACGTTTGGAATGACAGAAACGGCCAAAGGTTATTTTCCACATTTAATTAATACTGAAGCTAATCAACACGTAGAACTTCCACATTTGCCAGAAATTCAACATTACGAACCTGACGGTATGCACACAGAACAACGAGAGGCATTCTACACTTCTTACCAACTGCACTCTTCATACTCTTTTGACTTTCAAGAAGAAATGTTGAAGTAAAGTCGATCGGATGTAGACATTTTACAACGGTTTTGTGGACAATTTCGACAATTATTTATGGATTACGTAGGTATCGATCCCTTGACGGAAGCTTCTACCATTGCTAAAGCTTGTGAATTAGTCTATCGAAAGATATTCATGCCTGAGAACACACTAGCCATCATATCCATACAAACCAGTGAAGCCGTCAGTCGTCGATATTCCGCCAAACCTTGCGCTGGCTCCATTACTCCAGACTAAAGGCAGACACATACAACATGTTAAAAATGCAGGTGGTGAAAAGACAATTGGATCTTATTCTGTATATGGTTGGGATTTAGAAAACTCACAGACGGTGTACGAATTTCAAGGCTGTTTCTTTTACGGATGCCTTGCGTGTTATCCTCAACAAGACCTGAAAAAACCTTTCTAAGGTTCCAACATGGAAGAATTGTACGACAAAACATACCGACGACGTCAGAATTTAGAAAGTCAATATACCAAGTGATAGAAATGTGGGAACACGACTACGATCGACGTTTCAAAACCGATCCAGAATTCCTACGCGTCGTCGAAGAGTACGACGTAGCAGATATCGAACCTTTGAAACTCCGAGATAGTTTGTTTGGAGGACGGACCAATGCGACACGCTTGCTGTACGACGTAAACGAAACTCAAGAAGAGCAAATTAAATACATTGATGTGTATTCCTTGTATCCTTGGGTGAGTACATATGCTCGATTCCCTACTGGTCACCCAGAAATGTTGACAGAACACATCGAAGTAGAACACATTCGTCAGTACGACGGGTTAATCAAATGTCAAGTGTTACCATCGCCGAACTTGAACCATCCTGTGTTACCACATCATTGTCATGGAAAACTGATGTTTCCTTTATGTCGTACGTGTCGTACGTGTGCTGAAACATGCAATCAAGATCAACGCTGTGGTCAAGAAGACAAAGAACGCGCTTTGGCACGAACGTGGGTGAGTGCTGAATTATTTCATACTCTCACTCCTGGATTCCATGTGTTAAAAGTGTCCAAAATTAGGCATTTTGCTACGACAGAACGAAACCAACAAGACGGTTCTAGTGAAGGAATTGTTTTCCGAAATTGAAGCCAGAAGACAGTGGCTATTCCTTGGGGTGTCTAACTTCAGAAGGTAAAGACCAATTCAAAGAATGGTACAACTCCTTAGGAGGCATCAATTTGGAACACGTGTAAAATAATGAAGGAAGGCGTTCGTTTGCAAAAGTCATGTTGAATTGTTTGTGGGGAAAATTTGCGCAACGTCCCATATTTTCGATGACAGAATACCTTAAAATCTTGCAATGTGCTTCTTCGTCCGTCTGTCAGTCAGTCGCTGTGTATGTATGTATGTATGTATGTATGTATGTATGTATGTATGTATGTATGTATGTATGTATGTATGTATGTATGTATGTATGTACATCAACACGGAATTAAATTGAAACGAGGCGAAAACGAGGAACGAGTTTCCTGTCCCGTTCAGTTTTTTAAACTCTTCTTTAACAAAGAAACTTTTTCAGTTAAACGAATAAAATAATAAATGCAAAATAAACACCGACTGGAGTAGTTACATATCCTTGGAAAATAGCGGCCTGTAATCCAGATCTATGAATGAAACTGCTGGAGGAATACAGAAACAATATTTCAATTACAATGTATTGTGATAAAATCCTACTTGGGGAATGTTAGCATTTTTGTTATATGTCGACATGACGGTGAAGTGGGATGTAACTGTCTATAGACCCAAATTCACCAATGAGGCGCAATTAGACGTATAAAAATTGAAGAAAAAAATGATCGAGAAACAACAACTTTATTCTCCTATTTTACAGATAAATATCTGAAATTTAAACTGTAAATATTTGAACAACACGAATTGACCCATATTTTGTTTATGTTTACTCACAAATATGGTCTCAAAACCTTGATTCTCAAGCAAAATACATACGTTACAAGAGATCTTCTTGTATTTGAAAGTATTTTTTTATGATTTACAAATAAAATTATACCAGGAAAATGGTTGAAAATGTATAATTAGGTATTTTGCGATAATTTCACATAGATTTCATTCAAAACATTATTGCGTTTTGCTATTATGAGCTATGAAAAAAGACAGATAAATGTACGTAAAGTAAAATGCATCTTTACCAAAATTTCTCATATTTTAAATTTCATATAAATTGATAATAATGAATATTCAAAACATCAAAAACATTTTAAGTTGTCAAATTAATACCATTCTAATCATAACAGTTTCCGAGTCAAAATATAAGCACGAAAGTTTAAAATGTGTATGCCTTTTTAGTCACTCCAAAAATATAACGTATGTATCAGATACACACGACAAGAGACTGTTCATTAAATCTATTATTGTTTTCACTCAGTTTTCTTGGTTCCTTTTTGGTCATGAAAATATGGCATTAAATTAATTCAAATATGTTTGATTAACCCTATTAAACACATATATTCGTGATTTTTGTATTTTTCTCCTGTATGTGACAGTTGAACATCATCATTATTCACATGATCATTGATCTGATATAATCATTATGACTTATTTTATATTTTATAGGAAGATAAAATGATTGAAATTCTTATGCTTAATTAAGTGAATTCACGAAATTTTTAAAATAAAAGAAAATAACTAATGTATTTTATAAAATGTTTTTGTAACGTAGAATGGTAACGTATGTGTCGTAGTGTAAAACACGGAAATATTTTAAAGTTCAAACAACTTAAATGTATACTTTTGTGTGCAATTAAAAAGGCCTGAACTTATATACAGTCTCCCATATAGAAAACAACATTTTTAGCCGATGAAAGTGAGGGGACTGTTCACGTGTACTGTTTAGGTAACGTATGTATTTCACTAACGTGAAGCAAATGCATTATTAATTAATTCCATTTCGGCATCAGATATTTTGAATAGTCGTTCAGATTTTCCAGATGGAATAAGAGATTCGACTTTAAAAAGGATATTTTGTTCGTCAATCCTTACAAGATCAGGTTGTTCCGGCCATTTGAAGAGTACTTTTGCTTGTTTCATAAAGTTAATATCACAGTCTTTGTCGTCCATATCAATTTCTTCAATCCTTCCAAGGTACCATTTTCCATCGTATACGGAAGCAACGAAGTCTCCTTCTTTTAATCCAACAAATGCAGGCGATGAGGTGTCGTTTTCAGAGATTGTAGGATACATGGCTGCGTTTGACTGTACAGATGGATGGGTACTACTTGGTGGGTCACTGACAGTGACTGACGAAGTGCTCTCGTCTGGTGAAGTGGCCAGCTGACTCCAAGAGAAGTTCTGAATGGTCCAGTTGTCGCAGTAAGAACCCGTAATGAACACTGAACAGTAGCAGGATGTTTCACGGGTCATCAATTTTTTAGGATCATCAGTGATGCCGACTGCGTGATGTTTCATTGTGTTTCGCAATGGTTTTGTCTTAACTGAATTTAGTTCACATTGTTTCAGTTTGGTTGCTTCACTGGATACGTGGATAAAGCGTATTCCAGTCATACTTGATTTTGTTCCCCATGCCTGAAAATCCGAAGCATCCTGGATTACAACATTTCCCTGTCGTATGGCTTCATCTGCCATTCTTGTTACTGTCCCTCCCAATCCATCACATTTCCCTTTCCCATGCCCCACTTCGAAGTAATTCCACTTGGCACCAATGGAGTACAGGTTTCTGTGATTAGCAACCAAATAGAATATAAATCTGTTTCTGTACTGGCTTGACGGTGAATCTGCTCAATAATGGATAAGCTTAAGATTAGGTTTCATCTCCTTCAGCTCTGGAATGAGCCTGTCCAGAAATGCAGCAACTGTGCCAGAAGAATGTGACATTTCATCACTGACAAAAACGAAACCTTGGTGTTTTAGTTCATCATTCTCTTTGTAGTTTGCAACGACTGGATGGAGGGTAACCATAGACAGATTCCAGTAAGCCGTCTGTATTTCATCCAAAGACCTACAAGAAAAATTTTTCTGCAAAGTCCATCTGTACAACAATTTCATCTTCAGGAAGAGATTCTTTTAGCTGCCTTATGTGCTGGTACTGCTCACGGACTCTCTGTACATGCTGGTCAAAAAGCTCTAACTGCTTTTTCAGATCTTCTTTGAAGCTTTCTACTTGACATTCGATTTCCACGATTTTAATTTTGGTTTTCCCGTTCTCAAGTGTTACTTTTTTCCAGGTCCTATAGACAACATTGCTGGGCAGAGTTTTGAGAAGTTCATGAAAGTCATCTGCATTGCCGATTAGATTTTCAGGATTCTCACTTATTTGGACTCCATTGTTTCTTAGAGCTTGAACTTTGAGGGTCATGTTTTGATGGTGTATACATTGACAAGGATTTCTGGAAATGAATGAGGCAAGCAGTATATGTTTTGGTCTCAAACGTCCGAATGTAGTTAGAGAAATAGTGTGATTCGGATTTTCACATTTGTATTTGTAGTGAATATTCTTGAGGTAATCGGTCAGGACCCGTGTCTGTAATTTTTCTCTATTGTCCATTTTCTTGGAATCTGCCTTGCCTGGCTGTGCACGACTATTACCGTCTCGCATCATGAAATCTCGGACTAATGATGTAATTGAACGCGAGAGGCATTGTCGTCTCTCTTTAAAATAGGCGAGACCTTTGTCGTTTACATTTCCCAGAGAGCGCCTACATAAGCCTGTGAAGCTACTTAACTTTTTTAAACATCGATACTTTTTCGTTATCGACCCAGAACTAATCTGATGTAGAACACGGCGTCTTTTTAGAGAATGAGACTGTTTTGACGCCTTTATTTCAGACAAAACTGCATTGCACACAAGAAGTTTTCGTCTTACAAGATTCCGTCTTCTTGGGGTCAGATATAAATTTTCAACATCTGCATCGGCTCGTTTACTTGGTGTTTTATTCCTTAGGTGCTGACAACAATCTGAGTTTTTTACTTAGTCGCTCAGTTATCTTATTTTTTGTCTTTGTCTTACGTCTCGGGTTTGAAACGTCATATTTCAGAATACCTATATTTTGTGGGCACGCGCAAGAGCCCTACGCCTGATCATCTGCAAACCTTTTCCTTTGTTACTTTTAGTAATAAATGGTATCCTTACTATCATTCTGCTCTTCATTTCTTGGTACAATATCACTGTCATATCCACTGGTCTGTTCACTTAGGCTTTCGTTGCTTTCTTCTCTTTCTTATTTTCTCAGCCGTGAAAGTCTGTTTCTTAATGTATTTTTCATGTTTCTCTCCTCCTTTTTCTTCTTACTTACTTGTGACGATGGCACATAATATTGCCTTTGCCTAGCTCTCTCTTTTTGGAGGAACTCCGGACCTTTAGCCTTCTGGCGTTCCCTGTAGGCCTTTTGTATTTCCTTTCTTGTTTTGGCCATTCTAAAATAAACAAGAACGAGTCAGTGCAAACCTAGAGTCCCCCCGGTTTCACCGGTAGGGGACTAATAACGTAAGTATCGATAATACGTTACCAAATTATCATGTGAAGTTTTGAGTATAGCTGAAATTAATTTATTTTTTTAAATAAATATTTACACTCATGGTTTGTTTCTAATTTACCTTTGCATTGATTTGTTTTCCCTAGTTTGTTTATAATTTACCTTTGCACTAAAGATTTGTTATATTTTTTTTTTTTTTTTTTTTTTTTTTCTTCTGTTTTTTTGCTAGTCCTTTTACCATTAGTTACCGAATATACTCATTTCATTCATAGTCACTTTTAAAACTTTTTAAAAATTTATCCAATATTAATTGTTTTTAAGAATAATTGTATAGTAGAGCTAAACTGAAGATCTAAATTGTACTCATATTTTACACTGATAATCATTTTTGTTCTGGATTAAGTCTTAATACATAAGTTACGCTCTGTAACGTATGTATCAGTACTTTATACACAGTGATTACACCGCTTATAAACATAGAGGTCACTATATTTTAATGTATGATATCTACTCTTTCTTTTTCACTGATTCCTGTCCAATATAATCGTAAATGTCAATCAAAAGTTTTAATTTGAATCGCTTACCTATAGGTGGTCTTTAGTACATGGAGTATAACACAAGTTTACTGGCTTGTCCTCGTTGTACTTGATGTTTTTTTACTGAGACTTTAAAGATGGCGGCATGACACCTTTCAGCATGCAAAGTTGGCCGGCTATCATCACGTGTTCCGTAGTTTAGTATATCTTTGTCACGTATGTATCGGTAACGTACGTATTATTAAGCATTATTTATGCTAAAATTTGTCAAAATATTACTTGATAGATTTATCAAGATTTTATTTTCAGACATATATGAAACATGATTACATTTTCATATTATTTGGACCAAGTAACTTAAGTATCCCATATTTTATAACCAATGAACATCACAACATATGGCACATACAAAAATGATATGCATCAACAATAACCATTTATTTGGTTGTTTTTTTATAATAAAACGTACAAGTGAATTTTGAGCCCCTTTTATACTCCCCAAACCCTCGTTTTACACAAAAAAACATCGTGCATAAAAAAAGGGTTACGTATGTATCATGACCTTAGCGACCTACATTCTGAAGCCTCGTGAATGACTGTTCCGGATATATTTATTCAAAATTTGCTTTTAGATATCTCAAAGAGTATACACGATTGATTCAGAGACTTTTTAATTCAATCTTCAGTTTTATTTTTCATCTTTATCTGACAGAATTAGCTCGTAATTACACTGGCGACAGTAACGTAGGTATTGATATACACCATTTAGGTTGCGATATTTTCAGATCCAAGCTTTATTTATTGTTTACATTGATTTTGTTGGAATGATAGACATATATTGATATACCAAAAAGGTATGCATTAAGGAAAGAAACGTATATAATGAGTTAACGTGTCAGCGACATTGATTTGTGCCTCATTAGTGAATTTGGGTGTATATATGATGGTATATGGGGCCATTCCGCCGATTTATTTATATTTCTCAAGATGGATGTACATAAATACGTGTAATTTTCTTCAATTCGGTAATTTATCACCTCTAAATTGTGATCAAATTAAACCCATAGGGCTAGATTGGAAAAATCCACCTCTTTTTTTTGTTTTGTTTTTAATAAGATTGAAAACATTCCGTTTAGTCAGGTAAGAGCTACTGACAACAGATATTACATTACATATACTTGAATAAATATAGGAATTTTAATCTGTACATGACTAAGTACCTTTGATCTTAGAGACCCTAGAGAGTACACTTTTATCCAAAATTCCATAACGATACCCACAACCCCACTATCACTGGCCTATCAATCTCCAAACACACCCAGAAAAAAATTACGATAAGATATTTTTAAAATAAAATTCTATTTCGTTTAAGGGGATTTCTCTTCATCCATTTTTTTTGCGTTTGTGTTTGTGCTTTCTTTGATATGATATTAAATTACATATTAATAATCAATACAATAATCATTGAAACATTGTCCACGAATACAAAAATAACTTTTTCATGGCCTATAGATCAGTTTTTTTTTATTCATGATAGTGATTTAGTACTCCTGACAGGCCTTCGAGGAAATGACGTCGAGTCAAACTGCTCTGTCTGCTGTCCTTTGTCATGCGATAACTGTTCGATTTATGGTGTACGTAATTGAAACACAGTTTAGATAATGTGTGGTATATGTAAGAAGTTATCAGTGCCTGATTATCATTATTGCAACTGCGTCGTATAATCAGCCACCGAGAGTGACCGTGAGCTGAGACATCACTCTTTGCCTCCCATTTGAAGGACTTCGAACCAATATGATGTTAAGTGAACAGGTGTAATTCAGAGACAGCCGCATATGATGATAAAAAGGCAGTTTGGATCAAGGTTTAGCAGCTCTCATTATAGACTCAGTACCGGAAGAAGACGTCGCCCAGAGTGCATCGTACTTAAAAGGTTGTATTACAATGAATCACACCACTTTATGGAAACATCCTACAACTTCTGACAACTCCACGCTCTCTACATTTCCCTCTACGGAGCATATGAAAAATGACTCCTCGACCGATTCCTTAGACGAAGAATTGAAAGAGGCTGGACAATGGCTATGGAAGATATTTTCAGTCATTTTTCTCGCTTTTGGACTGACTGGGAATTTACTTACGGTTCTCGTTTTTAGGAAAATTGGAGTTTCAAAGAGGCCTACTCTCTTATTTCTTTTCGTTCTAGCAATTACAGACAGTGTGGTCTTGGTTACAGGATTATCAAGGTACTGGATTCTAAACACATTCGACCTGGATATAAGAACATTGTCTGACTTCGGTTGCAAAATTAATGTATTTGTTATTTATCTCTCAATGCAGTATTCATCATGGATACTGGTATTCGTTTGCATCGAACGTGTTATCAAGACATATCTTCCACTGCAGTTCACACATATCGTAACTTATCGGCGTGTCTATGTGTCCCTTATTATTTTATTTATTATCCTGTTCGGTATCGATCTCCATTACTTTTGGACATATGGTATCGCTAACTTTACTAAAGGGGAGTGCGCCTCACTTACGCAGGAATATTACTATTTTAACGAATTTGTGTTCGTGTATATAGATTTTACATTTTTATCAGCCGCACCATTTCTCATAATGTTTATATGTAACGTTTTTCTGGTTCGAGTCTTGAGCCGTATTCAAAGGGGCCGTGCAAGTATGATGCATAATATTATTTTCTGTCGTACGCAACGTGTTAGCGTCAAACTAACTAAAATGTTATTGGTAGGTACATCTTATTTTCTCATTGCCACTGTCCCTGTCTCTGTGTACTTGATCGTGGACCCATATAAAAGACATCAATACGTCGAAGATAACGACATGCATAGTATGGCTATACTTGATTTTGTGAAAACACCCACCTACTTGATGCAATATTCCAACTACTCCGTCAATTTCTATCTGTACTCCATAGCCAATGACAAGTTTTGGACGAATCTGAAGATCGTATGTGGATGTCACAAAGAGTAAGTTTTTGTATGATTCTGTCTTATTTATATAAGGGTTACTCGGTGTATTCGTGGCTGTACCTGCCGTCCCCTAAGTCAATCTGTCACAAATTCCCATTCTGGTCAAAACCTTTTCAAGGACTTCATTAATTAAAAGCAAATTGAGTATAAAGCCTTGTATTAAGAAGACCTAGGTCAAGTTGGATTTTCACCATTTTACAAAATTTGACCACTTTCACTTAAATTGCACTTTGTTAGCGTCCAGTGTTGTATGGCCATATTTCTAGTAATGTTCTTTGTGTCAAAATTGTTATCCACTTCCACTGACAGCATTAATTAGCATCGCGTTACAATGTAATAATAATAATAATAATTATTATTATTATTTTTATTATTATTGATAGTAGTAGTTGTATTAGCCTTTGTATTAGTAGTGGTGGTGGTGGTTGTTAAAGGTGGAGTTTTATCAGATCTGATGGAAGTCGCAAATTTTGCAGTTGATACGGTGCAATTGTTGCAGCAACAGAAGCTGATGTGTTTGTCTAATACTACTACTACTAATAATAATAATAATAATAAAGGATAACCCGAAAGCAAAAAAATAATAAAATAAAGACGAAATATAAATGTGTATTGACGCAACACAACCTTAAGGAAAAATCCTCCCCCTCCGCTATTATATTGGGACAAACCATTGCTGCAGATTATAGCTTGATAAAAATGCGCGTTGCTAAAGTTATCGGCGACTTTGTAACCATTGTTGTCGTTGTAGTCATCGTCGTTATCGTTGCCGTCATTCTCGGTATAATCATTATCATTATTTATTTCAGTAGTAGTTGTAGTACATAAAGATTTTGCAAATAAAATCTTCCGAACATATTTCAGATCAAATGCATAAGTAAAGCTTTGTAGTTACGCACACTCAACCCATAGCTTGAAATATGTTTTAAAGAAGCCCAAAGTATATGACTAGGATTTAGAGTCTACAGAGAGAGAGAGAGAGAGAGAGAGAGAGAGAGAGAGACTCGTGATATTTGCAGGGCTATTGAGGAATGGCGCGGTAACGTTCCCTCTCTATCATGTATTGTTGTAGCTCAGTTTCCTAGACACTGTTGCACACTTATCACTTATTTGAAGTAAAATGTGGTTGTAATGGCCTACTTTTCTTGCTAAACTAGATTATGAACAGTACAGGCGAAGCAGGCAAGACAGATCATTCAACAGAATTTCATGTTGGTTTATTTTTAGCACATACCTTCATATATATATATATATCCAAATATAAGAACGAAAGAATATAAAAATCTTTCATTTGGATTGATTTCTTAAAAAGCAAATACAGTAAAAACTGTTTATGCAATATTTCACCTTGTATCCATTTTATTCTTCAGTCACTGCGCATATGTCTTTTCGTTGCTCTTCTGTCCTTATGTAGTTTTGCTTCATGTCGAGGATATCCGTGATCCCTTCTGCTCCAGCGGATTTCCTAATGGGAAAGATTGTTAGTGCTGATTGTATGACAGCTCGAGCAATCAACTTTCTTGAAGACACTTTTACTAATTAATAGTACTACAGACTTGAACGCTTCTCTGTTTGGAAATGGCTCATACTACAGAACAAAATATATAAATACGAAAGGAAATGCAAAATTATGTAATAAAAACAAACGGATATGCAAATGTATAATATATATAGGGTCCCTGGTTTACTAAGTGAGATTTTATATTTTATCTATATTGCCTTTCGTTAAGAATAGTTGTACCAATCTGACTACACTAAACTCTGTCTGTCTGTCTCTCTATATATAAATGTGTGTTTTTTTTCTTCCTTTTTTAAGTAGCGATGACTTGTGTGCATTTATCCAGTTTTTCAATATAAGTATACCTTGTTTTACATATACGCGTTGTCTAAAGAGCGTCAGTCCCACTCAAGCTTCAGTTGCTAATATACAAATAGGTGAAACCTAGTAGCGAACGAGGTTTGCTGGACATGTGTGTGTGCTCTGATTGACGTCACGTGACGCCATACAGATTTGATTCATCGTGTCTCGTGCGCATTCTTTGCTCATGCAAAATAATGTTCTGAAGTTGGAAGAAATATTTATTGATACTGTCGTTGTATTAAAAAATAATGGTACAAATCTGAAACTTTTAACGGTGAATAAGTCCCATGTCAAAGAAAAGATCTACGACGAACGTTGCAAACACTAACTCATCTTTTTTCGTTCTTTTTTGTAATGAAGCATGCGTAAAGGCTGCTGTTTTCAAACTGCTAGGGTATAGTTTTTGCACATTTTGTTTTTACATATACGCGGTAACTAAAGAGTTCGCTACGCAAGCGTGTTCTTGGACCACGCTCAAGCATCATTCGCTATAATTTAAAACGCTAATGAAACACCATCGTTGTAAGAGGTCTGTAATTATTTTCCACCCGTTATTGAAGTATATTTTTATTATATCTTACAGAATTAAAGGTCGGAGGATCTCCGTATACTCGATGAAGTCACAGACATCAACACCCAGAGGCAGAGTCGGCAACTAATATGGAGGCGGACATTAATTCGAGGATCAGGCTTTTTCATCAAGGATTGATGGCATTATAAAGTAGAGCCTCTCTCATTTTTGCCGCATTGCATACTAAAAGAAATGTTTATGATCGTGACGGATGTTAATTCTGGCATGAAACAAAAATACGGCACGCTAAATTTTAAAAGATCAGAAGGTGTTTGGGGCTGTCGATGTGTGCTAGCACGAATTCATGTGCTCTTAGATGGATTGGACCATTAATTCATTTCCAATAGAACTCAGTGTTAATATACTTGTACAAAATAAGTTCTTCATTAGCTAGGCATACAAACCACACATGGTTCCATTCATGTGAGTTAGAGAATTTTTTTCAGCCTTAAAAAAAGGTGCTTTGCAGCACGTTTTAGAGTCTCGTGATTCTGTATGGGGGGATCACTGGTCTGCACCTAATAACATAGCCTCGCGCCAAGAGTACACATGATATTTTGGTAGTAGGAAATTAAATACAGGATATCAAAATAAAAGTAAATATGTTGTTGTCAGCTATAGTACATAGATTGAAGTTTGTGAAAGTAATAATGGAACAAAATTGAATCTATTTATTTCCCAATGCAGGCATCTCAAAAGATTATGTACTCTATTTTTTATTCCCCCACCAGTAGACTTGTTCTCCCTAAGGTCCGATAGCTATACCGAACATAAATTGTTGTCATTTTTCTATATTGACAACCTTATTATGTACTATACTAACTTGGGCGATATTCTAAGCGCACTAAATAATAATAATTAACACTTATGTAATGCCTATAACTGATAAGAACGAGTGGTGTATTTCAAGAACATTCATATATTATAGATGTAGGTAACTGAATAAATGCAGTGATTTTAATAGTTTGTCTCGTGTTTTTTCTTTATTTCCTGTGTGTCTGCTATTGAGATATGCATTCATGAAATACACACCTATAAGCATTATGTAACAACAGGTATCAAATTACATAACCCCCTATTTTCATCAATTTCTGGTATAAAGATCATATTTTGGTTGCCTAAAATTTCCTCAGTTGGAGATTTTGTTTTAATGAATCATATGTTAAGAAGTGTTTATGGCTCCTAACCGGTTTATTTTATTTTCCATCATAAAAAATTGATAAATGTAGAGGTTTGGAACTTGCAGGCCAAATGCGATTCTGTCCAGATTGTAAACTGATACTAGCTTCGGTTGATGCAAAGAAACAATATAAACAGTGCAGAATGTATTTCTAACAGTCTTAAGCAGGTGCTGAATTCACACTTTGAAACTCAAAGCATAAACTACAGTTATATTACTGTGTCAAAAATGCCAAACGTAAAGGGGAAAACTAAAGGTTGTCTTAATACGAGAAAGTTTAACATCAGTCCAGGAAATATTCCTCATAACAAGGATGTAACAAGTGAGAAAACTGTAGAGAGTGATGTCACAAAAACACTATATAAAATACTTTCAGAGCAAAAGTACAATATTGTCACTAAAAGACCAAGTTCACACTTTGGTATTGAGAAAGAGGAAGTTTTGGTGCAATACAAATTCCTACGGCCAACTCAAGTCACAGATTTAGAGGCTGATCCGCATGCCTTTGACTCCGAACAAAAGAGGTAATTAGAAATTCATCATTATTTAGTGTTATAAAAAAGACATTATCAATCAATTTGGTTTCCTATTTTTCATTACATAATTCATGGAGGAAAGTAACGTAAAGAAATAAATTAAACAATGATTAACAGGTAACATTTAATTGTAAAAAATGTATTAAAGTGTTAAAGTTCAGATTTTGCTACTATGAGATGTGTTAGCTCATTCTCAACAATGGAGTAGGGGAGGTAACCTATGCAAGGAAACTAATACCTTGACACAGAGAGTTGTAAATAAGAATAAATGCATCTAGAAAGCACCCGGCAACATAACATTTGATAAATGTAAGATTATATGTTACAAAAAGAATAATACAATAATACATTCATAATTTTTATGTCAGGTCAGGCGAAAAGAATCCATACAGGCTGGTACAGATCAAGAAAAATGAAGAACTGCGGAATGCAGTGTTCACAGAACACAAGAAAACATCTCCCATGTGTGATGGGAGCCTAGAATGGGAGACATCATTAAAAAGTCTAATGCACTTGCAAATCTGATGCCAGGAAAAAACATTGAATGCGAGAGGATGAGAAACAATTCTGCGACAGACCTGAGACAGCGTTGTTATGCAGAGTTTAATGCTGCCTTTCAGAAATAATGTCGGGACACTTCTGTGATAATGAGGGCCATGTCTAAAGCAGTAAATGCCATATAAAGTGCTCTGTTATCAGGGTGGTGATTCCCTTTGCAAGACAAAGTAATATGTTTGCACTGGTGAAAATGAAACAATGACAGTTAAAAGCTCATAGTTGCCTGGCACATTTAGAATAGTAAACTATACACACACCAAATCACTTATACGAACTCTAGTTAGCTACCGGAAAAAGAAAGCATACAAACATAATAGATGTACAAAGAGAGCACTTTTATTCAGACTCTGTGAGAAATATCAGGAGATGAATTATGCAAAAGGATGATTTTTATGTAATATTAGAAAGAAACTCAGAGCTAAATATGACAAGAGAAATAAAGATTTACCTTGAATAAGATCCATTATATTCAACATATGGGTTTATGGCATTTTGTTCATAGTCCCATATCTTTACAGTGATCTCTCTCTCTCTCTCTCTCTCTCTCTCTCTCTCTCTCTCTCTCTCTCAATCGAGTAGTGTTCCAAAACTGAATGGTCAACGTTCACACAAATTTTTCATGACATAAGGGACTAACATTAAGAGACTGATTTTTCTCATAGTCTAAATCATGTGTAATTTTTATTTTTATCATATATGAAAGTCTGTATGTAGCTAAATAGGAAATATTGCCATCAACCCATCTCAGTTTATGTTTCTTATAGCCAGATTGATCAGGTTTCCCAATCCAAATTACATAACCATGCTTGCTTTCTATAATTCTTTGCTTTTCAACTAGTATCTGCTCTAAAATACTCCAAAATGATCTATTTAACTATTATTACTCTTAAATCAATCAATTATACTGAAACGGATGCTGAGATGTACGTGATTGTCATGGATACACACTAACCCCGCCGCTAAAGGGATTGGACCAAAAATTAATTTCCAATAGAACCTAATGTTAATATATTAAAAAATAAAATAATAAGTTCTTCGTTAGCTAGGCATACAAACCACACATGATTCCGTTCATGAGAGTTAGCCAATTTTGTTTCAGCCTTAAAAAACAGATGCTTCGCAGCATGTTTTCGAGTCTTATGATTCTATACAGGATATCAGAATACAAGTAAATATTTTGTTGTCAGCTATAGTACATGGATTGAAATTTGTGAAATTAATAACGGAACAAAATTTTACACATGTAGTACCCAATATGCACATCTCAAAATATTTAGCACTTTTTTTTATTTCACCACCAGTAGACTGGTTCCCTGGCTGTAAAATAATTAGTGGTCCGATACCTAGATTGTTTGTGCACATACTATCAGGGACATAATCTTCTAAAAGAGAGCAGACAAGCATACAGTGCGTGCATAATATAGGACGATGTCAGGAACATTTAGTAATCGTTACTAATTTAAAGCCATGTAGAATCCATAAACTTTGTCCCTTCCAGGAGGAGATATATAATTTTCTTTATCATTTCTGTTGACGTGGGGTCCCATGTTTGTAAAAGAGTCGCAGTCATTTGCAGTAAGATATTTTCGTGAAAGTTTGACTAATGCCTTTTTAATACTTTTTAAGATACGTACTGGCATTCCTGTGGGGTTGTCAAACAACACAGGCACACACACATGAAGTCCAAACTGCGTATAACAACTACTCAAGGACCACTTTCAAGCACTTTTTCTTGCATGAAAGTTGGTGTTATTATAAGGTCACATTGGTTTGTTGATCGGATATTTGCGTGAAAGTTCGACCAAGAGAATACTTATTAGCCTCTTTGAAGACCTTATTGGAATACAAAATCAAAATTGTGTATAACGAATTTTAAAGGGACCAACTAAAAACGGTCGATATGGTCCTAAATTTCAATTGTTGAGTAAAAATGTTGCTGTTTGATGAGAACTTTACAATGCTTACAGAGTCAGTTAGAATTTGGCTTGTATGAAACCGGAGTAGAACTTTTGTAATTCTGTTTTTCTATTTTACCAATTCACTGGCATCAAATTTTGCTGAAAAATATTCAATGTCAAGCGAGACAGATTGTGGTTATTCATTCAACGGGTTTGTTGCAAAAATTACCAAGCCTATATTTCGTACACTGACCGACTCAAGGTCAGTTCTTTCGATTTGTTACAGATTTTGTTTATCGTCAGGTGAATGAAAATATGAGCTAGGAGCTGTGTTAAATTGAACACAGTGTTAAGCTTAAGGTAGAATTATGGCATACTGAAGTTAAGATTTCTTGTAAGGTTGCAACATTTTCTTTTCAAGTTTTGAAACGGCATATCAAATGTCAGTCTATTTCGTGACACGTGAAACTTGCTATAGAACGTTTTGCCAAACCCAACGATTGACATGGCGCGAAGCTGTGATTTTCTTGTAAAGTTATGAGCTTATGTTTTATTGAAAACGGTAAAACTATACACATCGTACAGGGAGTGTTTGTACTTGTTAAGAAAAGATTTTTGTAACCTGTTAACTTTCTTTCTCTCTCTCTCTCTCTCTCTCTCTTACGGTGGGCAGCTACGGCAACATGGAGTTGCACTACAGCAACATGGATGTGGACAAGGTTTAAGGCAGTTACAACTGATGCTGTGATGGCCGTATTTTTTCAGAACCCAAACGGCTCCTTTACAGAGTCTGCCTAGATCTCATGAAAAAGATATACCACTCAGATAATTGCCAAATGAAAGAAAAACCAAATCCCTCCAGAGGTCGTGTATTGTATTTTTGGATGACTATCTGTGAATCTCTGACCAAAGGTGTCATCTGTTGTGACCCTTCAATCTTTACAGATTTAAACTGCATGAGTGTATTCTCTTAGGTAGACGGGTATATAGGGAGAGAAGTAACTCACCTTTCCCAGGAGAAAGCAGAAACTGAGCGACGACTGCGTTCTGTGCCGACACATACGATGAGAGAAATGTTGGCAGAAGTTCATCTTGGATATTTTCAATAGGACTTGAGTCATTCTGGTCCAATACCAACTACCGCCATTGGACAGTTAGAGTCAAAATCAGTCAAGAAACAAAGTCGTTCTGCAGCCCCTGAAGGCTTTTTTCACATTCGAACTACAGAAAGAGCGACATCCAGAAAATTTAGAACAACGGCTAACACGTACACAGTCAAATTTAAAGACTTCGAGTATCAAGTTTTGGCAGAGAAAGCGTTACGGACTTTTTTGACTTAATGCGAGAGAAAATGAAATGACAGTGTCAAGCTAAAGATCAAGATCGTTTGAGACTGTCGATGTCTCACTGCAGTTTCAAATCTCCAGTATAGATCGAGTTTACTACACCTGCAGAATTAACTTCTTCCAAAATCCTTGCCAAAATTCAACACGTTCAGCAATCTAAATGATGAGTTTGACATAACCGATGGAAAAGATACTATTTACATGACACACTTTTTACCTCCAAGAGGAAGCGGACGACGCAAAGTTTTATTAATGGATCAACTTCGCACTACCAAACGAAGTATCATCCAGAGTAACAACCATCAAAATCAGATGTGCTTAGAATCAAAATGATCATGGAAGGCATTAGACAATCGGACAGATCCAAAAAAGGAAGTAAAGCAGAAATTCCTTTGGAAGAAGTAGACATTGTCAAAGAGACCGTGCGTAGAGTTCCTAAAATGCAAAAGCTTAAAGACTAGCTGTCTCCTCGTTATACGTTGAAAGTGTACCTTCAATTTGTTTGTGGTGATCTCTTGTTTCGAGGCCCGGATTTCCCCGGGCAGAAAATACTCCATATTTACCATCACCAAGATAATTTCGATGCTGTTACTACCATCGCACGATTTCTCGGGTACGAATTATTTTTGCGACAAATGTGACCATGCATTTACCAATCGGGAGCCTAATATTCATTGGGAAGAAAGATGCCGTGGCTGTTTCCCCTCCAGACTTTGCATTCTTGAAGGACAAAGGAGGATTCGATGCTCTAGTTGCAAGCAAAGACATTTGTCAGTTCAGCATGTTACGAGCAACATCGCACGAAACAATTTTAACAAGAAAAAGATGCTTGTGAATTATTCAGCGTGTTCCACTTGTGGACAGGATATTCGGACAAACAACAAAAGTTTTACGTTTGTGCGGGAAAAAAAGATGTCGTTTTGGGAATAAGTAGTTGTGTTAGATTTAACGATATGACAACGAACTCGATGAAGTATTGAATAATGACCATAACAAGAAAAGAAATAGGTCCATGGTGTGGATTTTGTCTTTTTGTACTTTAATGTTCTCAATAGACTGGAATTTATATTCCTAACTTTTGTGTCGCTCATCGCGGTTGCGACAAGTGCATTGAGGAACCAATCCATTGGATTCCAAGGAGCTGCGTACGAACTGTGGGTCAGACGGTAAAGAAGTCCCCAGGTATTCATTTTCACCGGTAATGATAAGTAATGAGTTCACACGTTTTGTTTGAAACGATCCGTCAAGTATGCCAATGAACGGAAAGTCTCGGTACTCTGTTGCAAGAGGGCTTAGATACGTTTCGCCTCCTTCAAGATCTCTTCTTCTGAGATGAGACCCATGCTTCTTTCATATACTCTTCCAATTTTTCTTTTTGACTTCTTTAAACCTTTATCGTGTTGCGCTCGACTAGGATGATCCATTGGACAACCGTAACAATGTTTTCTGGCCAGGAGTGCAATTGTTTCAGCCAAAGGGCAAGCAAAACAGGAGACTAAGTTTTGTTCGTGTTCTGGCAATCGTGACATCATGACTCTATCTTTCTCTTGTTCACTCGTGGTTTGTGCCTGCTGTTCTGGATATACGGCATCATCCTCATCTATTTTCTTAACAAGCACGGATGCAATTAGTTTGGCCGTTTAAAAAAAATAAAACCAAAACAAACCCAACAACAACAGAAACATAAAATAGTACAACCTTACAGTAAAACCTTCACGACAAAATTCTGACTTCTTTTGACAAATGTAGCTCTGGTCTCAATAGCTCCTAAGTCATATTTCATTCATCGTACAATAAACATTATGTAATGAAATGAAGTGACATTGGATAAGGTCAGTCAGTGGAATAAAATCTAAGGTGACTAGAGTCATCCTGCATTTTTACAGACAGAAACATATTTTCTTAACAAGTACAAAATATCCCATGTGCTATGTACTTCAGTTCTGCCATTTTCAAACTCAAACAGAAAATTTTACTTTTTCTCTCTGTCAGTCTGTGGTTTGGCACAAAATATTCTATACAAAGTTTAAAGGTAATCCTTCCACCGGTATATAACAATAGAACAGGAATTACCCTAAACAAGCTAAATAAAGAATCATATCTAGGAATTTGTATTGGGTAAGCAAAGATCAGACAGCGTGTTCTAAATATAGGATAGAAAAATCGTTAATTTGTAATAAACTGACTGAAAGAACGAAATCTGACGCATAAAGGCATTAGTGTTGCAACACACTTTCTGCCAATATGTTTATCAGGCGAACAATTGGGCATCAGTTTAGTGAAAGAATTAAAATCTACGATTGCAAAAAAAAAAAAAAAAAAAAAAAAACGAATATAGAATTATAAATTCTAAACTCCCCTTGGCTCTATGTGGGATTTATAATGGATATATTTGTGTTTGGATCGTAAAAGTAAGATAATGTCTGTTCGTAATTATGTGTTTCTTCTTCTCTCCATCCTTGTGTGTGTGTTTGTATGTATGTGTGTGTGTGTGTGCGCGCGCGCGCGTGTGTGTGTCTGTGCATTCAATTTGTTAAATTTCCGCTAAAGGCCAGATAATCGCACCATGTTAAATTTCCGTTGTACCCCCAGTGCCATTCCCATGTTAAATTCCCATTGTTCCTATAGTGTAATTTTTGTCCGTGTTCACTTCCTCTTGTACCCTGAGTGACATTCCCATTTTAAATTTCCTTGCACCCAGAGTTACAATCCTATGTTAAATTCCCGTTAGAGGCCAGAGTGACATTTTTGAGGCTAGAGTGACATATTTGAAACCAAATATCATGGCTTCAATTTTAAATGTCCTTTAGTTGTCAAACAGACCCATACTATTACAATGTCACATTTTCCACCAGACAAACCCATAATATTAAACTATTTTTAACATAGTATTTCTCATCTTGTCCCCTGAATGTCATTTTTTAGAATTTCAATAAGTTTAACATTAGGTAATGTAAATTCCCATAGACACCCCAAGTGACACACTTTACTACTGAGGTACTTTCGTCTACGAATATGCAAAAATCAAAGATACATGTGTTTTGTAAAATCGACTATATATATATATATATATATATATATATATATATATATATATATATATATATATATATATATATATATATATATATATATATATAAGCTCCTATCATATGTGATCTCATATGCTAGGCAAATACTTGAACAGCGAGCATTACAGATCATCACTGAAACCAGAGCTACTACACCAACATCTTCATAGAAAACACTATTTTAAAAAAATCCCGCCACGCATAACTTATAGTTTCGTTTAAAGAGCAGGTGATTAGAGGTTTGTTGGGGCGGGTGCATGGGGAGGGGATGAATCCAAAGTAACACATCTAAACAAACAACAAAAATTACGTCAAGAGGCTTCTTAAATTGAGGGTTAGTAAATTAAAAAGAAAAATAATACATTTTGTAATATTTTCAGATCACTTATGTTAAGGCAAATATGATCGTTGCGAATTTATTGGACTCTATTTATAATTCATCATTAGCGATATTTAAATTTATTTGTACGCATATTTTTAAAACAATCTCCATTTTCTTGGGATCAAACATGTCTATCACAGCAGATAAATTTTGAAGATTTTTATATTAAGATCGAACTTTACATTCTTTCACAGTTTATATATATATATATATATATATATATATATATATATATATATATATATATATATATATATATATATATATATATATCGAACGGTAAAAATTAGTATTAACATTATTATTAGGTTTCTTTTTAACTATAAGAGGCGCTTTCGATTGTCTTTGAATCTCTGTCAAAGGCAATTACAAAGCAGAGACAAACAAAACAACAATAGAAACAAAAGAAAACTTTGTATGTACAAAACGTTACATGAATATATATATATGATAGTTATATATCTGATAGAAGTATTATTGCAAGTGGACTCTGTAGGTAGTGCTAACAGTGAAGGAGGAAACACCTATCAGGTTCACCAAGAACGTGTTCATCCCCATTATTTTTCTGTCAGTAAATCGTATATTGAAAGTGTGAGCATTGGTATAAAAGGATACATTGGACAAAATATTCTATTCACCTCAGAAAAGTCGATTGCGTTGTAGCTCAGCTATCTCGTGTACCAAGGAGTAAGTCGGCAAGAAGAATGTTCGAATCGGTCTTTCGTACTGTGGCACCTTGTAATCTATTGTCTCCCAAGGACTGCATGCTTTATAAAATGCTGCCGTGATGCAAGGGAAAGAATTCATCCAAAATGTGCTCATCCCAAAGAAAGTGTTACTGAATGCTGGAAAAAATGTGTTGTTCCACTCAGAAAAAGATCTCTTTGAACCCTCTTCAAAACCACAGGTCCATTTGACATTAAAGTAAAAATACCTGTTATATATGTCAAGAGAAAGGACATTGGGCTCCATAATGTCACTTCATTATAGAAAAGGAACCCCTTATCCTAAAAAAGGAGAACAGAAGTCCTGAAAAAAAAATGTAAAGACGAATGTTTTGTGTGTCAAAAACAAAGACATTGGTCTTCAGAGTGTCCAGAACGTCAAATGAAAGGGGAATAAAGAAGAGTTTTCAGACGAAGAAGAAGAAGAAGAAGACGAAGAAGAACTAATTTTCTCTAAGCTATCAAAGCAAGACACTCAGAATAAATAAATGTAGTTTTGTGATTTGCTTGAAATTTCATTACTTGAATCAAAATATTCTTTCTTTAGTTTTCTTTCTCTCTTTTTTTTCTTTCTTTCTTTCTTTCTTTCTTTCTTTCTTTCTTTCTTTCTTTCTTTCTGTATTTATTATTATTATTATTATTATTATTATTATTATTATTATTATTATTATTATTATTGTTGTTGTTGTTCATAGGATATAGATACACACATATAGTTTTGGGGGATTTTTTTTGTTTGATTTGGCAATGATTGACTAGTATCTCTTTTCTGAGAGATATGGGTGGCACTAAAAGAAGCTGTTGCTTTGAAGAAAACAAACTCCTGTAAAAAGTCATGGATCTTCCAACATCAACTGCAACTGTCTTAAACCTTTACTTCGTCTGAATCCAATGCCGCTGCCGTCGTTGCTATCCTTGTTCTAATTGCTGAAGCTGATGTTGTCGTTGTTGATGATGATGATGATGATGGCTTGGAATTATTAGAAGCAAGGCAGACTTATTTCTCCTCGACTTTGCCAAAGATGCTTCGGATAGCCGTCTCATCTCTTTAAGGTCATCAAGAATTTATGTATGTAAGAATGTGTATTAGTAATCATCATATACACCCATTCTTTACTCTGAACTGTTTTGTTTGTAAAAGCGAGTGTTGGATCATAAAAATATGTATTTGTTTATAAAAGTGAGTGTTGGATGATAAAAATATGTATTTGTTTGTAAAAGTGAGTGTTGGATGATAATAATATGTATTTGTTTGTAAAAGTGAGTGTTAGATGATAATAATATGTATTTGTTTGTAAAAGTGAGTGTTGGATGATAATAATATGTATTTGTTTGTAAAAGTGAGTGTTGGATGATAATAATATGTATTTGTTTGTAAAAGTGAGTGTTGGATGATAATAATATGTATTTGTTTGTAAAAGTGAGTGTTGGATGATAATAATATGTATTTGTTTGTAAAAGTGAGTGTTGGATGATAATAATATGTATTTGTTTGTAAAAGTGAGTGTTGGATGATAAAAATATGTATTTGTTTGTAAAAGTGAGTGTTGGATGATAATAATATGTATTTGTTTGTAAGGAGGAGTTTTAATGATCCTACCCATTGAACATCTCCTTTCGCATGCTTTGTATGTAAGTGTATGGTTGCTGGATTGTAAATAACGTGTGTTTAATTGTAATTATGTGTGATAGTACTATTTAAGGTTTAACATACACTTTTACTGACTAACACGCCGTCTGACTGACCAACCCCTATAATATCCTCTGTACAACACACGCATCTACTAACCAACACCCGCACCTACTAAGCAACACGTCGTTTGAATGACCAACAGCTAGTCATCCACTGGCCAACAACTACATTTACTAACGAACACGCCGTTTTGACTGATCAACATCACACTTATTAACCAACGAAAAGTATGGGAGTGCTCACACATGCACTAACATATTATCGCCCCTGAAAAGGGAAGGAGTGCTCACACATACATAAAACACCCATAAAATGGGTAGGAGTGTTCACACAATATACACACAAACATACTTATATATTACCACACACAAGAGAGTAGGAGTGCTTACATTACACACAAAGATCTATGGGGGTTTATGTTTTAGTTGTTACATACAAATACAATGACATACACGCATAAAACACAAACACAACAGTTTGAGTAGTATCTCTTTTTGGTGGTCGCAACTCCCAGGCCGGGTTCCACAGGTAGAGCATCTCTGGCTCCATTTGACTCCACCCCAAGGATTAACAGACAAGGAGAGCTTAAAGTGAGGTTGATTAGTTTTACTTTAACAGTCCTCGTACCTGGGATGAGGCGCTCCTACTCCTCTTCACGCTGCTGCTTCTGCTGCCCTTCATGTGCTACCCTTCACTGCTGGAACAGCCGCCACTACTCATCTCTGTTCCAGTTTTATTCTCTTCTCTTCTCCCATGCCCTCTTTTCTTTCTCCATTTCGTCGTGCATCACATCTGTCAGGAGTCTTTTATTCATGCTAAAATTTTTCCAGTCTCTCCATATTCAACAATGACTTATTGAGTCTTCCGCTTATGCTCTAACTCATTTTCTTTGTTCTCGAGTCGACAATGGATGGCAAGACTGACGTAGGCACCGCTTTATATGCTTTAAGCGTGAAAATGAAGGAAAACATCACTAGATGTTGTACGCAGATAGAAATGACACCATTCGTTCTAAAAAAGCTACAGATAAGATTGAGAGAGAGAGAGAGAGAAAGTGAAAAAGTATGTTAAAGAATTTTTTGCAGAAAACAAACCGACACCATTTTATTTTTCTTCTAAATCAACATTTTTTAAATAAAAAATGCAGAGGGAGGATTAAGGGCAGTCCATTCCTTTTTATGTACAAACACCAAATAATTGTTAAACATGAACGTATTTGCAAGGTTGACAAGGTTCTGGAGTAAGATTACACTTCCAATGATCTAGTTCAGTGTCATTTTGCTATCGATGGGCACTACGTTTTGAACCTAAATATATCCATCATGACCACCAAACCACATTTCTAATACTGCATTGTTTCTAGAGAAATCAGGTTCAAAACAAGTCAGTAAATGTTCTAATGGGAATCAAAGACTGCGTTGATGAAGAAAATATACACAATATTGTCCACACACCATCAAATCCGATCTTCATAATCTGACATTATTCAATTGAGTGGATATAGCATTTCTTCCCACAAGTCATGATATCGTCTTCGAGAGGAGGTAACTCATAGGATCAAAATACTCCACGCTGTGGTCGTCAGGAAAGTGAACGGCTACCCAGTGGGTTCCTGGTCGATGACTCTCGTCCGTATTGAGTACATAATCTCAAACGTATTTAGGTTTTCGATGAAGAACTTCATCTTTAGAACACACCACCGTATTCCAAGGAGCTGTGTACAAACTGTGACTCGTTAGGTAATGAAGATCCCAGGTATTCAGTTTTACAGATAATGATAAGCAAAGATTTCACACTTGACCTTTTCTTTAAAGTGGGTCGAAGAAAGAGAAGTGCGTTTCTTCTCAAAGGAAGTCAACGGAGGCAGAGAATGGTAATTCTTTCAAGATCGTCTCTTTTGTGATGAGTGTGCATGCTTCTTCTAGATATTCTTCCAACTTTTCTTCTTGAATCACCATCAAGCACCATTTTGTTGCACTTGACTAGGCTGGTCGATTTACAACAATAACAATGTTCTCTGATCAGAAGTGTGATTCTTTTAGCCAAAACAGGAGCAAAACAGGAGGCTAAGTGTTTTTCTTATTCTGGCCATAATGACATCATGACTGTATCTTTATCTTCTTCTCTACTTTCTGTTGGGGTCTGTGTCTGCTGTAGCTTCTGTTCTGGATCGAAAACATGATGCTTCGCCAATGTCCATAACTTCGTGTTCCATGGTTTGTTTTAATAGTTTTGATTTCCAGGGTATTATCAAATTCTGCATACAAAATTACGTTCACAGTGTTCGCGAGGGTCAATGTACACTGAAAGTTCTACACGGAGTTGGTCTGATTTGATAGGGTGAAAATGTCCCTGCTCGCTGCCTTGGTCTCGAGTGAAACCAAATCCCCACAATGCATATCCTCCTGTAAAATAGAGGTACAAAATGCCGTGGTTACTGTTGGTTCTTAATTGTCCTTTGGTTTCAAACAGAGTCAAGTGAGATCTTAAGTAATTCTTCTAGGAAAAGTTAGGTTCAAAGGGTCTTGTGCGCAACGTCTGGCCGTCTCGGGTCACATCTACCTTGGACACGTTGAAGTGTTTGAACTCGAAAGGGTTTTGATCAATAGTTCCGTTGAGGTCAGCATTGCTGACAACGCCAATGAACAAAGGTTAGGGGGTTGACCTTGGAAGACATGATCTTCGATTTTGGAACGGATTCCAGAATTAATGGTGAAGATTTTGGCAGCCACTCGTCGTAGAGGTTACTAGGCTGTCGTTCGGATCAGAGATTGACTGATGTCGTTTCACACTTTAATTAAAACTTCCACTCATCGTACATAGAGACTGACTTCGTCGATATTAGTTTTGCAATCGTTAGCGTTTGCCATTAAATGGAACACGGTACTACTTCGATTCAGTCTCAGACGAACATCCACACCATTCAACAAATACTTGTCGTCCAACCACATGTCCAAGTGCAAACGATCCATCATTTCTAAACTACGTCCTTGTTTGATATTTTTTGTCGATCATTAAATTCAACACTGCGAGGATCGTCATCTTCTGTCAACTCTATGCCATTAAAGGTATTCAATGTGTCAGGTTTACACTCCATCAGTGCATCGAGGAGTGTCTTTTTGGCTTCTTTTAAGTAAGTAGAGGAGATTTGCTAGGTAATCTTGGTAAGGGTAAGTGTCCATCCTGCTGCTTGCTAGTTTGTTGTTCAAATACAAATCCACTTCGCTGAACAATGAATGCATGAAATCGTTGACTGGAGCAACTCCGGCGTCAGTTCATGCATTATTGGTATTGTCGATTTTGAGAAGTTTGACTTTCAGGTACAAACAAATGTTTTTCAGATCGATGTCATCTTTGGTTTGTCCTTTGATTTAAAACTCGATAGGAGCCCAGGTGGTCAAAGACGACACAGAATAAAATTATGCCCACTGGGATTCTTGCATCGTAATCATCGTCGGTAGCATGGCGAACAGATCGAGTTATGTCTTGAAACATGTGCAAGAATATCGGTGCATCATTTTGTTGGTTATCAAACACGTCCAACTATCTGACCGTTCTTCTTTTCTTGTTCTTCTTCTGGTCGTGTCTAGGTCGGAAGTATTTTCGACGTCTCTTTCTGCCCTGTTCTTGTTGTGGCGTGGAGGAGTAATCAATACCTTTGACAGGAGCGTAAAGTTAATTTATAGTGGTGCCTCGGGGAATAAGGAGTTCTTTTTCTGCCTGGATCTACACATTTTGTCCTCCCTTCAATAGGTCTTTTATAGAACTTTGTTAGTCGATGAGCACGTTTTGGAGAAAGTCTTTTCCTTGCGTCAAGGCCGCATGTTTTACATCACGCAATCCCCGAGTCCTTGATCCTTGAGACGATGAGAAGGTTGATGGTACTCGATCAGTAGACGTCTGTTGATTTTATTCAGTACGTTGCCAAACTGATCGTTGAAAATAGTTGAAATCGTTCAACGAGATGTCAAACATTAAAATAATATCCTGCATGAATTCTCGTGTCATATATATCCAATCGGGGCTTTAGCTTTCGCTGATATGTTTGTTTCCTAATAGCCAGGATAGTTTTTCTCCAAAAGTTCTTGGACTTGTTGTTTGAGTATTTCTACGACATAAATGGCTTGATCTGCGGAAATATTCAAGACTTGAGTAGTTCAATTGCATGACTTGAGGTAATGTAGCCGTGTAAATGTATCAAAACAAAGTGAACGTCGTGTTCAGAGAAATTGTGAGCATTGACTGTAGCGTATTGATGACACTTCCGGTAACGATTCACCTCCTCCTCCTCGAGGTGTGGTCCATGGGGTCTAAAACCAACACAGCGAAATCAGAAAGAGTATGTGAGCTACTAAATATCTATTCACGTCTTCCTACAATTCTGACAGTGATGAAATAAAGGTTCCTAAATACAGTCGTGGCAAGCGCCATGAGGTACACAAAAGTTAGGTTTCTGAATCCCGATCTTTTGAGAACATTCAAAGTCAAAAAAGATCAAATCAACACAATGGTCTCTCTTTTGCTTCTCTTTCTTGTTCTGGTCATTCAATAATTCCTGGTGTTTGTTGTCATATCTCTCAATGGAACATTGATGATCGAACTCTTCGACTTGGACACGAATACTACATCATTTCTTTCCTGCATAAAAGTGTGACTTTTTTGTTATTGGTACGAACATGTTGTCCCTGGACATTTCTGTTGTCCAAATTGTTTCAAAATATGTCGCTCGTAACACGAATGTTCGTCTGCAAGTAGTAACATCCAATCAAGTTTTGTCCTTCCGGAACACAAGGTCGTGATGCTAAACAGCCACGACATCTCTCCACACAGTAAATATGTTGCTCCCGATTGCTAAATCCTTGATCACATTTGTCGAAATGGTGATTGTATCCAAGAAATCCTTTGATACCAGTAATAACATCAAATTTATTTTGGTGATGATAGACGTGAATGTGTTTTCCCTCTGGAAACTCGACATTCGAAACAGGAAATCTCTACGAGAGACTTGAGTGTAAACTTGCGAGCACATATTGAATTTTTTTGCATTTCAGGAACTCCACACACGGTTTCTTTCAAAATTCATGATTGTTCCAAAAGAATTTCTACTTCTTTAGCTGTGACCGATTCTTTAATACGTGCCCATACTAGTTTGCATTCCGGTGTATCCGTTTTCTCTGTATAAGCTCGAGCCACCACGATGGCGCGGGCTAACGACATTTGATCTTTGTCGTTGTTAATCTGGACGATACCCGTTTTGGTAGTCGGGATCTGATCTACCAATAAAACTTTGCGTTTTCCGCCGCCTGAAGGAGGTGAACTGTATTTCATATTAAGGGTGGTTTTTCCATCGAGCATGTCAAACTCATTGTTTGGCATATACATGCATAGGAAAGCGTTTTCTTTGTAATTTCAACGGAAAGTTCTCTGCCCCAAGAGAAACAGATGAGCTGGGCATAGACGTAGGTAAAACTACAGCATGTATTTACATGTAGCAACTCTCCTTTCCAATACATATGGTTGTAAAAATGCAATGGCATAATGCGCAGACAGATCAAGGTAAAGTACTTTTGAATTCAAGTACATATTATAAAAAACAAACGATCTGCATCGACTTTAATCTGCCAGCGCATTACACCACGGCAAATCTGGGTCTACGCAAGCGATATCAGTATAAAGACTTTTGATAATCTGAAAATAGATTAACGCTGTGAAGTTTTACTTTCTACAAACAAAAGTTGGTAAATATTGTGAAGGTTGATCTGTTTATGTGTTTAAATTTCCATTAAAATATTGTGTCCTGATTTCACACAACGGCTCCATGAGTGCTATTTATTGTCATTCAACGATACTAAATTGTATTTGAGAATATATTTGTAAAAAGCATTGCGGGAATGAACTTTTGGAGGATGGTCAGTATTTGCACTGTTTTGTATCTAGTGTTAAGCAACATGGGTACCAAACCCAAAGGCGTAGCCTGAAATTAATTAAGACGTTGAGGTGGGTGTTGATGGAGAGATGTGATGATACTTCACATAGAAGTTAGCAGAGTGACAACAATACATATACAGGAAATCCGCAAATTCTGCACCCCACAAATCCACAAATAAAAATCAAAATCTTCGCTGCTCAAATTCGATCTCAGTTAGCGTTCGTATTTTTTTCTTCCTTAGGTCATAACACATTTACAATCATCAACGTAAGGTCAATCATTGTCTCATGCTCACTTTAAAACTATTCATTTTCAAAAGAAGACGGAGAATATTATTAAGTTAAATAAATGTTCACAAAATGACGAGAAGTTTGCCCATTCCGCCGTAAAGCCGCAAACGCGGTGAAACATTCGTTGTTTTCTAAAATCCGCATGTGAACTCAACCTCAGTTAGCGACATCTTTTTACTAGTTGGTGTATCCCCTTCCAGTAATGTACTCTGCCTTTTAAATTAATATGCTATTTTCTCCATCCGGATTTAGCGTAGTATCGGTTGCACATGTCAAAAAGTACAACCGTACCACCTACTTGTTCACTATACCGCGTTTCAGAGCGGGCTGAATTATCCTAGTTAAAACTAATCACAAGTTTGGACAAGTGATGCGTGCCCCTATTAAAATGATTTAAGAGTCTAGGTGTATTTACATCGGCTTCTGTTGCGGAGCAACCACGACAAAGGGATATACAGTTTGCTTCATGGTTCGATTTCAACTGACATGAATAGTTAGAGTCTACAAGCCATCCCTATGTACTGTACTGTGCCGCCGCAAATGACAATGATACATTGAATAGCAGGTAAGAGCGTCTTCTCAGTATTTGTAAAAACAATATATGTGAATTAATATCTCACCTGTGAAAAGGTTATTTTTTTTAAATATTTTTTTCTTTATTAAACAAGCATAAACTGTATGTTCCTTTAGCCATCTTGTGACGCTGAGGTGGCCTTGACCTACCTTTAAAACAAAAATAGATCTTGTCACATCTGTGATCCATCTTACGTTCTTTAGACACATTCAGTACGTAAGACTTCTAATGCAGAATTACTTTTAATGTTCTTTGTTAGTCTACAATGTGGTCTTTGAGATGAATTTATTCAAGTGTTGTTGATGGTTAAAGATATAATCAAATTATAGTTAGATATTGAGCAAAACTATTTTCTAATTTTGGAGAATAATTGCAGCAATAAGAATCCAATAACGAGGAAAAGTTAGTTACGGGGCATTTAAAACAAAGTAGTCATGCTTGTGGCATAAAACAGATATTTCTACTGAGATAAAAATACTCTTCTGCTGTTGTTTGTATGGAATCATAGAATGATTCTTCATTACCAAAAGTTTACTCTCGTGCACCTTACAAGTTATTCTTATTTTACTTTAGTTTTGGTCATTTTCATGTTCTATTCTACATTATTTGGTTTTATTTTGTTTTCTTTTATTTATTTATTTTGCATTTTTAAAAACAATCTCCTTTATAATGGGTTTTAAAAAGAAATGGATCTATTTCAGACAATGTTGTGGCTGAAAGTAAAAAAGATGATAGAATAGAGAGTAACTTTAAAAAAAAACAAAAGACAGGTATGCATCGGAAGGTAAGCATAAAAGGAAAGAAATAAAATTTTATTTAAAAACTAAAGATATACAAAATACAAAGAATACTGCAAGCTGTATATATATATATATAATTACTAATTTAGTCTCGAAATGTGTTCGTTCATTTGTTCATTGATTGATTCATTCGTTTATTTCTTTTTTCTGTCTTTTTTTCATAAATTAATTGATTGATTGTTGTTTTCTTTATAAAACATGTCCTATTTAAAAAAGAAAAAAAAGAAAGATAAAAACGAGGTAATTAATCATCATTTTACTTTGATAATACAAAAGGCTGCATTACAGACTGCAGAGCAAGTAAAAGTTAAAGAACATTAAATAATAATTATTAACATTTATTATTCCATTCCATTTTCTTTTTATCGAACAATATATTTTGTCCCTTGATACTTGATAAACAAGGTGGAATACTAATTGTCTCAAGATCTTTAATTAACAGTATGATTAAAGCAGCAGGTTAATGTTATTGGTGCGGCTCTCTGCAGAGAACATATATTTTGTTAATGTATAATTACCTCTAAAAATGGAAAGTAAAGATTACATTGAACATGAATAAGAAAAGTCAGTTTTTTGATCATGTGCAACCATAAACCTAGTATTAACAACGATCTTGTCATTTCAGTCGGGTAAGCCAAATTGCTAATGGTTAGTTGTAGAGCGTTTGATTTCAGTACGGTTGGCTGACTTTCTCTTGATAGTATACATACTCTTCGCTAATCTGATATATCCAACAATGTGCACCATCGGTTTGAGTGGATTCTCATCTGTCAAGAAATTATGTTCATATTAGATCTTTCGGAGTAAAACGTACGCAAACACACAGACGAAAAACCCGTTTAAATTAAATTTAGTACATGCACACTCTTATTGTGGATAAGTTGAGAAAGTATCTATGTAGCGAAGACCTCTGTCTGTCTATCTTCTCTAACGTTCTACTGTTCTATCAGAATGCCTATTGCGAAAATACTCAATGTGCTAAGAGAGGAAATTCAGTATAGTTATATTTCTATATATCTTTTGAGGAAAATACTAAATGTGCTTAGCGATGTGATTCAAGATAGTTGTCTCTCTACCTATCTACTTTTCTATCTAACTATTTATTTGAATGTCTGTTGCAAATTTGGTGCTGTGGGAGGCGATTCAAAATGGTTATCTATCTATCTATCTATCTATCTATCTATCTACCTGAAATGTCTATCTCAAGAATACTCAACCTGCCGAAGGAGACAATTGAAGATAGTTGTCTATCGATCTACCTATCTGTCTATCCGTCTATTTGTCTGTCTGTCTGACTATCTGTTGCAAACACAATTGGTGTGTTGAGGAAGACAATTCAAGATACATATCTATCTATCTTGTTTATTTTCAAATATGATTTTGCGGTATGGTAGTGAACTCTATATAAGTTGTTTGCTCGACAGTTAGAACAAACTAGTTGCATTACTTGATTACGGCAATGTTGGTATGTACATTTGTAGACGAAAACATAAATCAGATGCTGTGACAGATGCATTATGTCTACTGTAGAGTTCACATTATTTGGAGATCTGTCGAACTAAAATCATTTTCTTGTGCGTCTTGTTCGATGTTGATTTGACGCTAATCGGAAAACGGAGATTTAGTGGTGAATTTTAAATGTTAAAAAATAGGAATGAGTTTCAAATCTTGCAACGCGCTTGTTCTTCGGTCCGTTCGTCCATGAATCAGTCAGTCGTTGTGTCTGTTTCTATGTATGTATGTATGTATGTATGTATGTATGTATGTATGTATGTATGTATGTATGTATGTATGTATGTATGTATGTATGTCAACACGGGAGTAAACTGAAGTGAGGAAAAAGAACAGTTTCCTGTCTTGTTCAGTTATTTAAGTCTTAGTGTTCGAAGAAACGTTTTCAGTTCGATGAATAAAACTGCTGGAGGAAAACATAAACAATGTTTCAGTCACATCGTATGTCTTAAATCCTACATGGGGAATGTTAGCACTTTTGTTATCTATCGACTCACTGTTGAGGGTAGGTGTAACTGTCTACATATGATGGTATTTGGGGACGTTCCGCCGATTTATGTGTATTTCTCACGATGGATGTACATATAAATACGCGTAAGTTTCTTCAATTCGGTAATTATCTCAGATGAATAGGTTCGTTAGAATTTGTCACCTCTAATTTGTGATCAAATTAAACTCACAGGTCTAGACTGGAAAATTGCACGTCTGCCTTGACATGATTTTGTGCTTTGTTTTAAATGAAATTGATAAAATTCCGTCTAGTAAGGTAAGAGCTGCTATCAACAGGTATTAAACTACATATACTTGAATAAGTATATGAACTTTAATTAGTACATGACGGAGTATCTTTGATCATAAAGACCCCAGGTAGTACACTACTAACTACAATGCTATAACGATACCCACCACTCCACCCCATCCTAGGACTATAGCTCTCCAAACACATCCAGAAAAGATAGTGATATGGTACTTTGAAAAGAACATTCTTATTCATTTAAAGGGATTTCTCTTCATCCATTTTTGTGTGTTCGTGATTGTGCTTGCTTCATATGGTGTTGAATTGCCTTTTAATAATCAAGAACCATTGAAATACTGTACACGAATAACAGAAATGACTTTCTCATCGCCTATAGATCAGCTCATTTTTATTCACGAGTGATTTCAGTACTTATGACTGGGCTTCAAGGAAGTGAGGTACGGTTGAACTACTCCCTCTACTGTTCTCTGTCATGCGTGCGAACTGATCAATTTAAGCGATACATAAATAACACAACGTGTACATAAAGTGTAGTATATGAAAGAAGTGATCAGCGTCTGATTATGATTATTTCAACTGCTCCTATAATCAGATTAATTGTATCTAATCATTGGGAATGACCGTGAGTTCTGACATTACTCTTTGCCTCTCTTTTGAAGGACGTAGAACTAATATGATGTTAAGTGAACAGTTGGAAATCAGGGACAGCCACATATGATGCTAAAAAGGCAGTTTGGATCAAGGATTTGTATAGACTCAATACGTAAAGAAAACATCGCCGAAAGGGCAACCTACATAAAAAGGTTGTATTACTATGAATCACACGACATTATGGAAAACTACTATAACCTCTGACAACTCCACGCTCTCTACATTTCTTTCCACGGAGCAAGTGAAAAATAACTCCACGACAGATTCCTCAGATGAAAAATTGGAACAGGCTGGAAAATGGCTATGGAAGATATTTTCAGTAATTTTTCTCGTTTTTGGACTGACTGGTAATTTACTTACGGTTCTCGTTTTCAGGAAAATTGGTCTTTCCAAAAGGACTACTCTCTTTTTTCTTTTCGTTCTCGCAATTACAGACAGTGTGGTCTTGGTTACAGGATTATCAAGGTACTGGATTCTAAACACATTCGACCTGGATATAAGAACAGTGTCTGACGTTGGTTGCAAAATTAATTTATTTGTTATTTATCTCTCAATGCAGTATTCGTCGTGGATACTGGTATTCGTTTGTATCGAACGCGTTATTAAAACATATCTTCCACTACAGTTCATACGTATCGTAACTTATCGGCGTGTGTATGTGTCCCTTATTCTTTTATTTGTTGTCCTGTTTGGTGTCGATCTACATTACTTTTGGACAAATGGCATCAATAACTTTACCAACGGAACGTGTGGCTCACTTACGCCGCAATATTACTATTTTGACGAATTTGTGTTCGTGTATATAGATTTTACATTTTTATCAGCGGTACCATTTCTCGTAATCTTTATATGTAACGTTTTTCTGGTTCGAGCCTTGAGCCGTCTTCAGAGGGACCGTGCAAGTATGATGCATACTATTATTTTCCGTCGTACGAAACTTTTTAACGTGAAACTAACTAAAATGCTATTGGTAAGCACATTTTATTTTCTCATTGCCACTGTCTCTGTCTCTGTGTTCTTTATCGTGGAACCATATAAAAGACATCATTACGACGAAGATAATGATAAGCATAGTACGGTTTTACTTGATTTTGTGAAAACAACAACCTACTTGTTGCAATATTCCAACTACTCCGTCAACTTCTATCTGTACTCCATTGTGAATGACAAATTCTGGACGAAACTAAAAATTGTATGTGGATTTCACAAAGGGTAAGTTTTTGTATGTTTCTATCATATCTATATAAGGGATACTTAGTGTAACCGTTCCTGTACGTGCGGTCCGCTATGTCTATTTGTCACAAATTTCCTTTTCGGTCAAAACTTTTTCAAGGATTTCATTAATTAAAACCAAATTTAGTATGAGGCCTGACATTAAGTAGACCTAAGTGAAGCTGGATTTTCACGGTTTTACAAAATTGACTAATTTCTGGCCCCAGTTAGACTTAGGACTGTGCTGTTACATTTTGAACCAAATGTTCTTAAATTGCATTATGTTAGCGTCCTGTGTAGCATGGTCATATGTATGTCAAAATTGTTAACCACCTCCATCGATGGCGATTATCGTCTTGACAGCAAAGACTATCATCTCGTTACAATGTTATTATTATTATTATTAGTAGTAGTAGTAGTAGTAGCAGTAGTATTAGCATTTGTATTAGTAGTGGTGGTTAAAGGTGAAGGTGGAGTTTAATTAGATCTGATTGTAGTCTCAAATTTATAGCTGATATGCTGTAGTTGTTGCAGTAACAGAAGCTGATTTCTTTGTCTGATAATAATAATAATAATAATAATAATAATAATAATAATAATAATAATATAATAATAATAATAATAACAATAATAATAAATGATAGCCCGAACACACAAAAAAACAAAAAAGCAAAGACGAGATATAAATGTGTATTCACGCAACAAAATCGTAAGGAAAAATTACTAAAAACAAAAATAAAAAATCCATGATAATGGGACAAGCCATTGTTGCAGATTATGACTATTAAAAATAATGCGCGTTGCTAAAAGTTATGGGCGACTTTGTCGTTGTCGTCATCATAGTTCTCGTTGTCATCATTCTCAGTATTATATTATTATTATTATTATATGAAAAAGAGGCTTTCAGGAAGAAAAAAGGAAATTGTATCCCCGAAAAAGTCAATTCTCAACAATCCCCAAACAAATCTTTCTCGTTAACATGATTGTAAAGAACAATTTCTCCACGAATCAGGTCAATTATCACCAATCCCAAACACATCTTTCTCGTTAACATGATTATAAAGGACAATTTCTCCACGAGAAAAATCAATTCTCGCCTATCCCCAAATAAATGTTTCTCGTTAACATGATAATAGAACTTGAAAATAAAATCTTCTAAATATATCTCAGATGCATAAGTGAAGTTTTTTATTTATGCAAACTCATTCAACAGCTTGAAATATTTTTATTTACGCAAACTCATTCCACAGCTTTGAAATATTCTTTTACAGAAAGTTCAGAGTATTGACTAGGCCTTAAAGTCTGCAATACGAGAGAGAGAGAGAGAGAGAGAGAGAGAGAGAGAGAGAGAGAGAGAGAGAGAGAGAGAGAGAGAGGGTTAATTAGATGGTATAAGAAACTGCAAACTCGTGAGTTTTCTAGGGTTTTTAAGGAATGGGGCGTGGGCCCATCATTTTGGATAAACATTACCAATTAGAAACAAATGTTTCGGGTATAAACTGAATGCAAAAACACACTGCACAATTTTGAAACCAAAATTATAATTTGGACAGAACCCCTTTTATGCGCCCGTAAAGACATTAAGAAGTTTCTTGAAATATTGCAAACATTTATAAACTTGTTAAAACTGATTTAATAGGATCCATCACATAAATGGTCTCATTTTGATACAATCTCTGTGCCACCAAACACAGGTTGTTGCGACTAAAAGTTCTCATGCATGTGACATATAGTTGTACATAAATCATGCATGTGACATATAGTTGTACATAAGTCATGCATGTGACATATAGTTGTGCATAAATCATGCATGTGACATATAGTTGTACATAAATCATGCATGTGACATATAATTGTACATATAGTTGTACATATAGTTGTACATATACTTGTACATATAGTTGTACATAAATCATACTTGGCTCAACATACGTTCGGAAAAATTATCGATATGTCGGGGTTCGATCGCAGTGTCTGGGCAGTGTAAAGAAGCATTAAGATGCAATATAAAAAATTCATTCATGTATGCAATATATAATACAATAAACGGTTGCTAAAATTCATTCCTTTGAAAAACATTGATTTTTATTTCTTTTTTTATAGAATTGATCGGAAGGATAAATAGCAGTGGGGAAAGTGCTCTTCTTGAACAATACATGCAGTAGGATAAAATTACTTGTGGGTCAGATAAATAGGCTCATCGATAATTAACATTAAGGCCCATATTCAATTGACATTATACTAGTATTTCATTAAGGCCCATATTTAATTAAAAGTATACTAGTATTTCATTAAGGCCCATATTTAATTAACATTATACTAGTATTTCATTAAGGCTCATATTCAATTGACATTATACTAGTATTTCATTAAGGCCCATATTCAATTAACATTATACTAGTATTTCATTAAGGCCCATATTTAATTAACATTATACTAGTATTTCATTAAGGCCCATATTCAATTAACATTATACTAGTATTTCATTAAGGCCCATATTCAATTAACATTATACTAGTATTTCTCGTAAAATATACACATTTTTTCGCCTGATGTTAGGAGTTTTGTTAAAAATGGGAGAATGCTTATAGCTTTCGAATGGATATACAGAACATATACTTTTGGAGTCCACGATACAGGCGTTAAGTAATGTTTTTATTTTTTTTATTTTCTTTTCCTAGTGAATAATTTAGAAACAAAACTGAGAGGGAGTCGAGGAGAAAATATGAAAGTAAAATATACATATAGATTTACAAAAGGATTTAAGGAAGAAACAAAATGCATCCAGGAACCCCAAATATACAAATTTAAAGCAAAAGTGGATGAATCTGTACATTAATTGGACAAAAAGATATACCTGTTATATTTGGAAGAGGTATTCAAAGATCTAACATTCTTAAAACTTCGGGTAATTCAGGTTTATAAACATCACACTCATTTGTACGAACTCGAATGACTACAATTAGACGAATATAATTTGACATTTGTAAACATTAAAAATGTGATTATATATATATATATATATATATATATATATATATATATATATATATATATATATATATAGATAGATAGATAGATAGATAGATAGATAGATAGATACAAACACACACACATGCAGGGGTATATTTAACACATTTGAATATATAAACCGCTGATATAACATATTTCACACATTCAAAGGTGCAGACTTCCAATATGCATCTCACTCACTTTATGCAAAATAGTCAAATTATCTTGTGACACATACATACATACATACATACATACATACATACATACATACATACATACATACATACATACATATATATTTTTCTTTCTTAAGAGGAGAATTCCAGACAACATATATTTTTATTGTAGGAGCTTCAAAATGCTTTCCATCACTCAAATACATTGTTTACTTTGATTACAAATGTTTAGACCACTAGATGTGTCAACTAATATTTTATTTTTCTTGGCCCAATTTGAAAGTATAGATTTTTATATTCCAAGTCGGCTTTGCCTATTTTTCGTCGGTGACTTTAAAAAATGTATTTTTTCTCTTCAAAATTTCTACTCTCCAAAGGCACATTTCATTAAAAGGCGCTAAACAGTTCTCTTTTAGTAGATTGTGCGGTGTTTTTTTACATATGGATATTTTGGATTGTTTTTATTTCTTGAAGTGAAAGAGTACTTCCTTGTTGGGCTGTCTTTCCCAGGTTCATAAAGAAAGATGTGGCATGTAAGTAGAATGGTGTGCCCGACAATTTTAGACTGTTTTTCCAAATTTAGCTAGAAAAAATTATGTTATAGTAACAAAATGATTTACCCGTCTCACATACTATACAAATAATAGCGTACGCGACAAGAATCTATTTGATCGATGATATGTCCGCTTTCCGCTTCCTGTGCATACATAGTAAGGAGGGCGAGGGGTTTTGTGGAAACGTGTAAAATATCAGTTTTAAGGCAACTGCACGTTCTAAAATGAAACTAACAATAATTTGCTTCAAATCGATTGATCTTATTTGCTCCCTGGACATCCTTCTTTAGTTAGAAATGTATATTGTAGTGTCTGCGCAAATATATCGGAAACTTTATAGGGTCGGCTCAAAACCGATATATTGATGGTTTTCATTATTAATGTTAGCTTCTAAAATTAGGGCAACACTTAAAGAAACACTAATCTATACATTTTCATAAATTTTACATTGCATTTGTTTTTTTCTGCTTCATTCAGAATATCGAAAATGGTGAAATTAAGACTGTTCAATTTTAAATGACTGAAAATCGCGATTAAAGAAGGCCAAGCTTAGACGTACGTGGGAATATCACGTTTAAAAATAGATCCTGACCACGCCTAATATGGTCACATGTAGACTGAGGCACGAATAGAGAGGAGATCTGGAGGCAGGGTGTATTTTGATGCTTTCACGTGAATTTCTGTTGTAATAAAAGACTATTTACTGCTGTCACTGATAACATGAAATTGTTTTAATAAACATTAATGTGGGAGTAAAGCTGCTTTGATCCGTTTTTTTTTTGCCCAATAGATAAAGCAAGTAATTTTTTGTGTAATGGGATCGTGGGCGTCATCTCAATATGTTACCGAATGAAAGGTTACGCTGTAACGTTCTCACTCCCTCCCCCTCTCATATTGTTGTTAAATATATTTTCTGAAACAAAGAACGCCAGAAACCCTTTATCACTTGTAGCTCAGCTTACTAGACACTGTTGCACATTCATCAGTTATTTCAACACCCATAGAAAGTAAAATGTGGTTGTAATGACTTACTTTTCTTGCTAAACTGGTTATGTTAAGTTTTTAGATCATGTTCTGTACATGCAAAGCAGGCGAGACATATTGTTCAACAGGATTTCCTGTTGGTTTATTCTTAGCACAGACCTTCAAATTTGTATCCAGATATAAGCGCGAGAAAAGAGAAGATTCTTTCATTTTAATTGATTTCATAAATGGGAAACAGTAAAAAAAAAAAATAATAAAAAAATAAAAACTGTTTCATGGGTTCTCTTTTCTACCAAGTTTATTATTGTATCCACGCACATATCGTTTTTTGCTGGTCTTACACTAAATTTCTCTTCTATTATTTTGTAGTGTTACTACATATCGAGGATATTACTGATTCTTCCTGCTCCAACTGCTTTCCTACTGAGTTAGAATTTAGTGCAGATTGTATGACAACACGAGAAATCAACTTTCTCGGACACTTTCACTCCTTAATAGCAGTACGGACGTGACCTCTACTTTGTTTGGAAATGTCTTATACTACAAAACAGAATATATCAATACAAAATAAATGCAAAACTATGTAATTAAAATGAACAGATATACAAATTTACAGTGTTTATAGGATCATTCGTGCACTAATTGAGATGTTAATTTATCTATATTGTCCTTCATACGTTTAATAATAGTTTTATTAATCTGACGACATCAAACTCTCTATCTCTCGTGCGCATATATATAGTTTAATTTGTCTGTATATACCTCTTTCATGCATGCTGGATATGTAAGTTTATAATGGTGAAGAACTTGTAAGTTGTGCAACTTGTTTCCAATCTGTTTGCATTGTATATTACAATGTTCGGCCATAAAATATGTTTCAACAAAACTAACACTAACGGGATAACATAAAATTATATATGATTACTTTAGAAATGATCATCCGTTAATACTCCATGGGTATTTGCCTGTAAGAAACGAAAAACTTAATTTTACTTCCATTACAAACGCAATCGCCCAAGCAACCGTCAGAGCTGCTGGGGTGGGGTGGGAGACCATTACCAGTGGAGGCACTAAATTTCCATCAAACAACTTTTTATGGGAAGGGGCTTCTGATTTAAGTTTTGCCTGGGGGGGGGGAGGGAGGCAGAATTTCTTCGCACGCTAGAGTTAATTAGAAGCATGATACTCGTTGATTTCTTATTGATAGCAGTATGTTTAGTATGTGAAAAAAAACAACAACTTAAACAATATGAATGTCCTAAAACCGCGGCCATTGATTGCTTGCACAAAATACGACAGAGGATTCTTGTGTGGGTTAAAGTGACTAATAATCTCTTTTTTTTTAAATTTGAAAACAAGTATTTAGGTAGTTGATGTAAGTTAACTACTGGTGTAAAGCAAGTATTACAGATTTATCTCTTAAATAAAAACGCATTTCAGTGAGACCTTACGGATAAATAATCGTTATAGTCATACATTAGTGCCATTGTACGAGAAACATTTGTTTTTCGCTCGTTTTAAATCTATTTCCATCTCTTCAGGACAAATACGCTAGCTGTTTTCAAAGAGTAAATCGTCGCCAATAATAGGAATTCAAATCTGCACATGACCATAAAATCAGAAGAAAAAAATGTATCAAAAATATCCCAAAAGGAGATTTGGTGGTTTTTACCAAGAAATCTGTACAGGAAAATGGCAATATCCAACCATTTAACAAATATATTTATCCATACCCTGACCATTATATATGCATCGCAACCGTCTATACCCTCCACAGCCCACTTTTCAAAGTTTGAGATATTGATATTTGATGCGATGAAAGTACAACTGGCAAGATTAAATTATCCCTTTCTTCGAAAAGGGAGGAATATGATACAAGTATCAAATCATTTCCAAGCTAAAAAATATTGTAGCTATGTTCTAGATTGATCCGACACTTTTTTTTGTAAGTGCAAGATTACAAATAAGATCCAGTCAGCAAAATACAAACGTATTTCCAAATCCATCATACAATATATACAATGAGTGATAAGGCATCAAATATCGGTAAATTGTATAAAAGATGCTCTGCACGTATTGCACGATACCATGTCGTTTAGAAAATTGTATTTTTGAAAAATGAAAAATTAAGCACTTATCCTGATAAATAAATACTTAAATTAAAGAACATTACACCAGTATTTGTTAGATTTTGATATCATATACAATAACAAAGATATATATTGAAAATTGACTATCAAATTACAGTCTACAAGCACGTTGCGTCGTTTTTAGGTAAACCTGTTACCATCATCATTTTTTTTAAAAAGTACTGAAACTCACGAGGCACACACTGTAAAGGTGCATTCATAATCGTCATCATCATTTGCTTCTTCTTTTTCCTTTTGTCAAATGAGCCGGGGTGGTTAGCGTTCCGGACTCGCCAAACAAATGTTTTTTCTTTCCCTCCCGCTCCATATTCACCATCTCCTCATCCTCATCATCATTCAATAGCTTTTTCCTAGGCTATGTACGTATAATTATACGAACCCTTGGTTCTGACGATACAAGTAGCAAGACTGCTTTAAATCCAGACATTTTTAATTAGGATGTGGATATGCCAGTGTGAAAGGAAGTACCCTTATTGGTGTCCAATTTTAGGGCCAATCATAATATGTGTTACCCAGACAAGTGCACTCCATTTTATCTCTTTAAATATCGTTCAGCGTACTCGCATGCATTCATCGGTAATGCACTTGACGGGGACCAAAAACACACACAGCACTCTCAAGGACATATAAATCTATATGACATAGCAATCACAAAGTGAGACGGAGAGCTCTTAGTATGTTTGCAGTTGCATTTTACGTCCTAAATTTACAATTAGTGCATTTGTTTGTACTGTCCTCTTGAAAGAAAAGATGATTCTTGACAATTGATTAATCTATATATTTAATTCCTATACCGTCAGACGGACTTCTAGTGTATACAAGTCAAGCTTGTAAAATTTACTTGGCAACTATTATATCCTCTTGATCAATTTTACATTCATTCCTTCTGACACTAATATCTTCCTTATACCCAAAGAAAATGATACTTACTGTCTGTTTTCCATTCACCTCAAAGATTCAAACAGGAAGCATGTCGCTAGTGGGAAGAGAATAAAGCCTTATTAACCCGAACTTAAAATTGTATTCTTTTGGGAGACTTTAGTTAAACAGAGAATGAATTGTGAAAATTTTCATTACTGACATATTCCAAAGTTTTGTAGGTTACGTGATATAGTCTAAATTTCTAACAGGACACCTACTAGTCGACTGGAGGAAAATGTTTCATCAAAAGTCTTTATTTGTAAAAGACCTATGGTTAATTGGTTTTATTAAGGTGTACTTATTTATAGATATAATGCACATTTCACTGGAACATATGCTAGTGTACATTCGTCCATTATTTTCAATATAAGTATAGATCATTGAAAAACATAAGGGGAAAGACAATATAAATGTAAATTAACATACAACGTGTACATTTTATAAAGGTATGCGATTATTGTCCCTACGTAATGAAGCATGCGCAAAACACCGGAAGACAATAGCAAATCACTTCCGATGCCACTGTTTTTTTTTCCTTTTTCAAACTGATACCTGGTTTTTACATATACGCGTTGTCTAAAAAGCTTTCTACGCAAGCGAGGTCTTCCGCCATGCTCAAGCTTCACTTTCTATAATCTAAAACTCTAATCAAACACCATGGTTTTTATAGATCTGTAAGTATTTTACACCCATTTTGAGGTATATTTTTTTATCCCACAGAATAAAACGCTCGAGGGTCTCTGTATACAAGATGAATTCCCATATAACAACACCCCATTCCTCACCCAGTATGAAGACGAAAGATTCAGAGTCGGCAACTAATGTGGAGGAGAACTTTTGTTGGATTGGATTCGACACTCAGGCTTCTTCATCAGAGATTGATGGCGTTATGGAGTAGATCCTCTCTGATTGTTGCCGCATTGCATAACAAGAGAAATGTTTATGATTGTGACGGATGTTAGCTCTGGCATGCAACACAAATACACCACCCCTGGATTTAAAAGTCAATGTGTGCTAGCTCGTATCCATGTGCTCTTAGATTGTGCATATATTATCCGGGATATAATGTTGCAAAAGAGAACGGACAAGCATACAGTGCCTGCGTAATAAAGGACAATGTCAGGAACATTTTGTTATCGCTACTAATGTCAAGCCATGTTGTATCCATAAACTCTATCCCTTCCATTGTAGTAAGGAGAAGGAGACGGATAGTTTTGTTTCTCATTTCTGTTGACGTTTAGAGTCTATGTTTCTAAAAGAGTCGTAAACATTTGCAGTCAGATATTTTCGTTAAAGTTGATCGGATATTTTCGTGAAAGTTCGACTAATGCCTTCTAAGACTATTTATTAAGATACGAACTGGCATTAGCTTCCTGTGAAGTTATCAAACAACACACGCAGATACACACGAAATACAAACTGCTCATAACGACTACTCTAGGGACCAGCTTCAATCAATTTTTATTGCATGAAAGTTGGTGTTATTATAAGGATAACATTGGTTCGTTGATCTGATATTTGAGTGAAAGTTCGACCAAGAAAATACGTATTAGCTTCTTCGAAGACCTTATCGGAATATAAAATCAAAATTGGGAATAACGACAACTAAATGAACCATTTGGAAACGGTCACTATGGTCCTTGATTTCATACATGAGCGAAACTATTACTGTTTGATGAAAACTTTACAATGGTCACAATGTCAGACGAAGTTAGAATTTGGCCTGTATGCAACCCAATTACAGTTTAGAATTCTTGTAAGTCTGATTTTCTATGTTACCAATTCACTGGCAGCAAATGTTGCTGTCAAAAATATTCAATATCAGTGAGACATATTTTTTTTTTCATTCATCAGTTTGTTGCAAATTTAGCCAAACCTATATTTGGTACACTGACCGAGTATACTCAAGGACAGTTCATTTCGTGTTGTTACAAATTTTGTTTATCGTCTGATGAATGAAAATATGACATACGAGCTATATTAAATTTACCGTAATCTTAAGGTAGAATCTGGCATAATGAAGTTAATATTTCTTGTATGTATGTATGTATGTATGTATGTATGTATGTATGTATGTAGCACGGAAGTAAAATAAAATGAGGAAAGAGTTTCCTGTCTCGTTCAGTTCTTTTAAGTCTTCTTTAACAAAGAAACTTTTTCAGTTAAATGAATAAAATAATAAATGCAAAATAAACATTGAGTGGAGTAGTTACATATCCTTGTAAAACAGTGTCCGTTGCTCCAGATCTATGATTGAAACTGCTGGAGGAATGCAGAAACAATATCTCAATTACAATGTATTGTGATAAAATCCTACTTGGGGAATGTTAGCATTTTTGTTATCTGTCGACTCGAGGGTGATGTGGGATGTAACTGACAATATATTATTGTATCTGGGGCCGTTCCGCCAATTTATGTATATTTCTCAAGATGGATGTACATACATACGTGTAATTTTCTTCCATTTGGTCATTTATCACCTCTAAATTGTGACCAAATTAAACAAATTTGACTAGATTGGACAATTGCACCTCTTGTTTATTTTTGTTTTTGTTTTAAATAAGATTGAAAACAATCCCTTTAGTCAGGTAAGAGCTACCGTCAACAGGTCCTACATTACATATACTCGAATAAGTATAGCAATTTTAATTAGTATATGACTAAGTACCTTTGATTTTAGAGACCCTAAACAGTACACTTTTATCCAAAATTCCATAACGATACCCACAATCCTACCCACCCCTGACCTATCGATCTCCGAACACATCCAGAAAAAATTGTGATAAGGTATTTTTAAAATAAACTTCTGTTTCGTTTAAGGGGACTTCTCTTCATCCATTTTCTGCGCGTTCGTGTTTGTGCTTTTTTGATATGATTTTAAATTACATATTAATAATCAATACAAGAACCATTGAAACATTTTCCACGAATACAAAAAGAACATTTTCATGGCCTATAGATCAGTTTATTTTATTCATGATAGTGATTTAGTACTCATGACTGGCCTTCGCGGAAATGACGTCGGATCAAACTGCTCCGTCTTCTGTCCTTTGTCATGCGATAACTGTTCGATTTATGGTGTACGTAATTGGCACACAGTTTAGATAATGTATGGTATATGTAAGAAGTTATCAGTGCCTGATTATCATTATTTCAACTGCTTCCTATAATCAGCCACCATGAGTGACCGTGAGCTGAGACATCACCCTTTGCCTCTCATTCAAACTAATATGATGCTAAGTGAACAGTTGTAATTCAGGGACAGTTGTAATTCAGGGACAGTTGTAATTCAGGGACAGTTGTAATTCAGGGACAGTTGTAATTCAGGGACAGTTGTAATTCAGGGACACATGATCCTATAAAGGCAGTTTGGATCAAGGTTTAGCTGCTCTCAGTATAGACTCAGTACCGGAAGAAAACGTCGCCAAGAGTGCATGGCACTAAAAATGTTGTATTACAATGTATCACATGACATTATGGAAAACTTCTACAACTTCTGACAACTTATGTTCTCTACTTTACAATGTATTACACGACATTATGGAAAACTTCTACAGCTTCTGACAACTCTATGTTCTCTACTTTTCTCTCTATCACACGACATTATGGAAACCTTCTTCAACTTCTGACAACTCTATGTTCTCTACTTTTCGCTCTATCACACGACATTATGGAAAACTTCTACAACTTCTGACAACTCTATGTTCTCTACTTTTCTCTCGACGGAGAAGGTGAAAAATAACTCAATGACAGATTCCTCAGATGAAAATTTGGAACAGGCTGGAAAATGGCTATGAAAGATATTTCCAGTCATTTTTCTCGCTTTTGGACTGACTGGGAATTTACTTACGGTTCACGTTTTCAGGTTTATAGGAGTTTCCAAGAGGCCTACTTTCTTAGTTCTTTTCGTTCTAGCAATTACAGACAGTGTGGTCATGGTTACAGGATTATCAAGGTACTGGATTCTAAACATTGTCTGACTTCAGTTGCAAAATTAACATATTTGTTATTTATCTCTCAATGCAGAATTCATTATGGATACTAGTATTCGTTTGTATCGAACGTGTTATCAAGACATATCTTCCAGTGTAGTTCAGGCATATGGTAATTTCTGGGCGTGTCTATGTGTCCCTTATTATTTTATTTATTGTCCTGTGCGGCATCGATCTCCTTTGTGTTTGGCATCAATCATTTTACCAACGGGACCTGTGGCTCACTTACGCCGGAATATTACTATTTTAACGAATTTGTGTTCGTGTACATAGATTTTACATTTTAATCAGCTGTACTATTTCTCGTAATGTTTATATGTAACGTTTTCCTGTTTCGAGCCTTGAGTCGTCTTCAGACGGACCGTGCAAGTATGATGCATAATATTATCTTTCGTCGTACGCAACGTGTTAGCGTCAAACTAACTAAAATAATATTGGTAAGCACATCTTATTTTCTCATTGCCACTGTCCCTGTCTCTGTGTACTTCATCGGTGACCCATATAAAATACATCAATACGACGTAGAAAATGACATGCATAGTATGGCTATGCTTGGTTTTGTATTCCAACTACTCCGTCAATTTCTATCTGTACTCCATAGCGAGTGACAAGTTCTCGACGAATCTGAAGATCACATGTGGATGTCACAAAAGGGTAAGTTTTTGTATGATTCTGTCTTATTTATATAAGGGTTACTCAGTGTATTCGTGTCTGTACGTGCAGTCCCCTAAGTCAATCCGTCACAAATTCCTTTTCTGGTCAAAACCTTTTCAAGGACTTCATTAATTAAACCTAAATTTAGTATAAGGCCTTACATTAAGAAGATCTAGGTCAAGTTGGAATTTCACCATTTTACAAAAATTGACTAATTTCTGGCCCCAGTTAGACTTAGGACTGTGCTCTTATATTTTGAACCAAGTTCACTTAAATTGCACTTTGTTAGCGTCCTGTGTTGTATGGCCATAATTCTAGTAATGTTCCTTGTGTCCAAATTGTTATCCACTTCCATTGACAGCATTACTTATCATCGCGTTACAATGTTATAATAATAATAATAATAATAATAATAATAATAATAATAATAATAATAATAATTATTATTATTATTATTATTATTATTGATAATAGTAGTTGTATTAGCCTTTGTATTAGTGGTAGTGGTGGTGGTGGTTAAAGGTGGAGTTTTATCAGATCTGATGGCAGTCGCAAATGTTTCAGTTGATATGGTGCAATTGTTACAGCAACAGAAGCTGATGTGTTTGTCGAATAATAATAATAATAATAATAATAATAATAAAGGATTGCCCGAAAGCAACATAAAACAAAGTCGAAATATAAATGTGTATTGACGCAACACAACCTTAAGGAAAAATCAATCCTCCCCTATGATAATGGGACAAACCATTGCTGCAGATTATAGCTTGATAAAAACGCGCGTTGCTAAAAGTTATCGGCGACTTTGTAACCGTTGTTGTCGTTGTAGTCATCGTGGTTATCGTTGCGTCATTCTCGGTATAATCATTATCATTATTTATTTCAGTAGTAGTAGTAGTACATAAAGATTTTGCAAATAAAAAATCTTCCGATTATATTTCAGATCAATTGTATAAGTAAAGCTTTGTAGTTACGCACACTCAACCCATAGCTGGAAATAAGTTTTAAAGAGGTTCAAAGTATTGACTAGTCCTGTGTGTGTGTGTTTGTGTGTGTGAGAGAGAGAGAGAGAGAGAGAGAGAGAGAGAGAGAGAGAGAGAGAGAGAGGGTATAAGAAACTGTGAACTCGTGATGTTTGTAGGGCTATTGATGAATGGCGGGGGAGTAACGTTCCCTCTCTCTCATATATTGTTGTAACTCAGTTTCCTAGACACTGTTGCACACTTATCACTTATTTAAACACCCATAGAAGTAAAACGTGGTTGTAATGACCTACTTTTCTTGCTAAACTGGATATGCCAGGTTTTTAGATTATGAACAGTACAGGCGAAGCAGGCAGGACAGATCATTCAATAGAATTTCCAAGAAAGAATAAAAAAATCTTTCATTTGGATTTTCTTCTTAAATAGGAAATACAGTAAAAACTGTTTATGCAATATTTCACTTTGTATCTATTTTATTCTTTTATCCCTGCACATATGCCTTTTTGTTGCTCCTCTGTCCTTATGTAGTTTTGCTTCATGTCGAGGATATCCGTGATCCTTTCTGCTCCAGCGGATTTCCTAACGGAAAAGATATTTAGTGCTGATTGTATGGCAACACGGGTAATCAACTTTCTTGAAGACACTTTCACTCCTTAATAGTAATACAGACTTGAACGCTCCTTTGTTTGGAAATGGCTCATACTACAGAACAAAATATATAAATACGAAAGAAAATGAAAAATTATGCAATAAAACGAACGGATATGTAAATTTATAATGTATATAGGGTCTCCGGTGCACTAAGTGAGATTTTATTTAATCTCTATTGCCCATCGTTAAGAATAGTTGTACCAATCTGACTACACTAAACTCTGTCTGTCTGTCTCTCTGTCTGTCTGTCTATCTCGATATATAAATGTTTTTTTTTTGTTTTGTTTTTTCTTCTTTTTTTAAGTAGCGATGACTTGTATTCATTTTTCCATTATTGTCAATATAAATATACCTTGTTTTACATATACGCGTTATTTAAAGAGCGTCAGCCCTGCTCAAGCTTCGGTTCCTAATATAAAATAGGTGAAACCTAGTAGCGAACGAGGTTTGCTGGCATGTGTGTGTGCCCTGAAAAGCGTCGCGTGACCCCATACAGATTTGATTCATCGTGTCTCGTGCGCATTCTTTACTCATGCAAAGTAATGTTCTGAAGTTGAAAGAAATATTTATTGATACTGTTGTTGTATTAAAAAATAATGGTACAAATCTGAGACTTTGAACGGTGAATAAGTCCCATTTCAAAGAAAAAATCTATGACGAACGTTGCCAACACTAACTCATCTTTTTTCGTTCTTTTTTGTAATGAAGCATGCGTAAATGCTGCTATTTTCAAACTGCAAGGGTATAGTTTTTGCACACCTTGTTTTTACATACGCGGTATCGAAAGAGTTCGCTACGCAAGCGTGGTCTTGGACCACGCTCAAGCATCACTCGCTATAATTTAAAACGCTAATGAAACACCATCGTTGTAAGAGGTCTGTAATTATTTTCCATCCGTTATTGAAGTATATTTTTATTATATCTTACAGAATTAAAGGTCGGAGGATCGCCGTATACTCGATGAAGTCAGAGACATCAACATCCAGACGCGGAGTTGGCAACTAATGTGGAGGCGGACTTTTAATTCAACTGGATTCGAGGATCAAGCTTTTTCCTCAGGATTTGATGGCATTATAAAGTAGAACCTCTCTCATTTTTGCCGCATTGCATACCAAGAAAAATGTTTATGATCGTGACGGATGTTAATTCTGGCATGCAACAAAAATATGGCACGCTGGATTTTAAAAGGTCAGAATGTGTTTGGGGCTGTCGATGTGTGCTAGCACGTATTCATGTGCTCTTAAAGGGATTGGACCATTAATTAATTTCCCACAGAACTCAATATTAATATATTCTAAAAAAATAAGTTCATCATTAGCTAGACATACAAACCACACATGGTTCCATTCATGAGAGTTAGAGAATTTTTTCAGCCTTAAAAAACAGGTGCTTCGCAGCATGTTTAGAGTCTCGTGATTCTGTATGGGGGGGGGGGGGAGGATCCTTGGTTTTCACCTAATTACATAGCCTCGCACCAAGAGTACACATGCTATTTTGTTAGTAGGAAATTAAATAGAGGATATCAAAACAAACGTAAATATTTTGTTGTCAGCATTGAAGTTTGTGAAATTATTAATGGAACAAAATTGAACCTATTTATTACCGAATCGGCGAATCACAAAAGATTTAGTACTCTATTTTGTATTCCCACCAACAGTAGACTTGCTCTGTCTGTAAAATAATTAGTGGTCGCATACCTATACCGAACATAAATGTTTGTAATTTTTGTATATTGACACCTTAGGCACCAAGTATGTACTATACTAACTTGGGCGATATTCTAAGCGCACTAAATGATAATAATGAACATTTATGTAATGCTTATAAATGATAAAAATGAGTGGTGTATTTCAAGAATGTTTACCATGTTCATATATTATAGCTGAATAAATGCAGTGATTTTAATAGTTTGTCTCATGTTTTGTTTTTCTTTATTTCCTGTGTGTCTGCTATTGCGATATGCATGCATGACATATTCACCTATAAGCATTATGAAATAACAGGTATCAAATTACATAACCCCCTATTTTCATCAATTTCTTGTATAAAGATCATATTTTGGTTGCCTAAAATTTCCTCAACTGGAGATTTTGTTTTAATGAATCATATATTAAGAAGTGTTTATGGCACCTAACAGGTTTATTTTATTTTCCATCACTTGTCACATGATAAATTGATAAATGTAGAGGTTTGGAACTTGCAGGCCAAATGCGATTCTGGTCAGACTGTAAACTGATATTAGCTTCCCTTGATGTAAAGAAACAATACAAACAGTGCAGAATGTAGTTCTAACGTTGCTAAGCAGGTGCTGAATTCACACTTTGAAACTCAAAATATAAACTACAGTTATATTACTGTGTCAAAAATGCCAAAAGTAAAGAGGAAAATCAAAGGTTGTCTTAATACGAGAAAGTTTAACATCAGTCCAGGAAATATTCCTCATAACAAGGGTGTAACAAGTGAGAAAACTGTAGAGAGTGATGCCACAAAAACACTATATAAAATACTTTCAGAGGAAAAGTATAATGTTGTCACTAAAAGATCACGTTCACACTTTGGTATTGAGAAAGAGGAAGTTCGGGTACAATACATATTCCTACGGCAACTCAAACCAAATATACAGAGGCTGTTCTGCATGCCTTTGACTCCGAACAAAAGAGGCAAATAGAAATTTATCATTATTTAATGGTATAAAAAAAAACATTATCAATCAATTTGGTTTCCTATTTTTCATTACATAATTCATGGAGGAAAGTAACGTAAAGACAAAATAAAACAATGATTAACAGGTAAAAATTCATTGTAAAAATGTAATAGACAAAATATGTGCACAAATACCATATATTCTGAGAGTAGATCTCTTCGTGTAATTCCTAATTGTAATAGAATCAACCATAAATACCAGTTGAGTGTTAAAGTTCAGATTTTTTGCTGCTATGTGATCTGTTAGCTTATTGTAAAACAATGGAGTAGGGGAGGTAACCTATGGACGGAAACGAATACCTTGACACAGAGAGTTGTAAATAAAAAATAAATGAATTTAGAAAGCACTCGGTAACATAACATTTGATAAATGTAAGATTATATTTTACAAAAATTTGGATACGTTCATACTTTTAAGGTCAGGTCTGATGAAAAGAGTCAGTACAGGGTGGTACAGATCAAGAAAAATTAAGAACTGTGGAATACAGGGTTCACAGAACACAAGAGAACATATCCCATGTGTGATGGGAGCCTAGAATAGGAAACATTATTAAAAAGTCTAATGCACTTACAAATCTGATGCCAGAAAAAAAAAACATTGAATGCGAGAGGGTGAGAAACAATTTTGCGATAGACCTGAGACAGCGTTCTCGTGCGGTGTTTAATGCTGTTTTCAGAAGTAATGTGGGGACACTTCTGTGGTAATGAGGGCTTTGTCAAAAGCAGTAAATGCCCTATTAAGTGTACTGTTATCAGGGTAGTGATTCCCTTTTGCAAGACAAAGTAATATATTTGCCCTGGTGAAAATGAAAACTGGATAGTTAAAAGCTCATTGTTGCCTGACACATTTAGAATAGTAAACTATACACATACCAAATCAATTATACGAACGCTTGTTAACTACCGGAAAAAGAAAGCATACAAACATAATAGATGTAAAAAGAGAGCACTTTTATTCAGACTCAATGAGAAATATCAGGAGGAGATGAATTATGTAAAAGGCAGATTGTTCTGTTATATTGGAAAGAAACTCAGAGCTAAATATGACAAGAGTATAAAAGATTTACCTTGAATAAGATCCATTATATTCAACATATGGGTTTATGTCATTTTGTTGATAGTCCCATGTCTTTACAGTGTCCTCTCTTTCTCTCTCTCTCTCTCTCTCTCTCTCTCTCTCTCTCTCTCTCTCTCTCTCTCTCTTAATAGAGTGGGGTTTCAAAACTAAATGGTCAATGTTCACACACATTTTTCATGACACAAGGGACTAACTTTTAGAGACTGATTTTTCTCATACAGTCTAAGTCTTGTGTAATTCTTATTTTTATCATATATGAAAGTCTGTATGTAGCTAAATAGGAAATATTGCCATCAACCCATCTCAGTTTATGCTTCTTATAGCCAGATTGATCAGGTTTCCCAATCCAAATTACATAACCATGTTTGTTTTCTATAATTCTTTGCTTTTTCACTAGTATATGCTCCAAATTACTCCAAAAATGATCTAATTTGCTATAATTACTCTTGGATCAATCAATGATACTGAAACATATACTGAGATGTACGTGCTTGTCATGGATACACACACTAACCCACCTCTATACGGAATGCACCAATAATTTATTTCCCATAGAACTTAATGTTAATATATTAAAAAATAAAATAATAATAAGTTCTTCATTACCTAGACATACAAACCACACATGGTTCCATTCATCGGAGTTAGATTTAAAAAAACTCAGCCTTAAAAAACAGGTGCTTCGCAGCATGTTTTCGAGTCTCTTGATTCTATACAGGATATCAAAATACAAGTAAATATTTTGTTGTCAACTATAGTACATAGATTGAAATTTGTGAAATTAATAATATAACAAAATGTTACCCATTTAATATCCAATGGGCACATCTCAAAATATTTAGCACTTTGTTTTATTCCCCCACCAGTAGACTGGTTCCCTGGCTGTAAAATAATTAGTGGTCCGATACCTAGATTGTTTGTGGATATATTATCATGGACATAATCTTCTAAAAGAGAGCAGACAAGCGTACTGTGCATGCATAATATAGGACGATGTCAGGAACATTTTGTAATCGTTACTAATTTAAAGCCATGTAGAATCCATAAACTTCCTCCCATCCAGGGTAATACGGAGCAGGAGATATATCATTTTCGTTATCATTTCTGTTGACGTGCAAAAGAGTCGTAATCATTTGCAGTAAGATATTTGCGTGGAAGTTCGACTAATGCCTTCTAAGAATATTTTTTAAGATACGTACTGGCATTCCTGTGTAGTTGTCAAACAACACAGGCACACACACGCGAAATCCAAACAGTTTATAATAACTACTCAAGGACCACTTTCAAGAACTTTTTCTTGCATGCAAGTTGGTGTTATTATAAGGTCACGTTGGTTCATTGGTCGGATATTTGCGTAAAGTTCGACCAAGAGAATATGTATTAGCCTCTTTGAAGACCTTATTGGAATACAAATTCAAAATTGTATACAACGACCACTAAAGTAACCAACTAAAAACGGTCTATATGGTCCTAAATTTCAATTGTTGAGTAAAAATGTTGCTGTTTGATGAGAACTTTACAATACTTACAGCGCAAGTTAGAATTTGGCTTATATGAAACCCAAGTAGAACTTGCGTAATTCTTTTTCTATTTTACCAATTCACTGGCAGCAAATTTTGCTGAAAAATATTCAATGTCAGGTGAGACAGATTGTGCTTATTCATTCAACGGGTTTGTTGCAATATTTACCAAGCCTATATTTCGTACACTGACCGACTCAAGGTCAGTTCTTTCGATTTGTTACAGATTTTGTTTATCTGTCCGATGAATGAAAATATGAGCTAGGAGCTCTGTTAAATTGAACACAGCGTTAAACTTAAGGTAGAATTATGGCATACTGAAGTTAAGATTTCTTGTAAGGTTGCAACATTTTGTGTTCAAGTTTTGAAACGGCAGATCCAATGTCAGTTTATTTCGTGACACATGAAACTCGGGATAGAACGTTTTGCCAAACCCAACGATTGACATGACGTGAAGCTGTGATTTTCTTGTAAAGTTATTTTGGATGACTAACTGTAAATCTCTGACCAAAGATATCGTCTGTTGTGACCCTTCTATCTTTACAGATTTAAACTGCATGAGTGTATTCTCTTAGGTAGAGGGGTATATAAGAAGAGAAGAAACTCACACCTTTCCCAGGAGAAACCAGAAACTGAGCGACGATTGCGTTCTGTGCCGACACATATAATGAGAGAAATTTTGGCAGACGTTCACATTGGATATTTTCAAGAGGACTTGCGTCATTCTGGTCCAATACCATCTACCGCCATTGGACAGTTAAAGTCAAAATCAGTCGAGAAACAAAGGCGTTCTGCAGTTCCTGAAGACTTTTTTTTACATTCGAAATACAGAAAGAGCCACATCCAGAAAATTTAGAACAACGGTTAACACGTACACAGTCAAATTGAAAGACTTCAAGTATCAAGTTTTGGCAGATAAAGCATTACGGACTTATTTGACTTAATGCTAGAGAAAATGAAACGACAGTGTCAAGCTAAAGATCAAGATCGTTTGAGACTGTCGATGTCTCACGGCAGTTTGAAATCTCAAGTATGGATCGAGTTTACAACACCTGCCGAATTAACTTCTTCCAAAATCCTTGACAAAATTAAACACGTTTAGCAATCTAAAAATGATGAGTTTGACATAACTGATATAAAAACTACTATTTACATGACACACTTTTTACCTCCAAGAGGAAGCGGACGACGCAAAGTTTTATTAATGGATCAACTTCGCACAACCAAACGAAGTATCATCGAGAGTAACAACCATCAAAATCGGATTAGAAAATCGAACAGATCAAAAAAAGGAAGAGAAATAGAAATTAATTTGGAAGAAGTAGACACTGTAAAAGAAACCGTGTGTGGAGTTACTAAAATGCAAACACTTAAAGACTAGCTGTCTCCTCGTTATACATTGAAAGTGTACCTTCAATTTATTTGTGATGATCTCTTGTTTCGAAGCCCGGATTTCCCGGGCAGAAAATACTCCATATTTACCATCACCAAGACAATTTCGATGCTATTACTACCATCGCACGATTTCTCGGGTACGAATATTTTTGCTACAAATGTGACCATGGATTTACCAATCGGAGCCTAAAAATATTACTTGGGAAGAAAGATGTCGTGGCTGTTTCGCCTCCAGACTTTGCATTCTTGAAGGACAAAGGAGGATCTGATGCTCTAATTGCAAGCAAAGATATTTGTCACTTCCGCATGTTACGAGCAACATCGCACGAAACAATTTTAACCAAAAAAGATGCTTGTGAACTATTCAGTGTGTTCCACTTGTGGACAGGATATTCGGACAAACAACAAAACATTTTACATTTGTGCGGGACAAAAAAGATGTCGTTTTGTGACTAAGTCGTTGATAGTCAGTGTTAGATTTAAAGATATGACAACGAACTCGATGAAGTATTGAATAAGGACCATAACAAGAAAAAGAAATAAGTCCATGGTGTGGATTTTGTCTTTTTGTACTTTAATGTTCTCAATAGACTGGAATTTATATTCCTAACGTTTGTGTCGCTCATCGCGGTTGCGACAAGTGCATTGAGGAAACAAACCATTGGATTCCAAGGAGCTGTGTACGAACTGTGGGTCAGACAGTAAAGAAGTCCCCAGGTATTCATTTTCACCGGTAATGATAAGTAATGAGTTCACACGTTTTTGTCAAGTATGCCAATGAACGGAAAGTCTCGGTACTCTGTTGCAAGAGGGCTTAGATACGTTTAACCTCCAAAGAAGTCAGTGGAAGTAGGAAATTGTCACTCTAGCCTGTATATCACTCTTTCAAGATCTACTCTTCTGAGATGAGACCCATGCTTCTTTCATATATTATTCCAGCTTTTCTTTTTGACTTCTCTAAACCTTTGTCGTGTTGCGCTCGACTAGGATGATCCATGGGACAACCATAACAATGTTCTCTGGTCAGGAGTGCAATTGTTTCAGCCAAAGGGCAAGCAAAACAGGAGACTAAGTTTTGTTCGTATTCTGGATATCGTGACATCATGACTCTATCTTCCTCTTGTTCACTCGTGGTTTGTGCCTGCTGTTCTGGATATACGGCATCATCCTCATCTATTTTCTTAACAAGCACGGATGCAATTAGTTTGGCCGTTTACAAAAAAAAAAAAAAACACAAAAAAAACAAAACAAACAAACAAACAAAAAAACAAAACAAAGCCAACAACAACAGAAACATAAAATGTTACAACCTTACAGTAAAAACTTCACGCCAAAGTATGACTTCGTTTGACAACTGTAGCTCTGGTCTCAATAGTCTAGGTCATATTTCATTCATCGTACGATAAAATTATGTAATGAAATGAAGTGACATTGGATAAGGTCAGTCAGTGGAATAAAATCTAAGGTGACGAGTTATTCAGCATTTTTACAGACAGAACAAATCTGTTCTTAACAAGTACAAAATAACCCATGTACGATGTTATTCAGTTCTGCCATTTTCAAACTCAAACAGAAATTTTTACTTTCACTCTCTGTCAGTCTGTCGTTTGGCACAAAATATTCTATACAAAGCTTAAAGGTCATCCCTCCACTGGTCTATACCAATAGAATAGGAAGTACCCTAAACAAGCTAAATATATAATCATATCTAGGAATTTGTATTGGGTAAGCAAACAGTGTGTCCTAAATATAGGATGGAAAAATCGTTAATTTGTAATAAACTGACTGAAAGAACGAAATCTGACGCATAAAGGCATTAGTGTTGCAACACACTTTCTGCCAATATGTTTATCAGGCGAACAATGGGGCTTCAGTTTAGTGAAAGAATTAAAATCTACGATTGTAAAATATATAGAAAAAAACGAATATAGAATTATAAATTCTAAATATATTTATGTTTGGATCGTAAAAGTAAGATAATGTCTGTTCGTAAGTATGTGTTTCTTCTTCTCTCCATCCTTGTGTGTGTGTTTGTATGTGTGTGTGTGTGCGCGCGCGCGTGTGTGTATCTGTGTGTGTGCATTCACTTTGTTAAATTCCCGCTAGAGGCCAGATAATCGCACCATGTTAAATTTCCGTTGTACCCCCAGTGCCATTCCCATGTTAAATTCCCATTGTTCCTATAGTGTAATTCTTGTCCATGTTCACTTCCTCTTGTACCCTGAGTGACATTCCCATTTTAAATTTCCTTGTACCCAGAGTAACAATCCTATGTTAAATTCCCGTTAGAGGCCAGAGTGACATTTTTGAGGCTAGAGTGACATATTTGAAACCAAATATTATAGCTTCAATGTTAAACGTCCATTAGAGGTCAAACAGACCATAATATTACAATGTCCCATTTTCCACCAGATATACCCATAATATTAAACTATTTTTAACATAAAATTTCCCATCTTGTCCCCAGAATGTCATTTTTTAGAATTTCCATAAGTTTAACATTAGATAATGTAAATCCCCATAGACACCCCAAGTGACACACTTTACTACTGAGGTACTTTCGAACACGAATATGCAAAAATCAAAGATACATGTATTTTGTAAAAACGACTCAAGAGCCAAAACAATTTTACTCAGAGTAATTGTCCGATAATAAGGGTAATATATCTATATATATCAAAGCTCCTGTCATATGTGATCTCATATGCTAGGCAAATACTTGAACAGCGAGCTTTACAGATCATCGCTGAAACCAGAGCTACTACACCAACATCTTCATTGAAAACAATATTTTAAAAAAATCCCGCCGCGCATAACTTATAGTTTCGTTTAAAGAGCAGGTGATTAGAGGTTTGTTGGGGCGGGTGCATGGGGAGAGGATGAATCCAAATAACACATCTAAACAAACAACAAAAATTGCGTCAAGAGGCTTCTTAAATTGAGGGTTAGTAAATTAAAAAGGAAAATAATACATTTTGTAATATTTTCAGATCACTTATTTTAAGGCAAATATGATTTTTGCGAATTTATTGGACTCTATTTTTAATTCATCATTAGCGATATGTAAATTTGTACGCATAATTTTAAAACAATCTCCGATTTCTTGGGATCAAATTTGTCTATCGGCAGGTAAATTTTGAAGATTTTTATATTAACATCGTACTTTACATTCTTTTTCAGTATATATATATATATATATATATATATATATATATATATATATATATAGATATATATATATATATATATATATATAACGAACAGTAAAAATTATTATTAACATTATTATTATTAGGTTTCTTTTTAACTATCCGAGGCGCTTTCGGTTGTCATTGAGTCTTTGTCAAAGATAATTACAAATCAGAGACAAACAAGACAAACAATAAAAACAAAAGAAAACTTTGAACGTACAAAACGTTATATGTTTATATATCTGATCGTTATATATCTGATATAAGGATTATTTCAAGTGGATTATGTAGTTAGTGCTAACGGTGAAGGAGGAAACACCTATCAGGTTCACCAAGAATGCGTACATCCCCATTATTTTTTTCTTCAGTAAATCGTATTTTGAAGTGTGGTTATTGGTATAAAAGGATACATCGGACAAAATATTCTATTCACCACAGAAAAATCGATTGCGTTGTAGCTCAGCTATCTCGTGTACCAAGGAGTATTTCGACAAGGAGAATGTTCGAATCGGTCTTTCGTACTGTGGCACCTTGTAATATATTATCGCCCAAGGACTGCATGCTTTATAAAATGCTGCCGTGATGCAAGGGAAAGAATTCATCCAAAATGTGCTCATCCCAAAGAAAGCCTTACTGAATGCTGGAAAAAAATGTGTTGTTCCAGAGAGAAAAAGAGCTCTTTGAACCCTTTATAAAACCACAGGTCCTTTTGACATTAAAGTAAAAAACCTGTTATATATGTCAAGAGAAAGGACATTGGGCCCCAGAATGTCCACATCATTAATGAAAAGGAACTCCTTATCCTTAAAAAGGAGAACTGAAGTTCCTAAAAAAATGTAAAGACGGGTGTTTTGTGTGTCAAAACAAAGACATTGGTCTTCAGAGTGTCCAGAACGTCAAATGAAAGTGAAATAAAGAAGACTTTTCAGACTAAGAAGAAGAAGAAGACGAAGCAGAACTAATTTTCTCTAAGCAATTCAAAGCAAGACACTGAGAATAAATAAAGTTTGTGATTTGCTTAAAATTTCATTGTGATTTTTTTATTTACGAGTATATACCAAACGTAAGCGAGAATCAAAATATCCTTTCTTTTTTTCTTTCTTTCTTTCTTTCTTTCTTTCTTTCTTTCTTTCTTTCTGTATTTATTATTATTATTATTATTATTATTATTATTATTATTATTGTTCATAGGATATAGATACAGATATAGTTTTGAGGGATTTGTTTTTGTTTGATTTGGTAATGATTGACTAGTATCTCTTTTCTGAGAGATATGGGTGGCCCTGAAAGAAGCTGTTGCTTTGAAGAAAACAAACTCCTGTAAAAAGTCATGGATCTTCCAACATCAACTGCAACTGTCTTAAACTTTTACTTCGTCTGAATCCAATGTCGCTGCCGTCGTCGCTATCCTTGTTCTAATTGCTGAAGCTGATGTTGTTGTTGTTGATGATGATGATGATGATGATGGCTTGGAATTTTTAGAAGCAAGGCAGACTTATTTCTCATGGACTTTGCCAAAGATGTTTCGGATAGCCGTCTCATCTCTTTAAGGTCATCAAGAATTTATGTATGTAAGAATGTGTATTAGTAATCATCATATACACCATTCTCTACCCTGATCTGTTTTGTTTGTAAACGTGAGTGTTGGATGATAAAAATATGTATTTGTTTATAAAAGTGAGTGTTGGATGATAAAAATATGTATTTGTTTGTAAAAGTGAGTGTTGGATGATAAAAATATGTATTTGTTTATAAAAGTGAGTGTTGGATGATAAAAATATGTATTTGTTTGTAAAAGTGAGTATTGGATGATAAAAATATGTATTTGTTTGTAAGGAGGAGTGTTAATGATCCTACCCATTCAACATCTCCTTTCGCATGCTTTGTATGTAAGTGTATGGATTGTAAATAACGTGTGTTGAAATGATTGTAATTATGTGTGATAGTGCTACTTAACTATATAATATATATCCACTTTCACATGAGTATACATATGTGAGAATTTGGATAATAAATAACCTGCCTTTAATTGTTATTATGTGTGATAGTAACTACATACCCTTTGTCTCTTTAAAATCAGTTTATATCCATGTGTGTGAGTATCGTATAGTAAGGGGGTGTGTTTGTGTGTCAACTGGTAGATGTGAATGACCCTCACATATCCCCAGTTTACTCCATTGTTGTGTTTGCAAGTATGTGTTTGGTTGTAAGAATTTGTGAATATCATACTTGTTTGTAAGGATGACTCTCGATTACATACCCTACCACCTTTTGCGCGTGAGTTTACATGTGTGTGTGTGGATGATGGATTGTAAATAACCATCATTTAATTTTAATTATGTGCAATAGTAGATACATACAATTTGTTTTCGTACAAATAAGTTTGCGTGCTTGTGTGTGGGTATTGCATAATAAGGGTGCGTCTCTGTTTGTCCATCAGTATACCTATCACCAGTCCCCCCTCCCCAACGTTTGTTTCGTTTGTACATTTGTCCATAAGTATTTGTGTGTAACCCTCAACTATCCACTTTCTCTTCTCTGTTTTGCTTTTGTAAAAGTGTTTGTTTGTTTGTCCATAAGTATGTATGAGTGACCCGCAGCTATCCCCTTTCTATAATCTGATTTGCTCATAAGGGTGGGTATTGGATTGTAATTATGTGTATTAGTGACCATCTCATTACTCCCCCTTCCATCGTCCGTTGTGTTTGTATATGTGAGAGTTGGATAGTAAAGGTAGGCAATAGATGGTAATTAGGTTTTAGTCCTTATTGCTCTAACGGTTACATCAAAAGAGTGTTGCATGTGTTAACAACCTAGACTTTTGTTAACCCCCAAGGACCCTTTTCAGGGCCACCGAGGTTTCTATAAACAGAAATACTGCTCAATATTACCAAACCCCAAATTAATGGTGTAATATTTTTAATGTTTGTTAATTTTTTTAGAAATTGTATTAAACAAATGTGAAACTTGTAATTGTTGTTTTTAATACATTTTTTGGTATACAATCTTAGTGTATGAATCCAGATAACATTGCTAAAATCCGGACAAAATTAGTTGTGCCTGCTGTGATATATAGATGCGCGTTGTAGTAAAATTTGGCTCAGTCACACATATATGACCTAGAAGTTTTTGAAAGACAATCTGCAAGAAGATTTCAAGGTTTCGATCAGCGCTTACCTAAAGAGACAACAATAAGTAGTCTTAGATTATGGTCAGTTGCGAGATATGTAGATAAAATCATATTAGTGTTTTATAATAAATCTGCAGAGCAAGCGGTTCATTAGGATGGACAATTGTGTTCAACAGAAGATTTCTTGATTTCCTGATACATGGCTGTGAGAGCATTGGTTTTGTTAAAGATATACACCGTGTTCTTGTGAAATACCAACTTGAAGACTTTTTCCACTTATGCATGAATACCCTATATTCTTTATCGAAACCTATTTAAAAGAGGAATATTTTTAAAAAAAACAGTTCACTGTTTCGAAGACAGATCGTGGAGATCAAAACTGGAATCGAGATATGAGCTTTTACATTATGCAAGTGTCCATACCGATCTTCAACCACTCGATGTCTAGAAGCTCGGAAAATGATTACCTGATAAGACTTGGTCTTTTGCAAACATTGCATATTTAACAATGTGTTCAATTTCCTCTGAGGATGAGTATAATTGTAAACTTTGTAAAAGATTAGATGCAGACAGTGTCAAGCATATGTTTCTATTCTGCCAAAACCTAAAGGATGAACGCAATATTATGTTTGAGCAAATAATAGACACAGTAGAGTCACACTGGCTATTCTGTCAGGATAATAGACTCAAAAGACACAGTAGAATCACACTGGCTATTCTGTCAGGACGATGACACTCTACTTCCCATCCTGTTCGGTAGGAGAGGGGACAACTAACTTTGCTTTTATGGATGACCTGACATGGCAAAATTTCATGTGTTTGGAGGCAAAAGGATTAAAGTTGAAGAACAGAAGAATAAATGAACTTGAACATGATATATGACAATATTCATGTATATATAGATTAACTGAATGGGCCCATTTAATATTTGACTACCCTATATATTATTTATATTTATTAGATTCACAGTGTTGTGAAGAAGAGCTAACGCAATAATTCGTTTCAATGGTGCTAGTCAAATGTAAATAATTCAAATTCTGATGTTTGGATTTTTTTTAGCATGGTATTCTTGATCGTTGTTCCTTTTAATATATTTCTTTCCGGTGAGTTTTCTCGATCATTTGAATATATATGTATATTTCCTCCAATGTTTCCATTTCTATGGTATTTTTCTACCCCTTACCCGTATATTTGCTTACTTTCACGCATACATACGTACAAGCACTCACATACATACATACATACATACATACATACATACATACATACATACTTTGAACGCCTTCACATATTTTCATGTCCTTGTATGTCCATTTAATGTGTATAATGGCTTCATGTTAAACATATTTTACTAGTTTATACCAACAATATTTCAAACAAAAAATGTATTATACTGCATAATTATATGGCGTGCCGCATACTTATGTCGAAATTGTTCCATGCTCGAAACAAAGCCTTGTTTTGAAGATAAGAAATATATTTTTGCATTTCCCGTGCTTTCCATACTGGATATTATATTAATGAAATTGAGGTAGTAAATATAACCGTAAAGCGGAGGTTTAAAGACAATCGTTGACTTTTGTAAATATATTTACACGTTTAGTGTGTGTGTGTATTCATTAATGTCGCTTTAACGTTCGTATTACTATTATGTAATCATGAAAATAACTTAATGTAATCTCTTTTGGAGAGGAAATAAAGAAAGTCACACATTGATACATACTAGGCTTCCATGGTGTTTTCTTGAGAAACTCAACTTCACTTAACGTGTTTTAACTGGAAAAGAATACCTGTTCCGTAGACTCTCGCACACACACACACACACACACGCACACACTTTGTGTGTAACATGTGTAAAATTGGGAATGATACACTCTGAGGTATAACACAGACAACCTGACTGAGGGCTGAAAGGTTTAAAGATTATGTTAAACGCAGAGTCAATAGACTGAGTATAATCATCAATTTTATGAAATTTGAGAGCTATATTAACTTCCAATATTTTAGTTAGGAAAACGAAACTTTCATGTTTTTAGTTCTGCACATACATAATATCTAACGACCCTTTGTTTTGTCGTATGCATATATAATATAGCACTTTCTTTGTAATTTCAACGGAAAATTCTCTCCAAAATGATGTGTAACGGATAATCTGCGCATAAACATTGTTATTAAAACAACAACATGTATTTGCGACGCAAAACTCTCCTTTACATGTATGTACGAGTAAAGGTGACGAAAAGACATACTATTGTCTTTATCTGTATATAGCGCGCACCGAACGTATAATGCTCAGACAGATCAATGTCTTTACTGTTGGAATTAAATACGTGTTATAACTAGAAACGAACAGTCTCGACTCTAAACTGCCAGCGCATTACTCAAATATAAATATGGGTCTACGCATGAGTTATCAGTGTAAAGATTTATGATAAGTTGAACGCAGATTAACCATGTACATTTTTACTTTAGTTAAAACAAAATTACGGAAATATTGTCATAGTTCACTTGTTTATGTGTTTAAATTTACATTAAAATATCTTATGTTCTGATTCCCCACAAAAGCTCCTTGGTTTATTGTCATTCTAAACTTTCAAAATTTATCATAAAAAAATGTTTGTCAAAAGCACTTTGTGACGGAACCTCTGGAGGACGGTGATTGTCACAACTCTTTCGTGTCGCACCTTGAATAACATGGGCATCAAACCGAAAGGAATAGCCATAAATTAATAAAGAGGTTGGGCCGGGAGTTGAGAGTGAGGTGGGATGGAACTTCAAATAGAAGTTAGTCTAGACAGGAAATCCGCAAATGTTGCACTCCTTAGTCGCACAAAAGCCACAGGTAAAAATAGACCTCGTTCGTTTTTGTAGTATAGAGTCCTTCACTGGAATTAGATGGGCCGGTCTTTGGTCAATATGAATTAACATTACGGTCACCATCCTGAAAATATAAGAGACACGGGTCAATGGGAATTTCACGTTAAAATATCCGTAGATTTAACATGTGAGTGGAAGTCTGTGGGCAAGGGAAATGTAACATTACGCCTCCAACATGTGAGTGTGAATCTGGGGTCAAACGGAATTTTAACATTATGAAATTTACATGATATTTAACCTTGACCCCATTTAGTGTTTTTTTATATATTTTAGATACAAAAATTGTACTCTGGGAAAGATATTAAAATAAATATTCATAGGTTTAACATACACTTTTACTGACCAACACGCCGTCTGACTGACCAGCACCTATACTACCTTCTGTCCAACACCCGCATCTGAAAAGGGAAGGAGTGCTCAAACATACATAAAAACACCCATAAAATGGGTAGGAGTGTTCACACAATATACACACAAACATACTTATATATTATCACACATAAGAGAGTAGGAGTGCTCACATTACACACAAAGATCTATGGGGATTTATGTTTTAGTTGTGAAAGACAAACAAAGACAAAGACATACACGCATAAAACAAAAACACAACAGTTTGAGTAGTATCTCTTTTTAGTGGTCGCAACTCCCGAGCCGGGTTCCACAGGCAGAACATCTCTGGCTCCATTTTTCTCCACCCCAAGGATTAATAGACAGGGAGAGCTTAAAGTGAGATTGATTAGTTTCACTTTAACAGATCTCGTACCTCGGGATGTGGCGCTCCTTCTCCTCTTCACGCTGCTGCTTCTGCTGCTGTTCATGTGCCACCCTCCACTGCTGGAACAGCCGCCACTACTCATCTCTGTTCCAGTTTTATTCTCTTCTCTTCTCCCATGCCCTCTTTTCTTTCTCCATTTCGTCGTGCATCACCTCTGTCAAGAGTCTTTTATTAATGCAAAAAATGTTCCAGTCGCTCCATATTCAACAATGCCTTATTGAGTCTTCCGCTTATGCTCTGACTCATTTTCGTTGCTCTCGAGTCGACGATGGATGGCAAGACTGACGTAGGCACCGCTTTATATGCTTTAAGCGCGGAAATGAAGGAAAACATCACTCGATATTGTATGCGGATAGAAAAGAAACCATTCTTCTTAGTTGTCTCAAAAGAGTATTATAATGTGGTCAGTAGGAGCTTGTCACTAACAAAAATGAAGAGGTCTAGTATGTGTTAACCATTTTTGACTAACAACTCCAACGATAATTCTCAGTGCCCCCCCCCTCCTCTCAGAAACATAGATATTCAACTAAATAATTGCCACAACTATATGGTCTAATGTCTTTATCCATGTTTTGTCTTCCACAATAACTTAAACTTAAACCCCCTCTCCACTCTTTAGTCTTTGTGTGTGAGGTAAGCACTCCTACTCTCTTGTGTGCATAGGGTGTGAGCACTACCACTTTTTCAGTTCTTATACTCCATTGGTGGATAACTATGTTTGTGTGTATAGAGTGTAAGCACTCTTACCATTTTCAGGATTGATAGTACGTTTGTGTCTAGTGTGTAAACACTCCTTCCTCTTTTCTCTCCCTACACTTTGGTGTGTTGATTGTATATAAGTATGTGTGTGTATAGTGTGTAAACACTCCTTCCATTTTTAATTGCTAAGTGTAGGTATTGGTCAGTCAAACGGCGTATTGGTTAGTAGACGAGTGAGTGATGATCAGTCACAACGGCGTATTGATTAGTAGGTGTGGGTGTTGGTCAGAAAATGACCGGGTGAGTGTCAGTCAAACATCGTATTGGTTAAATAGGTGTGGGCGATGTTCAGTCAAACGGGGTGTTGACTAGAAAAACGGTGAATGTTCTTCACATTACATTGTCCCTTGAGGCCAATGTCAATGTTAAATACCCCTTGTTCCCAGACTCCCACTCACATGTTAATCATGTGGACATTTTAATATTGAATTCCCAATGACCGCAGACTGACACTCACCTGTTAAACCTATTGACATTTTAACATGGAATTCCCATTGACCCCAGAGTTCCACTCATGCGTTAAACCTATGGATATTTTTAACATTATCTTTTCCCTTGACCCCAGAGTACCATTTTTGTAACTAAAACGAAAACAATTTATATTATCAAGAGGAAATATCATGTTAATTTAATACCGATACATTTCCATTGACCTCGGACTTCCACTCACATGTTCAACATATGGACATTTTAAAATGGAATTCCCATGGACCCCAGACTCCCATTCTTATAAGATGTCAAATGTAGTGTTCATTCCGATTGACTCCAGACCGGTCCATCGTGACTCATGGGAGCCCGGTGTACTACTAGCGTTCGTATTTTGTTTATTTTTCTTCCTTAGGTGATAACACATTCAAAACCATTAACGTAACGTAAGGCATTGCTGTCTGTTTCCTTTAAAACTTTTCATATTCATTGACAAAAAGGGCTGACAAGTTATTCGGTGAAATGATTTTTTAGAAATGACGAGAAAATGCCAATTCCTCTGCAAATCAGCACATACGGTTGAAAAATCCAAAGTGCTTATATGGAGTTAGCGACATGTTTTGACTAGGTAGTGCATCCTCCTCCAGTAATGCTCTCAACTATTTAAATGAAGGTGCGATTTTATCATTCCGTAGTACAACTCGTGACGACCGTAGCCCCCACCCCTCCCCTTGTTCACTATACCGCGTTTCAGAAAGTGATGAATTCTCCTAGTTCACACTGAAAACAAGTATGGACCAGTGATCAGTGCCTATATTAAAAGATAATTTAAGAGTCTTAATGTACAGTTATATCAGTTTCTGCTGCTAAACAACCAAGACAAGGGATATACAGTCTTTTGAATGGTCCGATTGTAACCGAAATGAATAGACAGAGTCTGCAAGACATCCTTATGTATTTCATTTATTTAGTTTAGCTAATTTCTAGCACATACTATGCCTTACTATTACACTATTAAAATTGTGAGAAGAAAGTACTGTACCTCACAGTCGCAAAGGACAATGCTACATTCAATTGTATGTAAGAGGGTCTTCACTTGTAAAAGCAACATTTGTGAGTTAATATCTCGCTCTTAATTTATATCGACCAAGCTTCACCTCAATTGGACCTTCCTAGGTCTTTTCCGTCAAGTCGAGAAAGAAACCTCGTATGTAATTAGCCGCTGTTGAGAACTATACTGAAAACTACTTTTGTTCACATGGCCCATTATGGTGGTAGAAGGAGATATACAACGTACCCTTTCCTTTCGCCTCAACATACTTTATATGTAGACGACCCCTTGATGCTCTTTAAAGGATAGTAGAAACGAAATAACTGAGGCACGCGAGAGCTGACAGGTTTACAAACCAAGGTAAGCGGTGAGTTATTTAAATGAGTATGATCGCCAACTGAATGAAATTTGAGAGCAACGTTTTCTTCGAATATTTTAGTTTCAATATAAGAGTTATTCATGCGTTTACATCAGCAATTGCGTAAGATATGGTGACCTTTTTTGTTTGGCATATACATGCATAGGAAAGCGTTTTCTTTGTAATTTCAACGAAAAGTTCTCTGCCCCAAGAGAAACAGATGAGCTGGGCATAGACGTAGGTAAAACTACAGCATGTATTTACATGTAACAACTCTCCTTTCCAATACATATGGTTGTAAAAATGCAATGGCATAATGCGCAGACATATCTAGGTAAAGTACTTTTGAATTCAAGTACATATTATAAAAAACAAACGATCTGCATTGACTTTAATCTGCCAGCGCATTACACCACGGCAAATCTGGGTCTACGCAAGCGATATCAGTATAAAGACTTTTGATAATCTGAAAATAGATTAACGCTGTGAAGTTTTACTTTCTACAAACAAAAGTTGGTAAATATTGTGAAGGTTGACCTGTTTATGTGTTTAAATTTCCATTAAAATATTGTGTCCTGATTTCACACAACGGCTCCATAATTGCTATTTATTGTGATTCTAAAATACTAAATTTTATTTGAGAAGATATTTGTAAAAAGCATTTCGTGAATGAGCTTTTGGAGGACGGTGAATATATGAACTGTTTTGTATCTAGTGTTACCAAACCCAAAGGCGTAGCCTGAAATTAATGAAGACGTTCAGGTGGTTGTTGATGGAGAGATGTGATGATACTTCACATAAAAGGTAGCAGAGTGACAACAATACATATACAGGAAATCCTCAAATTCTGCACCCCCCAAATCCACAAATAAAAATCAAAATCTTCGCTGCTCAAATTCGATCTCAGTTAGCGTTCGTATTTTTTTCTTCCTTAGGTCATAACACATTTACAATCATCAACGTAAGGTCAATCATTGTCTCATGCTCACTTTAAAACTATTCATTTTCAAAAGAAGACGGAGAATATTATTAAGTTAAATAAATGTTCACAAAATGACGAGAAGTTTGCCCATTCCGCCGTAAAGCCGCAAACGCGGTGAAACATTCGTTGTTTTCTAAAATCCGCATGTGAACTCAACCTCAGTTAGCGACATCTTTTTACTAGTTGGTGTATCCCCTTCCAGTAATGTACTCTGCCTTTTAAATTAATATGCTATTTTCTCCATCCGGATTTAGCGTAGTATCGGTTGCACATGTCAAAAAGTACAACCGTACCACCTACTTGTTCACTATACCGCGTTTCAGAGCGGGCTGAATTATCCTAGTTAAAACTAATCACAAGTTTGGACAAGTGATGCGTGCCCCTATTAAAATGATTTAAGAGTCTAGGTGTATTTACATCGGCTTCTGTTGCGGAGCAACCACGACAAAGGGATATACAGTTTGCTTCATGGTTCGATTTCAACTGACATGAATAGTTAGAGTCTACAAGCCATCCCTATGTACTGTACTGTGCCGCCGCAAATGACAATGATACATTGAATAGCAGGTAAGAGCGTCTTCTCAGTATTTGTAAAAACAATATATGTGAATTAATATCTCACCTGTGAAAAGGTTATTTTTTTTAAATATTTTTTTCTTTATTAAACAAGCATAAACTGTATGTTCCTTTAGCCATCTTGTGACGCTGAGGTGGCCTTGACCTACCTTTAAAACAAAAATAGATCTTGTCACATCTGTGATCCATCTTACGTTCTTTAGACACATTCAGTACGTAAGACTTCTAATGCAGAATTACCTTTAATGTTCTTTGTTAGTCTACAATGTGGTCTTAGAGATGAATTTATTCAAGTGTTGTTGATGGTTAAAGATATAATCTAATTATAGTTAGATATTGGACAAAACTATTTTCTAATTTGGGAGAATAATTGCAGCAAAAAGAATTCAATAACGAGGAAAAGTTAGTTACAGGACATTTAAAACAAAGTAGTCAAGCTTGTGGCATAAAACATATATTTCTACTGAGATAAAAAGACTCTTCTGCTGTTATTTGTATGGAATCATAGAATGATTCTTCATTACCAACCGTTTACTCTCGTGTATTTTACAAGTTATTCTTATTTTACTTCAGTTTTGGTCATTTTTATGTTCTATTCTACACATTATTTGGTTTTATTTTCATTTTTTATTTTTTTTGCATTTAAAAAAAAAAAAAACTTCTTTGTAATGGGTTTTAAAAAGAAATGGATCTATTTCAGAGAATGTTGTGGCTGAAACTAAGAAAGATGATAGAATAGAAGAGTAACTTTTAAATAAAACCTGGTATGCGTCGGAAGGTAAGCAGAAAAGGAAAGGAATAAAATTGTATTTTAAAACTAAAGATATACAAAATACAAAGAATACTATAAGCTGTATATATGTGCATAATTACTAATTTGGTCTCGAAATTTGATTGTTCGTTCATTTGTTCACTGATTGATTCATTCGTTTATTTATTATTTATTTTTTCTGTCTTTCTTTTTTCATAGATTAATTAAAACAGAAAAAAAACAAGAAAGATACAAACGAGGTAATTGATTATCCTTTTACTTTAATAATACAAACGGCTCCACTACAAACTACAGAGCAAGTAAATGATAAAGAACAGAAAATAATAATTATTAACATTTATTATTACATTTCATTTCCTTTTTATCGAACAATATATTTTGTCCCTTGATACTTGATAAACAAGGTGGAATACTAATTGCATCAAGATCTTTAATTAACAGTATGATTAAAGCAGCAGGTTAATGTTATTGGTGCGGCTCTCTGCAGAGAACATATATTTTGTTAATGTACACTTACCTCTAAAAATGGAAAGTAAAGATTACATTGAACATGAATAAGGAAAGTCAGTTTATGATCATGTGCAACTATAAACCTAGTATTAACAACTATCTTGTCATTTCAGTCGGGTAAGCCAAATTGCTAATGGTTAGTTGTTTAGCGTTTGATTTCAGTACGGTTGGCTGACTTTCTCTTGCATACTATAAATACTCTTCTCTAATCTGATATATCCAACAATGTGCACCATCGGTTTGAGTGGATTCTCATTTGTCAAGACATTATGTTCATATTAGGTCTTTGGGAGTAAAACTTTACGCAAACACTCAGACACACACACATTAAAAACCCGCTAAAATTAAATTTAGTACATGCACACTCTTGTTGTGATTAAGTTGAGAAAGTATCTATTTAGCGAAGACCTCTGTCTGTCTATCTTCTGTAACTTTCTACTGTTCCATCAGAATGCCTATTGCGAAAATACTCAAATGGTCTAAGAGAGGAAATTCAGGATAGTTATACTTCTATCTATCAATTGCGAAAATACTACATGTGCTGAGCGAAGTAATTCAAGATAGTTGTCTATCTACCAATCTACTTATCTATCTAACTATTTATTTGAATGTCTGTTGCATATTTGGTGCTGAGGGAGGCGATTCAAAATGGTTTTCTATCTATCTATCAATCTATCTATCTATCTACCTGAAATGTCGATCTCAAGAATACTCAACGTGCTGAAGGAGACAATTGAAGATAGTTATCTATCGATCTACCTATCTGTCTATCCGTCTATTTGTCTGTCTGTCTGACTATCTGTTGCAAACACAATTGGTGTGTTGAGGAAGACAATTCAAGATAGCTATCTATCTATCTTGTTTATTTTCAAATATTATTTTGCGGTATGGTAGTGAACTCTATATACGTTGCTTGCTCGACAGTTAGAACAAACTAGTTGCATTTCTTGATTACGGCAACTTTGGTATGTACATTTGTAGACGAAAACATTAATCAGATGCTATGATAGATGCATTCTGTGTACTGTAGAGTTCACATTATTTGGAGGTCTGTCGAACTAAAATCATTTTCTTGTGCGTCTTGTTCGATGTTGATTTGACGCTAATCGGAAAACGAAGATTTAGTGGTGCATTTTAAATATTTAAAAAAATAGGAATGAGTTCAAATCTTGCAACGCGCTTGTTCTTCAGTCCGTTCGTCCATGAATCAGTCAGTCGTTGTGTCTGTTTCTATGTATGTATGTATGTATGTATGTATGTATGTATGTATGTATGTATGTATGTATGTATGTATGTATGTATGTATGTATGTATGTATGTACATCGACAAGGGAGTAAATTGAAGTGAGGAAAAAGAACAGTTTCCTGTCTTGTTCAGTTATTTAAGTCTTAGTGTTCGAAGAAGCGTTTTCAGTTAAATGAATGAAACTGCTGGAGGAAGACATAAACAATGTTTCAGTCACATCGTATGTCTTAAATCCTACATGGGGAATGTTAGCACTTTTGATATCTATCGACTCACTGTTGAGGGTGGGTGGAACTGTCTACATATGACGGTATTTGGGGACGTTCCGCCGATTTATGTGTATTTCGCACGTTAGATGTATATATAAATACGTGTATGTTTCTTCAATTCGGTAATTATCTCAGATGAATAGGATCGTTAGGATTTGTCACCTCTAATTTGTGATCAAATTAAACCCTCAGGACTGGAAAATTGCACCGCTGCCTTGAGATGACTTTTTGCTTTTTTTAAATAAAATTGAATCAAAATTCCGTCTAGTCGGGTAAGAGCTGCTATCAACAGGTATTACATTACATATACTTGAGTAAGTATATGAATTGTAATTAGTACATGACGGAGTAGCTTTGATCATAAAGACCCCAGGTAGTACACTACTAACTACAATGCTATAACGATACCCACCACTCCACCCCACCCTAGGACTATCGATCTCCAAACACATCCAGAAAAGATAGTGATATAGTACTTTGAAAAGAACATTCTTATTCATTTAAAGGGATTTCTCTTCATCCATTTTTGTGTGTTCGTGTTAGTACTTGCTTCATAAGGTATTATATTGCCTTTTAATAATCAAGAACCATTGAAATACTGTACACGAATAAAAAATGACTTTCTCATCGCCTATAGATCAGCTCATTTTTATTCATGAGTGATTTCAGTACTTATGACTGGGCTTCAAGGAAGTGAGGTACGGTTAAACTACTCCCTCTACTATTCTCTGTCATGCGTGTGAACTGATCAATTTAAGCGATACATAAATAACACAACGTTTACATAAGGTGTAGTATATGAAAGAAGTGATCAGCGTCTGATTATGATTATTTCAACTGCTCCTATAATCAGATTAACTGTATGTAATCATTGGGAATGACCGTGAGTTCTGACATTACTCTTTGCCTCTCTTTTGAAGGACTTAGAACCAATATGATGTTAAGTGAACAGTTCGAATCCAGAGACAGCCACATATGATGCTGAAAAGGCAGTTTGGATCAAGGATTTGTACAGACTCAATACGTAAAGAAAACATCGCCGAAGGGGCAACCTAGATAAAAAGTTTGTATTATTATGAATCACACCACATTATGGAAAACTTCTACAACCTTTGACAACTCCACGCTCTCTACATTTCTCTCGACGGAGCAGGTGAAAAATAACTATACGACAGATTCCTCAGATGAAAAATTGGAACAGGCTGGAAAATGGCTATGGAAGATATTTTCAGTCATATTTCTCGCTTTTGGACTGACTGGTAATTTACTTACGGTTCTCGTTTTCAGGAAAATTGGTCTTTCCAAAAGGACTACTCTCTTCTTTCTTTTTGTTCTAGCAATTACAGACAGTGTGGTCTTGGTTACAGGATTATCAAGGTACTGGATTCTAAACACATTCGACCTGGATATAAGAACACTGTCTGACTTTGGTTGCAAAATTAATGTATTTGTTATTTATCTCTCAATGCAGTATTCGTCGTGGATACTGGTATTCGTTTGTATCGAACGTGTTATTAAAACATATCTTCCACTACAGTTCATACGTATCGTAACTTTTCGGCGTGTGTATGTGTCCCTTATTCTTTTATTTGTTGTCCTGTTTGGTGTCGATCTACATTACTTTTGGACAAATGGTATCAATAACTTTACCAACGGGACGTGTGACTCACTTATGCCGGAATATTACTATTTTAACGAATTTGTGTTCGTGTATATAGATTTTACATTTTTATCAGCTGTACCATTTCTCATAATGTTTATATGTAACGTTTTTCTAGTTCGAGCCTTGAGCCGTCTTCAGAGGAACCGTGCAAGTATGATGCATAATATTATTTTCCGTCGTACGCAACGTGTTAATGTCAAACTAACTAAAATGCTGTTGGTAAGCACATTTTATTTTCTCATTGCCACTGTCCCTGTCTCTGTGTTCTTTATCGTGGAACCATATAAAAGACATCAATACGACAAAGATAACGATAAGCATAGTACGGTTCTACTTGATTTTGTGAAAACAACAACCTACTTGCTGCAATATTCCAACTACTCTGTCAACTTCTATCTGTACTCCATTGTGAATGACAAATTATGGACGAAACTAAAAATTGTATGTGGATTTCACAAAGGGTAAGTTTTTGTATGTTTCTGTCATATTTATATAAGTAATACTTAGTGTACCCGTTCCTGCACGTGCGGTCTGCTATGTCTATATGTCACAAATTTCCTTTCCGGTCAAAACTTTTTCAAGGACTTCATTAATTAAAACCAAATTTAGTTTAAGGCCTTACATTAAGAAGACCTAAGTGAAGTTGGATTTTCACCGTTTTACAAAATTGATCAATTAATGGCCCCAGTTAAACTTAGGACTGTGCTGTTACATTTTGAACCAAATGTTCTTAAATTGCATTATGTTAGCGTCCTGTGTAGCATGGTCATATATATGTCAAAATTGTTAACCACCTCCATTGCTGGGGATTATCGTCTTGAGACTATCATCGCGTTACAATGTTATTATTATTATTATTATTATTATTAGTAGTAGTAGTAGTAGTAGTAGTAGCAGCAGTAGTATTAGCATTTGTATTAGTAGTGGTGGTTGTGGTTAAAGGTGAAGTTTAATAAGATCTGATTGTAGTCTCAAATTTATAGCTGATATGCTGTAGTTGTTGCAGCAACAGAAGCTGATTTCTTTGTCTGATAATATAATAATAATAATAATAATAATAATAATAATAATAATAATAATAATAATAACAACAATAATAATAAATGATACCCCGAACACAACAAAAACAAAAAAGCGTAGACGAAATATAAATGTGTATTCAGGCAACAAAACCTTAAGGAAAAATTACGAAAAACAAAACCAAAACACCCATGATAATGGGACAAGCCATTGTTGCAGATTATGACTATTAAAAATAATGCGCGTTGCTAAAAGTTATGAGCAACTTTGTCGTTGTCGTCATCATAGTTCTCGTTGTCATCATTCTCATTATTATTATTATTATTATTATTATTATTATTATTATTATTATTATTATTATATGAAAAAGAGACTTTCAGGAAGAAAAAAGGAAATTGTATCCACGAAAAAGTCAATTCTCAACAATCCCCAAACAAATCTTTCTTGTTAACATGATTGTAAAGAACAATGTCTCCACGAATCAAGTCAATTATCACCAATCATAAACACATCTTTCTCGTTAACATGATTATAAAAGACAAGTTCTCCACGAGAAAAGTCAATTCTCGCCTATCCCCAAATAAATGTCTCTCGTTAACACGAAAATAGAACTTGAAAATAAAATCTTCCAAATATATCTCAGATGCATAAGTGAAGCTTTTTATTTATGCAAACTCATTCAACAGCTTGAAATATTTTTATTTACGCAAACTCATTCCACAGTTTATCATACTTGGCTCAAAATATGCTCTAAGGACGCAAATGACACTAATGGAAAAATTATCCGTATAGCGAATCCGTTCGGGGAAAATATCGATATGTCGGGGTTAAATCAAAGTGTCTGGGCAGTGTAAAGAAGCATTACGATGTAATATACAAAATTCATTCATGTATTCAATATATAATACAATATTATATCCAATTCTCAGTTATATCATATACAACAATTGGTGAGTAGCGTGTGATCGATTTTACTACAGATAAATGCAGACAGCATAAACGGTTGCTTAAATTCATTCCTTTGACAAACATTGATTTTTATTTCTTTTTTATAGAATTGATTGGAGGGATAAACAGCAGTGGGTAAAGTGCTCTTCTTGAACAATACATGCAGTAGGATACAATACTTTGTTAGTCTGAGAAATATGCTCATCGATAATTAACATTAAGGCCCATATTCAATAATCGTAAAATATACACATTTTTTCGCCTGATGTTAGGAGGTTTGTTAAAAATGGGAAAATGCTTAGTTTTCGAATGGCTATACAGAACATATACTTTTGGAGTCCACGTTACAGGGGTTAAGTAATTTTTATTATTATTATTATTATTTTTAATTATTATTATTTTTTCCCTAGTGAATAATTTAGAACCAAAATTGGGAGGAAGTAGAGGAGAAAATATGAAAGTAAAATATATATCGATTTAAAAAAGGATTTTGGGAAGAAACAAAATGCATCCAGGAACCCCAAATGTATAAATTTAAGCAAAAGTGGATGAATCTGTACATTAATTGGACAAAAGGATATACTTGTTATATTTGGAAGAGGTATTCCAAGATCTAACATTCTTAAAACTTCGGGTAGTTCAGGTTTATAAACACCACACTCATTTGTACGAACTCGATCGACTACAGTTAGACGAATATAATTTGACATTTGTAAACATGTGATTACAGATAGATAGATAGATAGATAGATAGATAGATAGATAGATACAAACACACACACATGCAGGGGTATATTTAGCACATTTCAATGCATTAACCGCTGATATAACATATTTCACACATTCATAGGCACAGACTTCCAATATGCATCTCACTCATTTTATGCAAAATAGTCAAAACATTTTGTAACACATACATACATACATACATACATACATACATACATACATACATACATACATACATACATACATACATACATACACATTTTTCTTTCTTAAGAGGAGAATACCAGACAACATATATTTTTATTGTAGGAGTTTAAAAATACTTTCCATCATTCAAATACATTGTTTACTTTGATTACAAATGTTTAGACCACTAGATGTGTCAACTAATATTTTATTTTTCTTGGCCAAATTTGGAAGTATCGATTTCTATATTCCAAGCAAGTTTTGCCTATTTTTCGTCGGTGACTTTAAAAAATGTATTTTTCTCTTCAAAATTTCTACTCTCCAAAGGCACATTTCATTAAAAGGCGCTAAGGAGTTCTCTTTTATTAGATTGTGCGGTGCTTTTTATACATGGATATTTTGGGATTGTTTTCATTTCTTGAAGTGAAAGAGTACTTCCTTGTTGGGCTGTCTTTCCCAGGTTCATAAAGAAAGATGTGGCATGTAAGTAGAATGGTGTGCCCGACAATTTTAGACTATTTTTCCAAATTTAGCTAGACAAAATTATGTTATAGTAACAAAATGATTTACCCGTCTCACACACTATACAAATAATAGCGTACGCGGCAAGAAACTATTTGATCGATGATATGTCCACTTTCCGCTTCCTGTGCATACATAGTGGGGAGGGCAGGTGGTTTGGTGGAAACAGTTAAAATATCAGTTTTAAGTCAATTGCACGTTCTAAAATGAAACTAACAATAATTTGCTTCAAATCGATTAATCTTATTTGCTCCATGGAAATACTTCTTTAGTCCGACATGTATTTTGTAGTGTACACGCAAATATATCGGACACTTTATAGGGTCGGCTCAAAACAGATTTAATGATGATTTTCATTATTAATGTTAGCTACTAAAATTAGGGGCAACACTTAAAGGAACACTAATCTATACATTTTCATAAATTTTGCATTGCATTTGTTTTTCTTTTTCTGCTTCATTCAGAATATCAAAAATGGTGAAATTAAGACTGTTCAATTTTAAAAGGCTGAAAATCGCGATTAAAGAAGGCCAAGCTTAGATATCACGTTTAAAAATAGATCAAATTGATCTGGAGAGAAAGTGTATTTTGATGCTTTCACATGAATTTCTGTGGTAATAAAAGACTATTTACTGCTGTCACCGATGACATGAAATTGTTTTAATAAACATTAATGTGGGAGTATAGCTGCTTTGATCCCTTTTTTTAGCCCAATAGATAAAGCAAGTAATTGTTTGTGTAATGGGATCGTGGGGGTCATCTCATCATGTTACAGAGCGAAAGGTTACGCTGTAACCTGCTCCCTCCCTCCCTCTCTCATATTGTTGTTAAATATGTTTTCTGTGGCAAAGTACGCCAGACACCCTTTATCACTTGTAACTCAGCTTACTAGACACTGTTGCACATTCATCAGTTATTTCAACACCCATAGAAAGTAAAATGTTGTTCTAATGACTTATTTTTCTTGCTAAACTGGTTATGTTAAGTTTTTAGATCATGTTCTGTACATGCAAGGCAGGCGAGACATATTCTTCAACAGAATTTCCTGTTGGTTTATTCTTAGCACAGACCTTAAAATTTGTATCCAGATATAAGCGCGAGAAAAGATAACATTCTTTCATTTTAATTGATTTCATAAATGAGAAACTATAAAAAAAAAAAAAAAAAAAAAAAAAAAAGCTTTCATACTTTCCTCTTTTCTACCCAAATTATTCTTGTATCCATGCACATATCGTTTTTTGCTGGTCTTACACTAAATTTCTCTTCTATCCTTATGTAGTGTTGCTACATGTCGAGGATATCACTGATCCTTCCTGCTCCAACTGCTTAATTACTGAGAAAGATTTTAGTGCAGATTGTATGACAACACGAGAAATCAACTTTCTCGGACACTTTCACTCCTTAATAGCAGTACCGACTTGACCTCTACTTTGTCTGGAAATATCTTATACTACGAAACAGAATATATCAATACAAAAGAAAATGCAAAACTATGTAATTAAAACGAACAGATATACAAATTTACAGTGTTTATAGGATCATTCGTGCACTAATTGAGATATTCATTTATCTATATTGTCCTTCGTACGTTTAATAATAGTTTTATTAATCTGACGACACCAAACTCTCTATATCTGCTTCTCATATATATAGTTTAATTGGACTGTGTATACCTCTTTCATGCATGCTGGATATGTAAGTTTATAATGGCGAGGAACTTGTAAGCTGTGCAACTTGTTTCCAATCTGTTTTCATTGTATATTACAATGTTTGGCCATAAAATATGTTTCAACAAAACTAACACTAACGGGATAACATAAAATTATATATGATTACTTTAGAAATGATTATCCGTTAATACTCTATGTGTATTTGCCTGAAAGAAACGAAAAACTTCATTTTACTTCCATTACAAACGCCACTAGACTGCAGTTGCGTATCAATCGCCCAAGCAACCCTCAGAGCTGCTGGGGGGGGGGAGACCATTACTAGTGGGGGCACACAGAGCTGCTGGGGGGGGGGGGCAGAATTTCTTGGCACGCTAGAGTTAATTAGAAGCATTCTTATTGATAGCAGTCTGTTTAGTGAAAAGAAATCAACAATATGAATGTCCTAAAACCGCGGGATTTAAAGTGGCCATTGATTGCTTGCATAAGATACGACAGAGGATTCTAGCTCACGGTTAAAGTGACTAACAAATTTGAAAAGAATTATTTAGGTAGTTATTTGATGTAAGTTAACTACATCAGGTACTGGTGTAAAGCAAGTATTACAGATTTATCTTTTAAATAAAAGCGCATTTCAATGAGACCTTATGGATAAAAAATCATTATAGTCATACATTTGTGCCATTATACGAGAAAAGTTTATTTTTCGCTCGTTTTAAATCTATTTCCATCTCTACAGGACAAATACGCTAGCTGTTTTCAAAGAGTAAATCGTCGCCAATAATAGGAGTCCAAATCTTCACATGACCATAAAATCAGAAGACAAAAATGTATCAAAAATATCCCAAAAGGAGATATGGTGGTTTTTACCAAGAAATCTGTACAGGAAAATGGCAATATCCAACCATTTAACAAATATATTTATCCATACCCTGACCATTATCTATTCATCGCAACCGTCTTTACGCTCCACAGCCCACATTTCAAAGTTTGAGAGATTGATATTTAGCGCTGATGCGGTGAAAGTACAACTGGCGAGATTAAATTATCAATTAAAGTATCAAATCATTTCCACGGTAAAATATTGTAGCTATGTTCTAGATTGATCCGACACTTCTTTTTGTAAGTGTAAGATTACAAATAAGATCCAGTCAGCAAAATACAAACGTATTTCCAAATCCATCATACAATATATACAATGAGTGATAAGGCATCAAATATCGGTAAATTGTATAAAAGATGCTCTGCACGTATTGCACGATACCATGTCGTTTAGAAAATTGTATTTTTGAAAAATGAAAAATTAAGCACTTATCCTGATAAATAAATACTTAAATTAAAGAACATTACACCAGTATTTGTTAGATTTTGATATCATATACAATAACAAAGATATATATTGAAAATTGGCTATCAAATTAACATTCTACAAGCACGTTGCGCCGTTTTTAGGTAAACCTGTTACCATCATCATTTTTTTAAAAAAAGTACTAAAACTCACGAGGCACACACTGTAAAGGTGCGGTCGAGGGAGAACAAATGTATACACAGACGAACCAATCAGCTCACGCGACTAATATTTCAACTTGTGTATTTCACGACATAAATCTAAAAGGAAGACAAATATAATTGTATTGATTAATACCAACGCGAAGGAATACAAATCACCTGTAATCATTTTGTCAGTTTCTTTTGTGAATGCCAATGAAATGTTAGCATTATAAATATACAATATTTTATCATTCACAGTACCTAGCGATTCAAGCATTTCCCTACCGCATCACTTAGAAGCTAACCCCTTTTTACAATAGCCCTTCGTAACTTGTAAACATGAAAACGGTGCAAAACTTTCACCTTGTGACACAGCAAGTACTACTCGAAATTTCGGGGAAGAATATGGGACAACAACGCTTGATGGAATATTAAAGCTTTAAGATAATAATAATAATAATAATAATAATAATAATAATAATAATAATGATAATAATATATAGGAATAAATGATGACGATGAACAATACAACTAGTTCTATTGCCACTACTTCTACTCCCCTCACACGTCTCCTCCACCCCACCCGTTCTCTTCCTTAACTCCTTTTCCTGATGAAAATACATATGACTTTCATAATCGTCATCATCATTTGCTTCTTCTTTTTCCTTTTGTCAAATGAGCCGCGGCGGTTAGCGTTCCGGACTCGCCAAACAAATGTTTTTTTCTTTCCCTCCAGCTCTATTTTCACCATCTCCTCATACTCATCATCATTCAATAGTTTTTTAACCTAGGCTATGTACGTATAATTATCCGAACCCTTGGTTCTGACGATACAAGTAGCAAGATACTAACTGCTTTAAATCCAGACATTTTTAATTAGGATGTGGATATGCCAGTGTGAAAGGAAGTACTATTATTGGTGTCCAGTTTTAGGGCCGATCACAATATGTGTTACCCAGACGAGTGCACTACATTTTATCTCTTTAAATATCGTTCAGCGTACTCACATGCGTTCGTCGGTAATGCACTTGACGGGGACCAAAAACACAAACAACACTCTCAAGGACATATAAATCTATATCACATAGCAATCACAAAGTGAGATGGAGAGCTCTTAGTATGTTTGCAGTTGTATTTTACGTCCTAAATTTACAATTAGTGCATTTGTTTGTACTCTCCTCTTGAAAGAAAAGATGATTCTTGACAATTGATTAATTTATATATTTAATTCCTATACCGTCATACGGACTTCTGGTGTATACAAGACAAACTTGTAAAATTTACTTGGCAACTATTTATATCCTCTTGATCAATTTTACATTCATTCCTTCTGACACTAATATCTTCCTTATACCCAAAGAAAATGATACTTACTGTCTGTTTTCCATTCACCTCAAAGATTCAAACAGGAAGCATCTCGCTCTTGGGAAGAGAATAAAGCCTTATTAACCCGAACTTAAAATTGTATTCTTTTGGGAGACTTTAGTTAAACAGAGAATGAATTCTGAAAATTTTCATTACTGACATATTCCAAAGTTTGGAGGTTACGTGATATAGTCTAAATTTTTAACAGGACACCTACTAGACGACCGGAGGAAAATGTTTCATCAAAAGTCTTTATTTGTAAAAGACCTATGGTTAATTGGTTTGATTAAGGTGTACTTATTTATAGATATAATGCACATTTCACTGGAACATATGCTAGTGTGCATTCGTCCATTATTTTCAATATAAGTATGGTTCATTGAAAAACATAAGGGGCAAGACAATAGAAATGAAAATTAACATACAACGTGTACATTTTATAAAGGTATGTGAGTATAGTCCCTACGTAATGAAGCAAGCGCAAAACACCGGAAGACAATAGCGAATTAGCGAATATTATAGGCTCTTCCGATGCCACTGTTTTTTTGTTTTTTTTTTTCTTCAAACTGATAGGTTATAGTTTTTGCATACCTTGTTTTTACATATACGCGTTGTCTAAAAAGCTCGCTACGCAAGCGAGGTCTTCCACCATGCTCAAGCTTCACTTTCTATAATCTAAAACTCTAATCAAACACCACAGTTTTTATAGATTCGTTATTATTTTACACCCATTTTGAGGTATATTTTTTTATCCCACAGAATAAAAAGCTCGAGGGTCTCTGTATACACGATGAATTCCCATACAACAACACCCCATTCCTCACCCAGGACGAGGACGACAGATGCACAGTCGGCAACTAATGTGGAGGAGAACTTTTGTTGGACTGGATTCGACACTCAGGCTTCTTCATCATAGATTGATGGCGTTTTGGAGTAGATCCTCTCTGATTGTTGCCGTACTGCATAACAAGAGAAATGTTTATGATTGTGACGGATGTTAGCTCTGGCATGCAACACAAATACAACACTGCTGGATTTAAAAAGATTAGAACGTATTTGGGGCGTTCGATGTGTGCTAGCACGTATCCATGTGCGCTTCGATTGTGCATATATTATCCTGGATATAATCTTGCAAAAGAGAACGAACAAGCATACAGTGCGTGCATAATAAAAGACAATGCCAGGAACATTTTGATATCACTACTAATGTAAAGCCATGTTGTATCCATAAACTCTATCCCTTCCATGATAGTAAGGAGAAGGAGACGGATAGTTTTGTTTGTCATTTCTGTTGACGATTAGATTCTATGTTTCTAAAAGAGTCATAAACATTTGCAGTCAGATATTTTCGCTAAACTTGATCGGATATTTTCATGAAAGTTCGACTAATGGCTTCTAAGACTACTTATTAAGATACGAACTAGCATTAGCTTCCTGTGTAGTTATCAAACAACACACACAGGTACACATGAAGTACAAACTGCTCATAACGACTACTCTAGGGACCAGCTTCAATCAATTTTTCTTGCATGAAAGTTGGTGTTATTATAAGGATCACATTGGTTCGTTGATCGGATATTTGCGTGAAAGTTCGACCAAGAGAATACGTATTAGCTTCTTCGAAGACCTTATCGGAATATAAAATCAAAATTGGGAATAACGATAATTAAATGAACCATTTAAAAACGGGCACTATGGTCCTTGGTTTCATAAATGATCGGAAATGTTACTGTTTGATGAGAACGTTACAATGGTTACAATGTCAGACGTAGTTTGAATTTGGCCTGTATGAAACCCATGTGAAATTTAGAATTCTTGTAAGTCTGATTTTCTATTTTACCAATTCACTGGCAGCAAATGTTGCTGTAAAAAATATTCAATATCAGTGAGACATATTTTTTTCATTCATCAGTTTGTTGCAAATTTAGCCAAACCTATATTTCGTACACTGACCGAGTTTACTCAAGGACAGTTTATTTCGTGTTGTTACAAGTTTTGTTTATCGTCTGATGAATGAAAATATGACATACGAGCTATATTAAATTTACCTTAATCTTAAACTTAAGGTAGAATCTGGCATAATGAAGTTAATATTTCTTGTATGTATGTATGTATGTATGTATGTATGTATGTATGTATGTATGTATGTATGTATGTATGTAGCACGGAAGTAAAATCAAATGAGGAAAGAGTTTCCTGTCTCGTTCAGTTCTTTTAAGTCTTCTGTAACAAAGAAACTTTTTCAGTTAAATGAATAAAATAATAAATGCAAAATAAACATTGAGTGGAGTAGTTACATATCCTTGTAAAACAGTGCCCTTTACTCCAGATCTATGAATGAAACTGCTGGAGGAATAGAGAAACAATATCTCAATTACAATGTATTGTGATAAAATTTCTACTTTGGGAATGTTAGCATTTTTGTTATCTGTCGACTCGAGGGTGATGTGGGATGTAATTGTCTATATATTATGGTATCTGGGGCCGTTCCGCCAATTTATGTATATTTCTCAAGATGGATGTAAATAAATACGTGTAATGTTCTTCAATTCTGTCATTTATCACCTCTAAATTGTGACCAAATTAAACAAATATGACTAGATTGGAAAATTGCACCTCTTGTTTTTTCTTTTTGTTTTGTTTTAAATAAGATTGAAAACATTCCGTTTAGTCAGGTAAGAGCTACTGTCAACAGGTCCTACGTTACATATACTTGAATAAGTATAGCAATTTTCATTAGTACATGACTAAGTACCTTTGATTTTAGAGACCCTAAACAGTACACTTTTATCCAAAATTCCATAACGATACCCACAACCCCACCGACACCTGACCTATCGATCTCCGAACACATCCAGAACAAAATTGTGATAAGTTATTTTTAAAATAAAATTCTATTTCGTTTAAAGGGATTTCTCTTCATCCATTTTCTGTGCGTTCGTGTTTGTGATTGCTTTAATGATATGATATTAAATTACATATTAATAATCAATACAAGAACCATTGAACCATTTTCCACGAATAAAAAAATGACTTTTTCATTGCCTATAGATCAATTTATTTTATTGTTGATAGTGATTTAGTACTCATGACTGGCATTCGCGAAAATGCCGTCGAGTCAAACTGCTCTGTCTGCTGTCCTTTGTTATGCGATAACTGTTCGATTTATGGTGTACGTAATTGACACACAGTTTAGATAATGTGTGGTATATGTAAGAAGTTATCAGTGCCTGATTATCATTATTTCAACTGCTTCCTATAATTAGCCACCGAGAGTGACCGTGAGCTGAGACATCACCCTTTGCCTCTCATTTGAAAGACTTCGAACCAATATGATGTTAAGTGAACAGTTGTAATTCAGAGACAAACGCATATGATGCTAAAAAGGCAGTTTGGATCAAGGTTTAGCATCTCTCATTATAGACTCAGGACCGAAAGAAAACGTCGCCAAGAGTGGATGGCACTAAAAAAGTTGTATTACCATGTATCACACGACATTGTGGAAAACTTCTACAACTTCTGACAACTCTATGTTCTCTACTTTACAATGTATTACACGACATTATGGAAAACTTCTACAACTCTATGTTCTCTACTTTACAAAGTATCACACGACATTATGGAAAACTTCGACTACTTCTGACAACTCTATGTTCTCTACTTTTCTCTCGACGGAGAAGGTGAAAAATAACTCCACGACAGATTCCTCAGATGAAAAATTGGAACAGGCTGGAAAATGGCTATGGAAGATATTTTCGGTCATATTTCTCGCTTTTGGACTGACTGGGAATTTACTTACGGTTCTCGTTTTCAGGACAATTGGAGTTTCCAAGAAGCCCACTCTCTTATTTCCTTTCTTTCTAACAATTACAGACAGTGTGGTCTTGGTTACATGATTATCAATGTACTGGATTCTAAACACATTCGAGCTGGATATAAGAACATTGTCTGACTTTAGTTGCAAAATTAACATATTTGTTATTTATCTCTCAATGCAGTACTCATCATGGATACTAGTATTCGCTCGCATCGAACGTGTTATCAAGACATATCTTCCACTGCAGCTCAGGCATATCATAACTTCTGGGCGTGTCTATGTGTCCCTTATTATTTTATTTATTGTCCTGTGCGGTATCGATCTCCATTGTTTTTGGACAAATGGCATCAATAACTTTACCAACAGGACGTGTGGCTCACTTACGCCGGAATATTACTATTTTAACGAATTACAAAAATTGACTAATTTCTAGCCCCAGTTAGACTTTGGACTGTGCTCTTATATTTTGAACCAAGTTCACTTACATTGCACTTTGTTAGCGTCCTGTGTTGTATGGCCATATTTCTAGTAATGTTCCTTGTGTCAAAATTGTTATCCACTTCCATTAACAGCATTAATTAGCATCGCGTTACAATGTTATAATGATAATAATAATAATTATTATTATATTATTATTATTATTATTGATAGTAGTAGTTGTATTATCCTTTGTATTAATAGTGGTGGTGGTGGTGGTGGTTAAAGGTTGAGTTTTATCAGATCTGATAGTAGTCGCAAATTTTGCAGTTGATATGGTGCAATTTTTGCAGCAACAGAAGCTGATGTGTTTGTCGAATAATAATAATAATAATAATAATAATAATAATAAAGGATAGCCCGAAAGCAACAAAATCAAAGCCGAAATATAAATGTGTATTGACACAACACAACCTTAAGGAAAAATCAATCCTCCCCTATGATAATGGGACAAACCATTGCTGCAGATTATAGCCTGATAAAAACGCGCGTTGCTAAAGGTTATCGGCGACTTTGTAACCATTGTTGTCGTTGTAGTCATCGTGGTTATCGTTGCCGTCATTCTCGGTATAATCATCATCATTATTTGTTTCAGTAGTAGTAGTAGTAGTAATACATAAAGATTTTGCAAATAAAATCTTCCGAATATATTTCAGATCAAGCTTTGTTGTTACGCACACTCAACCCATAGCTTGAAATATGTTTTAAAGAAGTTCAGAGTATGTCTAGGCCCTAGAGTCTACAGTGTGTGTGTGTGTGTGACAGAGAGAGAGAGAGAGAGAGAGAGAGAGAGAGAGAGAGAGAGAGAGAGAGAGAGAGAGAGAGAGAGAGAGAGAGTATAAGAAACTGCGAACTCGTGATGTTTTTAGGGCTATTGATGAAGGGGGGGGGAGCGGTAACGTTCCGTCTCTCTCATGTATTGTTGTAACTCTGTTTCCTAGACACTGTTGCACACTTATCACTTATTTAAACACCCATAGAAGTAAAACGTGGTTGTAATGACCTACTTTTCTTGCTAAACTGTATATGCCAGGTTTTTAGATTATGAACAGTACAGGCGAAGCAGGCAGGACAGATCATTCAACAGAATTTCCACGAAAGAAAAGAAAAATCTTTCATTTGGATTGATTTCTTAAATAGCACATACAGTAAAAACACTTTATGGAATATTTCACCTTGTTTCCATTGTATTCTTTAAGCGCTGCACATATGCCTTTTCGTTGCTCTTCTGTCCTTATGTAGTTTTGCTTCATGCCGAGGATATCCGTGATCCTTTCTGCTCCAGCGGATTTCCTAATGGAAAAGATATTTAGTGCTGATTGTATGACAACACGAGCAATCAACTTTCTTGAAGGCACATTCACTCCTTAATAGCAATACAGACTTGAACGCTCCTTTGTTTGGAAATGGCTCATACTACAGAACAAAATATATAAATACGAAAGGAAATGCAAAATTATGTAAGTAATAAAAACGAACGGATATGCAAATTTATAATGTCTATAGGGTCCCTGGTGCACTAAGTGAGATTTTATTTAATCTCTTTTGTCCTTCGTTAAGAATAGTTGTACCAATCAGACTACACTAAACTATGTCTGTCTGTCTCTCTGTCTGTCTCTCACTCTATATATATATAAATATGTGTGTGTTTTTTTCCTTTTTTTCTTCATTTTTTAAGTAGCGATGACTTGTGTGCATTTGTCCATTATTATCAATATAAATATACCTTGTTTTACATATCGAGCGTCAGCCCCGCTCAAGCTTTCGGTTCCTAATATAAAATAGGTGAAACCAACGAGGTTTGGTGGCATGTGTGTGTGCTCTGAATAACCTCGCGTGACGCCATTCAGATTTAATTCATCGTGTCTCGTGCGCATTCATTACTCATGCAAAGTAATGTTCTGAAGTTCGAAGAAATATTTATTGATACTGTCGCTGTATTAAAAAATAATGTTATAAATCGGAGACTTTTAACTGTGAATAAGTCCCATTTCAAAGAAAAAATCTATGACGAACGTTGCAAACACTAACTCATCTTTTTTCGTTCTTTTTTGTAATGAAGCATGCGTAAATGCTGCTGTTTTCAAACTGCTAGGGTATAGTTTTTGCACGCCTTGTTTTTACATACGCGGTATCGAAAGAGCTCGCTACCCAAGCATCACTCGCTATAATTTAAAACGCTAATGAAACACCATCATTGTAAGAGGTATGTAATTATTTTCCATCCATTATTGAAGTATATTTTTAGTATATCTTACAGAATTAAAGGTTGGAGGATCGCCGTATACTTGATGAAGTCACAGACATCAACATCCAGACGCGGAGTTGGCAACTAATGTGGAGGCGGATTTTTAATTCAACTGGATTCGAGGATCAGGCTTTTTCATCAGGTATTGATGACATTATAAAGTAGAACCTCTCTCATTTTTGCCGCATTGCATACCAAGAGAAATGTTTATGATCGTGACGGATGTTAATTCTGGCATGCAACAAAAATATGGCACGCTGGAATTTAAAAGATCAGAATGTGTTTGGGGCTGTCGATGTGTGCTAGCACGTATTCATGTGCTCTTAGGAGGATTTGACCATAATTCATTTCCCACAGAACTCAGTGTTAATATATTCCAAAATAATAAGTTCTTCATTAGCTAGGCATACAAACCACACATGGTTCCATTCATGAGAGTTAGAGAATTTTTTTTCAGCCTTATAAAACAGGTGCTCCGCAGCATATTTTAGAGTCTCGTGATTCTGTGCGGGGGGATCCCTGGTCTGCACTTAATAACATAGCCTCGCACCAAGAGTACACATGTTATTTTGCTAGTAGGAAATTAAATACATGATATTAAAATAAAAGTAAATATTTTGTTTGTAGCTATAGTACATAGATTGAAGTTTGTGAAAGTAATAGTGGAACAAAATTGAACCTATTTATTACCCAATGGCCGCATCTGAAAAGATTTAGTACTCTATTTTTTATTCCTCCACCAGTAGACTTGCTCTGTCTGTATAATAATTAGTGGTCCCATACCTATACCGAACATAAATTTTTGTCATTTTTGTATATTGACAACCTTAGGCACCAAGTATGTACTATACTAGCTTGGGCGATATTCTAAGCGCACTAAATGATAATAATGAACACTTATGTAATGCTTATAAATGATAAGAATGAGTGGTGTATTTCAAGTATGTTTTTCATGTTAATATATTATAGCTGAATAAATGCAGTGATTTTAATAGTTTGTCTCATGTTTTTTTATTTCTTTATTTCCTGTGTGTCTGCTATTGAGATATGCATGCATGATATATTCACCTATAAGCATTATGTAATAGCAGGTATCAAATTACATAACCCCCTATTTTCATCAATTTCTTGTATAAAGATCATATTTTGGTTGCCTAAAATTTCCTCAATTGGAGATTTTGTTTTAATGAATCATATATTAAGAAGTGTTTATGGCACCTAACAGGTTTATTTTATTTTCCATCACTTGTCACATGAAAAATTGATAAATGTAGAGGTTTGGAGAATATAGGTCATATGAGATTCTGGCCTGATTGTAAACTGATACTAGCTTCCGTTGATGTCAAGTAACAATATAAACAGTGCAGAATGTAGTTCTAACGTTGATAAGCAGGTGCTGAATTCACACTTTGAAACTCAAAGCATAAACTGCAGTTATATTATTGTGTCAAAAATGCCAAAAGTAAAGAGGAAAATCAAAGGTTGTCCTAATACGAGAAAGTTTAGCATCAGTCCAGGAAATATTTCTCATGACAAGGGTGTAACAAGTGAGAAAACTGTAGAGAGTGATGCCACAAAAACACTGTATAAAATACTTTCAGAGGAAAAGTACAATATTGTCACTAAAAGACCAAGTTCACACTTTGGTATTGACAAAGAGGAAGTTCGGGAGCAATACAAGTTCCTACGGCCAACTCAAACCAAAGATTTAGAGGCTGATGTGCATCAATCAATTTGGTTTCCTATTTTTCATTACATAATTCCTGGAGGAAAGTAACGTAAAGAAAAAAATAAAACAATGATTAACAGGTAACATTTCATTGTAAAAATGTTTTAGACAAAATATGCGCAAAAATACCATATATTCTGAGAGGTAGATCTCTTCGCGTAATTCCTAATTGTAATAGAATCAAAAATAAATACCAGTTGAGTGTTAAAGTTCAGATTTTTTTTAGATCTGTTAGCTCATTCTCGAACAATGGAGTAGGGGAGATAACCTATCGAAGGAAACTAATACCTTGACACAGAGAGTTGTAAATAAAAATAAATGAATTAAAAAGAAATCGGTAACATAACATTTGATAAATGTAAGATTATATGCTACAAAAAGGGTAATACATTCATAATTTTTATGTCAGATCTGGTGAAAAGAGTCCGTACAGGCTGGTACAGATCAAGAACAATTAAGAACTGTGTAATACAGGGTTCACAGAACACATGAGAACATATCCCATGTGTGATGGGAGCCTAGAATGAGAGACATCATTAAAAAGTCTAATGCACTTTACAAATCTGATGCCAGAAAAAAAAATTGAATGCAAGAGAGTGAGAAACAATTTTGCGACAGACCTGAGACAGCGTTCTCGTGCGGAGTTTAATGCTGCTTTCAGAAATAATGTGGGGACACTTCTGTGATAATGAGGGCTTTGTCAAAAGCAGTACATGCCATATTAAGTGTACTGTTATCTGGGTAGTGATTCCCTTTGCAAGACAAAGTAATATATTTGCCCTGGTGAAAATGAAAACTGGATAGTTAAAAGCTCATTGTTGCCTGGCACATTTAGAATAATAAACTATACACATACCAAATCAATTATACGAACGCTTGTTAACTACCGGAAAAAGAAAGCATACAAACACAATAGATGTAAAAAGAGAGCACTTTTATTCAGACTCAATAAGAAATATCAGGATGAGATGAATTATGTAAAAGGCGATTGTTATGTAATATTGGAAGGAAACACAGAGCTAAATATGACAAGAGTATAAAAGATTTACCTTAAATAAGATCCATTATATTCAACATATGGGTTTATGGCATTTTGTTGATAGTCCCATGTCTTTACAGTGTCCTCTCTTTCTCTCTCTCTCTCTCTCTCTCTCTCTCTCTCTCTCTCTCTCTTAATAGAGTGAGGTTTCAAAACTAAATGGTCAATGTTCACACACATTTTTCATGACACAAGGGACTAACTTTTAGAGACTGATTTTTCTGATACAGTCTAAGTCTTGTGTAATTCTTATTTTTATCAAAAGTCTGTATGTGGCTAAATAGGAAATATTGCCATCAACCCATCTCAGTTTATGCTTCTTATAGCCAGATTGATCAGGTTTCCCAATCCAAATTACATAACCATGCTTGTTTTCTATAATTCGTTGCTTTGTCACTAGTATGTGCTCTAAATTACTCCAAAAATGATCTATTTTGCTATAATTACTCTTGGATCAATCAATGATACTGAAACAGATGCTGAGATGTACGTGATTGTCATGGATACACATACTAACCCCACCTCTATAGGGATTGAACCAATAATATATTTCCATAGAACTTCATGTTAATAATAAGTTCTTCATTAGCTAGGCATACAAACCACACATGGTTCCGTTCACGGGAGTTAGATAATAAAAAATACAGCCTAAAAAAACAGGTGGTTCGCTGCGTGTTTTCGTGTCTCGTGATTCTATACTGGATATCAAAATACAAGTAAATATTTTGTTTTCATCTATAGTACATAGATTGAAATTTGTGAAATTAATAATATAACAAAATTTTACCCATTTAAGATCCAATGACTACATCTCAACATATTTAGCACTTTGTTTTATTCCCCCACCAGTAGACTGGTTCCCTGGCTGTAAAATAATTAGTGCTCCTATACCTAGATTGTTTGTGCATATATTATCCGGGACATAATCTTCTAAAAGAGAGCAGGCAAGCATACAGTGCGTGCATAATATAGGATGATGTCAGGAACATTTTGTAATCGTTACTAATTTAAAGCCACGTAGAATCCATAAACTTCCTCCCTTCCAGGGTAATACGGAGCAGGAGATATATCATTTTCTTTATCATTACTGTTGACGTGAGATCCCATGTTTGTAAAAGAGTCACAATCATTCGCAGTAAGATATTTGGGTGGAAGTTCCACTAATGCCTTCTAAGAATATTTTTTTAAGATACGTACTGGCATTCCTGTGTAGTTGTCAAACAACACAAGTACACGCACTCGAAGTCCAAACTGCGTATAACAACTACTCAAGGACCACTTTCAAGCACTTTTTCTTGCATGAAAGTTGGTGTTATTATAAGGTCACATTGGTTCATTGATCGGATATTTGAGTGAAAGTTCGACCAAGAGAATACGTATTAGCCTCTTTGAAGACCTTATTAGAATACAAAATCAAAATTGTATATAACGACCACTAAAGGGACCAACTAAAAACGGTCGATATGGTCCTAAATTTCAATTGTTGAGTAAAAATGTTGCCCTTTGGTGAGAACTTTACCATGCTTACAGCGTCAGTTAGGATTTGGCTTGTATGAAACCCAAGTAGAACTTTTGTAATTCTATTTTACCAATTCACTGGCAGCAAATTTTGCTGAAAAATATTCAATGTCAAGTGAGACAGATTGTTGTTATTCATTGAATGGGTTTGTTGCAAAATTTACCAAGCCTATATTTTGTACACTGACCGACTCAAGGTCAGTTCTTTCGATTTGTTACAGATTTTGTTTATCGTCCGATGAATGAAAATATGAGCTAGGAGCTGTGTTAACTTTAACACAGTGTTGAACTTAAAGTAGAATTATGGTATACTGAAGTTAAGATTTCTTGTAAGGTTGCAACATTTTCTGTTCAAGTTTTAAAACGGCAGATCCAAAGTCAGTTTATTTCGTGACACATGCAAATTGGCATACAAAGTTTTGCCAAACCCAACGATTGACATGATGTGAAGCTACGATTTTCTTGTAAGATTGTGAGTTTGCGTTTTTCTGAAAACGGCAAAACTGTATGTATCTTACAGGGAGTGTTCGTATTTGTTAAGAAAAGATTTTTAAAACCTGCTAGTTCTCTCTTACGGTGGGCAGTGACGGCGACTATCACTACCACCACAGCAGTTTGGAGTGCAAAAGGTTTAAGGTAATTACTTCTGATGTTGTCAAAGTCATATTTTTGTTTCTTCATAACTCTTCCGGCCTCTATACAGAGCCTGCCTATATCTCATGGAAAAGGGATTCTAGTCAAATAATTTTCAAATGAAACAAAAACCAAATCAATCCAGAAGTCTAGTTGGAAGAGTATTTTAGAAAGACGCCCTGTAAAACTCTGACTCGGTGTGTCATCTGTTGTGACTTGTATATTTGCAGAATGAAACTGCATGAATGTATTGTCTTAGGTGGAGGGATATATAGAGAAAGAGGAAACTTAGTCAAATAGTACTGTAATCAGCAATCAGCAATCATGAAAAGATCACACCTTTCCCAGGAGAAACTGGAAGCTAAGCGACGACGGCGTTCTGTGTCACCTCATTCGATGAGAGAAGTGTTAGCAGAAGTTTATCTGAGTCATTTTGATGAGGTTATCAGTCATCCTGATCCAATACCATCTACCGCCATTGAGTCATGAACAGTCAAAAAAGAAAGTCGTTCTGTAGCCCCTGAAGATTATTTTCACATTCGAGCTACCCAAAAAATGAGTTCCAGAAAATTCAGAAGGACGGCTTACACGTACACGGTAAAATGTAAGGATTTCAAGTACCAAGTTCCGGCAGAAACGCAGCTCTCTTTATTGCGGAATTATTTGACAAAATGTTAGAGGAATCGAAACGACAGTGTCAATCTAAAGATCACGATCGTTTGAGACTGTCGACGTCTCGCGACAGTTTGAAATCTCCAGTATGGATTGAGTTTACTACACCTGCAGAATTAACTTCTTCCAAACTCTTGTACAAAATTCAAGACATTCAGCAGTCCAAAATGATGAGTTTGACATAACCAGTGGAAAAGCTACTACTCACATGACACACATTTTACCTCTAAGAGGAAGCGGACGACGCAAATTGTTATTGGTGGATCAACTTTACAGAACCAAACAAAGTAGTATTCAGATTAACAACGATTAAGATCAGATGTGTTCAGTCTGTACCATATTGGTGGCTCGAACTTATACAGAGAAAAACTATAAAGGAGAATGGAAACGATCATGAAAAAGCATTAGGCGATCACACAGACTAAAACAAGGAAAAGAAGCAGAATTTGTTTTGGAAGAAGTAGGCATTTCCAAAGACAATGCGTGTGGTGTTCCTGAAATGCAAAAGTTTAAGACATGCTCGCTCTTCGTTATACCTTGGAATGTACCTATAAATCGTTCTTGGAGATCTCCTTTTCGAGGAACAGATTTATCAGACGGAAATACATTCACGTTTATCATCACCAAGATCATTTCTATGCTACTACTACAATCACAGGATTTCTCAGATATGAATAATATTGCGACAAATGTGACCATTGATTTACCAATCGGGAGCAACATATCCAATAAGAGTAGTTTCAAACGCCACCTGTTAAAATACCTAAGTACGGAAAAGATATCAAGAATTGATTGGATAAAAAAGTTAATGTCCACACCATCGCCAACAGAAGAGAAAAAGAAAAAAGTGAAGAAATAAGTCAGACAAGAACCGATCATCCCTGTTCATGAATCTTCTATTTCTCGTCTGAAACATCAATCATTGAAAATAAATAAAACAAATACCACACGAAAAAAGAGCATCGGAAGTTAGTTAACTTATTGAGCAGCAGCAGCATCAGAAACATGGAGAGACTGTTTACTAGCACTCACTACAATCCTGATCATCTCGCTGGCTAAGTAGGAATTCAAAAATTATATCGTGCAGCCAAAACCAAACTCAACAAGAAGTATCATCGTACAAGTTAGACAAACCTATTCAATGAAACGTTTCAGGAAGTCAAACTAACGTAGCAGGAGTCGATTATCAATCGCAGGCATATTTAACGGACGTCTGAGGTTTCAAATATTTCTTTTGTGTCATCGAGATGTTTTCAAAATCAGCTTGTGTTGCTCCTTTGACCTCTAAAACAAGTTTCGAGTTAGTACGACCTCTAAAACTGGTCTTGAAACAAAAGTAGTAGTCTACAATGGAAAAGAGACGAAAGCACCAATTTTCTTATCCAAAATTTTTAAAAAGAAATGAAAATAGACACATTTATTTTGTTACCACTGAAAATTCTGAAACAATAGCCAGTGTCGTGGAACGTTTTCAAGAAATTTTAATAGAACGTTTGTGGAAACATTTTACACATCAACATACTCTCAAAAACATCGACGTGTTACTACGTCTAGTCAAATATTACAATCAATCGAACTATCATAGCATCGGATGTGCTCTGGAGGAAGCGAAACCTCACAGAGAAGTAATTGTGTTTGATTGATTGTTTGGAACGTAAAAAACCAAGAAAAATAAGGAAGTGTTAACCACCGGCGATTGGGTTCGCACTGGAAATTTTTTGACAAAGGCTATTTTCCCAACTGGACGACACATTTATTTCGTGTCACACGACAAGTACGTGGACGTGAACTGGAAGATATGAACAGAGAGGTGTTAAATGGAACTTTTTGCTTGCCTGAGCTGCAACGCGTGACCAAGAAAGAAGACGATGTGTACGATCCAGTGAATTGTAACAGATGTATCCAGTGTATCGGGAAGTAGCTCGACAACGAGGACATGGTTTAGGAAACATGTTAAAATCTGTTTTTCGTACTGTAGCACCCACCTTAAAACTTTTGGTCATTCGAGAATTACATGCTTTAAAAGATGCAGCTTTGGCACAAGGTCAACAATTGCTCCGAAACATACTCGTCAACCAGCAAAGTCCTAAACAAGCCTTAATGAAATTAGGTAAAAATGTGTTGATTCAAACAGGAAAAGAACTCCTGGGTTGCGGAGACACCCCTATAAGCTAACTTCACACACCTGTCGAAGGCATTGATTTCCACTCTGAGCCACAGTAGGGACTAGGCAGAAAGAGAGGCCGAAAACCCTTTAAACTTCACAACTACGTTCAGATAAAGGTAAGAAAAGAAGAACAACAGTCAGAGATTTGGAAATTTTTGATCACTAAACACATGATGCACGGAGATTCTCTCGAAGTCAGAACTCTGTCTAGTTACCATGCTACCGACGATGATGATGATGTAATAATCCTGATGAGTAGAATTTCACCCCGTGTCGGTTTTGACCACCTCAGCATTAATCGAATTTGAATTCAAAAGACAAACTAAAGAGTACATCGATCTGAAGAACAGTTTCTTATACCTAAAAGTCAAAGTATCTGAAGAACAGTTTTCTTATACCTAAAAGTCAAAGTTCTCAAAACGGACAACAATAACACAAGGGCCGATGCTGGAGTAGCTCCCGGCAACAATTTCATGCAATGGTTTTTCAGCGAAGTGGATTTGTACTTGAACAAAAAAATGGTTAGGAGCAGCATGGACACTTACCCTTACCAATCCTAACTGGAAAATCTCTTGACGTATGGAAAAGATGTCAAGAACACACATCTGGATGTCTCGGTGATGTAAAAAACTGACACTTTGGATATATTCAAAGATGACTATTCTCATAAAGTTGGATTTAATTATCACTAAAAGAAAGTGAAACAAGAATATAGTTTAGATACGATGGATCATTTACAACTGGACATCTATTTGCAATACAAGTATTTGTTGAATAGCGTGTATGTCTCTCTGATACTGAATCGAAATCTTAATGTGTTCCATTTAATGCTAACAAGTAGAAAACGAAAATCGAACGAGCCAGAATGTACATGTGACACGTGGAAGTCTTACTTAAAGTGGGAAACGACATCAGTCAGACTCTGACCAGAACGACAGCCATATATCCTCTACGACGAGTGAAAGTCAAACCTACACCATTGCCTCAGGACTACTATCTGAGATCGAAAATCATGTATTCTAAGGTCAACTGCCTAAACGTTTACTTATTGGCATCAACAGCAGCCCTCAACGGAGCTATCGATCAAAATCCTTTCGACTTCCAACAATCCAACGTGTCCAAGATAGAAGTCACCCGAGATAGCCATACGTTGTGTGCTAGACTCTTTGAAAAAAAAAATGTTGCCCTGAAAAATTACCTGAGATCTTATTTGACTCTGTTTGAAGCCACAGGACAATTAGGAACCAGGGGGATATGCTTTTTTTTTTTTTGGGGTGGGGGAGAATTTGATTTCACTCCAGATCAAGGCAGTGGCGAAAGACATTTCGACCATATAAAATCAGCTCAACTCCGTATAGAACTTCAGTTTGCACTGGCTCTGGTGAATACAATGAACGTGATCTAGCATTCAGAATTAAATAATACTCTGGAAATCAACAGTTTGAGAGAAGTCATCCTAGACAATTAAGGCTGGAACACGAGTGCATGGAAATAGGCGAAGAGCGTGTTTTCTGTCCAGAACAGAAGTCACAGATACTAAGTGAAGAAGAAGAACAAAAAAAGAAAGATATGAAACACGAAGTTATGGAGATAGGCAGAGATGATGTTTTGCATCCAGAACAGCAATCACAGACCCCAACTCCAAGTGGAGAAGAAGAAGATAAGAACAATATGGAACACAAAGTCATGGACTTAAACAAAGATGATTTTTTCCATCCAGAATAGCAGTCACAGACCACAAGTAGAGTAAAGAAAGAAGCAGTCGTGATGTCACGATGGCCAGAACTAGAAAGACACTTAGTCTCTTGTTGTGCTGGGCACTTCATTGAATGAATCACACGCTTGACCAGAGAACATTGTTATGGTTGCCAAATCGATCATCCTAGTTAAGTGCAACACGACACATGTTTAATGATGAATCAAGAAGAGAAATTGGAAGAGTGGTATAAAGGCATAAATGACCATTTCCTACCTCAGTTGACTTCTTTGGAAACGAAACGCATCTTGCAACAGAGTACTGACTCTAACCTTTCGTCAACTTGCTTGACAGGTATATTCAAGGAAAATGTAAAGTGTGAACTCATTACTTATCGTTACCTTTGAAAATGATTACCTGGAGAATTCATTACCTTCTGACCGACAGTTCGTACACAGATTCTTGGAATCCAGTGGTTTGTCATGGCTCAGGAACCTATTGGGCATCTGTTTACTTTCCCAACGACCACAGTGTGGAATATTTTGACTTCTATGGATTACCTCCTCTGGAAGATTATATTAACTTTATGAGAAGAAATTCAGTATCCATTCAGTTCAATAATTAGAGAATATAAGGCTCAGATTTGATAGTGTGTGGACAATATCGTGCGTAATTTCTTCATCAACGCAGTTTGGATTCAAATTAGAACATGCATTGCCTTGTTTTAAACGTGATTTATCTAGAAACGATGACAAAATACAAAGGTGGTTTCTAAACATTATGGCTATCTATTTTTCTTAGCACAGAAACGTAGTGTGAATAGATGACAAAACGACACAGTACTAGATTATTGGAAGCCTAGTCTTACTCCACAACGTTGTCTACCCTGTAAATACGTTCATATTTAATGCTGAACGTTGGGAATTTGCACATGAAGAGGAAGGGAATAGCTCTAATCCTATCTCTTCATTTATTCATGTTTAATTTGAGTCCCAAAAAAAATGTTGATTTTGAAGAGAAAAGATGGGGTTTCTTAGTAGTTTTGCAAACAATTCTTTAACTTAATTTTACTCTGTCGCTCTCTCTCACTCTCTCCCTATCAACGTTTCGGTTTAACACACAGACAAAATTATATCTAAAGTTTCATGTGTCACGTAATGAACTGAAATTTAATAATCCAGTCAGTGTAATAAGATCTAGGGTGGCTATTTTTCATCCTTTTTGGGGGATGTGTGCATGGTCGAGATTGGTGCCGTAACTCATTGTCGAGATTGGTGCCGTAACTCGTGGACACCAGGCTCGATTCTCATTAGGGGAAGAATTAAAAAATTCTCTAACTTGTATGATAATATTCTTTCTCAATATATAATTTAACTCTGTATTATCAAGTATCCTCATGTAGGATCCAGGGATAGCACTTTCCATTCTGTCTGGTGTATATATATATATATATATATATATATATATATATATATATATATATATATATATATATATATATATATACTCTCTCTCTATGTGGGGCTAGCAAAGAAATACAATCAAGAAAGAAAACAAAACTTTTGTCCGATAACCAAAGTTTAGCATGGGAATACTGCGCGCTTTAGACATTTTTCCATCCGATGACTCTATTAAAATAAATAAATAAACAAATAAATAAATAAATTACAAGTGTGGTGCGACCAGAAGGGTGCATATTTTAATTATGTGTTCCCGGAAAACGTATACTGCCACGGCACGATGTAATCTTCATGGATTGCTGTGTTATAAAACGGTGAATCAAATTCTCTAACTACCAGCCGAAAAAGTATTCAAGTGCAAGATTCCGCTCCGAAAAACTCCTGTAATGTATCGGTAGCGCGTTTTTTTAACCAGATTAGACGCTATATTTCATTATGTAAGATCCAGTAAGTAATTCAGTAATATGTGCAAGTCATAATTTATAACTGAAAGTGTACTCATTGAACGAGTTAAAACTAGAAAGGGAAGTATGGTTTTACAAGTGGTAACGGGGATTCTTCCTGGTGCAAACTCGGACCGATATGTACCAGATAAATATCAATCACGTTGTTAACAAGTATCGTATGTCAACGGTTTAAATCATGCTATATATTTCACCATGAAAAACGGAGATACAAAGATTTTAAGTCGTGATTAGGCCACAAGGTTATCATACTTTCCTTATCTTACTGAAATACAACTTTCAAATTTATAACAGAAGTAAAAGAATCATTTCATTTCTTTGAAATTTAATCCCAATAAATTAGGTGTGAAATATTATCATCGCTGTCAAATCACGCTAAAAGAATAAATGATAATCAAATATTTGACTCTATATAGCTAGCTTCAAAATCAGGCTCAAAGTTTTATCACGCCAATTTAAGGTTAGGGATCGACCATTCAATTATTTTAAAAAAATAATAATAATAAAAAACAAAATGCGACTCCAAAGTAGTTTGAAAACAGTTCTCTTCCTCTGATTTGTAGACATAACTAATTATATCCATTAGATGAACAAAACATTTTCATGAGAAAAACGAAAAAAAAAAATACATGTTGGAAAGAAACCACGGGCCTCTTTCTTCCACCCAGCCCACATAATTCCCCCCTTCCCCCGTCCACTTGAAAATTACGTTAAATGGTCGGTCACTAACATTATAATTGTACAATTAGTGTTATAGCTTGTAGGACAAAATAGGTGCTTGATCCTTAAAATGTAAAACATTGGAACAATTAGGACAAAAACGTTAGCATGATACATGAAATGTGACAAATGGATGCTGATAGCTGTCGTTCGGTCCACCTTGGTTTTTTACGAAATAAGCATTGACCGAGAAGTTGCGAATGTATCAAACTATTTTGTAATTCGCAACTTCTCGGTAAATCTTACGGTCAATCCAAATGTATAAATATTCGAGTCGTTCGAATTGATTGCGGTTTCTTTCTATGCGAAGAAATTTCCAGTGAACAAAATGTATCATTTTTCTGTAAATTACTTCGCCGACATATATCGAAGGCAAATTTTTGTCTCGCAGAAATAGCAGAGGTGGTCCGAATAAGCGTAAAAAAGAGGGAAATCGCCGGAAAATGGGGAGAACTTAATCACACGGTAAAGTACGGTACGCAAACTAGAACTACTTGAAAAGAATTATGGAAAGGCCCGAGCGGGTTTCTCTTGTGCTGTTTGCTTACAATCATATGTAGAATGAACAGCTTTTTTATCCTGATCAGCCGACTCTTTGCACTTCAGGAACCAAGGTGGCTTGCTGGATATCAGTAAGGTACGGATTTGAATCCTGCCCAGACCATGCCGGATTGGCCGCCTCAGTGTGTCTTTGGATAAGCCTGAGTATTTATTCTTATCTCTTACGGATCACAGCTACAAAAAACAAAGTGATGGCATAAGGAACATATCGCAGTAAAAAAGTCGCCTTTGTTCAAGAGTCTAGTTCTAGTTATCTTTGTGAGAAATAAATTGTCACCTTTGACCTGTGCATCTGGCTTGAATTATGCTTTGTCCAAATGCTATTTAAGGGTTATGGTACTTTTGATATAGACGTAGTTACTGGGAGAGTATTATGGCTGGGCTGTTTATCACTCCTTGTAATACCAAATGTACATTGCGGTCTCGTGTTTGATTAACACCATAATCATTTTGAACACTCTCCATATTCCATATGTCCTTTCTTAAAAAAAAAGAAAGAAAACAAAACAAAGAAAGAACAGATCTCAAAGGGTTGCATCCATTATGATAAATCAAATGAAAGATCAGGAAAAGTTATTACGCGTCGTAAGACTTGTCTCAAAGGAATTCAAGTCTGGTGAAATAGCAATTTTTATAAGCTCCGCTTTTTGCATCCGGTCGCTGTTCTCCTGTTCTGTGGATCATTATTACACCGCTATGCTGCTACACAATGCATTATTGCACAAAAATGACAGAGTGCACCCAGAACTAGTTTGCACTGTGCTACAAAAACGTATGCTTACATGTATTGTCTAATGTATAACACAAATTATATGAAAAAGAAACAATACTAAACAAATACAACTTATTTATCTGCTAAATTGCTACTTGTTTGCTCTGTTTATTGTTTCAAATATCTTTTTAACTTTTTGTGATATCTCTTGCTAGCTGCTTCCGTTTACTTTGTAATGTATTAAATGACTTGTTTGCCTTTTCGACATCAATACAAACTTTAAGACAAGAGTAGTACATAATTGAAAAATGACCCAAATGTGATGAGTCTTTGCAATTTGCATCGCGAGCGCCTGGCACGAAGGCTGTAATCTGCCGCTGAACTTCCTGATTAACGGCGTCTATTTCGTATACGCCCATTAGTAGATTTGCAACCTTCAAGGTTTTGCCATCGTTGGAGAAGAACACAAAGGTATTGTTGGCCGGAATGGTGATGAAAAGATGACGTCAAATGCAGGCTTTTTTGTTTTACATCGCTGACACCATCCATGTGGTTCGGGTGGTATTATGCGCTTGGATGGCCCGCTGGCGTGATGTAACGTCCTCGCCTATCTTTGGAAGTATTTTCACAACTTCACGTGCGTCCATTCACAATCAAGTGCAAACACTTAGAGTCATAATAATCTCCATATATCTCAGACATCAAGGCCCTAAATGCAAATAGCGCTGGCTTCGTTGTCAATCTCGGGGGACGTGTTGCCAGCCTTAAAGGCACATATCAGTGTTTCGAAGCGATTGGCTAGGTCGTCAGGGCTTATTGTGGCTGCAGAGGATCGTGCTAGCACTTGTGCCAGCGCTTGCCGTCTTTCCAGCCGTTTGTTTCGCTTGTTGGTGCTGTCAGACTTTCGCTTTTGTGGGTCTCAACGCTTTGCTCCTGTGATGGCGCGCCCTTGAATTTGCTTACTAATTTCAAAAAGATATGAAAATCTGGGTCATATGTCTACTTTCTTCCAGTTGACTCTCGAAATATCCAATTTGGACAATGTTGTTTTATGTGCTTTGGGCTTTTCTGTCGGTCTTCCTGCGATAACAGGAGCAGTTGCCAGTTATCTGGTAACTTAGATGCGGCAGTGACGTTGCCCTGTTTTGGGATAAACTGGCATCCATGGTCGTTAAACTTTTGGGGCTCTGTGAGCATTCTTGACCAGTACTCGGGTGGGGGCAACTATGGCAGAGCATTATTGAGGTCTTTGAGCAGCCTTTCCAACGCTTGTGTGGTTTCCGCTCACCTTTCTTCGACGGCCTGCTTTCGCCTTTGACCTCCTGACGTGTCTCCTATGCGGCCTTTGCAGCGCGGGAAATGGCTTCTGTGGTGGCCTTGGTTGACTTTATTAGTGGGTGGCGTGAAAATCTTTTCAATCTCGGAGGTGATCTCCTCCTGTGCGAGCTGACGGGCGTTTAGCATGTCTCGCAGCTCGTTGCGGCGAGCTATATATTACAGTATGCGCATCTTCTCTTTAAAAGGCATAGTTTTCAAAATCTTTGCAAGTCTTTTGCAAGACTTCACTTGACGCAAACCTTATCAAGGCTAGCTCAGAACTTAACTGGGCCTTTGGTATATGTGCGTAGCTCTCAGCCAAGTACAATGCGTATGCCTTCTTGTGCCGCCAGCGGCTAAAGAGACGTGCAGGATTTTTATTCCCTCGATCATTACGTCGTCATAAACAATGACGTTGTCCTGCTTGTGGTCTAGGTCATCAAGCTTTGGGGCCGCTTCGACGTTGTAGATAAACGTCACGGCGTTCTCGATGACGGCAAGTGTTTCATCGCTTACCTTTTTACCAGTGACAGCCACAACGCAGGCCAGTAACTTAACCTTCGAAAAAAAATATCTTGGCACGATAACTTAGAGCTTGTTCCATTTTTTCCAGCGCGTCAATAGATTTAACAGCAGTTGCATTTTTCCACAGTCCAAGCGCCCAACAAGCAGAGCACGAATGCGGTCAGGTGGCAGGGCCTAGTGGTGCCACGGCTTTTTTATATCTTTTTGGTGGCTCAAACGTCAATGATGTCCATGCTATTATAAGGCCGTTGCGTTTTTTACAATGCTTGCAGTTTAAGATGCTCACATACTACCTGCGCTATAAACAAAAGATTCGCTTCGGAGCGACTGGTGGCCACGAGGTGCGGCTCGCTAATGGAAAACATGCGCTCCAAGGGACTTGCACGGTAGGCGGGACCAAAATGTCCACCATAATTGTACACTCATTGGCAGCCGATCCAACTAGCGAGCCAAAGCAAGGCGACGACATTGTTGTCAACCTTAAAACGCAGCCGGGGCAACACTGGAGCAAGTATCCCAGGCAAAAGCATATGTCACGCCACAACTACTGCGGTCTGGGCACAAGACTTGACATTCGACTGGACGCTGATGGCCGGCCCAAAACTGGCGAAGCCCCAAAGAACCGCTTTGATGGCGCGTGCTACCCTCACGACCTTGCACACCCGCACAGCCATGACATCTGCGACCACCAAAAGGCCGATGTGGACCTAATACACGATATAAACAATATCCAGGGCTCCCAAATTGGCAAACACCTTGGCCGCTAGCTCGTCAAAGGTGGCATGAAAGCCATTCTAATGATGGGCGCGCGATTGCCACTGTCTGGACAGCCCAAGCTGCCAGTTATTCCGACATATCCAGCGTGGCATTAGTTTTGATTGTGCAACCCGCGCGGTTACTGGAAGGGTGTAGCAGCGGGTAAGAACCTGTCAGACGCCGCTGAAGTCTAACAAGAGAGTGCCTCGAAAAGCAGGATATATGGCAGGTTTACCTGTCGGCCGCAGTTTGATGTTCCAACCCGTTACGAGGTACACCAGGTCGATCTCTTGTTTCTGCCCCACGACAGCGCCAAGCGCAGGCCACGACAAGCACCGTACAAGTATGCATTGACAGTAGTTGTTGTCACTAGCCATTACAAGGAGACTCAGCCCTTGAACACTACGTGTCGCTGACGCATTGTCACATATCTACAAGAGGGGCCCACTAAAGTGACCCAAGCTGCTGCAGATTGACCCCGGCCGTGAGAATATTGGTGCAGTGTCGCAACTCCTGGCTAAGAGCAAGGTGCTGGTGAGGTGGGGCGAGGCCGGCGTCCGTCGTGCGCAGTAGGTTGTGGAGAGATTCACTTGTACTCTGGCCGAGCGGTTATCTAGGCGCCAGTACACACAGGAGATGTTATTTGCAGCCGAGAGCTCGCCTGTAAAGAGCAATACTGAATGGGTTCGGTTTCTGCCTGACGTTGTGGCAGCTCTAAATTGTGAGGTATCAAGGCTTGCTACACCTATGCGAGCTACACCTGCAACCATAGCGTAAGCGCTTGCGAGGACGCCAGCGGTGACCCGCCTGACCTCAAATACCATGTTGTGGTACCTATATGCACCGGGGAAGATGGAATGTGGACAGCACCGTCCTAGCGACCCTGTGTGGTCGCTCAAGGTGTTTACCCTGCCTGATAGGTTCTACATCCCAGGCAAGCCACCCATATACCATCTTTCCGCGCTTGAAGCTGCGTTCCACACAGAAGCTTCCTTCGCGAGGAATTAGAGATTGTGAATGAAGATACTCAGCTACCACCATCTGGTGCCCTCTCCCATTGCATCGCTCGACGAACTCGTTGAAGTAGTGGCCATATGCCTCAGTTGCAATGCCGTAAGGGGCTATTCGTGTTTCAGTGTCCAGCGGGCTCAGGCTTGTCTTGTTTATGCTGTAGACCTCATTTTGTGGTGGTCGTTGCGGATGGCGCTCATATGATGATGAAACTCCTTCCGCTCGCTAAGGGCCTTCAGGTACAGGCTGCGCAGCAGTACGTGTGATGCGCCCTTAGCCTTCGGTGTCACTTTCCTGTCTCTCTTGAGTATGGAGTATATCTTAGAACGGAGCCCCACAACCTCCACAATTGACAACCCATTACTTTCATCATTGAACTTGCGGACGACCTTTATATTTTCTGTATATTAAATTGGGTGCTCTTTGGGATAGTAGCTTGTGTCGTAGAGGCACTTGTCATCGCCCATTTTGCGGTGTAGTTCATCGGTCACGATCTGCAGGTGCAGGCTGTCTCTGTTCGTGTAGAGCGCGTTTGCTTTGTGGCCGTAGCGGACCTCAATACCTTTGTACTAAAAGTCATACACCAACAGCTTACTCGAATCCAAAATCGACATTCCGGCATAGATAGGGTGGTTGAGTTTTAGGTTGTCTTTTTTTTTGGAATGTACGGCGACGAGGTTGCCGTCAAAGATTGTCTTCGACTGAAACGCTGCGTCGGCAACCAAGCGGCACAGTTCGTCTTCCTCACCATCAGGTCTCAATCCGCTTCCACAGGTTCCCCATGGTCTTCCCAAAGATGGAGTTGTTCATAAGCTTGAATAAATCTTTCTTGAATTACGTCTGTGCCTTCGTCCTAAAATGAGCGTTGATCTGGATGTACAGTGCCATTAAAACTCCAGCGTCCGATGGACCTGGGTGACGCTCATCCCAAATCTGGTGTAGAGCTGTATTATGTTGCCCTTCGGGCAGTCCGCTGCGATGGTTTTCGAAGAGGTGGTTGACTGGTAGATCCATTTGAAACCGCTAGTTGGTAAGCTCTGCATCATTGCCCATCCTTAAAGGCTGTGTTTATCGAGATAGGTTGTCTAACTTGTGGGCTGTCCGTTGTCGTAGCCTGTACGACGTTCAATCTCATTCCCGGAGTGTTATAGTAAAGGGCTAGGTCAAGGCCATATTTTTTCAGCGATGTGTCCCGAGACACATCGAACATGTCAGCCAGCAGGATCACATCGGTTCGCAGGTAGAGATTTTGGTAGTTTACAAGTTTACACATTTTCTGCACATGCTCATAGTCTTTTTCGGTTATACATGCGCGGATGAGTTGGCTGTAGAGTGCTTCAATCGGTGGAAGCTCTGTTTCTTCGAATCGCTCCCACCTGCTCATGTCTTCGTATGGGTAGACTTCTTGTGAAGCAAAAAGTCAATGTCAGCTCCAGGCGTTCCGCCTGCTGCATACTTCTCAGTGGCACAAAACACCTCCTTAGGCATGTTGGCAGCCAGCTTATCGAGGTTTCTGTTCATAAACTGGAGGCTTTCAAAAAACTTCAGCTGCCGAAGGGAGAACGTCGAGTGATCTAAGGCGCTCGCTCTTACATATCACTCACATCACAACTCTGTCTGCGACGGTTCAAGTCTCAGCTTGCCCAAAATGGGTATATGAGAAAGCTCGACAATAGCTTTCCATGGGTCAGTAGTTCTTCCCTGGGTTTTTTCTGGGTTCTTCTGCCAGCCAATATACCGGCCGCCATGCATAGTCCATCTTGTGCTATAAAATAGCGTTTAAATCCCCACTCCCGCAACCAAAAAAAGAAGTGTTCCGATGGCCTCCAAAATCAGGTAGCTATCATAGCCGCGCAGATTATGAATCACAATAGGCAACTTTGTTTATTTCTGGGTTGATGCCCAGCTTGAGATTGCATGCTTTGTGGGCCATGCCGCGGTATTTTCCGGTAAATATGGCAGTGGTCTCGCACGCGATCTATTCACAGCTCTCTGCCATATATGAGGCAGTCTTTTGCTACCCGAACGTTCCTCCAGTCGTTCTTCTCATGATCATCACTGCTTGGTTTCGAATCACCTCTCTATTTCTTCTAGATCACGCTCGTGGTTCTAGATGAAAGTGGCGAGGGTCTGATCAACTCTGTATAACACTGGCTCCTTGGATACCCATTCGCAGCAGACGACTATAAAGCAAAAAATGGTACCTAGTCGGCTATTTTCCGTGTGCTGCTTTGCACTGGACTGTTGGCAGAGTCTTCAGGGTACGTTCCGTGCCTCGAAATATGCATATATGATGAATGGAACACGCATCTGGCGATTGTGGTTGTTGAAGTCTAGGATGGCGCTTGCATTACCTTCCTTTGGTAAGGGCATTCGTTGTGACTTTTTTCTTATACCGTGGCAACCTTTATTGTGGCATTCCAATAGGTTGGCCCGGCTGAAGACGTGGAGGCAGCGGTGGCAGACGGACTTTTCCTTATCTAACTACGAATTAAAATTCCCTAACCTGTATGATAGTTTTGGCGGTCCTAGCTCGATGTGTGTTTGGGGCGCTAGGGGCCCGTCGTATGGGGGGGGGGGAGTGAAGTAAGGCAATAGACCCATTTTATATGTACTACTGGTAGCCGTAATTATTAGGTCCTCCACTGGCAAAACGCGAAATAGTCTCTTCGGGATGTTCGTCGGTTCGCGCTACAAAACGTTCGTCTTTAATGTGTGGGTGATAGTCTCCAGGGCGATCGATGTACATGTAGCTATCCATGTCAAAGCAAAGGACGTGGTGTCCAAAAGGTTGCATCCCCGAATACAATTTTAAGGTGATGCCTTCTATGGTTCAGTACCGTTGTTTGAATTAGTCTTTTACATCTGGAGTTTGACACAGGAAGGATAGTCGCTGGCTTCTTGTTCTAATTTCATGAACTGGTTGACGTTGCCTGAAAAAATCCGTGGACTTGAATTGCCGTCCTGTTGATATTGTTCTGTGGTAGGAAAATGGCGAATTTCGTACACTTTCAACAAATGTTATCCAGGATCGTCAGCATGAAACAATTCGGCACTCACCCACATTCCTGTAATAGCGTGTTCCTGGTCATCGTGGTCAAATAATTGCTGTTGATTACACGTTTCAACACACGTACGAAATAATGGAAACATCAGTTTTCAGTGGCAATGATGATGCAATCCGGGATGATACAAGTTCGTCGGTTGTAAAACTTTACCTGTGATCAAACCTTCGTAGTGGTGAATGTGTTCCACGTAGATATGTTCCGTCACAATTTCAGGGTCACCAGTAGGAAATCGAGCATATTTACACACCTAAGAATACAAATGAGGGAGCACGACATGTTGATTTGCTTCGGTATTAAAATATGTTTGGAAAATAGCCTTTAGACATTTCCATCATTTCAAACGTTTCAGATGTTCTGTTCAAAGGTACAGCCAAATATATCATGTAATCTTTAAACTGTACGTTTCCCGTTATCATGTAAATGATTTTGGCTCCTATTCTAAAAAATGTTTCGAAATAAATTGTCCGTCGTATCCAGAGAAACTATCAGTCACGATATCTTTCAACAAAGTAAATATGTTACTCCCATTTGTTAAATCCTCGATCACATTTGTCACAATAGTAATTGTATTCGAGAAATCTTTTGATAGGAGTAATAGCATCAAAATTATTTTAATGACGATAGACGAGAATGTATTTTCTGTCAGGAAAATTCTGTCCTCGAAAAAGGAGATCTCCACGAACAATTTGAGATTACACTTTTAACATATAACGAGGGGCAAGCACATCTTGATTTTCTGCATTTCAAGAACTCCACAAACCGTCCTTTTCAAAATTCCCCTGCCTGTTCAAAAAGAACTTTTGCTGCTCTCTGGTGTTGGGATCTGTCCAATTGTCCAATACTTGCCCATACTAGCTTCAATTCCGGTGTATCGGTTTTCTCTGTATAAGCTGGAATCACCACGATGGCGCGGGTTAAATACATCTGATCTTGGTCATTGTTAATCTGGACAATACTCCTTTTGGTAGTCGGGAGATGATCCACCGATTAAACTTTGTGTTTTCCGCTGCCTTAAGGAGGTGAATTGTATATCATATGAAGGTTGAATTTTTCATCGGCCATGTCAAATTCATCATTCGATTCTTGTACGCGTTAAATTTTGTCCAAGATTTTGGAAGAATTTAATTTCGCAGGTGTACTAAATTGGATCCAAATATGAGATTTAAAAATGTCGTGAGTGATGGATAGTCGCAAACGAACTCTATCTTTAACTTGGCATTGCTGTTTCAACTCAGCTTGAATATGAAAATAATATTCATGGGTTACCAAACGACTTTCTTAACCGATCTTGACTCTCTCGGTTTTGAGGAAGTGGATGATGTTAGACAGGGGTCCATCATGTTCTCTTCATAGTCGCTATGGTGAACTTCTGCCAACACTTCTATCATGGTATGAGGCGACACAGAACGTCGCCGCCTCAAGTTTTCTACTTTCTTCTTTCGATTTAAGTGTGATTTGACTAGAATACACTCCATCCGCCTGTATATAGAGCCCCTAGCACCACCACCACCACCACCACCTAAGAGAAAACACTCATTCAGTTTCAATCTGTGAAGATAGAAGAACCACAACCGATCACACTTCTTTGAGAGATTTACAGAGAGTAATTCTAAAATACACTTACAACACGACTTGTGGAGAAATTCCAGAATTATCCGCTCTGGATAAAAGTCAAGGTACCTGTTATGTCTGTCAGAAGAAAAGACCTTGTGCCCCAGAATGTCCATAACGTCAAAGAAAAGGAACATCAAAGACAGGCGAAATCAGGTTCAGAGACAAAAATAAAGATACTTGTTTTCGGTGTCAAAAAAGGACATTGGTCTTTTCATTGTCCCAAGAAAGAGAAAGAGGAAGAGCTTTCAGAAGCAAATTAAACAGAAAAAGAACCCACTTCAGTGAAGAAATTCAAGATAACTTTTGACCCTGAAAAGGGCCGTTAGGTTTTGAAGAGAAAAAAATATTGACTTGATAACATCAGTTGTAACTGCTGAAACATTTTCCATGTTCAAGTCCTTCTGCTGCTGAAGAATTGTGATAGTGACTCCTGCCGCTGCTGGTGTCTGAGTGGCGGTCGCCAATGTAGTATTGAAAGATTTGGAATTTTAGGATTGCGATGGTGTCTTTCTTTTGGGTTTTGCTAGCGAAGTTTCATACATTTCTCTAAAATGTTTTAACCCCGCCAAAATGTCCTGTAAGAAACTGACAGTTTTGCTTTCACTCCATTCCTTGTGTTCACTGTTCAAAGATTTCCTCTCCACTTTATGTGTTCTCTTTTCATTTTTTTAACTAATGTCTGTTCTTTTTCTTATAGCGTTGTAAAAAAAAGTATCTAGCTCTTCCTTCTGTTTGTTTTTAAAATCAGCATCGGCTGGCAATAATGGAGAAGGAGGAGAAGGTGGTACCGGCAAATGTTCTTGCGAGGATAGAAGTAATTCTTTTCTTGAAAAATACTCGCTACAGCAGCAGTAGTCGTACTGTCACACCGGGTATAAGAAGTATCCACTGCAGACGTACCCTAACGCAATGTCGTCATATGAGTCGTGTTATACTATGCTCACACTGTTGCGCACTTGTAATCGTGGAAACCCTCATGGGTATATTATATTATCTTATATTATCATACATAAATATATATATATATATATATATAATATATATATATATATAATATATATATATATATATATATATATAAATATATATATATATATATATATATATATATATATATATATATATATATATATATATATATATATATATATATATATATATATATATATATAACACCTTGGCTGAATTATGTCTCGCGTGTTCGGATTGGTGGAACCTCCAAATCAGATTCGATCCACTGGTAGTCGTTACATAGATGTATGTTTACCCCTGTTGTCATCCATTCTCAACACAAATCACGATGTTGATGATGAATGTAGAAAGCTCGACCGCCATTTCAAATATGTTGTAGGATCCGAACATCCTGATGTACGCCATAGCTAAGTGGACGATAAAGGAAAGGACAGAGGCAGCTCTCTTTGTTAGAAGAATCTATGACAAGTTTGTCTCAAAAGAGTATTAGAATATTGACCGATGGTCAGGAGATGCTTGCGACGAAGAAACGTGAAGAGGTGTGGTATGTGTTAACCACTTTCTGGTAACAACCCCAACGGCCCTTTTCAAGGCCACCAAGTTCTCTCAGAAACAGAGATATACTGTATTTTATTTATTTAATTTAGCTAATGTCTGATGCATACCATACCTTACGAGTATACTGTCGAAGTTGTCAAAAGAAAATACTGCATCTCACCGCCGCTAATGACAATGATACTTGAAATAGTAAGAAAGTCTCTTCATCATTTGTAAAAACAATTTTTTTAGTTAATATCTCACTCTCAATAGATTTTTATCCACCAGGCTTCACCTCAATCTGAGCATCATCGGTCTTTTCCGTGAAGCCGAGAAAGAAACAGCGGATGTAATTCGCTGTCATTGAGAACTATATTTGAAACTACTTTTCTTCACATTGCCTATTATTGCATTGAAATAAAACAAAGTTACAATCGGCACTAAGTCGGCCTTTTTTGTCGCAACATATGTGGTGCACTCCGTCAGAGGCGAATCACTAAGCCCATTAAATTGATATGTATTTTTACAATTACTCAAGAGGTCATATCTCCGACTTGACGAAAAGGGCCCCGCGATGTTCTGATCGGCTTCACCTACGTGTTCCTGTCACCACCGGATGTGACTGACGTTAGTGTGGCCTACTTTTTAGAAGTAAGGCCTTGTCACGTCTGCGATCCATATTACGTTCCTTAGACAAGGCCAGTACGTGAGGCTTTAATGCAAATTCACTTTTATTGCTCTTTGTTAATGTGCATTCTTTTTTCTCAGAGATACATTTATTCTAAGGTCTGGGATGCTTAAATATATTATCAGATTAGTGTTATCTATCAAACAAGAGTATTTACAAATTTGGGAAACTAATTGCAGCAATGAGAGTCCACTAATTAGAAAAAGTTAGAGAAAATAAATAACAAAGTGGTCATGCTGTGACAGAGTTCCCAAAATTTGCTGCATCAACAGGATAGTGAATGGCACAAGAAAAAAGAGTTGTACAGGTATAGACCGATAAAGAGACATACGAATCTAGTTATTACTTACATGTTATTTTGACTGCTTTGTCTCGATAATAAAAGAGACATTTCTAGTGAGATTAAATAGAATCTTGCACAAATATTATTTTGGAATATTAGAATGATTCTTCTGTACCAACATTTTTTTTCGTGCACCTTATAGGTTGTGCTTATATTACTTCAGTTCTCTTGAGCAATTTTTGCGTTCTATTTTATTTTATACTATTGTATTTTATATTTTATTTTATACTATTGTATTTTATATTTTATTTTATACTATTGTATTTTATATTTTATTTTATACTATTGTATTTTATATTTTATTTTATACTATTGTATTTTATATTTTATTTTATACTATTGTATTTTATATTTTATTTTATACTATTGTATTTTATATTTTATTTTATACTATTGTATTTTATATTTTATTTTATACTATTGTATTTTATATTTTATTTTATACTATGTATTTTATATTTTATTTTTTAATATTCTTTAAAGGAAACTTATTGGAGCAGCAGAACACTGCTTGGAACGAAGCAAGATGTCTATTTCAGACCATGCTGTGGCTGAAAGAAAAATTGACGATATATAAGATGAGTAACTTTACAATATATATATATATATATATATATATATATATATATATATATATATATATATATATATATATATATATATTATATATCAGAAAGTTAACAAAATGAAAATAATAAAAATATAGCTTAAAATAATAAAGATATACATAATACGAAACTTACTCAAGGCTGCATATGTGTGCAAATGTAATAATTTGGTCTCGAAGCTTTTTTCTTAGTTTGTTCATTCATTTATTCGTGTATTTATTCTTTTTATCATTCTTTCCTTTTTCATTGATTAATTAATTAAATCTTTGTTTCTTTTTTCATATGAAACATATAACATTTTTTTAAATTGCTGATTGATTATCCCTTAACTTTCATAATCGCGAGAGGCTAGTAAAAAAACTTACGTAAGGCTAGTAAAAAACTTACGTAAGGGTAGTAAAAAACTTACGTAAGGGTAGTAAAAAAACTTACGTAGGGCTAGTAATAAAACTTTATGCATGGGTAGTAAAACATTTAAGTAAGGCTAGTAAAAAACTTACGTAAGGCTATTAATAAACTTACGTAAGGGTAGTAAAAAACTTACGTAAGGCTAATAAAAAACTTACGTAAGGCTAGTAATAAAACTTATGTAAGGGTAGTAAAACATTTAAGAAAGGCTAGTAAAAACATTTAAAGTAAGGCTAGTAAAGAAACTTATGTAAGGGTAGTAAAAACTTACGTAAGGCTAGTAAAAAACTTAAGTAAGGCTAGTAAAAAGTCTTAAGTAAGGATAGTAAAAAACTTACGTAAGGCTAGTAAAAACTTACGTAAGGCTAGTTGAAAAAAACTCAAGCAAGTATATGTTACAAAGTACAGAGAAAGTAAATAATTAAAAAGTCGAAAATAATAATTTTCAAAATAATAATTCCATTTCATTTCCTTTTCATCGAGCAATACAGTCATACAGCATTATATAACATTAAAATGTATGCAGTTAAATAAAGCGCATTCTCTCCCTTCGCCAACATACTCTATGTGTAGAAGAGCCCGTGCCACATTTCAAGTATAATAGAGACGAGCTCACTGAGTTACTCGAGGGCTGACAGGTTTACAGACCAAGGTAAGCAATGAGTCATTCAAATACATATAATCCTAAATTGTATGAAATTTTTAGAGCAATATGTACTACCAATATTATAATTTCAATATCAGAGACTTTCATGCGTTTACTTCCGCAAATAATTAATATATGGCGACCTATTTGCTAGGCATATATATGCATAGTATAGCGTTTTCTTTGCAATTTCAAACGAAAGTTCTCTGCCCAAAAAGTAAAAGATGAGCTGCGGATAAACGTTGGTAAAACTACAACATGTATTTACATGTCAAAACGCTCCTTTACAATGCACATGGTTGTTAAAATGCCGTGGCATATTGCGCAGACCGATCAAGGTGTCAAGGTTTGTACTGTTGAATTCAAGAACATGTTATAAATAAAAAAGATCTGTATCGACTCTAATCTGCCTGGGCATTACACCACAGCAAATCTGCATTTGTATAATGTTTTTTGATAAACTAAAAATAGATTAACGCTGTGAAGTTATACTTTACTAAAAGCAAATTTCGGTAGTTATTGTGAAGGTTGACTTGTTTATGTGTTTAAATTTCCATTTAAATATATGATGTGTCCTGGTTTCCCACAACGACTCCATGGTTGCTATTTACTGTCACTCGAAAATACTAACTTTTATTTGAGAATATATTTGTAAAAGTATATTGTAAATGAATTTCTGGAGGACGGTCAATATTTGAACTGTTTGGTATCTAAAAAAACACCACAGAAAATTATAATTGTTAACATTAAATATTCCATTTCATTTCCTTTCATCGAGCAATATATTTTGTCCCTTGATACTTGATAAACGAGTTTGAATACAAATCGTCTCAAGATCTTTAATTAACAGCATAATTAAAGCTGCAGGTTAATGTTATTGGTAGAGCACTCTGAAAAGAACCTATATTTTGTGAATGCATAATTACCTCTGAAAATGAGAAGTAAATATCACATTAAACAGGAATAAACAATATCACTTTCATGATCAAACACAATAGAAAATACGGCTATAAACCTATGATCAACAACTCTCTTGTCATTTCAGCTGGGTAAGTTAAATTCCTAATGGTTAGTTTTATAGCGGTAGATGTCAGTACGGTTGACAGACTTTCTGTCGGGTTCCAAATACCCTTTGCTAATCTCACGATATATCCAATAATGTGCCCTATCAGTTTGAGTGAATTCTCATTTGTTGAAAAATGATGTCCATGTTATCACTTTGGAGTAAAACTTACACAAACACACACACCCACACACACACAAACACGCGCGCACGTGTTTTAAAGCCAAAGTGGGGTCTTTATGACAGCCTAGAAAGCCATTGTTTCAATTTACAATTATTATACCTACATGACGTTATAGAATAATACTAAGACATATATTCTTAAATATTCAATTTAACACTGAATACGTAGAAAACGGCACGCTATTTGCGTGTGAAGTTCCAATTTCTCTATTATGTGTACCACAAAAATATGATATTTTATCATTCCGATAAGTGTATAATAATAAGAAGAACAAATCTTTTATAGTTTAAAGTCTTTATTGGTATTAGTACTATACTACTACTACTACTACTAATAATAATAATAATAATAATAATAATGACAAATTATAATAGAAAATGATACTATTAATTTTATTACTGTGCTTGTAATGACAATAAAGAAAAGCATATAAAAGATTCTTTTTCTTATTATTATTGTTATTATTATTATTATAAGAATAATAAAATAATTGGAATTTTCCACATAAATATGATATATATTTCTATATATTTCTACTTGTTCAGCGTTAGATTGGATAAATTATGCCCTTTAGCCCTGGAAACGCTTAAAATGCAGGAGTTTCCGTGGGCTTCGCCCCCTTGGCCCCCACCATGGGTCCCATCCCACATGCCTTTTGCCTACTTGTTTACGCCCCCAATAAACGATATTCCTGGATCCTCCCCTGCTAAATATTTTTCAGTTACGAATGTAGCTCACCTGAGTTTTGAAGAAGAACTATTAGGCCTGAATAAGGTAAAGTCCTGAATAAGGCCTATATAACCCGGTTCTGAATGAGAACGAACATTCCTCTAGTTATAGCCTACACATTTATTAATGTGGTGCGTACGCATGAATACATGTAATTGTACTTCGAGTTGTATCTTGGGTGCACCGCTAGCAGGGTCTCACTCGACAACATGTGTATTTATACAATAAAAAGTTCAAGACAATTACGTCTTTCTCATCTTTCCTTAGAGTAGAAAGTCTAAATCCTAGTTACGGCCCGTAGATCCAAGACCCTGATCTATCTACAACGCCTAAAACGCTACATCTTATAATTAATAATGCACAGCATATAATAAGAACTAGGAGCATATCCGGGAAGGGGGGTGGGGTGGGTGTTTTCGGAGCCGTATGCCTCAACTCCCCGTGTAAAATGAGCGCGATAAAACCGGAACCCTTCCTAGAGCAAGTTTTCATTACAGTTAGATGGTTAAAATTATGCCATGGAAACGCTTAAAATGCGGGGGTTTCATCCCACAGACCACTCGCCTAGTTGTTTACGCCTGCCCCCTCCCCCCCCCGCTCCCCCCCCCCCCCCAGGTACATGGTCATGCAGTATCAGATGAAAATAAAACATGTCGTTTTTGTAATACGATATAGAATGATTTTCATTTTGTATTAGAATGTCAGCGTTACATGTAATATAAACGCAAGTATATACCTAAATATTATTGGAGGCATCCAAATATGGCCTGATTTATATAGCTACTTTAGGTAATAATCAAAAGATTATACCAAATTTAAGTTTTTATTTTAAGATCTTTTCAACTTCACATTCAATTATTATGTCTGCACCATAATCTTTCAATTAATTTATTGAACATTAAAAAAGTACCCTTTCTTAACCAGTCTCATGTAACTACTATAAAAGATCATAATTCAATATTTTTACATTTGTTGCTTTAACTGCTTCTGTTGCAAATAATTTACTCACTTTTTCGTTTTCTTTTAATGTGATTGTCTGTATTTTGGCTTTTAATGTGATTATCTGTATTTTGGCTTTTAATGTGATTGTCTGTATTTTGGCTTTTAATGTGATTGTCTGTATTTTGGCTTTTAATGTGATTGTCTGTATTTTGGCTTTTAATGTGATTGTCTGTATTTTGGCTTTTAATGTGATTGTCTGCATTTTGGCTTTTAATGTGATTGTCTGCATTTTGGCTTTTAATGTGATTGTCTGCATTTTGGCTTTTAATGTGATTGTCTGCATTTTGGCTTTTAATGTGATTATTTGTATTTTGGCTTTTTTCTTTTCTTCTTCAGATTCTTAGTTTGTTTGTAGTAATTAACACATATTCAAAATTTATAACGATTCATATTTTGACGCATACGTCTAAAGTTTTTATTATGATTCAATATATTATGTGATTTTAAGATACTGATTTATGTTGTTATTTTAACCGACATGCTGATTGTATAAATTATTTTTTAGCTTATATTTAACTTTACAACTGTAAAATCAGAGAATTTCAGACCATTTATCTGACAAAACAAACACGGGATGGAAAATTTTCGTATCACATTTGTCAAACTGTCTTGAGTGCCAGTCATAATTGCTTCATAATCCTAGCTTAATACTTCTGTCGAGAAATCTGATTAAAGTATGCACTGCCAGACCAGAGTGATCCCATCTATACTGCTATACATACTTTTAGGCATCAAACAGATTCTCTACTTTAAATTGCCATAACAATAAATACCGTTGCGGCTTTGTTTCAAACTGAAGTAATAAGTCAGAGAACAATAGGAAAGTAAAGATCAATCAAGCAAAGAGAGCGCTTATATGAGACTGTTAATGTGTTATTCAGTAGTAAAAACAGCTAATCCAATAAATTTGATAGTGTAAATCGTCACTGGTTAACTATTTGTAAATTAATAACATCTTAAAGGGGGGAAAAACGGCATTATTATTATTATAGACAGCATTAACTATCATGAATACGAGAAAAAGAGGCGACCGCGATGACAATTTAAACAAGAAGAAGTCAAGAAGTTTAAACAGTATATGGCCGAATCATTTCTCATGGCTGAGATAATACAAAACATTGAATGCGATGTTTTGCACGTTATGTCAAAAGCACAAGGCAAACAACACATGTGTCAGCACAGGTGTATACAATGTTTTTTGAAAGTCATGCCTTATTGACTATACGGGATGTAATGAATTCCTCAAAAGCTGAAACAGTGGCAAAATGCAACACTTTTCTTACTATGTTCGACAAAGTGTCAGATAAGGCAGATGAAGATATGACGATACTTCAGAATGTCTATCAATAATGTACCTTTTCTCGCGTCGAGCATTAGTTCTAAACCACTTACAGTGTCGGGCGCCTGAAGCTCAACTTTCTAGAGAAAAATGCATGTCACACAGATGCAGCACTGGAGTTTGATGTTTCATGCATTAAAAGAAACGGATGAAAAGTTAAATCCTCAGTGGGACTGACGCTCTACCGCCCGAAAAGAATTTCCAGAAGTTCTAGACAAGACCATTTCTTCTTTTTAACTACTGAGTGTTGAAACCATCTCTGATATTTTTGAGCAACAAGATTTTCAAATTAACCACTGTGGTGGCCATATGGGACGTAAGATCGGCACCATTTTCATTTAGGACAAACTAGTATGTATGTATGTATGTATGTATGTATGTATGTATGTATGTATATATGTATGTATGTATGTATGTATGTATGTATGTATGTATGAATTTATGTATGTAGTGCTTTACGGCACCTCAGCAACAAGGTGGCTACGTAGTGCCAACAAAAGTTTATGTTCTAAAACTGTAGAAATCAATTGCACAAAATTAGGAAGATAAAGTCTTCCAAATAAATGTATAACTTAGCACAAAAAGATCAAATGTAAAACGTAAAAATATAAAACTTCTGTAAACTGTATATAAAATAACAGATAAAGGTAACACATTTATAATCCCTAAAACGTGTTTACAATTCTTGTATAAACCGCAATCCCTTAACGATTCGAAGATTGTCTTGGGTGGTATGCCCTCGTACAGTTTCTTCAAGCAGTTCGCGTCAAAATACTCATTTCTCACAGGGTCGAAATCGAAACACAATCAACAGTGGACACACAAGAATGTGCTCCACTGTCAGTGGACACTGGCAAGGTACACACTCCGGTCCATGTTCACCCGTCAGGAGGTATGAGTCAGGTATGTGTGTCCAATACGCACTCGGCAAAACACCACCTCATCTCTCCTGTTTGTTCTATACAAGGGAAACCACTCGCCGATAATGCTGTTCTCAAGTCTGTTTGTGGAGTTTTCTTTCCAGATATATTGCCAAGTATGACGAACATGCTGATTTATACAACATTTCCATTCGTAATCGGGTGACTGCAGGGCAGCTTTGGCTGCTTTATTTCTTTCATTACCCTTTATGCCAATGTGACCAGGCAGCCAACAGGATAGATCACTTTTCCCAGACTTTGTGAGAACATCGTGTTTCTCTAATATCTGGGATATTAACGGGTTGTCAAATTTAAGATTCTGCAAGGCTTTCAGTGTGGATAGAGAATCCGAAAGGATGATGGAATTTGTTTTTTGAGAGCTTTCAATAGTTCAAAGCTTTGAATATACCTGTAATTTCTGCACTAAAAATTGAGGCTTTATTCGGTAATCGGGTAAAGATGGTGCCATGGGGTGTCGCTACAGCTCAAACTTTGCTTCCATCTTTCGAACTGTCTGTATGCAGGGACGTATGGCTACAACAGGAGGCTCTGATTTCATTGAATTTACTCTGAAGAAGGAGAGGATTGGTCGAAGAAGTTTTGAATTCGCAAAGATCAAATATTCTTTTCGCAGGTTTTGGTAACCACTGGTGTGATTTGGGAATACAGAATTTTGCAATGTTTCCAACATTGATTTTTGCTGTTTCTATGTGGGGACGAATTCGTATGCCAAAAGATAGACTGACGTTTGGTTTCTGAACGTACAAGGTTTGGTATTTGGGCCTAAACACCACATAATATGCGGGTTAGATGGATTTTAAGTCTGCGGGGCACAATGCTATTTAAGACCAATTTGATATCGTAAAAACTCTCATGGTGAAAACCCGACACCGTATGACCATCAAATCTAGAGGAGTAGTGATAACAAGATTTTCAAAATTGCCACCATGGTTGTCATACTGATATCGTATCGACATAATTTACATTCAGACCCAGCTAGACTCCATAAGAAGTCTTCTGATGAAAACCCTATGTGAGTTTCCATTTAGGAGGAGTAGTGATAAGAAGATTTTCAAGATGGCTGCTATATTTGAAGTCAGACCGGCGCCATTAGTCTTGTGAAAAACCCACGTCGATATGAATTTTCATTTAAGGAATAGTAGCAAAGATTTTCAAGATGGCTGACATGGTGGCCATAGTGGATTTCAGATAGGCACCATTTTACATTTAGTACCAAATACACAACATAAGAAGTCGTCTGGTGAAAATTCAAATGTTGATATGACTTATCATCAAGGATTTGAAGCTATACAAATATAGTCAAATTGGCCACCGTGATGGCCGTATCCCATATCAGGTCGACACAGCTATTTGTAAGACCAGACATCACAAGAAATCTTTTGGTGAAAACACCACGTTTACATAACGTTCCATTCAGGAGGAGTAGAAATAACAAGGGTTTCAAGATGGCTGCTGTGGTAGCCATATTGGACGTCGGATCGACACCATTTTGATTTATGACCAAGTAGACATTATAAGATGTCCTTCAGTGAAAACCCCATGTTAATACGACCTTTCATTCAGAAGGAGTAGCGATAAGATTTTCAAGATGACTACCACGCTGGATGTCAGATAGGCACCATTTTCATTTAGGACAAATTAGACAACATGCGAAGTCTTTTATTGAAAACCCCATGTTGATATGACCATTCATTCGGGATAAGTTGCGATACGATTTTCAAGATCGTAACTGTGGTGGCCATATTGGACGTCTGAGCAGCAGCATGTTCGTTTAGGACCAACTAAACCTTGGGATGAATGTGTGTGTGTGTATAGTTTCATGGCTATTCTCCAAGCAGTTTAGGAGGAGTATTGATAACACACTTGCGCTAAAAATACAGACCGACGACGGAGAACAGGCCATTTCATTAGCTCCTCTTGCCTATGACTAGTAGAGCTAAAAAACGAAATACCTGTATCGATACAGTAAATACAGAGAGGATATTTGCTTGAAACGAGTGAATAACGGATATATTTCATCGAGTGGGTGAAAAAACTTCAGTCAAACATAGGATTTGATCCGGAAATATTCTGTACATATCACCAAAAGGACCCTTCAAAACATGATCACAATTTTATATAGCTCAAGAAACGTGAGAAATACCGGTAAGTGTCTAAAATGTACACCGATGTGTTGCGGATAGATTTGTCTGCAAACAATTCCTAGATTTTATGAATAGGTGACATCATAACCACAAAACGTCCATCAGTGTCAACACAGGTTTCGGGGGGCTAATTTATCTAACTCTCAGGTCGACAGACCGAGAAACTAGTGGCCACATTTGCAGCAATATCTCACAAATTTGGCAGCCCATATTGACACTGTTGCACAGATTAAAGTCTAATTGCTTCAGTCGGACTGTACTTACACTGATGTATTTTTCCTGACGGACTGAAATCCTGGCACAATCAAGTGGAGGCGTTTTCAAGAGCCGTTGACATACATTTCGGTTGGTTGAAATGCGATGGTACCTGATGAATGCCTAGGTCGATTAAAATGGGGTAAGTTTCTTTAACGAAACGGATCTAACTAATCGCTTTCGTCAACATTAGAGTGCGTCTCTTGCAGATCAGTCACCTTGCAAATTAAAATTTCTTTAATTATCATGAAATAACTAATAAAGTAGTTGTGATTCAATTGAGAGAATGAAATTAAAGAGACGATATTGGGGAAAATGTGGAATCAAATAAAATGAAAAATAGATCAAACTCAACTACTAAAATGTCAATCATTCACAAACGATTCTTATTGCAAAATGAAAGAAAATGAATGGATCATATATGCATTGTTGGAACAAAATAAGAAATGATAATGGGAAATCAATGAAAATTATAACAAATCAGAAGAAAAAAGTTATGAAGGTTCTAGAGCGTTTAAAGAGGAACAAATCTGACCTATAGTAAATCATACAAGTAACTATTAAAGACATCAGCCGCAAATATAGCCTATAGCCGCATCTTTCTCAGTGCCCCAGCAACAGTGTAGACTAATAGGTTTATTGTTATTCCGCCAATATTTATATAGGTCTAGATAATTTGCATTATACGATTTAATGGCTCATGTAGCACGACCTATTGGGTTTTTGGCACTGATTTAAATAGCTCGGATATATGCCCGACTTATTCGCGACTACACTGATTCACAAAGGTGGATCAGACAATTATTGCAACTTTCCGCTCTAATGATCGACCATTTAATTTACGCGGGGGTGGGGGTGGGTGGGAGAGGCTGGACTTTTCTTTCGAGCCGGGATATTTTTTTTCTTTCTTTTACCTTACAATCTTTTTTTTTTTCAACTAATATAATGGATATAATAGTTTCTTTGTTGTTATAAAAAAGAGTAAGAAGGTTATTGTCAAGCTATATGAGAGCTGCAATCTTTTTCAAAAAATACCACAGGCCTCCATGCAAATTAAATGGTCCGTCCCTAAACAGTATGCTTCAGTTCTCTATCTTAAAAGCTGTAAATGCAATTGTAACATTTCTAATCGTAATGAATAAGAAAATAAAATTTCTTGGAAAATATACACATCTCAGCAATCGATATAATGTAAACTGTCTTTTTCACAACAAGCAACTTATAACACCTATGCTTTCAGACGGGATAGCTGGTGGAGATCTTCTGAGGTACAGACAACCGGAGAACCATAATCCCCTGGCCATTGATGGGAGAAAAGGAACCTTGCACATGGCGGCATCATCGAGTTACTCTGGGTACCAGAATGGTGTAAATCAAGCCAGGTTTGCATTCTTCCAGATGGAAAGTCCTTAGTCTCAACTGGTCTTCGACTCTGTCTGTCTGTCTCTCTCTCTGCTGGTGCAGCATCCTGGCACTCATTCTGACTGTCGTGACATACAGTTATTGGCACTATATGGGATAGATTACGTAACTTGCGAGTGCTAAAGTCAAAGAGTAAGAACTAGTACAGCGTAGATAAATCAGATGTTCTTTTGGATTTGGAGTGTCAGTTGACTGAACGCTACTGACTTATAGTTCTTATGAGTTTTTCTGTTCAATTGATAAAGGAGTTGAAATGGTTACAACTTTATTTAAGGAATAGTTTGTATGTATCTGTTGTCATTTCTTGTAATAATTGTTTATACACGAAGATGTAAGCACAATTTCGTTTCTTTATAGTCATCTTAACATGAATAGAAATTTAGAGCAGAAATGTGTGTAAAAATTTCATGCTCCAAGAGGCGACATCCTGCTTCGTTATCTCAATAGCCAGCATCCGTTTTACAAATCGTCCTACCCTCGAGTTTCCGTACTTTGTCAGATTCGCGTTACAGACTTCAAAGCTGAATACAACATATTCAAACAGGAAACGAAACTGAAACCCTCAATATCTGGCTCAGTGTGATAAGCTGTAGATCCGTACAGTACATGTGGTAATAGGAGATAAGTGTCTCCACAAAATATGTTTTTTTGAAAGCGTAAGTCAAGTACGAAACAAAACCTTATAATTTAAAATAAGTGGGAACTCGATTGAATAAATTTGAATTATCCAAAAGCCGCGCGTTCGATGCGCTCAGATATGATTACGATAAAGCGATAATACAGTATAACAAAGTTTGGTTACACTAGGATACAATGTCACAGCCAAACAAAATAAACAAAATAAATACATAAATAAATAAATCATACACTCGAAGTACAAACTACCAGGATAGGTTGGTATTTTACATTGCACTCAGTATTTGCGAGATTCCTTGAATGTTTTTTACTATCGATGATATGAAATTGCCAGCAGCAGCATAACTTTATCTGTATCTCCATCTACAACTTTACTTAGGAATCAATCTTTATTTAATCAATGTATTTACATGATGCTTTCCTCCCTAGGTTTTTATGTTAACTGCTTGCATCACGTGTGTGTTCTAAGTCAATCATGGGCATTAACTGTACAAAATATCCCAAAATCGTGCTTAATCTAGAAATGTATCCAGGATCTTGTTAAATTACAGATTCACTGTAAATTTGGTTTGAATTATTAGAAATGTAATTGATTAAATATTTACAATTTATTGATGTGTTTTAAGTCAATGAAGGGCGATATCTTTGTATAAAATAATACAAATTGGCTGATAATCGCACTGATCGGACATCTATTATAATTAAAAACGGTGCTACCGGAGTATTTTATAAGTAAACCCGTTATACGTCGATCATGAGCCATTACTTAAAACATCACGCTAATCTCGAAGTTATTTTGAACCATTTTAAGAAAGAGCTTGACAGATAATTTGATTAAATTTAAAACAAAAAAAGTTAAAGCCTACAGCGCTTAGGTTGTAAGAAATTCGGGGATCAAAACTCTCGAAAAAGATCAAAATATGCTAATGACTGAATCTATGATCTTGTGAGGATGAAACTTGAACGCATATTTTGTTGAAGAAACATTAGAATGCCTGATTGCTAACACGCCGTTCGATTGCTTATTTTTTGACTCGCAAAACATGGTCACAATTTGATGATTATGGAATTCATCTAAATCTATGATTGGTTAAAGCTTTACGTCGATTTGGGTGCAATCAAACAACCAAAAATGCAACTAATATTCAAGTATTCACAAGGCATTTGTCTGTCGATTTGATGCTGATGAAATGCCATAGCTGTAGGAAATGTAAGGTCAGTGTGCTTTTGAACTCTTTCCTTGGGCTGAAGCAACATAGGGTGTTTAATAAATATAACATAAAGATTTGTTCATGGACGGACGTATGGACGAATGGGCTTAAGAAAGCTTGAAGCACATATAGTTTACTTGACAAAACTTGCATTTGAAACATTCAGTTCTTAAGGAAAAAATATGTTTTCGATAATATATGATCTATTTGACTCTTGGTGTATATCTGCCTGCTTGTCTGTATGTGTCTGTGTCTGTCTGTGTCTTTATTGAACATTACTCTCTTAGTTTATACACCTAAATAACGTTTCGAGATCTGTGTTAAACTTTTGTAAGTATTTACATGTGTCCATTGGAAAGATTGCCTTGTCGAGAGGTGTGATTGGTTCCACAATTCATCACTAAAAATATAAAAAGATCTAATTATGAATATTAAACAAAATAATGAGCCTTAATTTAGTACGAGTACCTTTATCTAAGTAATGAAGAATTAATATTGAGGTATGTATCAGAATAAGATGTGATTATATTCAAAAGTGCCGTGTCTGTTTGCAATGGTTGATGCTGAGCGCACTTTATTTGTTAATCGCATCGCTATACTCGATCTTGCCGACCATTTAGAGTACTGTCTGCGCATCTGAGGTTAGCGTATATTACATGACCTTGTGAAATGCTGCTTTAAAGAGCGTTTAAGTTGTGACAACTTCCTTTTGGATTTTGTACCATGCATATGCTTGAATATATTCCTTCCTTTTGAGTGAAACGAGGAAAATAATTGATACAATAGGATACTTCTGTAATAGGTAAGCTTTAAATCGATCATTTTCCTTGTCAAAATGTTGCATATAGTATTTAAAATGGCTTTCAAATAATATTTGTGTAAAGAACAAAATCTGTATATTTATTCCATATCCGTAAAGTATTATATGCTGCATCTTGTATGAATTTCCATTCATTGAAATTATTGAAGTTTATCCTTTTTATCTATATTTTTTTTCCTTTTATATGTCAGCGAGTACTGGCTACTGCTGTAAACAATTAGAGACTGATTAAAGTTACTGAAAACCTATTGGTAATTTAAGGTGTATACAACTTATGTGAAATCTGTGTTTTGCTACTGAAAAATTGTTTAGGAAGAAGCAAACGGTGTGCACATTGCATGTAGTAACCAATTATAAATATCAGGGTCCACTTCTTATATTGTAGGACTAATACATGTACCGAATAAGTATTCACGACCTAAATCATACATGTAAAATAAAATTGGGCAATTAAGGCGTAAAGAGTAATATGTGCATGTATCTGGAACTTTTCTAAAATGCTAACATACTTTCTAAAGATGAAGATTGCACACATATGGAGCACAAACCCTTTGTCCCCCTGCTCTGGCAGTAGACTTCAACAGGTTTTGTCTTGGTTTGGTGACCTACATTTTTACGAATACGATAAATAAAAAATAATCGGTAGATAGAATGAAAAATACATTATTGTACCACTCTGTAAATAAAAACGTCAATCTTCTTCAATAAAGGAAATGAAACAGGCATAATAACTTACCATAATCCACAAAAAATGAATACATATTCTGAATTGAATCGAAACGATGCCATCTTTGCTCTACCTTCACTCTACTTTACCCGCTATGGGGCGCTAAAATAAGTATGTGCAATATTTGAACTCTTGAAAAGTGTACATCTTTAAAATATTTTATATTTATGCATATTTATACGGAAGACACGTTAATTAAAAACAAATATAAATTTATTTCTTTATGAGCAAGATTAGACACAGATATAAACCTATTTTCACCTAAACAAACGCAAAACTTGGTCCTTCAAGATAATGTACTTTTTTTACACTTGACAGATATAGCCCCTCAACTTTGAAAACAACATTTTAGAACACGTGGGGCTTAATTATATAGAGTTGATTATTGTTTTTCAGCCTAAACAAAATATTTCCGACTGAAAAAGGAGAAAATAAAAGAAATAGATCGTGAAACATTAGGTCGCAATCCTTTTTTCGACCCAATATTTACCTATCTACTTACCTACCAACCTATCTATCTATCTATCTATCTATCTATCTATCTATCTATCTATCTATCTATCTATCTATCTATCTGAATGTCTATTGCAATAATACTCAATATGATAAGGGAGGTAATTCAAGATAGTTGTCTATTTACCTCTCTACTTATCTATCTATCTATCTATCTATCTATCTATCTATCTATCTATCTATCTATCTATCTGAGATGTCTATAACGGTAATACTCAATGTGTTGAGGCAATTCAAGATGTTTGTCTACCTACCTACCTTATTATCAATCCGTCTGTTTGTCTGTCTGTCTGTGTGATTATCTCTTGCAAAAAAATACTTGGTGTGCTTAGTGAGACAATTCAAGATAGTTATCTATCTATCTTATCCATCGTGAAGTATAATTTTACAGTACGATAGTGAACTCTTTAAGGTGTTTGCTCTACGGTTAGAACAAACTAGTTACATTACTTGTTTACGACAACGTTGGCATGCACATTTGTAGATGAAAATATAAATCAGATGTCATGATAGATTCATCCTGTTTACTGTAGAGTTCAGATTGGGTGGAGATCTGTCGATCTAAAAATCATTTTCTCGTTGGTCTTCTTCGATATTCGTTTTTACGCTAATCGGAAAAACAGTGATTTAATGGTGCATTTTAAACATAGGCCTAAAAAACAGCAGTTAGTTGCAAATATTGTAATGTGCTTGTCCGTCTGTCAGTCCGTCAGTCAGTCGTTATGTCTGTTTCTCTATGTATGTATGTATCTATGTATGTATGCATGTATGTATGTATGTATGTATGTATGTATGTATGTATGTATGTATGTATGTATGTATGTATGTATGTATGTATGTATGTATGTATTTCAACACGGAAAGTTAATAGAAGTGAGGAAAGAGTTTCCGGTCTTGTTCAGTTGTTTAAGTCTTCTTTTTCAAAGACACTTTTCAGTTAAATGAATAGAATAATAAATGCCAAATAAAAATTGAGTGGAGGTGTTACACATCCTTGTAAAATAGTAGTCTTTACGCCAGATCTATGAATGAAACTGTTAGAGGAATAAACAAGCAATGTTTCAAGTACAATGTATTGTGATAAAATCCTACAAGGGGAATTTTAGCACTTTTGTATTCCATCGACTCGGGGGGAGGGGGAGACGTGGGGAGTAAATGTCTGTATATGATGGTATTTGGTAACGTTCCGCCGATTTATGTGTATTTCTCAAGAGAGATGCACATAAATACGTGTAATTTTCTTAAATTGGGTCATTATCTCAGTTTAATAGGTCCGTTAGGATTGATCTCCCCTAATTTGTGATCAAATTAAACCGAAAATGCATGTCTGTCTTGATATGATTTTTTGCTTTGTTTTAAATAAGATTGAAAACATTCAGTTTAGTCAGGTAAGAGCTACTGTCTACAGGTATTACATCACACATAATTGAATAAGTATAGGAATTTTACTTAGTACATGATTGAGTACCTTTGATCTTCGAGACCCTAAGCAGTACACTGTTATCTAAAGTTCCATAACGATATCCACCCCACCCCCGTCCAGAAAAATAGTGATATGGTACCTTTTTTATAAAAAATTCTAATTCGTTCAAAGCGAGTTCTCTTCATCCATTTGTGTGTGAGTGTTTGTATCTGGGTTTGCTTTGATATAGTATTAAATTATATTTTAATGTTCAATTCAAAAGCCATTAAAACAATGTCCACACAGACAAAAAAGGAATTTCTCATCGCCTATAGATCAATTCATTTTAATCATGAGGGTGATTCAGTACATCTGACTTTTTCTACTATAATCCATTGGCCATGTAAAACACTTGATATTATATCGAGGTGAATAAGATAATAACAACTGACAGGGCTTCCATGAAGTGAGGTAGGGTTATACTACCCCGTCTGCTGTTGTTTGTCATGCTCTAAGTGATCGATTTATAGTGTACATAAATGACACAAAGTTTACATAAGGTGTAATATATGTAAGAAGTGATCAGAGCCAGATTATGATTATTTCAACTACTTCCTGTAATCAGATTAGCTGTACGTACGCACTGGGACTGACCGGGAGCATGACATAACTCTTTGCCTCTCTTTTGAAGGACGTAGAACCAATAGGATGTTGAGTGAACAGGTGTAATTCAGAGACAGTCGCATATGATGCTAAAAAGGCAGTTTGGATCAAGGTTTAGCAGCTCTCTTTATAGACTCAGGACCGAAAGAAAACGTCGCCGAAAGGGCAGCCTACAAAAAAGGTTGTATTACAATGTATCACACGACATTATGGACAACTTCTACAACTTCTGACAACTCCACGTTCTCTACTTTGTTCTCTACGGAGCAAGTGAAAAATAACTCCACGACAGATTCCTCAGATGAGAAATTGGAAGAGGCTGGAAAATGGCTATGGAGGATATTTTCAGTCATTTTTCTCGCTTTCGGACTGACTGGGAATTTACTTACGGTTCTCGTTTTCAGGAAAATTGGAGTTTCCAAAAGGCCTACCCTCTTTTTTCTTTTCGTTCTCGCAATTACAGACAGTGTGGTCTTGGTTACAGGATTATCAAGGTACTGGATTCTAAACACCTTTGGACTGGATATAAGAATACTGTCTGACTTTGGTTGCAAAATTAATTTATTTGTTATTTATCTCTCAATGCAGTATTCATCATGGATACTCGCATTTGTTTGTGTCGAACGTGTTATTAAAACATATCTTCCACTACAGTTCATACGTATCGTAACTTATCGGCGTGTGTATGTGTCCCTTATTATTTTATTCGTTGTCCTGTTCGGTGTCGATCTCCATTTCTTTTGGACCAACGGTAGCAATGAGTTTAACAATTGTACGTGTGGCTCACTAAAGCCGGAATATTACTATTTTGACGAATTTGTGTTCGTGTACATAGATTTTACATTTTTATCAGCAGTACCATTTCTCATTATGTTTATATGTAACGTTTTTCTTGTTCGAGCCTTGAGCCGTATTCAGAGGGACCGTGCAAGTATGATGCATAATATTATGTTCCGTCGTACGCAACGTGTTAGTGTCAAACTAACTAAAATGCTATTGGTAAGCACATTTTATTTTCTCATTGCCACTGTCCCTGTCTCTGTGTACTTCATCGTGGACTCATATAAAAGACATCAATACGACGAAGATAAAGATAACCATAAAAAGGTTATACTTGTTTTTGTGGGGACATTAACCTACTTGATGCAATATTCCAACTACTCCGTCAATTTTTATCTGTACTCCATGGTGAATGACAAGTTCTGGACGAAGCTTAAAATTGTATGTAGATGTCGCAAAGGGTAAGTTTTTGGAAACCACTGCCATTTTTATATAATGGTGCTTTATGTACTCGTGTCCCCTAAGTCAACTCCGTCACAAATTTCCTTTCCGGTCAATAACCTTTTCAAGAACTTCACTAATTAAAACCAACTTTAGTATAAGGCCTTAAATTAAGAAGGCTTATCTTAAGTTGGATTTTTACCATTTTGCAAAATGGACTGACTTCTGGCCGAAATTAGACTTATAACTGTGCCCTTACAGTTTGAACCAAGTTTTCTTAAATTGAACTATGTTAGCACCCTGTGTTGTATGGACATATTTCTAGCTATGTTTCTTGTGTCCAAATTGTTATCAGCCTCCATTACTTTCATTGCTAGGGGTTTATAGCCATGAAAGCATTGATTATCGCGTTATTATCATTATTATTATTAATATTATTATTATTATTGATAGTAGTAGTGGTATTAGGATTTGTATTAGCAGTAGTTGTTAAATGAGGAGTTTTTTCAGATCTGATTGAAGTCGCAAATTTGTAGTTCATTTGGTGAAACTGATGCAGTAGCAGAAGCTGATGTAGTTGCCTTATAATAATAATAATAATAATAATAATAATAATAACAATAAATCATAACCCCCAAAAAACAGAAACTAATCGAAATATAAATGTGTATTAACGCAACAAAACCTTAAGGGAAAATTACAAAAGAAACCCATACTAATGGGCCAAAACATTGCTACAGATTATGGCTTCAGATAAAAGCTTGTTCCTAAATGTTTTGGGCCGCTTTGTTACCTACGTTGTCGTTGTTTTCATCACAGTTGCCGTCATTCTCTGTATTATTATTATTATTATTATTATTATTATTATTATTATTATTATTATTATATGAAAAAGGAGGCTTTCGGGAAACAAAGGACAATTTCTCCACGAAAAAAGTCAATTCTCGTCTATCCCCAAACAAATCATTTTCGTTAAAACGATCATGAAACTTGCAAATAAAATCTTCCAAATGTATCTCAGATCAAATGAAAAAGTCAAACATTTTGGTTACGGAAACGCATTTCACAGCTTGAAATATTTGTTTTAAGGAAGTTTAAAGTATTCACTTGACCTTAAAGTCTGCAATAAGAGAGAGAGAGAGAGAATAAGAGAGAGAGAGAGAGAGAGAGAGAGAGAGAGAGAGAGAGAGAGAGAGTACAAATTTGTCTTGGACATGACGATTGGTAAATCCAGCAATAGTACAAAAAATAAAAAAACTGCGATTTTGTCTAGGGTTATTAAGGAATAAGGCGTGGGTGCATCATTTTGAACAACAATTACCAATCAGAAAGAAATATGTCAGATGTAAACTGAAAATAAAACATTCTGCATGATTTTATTATGGGGCCGTAAGGACTCATAGAAGTTTTTTGAACCATTTCAAACATGTATGAACAAGTTAAAATTGATTTAATAATATCCATCACATAATTGTTCTGATTTGAATACAATCTCTGTGTCACCATGCACAGGTTGTTGCGATTAAAAACTCTCATGCATCTCATGTATTGTTGTATATAAATCATACTTTCCTCAAAATATGTTCTAAGGCTGCAAATGGCTCTGACGGAGACATAATCCGTATAACGAATTTTTTTGGAAAGATTATCGATATAAGTAGGTGTAAAATACAACATTCAGTTGTGTGTGTAACGCACACTATAGTATTATATTTAATTCTCAGTTATATCATATACAGCAATAAGTGTTTAGTATATAATCTAATTTACATCAAATAAATACAGGCAGCATACACTGCTGCTTATATTCATCTCTTTCACAAACACTTAATTTTTATTTATTTATTTATTTATTTATTTTATAGAATTGATCGGATAAAGTGTTCTTCTTGAACAATACATGCAGTAGGATACAATACTTTGTTAGTCCGAGAAATATCTCATCGATAATTAACACTAAGGCCCATATTTAATTAACACACTAGTATTTCTAGTAAATTACACACATTTTTTGCCTGATGTTAGGAGTTATGGTAACGATGGGAAAATGCGTATAGCATTAGAATGGATGCACAGAACAAATATTTTTGGAGCCCACTTTACTGACGTTAAGTAAATTATTTTTCTGGTGAATAATTTAGACAAAAATGGGAGGGAGTCGCGAGGAAAACATAAAAGTAACATAAATATTGATTGAAGAAAATATTTTTGAGAAAAAATAAAGCATCCAGGAACTCAAAATGTGCAAATTTAAGCGATAGTGGACCAATCTGTATATTAATTCGGCAAACAGAGTATTTTTATATTTGGAAGAAGTATTCCAAGATCTAACGTTCTTAAAACTTTGGGTAATTCAAGTTTATAAACATCCATCTCATTTCTATGAATATAATCGACAACAGTTAGACGTGTACAGGGAACAATTTCACGCATTCGAATACATAAACCGCTGATACAATGTTCTAAAAGCATCAAGTTCCAATATGCATCTCAATCACTTTATGCAAAAGAGACAAAATAATATTGTAACACATACATACATACATACGTGCATACATACATCCACATATACTTTTCTTCCTTACAAGGAGAAGTTAAAAACAACATATATTTTTAATGCAGGAGTTTTTAAATCCTTTCCATCATTAAAATAAATTGTTTACATTGATTACAAATTCATAGACCTCCACATTTGTCAATTAATATATTGTTTTAATTAGCCAGATTTGGAAGTGTTGATTTGTATATTCAAAGTCGGGTTTGTCTATTTTTCATCAATGACTTTCAAATATGTCTTTCTTTAAAAAAAAAAAGAATTCTGCTCTCCCGAGGCATATTTCATTAGAGGACGCTAGAGTGTCTTCTAATATTAGATAGTTTTTTACATATGGGTATTTTAGGACTGTTTTTAATTCTTGAAATAAAAGAGTACTTCCTTGTTGAGCTGTATTTCTCAAGCGCATGAAGAAAGATATACAATGATAGAGGAATAGTATACCCGCTACATATGGTGCAAGTAGAATGGTGTGCACGCTTATTTTGGACTGTCTTTCCACCTTAAACTAGAATTTTTTTTATGTTATAATGACAAAATGGTTTAGACATCTCTCACTTTATGCAAATAATAGCGTGCACGACCAAGTGAAATCTCTATCTCTCTCTCATATTGTTGTTAGATATATTTTTTGTGGCAGAGTACGCAGAACACTATGTATCGCTTGTAGCTTAGTTTCATACACACTGGTGTATGTATTGTCATGCAAAGTCACCTTTATCACTTATTTTAACACCCACAGAAGTAAAATGTGATTGTATGGCAATACAAAAAATCAACTTTCTCGGAGACTTTCACTCCTAATATCAATACGGACTTGAACGCTTCCTTTGTTTTGCAAATTACTTATACTACAGAGCAAATGTTTATCAATAAAAAAAATGCAAAACTATGCATTAAAAAAGAACATATCCAAATTTATAATGTTTATAGGGTCATTCCTGCACAAATTGAGATATCCAAATTTATAATGTTTATAGGGTCATTCCTGCACAAATTGAGATATCCAAATTTATAATGTTTATAGGGTAATTCCTGCACAAATTGAGATATCCAAATTTATAATGTTTATAGGGTCAATCGTGCACTAATTGCGATATCCAAATTTATAATGTTTATAGGGTCATTCATGCACTAATTGAGATATCCAAATTTATAATGTTTATAGGTCAATCGTGCACTAATTGAGATATCCAAAGTTATAATGTTTTTTAGGGTAATTCATGCACTAATTGAGATATCCAAATTTATAATGTTTATAGGGTCAATCGTGCACTAATTGAGATATCCAAATTTATAATGTTTATAGGGTCTCTCGATGACTAATTGAGATATTAATTTATCTGTATTGACCTTCGTATGTTTAAGAATAGTTTTACGTTTCTGACTACACCCCGAACTCTCTGTATCTGTCTCTCTGTCTGTCTCTGTATCTTTATCTGTCTGTCTCTTTCTCACAAATAGTTCAATTTTTCTGTATATACCTCTTTCCTGCATGCTGGATATGTAAGTTTATAACAGAGAGGAACTTGTAAGTTGCGCAACTTGTTTCCAATCCTTTTGCATTGTATATGAAATTTTTTGGCAATATAATGTTTAAACCAAACTAAAACTAACGGGATAGCATAAGTACGATTACTTTAGACGTGAACATCCATTAATACTACATGCGTATTTACCTGGGAAAAGGCTTCTTGTTACTTCCATTACAAACGCCACTTGAGTTAAAAAGTATGGTACTCATGCATTTTTATTGATAGCAGTCTGTTAGAATATAAAAACAACCTAAACACAATCAGTGTCCTAAAAAGGTGAGACTAAATAAAGTGGCCATTGACTGCTTGCACAAGGCACGGCAGAGAATTTATGTGTGGGTAAAGTGACTAACGGCCCTTGTTGACATTTGAAACAACTATTTAGGTAGTTGATGTAATGTAACTACAACAGGTACTGGCGTAAAACAAACTATTATATGTTTATCTTATAAATGAAGCGCATTTCAAAGAGACTTTATGGTGAAAAATCATTATATTCCTACATTAGTTGCCATTATGCGAGAAACAATTGTCTTTCGCTCGTTTGAAATCTATATCCATCTCTACAGGACGAATACGCCAGTTGTTGTCAAAGAATAAATCTTCGCCAATAATAGGAGCCCAAATCTGCACATGACCATAAAATCAGAAAAAATCTATCGTACATATCCAGAAAGGAAATATGCTGGTTTTTACCCAAAAAATCTATCGTACATATCCAGAAAGGAAATATGCTAGTTTTTACCCAAAATATCTATCGTACATATCCAGAAAGGAAATATGCTGGTTTTTACCCTAAAAATCTATCGAAATATGCTGGTTTTTACCAAAAAAATCTATACAACTAAGTGGCAATATCCAACCCTTAAAAAGTTATTTATCCATACCGCGACTATTATCCATTCATCCCAACCGTCCTTACGCTCACCAACCCACATTTCAAAGCTTGAGAGATTTATGTTTAGCGCTTACGCGGGATGAGTACGGGTGTCTGGATTAAGTTATCCATTCTTCGAAAATGGCGGGAAGATGATATAGCTATCAAATCATCTCCACGTTCAAATAATTTCTCGCTGTTCCAGATTGATCTGATACTTCCTCTTTATAAGTGTTTGATTACAAAGAAGATAAAGTTAGCAAAATATAAAGTATTTACAACTCCATCATAAAATGGAGTGAATAATAAGACGTAAATTTTAAATTGTATAAAAGATGCTCTGCATGTAATGCACGGTGTCAGTGTCCTCTTGAAAATTGTGCTTTTGTAAATTAAATAGTAAGCACTTACCCTGATAAATGAATACTTAAATTAACTAATATTTCACCAATATTTGTTAGATTTTGATGCTACATAAAACTAACAAAGATATAAATTGAAAATTGTCTATAAAATTATCATTCTACAAGCAGGTTGCGCCGTTTTTATGTAGACCTGTTATAAAAAAAACTCACTTGGCACACATTGTAAAGGTGCGGTCGAATGAGAAAAAAGGTACCCACAGACGAACCTATGAGCTCACCCGGCTATTAATTCACCTTGTGTATTTCATAAGAGACAGCTAAGAGGAAGACAAATATAATTGTATTGATCAATACCAACGCGAAGGAGTACAAATCACTCTAATCATTTTGTCACTTTCTTTTGTGGACGACAATAAAATGTTTGCATTATAAACGTTAAAGTTTTCATCATTTGTTGTACTGAGTGATTCAAGCATTTCCCTACCGTATCACTCAGAAGCTAACCCCTTTTTCGCACTTTATCACTCAGAAGCTAACGCCGTTTTACAACAGCCCTTTTTAAGTTCAAAAACATGAAAATGGTGTACAACTTTCACCTTGTGACACAGCAAGTACTAGTCGAAATGTCAGGAAAGAATATGGGGCCACAACACTTCATCGAATATTGAAGTTTTAAAATAATAATAATAATAATAATAATAATAATAATAATAATAATATGAGAAACGATGGTGATAATAATGATGATCATGATGATGAACAATATAACTAGTTCTACTGCCACTACGTCCACTCTCCTCACGCTTCTCCACACCACCCCTTAACTTCCTTTCCTCCTCCTTTTGTTGATGAAAATACACATATGACAATCATAATCATCATCATCATCATTTGCTTTTATTTTTCTTTTTTCCTCTTTCAAGTGAGCCGCTGTAGTAAGCGTTCCAGATTTACGACCGATTGGGTGCGGGTTTGAATTCTACCATATGATTAGCCCGGTTCGGCTACCGAGGTGTAGCTTTGGGCAAGGCACTCTATTTGCCTCGGCGCTAAATAACCTACTTGTGTTGCTGTGCTGTAAAACGCGAAACAAATGTTCCTCTTTCCCTTCATCTCCTACCTCTCTGCCTCCTCCTTATCATTCAGCTTTTTAAACTAGACTATGTACGTATAAATCTTCGAACCCTCGGTTCTGATGATACAAGTAACAAGAATCTAACTGCTTTTAATCCAGACATTTTCAATTAAGATGTGGATATGCCAGTGTGAAAGGTAGTACCGTCATTGGTGTCAATTTTAAGGCCCATCGCAATATGTTTTACCCATTTGATATCTTTAAACATCGTTCAGCGCACTCACATGCAGTCATCGGTATTGCGCGTGACCGTGCATTGCAACGGGGACCAAAACTCAATCGTCACTCTCAAGGACATATACATGCATATGGCATAGCAATCACAGACAGAGAGTTCATACCTTTTTGCAGTTGTATGTTTCGTTCTAAATTCACAACTAGTGCATTTGTTTGCATTTTCCGTTTGAAAGTAAAGATACTGATTCTTGACAATTGATTAATTTATATATTTAATTCCTATACCGTCAGACGGACTTCTAGTGTATACATGTCAAGCTTGTAAAATGTACTGGACAAATATTATATCCTCTTGATCCAGTTTCCAATCATTCCTTCTCGCATTAATATCTTCCTTATACCAAAATAAAATTATACCTACTGTCTGTTTCTCTTCACCTCAAAGATTCTATCAGGAAACATGTCTCGCTTGAGAAGAGAATAAAGTCTTTTCAACCCGAACTTTACATTTAAGTTTTTCTTGGAGAATTTAATTAATCACAGAATGAATTCTGAAAATTTTCATTACTGACATATTCAAAATATTTGTAGGTCACATGATATATACTAGTCAAAATTTCTAACAGGACACCTACAAGATGACCAGAGAAAGAGTTTCATCAAAGTCTTTTTTCAAAAGACATATTGTTGGTTGGTTGGTCTGATTAAATTGTAATTTTGTAGATATAATATATATTTCACTGGAACATACACTATAGCCTTTTAAATATACGCTATAGCGTTTCTAATATACACTATAGCCTTTTTAATATATGCGTCTCAAAATATGTCATAAAACATGCGATTGTATAAAAAAAGAGTGTTCAGCAATGTTTAGCAATCTCTCTCTCTCTCTTTCTCTCTCTCTCTCTCTCTCTATATATATATATATATATGTGTGTGTGTGTGCGTGTGTGTGTTTAAGTAGCCACGACTAGTGTGAATTTGTCCATTATTTGCAATATAAGTATATATCCTTGAAAACCAAAGAGGGACAAAGCGAAAGAAATGGAAATTAATATGAACGTGAACATTTTATAATCTTACTTGATTCTAATATCTACCCAAAACATCGGAAGATAATGGCGAGTACTATAGATACTTCCTACGCCATTGTTTTTGAAACTGCTAGGGATATAGTCCTAGCTTTTAATACCTTGTTTTACATATACGCGTTATTTAAAGAGCGTCAGCAAATCTCAAACTTGGGTCGCTAATATAAAATAGGTGAAACCTAGCAGCAAACGAGGTTTGCTGGACATGTGTGTGTTCTGAATGACGTTGCGTGAAGCCATGCAGATTTGACTCCATGTGTCTCGTACGCATTATTTGCCCGTGCAAACTAATGCTCTTAAGTTCGAAGAAATATTTATTGACACTGTCGCTGTATTAAAAAAGAGTACAAATTTGAGAGACTTTTTACTGTGAATAAGTCCATTGTTCAAGAAAATAATCTATGACGAATGTCTGTCTTCGTTCTTTTCTGTAATGAAGCATGCACATAATGCTGCTGTTTTAAAACTGCTGGGTATAGTTTTTGCATACCTTGTTTTTACATATACGTGTTATCTAAAGAGCTCGGTCAAGCTTCACTCACTATAATCTAAAATACTAATCAAACATCATCAATTCTAGAGGTATGTAATTATTTTCCACCCATTATTGAGGGATATTTTTATTTTATCCCATAGAATACAACGCCAGAGGACCTCCGTATACCTGATGAATTCCCAGTCATCTACACCCAGTTCCTCATCGAAAAGGAGGGCACCAGCGGCTCAGTCGGCAGTTAATGTGGAGGAGGACTTTTGTTCGACTGAATTCGAGACTAGGGTTCCTTCATCAGGGATTAATGGCGTTCTGGAGTAGACGCTCTCTGATTGTTGCCGCATTACATAAAAAGAGAAATGTGAATGATTGTGACGGATGTTAGCTCTGGCATGCAACAAAAATACGGCATGCTGGATTTTAAAAGATCAGCAGGTATATGGTCGATGGATGCTAGCACGATTCATGTGCGCTTAGATTGTTTGTGCATTTAATATCCGGGACATAATCTTGCAAAAGAGAGTGTGCAGGCACCCACAGCGTGCATAATAAAAGACAATGTCAAGAACATTTTGTTATCGCTACTAATGTAAAGCCATGTTGTATGCATAAACTTCCTTCCTTCAAGGTTAGCAAGCAGAAGGAGACATATACATGTAGTTTTGTTTATCATTTATGTTGACTTCAGATTGTATGTTTGTAAAATAGTCGCAATCATTTCCAGTAAAATATTTTCGTGAAAGTTCAGATAGTGCTTTCTAAGAATATTTAGATACGTATTGGCATTAGCTTCCTGTGTAGTTGTCAAACAATACACGCACACACTCACGAAGTCCAGACTGTGTATAACGACTACTCAAGGGACCAGCTTTAAGCAATGTTTCTTGCACAAGAGTTAGTGTTGTTATAAGGATCACATTGGTTGATTAATCGGATATTTTCGTGAAAGTTCGACTAAAGCCTACTTTGTAGTTGTCAAACACACACACACACACACACACACACACACACACACTCCAAACTGTTTATAACGACTACTCAAGGGACCATCTCAGGACATTTTTTCTTGAATGAGACTTCACGTTATTATAAGGATCATATTGGTTGGTTAATCGGATATTTTAGTGAAAGTTAGACTAAAGCATATTTTGTAGTGGTCAAACACACACACACACACACACACACACACACACACACACACACACACACACTCCAAACTGTTTATAACGACTACTCAAGGGACCAGCTCCGGACATTATTTCTTGAATGAGACTTCACCTTATTATAAGGATCACATTGGTTAGTTGATCGGATATTTGCATGAAAATCGACCAAGAAAATATGTATTTGCTTCTTCGAAGATTTTATTGGAATACAAAATCAAAATTGTGTATAACGACCACTAAAGGGCTCAGCTAAAAACGGGCGCTATGGTCCTAATTATCATAGGTTGAGTAAAAATGTTACTGTTTGATGAGAACTTTACAATTGTTGCAGTGTCAGACGAAGTCAGAATTTGGCCTGCATGAAACTCGAGTAGAATTTAGAAGCTTTGTAATTCTGTTTTTCTCTTTTACCAATTCACTGGCAGCAAATTTGGCTGCAAAAATATTAAATGTCAAGTGAGACAGTTTTTTTTTTTTTGCATTCAGCAGTTTGTTACAAATTTGCCAAACCTAGACTTTGTACCCTGACCGACTTTACTCAAAGTCAGTTCATTTCGTTTTGTTAAAAACATTTGCTTATCGTGCGATGAATGAAAATATGACCTAGGAGCTGTGGTAAATTTAACAGTGTTAAAGTTATAGTAGAAGTTGGGGTACTGAAGTTAAGATGTTTCAAGGTTGCAACATTTTCTGTTCAAGTTTTAAGACGGTACATCCAATGTAAGTTCATATAGTGACACATGAAACTTGCGATAGAATATTTTTGCCAAACCCAAAGATTGACATGGCGTGAAGGTAAGATTTTTTTGCAAGGTTGTGGGTTTTTTTTCTAAACGGCAAAACCATATGCATCTTACAGGAGTGTTTGTACTTGTTAAAAACAGATTTTTAAAACCTGTTTGCTCTCTCTCTCTCTCTCTCTCTCTCTCTCTCTCTCTAGACCGGCCGACGGTAGCTATCACTATCACAGCATCAACTTGGACGTGGAAAATGATTTGCAGCAGTTACAACTGATGTTGTCAAGGCGATATTTTGTTTTCAAAACCCAACGGCCCCTTTACGGAGTCTGCCGAGAGCTCTTGGAAAAGATAAACTACTCAGATAATTGCCATTGAAACGAAAACCAAGTCCATCCAGAAGTCTTGTTGTAAGTGTATTTTTGAATGACTCTCTTTAAATCTCTGACCAGAAGTGCTATCTGTTATGACTTTTCTATCTTTACAGATTTAAACTGCATGAGTGTATTATCTTAGGTAGAGGTCAAAATGGGGAGAGAGGTAACTAAGCGATAAAATAATGGAATCAACAATCCTGAAAACATCAAACCTTTTCCAGCAGAAACGGGAAACTAAGCAACGATGGTGTTCTTTATCGCCTCGTATGATGAGAGAAGTGTTGGCAAAAGTTCACCTGTATGAATGCGAAGAGGAAATGATTCACACTAATCCAATACAATCTACCTCCAAAAAACAGAAAAAGTCTAAATCAGTCAAGAAAGAAAGTCGTTTTGTAACCCATGAAGATTGTTTTGGTACTCGAGCTACCCAAAAAGAAATTTATAGAAAATTTAGAACGACGGCTTCCACATGTACATTCGAATTTAAAGACTTCAAGTCTGAAGTTCCAGCAGAGAAAGCAGCTGTCTTTATTACGAACTTATCTGACTCAGTGTTGGAGGAATTGAAACGACAGTGTCAAGCTAAAGATCAAGATCATTTGAGGCTGTGGATGTCTCACGACAGTTTGAAATCTCCAATATGGATCGAGTTTAGTACACCTGCAGAATTAACTTCTTCCAAACCATTGAACAAAATTCAACACGTTCAGCAATTCAATGTTGAATTTGACATAACCGATGGATAATCGACTATTCATATGACGCATATTTCACCTGCAGGAGGAAGCGCCATCGTGGCGGCTCGAACTTATGCAGAGATAAAACAATACAGCAGAATGGAAACGCTTGTGGAAAAGCATTAGACGATCGGACAGATACAAACAGCGAAGAGCAACTGACATTCTTTTGGATGGAGCAGATATTTTCAAAAAGACAGTATGTGTAGTTCCTGACATGCAAAATTTCATGACGTGCCTGCTCCTCGTTATACGTTGAAAGTGTACCCTCAAATCCTTCGTGTAGATCTCCTGTTTTGAGGACTGGATTTCCCAGACGGAATATACGTTCACTTTTATCATCACCAAGATCAATTCGATGATAATGTCTGTCTAAAGAACTACAAAAACATCCCTCACTTCTTTCAATTCTTACAGTATTCAACTTGATTTTCTTTCAATCTTATCCCCCTGCTAAATTGATTCGTGGACTTATGCCATCAGTCGCGAAAATAATGCACCAGTGAGTTAGAAGCTAGTCTCAAAGAAGTGTTACGATGGTTTACTTTGAGAGCACGTCAGTTAATACAAGGCATCATTCACATACCACATCAAACAAAACGTTGCTTTCAGACACATACAGCAGCTTTGTCACAACTGGCTGATCCAAGAATCGATACCCATACGAAAAAACTAATCATTTTGGAACCACGTAAAAGTGGATCTTTAGGGAGTACCAATATGTATTCACCTTTAAAGTGGGATCCTAATTCCAAAGCTAAACAAAGCAAAACATTAAAGACAGACAAGAAGAGAGGTGAAGCGAGTTCATACTCAAAGTAGAAGAAAACCCAAAAGAAAACAACTCCTGCACGAACGAGAGGTACTGCCGATAGAAACGCGCACGTGCTCAGGAAAACCTCGATCGGTAACCATCTCTCCATCCTCTTCTTCTCCAGTATTAATGATGATGCCAGCTGAGCCTAATTTAAGAGCAGCTATTGATCGTCAACTGACAAATGACCTTCAGCTGATCTATATATTTCCTTTATATGCTGTATCTAATATCACAAAAGACTTTATCGTAAAGCAAAGAATTATTAAACTTACACCTGCCTTTTCCTCTTTTTTGATTTGAGAAAGATAATTCTGTTGAAATAATGCGTGGTCTGATTTATAACTCATACCTATATTTGTATCTGATACCAATATTGGAAGAAATAAGAAGAGAATGACGAAATTAAGAAGTAATCCAATCTACTCATTTCGGGAGGAGAGGGGGTGGCTCTCGAAGTATATTGCTTGTTGTTTCCTCTCTCTACAATTGTGTATCAAATAGGCTGTCCATCATAGAGTGCATTTTTGACTGATTTTGTATTACTGTGATGACGATAACTAACGGTATTTAGTTCGAAATTGTGGGGTATGTTCCAATATTTTGCCACATTAGTTGATGTATTTCCTATGTTTTCTACAAGATTTTGGATTTAAAAAAAATAATAAATACAAAAATCTGATTTCTCCCGTTTGGTCTATATATTGCAAAAAATGGGATTATATAATCTTTGATAGAGATATACAAAATAAGACAGTTATCCAATGAATGTGCTATTGTTTTATAAAGTTGATAATGAAAAGTGTTATAAAAAGAATTGCACACTCACTTAACTAAACAAAAATGTATATCCACACTCTGCCAGCCAGTGCTTTTGCAGAATGTGTATCCACTTGTATTGACACATCACGTTTTTTCTGTCTAAGTCTATTAAATATATCTCTTTGATTGATATCGGAACACAAACCTCCGCAGTTCACACTACTAATAGTGAAAAAATTAGCCATAAATACAAAGTAATAAATAAGAGTCAAGAATGAGTGTAATTGGTGATAAGACATTGTACGCAAGCGTGTTGAAGCTTTTGAAAGGACAGAGAATTCTTTAAAATTTATCCATAATCTTTCATTCATCCATCTGTCTCCATACTCTATTAAGTCGTCTGGAAATATTTATTCATAACGCTTAGCATTGTAACAAAAACAGCAAAAGTTTACAAAAGGAAAATATTGGCATCAATTTACCTTAACAGGAAAAGTTGTTCCTGTTCTGCTGGAGCTAACATGAAACTTAATGTCAATATTGATGTAAGAAAAAGAAATAAAAAGGTGGCGGGGGGGGGGGGGCGGGGTCTTGCAAAGAATAAAAAACATTGAAACATCCAGATAATGAAATGTAACAAACTTGAAACAGACCATATGCACGAATGGTATTAACATATCTTGTACTGCAGAATACTCTCTTGGTGGGTGTTAATAAACGAAGAAAGCAAAACAAGCCAAGAGAGAGAGAGAGAGAGAGAGAGAGAGAAGTACTAAACCTAGGACAAATCTATGAGGAGAATCTACTAAATCTAGGACAGAGCATGCGACCTATATTTGCAACAACAATCAAGCGATGCTAATTGCGTATTTGAAAATCCAGTTATTCCATGGAATGGGGTTTGCTTTTTATTCAGTTATTGAATATGGGTCAATGGTGGTTAACATAGGGAAATATTATACTGTATTAATTTCGTTTCCAAATATTATTATTATTATTATTATTATTGTCATTATTATTATTATTATTATTATTATTATTATTATTATTATTATTATTATTAAAAGCATATGTACATGGATAAGTTGAAAAATAAAGCTTGCTGTTGTAATCTTACATTTTCTTACGAAAATTTGCATTAATATTGAAGACTTTTGCGGAAAATTGGATTAAATCAATAGCGAGCAATTGTACAATAAAAACTCAAAAGGAACCACTAAAAAACAAAACAAACAAACAAGCACTCGTAAAAAAGAATGCAAAGTTGGGGGCACATATTTCTTTCTATTTGGAAAATTAAAAATTTAACGAAAAATTCTGTTGTATATATTGGGAACTCAAAATCAAAACGCAAAGAAAAACTAAAAAAGAGAAAAAGGCCAAAGACCTAACAAATATATATTTAATAATAATAATCATAATCACAATCACCATCATCATCATCAGTGAATAAATACAAACGAAGAAATAAAGAACACGAGAGGGTGTTACACCTCATCAAACGGACAAAAAAGAATGTAAAAAGAAAGAGAAGAAAACTTTACATGAATAGTACAATTTCAGCATGTTCAGTAAATACCAAATGGCAGCTTAGTACCAGTATTAGGACGGTGAGGGTATTTTTTCTTTAATACTCTTTTGCTTTCAGTTCTACGTAAGAGAATTCTTTGAGGTACACAAGTCGTGTCTTCTTAATTATTTCATCTGGAAGAAGTGACCTCTTCTTTATGAGATTTCTTCTTCTCTCGTTAATATAAGAGGGGCGTCTGCGACCACACTATAGCCCCAATTCTTGCCAAGGTTGACGGCTGCGTTCATGCAAGTCCCACGATCCGTGGGGGAGAGGAAACAAACGACGATGCTACATTTTCCTTCTCTGGAGAGGGAAGTCTTTGCACTGTCTGAAAGAACATTTTTCTTTCAACAAAAACTGAGTCTAATTTTAAGGTCAGCCTGAAGAAGTTTCGCACATTACGGTGAGTGGTATGGGATTGATCGTTGATATTACCAGGAATCCCTCGAATGACGAAATTCCATTTCCATCCCCATATATCAAGTTCAGCCTCTCGTTTCTATTATGCTGGGTTTGTTTTCAAGTGATACAGTAGGGTAGCAAGACATCCTGCACTTCCCCACTCCGCGCAAAACTTAAGTCTCCCAAAAATTTATTTATAACGTTGTTTGATGGGAATTTTGTCAGGGCTGCTCGGGCGGTTGCTACACCACTGAAGGGATGGAATGGTATTGTTATCAAACATGGAAAACTCACCATGGAACAAATGGACTGAATTTTGGATCACATCCACTCCGTGTTTTACTTCTTTCACGGCGACCTGCAGTTTTCCAATTTGCTAAATGGATTATTATGTAAAGTCTGAAATCACTTGACTATGTCTGCAGAGCAATTTTGTTCATAAAAATTTAGACACAAAAGGATATTCTTCCTAATCTAGCGGTTGAACATATATTTAACAATTAAGACCCTTTCAACATAGTTTAACCTATGTATTGCCATGCTTACGGAAACGAGAAAAAAAAAGAACAATTACTTCAGTAGATTTGTATTCATTGTAATCTGTTAAACTGACCATTATCAAATAAAACTATCGAAGTAAAATATGTTATGTAAAAGAATCTTCATACACTGCTGAGAACCAGTACGCTGATTTCACCCTAAGTGATATACACCATGGCAACGACGCGACTCCAGTTTCAGTACTTGACGTTTTCTGCAATCCCATTTAGATATTCATTCAATGGTCGCCACTGTTCGTTGACAATACGCGATATATATGATCATTGGTCATTATGATGTAAAACAGGGTTGCTTCAGTTCCTATTCAGCAATAACTTGTTCAGCATATACCTGTACGGCTTTGTTCTTCTCTGATGCAGTTTATGAATCCAAAAATATTTGGATGCTATTTGCCGAACTCCTTTCTTCGCACTTTTCTTGATTACATTAAACATATCTGTGGTTTTCGCATAGGCAGGCATCATGCAGGGAAAAGCTGGTCAAAAACATTGTGTTGAACTGGTAAACTATGGTGTTATATTTGCAGAATATTGTTGCTTGTTCGTGGTTTTCGTTAAAAAGCAATCAGTTTTCATTCGTTGATGTCAGCGCATAGTTGCCATTTAACTGTAGATTCTTGAGAGAGCCAATATTGATTTACTTATCTAATTATTTATGCTTCGTGAATCGCACATGATACAATTTCAGATATTTGTTGATTGATATACTCTTTGATGATCGATCAATTAATTGATTAGTTCGCTAATTTATCAATTGATTCCAGTCCATTCAGTCTATACGTTGTTGCTGAACATAGTAAAGACATACTTTTACACTAGACGGCAATGGCAGTTGATTACGTTGTCAACCTATAAACTTTGTTTCTAGCATAGTAGGTTCTTTAGTCGTATACACTGCCGGCACCGTAATTTTGTTCCAAACTGGCTCAAATTTCTGTTTCTACAATGCTTGATGTCACCTCCAGGAACTTTTTAAAGTAGTATGCATGTATGTATGTATAAGGTTTAAAGATACGTCAGCACAAAACTGAGTACATAGTGCCGATTATAAGCAGTTTTGCGTAATCTAGCGACATCTTGTTATGCCTGCGCCACTATCGGTCATAAGTCACCCTATGTAAACTGTCACAAACAGGGATTGCTCTTCAATTGAATTATCTATTTCGCATCTCCGGTTGGTTTTAATGGTTGCCTCTTTATCAAGAATATACACAAAGCCTTGTAGGCCGATTTCAATTTGCCTCTCTGACTGGGACAAATTAAGGCAAACTCTCAGCCACATTCATATCTATGCAATACGACAGGCAGAAAAAATGACGAGCAGCACACTTGTACCCAATCAATCCGTCTTTCTTTCCTCTTTTAGGAGATTAATATCAACATAGCAAAATGGTACAGATACGAGAATGACAACGACATGACGTACAATTACATAAATTACAATGTCATGTATACATAAACAAGAATACAATTTTTTACCTTTGATTGGTGTGATCCCCCGTACCATACCAGCGTCACCTGATGAGGAATGGTTCCGGCCATTTGGCAACCGCTACAGTTTGCCCTTGTAGGGAGAAAGGCGATATGGTTATCCTGTACAGGGTAAGTGGTCTTACTGAGTACTTTGCAATAGATCGAATAACGCAATCAGTTTAGAAGGCAGTATGCTCAAATTTTAAGGTCTGAATTGTCCGTTCTATTTGCGAAACGCTGACACGTATTATATCATCCTAATCTTGGTTTTATCTAAAGATAAATCAGTCATTAATGTATTCTCCAACTCAACATACATACATGATACAAAATACAATCTTCTAGGTTAAGAACTATGATAAATATTACATCAAAATTATGAACAGTTTTATAACGACATGATTAATACTGTTAAGTCAAGTTATCTGTGAAATAACCCAGTGGTATAATTTGGAGTTAATTCATTCATTTGTCATCGTTTCTTTAGTTAGCCTTTTCAAAAGTTAAATAAAATAACGCACAAAGAATGCATAAATTTTTTTTTTAAAAATCCAAAACATTCGGATTAGTTGCAAAATTTATGTAAGCTTCCCGCAGAAAGTATTGCAGCGGCCATCATAGCATTTATGTAGACTTTGGATCATTCAGTCCACATGTGTAGGGAATTCCCTACCCAGTAAGTGCTGAACAAATTCTTTTTAAGATATATTATAAAGACAAAAACCAAGTAGAATATCAAAGTTATTGATAATTTGCGTCCAAAATAGATCCCTCATTATTTGTGTTTTTGAACACGAGATTAGCATATGAGCAATGACACTTGTGTAAGGAGTATTGCAATGTTGACAAGTATGAAATATCATACTGTGTCCAGAAACCTGGCCAAACATTTTGCCAGTTTTAAGCTGTTTCTTTGACTTTGGTATTTGCCACAAAATGGCGGGTTTAATACAATGCTGTATATATTAAATCTTTGTCAGGATGAATCGTCAATCGTCAAAAGAAATGTGCTTTAAGTGATTATTCTCATATTCATTTATGGTGTTCCATAAAATGTGCTTTAAGTGATTATTCTCATATTCATTTATGGGTGTTCCATAAAATGTGCTTTAAGTGATTATACTCATATTCATGTATGGTGTTCCATAAAAAATGCGCTTTAAGTGATTATTCTCATATTCATTTATGGTGTTCCATAAAATGTGCTTTAAGTGATTATTCTCATATTCATTTATGGTGTTCCATAAAATGTGCTTTAAGTGATTATTCTCATATTCATGTATGGTGTTCCATAAAATGTGCTTTAAATGATTATTCTCATATTTATTTATGGTGTTCCATAAAATGTGCTTTAAGTGATTATTCTCATATTCATTTATGGTGTTCCATAAAATGTGCTTTAAGTGATTATTCTCATATTCATGTATGGTGTTCCATAAAATGTGCTTTAAATGATTATTCTCATATTTATTTATGGTGTTCCATAAAATGTGCTTTAAGTGATTATTCTCATATTCATTTATGGTGTTCCATAAAAATGCGCTTCCATTCATTCTTAGCCGGAAAAGTCTTATCTTGCTCAAAAATATAAATAAAGTATTTCAAGTCCTATTTGTGAATAATTCTCTCTCTCTCTCTCTCTCTCTCTCTCTCTCTCTCTCTCTCTCTCTCTCTATATATATATATATATATATATATATATATATATATATATATATATATTGCTGCAAAGTGAGGTATACGACATCATTATAATGTTCTTTCATACAACGTATTCTTAGGCATATGACATCATTTGCAAAGAAAATTGACTTTTCTTTTATCAATTGCAGCAACAATTCTATCCAGTCCAGGTACGCTTTCGCTCATTGTATATCCAGTCTTCCGTGTGGATTCTTGAATGTACTTCACACATTGATGCTGAAATACATCTAATTTTGTAATGTCTTTCTATCCAATCTTCGACCACACCTCGCAACCATAAAGCGCTGTTGGAATAACAGTCATTTTATATAATGGGTTTAATTTACATTCTGTTTTCCATATACCGATAAGAGAAAACAGCGATTTTCTTCCTTTTAAACATGCTTTTTCTACATTTGCTACGCAGGTCGTGTCAGAACTCATAGTGATACCTACGTGTTCTGTAGTTCGGGAAATCGGAATAATGTTTGGACCGATTTTCCACTTGAAATTTTAGTATTTCTTCTGCCTTTTCCTCTTAAAAACAACGATGCAACTCATATGCTTATTGATTTTACAATTCCAGGTTACCGACAACAAGTGAGCGATAAAAACATTGCTTGTAAATGAGCAGGGTGATCGCTTTAAAAGTGATATCAGCATCTAACGCAGGGTTTCCAGAAAGAATTAATCCTATTGTTATTCCCAATTTGGAATCTTCTGGAAACTTTAGTATATCATTGATATATATATATATATATATATATATATATATATATATATATATATATATATATATATATATATATATATATACCAAGCAGAGAGGAGTAGAAAGCACACCACCTTGGCGAACACATTGCCTGGTTGTTGTAGGCTCATATTTAGTACCATTTACAGTGGCGTAGATATTAAAGTATGATTCCTTGCTTACAATGAAAAGTCTGTCAGTACTTCCCAATAGTGCAAGCTTAATGTAAGACCCTCGTGCCATACCGTGTCAAACGCTTTCCTTATGCAACTCTATCCTGTTGAATATTCCTAAAATACTGCATTTTGGTTTTGTACCATGTATTACATCTATTTATATAAACTTTTTTTTTATACAAATCGTTTGTACAAAACAGGTAGCAAAGATACATCCCTGTAGCTGTCAGTGTAATGTTTACAGTTTCCTCCGCCGTCGTAGATTGGTACAACTAGGCCGACTTTCCAGTCACAAAGTATATAACTGTTTCGTAGTATCTTCTTGAATAGATTTGTAATAATTTCTATCAGTTTTCTGCCAGCATATCTTATATGTTCTTTCAATTCACCATCTATCCCTGGCGCTTTAAGTAACTTAAGTTGTTTTATGGATGCTGCTATTTCAGCAAAGGTAAAGTTTTAATTTAAAACGGGATCTTTAAGGTCGGTATCTTTATTTAATGTAGAGCTAGATATTGACTTATTCTTTAGGGTGAATAGGTGTTTAAAGTAGTTGGCAAATAAGTTAGCTATATCTTGTGAATTGCGTGCTGTCCAACACATTTTAATTCGAAACAGCTTTAATAATTTCTGCCCATATACACATTTTCGAAGTGTCTAATATCTAACTCTGCTGCTTCATCTAAATCATTAAACAACATTAATAGCTTGCTCTTGAATTTTCCTAAATCCTCTCTTCACATCCTTGTATTGTTTTTAGCTAACATATATTAAGCCCTGGGCTTTCAAGTTTCAATCCATATCCTTCCAAATTTGTCTAGCCTTTTCATGTGCTTCACTGACATCATGTGACCAATAAGTCTGTATGTGTGGATTATATGTCTTTTTAGGGATAGTACTTATTCCAGTCTCTTTAATACGAAGCACAAGTTTATTGCTTAACTCTTCAAATTGTTTCGGAGCTAATGAAATGGAATCTAATAATTCGTGTAATCTGTTGTCAACCTCTAGGTGGTAAGATATAGGCTTTTCAATGTCAGCTGTATGCCACAACGGAGAGGGGTAAGTTATATACAGAGGGGATTGGCACACCTTGCGACTGGGACAGAGAGGTTGCTGTACAATACATGGTGATCTGACCGCAAACATGTATCTTGATTTGCAAATACCTCTCAGTAATTTAAGTACTGAAGCAAAGTTTTGCCAACAAGAATAAGGTCAAGAGATTTTCTAAAAGGCTCAAATGTGCAACTCAATCCCTTGTTCATGTTTGTTTTGTTCAGAACCACTAAGTTGTCTTTGCCAATAAAGTTTGTCAGCAATTGGTGTTTGTACCATAAACACCAAGAATGGGAAAATTCATCATATCTGGCATTAAAGACTTCCATGAGTATTATGTCACCAATGGAAGCATAATATTGAAACAGAGACTCTAGAATATCAATACATTCTTGGTAGAAATAACTATTGTCATCGGCAAGAATGATAAGTGTCAAATACAATAGGTGGAACTTTTGAGGTCATGTATAACCCAATTCCTGCTATTCGGCCGTTACCACAATCTAGTTTTTTAACAGAATACGCATGAATTTTCTTATACATTATTGCCACACCCCTTTTTCGACTTTTACTATTAAACTCATACCCACTATTACCTACTTTAGTGTAGCTTTTAAAGCTATCGTGTGAAGTATTCAAGAATTTCCCTGAATATTATGTTAACTTGTGTTCACATATGACAGCAATATCAGTATCAAATAAAACAAGTAAATTATCTGCACACAGTGCAGAGGACATTATGACCATTGCGTCCCAAGTAAATATGTTAAAACCATTACCAGGCATTAGTGAATGAAACAAAAATCAAAAGTAGGCAAGATCGCAACCTGCTGGAATTGGAGTGAGCAGCACAGTAACAACACACTAACAAAGTACTACCACTCACCCTGCGCATCGTAATATCTTCTGGACTGGCGTATCTCATATTCAGAATCACAACGGTCATCATAATTATCGTCATAATCAAGGTCATCGATATTATAATCACCATAGCTATTTTGTTGCTACTTTCACCATACTAATTTGAGTCTTTTGTCTTGATAGTTATTGTAATCATCTGAACCAGGTGACCACTTTCCGCTAAACGCGTTATCTCTGTCATATCTTGAACTGAGCTGGCTTTTTGTCATCCACTATTAACATGTTACACCGCGGCGCCCGATATAATCACGATTTTCTACAGTTTCTGACTAAAAGGCAGGAATTTTTATTCGTAAAATGAGGTTTCTGGCGTTCCTTCTACGGATCAATCGTATTGTTGTGAGATGTAACCTTTTGTTTTCCAGGTACGATATTATTCCTGATCGTGAAGATCTGCTATCAATGTTTCCCATGAAATATATAACAGTTTTGCGCCGTGTTACACAAATAAAGTGTTGATCATATCTGTGATCACGATTAGTCTGATCCACGCTTTTTCCCATTGTTGCGAATATTTCACACATTTAGTTGTCTGTATTCTGATACATTTGTATTTTCTTGCATGTGGTGTTGCTGTCTTTTGTTTGAGAACTATTTATATGTGTGTTCTTGTCCTTTCCGCTACTACTATTATTTTGTAAGACTAACTAACAATGTTCTTGCTGTTATTAGTTGTTCCTGCATGGATTTCATGTCTTTGGTCACATCTGTTCACATATATGTTGGATTCGGGAGTTCTATTCTTGTCTAACGGCATCTTTTCCAGACTGAGATCAATTGACTTATGCAGTGATTCTCAATTACCAGGAATAGCCTGTGCATACGTAGGTGAGATATGTTCAACTTCACTAATTTGGACAGGTGAGCTGTTAGTCTTGTTAACAGTTCAAGGCTATTGAGAGCTCGTGTCATCTTCACTGGTAACGGTGTTTTTTTGATAAGTTTGCCACTTCATTGGTCTTGTCTTTTTGTGGAGAATTATTTGTCTTTGATGACATCTGATACACTTTACCTGACAGTTTCGAGATAGTTGTTTCCATCCTTTATAAACACACATTGTTGCTGGTTTCTTTACTTGACCGAACACATTAAGTCTGCTTGGTACAAATTTCTTGAAAGCATGAAGCACTGTAAGTTTGGCATCAAGGTCAACTTTAGATCTGAGATAGGCATTTTCCTTTTCTAATTTAGGAATTTTTTCGTCACGCTATTGGATAAATTTGATTGCACTGACTATGTCATTTTCTAATAAATTCACACTTGCAACAAGAGAGTGTAGTTCCGCTTTACACTCTGATGTCATTAGTTCGTTAGAAGCAGATTCGCTGTTTTTATGCAAAGTGGAGTTGGGGGTACTCTTTATAATGTTGTCTTAAAAAATATCTCTTCTATCTCCAAATTGTCACTATTTACAAACAAATTCAAAGCTTAGCAATCTATAACATATTTTTCCGCACACTTCCCTTGGTTTGTTCTTTTCCTTAACACTAACAGTTTCTTATTAGGAAATACTTGTAGGCTTCATGATCTGCTGGATAGCAGTGATTTATAGCATGAGACCTTAACTTCTTTTCCATTGCATAGTTTTAACAACCTGTCGAGGTAGGATTGCTTACGGAGTCAAGAGTCCGTTGTCAAGTTGCTTGATAGTTCTCTGATCAGTGATTTGCGAGCCTTGTGATTCAGAATGGAAATAATCGTCAGCAGTACTGCACTGGCTGTAATTATTCTCGTAAACGGTTTGGATTGGATACGATTCGTTTATGTTGCTATCGATGCTTGAGTTGACTCACTCTGACTGCGAGCAAGAAAAGGAACCAGGAATTAGTGGCCTAAGCTAGTGATATGTTTTAGTCTGTGGACTGCTCATACGTTCGCTTTGCTTACTTGGTGGTTAATGTAGGCTCAACATAACTCACTATTAAAGACGTTATATACATATGCAGTTCATTTGCATATGAATAGAGACTCGAAATACAGCTGGAGCCCTCCATTATGTTCTCTAAGAGAATTCACTCATAATCAATTTCACTTTCACAGATGATGCATCTACCAATCTTAAAGTTGCAGTCTGCCAAAAATGGGTTAATAATTTCACTGTTTCTACTAGAATTTTCCAATACTTTTCTGAACTTACTGAACCTCGTCCAAAGCTACTCATTACTAACTATTAAATATTACAGTTTAGCTCTAGACCAAGAATTTTAATATTTTTGAAAATTGCTGTGTCACACTTTCCCTATTGATTCACACCTTGTATAGTACTAGACACCTGTTTATAATCCCAATATAAGCTCGAATGCCCATGTAATCATTGGTAAGTAGATAATTGAAACTTCTATAGACACTTCTTTTAATGTAAGACACATGCCGTATACATTTAAACTGAATTGGTATCTAGTGAGTCTTACTTATGCCAACCGAGGCCAAGGTAAAGACTAACTAATGAACTAGTATATTGCATGCGTTCCTGACAGTTTGGTTATTATTAAATTAATGAGTATGCTAACAGGAATAAAGATCTAATCTGATTGTAAAGCCGAAGCTTTAGACGAGCGGTAAAAATGCCTGACATATTTTTAACCTAACCACCACATCAACACGGTCTTGATGTTTTAATGATGATTATACCTTTAAACGGAGTAAATTGCGAACATAAAATGTCTACAAATCGAATTTAATTCTTGAATATGTAAGTTGTATTTATGTCTATTTTAATTTATTCTGATTCTTTATATCTTATTTTACTGCGTTTTAATATTAATAACCGGCTAAAGAAGTACTTTTGATTACGAATAGACAAAAACCAAGAAACATATATTTTGTAAAACCAACTCAAGAGCCAGAACAATTTTACTCAGATTTATGTTCTGTGCTTATGTCTGAACATAAGGACAATATGTATCAAAGTTCCCACCGTATGTAATCTCATATTTCAGTGCTATGACAGCAAGGATTACAGATCATCATTGACACCAGAGCTACTATAAAAATCCGGCCCCACATAGTTTATAGTTTCATTCCAAAGGCAGGGAATTAGGGATTTGGGGAAGGGGGGAGAATAAATAATGTCCTTCCATGTATCCAAATTAACACATCTGAACAAGTGAGAAAAAATGCGTCTTTCATAAATGAAGCGTTAGTGAATTATAGTGAAAGATTAGTTTTGTTTATTTAACTAGCCTAGGTGCTTTCGATTCTCATTGAGTCTTTGTCAAAGGCAATTACAAAACAGAAGCAAACAATAACACACCAGTAAACGTTGAGTTTATAAAACTTCGCATAATTATTTACCTGATAAAAATATTATTTAAGATGGATTCTGCAATTTGTGCTAATGATGAAAGAGGAAACACCTATCATTTTCACTAAGAATGTCTGCATCTCATTATCTTCCCGTCAGTAAATCAAATATTTACAGCGTGGATATTGGTATAAAAGGAGATCTCGTACACATGATTCTATTATTGAAAGGAAAATGGATTGCGTTGTAACTCATGCATCTCGTATACCGAGGAGCAGTTCGACAACGAGGACATCCTCCGGGAAGTATATTTAAATCTGTCTTTCGTACTGTTGCATCCGTCTTGTAACATATTGTCTCCCAAGGACTGCATGCTTTAAAAAATGCTGCCATGACGCAAGGAAAAGAATACATCCAAAATGTGCTTATTGACCAACAGAGGTCATTTCGACATAAACGTAAAGATACATGTTTTATCTGTCAAGAGAAATGACATTGGGCCCCAGAATGTCAGCAGCGTCATAAAAAAGGAACCCCTTATTTTTAAGAAATGTGAACAAAGGTCCCAAGACAAAAGTAGAAACGAACGTTTTATGTGTGTCACATACAAGGAGATTGATTTTCAGAGTGTCCAGAGCGTTAAAGGAAAGTGAAAGAAAGGAAACAAAAAATCAAAGAAAGAAGAAGAAGAAGCAGAAGAACCAATTCTCTTTAAGAAATTCATACAAGACACTCGCAAGAAAGAAATCGACTTTTGTGATTTGTTTGAAATTTCATTCCGATTTTCATCCACAAAAACATACTAAACGTAAGCGAAGAACAAACTATTTTTCATTTATTTATTTAAGTATTATTATTATTATTATTACCCAGATGCTATAGATACACACCTAAAGTTTGGGGGGGGGATTTATTTTTGTTTGTCGTCTTCGTTGTAATTACTGTAACTGAAGATGATGATAATGATGGTTTATAAGCTAATTGTACCTGTATGTTTTGCTGAGTTAACCAAGGACTATCTAATTGGTTCAGGTTTCTTGCCAGACAGACTATGTCATATTCTCCTTGCACCTTTGGTACAAGAGTTGTGGTGAAGCGGCATTCTCATTGTAGAGATCCTACGCAGTTTTGTAACGTAGATAACTCGTATAGAAGTACTTGATCATCACTTGGCTACACCTTGTATTTTGGCATGTTAATAATTAGTGTAGGAGTACTTGAAAATCACTATGCCACACCTTGTATCTGGAATGTGAACTTGTGTAGGTGTACGATAACTTTACTAGGCTAAAAATAATTATGTGCGGAAAATAAATGCAAGCAACGAACATAGTCCGTGATATTGCGTTTGTATTAGAAACAGCACACACACACACACACACACACGTATATATATATATATATATATATATATATATATATATATATATATATATATATATATATAGGTAACGTTCTTTCATATCAAAGTGATCGATTCATAATATAAATAAGTTTCTAACATGCCTTGTCTTCTCATGTCTACCTTTCCCTTTGAGGGAATTGAGGTTAGTCAAATAATATATACATCTGTTCGCATGGGTTTATTACCATCAGAACCGATTTTGATTAGTAAAGATGAAATACACAAGAAACAAATTATATATACATGTGCACATTCAAGTAAGCGGTCATATCCCATTCATACCATATCCAGATCCAATGACTTTTTTGTACTTTTCATTCATAAAATCATGCCGAACACAATGTCAACGAATCGTCTGCTTCACAATTTAAACAATACAAGCAGAATTGGTCACATGACTTAAGCTCTTTGATTCAAAAAAGTATTATCTGTCTTGTGGGGGCCTATTAAGGGTGCATTGTCAAAGTCGTGAGTTTCGATTCGGTGTGGGTTCTTAAATCAGTTAGTATAAAGGCATGTTGATGAACCCTGTCACCCTTCATATTCATAAAAGGTGCATTCTAGACATAGAAAATACAAGTTCACGGGGGCTGGGGTTAACTACAAATATGCCATGTAATCATAAATCATAATTAATGATTGGATGTACTACAACTTGGGCATACAAAGATCTTACTTAAAGTTATGAATTTAATTTTGAAATTTTTTATTAAATTTGTTGGCTTCACATAACATATCCCGTTTCTGCTTCTTATTTTTGTTCTACTTTGATACCATACTGCTAACGGTTACTGAATTTCTCAATTACAGCGGTAATAGGACGTTGTCTTTAGAACTCCACATGTCAGTGGTCACCGTGGTATACCCATCAAGTTGGTGGATGAGTTGATCGGTAATGAACACCATTAACCGTGACCAATGCCTCACGCACTGGACTTGAACTTTTTTGACAAATCATGTTAGCAATATTAAGCAAAAGCAACCAAAGGTAAGCAAATGAAATTTAGTAAGCATATTGCATGCATGTGTAGATGACCTGATTGGATATTTATGCCATTATAGCAATGTTTCTCATTTTAATACATTATTTAACTTTTAGGATGTAGAATTTTTAGTCTGCAGTGGGGGCATACATTTTTATAAACATAAATCTAGTTTCCATTGTTCCCATTAACTTTGTAAGTTATGTTAAAAGTAGTTGCTTTGTGTTTGCTTGGGTGATTTCTACTTGGGCGGTTTCTGGCCATACCTATTCTGGCTTCTTATCTGTATGCTGGATTATAGTTTGGAATGAGAGAGACTTAAGCAAAGCTAGGTTGATTGTTTGGCCATGTCTCTTGTAGCTACATCTTCTACACATCCAACCATCATACGTATATTACCATTAATATATTACCCACTATAATATTCTAACAAATACACACCTTGGAGGATTATTGTATCAAGTGTTTCCCACTAGAGTGAAATAATGTAGCATATTAAAGATTTAGTTGCCCCACAAAAAGGATTTCTCTATACAACACTCAGGTACTTCATAACAACATTGACCCAGATCAACTAGCGCATAATACATCGACAAGTCAGGGTCCATGTTGTTCGCCAATCAAAAATACCTCATGGCTTTTATTCCAAAATACTTCGATTGAGTGATACAGCGTGAAACATTCGCTACTTCCAGGTCAATCCCACGGATCATACCTCAAATAGATGCCCATTAACTGCCGTTGGGACCACCTTGCTTATTTACGAAACAAGCATTGAACGAGAAGTTGTGTTAATTCAATCATAGAAATAGTTAAGGTGTTCCGAATACATTGCGTTTTCTTTATAAGGTGAAATTTCTGGCGAACAAAATGTATGATTTTTCAATAAATTGCTGTGCCGGCATATGTTTGTCTCGCAGAAATGACTAAGATGGTTCAAATGAGTGTAAACAGGAGGAAATCGCCAGAAATTAGACACATAGTAAAGTACGGTAGGCAAAATAGAACCATGTCAAGAGAATTATGAGACATATATCGAATTGTTTGCATGAGTTAAAGAAAGTTTACTAGTCACTTTGTACCTCAAAGATAAGAAACTTGGGAATGTTTCGATCAAGATAAAGTCATCCCAATCGATAAGTGGCCGTAATGAATGCTATCATGGTGTGTGACGTAGACATAACTTTACAAGGTTCATGTATATGCAAAGACGGCTGCTTTAGTATTTCCGAGATTCTTCTTTTGTCATAGGCGGGAAGGTCCGAGCATTTCGATTCTGCTGTTCGCATACAATCATGCGTAGAAAGAACAGCTTTAATCGTGCTCTGCACTTCAGGAACCAAGGTGGCTCGCTGGTTATCAGAATGGTACGGCTTTGAATCCTGCCCAAATTAAGCCGGATCGGCCGCTGCAGTGTGTCCTTGAACAAGCATTAATAAACCGTTTTCTGTGTTGATATGCCTTGAAACACCAAACAATTTGAAGTTACTGGATTAACATGTTAACAAAGTATCAGTGTTTTCTTTCATATACATGTACTTCAAACCCCGACTGCCGTTTACAAAATAGCCACAATTATTTGCTCTTATCTATTACTGTTCACGGCAACACAAAACGAAGTGATGGAATAAGAGATCTAATCTGTTGCAGCCTCGTCATCTCTGAGAACAAAAATAAATCACTCTTATCCTCTGTACTATATATGGAAGCCTGAAGTGTAGGTTCTCTTTTTATCAATAATTTAGTTTGGGATAATTTAATTGCATAGAAGTTAATCCACGTTTGCGTGAACTAATTTCTATTGCATACATAATGCCGTACAGGAAAGACAAATACCACACATTATGTATTTCATTTAGTAATCTCCCTTACACCATACATGCCATTTCAAGAAATAAAAACTCACATTTTCAATGCTTACTTATGAAACTAGTGAGAAGATTTTGTATTTAATATTATATTAACCCTCAGTCTTGATACAAATGTAAGTACAGATGATTTAAGAATCTTTCAAGGCAAAGTGTAAAGGTCTAAACATGTATACATGTTTCTTTTGTTTTTGATTTCTTTTGTGTACCTAACTTAAGGAATTATTTTTAACATTAAATGTAGGACCAATATAAATTACTTACATCTATAATGATTTAAAATGATTTACCTCTATTTCCTATGGAAATGCACACTGCTTCACCAGACATTTTGGTGTTTGTTATGGATGTAGTATTGCAAATGCCTTGGGATTGTCCCTGGACCGATGGGGCACTGCTTTCACATATTTGTCTATGGTAAGGCGATCAAACTTTCAGTTCTCAATTTTCTCTGCTTTGTTGTTGTTCCGTTTGATTCCTTTATTATAAGCTACATATCCCTTTTAGGTGCACACTTTCTCCTGTTTTTAACTCCATATGACTTGCTATACTTATTGTTTTCCCTTGGAATGTGTCTGTTATTTATTCTCCAAGACTCACTCTAAATCCAGAATAAATGTTTAGAAGCTGTGATCTACTATATTTGATGACATACTGGCTTATTACCTGCATTTTATTCACTACACAAGGGAGGGAAGCTTTCTATTCATGTTCCTGGTGCTAAGTTATGTGTCTGCTAAACAAATATAAGTTCCTTTATTGTAGATTAAGTCTTCTTTTCGAAGTAGAAGAGGTACATACTAGTTAGTACATTGTCATTTGACCTAGTTATTACATAATATGACATAATGTGGTTATCCCATATCGCCCATCTCATGTGCAATAAGTGCTGATATAAATAAAACACAACTCATACTTAAAACAATTCATTTTATTTTATTTTTTAAAAAGAATTTGCTAGTAAAGCAAAAGTATGACAACATGAATTGAAACAGCTCAATTACATTTTCATACACACACACACACACACACACACACACACACATATATATATATATATATATATATATATATATATATATATATATATATATATATATATATATATAGGGCATAACTTAATATCTCGTAAAATTGTTTTTGACAAGTGACTAAGTACACTAGTCACTTATTCAGTCTAGTGCTCATGGATAATTAGCACGACTACTACAATAAATGGATTCAAAATATTAATATTGATAAAACTAAAGTTATGGTCTTTAAAAAAGGTGGTCCATTTAGACAAGACGAAGTATGGAATATAGACGGGAGTAATATTGAGGTGGTTAACATTTTTAATTACATTGGTCTTGGTTTCTCATAAAATGGAAAATTATCTAAAGCTGAACAAACATTGGCTGATAAAAGCGGTAAAGGCGATGAATTTACTTATTTGTAAATTTTTTAAAAAAATGTTATTTAAATGTTAGAAACTTTTTGATGTTTATGTTGTTCCAGTTCTGAATTACGCATCAGAGATATTGAGTTTTCACAAGGCTGACGTCATTGAACGTGTACACTAAAGGTTTTTAAAATATTTGTTAAATGTAAATATATCTACTTCTGACGTCGGTGTATACGGTGTACTTGGACGAATCCCACTTAAATATTAAAAGCTGGTTCAGTTAGTTATATATTGGTTAAGAATTAAAAATTCTGCAAATAGTATACTGAGTACTGCATACAGGCAGTTATATATTAAAACTGAATAAAATAACAGTATCAGTTGGGTTACACTCCTAAAAGATACTTTAAGCAGATTTGGTTTGGGGGAAGTGTGGATGTTTCCTGATTCTGTGAATTGCTCCAAGTTTATTCCATTTCTTTTTCAACAAAGAGTTACAGATACTTTTCTATCAGACTGGAAGAATAAATTACAAAATTCTGACAAACTGTCTTTATATAAAGATATCAAAACTGGCTTCGGCCTCGAAGATTAATTCAAATTATTACGTAACCATAAACATTGATCAGCTTGACAAAACACCGAGTGTCTTCCAATAATCTGAAAATTGAAACTGGGAGATATGAATGCAATAGAATGGATAGACGTGAAAGATATTGTATGCTATGTGACAACCATGATATTGAAGACGAATATCATTTTCTTTTAGTATCTCCTGTGTATACTCACTTGCGCATAAACTTAATCCAAAAGTACTTCTGGAATTAAACCATCCATGCATATGTACATTGAACTATTAACTTTAAATAATAAGAAAATTATATTTTCACTAGCTACATTTGTTTATGAAGCGTTTAAAATAACAGATAGATTATTATTTGTACAGCATTTTGTAATAAAAATTGTATATATTTGTCCATTCTCTCCTTTCTAGCTCTTTACGATTACCATTTTGAGTTAAGGTTTAACGTTGTATATATAGTATTAGATAACCACGCAATATTTGTAATATGTAATATATAGTCATGTAAATACTTATGATAATAAACTACTGAATTGAATTGATATTACAGATTATTGAAAAAATAAGGTTGCTTATAGGCATAACGGTAAAAAGTGTGCAAATCCAGCGCGGCGGAGCTATATGTGTAGGGAACATTGTACTCCGAAAAAAAAAAAACAACAAAGCTAGCTGTGATTGGTGTATAATGTAAGAGTTGTAGTTTCTGTCAAGCTTAACAAATCTGAGTCACTTAGCTTTATGTGTGATTAAGTTAATTTATAATTTAGATAATGTTTTGTATTTTTCATGATTTTTAAAAGAAAAAGTCTGATACACATCAGTGAAATGTATCTCTTGTAACAGGATAACTTTTACAGCTGTTTAGTTCTGGCAGTGTTATTTATTGTATGTGCTGCGGAGTACATGGTTCTCTCCTCGGCAACTTGTCAATCTAAGATTGCTTTCTATGACATTGTGTGACAAGCATGTTCAATTAGGACAGAAGCTATATTATTTCACCGAATATTAGCATGTTAGACTATGGGAAAGTAATTTGTACCGTGAACCTATAGCGAACAACAACCTCGCAGCGAAACGCGTGCATATAGGCGCCATTTATAAACTATACAAGTGTGATTTAGTAAAACAAATATACATTAAACATTTTGGGTCGCATATTGACAGGCTTTTAATGATAAAATGTATAAAATCTTCAGGAAATAGCACATATTGACTGTGGAGTACGGATTTTGATAAAGATGGCTAAGGCAGACAGAGTTGTGTGGCCTGATTTCTTAGTATCAATTCAGTCAGCTGATAGATTTCATACAAGCACCAAAATAAGTTATTTAAACACACTGTACCACATGTGGGTGATATTTGCCAAATATTAGATATTTCACTTAGACGTCATAATAAATCACATATAAATAGTAACCATCTAGTTCTAGAAAGGCATGCCACAAACCAGGATAGAAAACACTATAGGGATCAAGGAAGGTGTGTAAGTTGTTGTAGACCACGTTGTATCATATAGGATCTGCTGGATTAGGTACTGTATAATATATATGGTCTTCCTTCCCACTCTTATTTTCAATGTTATGCAACAATTTGCCCTTTGTGTACTTTTTCTTCTCTCGAAAGTCTTCATATAGTGTAAAAAAGATAAGTTTCATTTTTGTATAAATAGCAATAATACCATCAGACAAGAGCAAATTCTTTAAGTAAGTACCCCCCATTGACACTTGCGTAAACCCATTTATCACCCTCTATTGATTTCCAATTCATCCTATCAAATGTTGTCCAACTCTTTCTTTTGGAATCTCCTCATATAAGGTCAAACAGATCTGAGTGGTAACCTCATTGGTTACATACTGCCCATTCCATAATACAAGTCCACATTATTCTTCAAAATTTGGGTTCTATCGCAGGAATCCAGAATAGCATGGAATCATATTGGCGTGTTCACGGAAGGCTTCTTTCCACATCCCAGGCTTTTGGTGAACATGAACTATTTAATATGTCGCAGTCTCTGTATCTCTGAGAGAAAAAAAATCAAATGACTCTCAATCTCTATGCTACATATGGAAGCCTGACGTTTAAGTTCTCCTTTTATTAATAATTTATTTTGGGATAATTTAATGGATACAAGTTAATCCACGTTTGCATGAACTAATTTTTGTTACATGCATAATATGGTAGAAGAAATAAAGATCACACCTTATGTATTTCATTAAGTTATCTCCCTTACACCATAAATGCCATTGCGAGAAATAAAAACTCACATTTTCAGTGCATTTCTATGACAATAATGAGAAGATTTAGAGTGAAATATTATATTAACCCTCAGTCTTGATACAAATGTAAGTACAACTGATTTAAGAATTTCTTACGGCAAAGTGTAAAGGTCTTAAAATGTATTCAGGTATTTTTTCGTTTTGGTTTCTTTTGTGTGTCTAACTTAAGGTAATTATTTTTAACTTTATATGTAGAACTAATATAATTTACTTGCATCTGTATGATTTAAATGATTTACCTTTTTTTTCGATGGGAATGCACACTGCTTTATCTGACATTTTGGTGCTTGTTATGGATGTAGTAGTAAAAGTGCTTTGGGATTGTCCCTGGACCGACTCGGCACTGCCTTCACATATTTGTCTATGGTAAGGCGATCAAACTTTCATTTCTCAATTTTCTCTGTTTTGCTGTTGTTTCATTTGATTCCTTTACAATAAGCTATATGTCCCTTTTAGGTGCACACTTTTCTCCTATTTTAAGCTCCCTTTGACTTGCCATACTTATTGCTTTCCCTTGGAATGTGTCTGCTGTTTATTCTCCAAAACTCACCCCAACTCCAGAATAAATGCTTAGAAGCTGTGATCTACTATATTTGATGACAAACTGGCTTATTGCCTGCATTATATTCACCACACAAGGGACGAAAGCGTTCTATTCATGTCCCTGGTACTAAGTTCTGTGTCTGCTAAACAAATATAAAGTCCTTTATTGTAGATTAAGTCTTCTTTTTGAAGTTGGAGAGGCACATACTAGTTAGTACATTGTCATTTGACCTGATTATTGCATAATATGACATAATTTGATCTATCAGATATCGCCCATCTCAAGTTCAGTAAGTGCTAATATGAATAAAACAAAAATCATACTTAAAACAATTCATTTTATTTTATTTTTTAAAAAGAATTTGCTAATAAAACAAAAGTATGAAAACAGCAGTTGAAACAGCTTAATGACATTTTCATACACATTGATACAGGACGTAGCTTAGTATTTTAGAAATTGTTTTTCATTAAATTCGAAGATAAATGTGGTATATCCGTTAATGTTTAAGAAACAGTGAAAGATACATACATTAGGCCGGTAGGGGTAAGTATAATATTAAGGACATTGGTCTCAAGCCAGATAAACAAATACAATGGGCAAAAGTGTATCTTGAAAAAAAATGCCTAAACTGTTTATATTTTCTAAAGAAAGAATTAACTGAACACTCACAATTACAGAGAATGTGCCGATAAAGGTTCTGGCGCCAAATTAAAAAAACTTTTAACATCAACATAAAAGGTTCTATTTGTTATTTACTACGACGTTGGAAGTATACTGACTAAGTCTACAGAGAATATAAGCAAAGAAATAGAAAACACTGAAACAACTACTAAATCCATTCCGTATTTTTTCTGCATGCACCCACTTGATAAATAAATTAAACAAAATTACAGAGGAACAGCTTGTATTTAAGTATTTAAGATGTGTCGTTTAAAGTTACAAAACTATTGTGTGGAGAGTTGAACCAAAAGAAAATATATTTGGTATTCACACATGAAAAACATGTTTATTCAACAAGCATATGTCACATATTGAACAAAATGATGACGAGAAATAAAGTTCGTGATGGCAAAGCGTACTCACATATGCTGCGTGCTATCGATATTAACACTCACAAATTTCACGATCACAATCACTTAACAAGTAATTAAAGCAAGTAATTACAAATATCAGAAATACACCCCACTCTTCATTCATAACGTTGTAGGTTATGACAGCCACGTCTTTATCAGTGGGTTAGTTAGGCATGTACCTGATCAGTAGGAAACGATCATACTGAACAAAGATGAGAAACATGTGTCATTCAGCAAGGGCTTCATAGACGATAGGTTCGTGAAAGATTGAAATGAAATAACAGTTAACAAGAAAATTATGTTTGTAGATACTTCCCGGTTTATTAGGCAAGCACTGGAACATTTCATTAATAAAGTAAGCGTGAATTTAAGTCTACGAGAAAGATGAAATTGTTTCAGCAGCTGTAACCTAAATATTTGTGGAAAGAGATTTACCCATATGAGTATATCTGCAGCTTTAGAAGGTTTAATGAAACAGCTATGTCCTCGATAAAAATGTTCTACTCATCACTTAACAATTCAAACATATCTAGTGAGTATTGTAAGTATACACTGAACACACTCTGTGAACTTCACGATTACGTATGTAAGAAAGATCTATCGTTGTTCTACGATATATTCAAGGAATTTAAAACAAGAATGTATTTATAACTATAAACTTGATCCAGCTCAATAGTTCAGTCTCCCCTGTTTAGCTCATGACGCTGTTTGAAGCTAATGGAAATATAATTAGAATTGTTAACATAGTCTGACATCATGATTAAGGGTGGAATATGGAGTGGAATTAGCATAATACCACATATATATCCGGAAGCAAATCACGAACACTATGAGAATTAAACAGGCAAATTAAAAATGATACTGAATACAACAAGTCTAAACCAAAGTGTTTCATCATGTACCTAACACTAACAATGTATATGATTAGGCCATTTGTCAATGCATGCTGGTAACACCCCACCCCCACCCAGACCCCCAAATATAAAATAAAAAAATAAATAAAAAGTAATAATAAAATTAGTAAGTTATAGATGGGCAACTGATGAACAAATTAGATGACTAGAAGAACAACATTCCAGATGACAACAATGACGGTTATACTTTAGAAGTTGATATACAAGTCCCAACTCAGTTAAACGATTATTTCAAAGATTACCCGTTTGCAAGCGAAACAAAACGTGTACCTATAATGGATGATTATACGAACAGTAGGAAAGGAACGCAGCCAAGGGTTCCTAAGCTTAAATTCACATTGACAAATAAAGATAAATAAGCAATTCACAAGAAATCTGAAGCTTAACATACAGTTAGGTCTAAAACTTAAAAGGTACATTGAGTTGTCCTTTTCGAGCGGCAACCGTCGCTTAAATCATATATCGAGATCAAAATTAGTTCAAAAACAAAAAGCCACTAACGATTTCGAGAAAAACTTCGTGAAATTCATGAATAACCCTGTATTCGGGTAACTGATGGAGAATTTTAGGAAGAGAGCAACTGTTACATTATGTTAATAAACGAAATGAAATTTTCTAAGATGACAAAAGCTCTTTTATTCTCCTGGAGAACAATAATATATGATGATTTGGGTTTAGTTAGCATGGAAAACAAGAACATAAACTTGGTAAATTTACAGTTGGTTTACAGTGGCAGAGTTTGCGAAGATGTACCAACTTGTATTATATCAAACCATACAAAAGAAGCACGTTTTCGTAATGCAACTTCTTATGACCGATATAAATTCGTTATGAGTCATTGTTGAGAAATAGACCTTGGAAGTTACATCAAAAGAAACAAAAATTGACACCATCGACTATCCAAAAGACAGCGTGATTTAGATCCTATAAATGAATAGATAGATCCCCGGAGTTTTGAAGATGCTCTAAACGGAATAACTATTAAAGAGCTATGTGAACTGAGACCAAAACGCTATTCATTTAAAACTGAGTACGAAGAGGAAAAGGTGTGCAAAATTATAAGAAATATGTAATCATTAAGAATCTAAGACTTGATATGCACGAAGATTGTTTATTCAACCACGTGGACAACTTGTAAGAATTTAGTTTGCTTACGTCTTATCAATACGAGATCTACAACATAACAATGGACAAGGTAGTCTTGTCTGCTCGCGACTACAAGCGCTTTTTTGGTTGACACCTTAAATGCATTACATTACGGCTATTTAAAATAAACATGTTTGTATTCAAAATAATTTCTAAAGAAATAAATAAGAAAAGGAAACAATTTATTTCTGTTTGAAAATAATTGTGTTTGAATGGGGTTGCTTCGATCCAAAATATTAAAGACTTCACGAAAAACTGTAAGCTAGCATTAATCTTAAATACTTTCTCCTAATTAGAGAAGGACATATGTAGAGCCTTCAAAGTGCTGGAGTGCGGAGAAATACGTATTACAACATTATAAGGGTCTTTGGGATACCATCTTCACTTAGGAATAGAAAATATTAAAATGAGAAAAATAAAAAGTATTTTGTTGTCTGTTACGGAATTATATATATTTTTCCTTTAATAATTGTATAGTTTATTAGGTTATGCTCTCTGTTCTTAGTCTAACTGCTGTCGCCTTGCCGTGAGTACACATGCGGTATTTTTGGATCAATATTTCACCTAGTTGCTTGTAGCTTTAGTCATGTGACGTATTTTTCGCGTGCGAGAAAATGAACTTTTGACCTAGTTCTCGTACTTTTAGGAATAAACATTTTATTGACAAGGAGTTATAGTTTAAGGACACATTCGAAGAATGAATCGTTTTTATTAGAAGGAAATTATTTCGAAAATACCTAGTTGTTTATCGAAGACGTAGTATGGGTTTTTATTTCGATTCTGCGCATTAAGGCTATATATATATATATATATATATATATATATATATATATATATATATATATATATATATAGTGATTAATAACCGCATTCTGACATTCTTCATAGTTACATAGAGATTGAGAGGTCATAACGAATTTGATTCAGTTTGAGTGTGGGATATTATTCTTTGGATATTTATTAATTAACACAGTACATTGAGGATTCAGTACTGTGTCTTCAACCTGAATTATTATACAGCTCTGTGGAATTATTGGAAACATTTCTAAAACTTGTGAGATTCCAGATTCACAAGGATTACTTGGATATAACTTAATCTTATCAACATATTAGCACAGTGAAGGCTGTTTCGTTCGGAATACTACATTCGGAATATTTGGATTAACTTCCGGAACAGTGAACTTTAAAACAATTTATGACTTTTAAGGATATTCTATACTGTAAGTTATTTTTAATTCTTTCACTTTAATTGTTTGTTGAAATATTTTAATATTTTAGGAAATAAAAGATTTGTATTTTAAATCTTGAAAGCTTGTTTGAGTCTTTTCTTTTGTTACATAGCCCCTAGTCGTAACATGTTTCTTTGGGGCAACTAGATGAAGGAAAGCAATCAGAAGAGGTATAAAAAAGGAAAAGAAATAAAAAAAGACAATCTAGTGTTGAAGCACTTAATAAAACAGTAGGTAGCAGGCCATTGGACATTAAAAATATTGTAAATAATGTAAACACTGACATAAAAGGAAATGAGAGTGATGAAGAAAAAACAAAAACTACAATGGATTATCCAAGTCCTTAAACACTATTAATGGACAGCCACATTTAGATAAAATATTTTATGGGATAGAAGGCAAAGAGATGAGAGTTAGATAATAAATGAGTGGGATTGTTCAATATTCACCAGATTCTGAGATGCTGCAACTTGTAAAGGAAACAGCTAGAATTGAGTCTTGTGAATATATAACTTCTGCACGAGAGTAACACAGTTAGAAATATATCATGTGATGGCCTATCAAGCTTCGTTTTATAAACATGAATGTAATACTTTAGGTGAAGCATTGCTAAACTCATTGAATGACTCGAAAAATGTCGAAGATTAATTAGAATTAAACAGACCTCAGTTGGAAAGATTATTATTAATCGATCAAAACATTGTCGAAAAGGCAAACGTATCATTTAGTACAATTTCAAAGCCAAAAGAACGAAGTAACAAATGATATCAGAGAAAGTGAAAAGGATATATACAAATATTAAGAGCAAAACAAATCGCTATTAAGCAGATATAATATGTATTTTGTTTAATATTCTTTCCTTTTAAATACAATTTGCAAATACATCTAGTGAAATATGTATATTATCGACCACTTATTGTACTATAATACACAAGAGTTCCTAGCGAACTCATTCATTTGTGTACAATAATGAATTATTGTGTAGCAGCGGAGCGACGTAGCAGCGAGCAGGTAGCAGCAAGGAGCTGACTAGGGAAGCGGTGAGCAGCGGAGATGCGAGAAGCGGAGCATATGTTACGATTCTAGGTCTTAAAAAATATGTAACAGAAAGAAAGTGAAACCAACAATATAAGTAATATCAACAAGGAATTTATTTCCCTATAATGCAAAGTGAAATTCAAGAGATACTTACAATATTGTGAATCAAATTCTAAATAACCTAAATGTTCTCATCACAAGCCCACAAATATAGAATGTTCTGAATGAGTTCCGATAGGCTTAAATGTCCTGATTTACTACAATGATACAATCCAGAATGTCTTTGAATGAGTTCACAAAAGTCCAAAGTAATGTATTAATTCAAAATCAAATGACCACTTTACTAATTCAAATGAATATATTAAATAAAAAATCCTCTCGAATAATATCTGATTTTAACGGCACAATGTAAAATCTGATTTCAAATGGATTCTCACAGACTGATCTAAAGCAGGAATGAATTTTTTGTTTACCAAATACCTATTTATACACATATCACTTGACCTATATTATAACAGGAAGCAATAAAATGGAAAGAAATAACATACAGTCAAACTCTCAACAAGACTGGCCTTGAACTCAAATGCATGTAAACACTCTGTTTACAAGTGACCAGAATCTTAAGTAGAACTTACCTTCATGGACCAAATTTAAAACACACATCATAGATTAAATATACATAACACTTATAACATGTGAAATTTATTAAATGTTATCTAGGGAGCCAGGAATATTACATATTATACTAGTGTTGCTTGATTCTGAACAATTCTGTTGTTTTTTTCAGAAAGGGAAAGATAACTCTAATCGAGTGCACACAAGTAGTTCAAAGTTTAAGCATAAGATGCGGAATGTCCTTATTTACGAAAGTTAAATAAGAATCCATTTTAACAAACACATTACATGTCACTTTTTGTTAGTGTTTGCTTGGAATTACTGGACATGAAATTTATTTAAATGCCATAATGTTGCATAGGTAATTAAATCAATGTCGTATGCGTAATATCTTACAGCGTGAGACTGCTTCTTAGAATGGCTGAAGAAACTGGCGTCTTAGTTGCATATAAATTTCGGAAAGAAATGCAACATTGTATACTTAAATCTGTAAAAGGCTGTGGACCGGTACACAAAGTAAATTGTAATCTAACGATTACTGTGAAGAGAATAAATTCATAAATAAATAAATTTATAAATAAATAATGGGCGACAGGGGGGTGTTCTTGGGTAATGCACGTAACATGCTTTACCGTGCTTTAACCTGAAAACCACATCTGTTCGGTAGACACACACACACACACACACATACACACACCCACACCCACATACACACTTTATAGACTCTAAATTATAATCGAAACGAACTGATTGAGGTCTGAGTGGTGTACAGACTATGTTAAACGCTGAGTCATTCGACTGAATATATTTGTCAATTGAATGAAGTTTGAGAGCAATATTTACTGCCAATATTTTTGTTATGTAAAAGAGACTAACATGCTATTACTTCCGCACATACGTAATATATGGGGACTTGTTGTTTTGCATATACATCTATGGTATAGCATTTTCGTTGTAAAATTTCTCTGTAAATGGTGTAAAGGATAAGCTACGTATAAACATTGTTATTAAAACAACAAGATCTATTTAGGTGTCAAAACTCTCACTTACATGCACATAAGTGTACAAGTGCCAAAAAGACAGATTATTGTCTTTAACTGTATATATTGCGCACCCAAATTCATCTTCCTTCCTATAATGCGCAGACAGATCAATGTCTTTAGATTCGGATTTAAATATTGTTATAAGTAGAAATGAACATTATCGACTCTAATCTGTCTAATCAATTAGCGATAGAGGGCTACCCTGGAGTCAGAAAGATAGGTCTGAGATCAATGGGAATTTACATTACGGTCGTCATCCTGAACGTATGGGAGTCTGGGGTAAGTGGTAATTCCATATTGAAATGTCCATAGGGCTGAAATCTGCGTGGGATTCTGGGATCAATGGGAATTTACCATTATGAAATTAACATGACATTTCCCCTTGACTCCACAAATTGTTTTTCATTTCGATATGAAAATTGTACTTTGGCTTCAAGGGAAAAGATAATGTTAAAAATTACCGTAGGTTGGGCATACACTTTTACTGACTAACTCGCAGTCTTACTGACTAGCACCTATACTACCCACTGAGAAAACTCTCACCGACTAAACAACACCTGCACGTACTAAACAACACTCATTCATCTATTGATTGATCAACACCTATTCATATACTGACCAAGACTCACATTTACCAACCAGTATGCCGCTTTTACTGACCAACGCCACACTTACTAACCTTTGAAAAGGGTGCGAATGCTCACACCTACACACAAAAGTCCATGTTTCACATAATATGCACACGAACAAACTTATATAATGTTACACACAAGATAGTAGGAGTGCTTACATTACACACAAACATTCATGGGGTTTAAGTTTTAGTTGTGAAAGACATACAAATACAAAGACGTACACACATAAAACGCACAATATTGTGGTAACAGTTTGAGTAGTATATCTGTTTCTGATAGATCTGGGTGACTCTAAACAGAGCCTTGTGTTTAAGTCCTGAGGAGCGCTGGGATTGTTTGGCCAAACCCTTTTAGTGGTCACATCTTCAAGGTCAGGATCCATGGGCACCACATCTCTGGCACCATTTGTCGCCACTTTAATGGACACAAAAACCTTAAAGTGAGGCTGATTAGTTTCACTTTTCAAGTCCTCGTTTCTTGGGATGAGGTGCTCCTCCTCTCTTCACGCTGCTGCCATTCTTGTTCCTCCCTCCACTGCTGGAACAGCCATCATAGCTGTTCCTTGGCAACAGGCGGCTCTCCTTTTGCTGCTCCAGTTTTATCCTCTTCTCTTATTCACATCATGTCTTTTCTTTCTCCATTTCTTTCTTCATCACCTCTGTCAGGAGTCTTTTACCCATTTCAAAATAAAGTTGGCTTCTTTTGGCCAATCTCTTATGTTGATGTAAGTTTCTATCTCTCGAAGGCACAGGAAGTGCTCTACTCTCACCAAATATAACAATGCCTCATCCAGTCTTCCGGTTATGCTCTGCCTCATTTTCTTTGTTGTCGAGTGTTGTAAGAGCGGACGCGAAAGACAATATCCCTAACAGCGAAGACGCTGACGTGAAGGGAAACATCCCTATGTCTAATGCACAGAGAGGATAGAATACATGTACGGCTGAATCATGCGGACCACAAAAACAACAACAACAAAAAACGAAAACATTTTCCTTAGAAAGTCAAAGAGAAAAATCGATAGATCGATCGATCGATTGAGAGAAAAATATGTCAAGGAACCAGTACTATTTTATCCAAAGGAACATTTTTCCTTTTTAAAATCAAATCGCTAAGGTGAACTCCTGCCAACACTTCTCTCAGGGTATGAGGCGACACAGAACGTCGTCTTTGCTTGGCTTCTGCTTTCTCCTTGGAAAGATGTTATTGTTTAATTTCAGTAGACGATTTAAGTGTGGTTTGACTAGAGTGCACCCTATCTTCCTATATATAGAGCCTCCTCCACCTAACATAAAAAACACATTCAGTTTCAATCTGGGAAGATGGAAGAGCCACAACATATCACATTTCTGGTGAGAGATTTGCAGAAAGTCATTCGAAAATACACATACAACAAGACTTCTGGTGAAACTCCAGAGATAAAAGTCAAGATATCTGTTATGTCTGTCAGAAGAAAGGAAATTCGGCTCCAGAATGTCAACAACGTCAGAGAAAAGGAACCTCAAAGGCAGGAGAAATTAGGTCCAGAGGCAAAAGTAAAGATACCTGTCATCATTGTTAAGGAAAAGGACGTTGGTCATCAAAGTGTTCCAAGAACGTGAAAAAAGAGAAAAATGAGGAACTTTCAGAAGCAAATGAAACAATAGAAGGACCCATTCTAGTGAAGACATTCAAAGGAAGACAAGCAGAAGAAACAGTGGAAGAAGATCCCATTCCAATGAAGAAATTAAGAAATAAAAAAGACAGTTGAAAGAAGAAAAAATGGACTTTTGTGATGTGTTTTTGACTTTCCTTGCGATTCTTATTCAAGAGAACATACCAAAAACACAAGCGTATCCATGTCTTCATTTGATTTGTTTAGTATTGATAAGATATTACACATACACACACACACACACGCGCGCAGAGACATATTTTAAAATGAAAGGATTTGTTTTGTTGGATTTGGCAATCATTGGAGTAGTATCTCTTTTATGAGAGAAGTTGGCCTGTTACAAAGATATGGACTTGACAACATCAGCTGAAACTGCCTTAAACCTTTTCCACGTTAAAGTCATACTGCTGTTGCAGTAATGGTGGTAGTAATTGCTGCCCGTGCTGTGACGGTCCTCGATGTCGTCATGGAAGGTTTAGAATCCTTAGATTGCAAAGGTATCTTTCTATTGGGTTTTGCCAAAGAAGTTTCAGACACTTCTCTCAGGTGTTTTCACTCCGCTAAAAATGGAACAAACTAACAGTTTTGTTTTCACTCCCTAGCTTATGTTCACTATTCAAAATGTTCCTCTTCTCTTGTAGCTTAATCTTCTCCTGTTCTTGTTGTTTTTGAACAAATGTCTGTTTTTTCTTTCCTTTTGGCATTATTAAAAGTCTCTAACTCCTCATTCTGTTTGTTTTTAAAATCATCTTAGGCTGGCAATGACGGTGAATGAGAAGGTGCTACCGGCAAAAAGTCTTGTGAGGAGAAGAAATCTCAAAAAGCTAAAACCAGGTCATACTCCTCTGGAACAATACTCTCTACAGCAGCAGTGGTCGTACTATCTCACCGGGTGTAAGATGTATCCATTGCTGACTTATCCCAACACAATGTCTTCATTTTAGCTATTTTATACAGCACTTACACTGTTCCGGACTTGTAAAGCGTAGGAACTCTCATATCTCTCTCTCTCTCTCTCTCTCTCTCTCTCTCTCTCTCTCTCTCTCTCTATATATATATATATATATATATATATAAGTTTCAAACCGTCCGTAGACTATATATAGAGGTGCGTTTACCCCACTGTCATCCGTTCTCAAGAGAAGTCAAGATGTTGATGATGTGCGGAGAGAGCTCGACCGCGATCTCAAAAATGGTGTTTCATCCGAGCATCCCAATCTACACCATAGCCAGGTGGACAATCAAGGAAAAGATAAAGGCAGCCGTCTTTGTCAGAACAATCTATGTGGAGAGACAAGGTTGTCTCAGAAGAGTATTAGAATATGGACCGATGGTCAGGAGAAGCTTGCGGCAAAGAAAAGTGAAGAGGTGTGTTATGTGTTAACCATTTGGGGGTAACAACCTCAGCGGCCCTTTTTATAGCCACCCAGTTCTCTAAGAAACAGAGATATACTACTCAATCACTAAAACAAATGTATGTTTTTTTGTGTGTATGTCTTTGTCTATGTTGTGTCTTCCACAATTACTAAATATTAAACCCCCTCTCCACTCTTTTGTCTTTGTGTGTGATGTAAGCACTCCTACTCTCTTGTGTGTATACTGTGTGAGCGTTCCAACTCTTTTATCTCCTTACACTCTATGGGTAATAGTATAAAAGTACGTTTGTGTGTACGGCGTGTAAACAATCCTACCCTTTTCAGGGCTGATATTATATTTGGCACTTCTGACCTTTTTCTCTCCTATACAAGTATGTTTGTGTATAGTGTCTAAGCTCTCCTATCCTTGTCGTTAGTTAGTAAGTGTAGGTATTGGTTAGTCCAAACAACTCATTGGTTAGTGTGTGTGTGTGTGTGTGTGTGTGTGTGTGTGTGTGTTGTTCAGTCAAACAGCGTATTAGTTATTAAGTGTAGGCATTCGTCAGTCAAACGGCGTATTGGTTAGTAATTGTTGTGATGGTCAGTTAAACGGTGTGTTGATTAGTAAAATGTTGAAGGTTTTTTCACATTACATTTTCCCTTGAGGCCAATGTTGTTGTTACATTCCCCTTGTCTCCAGACTCATACTCACCTTTTAACCCTATGGACATTATAAATGCAATTCCCTTTGAGCCCAGTCTCCCACTCACACGTTAAAGCTATGGACATTTTAACATTGAATTCCCTTTTACCCCATACTCCCACTCACAAGTTAAACAGATGGAAATTTTTAACATTTTTTGTTCCCTTGACCCCAGAGTATCATTTTTGTGTCTAAAACAAAAACACTTTATGAGGTCAAGGGGAAATTTCATGGTAATTTCATAATATTAAATTCCCCTTGACCCCAGACTCCCACACACAGTTTGTAAGTGTAATGTTAAATTCACAATGAACCCAGACTCCCTCTCACACGTTAAACCTGTGGACATTTTAAAATGGATTTCCTATTGACCCCAGACTCTCATACTTTCAAGATGGCCATCGTAATGTTAATTCCTGTTGACCCCAGACAGGTCCATCTAACCCCATGGTAGATCCCTATACGTCTTGCGTTCGTATTTTGTTTCCTTCTCTTCCTTAGGTCACAATCATTCAAAACCATCAACGTAAGGTCAATTATTGCTACCTGTTTACTTTAAAACTTTTCATATTCATTGAGAAAAAGGGCTGAAGACAAAAATATCCATACATTATATGAATTTTCACAAATGAGTAGAGCATGCCCATTCCTCTGCAAATCTGCAAAAAGCGATGAAACATTCATAGATTGTGAAAAATCTGCAACTGTGCTTACTCTGAGTTTGCGAGCTTTTGACTAGGTGGTGCATCCTGTTCCAGTAATCTTAACTATTTAAATAAAAATGCGATTTTCTCAATCAGGATTTAGCGTAGCACAACTCGCGACGACCGTCGCCGCCCATCTGTTCACTATACCGAGTTTCAGAAAGGACTGAAAAGTATGCATAAGTGATCAGTGCTTATATTAAAAAGTAATGTAAGAGTTTTAATGTACAGTTATATTGGCTTCTGCTACTGAACAATCACGACAAGGGACATACAGTCTGTTTAATAGTCCGATTGTAACTGAAATGAATAGGAAGAGTCTACAAGCCATCCTTATGTATTTCATTTATTTAGTTTAGCTAATTTATGACGCATACTATGCCTTACGATTATACTATCAAAGCTGTGCGAAGAAAGTAGTGTTCCTCACCGCCGCAAATGACAATGATACTTGCAATAATATTTAAGAGCGTCTCTTCATGCTTTGTAAAAACAAGATTTGTAGCTAATATCTCACTCTTGATAAGATTTTTATGGACCAAACTTCACCTTAAACGGAACATTCTCCATCTTCTCCGTCAAATTGAGAAAGAAACATCTGATGTAATTCGCCGCCATTGAGAACTATACTGGAAACTACTTTTGTTGATATAGCCTACTATGGAGGCAGAAGTCGGCCTTTTCTGTCGCAACAGATGTGGTGCACTACGTCGGAAGCGAATCCCTCAACCCATCAAAGTGATGTATATTCCTACTACTACTTCTGAGGTTATTTCTCCGACTTGATGGAAATGGCCAAGTGATGTTCCGATGGGCTTCATCTATGTGTTCCTATCACCATCTAGTGTCACTGACGTGACCGTGGTCTACGTTTTAGAAATGAAGGTCTTGTAGCGTTTCTAATCCATCTTACATTCTTTGGACATGACCATTACTTAAGACTTTTATTGCAAAATCACTTTTAATGTTTTTCGTTAGTGTGCAGAATGTTGTCTCAGATATTCATTTATTCTAGGTTCGGGGAATATTTAAACTAAGTTATAATCAGATTAGAGTTATATATCGAACAAGAGTATTATCGAATTTAGGAGAATATTTGCAGCAATGAGGGCCCAATAATGAGATAAAGTTATTTACAGGAAATTCAAAATACAGTAGTCATGCTATGACTGAGTTCAAAATTTGTGGATCAGTATGTTAGCAAATGGCACAAGAAACAAAGAGCTGTACAGGAATAGACCATTAAACAGGCATACGATTCTCCTTATTTTTGGCATGGTATATCGATTGCTTTGTCTCAATAGTTAAACAGAAAGTTCTAATGAGAATAACAGAATCTTGCAGAAATATTATTTTGGAACGTTAGAATGATTCTTCGGTAATAACCGTTCATTTTCGTGCACCTTACATATTTTTATTAGTTGACTACAGCGATCTTTAGTCATTTTCGTGTTCTATTTTTATTTATTTATTTTTTATATATTTTATTTTGCATTTCAAGAAATCTCTTTTTCGAAAGGGTTTTTAAACTTTAAGAATTAAATCAATGATACAGAAAAGTAGCTCTACCATTAAAAGCATTCGAATGAAAGTAAAACTTGAAAAGATAAAAAGGAAAACCATTGGATCAGCAGATCATTGCTTGGAATAAAGAAAGAGATCTGTTTCAGACTATGTTGTGGCTGAAAGTAAAATAGACAATATTAAAGATGAGTAACGTTTAAAAAAAAAATGATAGACGTCAGAAAGTAAACAAAAAGGAAATAATCAAAATATAGTTTTAAACAATAAAGATATAAATAATAAATTACTCAAAGCTCCATATGTGTGCACATGTAATAATTTGGCATCGAAACTTCTTTCTTAGTTCATTCATTCACTTTTTCGTGTATTGATTTATTATTTTGTCTTCATTTCGTTTTAATTTACTCGTTGATGAAATCTTAGTTTATTTTATATGAAACATATAACACTTCTTAAAATTGCTAATTGCTATTCCTTTTTCGTTCATAATTGTGAAAGGCTAGTAAATAAATCTCCGTAAGGATAGGTAATAAACTTACGCATGTATACATTACAAAATACAGAGAAAGAAAATAACTAAAAAATTTAAAATTATAATTTTATAAATCTTTTATTCAATTGTATTTCCTTTTCATTGAGCAAGTCATATATAATGAGATAACCTTAACAGTGTTGCTGTTAAGTAAAACACACCCTCTCCCTCACCACCCCAACCCCCAACATACCTTATGTGTAGAAAGCCCTTGATGCGCTTTAAAGTAAAATAGAGACCAACTGACTGAGCTACTCGAGGGCTGACAGGTTTACAGACCAAGGTAAGCGCCCAGTGACGCAAATGAGTATAATTGTAAATTGTATGAAATTTGAGAGCAATATTTTACGTATATAGTAGCGTTTTCTTTGTAATTTCAACGCAAAGTTCTTTGGCCAAAGAGTAACAGATGAGCTGCGCATAAACGTAGGTAAAACAACAACACTGATTTACATGTAAAAGCTCTCCTTTTCAATGCATATGGTTGTAAAAATGCAGTTGCATAATTCACAAATAGATTATGGGCTGTATTGTTGAATTCAAGTGCATGAAATAAAAAAAACTGCATCGACTCTAATCTGCCAGCCCCTTAAACCACGGCAAATCTGCGTCTACACATGCGTTATCAGTATGAAAATTTTTGATAACCTGAAAAGTTTTACTCTTCTAAAAACAAAATTCAGTCAATATTGTGAAGGTTGACTTGTTTATGTGTTTAAATTTTCATTAAAATATCCTGTGTCCTGACTTCCCACAACGGCTCCGTGGTTGCTATTTATTCTCATTCTAAAATACTAAATTTTATTTGAGAAAATATTTGCAAGAAACATTTTTTTAATGAACCTCTGGAGGATGGTAAATAGTTCAAATTTGAACTGTTTTGTATCTAGTGTTAAGTAACATACCAAACCCAGAGAGGTAGCCTAAAATGAATGTAGAGGTTGAGGTGGGTATTGATAGGGTAATGGGACGATAATTCACTACATTAGAAGAGTGACAACAAGAGCTAGAGCTAGACAGGAAATCCGCATATTCTGCATCACAATTCGCCCCAAATCCACAATTAGCGTTCGTTCCTTTTCCTTCCTTAGGCCATAACACATTTTAAATCATAAACGTAAGGTCTATCAATGCTTCCTGTTTACTTAAAAACTTTACATATTCATTTGAAAAAAAAAGAGTACGAATAATATCCTTACGTTAAATGAAATTTCACAAACTGACGAGAGGATTGCCCATTCCGTCGCAAATCCACAAACGCGGTGAAAACTTCGTAGTTTTCGAAAACTCCGCATATTTACTCACCCTAACTTAGCTACATTTTTGGACTAGAGGGTGCATCCATTTCCAGTAATACACTCTACCATTTAAACAAAGATGCAATTTTCTCCATCCGGATAGCATAGTACGGCTGCTCGTGTCAAACGAGAAAAGTACAACTCACGACCGTCATCACCCACTTGTTGACTAAATCGCGATTCAGAGATGGCTGAATTCTCCTAGTTCATACTGATCACAGGTGTGGACAAGTGATGCTTGCTCCCTATTAAAACTAATTTAAGAGAATACATGTATTTATATCGGCATCTGCTGTTCAGCAACCACGACAAGGGGACTTACATGTTGTTACATACTGTTCATACTGATCACAGGTATGGACAAGTGATGCTTGCCCCCTATTAAAAATAATTTAAGAGACTACATGTATTTATATCGGCTTCTGCTGTTCAGCAACCACGACAAGGGGACTTACATGTTGCTACATGATCCTTTTTTAATTGAAATCAATAGTTTGAGTCTATAAGCCATCCCTACATTACCGCCGCAAATGACAATGATACATTGAATAGTAGGTAAGAGCGTCTCATTATTTCTTAAAGCAATCGCTGTGAGTTAATATCTCGCACGTTATCAATTTTGTTTGTTATCGACCAAGCTTGACCTATGTGTTCCTATCAAAACCTTATGACATTGAGATGGCGTTGACCTACCATTTAAAAATAAAGGTCTTGTCACATCTGGGATCCATCTTGCGTTCTTTAGACACATCCAGTACTTAAGACTCCTAATACAAAATCACTTCTGATGTCCTTGATTTGTGCGCAAAGTGGTCTTAGAAATGCATTTATTCACGTGTTTCTGATGTTCAAAGATATAATCAGATTCAAGTTAAATATCAAGCAAAAGTATTTTCTAATTGTGGAGAATAATTGCAGAAATAAGAAGCCAACAATGAGAAAAAGTTAGTTACAGGACATTAAAAAGAAAGTAGTCGTGCTTGTGGAAGAGTTCAAAATTTGGGCACAAACAACTTTATAAATGACACAGGAAAAAAAGCGCTTAAGACGTGTAACAGGCATATTGTTCTCATTATTGTTGGCATGTTACATAGATTGATTCGTCTTGATAGTAAAACATATATTTATAGTGAGATTAAAAGACCTGTGCTGTTATTCTCGTGGAAAAATATAATAATTCTTCCTTACCAACCGTTTACTATCGGCACCTTACAAGCTATTCTTATTTTACTTCAGTTTTGATCCTTTTCATGTTCTTGTCTATATTATCTCATTTTGGTGTATCTATTTTATTGTATTTATTTATTTTGCATTTGAAAAAATCACTTTTGTAATGGGTTTTAAAAGATTGCAAATCCAATAAATAATATAATAAAATAGCTCTACAATTAAAAACGTTGGAATGGAAATACAAATTTAAAAGATAAAAAGAACAATTATTGGAGCAGCGGATCATTGCTTGGAAAGTAAAATAGATGATAGAATAGAATAGTAACTTTAAACAAAATGGTATGTGTCAGAATGTAGGCCAAAAAAGGTGCAAACAAAATGTAAAAAAAAAGATATAAAAAATACAAAGAATACTCCAAGCTGTATATGTGTGCATATGTACTAATTTGGTCTCAAAACCTTTTTGTACGTTCATCATTTGTTCATTCTTTCTTTCTTTTTTCATAGATTAACTGATTGATTCTTTGTTTCTTTATAAAATACTTTTTTAAAAATGATAATTGATCATCCTTTTATTTTCATAATCCGAAAGGCAACATTATAAAGCACAGAGAAGGTAAATGATTCAAAACCATAAAACCTTAACTGTTAACATTAGTTATTCCATTTGATTTCCTTTTAATCGAGCAATATAGTTTGTCCCTTGATACTTGATCAACAAGGTGGAATACTAATTATTTCAAGATCTTTAATTAACAATATAATAAAAGCAGCTGATTAATGTTACTGGAGCGATTCTCTGCAGAGGACCCATATTTTGGTAATATATAATTACCTGTAAAAATGAAAATAAAGATCTTATTGAACATAAATTATTATATCAGTTTTATGATCATGTGCAATAGAAAATACGGCCATAAACCTATTATTAACAATTATCTTGTTATTTCAGTTGGGTAAGCCAAATTGCTAATGGTGAGTTTTATAACGTTTGATTTCGGTACGGTTGGCTGACATCATTTCGAATACTCTATAATCTTTGCCAATCTGATATATCTAATAATGTGCACTACCGGTTTGAGTGGATTCTCATTTCTCGAAAAGTAATGTCCATGTTAGCATTTTGAGAGTAAAACTTACACACACACACACACACACGATCACAAATTCAAATTAATTTTAGAGAAAATATTTATGTAGCGAAGACCTCAGCCTAATCCATCTTATCTAACTATCTAGCATTATATCCGAATATCTATTGCAAAAATCCTCAATGTGCTAAGAGAGGAATTTTAAGATGGTTATCGCTCTATCTATCTATGTATCTCTCTATGTGAATGTCTATTGTGATAATTCTAAATGTGATAGGGGAGGAAATTTAAATTTCTATGTGTCTTGTTAAATAATGATTTTGACGTCAATCGGAACACAGAGATACAGTGGATCATTTTAAATATAAACAAATAGGAATGAGCTTCAAGTCTTGCAATGTGTTTGTCCGTCAGTCATTCAGCCATTCAGTCGGTGTGTCTGTTGTTCTTTAATTATGTGTGTATGTATGTACGGAAAGTAAATTGAGGAAAAAGGACAGTTTCCTGTCTTGTTAGTTTTTTAAGTCTTTTTTTTCGAAGAAACGTTTCAGTTAAATGAATAAAATAATAAATGCAAAATAAACATTGAATGGAGTAGTTACAAATCCGTGTAAAATAGTGGTCTTTATGCCAGATCTATGAATGAAACTGCTAGAGTAACAAACAAACAATGTTTCAATTACAATGTATTGTGTTACAATCCTACTTGGGAATGTTACCATATTTGTAATCTATCGACTCGGGGGTGAGGTGGGGTGTACTGTCTTTATATAATGGTATTTAGGGCAGTTCCGCTGATTTATGTATATTTCTCAAGATGGATGTACGTGTAATATACCTCAGTCCGGTCATTCATCACCTCTGATTTGCGATCAAATTAAACCCGTGAGGCTAGATTGGAAAAACGCATGTCTGTCTTGACATGATTTTTTTATTTTGTTTTAAATAAGACTGAAAACATTCCGTTTAGTCAAGTAAGAGCTACTGTCTCATGTGTTACATTACATATACTTGAATAAGTATAGGACTTTTAATTAGTATCTGATTCAGTACTTTTGATCTAAGAGACCATAGGCAGTATACTTCTAGCTACAGATCTATAACGTACCCACCACCCCACCCCACCCCCGGACTATCGATCTTGGAATACATCCAGGAAAAATAGTGATATGGTATTTATCTTAAAAATCTAATTCGTTTAAAGGTGTTTCTAATTCGTTTAAAGGGATTCCTCTTCGCCCATTTTCATGTGCGTTCGTGTTTGTGCTTTGCTTTGATATGGTATTAAATTACATCTTAATAATCAATACAAGAACATTAAAACATTGACCATGAATACAAAATTGAATTTCTCATCGCCTATATAGATCAGTTCATTTTATTCAAGAGAGTGATTCAGTACACCAGACTGGGATTCGAAGTAGTGACGTAGGGTCAAACTACTCTGTCTACCGGTCTTTGTCATGCGCGCTAACTGATCGATTTATAGTGTACATAAATAATACAAAGTTTACATAATATGTATTATATTTAAGAAGTGATGAGCACCTGATTATCAATATTTCAACTGCTTCCTGTACTCAGATTAGACGTACGTAGCCAGTGGGAGTGACTGTGAGCTCTGACATCACTCTTCTCTCCTTTTTAAGGATTTGGAACCAGTATGATGCTATGTGAACAGTTGGAATTCAGGGACAGCCTCACATGATGCTAAATAGGCAGTTTGGAGCAAGGTGTAGCAGCTCTCATTATAGACTCAGTATCGTAAGAAAATGTAGCCGAAAGGGCAGCCTACAAAAAAAGGTTGTATTATTATGAATCACACCACATTATGGAAACCTTCTACAACTTCTGACAACCTCACGCTCTCTACTTTTCTCTCTGCAGAGAAGGTGAAAAATAACTCCACGACAGATTACTTTGATAAAGAATTGAAAGAGGCTGGAAAATGGCTATGGAAAATATTTTCAGTCGTTTTTCTCGTTTTTGGACTGGCTGGGAATTTACTTACGGTTCTCGTCTTCAGGAAAATTGGTCTTTCCAAAAGGCCTACCCTCTTATTTCTTTTCGTTCTTGCAATTACAGACAGCGTGGTCTTGGTTACAGGATTATCAAGGTACTGGATTCTAAACACATTCGACCTGGATATAAGAACACTGTCTGACTTTGGTTGTAAAATTAATGTATTTATTATTTATCTCTCAATGCAGTATTCATCATGGATACTGGTATTCGTTTGCATCGAACGTGTTATTAAAACGTATCTTCCACTACAGTTCAAACTTATCGTAACTTATCGGCGTGTGTATGTGTCCCTTATTATTTTATTTGTTGTCCTGTTCGGTGTCGATCTCCATTTCTTTTGGACATATGGTATCAGTAACTTTTCTAATTGGGAGTGTGGCTCACTTACGCCGGAATATTACTATTTTATCGAATTTGTGTTCGCACATATAGATTTTACATTTTTAGCTGCTGCACCATTTCTCATTATGTTTATATGTAACGTTTTTCTGGTTCGAGCCTTGAGCCGTATTCAAAGGGACCGTGCAAGGATGATGCATAATATTATTTTCCGTCGTACGCAACGTGTTAGCGTCAAACTAACTAAAATGTTATTGGTAAGCACATTTTATTTTCTCATTGCCACTGTCCCTGTGTCTGTGTACTTCATCGTGGACCCATATAAAAGACAGCAATACGACGAAGATAACGACATGCATAGTATTGCTATACTTGATTTTGTGAAAGCACCCACCTACTTGATGCAATATTCCAACTACTCCGTCAATTTCTATCTGTACTCCATAGCAAATGACAAGTTCTGGACGAAGGTGAAGGTCGTATGTGGATGTCACAAAGGGTACGTTTTTTCATGTTTCTGTCATAGCACTTAGTGTACTCGTGTCCGTACGCCCGTCCTCTAAGTCAATCCGTCACAAATCTCCTTTCCGGCCAATAACTTTTTTAAGGGCTTCATTAATTAAAACCAAATTTAGTATGAGGCCTTATATTGATACGACCTAGGTCGAGTGTGATCCTTACAATTTTACACAATTAACTGAGTTCTAACCCCAGTTAGACTTTGGACTGTGCTCTTACATTTAGAACCATGTTCAATTAAACTGCACTATGTTAGCGTCCTGTGCTGTATGGACATATTTCTAGTTATGTTCCTTGTGTCAAAATTGTTATCCACCTCTATTGCTGTGGATTATCGTCATAATGACATTAATTATCATCGCGTTACAATGTTATTATTATTGCTATTATTATTATTATTATTAGTAGTAGTAGTATTGCTAGTAGTATTGATATTAGCATTTGTATTACTAGTGGTGGTGGTCGTTAAAGGTGCAGCTTTATAAGATCTGATTGTAGTCGGATATTCGTAGTTCGTATGTTGCAATTGTTGCAGCAGCATCAGCTGATGTGCTTGTCTTATAATACTACTACTACTACTACTAAAAATAATAATTATAATAATAATAATAATAATAATAATAATAATAATAATAAAATATATATAAAAAAAAAACAAAGACGAAAAATAATGTATATTTACGCAACAAAACCTTTAGGAAAAAATTACCCCCCCCCCCCCATAATGAGACAAACCATTGCTGCACATTATTTCTTGATTAAACCGGTCATTGTTCAAAGGCATGGGCGATTTTGTAACCATTGTTGCCGTTGTAGTCATCATGGTTATCGTTGCCGTCATTCTTGGTATTATTATTATTATTATTATTATTATTATTATATGAGAAAGAGGCTTTCAGAAAAAAGGATGATTTCTCCACGAGAAAAGTCAATTCTCACCTATCCCCAAACAAATCTTTCTCGTTAACATGATCATAGATCTTGCAAATAAGTTCTTCCAAATATATCTCAGATCAAATGCATAAGTTAAGCTTTTTAGTTATGGAAACTTCTTCCACAACATGAAATATTTTTAATAAGAAATTAAAAGTATTGACTAGACCTTAAAGAATAAAATAAGAGAGAGAGAGAGAGAGAAAGAGAAAGGGGTGGGGTGGAAATCATATAGTATTAGAAACTCTAAGCTCGTGATGTTTCTAGAATTATTAAGGAATAGGGCGTGGGTCCATTATTTTGGACAATAAATACCAATTAGAAAGATATTTGTTAGGTGCAAAGCAAACTGAATACAAAAGATTCTGCATGATTTTGAAGTAATAAAATCTGATTGGAACAAGGCCCCTTTTAAGGGTCCGTAAGGATCCATAGATGTTCCTTGAACTATTACAAAAATTTATGATTTAGTTAAACTTGATTTAAAAGGATCCATCATATAATTGTTCTGATTTAAATACAATCTCTATGTCACCATACACAGGTTGCTGCGACTAAAAGCTTTTATGCATCCCACCTATAGGTTTACCGAAGTCATACTCTGCTTACAATATGCTCTAAGGATGCAAATGACACTCATTGAAAAATAATCCGGGTAACAAATACCTTCGAGCAAATAATCGATATGTCGGGGTTCCATCACAGTGTCTGGGCAGTGTACAGGAGCAGTAAGATGTAAAATACAAAGTTCAGACATGTATGTAATATATAATATAATATTATATCCAATTCTCAGCTCTAGCATATACAACAATGAGTGAATATTGTGTGGTCTATTTTACTACAGATAAATGCTGATAGCATAAACAGTTGGTTAACTCATCTCCTTGACAAACATTGATTTTATTTCTGTTTTTTTATTGTTTTTGTTATAGAATTGATCCGAGCGATAAAACAGCAGTAGGGAAAGTGCTCTTCTTAAACAATACATGCATTAGGATAAAAGGATTTGTGAGTCTGATAAATAGGTTCAATGATAATTAACATTAAAGCCCATATTTAATTAACATACTAGCATTTGTCGTACAATACATATATTTTTCGTCTCATGTTAGGAGTTATGTTAAAGTGGGAAAATTCTACAGCTTTCGAATGGATCTACAGGAACAATGTTTCTGGATTCAACGCTACTGACGTTAAGTTAAATTATTTTTGTAGTGATAATTAAAAAAGCAATGGGAGGAAGTCGGGAAGAAAATGTGAACGTAAAATAAATATCAATTTAAGAAAAGATTTTGGGGGAAAATATTGCATCCAGGAGCCCAAGATGTACAAATCTAAGCTGACGTGGATCAATCAGTTCATTAATTCGGCAAAAAGAGGTACTTTTTATACCTGGAAGAGGTATTCCAAGATCTAACATTCTTTAAACTTGGGGTAATTCAAGTTTATAAACACCACACTAATTTGTGCGAACACTATCGACAACAGTTAGAGAAGTATATTTTGATATTCTTAAAAATATATCAAGAGAGAGGAGTATATTTCAAATATTCGAATGCATGAACATCTGATATAACGTATCGTACACATTAAGAAGCGCAAACTTCCGATATGCATCACACTCACTTCAATGCAAAAGTTACACAAAGTTTGTGACCCATATACACATATATTTTTATTGTAGGAGCCTTAAAATTCTTTCCCTCATTCAAATTTATTTTTACTTTGATAATAAATGTATAGACCGCCACATTTGTCAGCTGATATATTGTTTTAATTAGGCAGATTTAGAAGTGCAGATTTCTATATTCCAAGTTGACTTTGCTTATTTATCGTCGGTGACCTTGAAAACTGTCTTTTTCCAAAAACTCTACTCCCCGAAGAACATTTCAGAGACCTCTTTAACGGTTTTTATTTTAAATATGGGTATTTTAGGGTTGTTATTATTTGTTGAAGTAAAAGAATACTTCCTTGTTGGGCTGTCTTTCTCAAGTTTATAAAGATATGTGTACCGTAATAGACTAATAGTGTGCCCGGCAGGTACGATTTAATTAGAATGGAGTGCCTGACAATTGTGGATTATTTCCAGCACTTAGTTAACTGAAATCCAATATTTAGTTATCTACTTTCCAATACTTAGTTATCAATTATCCAGTACTTAATATATATTATCCAACACGCCGTGTGTAGTGACCAATACCCCACACGTACTATCTACAAGTCTGTGTGTAGTGACTAATACCCCACACTATACCATCAACACCCGTGTGTAGTGACCAATACCAGCACCCCACATTATACCATTAACACGTCGTGTGTAGTGACCAATACTCCACACCTACAATCAAACACGTATAATAACCAACACACACACACACACACAGATATATATATATATATATATATATATATATATATATATATATATATATATATATATATATATAAGCATTACCTATACCTCAGATCATGTTGGACGTGTCAGTAGATTTGCATATATTGTACTGTAGTAATAAATAGGGAACCAACTCATAATAACACTAAAATGGTCGAGATTAAAGTTAGCACTAAAATTCCAAAACTTATACGGACTTTAGCGGAGACTTAAAACAATTAGGAACATTAGATTAGCATGACCAAGACAAAAAATAGTACTAAAATGTCGTGTGTATTTTCTTGGGATGAAAGTGTCTCTCCATATATAGGGAGAGAGATGTAACCTAGTCAAAGAAAATTTGAATCATCTACGGTCTACTGAAACGATCACACATTTCCAATGAGAAACCAGAAATCAAGCGTCGAGGACGTTCTGTGTCGCCCAACACTCTCCAAGAAGTTTTGGCAGATGTTCACGTTAGAACTTTTGAAGATGACATGAGTGATCCAGATGCAACATCATCTACCTCTACCACAAGACCGAGAGAGTCAAGATCAGCCGAGAAAGAAAATTGTTCGGAAGCTTTTAAAAATTATGTTTACATTTGATCCACCCAAAAGTGACTTCCAGAAAAGTTAGAACGACTGTCTACACTTACACTGTGAAATTTAAATAGTTCAGGTAGAATCTGAAAGTGCTGTTTTAAACTTTCCATTTACAAGTAGGTATTCTGACCATTAATAAGCTTTTTATAGAATTCATATACCAATGGTTAAAAGATTTATGACGTAGAGGATACAATTGTTCGTTTTGTAAACAGTAGATTTGCAAATCTCACAAACGTGAAACTGTTGTGTTATTGGTACCAACTATCAAACGGTTTTCTTAATACTGCAAGTAATTTGCAAAAAAAAAAAAATTGTCTGCGTAACAGTAATAAAATGTTTATTACTGGTAAAAATCGATTAATTATAAACTAGACATATTGGTAAGTCGGCTAATGGTCAAAGCTTAGAGGGGTTGTAGGTCGAGAAAGAATATAAAACGAATGGGTATGCGAAAAGTCTATTCCTAGGAAATTGATATGTTAAATCCTAATTCCAGTCAGTAGGTACTATATGAGAATTCTGATTCACTAGTTAATTTAAAATATGGGAATTTACATTGACCCTTTACTATCAACACGCCGTTTGGAGTGACCAATAACCAGTTATTTACCAACCAGCACCCAGTTATCTACTATCCAACACTCACACTATATCATCAACACACCACCTGAGCGACCAATATTCCACAATTACTATCCAAAACGCTGTTAGAGCGACCAACATCCAGTTGTGTAATATACAACTCTCCCATATTTACTATCCAAAGAAAAAGGGTAGGAATATACACAAACTGTACTTACAAACACACAAAAATACTATCACTCAAGAGGCTAGGTTGCAAAAGAATGGGAATTATGTCGCATATTTGCGGGGTTTTTCATTTTCATTCTGTTTTTCATTTTCAACTGTCATCTTCAAATTTGTTTCTAATTGTATTGTTATTAATTTTTCTTTTTTAAATTTCCTTTTTCAATTTTAACTTTCAATTTGTTTTTCAATTTTCATTATTTAGTTTGAGTTTCAAATTTTTAGATTCAATTTTTCATTTCTAATCTTATCATTTTCAAATTTTTCAAATCAATTTTCATTTTAAAATTTTCAATGTTTAATTTTCTTTTTCAGTTTTTCATTTTCAGTTTTCATTATCACTTTTTTAAATTTAATTTCTTAAAATGTTCATTTTAAATTGTTCATGTCTAAGTTTAATTTTTCAATTTTAATTTTGTTTAGATTTCATTTTTAATTTTCTATTTTAATTATCATTTTCGAATATTTTGTTTTCAATTTTCCTTAATTTTTATTTTCAATTTTCATTTTTCAATTTGTTTTAACTTTTGTTTTCTATGTTTCTTCTTTTAATTTTTAATTTTTAATTTTAATTTTTAAATTTGCGGTTTTTAATTTTCAATTATTAATTTTTTTTCAATTTTCATTTTTCAAGTTTGATTTTTTCTTTTCAATTTTCAGTTTTTATTTTCATTTTCAATTCTGGGGTGGTGATGTTAATTTGGATAGAATTTTGTGTGCCAAACCAAAGACTGACAGAGAGAAAGTAACATTTTTTCTGTTGGAGGTTAAAAACGGCAAAAATGAAGTAACATAGTCTTCTAAACAGGATGGAGAGAAATAGAGTTATGCATCGTACATGGTGTGTTTGTACTTGTTAAGAAAATAATTTTCTGTCCATCTGTAAAAATGCGAAGGGTAGTAGTGCTACACACGCTAAGTTTTAGATTTTGTGGAAGACATGGACATACACCCCTTTTAAAGACCCCTCAGGGCGCCTAGACACCCCTGGCGAAGGCATTAATTCCTTATGTACGTCACAGCAAGGACAAGGCAGAAAGAGACGTCGAAAACTCTTCAGACTTCATAGATACAATTAAAAAACTAATAAGAAAATAAGAAAAACAGCAGTCAGAGAATTTGGAAAAAAGATGCACCAAGATTTGTGCGAATGTTCCAAGTCAGAACTCGATCTCTTTGCCATGCCACCAACGATGATGGCTATGCAAGAATTCCAATGGGTACAATTTTATCCTGTGATGTCTTTGACCATGTCAGCAACTATCGAATTTGAAATCAAAGGACAATGCCAGAGTGGACCTCGTCAACAACTTCATGCACTCTTTGTTCAGCAAAGTTGATTTGTACTTGAATAACAAACTATTCAGCAGCAGTATGGACACTTGCCCTTACCGAGCGTACCTGGAAAATCTCTTGATGTACGGAAATAATGACACGAACGCACATCTGGATGCTTTCGTGGTGTGGAAACCTGACACGTCGGACAAGTTCAACGACACAGCTATGATTGCGTATGATCTTCACGACCACAGTGTGGAATATTTAGATTCTTATGGATTACCTCCTCCGGAAGACGACATCATCAACTTTATGAGAAAACATGCTGCATCTACTTAATTCAAATAATATGCGATTACAAGGATTAGATTGGATAGTGTGTGGACAATATTGTATGTGTTTTCTTTATTAACGCAGTCTTGGATTTCCCTTAGAGCATTTAGTGACTTGTTTTGAACGTGCTTTCACTAGAAACGATGATCAATTAGAAAGATGGTTTTGTGAACATTGTGGCTATTTGTTTTCTTTAGTACAAATGATACTGTACTAAATGATTGGAAATCTAGTCTGACTCCACAACGTTGTCAACCTTGTAAATACGTTCATGGTTAACGTTTTGGTATTTGCAAAAAAAGAGGCCTTTATCCCCGATCTTCATTGGTTTATATAATGTTTGTGTGAGCGGGGTTGATTAAAAAAATTCAATTTAGGTCTGGCTCGTTTTTTTAGAAACATGAAATTTCTTTTGGACATGCTCTTTCATATTCTTTCTGTCGATCTTTGAAGTTTTTCTACGATGGATGTCTTCATCGCGTTCGTGCATCCGTTGTTGCATTGTTTTCGTTGGTTAGTAAGTGTGGGTGTTAGTCACTAAAAACGGTGTGAAATTTTTAATTGTGTGTGCATTTTGTTCACAGTTTGTAAAAAAAGTAATAATATTTTAAATATTTTTGTACAATTTATAAAACAATTAAAATTTTATTATTTCTCACTTTTCAGTCATTGGCAAAAAGTGTTTAATTTGTTTACTTCTTTACATTTGTAAATGTTTCACTTTTAATTTTTGCTTTTACAATTTGTAAAACTTCTTTTTACATGTTTTTACGTTTTGAGGGGACATTTCTCTTTATTTTCAGTTAATTCCGCATTAGTTTGACGTTTTAGTATTACTTGTCACATCAACCATAAATTTAATATTTTTACAGACATTGTTTTGTCTCCGCTAAAGTCCGTTACACTTTCAGAATGTTGGTACTACTTTTAGTCTAATCCAAATGTTGTTTATTTTTTCAAACTTTTTTTAGTCCCCGCTAAAGTCCAGTACAGTTTCAAACTTTTAATGCTACTTTTAGTCTCAGCCAAAACATTTACAATTTGATTCGGATTTTTTTTTTCAATCACCGTTAAAGTTAGGTACAGTTTGGGAACTTGAACACTACTTTTAGTCTAATTCAAAAGATGTATATTTTTTTCGCATTTTTTTTAGTCTCCGCTGAAGTGACATTTTCTGAACTTTTGTGCTACTTTTAGTCGCGGCCATGGTAATCTAATAATCTGGATTTTTTGGGGTGGGGTCAGCTAAAGTCTGTGTGAGTTTCAGAATTTTAGTGCTACTTTAAACCTCGGCCAGTTTAGTGTTACCATGAGTTGGTTCCCTTGGTTATAGCTATTTATAACATTAGTACAATATATGCGAATTTACTGATACTAGGTCACTACTGACGGCGTGTTGATGGTATAATGTGGGGTGTTGAATAGTAGATGATTGGGCGTTGGTCACTACACATGTTGGATAGTAGGTGGGGGTATTGGTCACTAAACACGACATGTTGATGGTATAATGTGGAGCGATGGGTAGTAGATGACTGAGTATTGATCACCCTGCATGGCGTGTTGATGGTATAGTGTGGGGTATTAGCCACTACACACGGCGTGCTGGACAGTAAGTGTGGGATATTGGCCACTACACACAACGTATTGGATAGTATACGTCAGGTATTAGATAGTAGACAACAGAGTTAACTAAGTATTGGATAGCAGATAGCTAAGTGCTGGATAGTGGATACATATTCCCATGTTAAATTCTCGTAGACACTCAGAAAATTTCGACCATATATTTTCCCACGTTCAATTCCCTTAAGTGGCTATAAACTTTCCACTCTTTAAATACTAAAACCCGAAAGGGCTATATCGTCATACTATGCTACTAAAACTGTTCTATAAATGTTTCTAAATTTTAAATTACATTTGTTTTTTTCTGGTGAAATTAAGACTCTGTTCAATTTAACGAAGCTGAAAATCGCAATTAAAGAAGGTCAAACTTAGACCTATGTAAGGATTTTCCCGTCAAAAACCATAGCTTGACAATGTCTAATATGATCTCATGACGCATCAAAGTATTGACTGAAGCGAATAGCAGGTACACCTCGAGGGAGCGTGTATTTTGATGCTTTCGCGCGAATTTATGTGCTCATAAAAGACTAGTTATTGCTGTCGCCGATAAGATGAAATTGTAAAGCAGCCTATGACCCACTATTTTAGAGAAATATATGAAGCAAGTAATTTTGTTGGGTAATGGGATTGCGGAGGTCATTTCAATATGTTACCGATTGAAAGTTTACGCTGTAACGTCTTCTCTCTCTCTCTCTCTCTCTCTCTCTCTCTCTCTCTCTCTCTCTCTCTCTCTCTCTCATATTGTTGTTAGATACATTTTATATGGCAAGGTACTTCAGGGACTCTTTAGCGCTTGTAGTTCTGCTTCCTGGACACTGCTGTAAATTTATCACTTATTTTAAAACCCATATAAAGTAAAATGTATTTATAATGACCTAATTTCTTTGCCAAACTGGTTATGCCAAGTTTTCAGATTATTTACTGTGCAGATATTTATTGATACTGTCACTGTATGATATCAGATCTGAGAGACTTTTAACAGTAAATAAATCCCATGTTCAAGAGAATAATCTATGACGAACGTTGTGAAGACTTACTCGTCTTTCTTCGTTCTTTTCCACGATGAAGGATACGCAAAATGCTTATGTTTTCAAACTGCTAGGATATAGTTTTTTGCATACCTTGGTTTTACATGTACATGGTATCTAAAGAGTTCGCGACGCAAGCGTTGTCTTCGACCTCGCTCAGGGGTCACTCGATATAATTTTAAACACTACTGTGACACTATCATTTTAAGAAGTCTGTAATTATTTTCCATCCGTTAATGAGGTATATTTTTATTTTATCCCACAGAATAAGACGCCCGAATATCTCCGTATACACGATGAATTCACATACACCAACACCCGGAGTAGCTGAGTTGGTAACTAATGTGGGGACAGACTTAAATTCGACTGGATTCGAGACTTATGCTTCTTCATCAGGGATTGATGACGTTCTGGAGTAGAAGCTCTCTGATTGTTGGCGCATTGCATAACAAGAGACATGTTTATGATCGTGACGGATGTTAGCTCTGGCATGCAACTAAAATACGGCACGCTGGATTTTAAAAGATCAGAAGGTGTATGGGCGGTCGATTGATGCTAGCACGTATTCACGTGCGCTTATATGGTTTGTGCATATATTATCCGGGACATACCCTTGCAAAAGAGAGTGTGCAGGCATACAGAGCGTGCATAATGCAGGACAATTTCAAGAACATTTTGTTATCGCTACTAACGTAAAGCCATGTTGTATACATAAACTTCCTCGCTCCCAGGATAGTAAGGAGAAGGATACATATAGTTTTGTTTATCCTTTCTGTTGACTTAAGATTTTATGCAATCATTTCCAGTAAAAAAGTTTCGTGAAAATTCGAATAGTGCCTTCTAAGAATAACTATTAAGATACGTACTGGCATTAGCTTCCTGTGTAGTTGTCAAACAATAAACGCACACACTCACGAAGTCCAAAGGGTATATAACGACTACTCAAGAGACCAGCTTCAAGCGATGTTTCTTGCAGAGTTAATGTTATTATAAGGATTATATCGGTTGGTTAATTGGATATTTGCGTGAAAGTTCGACCAAGAAAATAAGTATTAGTTACTCCGAGGACCTTATTGGAATACAAAATCAAAATTGTGTAATTCGTTTTTCTATTTTACAAATTAACTGGCAGCAAATTTGTCAGTAAGACATGAGACAGATTTGGATTTTTCATTCAGCATTTTTTTTTTTTTTTTTTGGCCATTTTGTCAGATATAGATTTCGTACACTGACTGACTTTACTCAAGGTCATTTCTTTCGTTTTCTTTCACATTTTTTTTATCGTCCGATGAATGGAAATATGACCTAGAAGCTGTGTTAAATTTTGCACAATTATATAATTAAGGTACGATTTGGCGTACTGAGGTTAGATTTCTTGTAACGTTGCATTATTTTCTGTTGAAAGTTTCAAACGGCAGATCCAATATCACTTCGTTTCGTGACACATGAAACTTGAGATAGAATATTTTGCCAAAACCAAAGATAAACATGGCGTGGATCTACGATTTTCTTGAAAGGTTGTGAGTTTGTGTATTTTTGAAAACGTCAAAACTATATGCATCGCACAGGCAGTGTTTGTTCTTGTTAAGAAAAGATTGTTTTAACCCGCTAGCTCTCTCTCTCACGATGGGCAGCGACGGTAACTATCACAACCACCACAGTAACTTGGACTTGGAAAGGTTTAAGGCAGTTACAACTGATGTTGTCATAACGGCCCTTTTACAGAGCCTGCCTAGATCTAGTGGAAAAGAGATGCCAAATGAAAGTAAGACCAAATCCCTACAGAAGTCTTCTTGGAAATGTATTTTTTAATGACTGTCTGTAAATCTCTGACCAGAAGTGCCATCTGTTGTGACGCTTCTATTTTTACAGATTGAAACAGCATGGTTGTATTTTCTTAGGTAGAGGTGTATATAAGGAGAGAGGTAAATTAGTCATATTATACTTGAATCGACAATCATCATGAAATGATCACACCTTTCCTAGAAGAAACCAGAAGCTAAGTGACGACGGCATTCTGTGTCGCCTCATGCGGCGAGAGAAGTGTTGGTAGAAGTTCACTTTAACGATTTTGAGAGGATATAATCGACCCATATCCGACACAATCTAGCTCTTCCTCCACAATACCGAGAGAGTTAAGATCAGTCAAGAAAGAAAGTCATTCTGTAGCACCTTGACTATTATTTTCACAATCAAAACACTCACAAAGTGACTTCCAGAAATTTTAGAACTACTGCTTACACGTTCACAGTTAAATTTAAGACTTCAAGTCTCAGGTTCCGGTAGATGTCTTCATAATGGACTTATTTCATTCAGTGTTAGAGGAATTGAAACGACAGTAACACGCTAATGATCAAGATCGTTTAAGACTGTCGTCCTCTCAAGACAGTATGAAACCCCATGTGTGGCTCGAGTTTACTGCACCTGCAAAATTAACTTCTTTCAAACTCTTGGACAAACTTCAACACCTTCGATGGACAAACTACTCTTTACATGACGCACGTTTCACCTGCAAGAGGCAGCGGACAACGTTTTACTGATGAATCAACTTCACAGTACCAAACGAAGTATCGTCCATATTAACTACTAACACGATCAGATGTGTTTAGGCCGTCGCGATCGTAATGGCCGAATTTATGTAGAAATAAACCAAACAGCAGAATGGAAATAATTATGGCAGAACATTAGACGATCGGAGAGAAACAGCAAATGAGAGAAGCAAACATTCGTTTGGAAGAAGTAGGCAATTCTAAAGAGACCATGTGTGGAGTTCCAAAAATGCAAAATCTTCAAACGTGCCAGTTTATCATTATACGAAAAAAATATCACATGTATTATCACCAAAATAATTTCGATGCTATTACTACTATCACATGATTTCTTGGATACGAATTTATTTATTATTATTATTATTTATATTACTTATATTAATTATATATTAGATGTTTTCTTTATGATATACGTGTGCTGCAACGTGTAATCATGAGCAAGTACCGCGAGGGCCAAGAACGCACCTTAATAGGGACGTGGGTGAGTGTCGAATTGTTCATGTTCTCGATCGAGGATACCAACTGATAAAAATGTACGAAATTGGGCACTTTCCTGCCACAGAACAATACAAAAAGGACAACGAATTTTTTGTCCTGGGATTTTATTCAGGCTATGCTAACGAAATTATGATATTGAAAAAAGAAGCTAGCAACTAGCCTTCTTGCTGTGATACTCCAGAAGACAAAGATGAATTCAAAGAGCGGTACCGATCCCTAGAGGGTATCGCCTTGGAACACGTAGAAAAGAACGATGTAAGACGATCGTTTGCTAACGTCATGCTGAACTGTTTGTGGGAACAAGTGGCTCAACGTCCGATATTCACAAACACGGAATACCTGGTGAGATCCAAGTCGATACTTTCAACTCATCGACGGCACAAGACACCTCATTGATTATGCGGAAATAATACATGAGGATTTGATCTTTGGGAATTACGAAGTCCAAGTATTTGCCTCACCCAAGAATTATGACAATGTCATCATTGCCGCTTACGTGACAGCCAATGCCCGTTTAAAATTAGACTCCATCTTGGAACCGTTAGGCGACCATGTCATTTACTTTGAGACCGATAGTTGCATGTACATCGATCGCCCTGAAGACTATCACCCACACATCAAAAACAAACATTTAGAAGCTTAGACCGACGAACATCCTGAAGAGACTATTTTGATTTTCTGCCAGTGGTGGCCCTAACAATTAAGGTTTCCAGTACAGAGACAAGCAAGGACAACTTCATACCAAATGTAAAGTGAAAGGACTGACACTGAACTATCGTTCCAGTCAAGTGGTAAACTTTAGATGTCTTTAACGAAGTCTTAAAGTCAAATCAAGATCACGACTTTCTTGTCAAAATAGTGGATACTCACAAAATGGTACGTTTTTCAGATCACCAAATTGTAAGTCAATCCTTGGAAAATGTGTATCAGATCGTCTACGATAAACGGGTATGACTTCCCAATCACAACACGTTACCGTACGGGTATCGTTCTCCAGTATCAAAAAGGAGACTTGGAAGACAAAAAGATTATTGTATGTACAGACGTTCATCGAGAAAGATGAATTTCACACAGAAAAAATATGATCTTCCCTACCAAAAGTTAAACTCAGACGAATGTGATGCCGCGCCACGCAACCAGAGCGATACTTCGTCCTGCGACATAAGCGATGCAGTACGACCTCGCCACTCTATTATCGAAAGAGATTCCGTTCGTGTACCCATCCATGGATCTCATCCGTGCACTCAAAAACCAGCCTGGATACCACAAGAGTATTGAGAATCACAAAAAAGAAAAATGCACGTTTCCTATGACATTGTCTGGCTATTGTAATTTTGCAAGTCGATTCCAGACGTTCAAAGGAAAATGGATTAAATATCTAGAAGGACCCAGTCCCAGATCTTCAGCCAAAGCAGGATTTGTATACTCGGGTGAAGGAGATAAAGTACAGTGCATCCGTTGTGATGTAAAACTTCACGAAATGGAATATAAAGATACAGCTTACCTTTAACATTCCAGATGGTCTCTATGCTGTCATTACCTTCTCTTGATCGATCTAGACTATTATTGACATGGATAGTTTAGAAGAGGAAAGGATTTGTAGTTTTAAGCTGTGCGAACGCATTTACAGAGCCTTTTTACAGATTCAAGTGAAACGAAAAGAACAATTGCATCCGAAATGGCACAGACTTTTTAATCGTAGGTATCAGAATGTTTGAAGAAGACTGATTACATCGTGACTGACGAAAGAAAGAAAGACAAAACATGAACTTTGTTTTACTAAAATGTCAATTTGTTGCACCATGAAAGAAAAATATGAACTGTATTTTTTAATGAGAATTTGTTGCACCATTAAACAAAGAAAACCTAAACTTTATTTTAATGTAAACATGTTGCCCGTAAAAAAAGAAAACAAGAACTGCGTTTTGTTTATAATGTCAATATTTTTGTACCATGAAATGTTAATATTCTGTATCATGAAAAAGAAAACGTGAAATGTGAGTTTTTTTTAATGTACATTTGTCGTACAGTGAAAGAAAAACATGAGCTCTGTCTTTTGAAACTTAAATAGTTGTGTTGTACCATGAAATAAAAACAAGAACTGTGTTTTTTATTTGTACATAGTTTTGTCCTATGAAAATATTAAATGTGTATAAAATGCACAAAATGTCTGGTGTCGTTTATGGAATCTCAGAATTCCAAATACAACTCTGGAGTTATGGCTTCATCCTCCCTTCTCAAAGTGAATAACGAAAGGTCATATCGTCAAAGTTGGGAGGCATTGTATCTTTGTCATCCTTCATCCCTTTAAGATGTTGATTGCTACACCCAATGGTTCAGACAAAAGATAATTTGTCAAACGTGTGATGGAAAGCAAATCACCTTTGTTCGATCGTCATCCACAAACGTGTCGTGTGATATTACAAAGGGTGGCAATCCTCTTACAAGTTACTGAAAACGTCAAGGAGAATCCATTTCATTTATAGAAAGAATCCCTCTCGAAGACGATAGGATCGTCTCTGATTCTAGTCAAACACATCTTGTCATCTTTGATAACTTGTTAGAAGAAGACGAAGAAGAAATCAAACTTTGGTTTGCACGAAAAGGACATCATCATAATGCTAGTATTATTTACATTACTCAACCTATATTTCAACACAGTAAAGTGCATTGCACCATCAGTCTCAATGCTCGCTGTGTGGTATTGTTTAAACGTCCAAGAGATAAATCTCAGTTTGAAATGTTGGCAAAACAGTTAGGAACACCTTGCTTAAATTATGCTTATGACGATGCCACTAAATTGCCACATGCATATTTACTCATCGATTTAAAACCTACCACGGCTAATATTTAGATTTCGTACTGATTTGTTTCACGATTGGTGTCAAGAAGGAGGTCCAGCCATTTACAGGTCACCTTCCTAGTTTGTCTATAAGAGAGCCTATACACTTCTTTTCTTTGTGACAATATTCAACATGACTTCATTTCAAGCTCATCCTCCTGCCAAATTGAGAAGTGCGTTTGCATTTTCTAGAAGCTAGTTACACAAAAGTGTTACGAGAGTTTACTTTGACAGCACGGTAATTACTACACTTCATTCACATTCCACATAAAACAAAACGTTGTTTTAAAAAACATAATGTAGCTTTGTCAAAACTCGTTTGTCCAACAATCGATTCTCAAACCAAACAAACAAATCATTTTGAAACCAGGTGGAAGTGAATCTTAAGGCGGTGTCATTATTCGTTCACTTTTAAAATGGGACCCTAATGCGAAGCTTAAAAGCAAAACCTAAAAGACAAAAAAAAAAACAAGAGAGGGATAGTAAATTCACGCAATAAAAAGAAGAAGAAGAAGAAGACCCAAAAGGAAGCAAATCCTCCAAGAACGAGAGGTACTGATGCTAGAACTCAAAAATTCGCTCTGTAACCGTCGCTCCTTCCTATTCTTCTACTTCGTTAATGATGATGCCAGCTAAATCTAATTTAAGACAAGTGTTTCCTCATTTGATGAAAGAAGGGAAATCCATCTCTAAAGAAACGTCTACTCCATCGACGTCTTCTGCTTCTCCTGCTCTAGCTGCTGCTGCTGCAGCCACAAATTGGAATCCCCTAAGACAAAGTACCAGACAGAAAAAAGAACTTGTTCAATGCAGAGGATTTCTACCCATGCTGAAAGAACCGTTGTCACAAGTGCCTGCTCTTTTGTTAGGGTCAAGTGATGGACCTCTTTTAGGAACAGTGATGAGATTAACATAAAAAAGGACACACTTTTCTTGAAGGACGTCACATTTGTACCCTTAAATCTTATGGAAGAACGAAAATTACCTTTAGTTCCTTACAAACCAGGGTTTGAACTCCATCGTTTGTACGAGGAACGGATACCACATTTACCTCCTAATCCTACTCCAACCGATATATCTCATTTACAACAAGAGTTGCAATCGTTGAGGAATCGAACAGATTTATCAGAAACAAAAAAAATCGCAACGCTGCGGACAGTTATTTCAAGACTTTTAATTGTTTCTTCAAAAAGCTTTAGACGAAACAGCTAAACCTGCATTGAGGCATTTCACAAATTTGATAAAAGAAGAAAAGCAAAAGAAGACGATTACAGACACAGCCACAGGGATTTAAGAAAAAAGTGAAGTGTTTCAAACTCTGTCTGCTCCTTTGCCCTAAAAGTGTGACAACCTTTCTGTCATCTTCCCCTTCTCCGAGACGAGAAGAAATGAAATGCTGGGTGATAAAATTGATGTCCAGACCCTCTGCTGCAGAAGAAAATAAAGTCAAGATAGAAGTGAAAAAAGAAGTCAAGAAAAAAATACCAAAGAACCGATGATTACTTCTACTCCTATTTCTTGTCGGACACGTCAAGCATTGCAATCAAAAATACTAAACTAACAACCTCAGAGGAGTTTAGAACAGTGAGCAGCAGCAATAACAGGGATAACTTTTTGGCCAGTATTTACTATAAAATTCTGCTTATGTCGCTGGATACAGAGGAATTCAAAACTTGTATCGTGCAGACAAAATCAAATTCAAAAGTTTACGTCTGCGAGATGTTTTGGGTTTTTTGTTTTTATGGGTTTAACGCCATTATTCAGCACATGATAGGCTATACATGGCGGCCAGTATATCTGATGGAGGTAGATCCCGGGAAGAACCACCGACCCACGGGAAGCTACTGGCAAGCTTTCTCACATAACCACATTGGCCGAGCCCAAGACTCGAACCCACGCGGACAGAGGTGAGATGGCAGTGATCGCGTAAAGACGAGCGCCTTAGACCACTCGGCCACCCGGGGCCCCTCTGCAAGATGTAAGACAATGGTTGCAAAACCAATCTACGTACAAGTTACACAAACCCATCCGACAAACATTTTTAAGAAGACAAACTAGAGTAACTGTAATCGGTTTATCAATGGCAAGCTGATTTAGCTAATTTCTCCGATTGGCAGTAGTACAGTCGAGGATACTAATATTTGTTTAGTGTCATTGATGTGTTTTTTAAAATCAGCTTAGGTAGTTACGTTGACCATTAAAGCGAGTTTAGAGTTAATGCGAGCTTTAAAACATGTCTTAATACAATGTCGTATACAACCCTCTGCGAAGGCAAACAGACATAATCACCGAATTTCGTAACCAATCTTTTTAAATAGAATTAAAAAAGGCAGATTCATTTTATCATTACTGAAAATTCTGAAATGAATGCCAGTGTCGTGAAATCTTTCCAAAGAACTTTGAAAGAACGTATGTGGAAATATTTTACACATCAACATACTCTCCAATACATCGACGTGTTACCAAGTCTTGACAAAGCTTACAATCAGTTGTATCATCGTAAAATCGGATGTGCGCTATAAGAGAATGCACTTTTGAGAAAGGCTATTTACCCAAATGGTCGACATAATTGTTTCTTGTCATAGGACAAGTACGTGGACGGGAATCCCCAGTTTATAAATTGGAAGATATGAACGGAGAAGTGTTAAAAGGAACTTTTTAATTGGCTGAGTTACAAGCAAGAAGACAACGTGTACAATGTCGAAAACATTTTCGATCGAAGATAAAGAGAAAACATCGACTTCAAGAAGTGAAAGTTCGTTGGAAAGGATATGCACCCAGTTTCGATTCTTGGATTGCAGCTTCAAAAGTCGTCGACTTTAAAAAGAGGCAGAAGTCACCAACATGCCATTAAACACTACTGCATCTCTTTCGCAGAGTTCAGCTCTACAAGAACTACAAAAATAATAACAACAATCACTATTGGTGTGGTGTGGAGGACGTGTTCCTAAAAGTCAAAGACATCTTTCTCTGCACATTCGATGCTACTATGGTCACTCTAGGATTGCTTGCTTTAGAAGACGTAGCTGTGACGCAAGTTAAATAATTTATCCAAAACAAATACGCATAGACTAATACAGTCCCAAACAAGAGTTAATGGAAATAACACATGTTTTGATTCACATGGGTCGCCGATACACACCTATTAATTCGCTTCACACTCCTGTCAAAGTCATTGATTCATCATCTACGCTAAAGTAAGGACAAGGCAAAAGGAGACGCCGAAAGCTCTTCAAATCTCACAAACACGCCCAGAAAAAAGGATCAGAAAAAAGAATAACAATCAGAGAATAGGACGTTTTGGATTACTAAAAACAAAATGATGCAATGAATTTCTTGCGAACGTTACAAGTGAGAACTGTATATGTTTGCCATGCCACCAACGATAACGATGCAAGAATCGCAATGAGTAGAATTTTATCCCATGTCTAGTCAAGGCTTACTGCACAACATTGTCAACCCTGTAAATACGTTAATTATTAACATTTGTCAGTCGTACACCAACAGGAAGGGACTTTCCCTAATGCTCCCTTTTCATTTCTTTGAGGAATTTTTAGTTAGCAAGGTTATTATAAAATATTGATTTACGAAAAATGGTCTGAAATGATTTTTTGTTTTGTTTTTGTCTTTTGCGGAAAAATTATTTTGACTAACTTGTTGATTCTCTCTTTCTCTCTCTCTATCTCTCTCTCTCTCTCTCTCTCTCTCTCTCTCTCTCTCTCTCTCTCTCTCTCTCTCTCTCTCTCTCTCTCTCTCTCTCTCTCAATAATAAAATATTACAAATTCTAAACTACCCTTGGCTCCATACTTGATTTATAATGGATACATTTGCGTTTTGGTCGTTAAAGTAACCTAATGTGTTGTTAAGTATGTGTTTGTTCTTGTTTATATTCCTCTGTGTGTATGTATGTATTCCAACACTTTGTTAAATTCCCGCTAGAGGCCGTAGAGCCCCACCATGTGAAATTCCCGTTCAACCCCATAGTGTAATTCCCATGTTAAATTCCCTTTGTACCCAGTGTGACATTCGCATGATAAATTTTCGTTATAGGCCACAGTGACATTTCTGAGACTAGAATGCCATATTTGAAACCAAATATTATAGCCGCAATGTTAAATTCTCATTAGAGGTCAAACAGACCCATACTATTATAATGTTAAATTCTCCGCCAGACATACCCATAATGTTAAATATACTTGCATTTTCAATATAGGATTTCCCATCTTGTTCCCAGAGTGTCATCGTTTAGAATTTCCATTAGTTAATGTTAATTCCCATTGATACCCTAAGTAACACAGTTTACTACTGAGGTACTTTTGTCTACAAATATCCAAACATCAAGAAATCTTGCAATTTGTAAGAGCAACTCAAAAGCCAAAACAAGTTTACTCAATGTAAGTTTATGTGCTCTGGTTTGAACATAAGGGTAACATGTATCAAATTTCCAACCATACGTCATCTCATATGCAAGCCAGCAATACAGATCATCACTGAAACTAGAGCTACTACTCTTATATCTTCATAGAAAACCATATCTAAAAAAACAAAACAAATCCAGCTCCACATATCTTATAGTTTCATTAAAGGAGCATAGGAATAGGGGTTTGTTGGGAGGAAACAGGGAGGAGGGGTTAAATAACGTCCTTGCATGTATCCAACTTAACACATCCAAACAAGCAAAATAATTGCGTCAATAGGCTTCTTAAATTAAAGGTTAATGAATTAAATTGGAAAATAATACATTTTCCAATATGTAGCAATGATTGAGTAATTTCTCTTTTCTGAGAGATATGGGTGACCCTAAAAAGAGCCGTTGTTTTGAAAAAGAATCCCACAAAGTGTCTTACATCATCAACTGAAACTGTCTTAAACCTTTGCTTTATCCGAGTCTACTGCAGCTGGCGTCGTCGTTGTTCTTGTTGTACTTACTGCAGCTGATGATGATGATGATAATAATAATGATGATGATGATGGGTTGGATTTTTTGGGAGGGAAGCACGTTTATTTCTCCTGGACTTTGCCAAGGGTGCTTCGAATAACGCTCTCGTTTCTTTAAGGTCATCTAGAATTTGATTCATGTAAGAATGTATATTATTAATAATCACATACACCCATTATCTACCTTTATCTGTTTTGTTTTTAAGAGTGTGTGTTGGATGATATAAAAATATGTATTTGTTTGCAAGGACGAATGTTAGTGATCCTATCCATTAAATACCTTATATCCCCTTTCACATGCTTCGTATGTAAGTTTACGGGTGCTGGATAGTAGACAACGTGGATTGTAGCTATGAGTGATAGTACTACTTAACTATATAATCTATATCATCTTTCATATGACTTTGCATGAGTGCGGTGTTGGATAGTAAATAACCTGTCTTCAATCGTAATTATGTGTGATATCAGCTACATACCATTTTACCCATTTCAAATGAGTTTGTATACATGTATGTGGGTAATGGATAGTAGGGGTGTGTGTTTGTTTGTCCATTGGTAGGTGTGAACAGCCCTCACCTATCCCCAGTTTCCTCCATTGTTTTGTTTGTAAGTATGTTTTGATTGTTAGAATGTGTGATTATCATCCCGTCCTAACGTAGTCCCTTGGCTATCAATTTTGTTTGTAAGAATTAGAACTGGACAGTAAAAAAGTGTGCCTGTTTGTAAGGATCACTCACCATCACATACCCTAAAACCCTTTTGCGTGAGTTTTTATGTGTGTGTCTGGGTGATGGATAGTAAATAACCTGGTTTTAATTGTAATGGTGTGTAACAACTACATACCGCATGTTTCCTTTGAAATACATTTATATGCATGTCTGTGGGGGTTGGATACTAAGAGTGTGTGTTTGTGTGTCCATAAGTAGATCTAAGAGATCCTCACCATTCTTTCCGTTGCTTTGCTTGGATATTTGTTCATAACGTAGGTGTGTGTAACCCTGAACTATCCACTTTCCCTTCTCTGATGTGTTTTTAAGTGTGTGTTTGATTGTAAGAGTGTTTGCACTTGACTAAGCTTGTCGATTTGACAACCAAAACACTATTCTGTGGTGAGAAGTGTGATCCTTTTAGCCAAGTGGCGAGCAAAACAAGCGACTTGTTCTGGTTATCGTAACATTATGACTGTGTCTTTCTCTTCTTCTTCTCTATTTGCAGTTGGGGTCTGTACCTGCTGTAGTTTCTGTTCTGGATGGAAAATATCATACTTTGCCTATGTCCATAACTTCATATTCCATGTTTTTTTTTTAATAGTGGTGATTTCCAAGGTATTAACAAATTCTGCACAAAATCACGTTGTTCGCGGTGTTCCAAGGGACTCTGTAAACTGTAGTTCCACACGGAGATGGCTTGATTTTATACGGTGGAACTTTTCCTCATCTCTCCTTTGTCTGGAACGAAACAAATCACCACAATCCTCAAACAGAGTCAAGTAAAATATCAAGCAATTCTTTGGGGGAAAGGTTCAAAAGATCTGGTACACAACTTCTGGCCGTCTCAGGTCACTTCTATCTAGGACGCGTTGAGGTGTTGGAACTCGAAAGGGTTTTAATCACTAGTTCCTCTGAGGGCAGCATTGCTGATGACGCCAATGAAAGAACATTTAGGCAGTTGACCTTGGAAGACATGATTTTCGATTTTGGATCGGAGTCCAGAATCAATGGTGAAGATTTGGCTTCCACTAATTGAGAGGATACTTGGCTGTTCAGAGCTTGAACGATGTAATTTCCCACTTTAGGTAAGACTTCCACACGTTGCCTGTTATTTGTAAAAGCAATCTCAGTGTGTTAATATCTCGCACGTTATAAGGTGTTGCTTTTTTTTTTTTTTTGTTATCAGCTAATTCTAATATATGTGTTTTTATCACCACTTTCTTTGTGACAACGTGGCCTTGACCTACTTTTTAAAATAAAGGTCTTCTCACATCTGCCATCTATCTGATATCCCTTAGATACATCCAGTACGCAAGACTTTTAATGCAGAATCACTTTTGATGTTCTTTGCTAGTGTACAATGTGGTATTAGAGATGCATGCATTCAAGTTTTGCTGATGTTTAAAGATATAATCAGATTAAAGTTAGACATCGACCAAAAATATTTTCTAATTTGGGTGAATAATTGCAGCAACAAGAATCCAATAATGACAATAGTTAGCTGCAGGACATTCACAAAAAAGTAGCCATGCTTGTAGCAGAGTTCAAAATTTGGGCATAAACAGCCCCATAAAGGACACAAGGGAAACAAAATATAGATTTAGACGTGTAAACAGGCATATTGTTCTCATTATTTTTGGCATGCTATGTCGACTGTTTTGTGTTGATAGTAAAACATATTTATAGTATTTTTATCTAACTTTAATCTGATTATATCTTTAAACATCAGCAACACTTGAATACATGCATCTCTAATACCACATTGTACACTAACAAAGAACATCAAGAGTGATTCTGCATCAGAAGACTTGTGCTGTTATTTTCGTGGAATAATAGAATGATTCTTCCTTACTAACCGTTTACTATCTTGCACCTTACAAGTTAGTCTGATTTTACTTCTGTAATGCTCATTTTCATGTTCTATTCTACATTATCTCATTTTGTTTTATTTTATTTTATTTTATTTTTTATATTTATTTTGCATTTGAAAAAATCTCTTTTGAAACGGGTTTTAAAAGATTGCGAATCAAATAAATAATACAGTAAAGAAACTCTACATTTGGAAAGCATTTGAATGAAAAAACAGACTTGAAAAGAGAGAAAAGAAAGCTATTGGAGCAGCAGAATATTGCTTGCAACCTAAGTAAGAGATATTTTTCAAACCGAAAGTAAAATACATAATAGAAAAGAAGAGTAACGTTACAAAAAAAAGTGGTATGCGTCAGAAGGGAACTAAAAAAGGTAACACACAATTTTGTTTAAAAACTAAAGATATATAAAAAAAATGAATACTCCAAGCTGTATAAATGTGCATATGCATTAATTTGGTCTCGAAACTTTTATGTTCGTTTATTTGTTCATTCATTCATTCGATCTTTTATTTGTTTATTCTTTATCTTTCTTTCTTTTTCATAATTTATTTGGTTGATTCTTTGTTTCTTTATTTTTTTCAAAAAAGTATAATTTATTATCCTTTTACTTTCATAATCCGAAAGGCAACATTACAAAAGCACAGAAAAAGTAAATGATTAAAAAACAGACAATTATGATGGTTAAAATCAATTATTCCATTTCATTTCCTTTTTATCGAGCAAAATAGTGTGTCCCTTGATACTTGATAAACGAGTTTTAATTCTAATTGTCTCAAGATCTTTAATTAACGGTATAATTAAAGCAGCAGATGACTATTATTAATGCGGCACTCTGCAGAGAACCTATATTTCGTGAATGTATAGTTACTTCTAAAATGAAAAGTAAAGATCACATTAAACATGAATAAGCAATATCAGTTTTATGATCATGTGCAACAAAAAATACAGCCATAAACCTATTATTAACAACTATCTTGTCATTTCAGTTGGGTAAGCCAAATTCCCAATGGTTAGTTTTATAGCGTTTTATTTCAGAACGGTTGGCTGACTTCCTCTCGGATTCGGTCTAATCTTCCCTAAACTGATATATCCATTAATGTGCACTATCGGTTTGAGTTGATTCTCATTTGTCCAAAAAGTATGTCCATGTGAGTACTTTGAGAGTGAAACCTACGTACACACACACGCGCGCGCGCGCGCGTGCAACACACGTTGACATTAAATTTAGTACCCGCACACTCTTCTCATGCTTATATTGAAGATAAAATATGTATGTAGTGAAGACCTCTGTCCATTCATTTTATCTAACTATCTAGCATTATATATGTATGTAGACTGCGGAAATACTCAATGTTCTAAGAGAGGCAATTCAAGATGGTTATCTTGCTATCTGTCTATGTGAATGTCTCTTGTGATAATACCAAATATGCTGAGAGAGGTAATTCAAGATAGGTGCATATTTACCTATTTACTTACCTATCTATCTATCTATCTATCTATCTATCTATCTATCTATCTATCTATCTATCTATCTGAATGTGTATCCCGATATTACTCAATGAGCTGAAGGCAATTCAAGATAGTCTATCTGCCTATATATTTATATATCCGTGTGTTCTTCTGTCTGTCTGACTATCTGTTGCAAACATAATTCGTTTGCTGAGGGAGACAATTCAAGCTAGTTATCTATCTATCTTATTCATTTTCAAATATAAGTTTTCCTTTATGGTAGTGAACTCTATATAAGTTGTTTGCTCTACAGTTAGAACAAACAAGTTGCATTACTTGATTACGGAAACGTTGGTATGCACGTTTGTAAATGAACACCTATACCAGGTGTGATGATAGACACATCCTGTTTAGTGTAGAATTCACATTGGTTGGAGATCTGTCGAACTAAAAATCAGTTTCTTATGCGTCTTGTTCGATATTGATTTTGAATATAAAAATAGGAATGAGTTTCACGTCTTGCTTGTCCGTCCGTCTGTCTGTCCGTCCGTCTGTCTGTCCGTCAGTCAGTCGTTGTGTCTGTTTCTCTATGTATCTATCCATGTATGAAAATCAATACGGAAATAAATTAAAGTGAAGAAAAAGAACTGTTTCCTGTCTTGTTAAGTTATTTAAATTTTCTTTTACAGCGAACTTTTTTAAGTTAAATTAATAGAATAATACATGTAAAATTATCATTGAGTGGAGTAGTTACATATCCTTGTAAAATAGTGGCCTTTACGCCAGATCTATGAATGAAACTGCTGGAGGAATAAAGAAACAATGTTTCAATAACAATGTATTGTGGTAAATTCCTACATGAGGAATGTTAACATTTTTGTTATTTATCGATTCGGGGATGAGGTGGGGTGTAATTGTTTATGTATGATGGTATTTTGTAACGTTCTCCCGATTTTTGTGTATTTCTCAAAATGGATGTACATAAATACGTGTAACTATTGTCAATTCAGTCATTATTTCAAATGAATAGGTGAATTAGGATTTATCACCTGTAATTTGTGATTAAATTAAACCCGTAAGGCAAGATTGGAAAATTGCACGTCTACCTTGACATAAGTTTTTGTTTTGTTTAAATAAGATTGAAAACATGAAATCATGTCAGGTAAGAGTTGCTTTCTACAGGTATTACATTACCTATACTTGAATAAGTATAAGAATTTTAATTAGTTCAGGATTGACTAGCTCTGAGCTTAGAGACCCTTTGCAGTACACTTCACCACCCCATCCCACCACCAGCCTATTGATCTCCGAACACATCCAGAAAAAATAGTGATATGGTACTTTTTAGCTTGTATTTTTAATGCTAATTCGATAAAAGGGATGTATCTTCATCAATTTTGGTGTGTGTTCGTGCTTCCGCTTACTTTTGTATGATTTTTAATTGCATTTTAATCAGTACAAGATTCATTGAAACATTGTCCACAAATAAAAAAAAATGACCTTCTCATCGCATACAGATCAGTTTATTTTATTCACGGGAGTGATTGAGTACTCATGACTTTTCCTCCTATAATCCGTCGGCTTCGACGATAACATCTGACTGGGCTTCCATGAAGTGAGGTAGGGATACACAACCCTGTCTGCTGTTGTTTGTCATGCTCTAATTGATCGATTTATAGTGTATATAAACAACACAAGGTTTACATAAGATGCAGTATATGAAAGAAGTAATCAGCGCCTGATTATGAATATTTCAACTGCTTCCTAAAATTAGATTAGCTGTAACAAGTGGGAGTGACAGTGAGCTCTGCTATCATTCTTTGCCTCTCATTTGAATGACTTAGAACCAATAGGATGCTGAGTAAACGGTTGAAATTCACGGACAGTCGCATATGATGCTGAAAAGGCAGTTTGGTTCAAGGTTTAGCAGCTCTCTTTATAGACTCAGTACCGGAAGAAGACGTCGCCGAAAAGGCCGCAGACATAAAGGCTGTATTACGATGAATCACACGACATTATGGAAAACTTCTACAACTTTTGACAACTCCACGTTCTCTACATTTCTCTCGACGGAGCAGGTGAAAAATAACTCCACGACAGATTCCTCAGATGAGAAATTGGAAGAGGCTGGAAAATGGCTATGGAAGATCTTTTCAGTCATTTTTCTCGCTTTCGGACTGACTGGGAATTTACTTACGGTTCTCGTTTTCAGGAAAATTGGAGTTTCCAAAAGGCCTACCCTCTTATTTCTTTTCGTTCTCGCCATTGCAGACAGTGTGGTTTTGGTTACAGGATTATCAAGGTACTGGATTCTAAATACCTTCGGACTGGATATAAGAACGCTCTCTGACTTTGGTTGCAAAATTAATTTATTTGTTATTTATCTCTCAATGCAATATTCATCGTGGATACTGGTATTTGTTTGCATCGAACGTGTTATTAAAACATATCTTCCACTACAGTTCATACGTATCGTAACTTATCGGCGTGTGTATGTGTCCGTTATGATTTTATTCTTTGTCCTGTTCGGTGTCGATCTCCATTACTTTTGGACCAATGGTGTCAATAAGTTTAACAATGGGGAGTGTGGCTCACTTACGCCGGAATATTACTATTTTGACGAATTTGTGTTTGTGTATATAGATTTTACATTTTTATCAGCATTACCATTTCTCATAATGTTTATATGTAACGTTTTTCTGGTTCGAGCCTTGAGCCGTATTCAAAGGGACCGTGCAAGTATGATGCATACTATTTTTTTCCGTCGTACGCAACGTGTTAGCGCCAAACTAACTAAAATGCTATTGGTATGCACATTTTATTTTCTTATTGCCACTGTCCCTGTGTCTGTGTATTTCATCGTGGACTCATACCGAAGACATCAATACGACGAAGATAACGATAACCATAGTCTAGTAATACTTGATTTTGTGGGGACAATAACCTACTTGATCCAATATTCCAACTACTCCGTCAATTTCTATCTGTACTCCATAGCGAATGACAAGTTCTGGAAGAAGCTAAAGATTGTATGCGGATGTGGCAAAGGGTAAGTGTTTGTATGTCACTGTCATATTTATATCAGGCTTTGGTGCATGTGTTGCATGAACAGAAGTTGATGTAGTTCTCTAGTAATAATAATAATAATAATAAGAAGAAGAAGAAATGATAGCCCCAAAACAGTAAAAACAGAGACGAAATATAAATGTGCATTAACGCAATACAACGGTAAGGAAATATTACACATAAGAAACATAATAATGGAACAATCATTGCGGCAGATTATGGCTTGATAAAAACTAGTGTTGCTAAATGTTATGGGCGACTTTGTTAACTACGTTGTCCTTGTTGTGATTATAGTTATCTCTATATTACTCGTAGTAGTAGTTGTAGTATTAGTAGTATTTTTTATTATATAAAAAACAATTTCTCAACGAAAAAGTCAATTCTCACCTATCTCCAAACAAATCTCTCTCGTTAACATGATCATAGATTTTGCAAATCAAATCTACCAAATGTATTTCAGATCAAATGCATAAGTGAAGCTTTTTCACAGCTTTAAATATTTTTATTTGCGCAAACTCATTCCACAGCTTGAAATATTTTTAATCACACAAACTCATATTTAAAGAGAAGTTGAAAGTATTGACTAGACCTTCAAGTCTACTATACGAGATAGAGACGGGGGGGGGGGGTAGTAACTTTATCTTTAATATGACGATCACAATAAATCCAGCAATAGTACCCAAAAAAAGCCTGCGAATTCGTGATTTTTTCTTAGGTTTATTAAGGAATGGGACGTGGGTGCATCATTTTGAAGAAAAATTATCAATCAGAAACAAATTTGTCGGGTGTAAACTGAAAACAAAAGGATGCAAATGACACTCATATAAAAATAATCCGAATCACTAATAATTTAGGGGAAATTATCGATATGTAGGTGTAACATTCAAAATTCAGTCATATGGGTAATATATAACAGAGTTCGATCGATTTTATTACAGATAAATATAGATAGCATATCCGGCTGCTTAAATTGATCCCTTGGACAAACATTGATTTTTTATGTTTGGGGGGGGGGGATTGTTTTTCGAATTAATTCGAGATATAAAACAGCAGGAGATAAAGTGCACTTCTTGAACAATACATGCAGTAGAATAAAATGACTTGTGAATCTGATAAATAGGCTCATGGATAATTAACATTAAATACACACATTTTTCGCCTGATGTTAGGATTTATGTTAAAAATGGGAAAATGATTATAGCTTTCGAATGGATGTACAGAACAAATATTTTTGGAGCCCATGTTACTGACGTCAGTAAATTATTTTTCTGGCGCATAATTTATAAAAAATGGGAGGTGGTCGAGAAGAAAATGTGAAAGGAAAATAAATATCGATTTAAGAAAGAATTTTAATTAAAAAAAAGAATCCAGGAGCCCAAAATGTACCAATTTAATCAATAGTGGATACATCTGTACGTTCATTGGGCAACAGAGAGAGAGAGAGAGAGATTTCATACATTCGAATGCATAAGCATTAACATCTGATAGAACATTTTAAAAGTGTAAACTTCCAATATGCATCTCAATCACTTTATTCAAAAGAGACAAAATATTTGTGACACATACATACATACATATATACGTACGTACATGCATACATATTTTGTTCCTTAAAAGGAGTTGAAAATATATCTTTTTTATTGTAGTAGTTTTAAATTCATATTCATAATTCAAACAAAGTGTTTACTTTTATTACAAATTTATAGGCCTCTACATTTGTCAACTCATATTTTATTTGTATTAGCCAGATTGAGAACTGTTGGTATCTATATTCCAAATCACCTTTGTCTATTTTTCATCGATGACTTTCAATGTCTTTTTTCAAATTTCTACTCTACCGAGGCACACTTCATTAGAGGACGCGTGAGTTCTCTTTTGTTACATAGGGATTTTTTGCTGTTCTTTTACATACGGGTATTTTAGGGTTGTTTTTATTTCTTGGAGTAAAAGAGTACTTCCTTGTTGGGCTGTATTTCTCAAGTTCATAAAGAAAGGTGTATTATAATAGAGGAACAGCATACCCGCCACGTACAATGCAAGTAGATGGTGTGCCCGACAAATTTGGACTGTCTTTGTACGTTAAGCTAGCGAAAAAAAACCTATGTTATAATAACAAAATCGTTTACACGTCTCTCATGCTATCCAAATAATAGCGTACACGACATGAATCTTTTTTTTTATCAATGACATCATGTCCTCTTTTCGCTTCCTGTTCATACATAGTGGGGTGGGCAGGGGGATCGGCATAGTTTTAAAGCAAAATGCATACTTTAAAAAGAAAACTAACAATAATCTGCTTCAAATTGATATTATTTGCTTCATGGGCATACTTTTTTAATCAGACATGGATTTTATAGTGTCTGCTCAAATGCATCGCACACTTTATAGGGTCAGCTCAAAACAGATTTGTGGAATTTTTCACTATAAATGTCAGCAGCTAAAATTAGGGGCAACAATTAATGGAACACAGATCTCTAAATTGTCATAAATTTTACATTGCATTTGTTTTGTTTTTTCTGTTTGATTCAGAATGTCTAAAAATGGTGAAATTAAGACTGTTCAAGTCAAAAAGGCTTAAAGTCGCGATTAGAGAAGGTCACACTTTGACCTTAGACTACTTAGTGATTTCCCCGTCTACAAACAGAGCTTGACTACGCCTAATATGGTCACATAACGCCTGAAAGTGTAGTCTGACATCGCGAAAGAGTGTATGTTGATGCTTTCATATGAATTTCTGTGGTAACAGATGACTATTACTAATGTCACTGATGGGATACAATTGTTTTAATGCACATTAATGTATTCTCGCAGGAATAAAGTAGCTTTGATCAGCTGTTATAGAGCAATAGATAAAGCAAGTCATTTTTTGTGTAATGGAAACGTGGGGGTCATCTCAATGTGTTACCGAGTGAAAACTCTCTCTCTCTCTCTCTCTCTCTCTCTCTCTCTCTCTCTCTCTCTCTCTCTCTCTCTCTCTCTCTCTCTTTCTCTCTCTCACACACATACACACACACACACAAAAACATACACACACGTACACACGTTGCTGTTAGATATATTTTCTGCGGAAAAGTACACTAGACATTCGTTATCGCTTGTAGATCAGTTTCCTAGAGACTGTTGCATGCATGATCATGCAATTTCACGCTTATGACATCTTTTAACACCCATAAAAATAAAAATGTGGGTTATAATGACCTACTATTCTTCGTTTTCAGATTATGTATTGTACAGAGGAAGCACGCGATACATGTCATTGAACATAATTTCGTGTTGGTTTATTCTTAGTACAGACCTTCGAATTTGTAAAAGAAGAGAACAATCTTTCATTTGGATTGATTTCATAAACGGGAAACACAGTAAAAACTGTTTAATGCAATAGTTCATTCGAATCCTCTTTCCTACAGTAGCTATTTTATTCTTGCATACATGCACTTATCCCTATTTGCTGGTCTTCCATTATGTTATTTATCTTTTATCCTTATGTACTTTTGCTTCATGTCAAGGACGTCACCGATCCTTCCTGCTACAGAGGATGTCCAATTTTTTAGTGCAGATTGTATGAAATCACGAAAAATCAACTTTATCGGAATAACGCATTCCTTTTTCCAAAACCGGTAGCAGGTTGGGTAAATCTCACGCCATTTTACATCCGGATTGCTGACTTAGCTGAGATATCCATAACCCTGTTGACTTAAGCATATGTGAAGGAATTCACTAGCATAAACAAAATCTTGCCTGTAAGATTATGGGACTCAAGTACTTCAAATTCTATTTCATTAAAAACTATACAAATTTAAATTAAAACCAAATATTGATCTTTTTAAAAACTTCCTTGAAAATTCACCGTAACACTTTCACTCCTTAATATCAATACGGACTTAGTTTGGAAATGACTTATGCTACAAAACAAAATATATCAATAGAAAAGGAAATGCAAAACTATGTAATGAAAACGAATAGATATACAAATTTACAGTGTTTATAGGGTCATTCGTACGTTTAATAATAGTTTTAATAATCTGACGACACCAAACTCTCTCTCTCTCTCTCTCTCTCTCTCTCACACACACACACACACACACATATATATATATATAGTTTAATTTGACTGTATATGCCTCTTTTATACATGCTGGATATGTAAGTTTATAATGGTGAGGAACTTGTAAGTTGTGCAACTTGTTTCCAATCCTTTTGTATTGTATATTACAATGTTTGGCTATAAAATATGTTTCAACCAAACTAAAAATAACGGGATAACATAAAATTAAATACAATTACTTTAGCCATAAGCATCCATTAATACTACATGTGTATTTGACTGAAAGAAAAACTTATTTTTACTTCCAATAGAAACGTCACTAGACTGTAGTGGAGTAGCAATCTCCCAAACAACCATCGGAACTGCTGAGGGGGGGGGGGGGAGACCATTATCAGTGGGGGCACAAAATTTCAATCAAACAACGTTTTATTGAGAGGGACACCTGATTTAAGTTTTGTGGGGGGGGGGGAGGGGGTTGCAGAATTTCTTGCTCTGGCAGTGCACTAGAGTTAAAAGCATGGTACACATGCGCTCTTATTGATAGCAGTCTGTTTAGTATTTGAAAAGAAACCAACAACTTAAAGATATATCAGTGTCCTAAAAACGCGGGATTTTAAGTGGTCATTGATTGCTTGCAGAAGACACGGCAGAGGATTCTTGTGTGGGTTAAAGTGGCTAACAATCTTTTTCTTAACTTTGAAAAGAGGTATTTAGATAGTTGATGTAAATTAACTACATGAGGTAAAAGTGCATTTCAATGAGACCTATTGGATACAAAATTATTTTAGTCATACAATAGTTGCCATTATGCAAAAAAACTTGTTTTTCTCTCGTTTTATATCCATTTATACGGGACAAATTCGCTAGCTGTTTTCAAAGAGTAAATCGTCGCCAATGATAGGAGTCCAAATATGCGGATGACCACAGAATCTGAAGAAAAAAAAATGGATCGAAAATATCCCAAAAGGAGATATGCTGATTTTTACCAAGAAATCTGTGCAGGAAAGTGACAATATCCAACCCTTAAGCAAATATATTTATCCACTCTCTTTTTCTTAAATAGTTAAATATGTCTGTATATCTCTCTTTCTCATAAATAGTTAAATCTGTATATCTCTCTTTCTCATAAATAGTTAAATCTGACTGTATATCTCTCTTTCTCATAAATAGTTGAATATGTATATCTCTCTTTCTCATAAATAGTTGAATCTGTCTGTATATCTCTCTTTCTCATAAATAGTTAAATATGTCTGTATATCTCTCTTTCTCATTAATAGTTTAATCTGTCTGTATATTTCTCTTTCTCATAAATAGGTAAATCTGTATATCTCTCTCTCTCATAAATAGTTAAATATGTCTGTATATCTCTCTTTCTCATAAATAGTTGAATCTGTCTGTATATATCTCTCATAAATAGTTGAATCTGTCTGTATATCTCTCTCATAAATAGTTGAACCTTTCTCTATATCTCTCTCATAAATAGTTTACTCTCTCTGTATATCTCTCTTTCTCATAAATAGTTGAATCTGTCTGTATATCTCTCTCATAAATAGTTTAATATGTCTGTATATCTCTCTCATACATAGTTAAATCTGTCTGTATATCTCTCTTTCTAATAAATAGTTGAACCTGTCTGTATATCTCTCTCATAAATAGTTAAATCTGTCTGTATATCTCTCTTTCTCATAAATAGTTAAATCTGTCTGTATATCTCCCTTTCTCATAAATAGCTGAATCTGTCTTTATATCTCTCTTTCTTATAAATAGTTGAATCTGTCTGTATATCTCTCTCATAAATAGTTGAATCTGTCTGTATATCTCTCTCATAAATAGTTAAATCTCTCTGTATATCTCTCTTTCTCATAAATAGTTGAATCTGTCTGTATATCTCTCTCATAAATAGTTGAATCTGTTTGTATATCTCTTTCATAAATAGTTAAATCTCTCTGTACATCTCTCTTTCTAATAAATAGTTGAACCTGTCTGTATATCTCTCTTTCTCATAAATAGTTAAATCTGTCTGTATATCTCTCTTTTCATAAATAGTAAAATTTGTCTGTATATACCTCTTTCGTGCATGCTGGATATGTAAGTTTATAATAGAGAATAACTTGTAAGTTGAGTAATTTATTTCCAATCCTTTGGACTGTATATTACATTTGTGGCAATAAAATGTTTAAAACCAAACTAAAACTAACTGGATAGCATAAGTACGGTCACTTTAGCCATGAACATCGGGTAATACTACATGCCTATTTGCCTGGGATTCTCGTAACTTCAATTACAAATGCCACTAGAGATAAAAGTACGGTTCTCATGCACTTGTTTTGATAGCAGTCTGTTTGGAATATAAAAACAACATAAACACAATCAGTGTCCTAAAAAGGTAGTCCTAAATAAAGTGGCCATTGATTGCTTGCACAAGACACGGAAGATAATTTATGTGTGCATAAAGTAACTAACAACACTTTTTAACATTTAAAACAAGTAATTAGATAGTTTGATGTAAGTTAAATAGAACATATACTGGTGTAAAGCGAAGTTTATCTTATAATAAAATAAAGTACATTTAAATTAGGCATAATGCGTGAAAAATCATTATATTCCTACATTAGTTGCCATTATACGATATCCAAGTGTTTTTCGCTCGTTTGAAATCTATAAACATCTATATGCGACGAATACGTCAGCTGTCGTCAAAGAGTAAATCTTCGCCAATGTTAGGAGTCCAAATCTGCACATGACCGCATAATCAGAAAAATGTACCAAACATATCCCGCAAGGAGATATGCTTGTTTTTAGCAAGAAATCTGTACAGGAAAGTGGCAATATACAACCCTTTAACAAAAGTATTTATCGACACCCCGACGATTATTTATTCATTACAGCCGTCTTCACACTCACCAGTCAACATTTCAAGTTTGATAGATTTATATTTATCGCTGACGCGTAGAGAATACGACTTGCAGGATTAAATTATCCCTTCTTGGAAAAAGGAGGGAATATGATATAGCTATCAAATTATCTCCACGTTCAAATATTTTATCGTTCCTATGCTACCTGTTTGTAAGTGTAAATTACAAAAAAGATAAATTTAGCAAAATGTAAAGTATTTACATATACATCGTCAAAAATATGCAGTGAGTAAAAAGACACAAATTGTAAATTCTATAAAAGATGCTCTACACGTAATCCCCTTGTCAGTGTCCTTTAGAAGATTGTAGTTTTGTAAATTTAAAAATGTAGCACCAATCCCGATAAATGAATGATTAAATTATTTAATATTCCACCGGTATTTGTCAGAGTTTGATACCACATCAAATAACACACATATAAATTGAAAATTGTCTATAAACTTATTATTCTACAAACAGGTTGCGCCGTTTTTAGGTAGACCTGTTATCAAAATTGTTCGGATATCTTTTCACTAAAATTCACATGGCACATGCTGTAAAGATGCGGTCATGAAAGAACAAAAATACACACAGATGAACCATCATTTCATGTAACTAATATTTCACCGTGTGTATTTCACAACAGACATCTAACAGGAAGACAAATATAATTGTATTGATTGATAACAACGCGAAGAAATACAAATCACTTCTAATCATTTTGTCAACTTCTTTTGTGGACGACAATGAAATGTTTGCATTATGAATATTAAAGATTTCATCATTTGTTGTACTGGGTGATTCAAGTATTTCCATACCGTATCACTCAGAAGCTTACCCCTTTTTCTCCACCCTATCACTCAGAAGCTAACGGCGTTTTACAAAAGCTCTTCGTAAGTTGTAAAACATGAAAACGATGTAAAACTTTCACTTTGTGACATAGCGAGTATTAGTCGAAACTGCTGGAATATATATGGGGCCACAACACTTGATGGAATATTGAAGTTTTACGAAAAGAAGAAGAAGAAATAAGAAAAAGAAGAAGAATATAAGGAGAAACGATGATTATAATGATGAGCATAATGATGATGATGAACAACACAACTAGTTCTAATGATATTACATCTACTTACTCACACTTCTCTTCCAACCTACCTCCTTCCCTTCTTTTCCTCCGCCTTTTCTGATGAAAATACATATTACATTCATATTCATCATCATAATCATCCTCATGTGCTTCTTTTGCTTATGTCTCATTTCAAATGAGCCGCGGTGGTTAGCGTGCCTGACTCACGTCCGATTGGGTGCTGGTTCGAATCCTACCATCTGCCCAGTTCGGCTACAGAGGTGTATCCTTTGGTAAGGCACTCCGTTTGAATCGGCAAAAAATAGCCTACTTGTGTTGCTGTGCCGTAAATTACCCTCTTCTTTCCCTCCATCTCCTACTTCTCCGTCTCCTCTTCATCATCATTCAACAACTTTTTTTCTAGGCTATGTGCGCATAATTAACCCAACCCTTGGTTCTGATGATACAAGTAGCAAGATTATGGCTGTTTTGATCCAGATAGTTTTAATTTGGATATAGATATACCAGTGTGAAAAAGAGTACCATTCTTGGTGTCCAAATTTAGGGCCCTTTACAATATGTCTTATGCAGGCGAGTGCACTCCAGTTTATCTCCTTAAACCTCGTTCAGCGCACTCACATGCAGTGATCGGTAATGCACGTGACGGATTATTGCAACAAGGACCAAAAACACTAACGTCACTCTCAAGGACATATACATTTGTATGGCAAAGCAATGAGAGAGAGAGAGAGAGATTTGGGGTTTTATTGCAGTGTACTTTTCGTCCTAAATTTAAAGTTAGTGCATATGTTTGTACTGCCCGTTTGAAAGAAAACATGTTGGTTCTTAACAATTTATGAATTTATATACTTATCCTAGACCGTCAGACAGACTTCTAGTGCATACACGTCAAACTTGTAAAGTAAAATCTACTGGGCAACTGTTATCTCATCTTGATCCATTTTACAATAATTCCTTCTGACACTAATATCTTCCTTGTAAACAAAAAAAAGTTATACTTACTGCCTGTTTTCCATTCACCTCAAATATTCTATCAGGAAACATATCGCTCTTGAGAAGAGAATAAAGCCTTTTTAACCCGAACTTTAAATTTTATTCTTTCGGAGACTTTCGTTAAACACAGAATAAATTCTCAACATTGTAATTACTGACATATTTCAAAATTGTGTAGGTCACGTGATATATAATGGTCAAAATATCTTACCGAACACATATTAGATGATCAGAGAAAAGGTATTTCATTCCAAAAGACCTTAGATTCGTTGGTCTGATTAAGTTTTAATTTTATAGATATAATAAACATTTCACTGGAACATATTCTATAGTTTTTAATATATACGTTTCAAGATATGTCATAAAACATGGGATTGTGGGATTGTATAGAATAGACTGAATATCAATTTGTATCAATTTCTCTGTCTCTGTCTCTCTATATGTATGTATGTATGTATGTATGTATGTATGTATGTATATATATATATATATATATATATATATATATATATATATATATATATATGTCTGTGTGTGTGTGTTTGAGTAGACACGACTAGTGTGCATTTATCCATTATTTTCAATACAAGTATAGATCATTGAAAATCAAAGAGGGGTAAAGTGCAAGAAATGTAAATTAACATACAACGTGTACATTTTATAATATTATGAGATTATACTCTCTACGTAATGAAGCATGCGCAAAGTACCGGATAATACTGTCAAATAATATAACCACTTTCGATGCCATTGTTATTTAAACTGCTAGCGATATAGTTTTTCCTTACCTTGTTTTACATATAAACGTTATTTAAAGAGCGTCAGTACCTCTAAAGCTTCGGTTGCTAATACAACATAGTGAAGCCTAGTAGCGAACGAGGTTTGCTGGACATGTATGTGTTCTGAATGACGTCGCGTGACGCAATGCAGATTTGACTTGTTGTCTCAGGTGCGCATTCTTTGCCCGTGCAAAGTAATGCTTATAAGTTCACAGAAATATTTATTGATACTGTCGCTGCGTTCAAAATAAGAACAAATCGGAGATACTTTTAAAGGTGAATAGGTCCCATGTCCAAGAAAACATTTATGACAAACTTTGCGAACACTTGCTCGTCTGTCTTCGTTCTCTTCCTTAATGAAGCATGCGCAAAATAATGCTGTTTTCAAACTGCTAGGGTATAATTTTTCCATACCTTGTTTATGCCTATACACGTTATCTAAGGAGCGCAAGCTTCACTCGCTATAATTTTAAACAATAATCAAACACTATCGTTTTTAGAGGTCTGTAATTATTTTCCACTCGTTATTGATGTATATTTTATTTTATTCCACAGAATACAACGTCCGAGGATCTCCGTATATACGATGAGTTCCCAGACAACAACACCCAATTCTTCATCCAGGGCGATGACAACAGAGACGGAGTCGTCAACTAATGTGGAGGAGGACTTTAATTCGACTGGATTCGAGTCTCAGACTTCTTCATCGGGGATTGATGGCGTTCTGGAGTAGAAGCTCACTGAATGTTGCCACATTGCATAACAAGATAAATGTTTATGATAGAGACGGATGTTATCTCTTTCATGCAACATATATACGGGACCGCTGGATTTAAAAATATCAGAAGGTATTTGGAGCGGTCATGTGTGCTAGCACGTATTCATGTACACTTAGATTGTTTCTGCATATATTATCCGGGACAGAATTTTGCAAAAGATAGTGTGCAGACATACAGAGCGTGCATAATCGAGGACAATGTCAGAAACATTTGGTGATAGCTACTAATGTAAAGCCATGTTGTATACGTAAAATGCCTCCCTTCCAGGATAGCAAAGAGAAGGGGGCATATAGTTTTTGTTTATCATTTATGTTGACGTGAGATTCTATGTTTGTAAAAGAGTCGTACTCATTTCCAGTAAAATATTTTCGTGAACGTTCGAATAGTGCTTTGTACTGGCATTAACTTCCATCTGTAGTTGTAGAAGAACACATCTTTGTGCAAATAGCACAAGTTTCACGTTAGAACAGGATGCCATGTTTTGTGACCAAGTCGTCGAGTTAGATCATCAATGTTACATTCAAAGATATGACAACGAAGTCGAGTAAGTATTGAACGACGACCAGAACAAGAAAAAGAAAGAGGGTTATCGTTTGGATTTGCATTTAGTTTTACTTTCAATGTCTTAGAAGACTGGAATTCACATTCCTAACCATTGTGTGGCTTATCATACTTTTTGCGAGAAGTGTATTAAAGAACCTTTATTTCATAACTGTCGGAATTGTAGCGTGATTACAGGAGGACGTATTTCATGGCTCTCGTACATTTTCTGATCTTGCTGAGTGGATTTTAGACTCCCCTCAAACCCGCCCCTCCCCTCCCCCCCCCCCCCTCAAACGACACATGGAGCGAACAGGAGGCACATCGTTACGGGAACAGTTACGACAGACACTTTCTTATGAAATATTATTCAGAACAAGAAACATAATTTCCAACAGTTGAAATAATTAACATGCAAGTGGGAAACGTATACTGTAAAGATTCCATGCGTCATTTAACCATGCCTTTGGCGAGAATGCCTAAAACATTTAGAGTGACAGGAAATGGCTAAGGGCTATTTTCCACACGCTTTTAATACCGAAGACAATCAACATCTTGTGCTCCCGCATTTGCCAGAACGTCAGGACTACGATAGAGATGGTATGAAACCCACTTTTCAGACACTTTTGATTTTCAAGATAAAAATGTTGAAATAATGTCTATCCAATGTGGACATTTTACTACGTTGTTATGGACAGTTCCGACAGTTATTTATAAAGCGTGTGAATTAGTGTACCTAAAGAAGTTTATGCCCGAGAACAAAATAGTCATCATACCACCTCAGTCACAATCACGCCGATATGTCACATTTACAACAAGAATTACAATCTTTCATGAATTTAACATTTATCAGTAACGGAAAAATTGCAAAGCTGCGGATAATTACTGTAACATCTTCAACTGTTTCATCCGACAGCTTTAGACGAGACTACCCTGAGAGAAAAAAAAAATGTAGCAGCAGCTCCCAAGAAGACGACACACCCAGCCACGGGTATGACAGAGAAAGGAGAAGACTTTAAAGAGGAGTTTCAAACTCACGTGCTAAAATACCCAAGTTGACACCTACTTCAAGAATTGATTGGATTAAAAAGTTAATGACCATACCCTCGCCAGCAGAAGAGAAAAAGAAAGCTGTGAAGAACGAAGGCAGACAAAAACCGATTACCCTTGTTCAGGCATTTCCTATTGCTCGTCGGACACATCATGCATTGAAATCCCCCCCCCCCAAAAAAAAAAAAAAATAAATAAAAAAAATACCACAAGAAGAAAAGAGCAAATGCAGTTGATTAACTTATTAAGCAGCACCAACAACAACATGGGGAGACTTTTAGCCAGCATTTACTAGAATTCTGCTCATGCCGCTGGCTACTGAGGAATTAAAAAATTTTATCATCCAGCCAAACCCAGATTTAAACATTTAGGTCTGCAATATGTACGACTCGTTACACAAACCCATTCCACGAACATTTTCCAGACGTCAAATTAAGGTAGTTGGAATCGATCAGCAATCGCAAGCAGATTTAGCCGATGTCTCTCATTTAGATCGTACAATCGAGGTTACAAATATTTGCTTTGTGTCATCGATGTGTTTTCAAAATCAGCTGGGTTACATCGAATGACCACAAGCAGAAGACGACACGTACGATATCGAAAGCACTCTCGATCGAAGAACACATAAGGTTGGAAAGCATCGACTCCAAGAAGACAAAGTCCATTGGAAAGGATATCCACCCAGTTTCGATTCTAGGATTGCAGTTTTGCAAGTCATCGACTATAACAAGAAGTTGAAGTCACGACCATTCCGTTAAACACCACTGCATCCCCTTTTTAGAATTCATCTCTCCAAGCGCAGCAACACAACAACCAATGTAGGTGTGATGTAGAGAACGTGTATCAACACGTTAAAACGTCTTTTTCTGCCAAGTCTATGTGGTGCATTGTGTTATTAGAACATCCATTGGAAATTTGAATTTGCAACAAAGAGTTAAACAATTGTAGACTATTTTACTCAGCAGTTGTATTGGTTATCTTCTTCCTAATCCTTCGTTGAAATATACAGACAGTAACAACAGAGGTAACTACTTCAACGGGAGTCACAACTCTTTTTATAAGAGCAGACAAGTCATTCTTTGACATCGAGTGACACGTCGAAGACGAAAACTATTGAATTATGAATGACCAATTGTTTTTAATATTACCAAATGACAGTTCTATGGATGTGTTTCCTAACAGGACATTATGTTGTTTCACAGACAAATTATCTAAAGCCATGCAATTAGGAAACTGATTGGGAAGTGGTAGAAATCTTTCACCCCACTCACGTCTCAAATGTAGTCGAAGATCAAACCATTTTCGTTGTAGAAATCCTCAACGAACCAGTCTAGAACACTTGAACAAAAAATGATCCTGTCTTTTACAAATACAAACAACAAACTCCAACAAATTCCCAATTGAATATATAGTCCATGAGAATTCCTGCAGAATATTATTTTAATGCTCATCATCTCGTCAAAACGATTTTAACTATGTTTAGCGATCAGTTTGGCAAAGCACTAGATAAACTTTACTGAGGTGTGCAGATCGAGTGTCATCTAATTTCTTAACGTCTCAAATTAAATTTTTATGACGGCAAAACGCTCTCCATGTCTTTTTCTAAAAATGTGTTTCTTATTCTTGGTTGAAACAGACCTCTCGTTCCTATGGAACACATTACAAACAACAACAACCGATTTTTCAAGTATTTTTGATACATGTTGAACTGAACCCAAGGACTGAATTTAATATTTCTGTACTCTAATGTTGTCGAGCAGATCGTTGTAGGAAACACAGCTCCGTTGCTGAGAGCAATTCCTTTCAAAGTTGATCTTGCCATAGCTTCTTACGATGAAGGAGGAGACACGTATCGTGTTCAGCAAGAAGTTTTGTACATACTCATTATCTTCCTGTCAATATATCGTATTTTGTCAATGTCAATAATATTACAGAATGAGATCTATGATAAAATATTCTACTCTCCGAAGCATAAGTCGCCGTGAATCTACATTTTCGAAAACGATTCTCCAGTGATTGTAACAGATGTATCCTGTGTACCAAGGAGTAGCTCGACAAGGAGGATATGGTTTAGGCAAAATGTTAAAATCTGATTTTCATATGGCAGCACACATCTTAAAACATATGGTCACTCGAGGATTGCATACCTTAGAGAATTTGTCTAAAATGTACTCATCGACCAACAAAATCCTCTATGCCAGAGGAAGGACAAGGCAGAAAGAGACCTATACAACCCTTCAAACTTCACAAACACGTCCAGAAAAAGTTTAAGAAAAGAAGACCACTAGTCAGAAATGTTGATATTTATGATTACTAAAGCAAGATACACTGCGATTCTTGCGAATTTTTCAAGTCAGAACTCGATCTGTTTACCATGCCACCGACGATGATGACGACAGAAGAATATCAATGGGTACTTTTGACCACCTCAGCACCAATATAATTTGAAATCAAAGGACAAAGCGAAGATTACATCAGTCTGAATAACATTTACTTGTACCGGAAAGTCAACGTTTTCGAAACGGACAGCAGCAATCCAAGGACCAATGCTAGAGTAACTCCCGTCAACAATTTCATGCATTGGTTGTTCAGCGAAGTGGACTTGTACTTGAAAAACAAACTTGTTAGCACCAGCATGGACACTTAACCTTACCGAGCTTACCTGGAAAAACTCTTGACGTACGGTAAAAGAGGTCAAGAATACACATATGGATGTCTCAGTGATGTGGAAACCTGACACTGTGGATGTCTTTCACGACAGTGTTGACAGAAGATGACGATTCTCACAATGTTGGATTTAACTATCGCAAAAATAAAATCAAGCAAAGACGTAGTTTAGGAATGATGGATCTCTTGCACTTAGACATGTATTTGCAAGACAAGTATTTGTTGACTGGTGTGGATGTATGTCTGATTCTGAATCGAAGTAGTACCGTGTTCTATTTGACGGCTAATGCTCACGAGGACAAAATGAACATTGAAGAAGCCTGACTTGACGTGCGACATGTGGAAGTCTTATTTAAAGTGGGAAACGAGACCAGTCAAACTCTGATCAGAACGACAACCATGTATCCTCTACCACGAGTAGAAGTTAAGCCTTCACCATTGATTCTGGACTCCGATCCAAGTTCGAAGACCATGTTCTGATCCAAGACCGAAGATCATGTTTTCCAAGGTCAAGTGCCTAAATACTTACCAATTGGCATCGTCATCAGTGCAGACGTCAACGGAGTTTTCGATCTAAATCCTTTTGAGTTCCAACATTTCAACGTGTCCAAGATAGAACCCATCCGAGATGGCCAGTTGTTGTGTACCAGACCGTTTGAACCTACATTTGCCAAAATATTTATATGTTATCTTACTATTGCTTTGTGGGGATTTGATTTCCTCAAGACCAAGGCAGCGACAAAAAACACTTCCACTCTATAAAATCAGGCCGACCCTATGTCGTACTTCAGTTTGCACTAACTCTCTCGAACATAGTGAACATCATCTTGCATGAAGAATTTGATAATACTCTGAAAATCAGTAGTTTGCGAGAAGTGATCCAGACTATTAAAGATGGAACACGCGCCCATTGAAATAGGCGAAGGGGGTGTTTTCTGTCCAGAACAACAGTAACAGACACTTAATGGATAAAAAGAAGAAGAAAAGAAAGATATGAAACACAGAGTCATGGAGATAGGCAAAGATGATGTTTTCTATTTAGAACAGAAGTTACTGACCCTAATTCCAAGCAAAGAAGAAGAAAAAAAGAATGATATAAAACACAAAGTCATGGACGTAGACAAAGAAGATGATTATTTCGATCCAAAACAGCAGTCACAGACCACAAGTCGAGAAAAAAAGATACAGTCACGATGTCACAATGCCTAAAACAAGATTAACATTCAGACTCCTCTCTTGCTCGCCACTTGGTTGAATTAATAACACGCCTAACCAGAGAACATTGTTATAGTTGTCAGATCGATCATCCTAGTCAAGTGCAACACGACGAATGTTTAATGATGAATCAAGAACAAAGATTGGCAGAGTGGTATTTAGACATCTATGACTATGGTATACCTCGATTGACTTCTTTGGAAACGAAACGCATCGAAGCTCTCTTGCAACAGAGTACAGAGACTGCCCGTTCATCAACTTATTTGAGAGATATTTTCAAGGACAATGTAAAGTGTGAATTCAGTACTTAGCATTACCTGAGACAATGAATACCTGGGAACTTTATTACCTTCTGACCCACAGTTCGTACACACCTTCTTGGAATCCAGTGGTGTGTGCTAACGATGTATATCCTCATCAAAACCTGAAGACGTTCGAGTTTATGCCATCAGCACAGACAACAGTCATCACCTCGGAACCCATTAGGTATCGGTTTTCTTTCCCAGCGACCACAGTGTGGAATATTTCGATTCTTATGCATTACCTTCTCTCGAAGATGATATCGTCATCAACTTTATGAGAAGGCATGCTGTATCCACTCAATTCAATAATGTAAGATTACAAGGATCAGATTCAATAGTGTGTGGACAATATTGTGTGTATTTTCTTAATTAACGCAGTCCTGGATTACAATTAGAACATCTACTGTCTTGTTTTGGATGTGATTTATCTGGAAACGGTGACAGTATACAAAGTGGTTCTGTGAACATTATAACTATCTATTGTATTTAGGACAAAAACGTTGTGTCTATTGATGGCAAAATAACACTGTACTGAATTATTGGAAGACTAGTCTTACTCAACAACGTTCTTACTCCACAACGTTGTGAACCTTGTGTTTAATGTTTAATGTTTGATATTTGTACATGAAGCAGAAGGGACTAGCCCTAATCACATCTCTTCATTAATAAATGATGTTTGAGTTAGAGGGGATTATCAAAAATGTTGCCTTAGAAAAATTTGCTTTCTTGGGGTTTTTGGCAACAAATTATTTAATTTATTTGTCCCCCCCCCCCTCTCTCTCTCTCTCTCTCTCTCTCTCTCTCTCTCTCTCTCTCTCTCTCTCTCTCTCTCTCTCTCTCTCTCTTTCAGTCTTTGGGTTTAACACAAAAATATTCTATCCAAAATTGCATGTGTCACTAAATGAACTGACATTGGTTAAGGTCAATCAGTGCACTAAGCTCTAGAGTGGCTGGGGTCACTCTGCATTTTTACAGTGATTTTATTTAAAGTGTGATGTTGGAGGGCGATGTCGTCTACAGTGCAAACGATGAATTCTTCTGGGGTTGCAATGGTCCATCAGTGTCCGAAATCTAGGTTAGCAAATTTTTAACATTTGTCACACAAACTGAAAAAAGAACAATCTGGCTGAAGCAAATGTTGTAGCGTTACAAGAAATCTTAAATTAAGCACGCAACATTCTGGTTGAACAATGTGACAAAACATTTACACTTCTCTCAATAACTCCTAGAGCGAATTTCATTCATAGTATGATAAACATAGTTTTGCAACAAGTAAACATACCTTGAGAAAAGTTGGTAAGTGTACGAAATCTATGTTTGGCAAAGTTGTTAACAAACTGCTGAATGACGAAAACCAAAATCTGTCTCAATTTACATTCAATATATTTAGCAACAAAATTTGCTGCCAGTGAATTGGTAAAATAGAAAAAAAGAATTGGAAAACTTTTAGCTTCTGCTTGGATTTATATATGCCAAATTCTGATTTCATCTGACACTGCATTGTAAAGTTCTCATCAAACAGCACCATTTTCACTGAACGGATGAAATCTAGGACGCCAAACAAACAAACAAGAATAAAACAAAAATTTGCAACATAAAGTAAGCCTAGGTCAGTTAGTGCGAACACAAAATATAGTGTTTGACAAAAACTGAAAATCCCAATCTGGCTGTTTTTGTAACAAAACTTGCTGCCAATATTATTTATCAAGCGACAATGTGCAGTCGCATTTAGTAAAATAATTAAAATCTTGAACTCCAAAAACGACACGCAGTCTTATAAAACATTTAAATTCTACTTGGGTTTCACAAAAGTCACATTCTGCCTTCGTTTGACAATGTGGCGAAATAAATCTGGTCTCAACAGTTCCTATGTAACATTTTCACTCAGCGTACATTAAACAACATTTTATAAATTTGGGAAAAGCCGAGGTCAAGTCAGTGCTAAGGTTGGTAAAATCGTACAATTTTTAACAAAATCCAAAAACAACACCCCCTTCAAGAAAACAGCAACTGATGAATGAAAAGTACAACGTGCTGCCAGAACATAGACAGTGGATTTTAATGAATATTTTAAGAACAGAAAAATCTAAACTTTGGGTTTCATAATGGATTTATAAAGGATAATGTTTTTGTTGGCAGAAAGTAAGTCAGTTCCCTGTCCTTAAGTGCGTGTGTTTGTTGTTCTTTTCGTCCTGTCTTTTCGCTTCTTTTACTCCATGAATGGTAGTATCGCTAGGATTGTAGGAAACATGAGGTGGTAAGGGAATGACAATTTTGTTTTAAAAAGGGATTGTACGGAGCTTATACAGGGGATAGTGATTTTACTTTTTTTTATAAGGGGATCATAGTGAAGCTGTAGGGAGACAGGGACAAAAGGTGTACTGAATAGTAAATATCGGGTGTTGATGGTATATAACTGGGTACAGAATATTACTCAATAGGTTTTGGTCAGTCAAAGTGTATGTTAAACCTATGCAGGTTTTTAACATTACGTTTCCCGTTAGAGGCCAGAGAGCCCCACTATGTTAAATTCACGTGAGATTCCATAGTCTCATTCCCATGTTGAATTCTCCTTATGCCCCACTGTGCCATTCCCATGCTCAATTCCTGTTTGGGTCCAAAATGCAATATTTGAAACCAAATATTATAGTCTCAAGTTAAGTTTCCATTAGAGGCCAACCAGACCCATGATGTTACAATGTTGCAACAGACACATCATGTTAAACCTATATACATCTTGTTAATATAGAATTTATCGTTTGACGCTATAATCCAGAAATTTTTGAACATAGGAATCCCGTTTGTGTCCCAAGTGAAGTCGTTGTCTTGAGAAATCAATTTGTGACTGAATAGTTTCTGAATGAAAATACTCTCTAATCTGGATTCGATACTTTGTGCTACCAAAAGTGCGTGTTCTTTTTTTTCGAGGAATATTCTGTTTTTTTTTTACCCCAAAGCGAAGACATTATAAGACTTGCCATGCCTCGACTTCTGTTATAAGTATTACACCAAATTCCATGGAAGAAAGTCAATGGCACTGTTCAAGACTTAGTGGATTACCAAGTACTGTTAAAAGAACTGATTCCACACGACGAGAGGATTCCTTCGAGTTTTGGATGCAGTGTCGTGTGCGTGTTAACTTTCGTTTACAAACAGATTCCTTCATATACAAACAGATTCTTTGTGAATAATAGTACATGAAAAGATATGAAAACCATTCGGACTTGAACTGTTTAAATTGAAAAATGTCATGGTAAGCTGTCGTTCAAAATTTTCTGGAAGTCACATTTTGGATAGCTGGAACGTGAAACAAATCTTCAGTAGCTACCGTAAGACTTTCTTTATTGGCTGATTTTGACTCTTTTTATCCAGTGAAGTTAGATGGGTTTGGATATGAGTCCATCATGTATTCTTCCAAATCGCTAGCGTGAACTTTTGCCAACACTTCATGGAGAGTGTTGGTGACACAGAACGTCGTCGTCGCTTGGCTTCTGGTTTCTCCTTGGAAATGTGTGATCGTTTCACGACAGTGGATGATTCAAATTTAATTTTATTAGGTTACATCTAATTCTCTATACATAGAGCATCCCTTGACCTAAGAGAACACACTCGTTCATTTTTAAATCTGTGAAGATGGAAGAGTCACTAAAGATCGCACTTTTGGTCAGAGATATACAGAGAGTCATTCGAAAGTATACTTCCAACAAGACTTCTGACTACTCCTCTCAAGATAAAGTCAAGATCCATTGGAGGAAAAAGGACTTTGGTCTTCAGAATGTCCACATCGTCAAAGAAAAGGAACCTCTTAGATAGGAGAAAGACATAAAACTAAAGATACTTTTTATCAATGTCAGGAAAAAAGCTATTGGCAATGAGAGTGTCCCAAGAAAAAAAAAACAACGAGAACGAGCATTCAAAAGCAGAAACAGAAAAAGAACCCATTCCGGCAATAAATTCAAGAAGGTCAGACAAGCAGAAGTAACAGTTGAAGAGGAAGAACCCATACCAGTGAAGACACTCAAAAGAGAAAGATAGTAAAAAAGTGGACTTTTGTGATGTATTATGAAATTTCATTGTGGTTCTGTTTTCACAAGAATATATCAAAATAAAAGTAAGTGTATCTTTGTCTTGATGTTTTTCTTTTAGTTCTTTTAGTATAGATAGATACTCAAAGACACCTTTATGACCAAAACACGTTGTGTTGGATAGTAAGCGTGGGGTGTTGGATAGTAAATGTAGGGTGTTGGATAGCAGATGACTGAGTGTTGGTCATTCTACCTTTATCGTCGGTTAGTAAGTGTGGGGTTTTGGTCACTCAAAACTGCGTGATATGTTTAGTTTTTATACATATATATATATATATATATATATATATATATATATATATATATATATATATATATATATATATATATATATATATATATATCTTTTTTAACAATTTGTAGAAAAAGTTTAGAATTTTTTAATTGGTCCAGACATCTTTTAGTCCTTGCCTAATTCGGTATAATTTGTGTATTTTGTATTTGCAAAAAATTTAAATTTGTAAATTTCTCGCTTTTAAAATCTTTCTATAATTTGTAAAACATATTTGTAAAAATTTTATATTTGTATTGGAATTTCTTCTTAAATTTCTGCTAAAGTCCGTATGAGTTTCCGATGTTTAATGCTACTTTTAGTCTAGGCCAAACATTTTTCCGAATATTGTTCAGTCTTCGCTAAAGTCTGTACGAGTTTTGGAATTTTAATACTACTTTTAGTCTAGAACAATTTTTTTATATATTTCTTCCAGATATTGTTCAGTGTCTGCTAAAGTCAGGTACCATTTCAAAATTTTAGTCCTACTTTTGTTCCAGGCCAATTTTGTTTAAAATACATTTTTCCTTTTTTTCAGTCTAAAGTCTGGGACAGTTTCGTAATTTTACTACTACTTTTAGTCGAAGACAATTTAATGTAATGTTCTGGCTTCTCTAAGGTCCGTTACAATTTCTGGAATTTAATACTAATTTAATCTCGGCCATTTAAATCTAATGTTCCAGATATTTTCTAGTCTCAGAATTTTAGTACGAATTTTAGTCTAGGCCATAATTTAAAACATATTTTCAGATACTTTCGAGTCTTTGCTAAAGTCTGTGACAATTTGGTACTTTTTGTCACGTCCAGTTCCGAGTTGGTTCCCTTGTTTAAGTTATTTATATCATCAGTACAATATATGCAAATTTACTGACACCACCAACTTGATCTGAAGAATAGGTAATGCTTTATACATAAATCTCGTATATATACATAGAGCCACTAGGCAGCAGGGAATCATTTCACCAACATGCGTAAGCTGTGTATAACGTACGGCTGACGTAAGTTACGTAAACGACCTTGCGTAAGTAGAATTTTCCCGTTTCACTAACGTTCCGTAAACTACGCATTAACTAAATTAGTTACGTAATTTTAAGGCAAGCACCTACGCAAAGAAAAAAAATGGCGGCTTTTATTATCTTTAGACTGACTCAAAATAAAAAATGCCAGACGAAGTTTGCGACGCCAACGTGTGTTCCAGGACAGAACACAGGTCCTCGATAGTTTTATTGCTTTATACCAATTTAAATAAATTATTTCACCGAGATTCCGTTATAAATATAATTGACTTTAAATGATAATTTGTTCCAGATGATAATCACAAAAATGTTGTATGTATGTCAGAGAATGTTAATGTTAGTAGTACACGCGCTAAGATCTTTCTTTTTCTATTTTTTGGACAATGTCAAATTCGAAGAAAAAAACTCTGTAAAAGAATTTCAATATCAGTTTCCTTTTTTTTCAGTGTGCATCTTCTGTAGATGTAATATAATCAAGTATGTACGGTACTTACTAAATAGGAATAAACATAGATAGATATAAAGAAAAAAGACAAATAGATATAGATGGATGGACTGATTTGAGATGACCAGATAGCATGATGGAAAGAAAAAACACAGACATACATACAGGCAGAAATACTGATAACTTATAAATATGTATGTATATGTATGCATATATATATATATATATATATATATATATATATATATATATATATATATATATAAATATATATATATATATTTCTTTTGGGTGAGTCAGAGTGTGAGGGTGGGATGGGGAGGTGGGATATTCTTACATAAAGTACAACCTGTGTCCCTGCACTTTTGAAATCAAACAACTTGTTTACTGCAGCTCTATTGACAATGTCTGTCAGAGCCACAAATGTCAATCAGCTATCACGTAGCGGACATTACAGGGGCCCATTGACCACTAAAATCACCAGGGTAAGACGCCTACCTAATCGCATTTGTTCTATGTGTGACTTGTCATTCAAAAAGTGTTGGTCAGAAACATAGTCAGCCACCTATCAATCTCTTACTATATACATATATGATTGCAAACAAAAGCTAGTAATGTATGTACAGAAAACTAAACTCATTTATTGTTGTTCACTATTTAATAAACTTACTACACATGTTTTATGAAACTATATTTTGTGAGTCTCAATCTTAAACAAGATACAGTTCTATCTCACCTTGACTGTAATGTATAGATAGATATAAATAAACCATTCTCTCTTTATATCTCTCTGGTGTACATACATACATACATACATACATACATACATACATACATACATACATACATACATACATACATACATACAAACATACATACATACATAAATACATACATACATACATACAAACATACATACATACATACATACAAACATACATACATACATACATACATACATACATACATACAAACATACATACATACATACATACAAACATACAAACATACATACATACATACATACATACATACATACATACAAACATACATACATACATACATACATACATACATACATACATACATACATACATACATACATACATACATACACACACATACATACATACAAACATACATACATACATACATACATACATACATACATACATACATACATACATACATACATACATACATACATACATACATACATACATACACACAAATGATATATTATTTATGTTACAGATTTATCAACTTACCATGTAAATGACCTAGGTCTGTGGGTGATCCATTTGTGTTATGGGTGGCTTGTTAGGGGACTCAGGGTACACAATATGACCCTAGCTGATGATTCTCATGCTCAAACCAAGGACATAGGCTGAACAGAGGTATAATGAAGCCCACTCAAAAACTAGAGTTGTCGTGGAGAGGGCATTTGAAGTATGCACATCAAGATTTAGGTAAAGGTTACTGTTTCCTCCTATAGTTTTAACCTTGTTATGAAATACCTGAAATAATACACCCCATTTGCAGAAAGAAAGCACTAAATGCCATTTCAATAGCTATGTTTTAATGGAGAATTGTCTACGGTGTCTATTTTTAAAACATTCATTGATTACAAATCATTTGAAACAAAAGATGACAATCTAACACATATATTAATATGCATCCTAATTTGGTTGAAATCAATCACTCCTTAGTAAAGTCATTAAAGTAATGTTGTGGAAACCAAAGCAAGAAGGACATTTAATCAGGGTTCATAACTCCTATAAATTTAATGCAATGCCAGAAAGCACACTCATTATAGGCCTCATAAATATAGAAAGTGTGCCTAACTAGGTAAAAATCCAACAAGCCTTGGAAACGTTATGCTGCAGAAACCAAAGTTGGGATGACAGATGATCAGTGGCTATAAATCCTCTAAATTATGTTATTAAAGGTTGTGTCGTTAGATTACTTTTAAATGATTTTAATTAAATGATGTTTCAGGATGCATTCTACTAATTTTCTAAATTATTTAAGGCATATTCTAATCATAAAGTATAAAATTTTCAATTATAACTGTAACTCATTTTGATTTCACCATGTCAAGTGAAATTTAGTTTTATCTTCATTTAAATAAATGTAAAGCTTGGTTTGTTTTATCTATAGGTGTATCCACAAAACAGGAGGGAACCAACCCTTCCAGCCCCCACATTGTGTGAAGATTATCACAGCTGTCTTCAAACTGCACAACAAGGCCGCTGATAAAAAATTTCCCATGAACTATGATAGTGAGGGCAATGAAGAGAGTGATAATGAAGGCCTTGTCAACAAAAGTTGAAACATTATCAGACAGAGGCTCCTAGGACGATTGTGAAACACATTTTCTTAATTGTGAACTGTTCGCAAGTCACTCTTAAGTATATACTGACATATTTATCATAATATACTACTGGTTGTCATTTGCTTTAAGGTAGTCATTCAAATGTGCATATCACAGAGTTAATAATAATCATTTGAAACTAAACATTCTAAATTCTAAACACAATTACACTTCCATTTGAGCAGGGAGAATGTTTAAACAGTAATTAAATTTAATAATTGGAGACACAGAGAAGTATGATGTTGTGTAATCATACTTTCTTTTTTTCAGTTGGTACATCTTCTCCAGAATTTCCAATTTTCTTTTTTTTAATAGCAATTTCCCTTCTTCAATCTCGATCAGTCTTGTATGACAAGTACATATTGTTTGGTTATCTCCACATACAGAAAATTAATTTGATATTGATTGTTACAGTAAATATAGAGAAGAAATAATTTCAAAACAAAACTAATAACAAGATAATAATTCCCAATTCTCTTAATTCAAATAAATATATATATTTTTTCCCAGTGTCATCAAGACTGCTAATTACAATGCTTGTAACATGGATGTTGATATAAAAAAAAATGAAAACATTTATTTTTCAAGCAATATATAGTATACACAAATTGTTTTTTGTGTTGCTGTTATCGAAACATTGCTTTCTGCATTCATTTGTCAACTCTTCTTAGTCAGTAACCTAATATATATCTATGTCCATTGTTCTTAGGAACCTAATATATTTTATGTCCATTGTTTTTAGCCGGTATCAAAATATATTTCTATTTCTATGTCCATTGTTCTTAGTCAGTAACCTAATATATATTTATTTTATTCTGTGTATAATACTATATAGTCAATATTTCTGTGTATAATACTACAGAGTCAATATTTCTGTGTATAATACTATATAGTCAATATTTCTGTGTATAATACTATATAGTCAATATTTCTGTGTATAATACTACAGAGTCAATATTTCTGTGTATAATACTACAGAGTCAATATTTCTGTGTATAATACTATGTAGTCAATATTTATGTGTATAATACTATATATTCAGTATTTCTGTGTATAATACTACAGAGTCAATATTTCTGTGTATAATACTACAGAGTCAATATTTCTGTGTATAATACTATATAGTCAGTATTTCTGTGTATAATACTACAGAGTCAATATTTCTGTGTATAATACTATATAGTCAATATTTCTGTGTATAATACTACAGAGTCAATATTTCTGTGTATAATATTATATAGTCAGTATTTCTGTGTATAATACTATATAGTCAATATTTCTGTGTATAATACTATAAAGTCAATATTTCTGTGTATAATACTATAAAGTCAATATTTCTGTGTATAATACTATAAAGTCAATATTTCTGTGTATAATACTATATAGTCAATATTTCTGTGTATAATACTACAGAGTCAATATTTCTGTGTATAATATTATATAGTCAGTATTTCTGTGTATAATACTACAGAGTCAATATTTCTGTGTATAATACTATATAGTCAATATTTCTGTGTATAATACTACAGAGTCAATATTTCTGTGTATAATATTATATAGTCAGTATTTCTGTGTATAATACTACAGAGTCAATATTTCTGTGTATAATACTATATAGTCAGTATTTCTGTGTATAATACTATATAGTCAATATTTCTGTGTATAATACTATAAAGTCAATATTTCTGTGTATAATACTATATAGTCAATATTTCTGTGTATAATACTATATAGAAAATATTTCTGTGTATAATACTATATAGTCAGTATTTATGTGTATAATACTATATAGAAAATATAAAAAATACATAATAGGCACCATATTAATTCATTCTATATGTATCCTGGTTTTGGTTGTGCAGCCATTTATAATATTTGATAGAATAAGAAACTCTAATAACAAGCTGAGACATAATCCTTACAATAAACTTATTGCCAAATTTGTATAATGACCACACACAAACACACACACACACACACACACACACACACACACACACACAATTAGTATATCCTTTAGGTGAAAACAGTGCATGACGGAAACAGGAATTACAAAATCGAGTAAAGTATAATTCCAAAAGCTATTCTCTGAGCAAAAGATAACTGTAAAAATATATTATATTTATTTTAGGAATTGATTCATCGTGTCTCCAAAAGATAAAAGATATAAATAAAAGTAATTATTACAAATAGAGAATAAGGGATGATAAACATTTGAATTCTTAGCAATTAATGCATCAATAAAGTATTGATATTTTCGATTACGAAAAATGATATGGTTTTAAGATTGTAATATCTGGAAATGTTGAATTTTAAAGGTTTATGTTTAAATTGCTGTGTTTAATGTTTAATTATTATGTGTAATATCAATTATATGGTTGGTTGCTACGTTCCTTTAGAAACTTTACTAAATGTTCATATCTTGATGGTGCTTTTTATATCATTATAAAGGAAAATAAACTTACCCTTGAAGCCAATTTTTTCAACAATCAATCTTGAGTTATATTCTGAAAATTGAAGTATTTTAATAAATATCTTGCCTTGCATCACATTAGCTAGGAACAAATATACAGATAATTTAAATAATAAATAGTATCGTGATAAAATAGGATGTCTCCATTTAATTGTTAACAAACATTTGATAAACACTTTATATAAGTTTTCATTTTCTTTGTACCATTGTTTATATCTGTGCAACTTAACCTACATGTCTATTACACTATCCTTACATGCATTTATGCATTATCTGTATGCACCAAATCATGTTATTAAATCTAATAACACGGTTTACGTTAACCTTGCAAATATTAGGTCATCATAAAATTGAAATGCATGAAAATAATGATCGTATGGAACACAAATATTGAAAATTGATACATTAAAGTTGGATAGTTTAAGTTGAGGGCAGAGTTTTATTTTCATTATTTTACCAAATGTGAAGAATATATAACTGTAAAAATAAAAAAGTCACCTCGCAGTGTTTTACATTGATTGAGCTGTCAGGGGGACATTGTATGTACCTCTGTCTCCCTAATGATCAAGGTAGGAGTATTGGTTAAATTTATTTTGATTAGTTTTTTACGTATATTCACCAACCAAATGTCTATACCTGCAAGTGTGTTTATATTCAATTTTATTACACCTGAAGATGGAATGTAATATCGAGTATTTCAATCATGATTTTATGGATATTACAAAAATGGTTAACTTAACGATGCATATTGAATGTGAACCCAAAGGAGTACTTGTGTGCTTTAATTCGCCTAGATGGCATTTGGAGACAAATTGAGATCGATTAAAATTTGCATATACTCTACTACATTTATCACATAATATTGAATAAAATCTTACAAACTGTTATGCAACTGTTATGCAATAAGTATCACAGTAACACATGCATAACAACTGAAATAATTTTTAAATTGAGCAACTGGAATGGATTGCTATTTCAAATCCCAGCTTTTTATTGTAAACTTTAATCTCCCCATCATAACCCCTACCCAGAAATCATCACCAGATAGTGAGCTAGGGGTCATAATGCATTTCATTTGATATGTAGGGTTTGCTTTTGATTTCCTTAAAACTCATCTGTGTGCTATACAATAATGATATAATCAGATTAGAAGCAGTGATGCATAATGGAAATGTTTGAGGAACTTTTTGTGTCTGGTAATCACCTTTTCTTCATAGACTCTGAGTCCCTTTTTCATGGGACTACCTCCAGTTGATATAATATTTTGTCTTCACTCTACTTTGTTCGTTTTTGCTAACTGCTTCAAATCCGGCCATTTCTCCTTAACCTGTTTTAACGTTCTGATGGCAATTCCACATGCTTTTACTCTGTAAAATAAATCAGTATGAGCAATGAAAAGTAAAAGTTCATATTTAAGCATTGTACCGCATGAAGTGAATATTTCATAACAATCAGAAATTTGTAAAGCACCTCTTCAAATAATTGTAACCCAAACTCCTCTCTAGAATGGCTACTTTTGCTATGGGTGTGAGTTTCAAGATTGCTACATGCTAAAACTTAGGAGCATAGGAGGCAGGAATATTTTTGATGAAAAATTAAAATTGACATAATTGTAATGTAAATACAATACAACTTTTTAGAGTAAATGTGGTGCAAATAGTTTTCTAAATGACTGTAATGAAAATATATTTTAAAACACATCCTCTGTTATGTAGACATAATTATAACAATTATATAATCTTATGTTAGTCCATGATATAGTGTAGTTCCAAGTGAAATAATTTAGATAATTGGTTGTTTTTTTAAATAATTTTTATCTTTTTCTTTCATAAAAAGAACTTTTTTGCCATACGCATCGATAATATTCTAACCAAATAATTTCATCCTCCATGTTGTCAGTCACTTAATGGAGCGGATCAGGTCGACCTGTTGCGCAAGCACGCTATATTCAAATCCCAATAGGAACTTACTTATTTTTTAAAATAAATTTCCCCAAAACATACGTGGTTTATCCCCTTGAATTAGGAAACAGAATTATGTTTCTACTCATATTTTATGTGCGAATTTACACAAACACAGCATAACATAAACAGTAAACAGCTGATATTACCGTAAGACATCAATCACTTCTATCTGTTGTACACTTTAGCTAGCCGACATGTTTTGTCATGAAAAAACAAGAAAACTTGCTTGTTCTAAGTGAATAACGGATATATTTCATTTCATGGGTACAATTTTGTATGAAAGTGTAATTCGAATACTCTCTCTCTGTCTCTCCTCTCTCTCTCTCTCTCTCTCTCTCTCTCTCTCTCTCTCTATAAATATATATATATATATATATATATATATATATATATATATATTTCAGATGATGAAGATGATGATGACAATGGTACATTTAAGTTTGGCATATCCGTACGGTCATTTTTGGAAGGGAACTTAAGCGTTTATTTTATGCATAATGTCTCAAGAGGGACATGGCACCGGAACGGGGCGGGAATGAATCGGAACATTCATTTTTTTTTTGTTGTTGTTGTGTGTTTTCTAGCTAATTTACTACAGTAAACAATACTTGCGAATTGTCAATTTTAGCCCATATTCTCTTCTCGTTGTCTGTGTTATTGCAGTGGTGTGGCTACCAAACGGCTTCTGATAGCTTGTTGTAATTTTGTCTGTTGGGCGTTGAATTTCCCCCTTAGACCAATTTCTAGACCGTGAATCTAGCTCTGATATTATTGTCGTTTGTCAAGATGTTTTTGTCTTCTGTCCAGTTGCCATTCGTACCGGAAGTCTACATCTCTAAGTACACCTTTCTTGTCTCCTGTCGCTGAAGAGCCACAAGAGTAAACCCTACGACTGGTGCACAAGTTGCGACGATGTATCGGATTTACGTACACATTTGAGAAACACTCACTTTGCATAAATTACGGCGTGCGTAACTTCTTCCTTAGTGTTTAAGTTACGCCAGTGTTAGTGAAACTATCCCCAGGTCACTACACACGGCCTGTTGGATAGTAGGTGTGTCATTTGAGGTGAACAACTTCTAACACTGTAACAATGTAGTCCCATTTGAGGTTAACCACTTCTAACAATGTTACAATGTGCCCTCAAGGTTAAATATCCGTTTGAGGCTATAATCACTCCTGTATTGAGGTCAACATTTCTAACAATATTGCATTGTGCCCTCAATGTTACATTTTCGTTTGAGGCTATATCGTTGAGCACATGTTTAAATCTGTTATGACCCCAAGTGCCTAATGGTCACTTTTCATAGGTTTAACATTAGTTAATGTTAATTCCCGTATGACCCTATTACCCCCATATTACCAATAATGTATATCCCCACTCTGCCATCCAGAACTATTGGATCACATTTGTATAATGTGTATCCAGTGGATCATACATACATCGTATTTTTCCTGTCTAAATCTATTAAATAGATCGCTTCGTTTGATATCCGAATACAAACCTTTGCAGTTCACACTACTAATAGTGTAAAATATTAGCCATAGATAAAAGGTAATAAATAAGAATCAATAATGAGTTTAATTGGTGGTCAGACATTGTACACAAGCGTGGTTAACCTTTCTAACGGATAAATGTATTCTTTCAAACTTATCCATGCTCGTTCATTCATCCATCCGTCTCCACACTCTATTAAGTCGTCCGGAATCTTAGATGCATAACGCTCAGCATCGTGACAAATACTGGAACAGTTTACAAAAGAAAAATAAATTGTTATCAATTTAGTCTAACAGGAAACGTTTGCTCCTGTTATAATGTAGCTAACCCTGAAACGTAATATCAATATCGATCTAAAACAAGGCGGGGGAGTTGCGAAGAATAAAAGATATTGAAACAACCAGATAATGAAATGCAAGCAAGCATGAAAACATACCATCTACACAAATTATATAGATTTGTATGTACTGGAAAGTACTCTCTTGATGGGTATTAATGTAATTCAATAACAAAAGAAACTAAATATAAATAGAAGGTACCTACGTTGGAACCTATCTTTCAATCAATCAATTGACCTTGACGAAAGAAAGAAAGAAACGTAGGTGAAGAGAGACACACAGAGAGAGAGAGAGAGAGAGAGAGAGAGAGAGAGAGAAAGAGAGAAAGGGAAGTACTAAATCTTGGACAAATCTATGAGGAAAATCTAAATACTAAATCTAGGACAGTGCATTTCCATCCCCATATCTCAAGTTTAAGCCTCTAGTGGCTCTTATGCTGAATTTTCGAATCAAGGTATGCAGAAGCGTAGCAAGAAATTATGCACCCCCCCCCCCTTCTCAGAACTCAAATATCCCAATATAGAAAGTTATTTGATGGAAAATGTGTGCCCCCACCGGGTCTGGACACCACTCCCCCCTCCTCTGGCAGTTGTGGTGGCTGCTTGGACGATTGCTACCGCATCAAATGGATGGAATGATATTGCTATCAAACGTGGAAAACTCAGCATGGAACAAGTAGACTGAATTTTTGATCAGTGAGAGAGAGAGAGATACACCACTCAAAAATTTTTACAAGGTATGACGAATGCGAGCAAAAACTCACATCTACTCAAATGGAAATTACACATGAAAATTGCGTACCGGTTTTTCTTTCCTACATAGTTCCTTATTTGATTGAGATTTGTTATTAATTCATTTATTTATTCATTCATTCATTCATTTGTAATGTATAGTGTAAAAATAAAGTACATACGCCTTCTGCAACGTTTAATATTTGCTGGAGCAGTCGGGAAGACTTTAAATTCTTGGTCTCGAGCTCTTCCCTCGTCCCACTCATGCACACGGTTTACACTTATAGACACGTGTTTTTGTTTTAGTTTCTTCTTCAGAATAACTGGTTTAATATTCTACAACAGAAGATTGTCATATGGTGTCACAAAATCAAATATGCAAATCCAAACCACTCTGCCTTCATGGCAAAATTCATGTCTATTCAATTCTTTATCAAACCCACGCCACTCTGTTTTCGAGACATCCATCAATGTCTATTCAAATCTTTACCAAACCCATACCACTCTGCCTTCATGACATCCATCATGTCTATTCAATTCTTTACACAAACCCATACTACTCTGCCTTCGAGACATCCATCATGTCTATTAAATTCTTTACCAAAACCATACCACTCTGCCTTCGAGACATCCATCTATTATTCATGTCTGTTCAATTATTTATCGTACAAAAAATCTAAATGAATGAAAATGCACGAGTATAAACAAATAATGCACAACACTGGTGGCGGATTTTCCACGGTGTGCTGGTAGCAACATAGTGGGACTCGTACGCACCCCACCCCGAAGTTTGCCAGTCAAAACAAAATTGCGGGTGCACTACAACTCCACGAATGGACAACTCGCCAATTTGACAAATCACCGAGCGACAAAGTCGCCAAAGCGACATTTCTTTAATTCCACACTTCGCCAAACGACCAACCTGTCGACTAAACTCGTAAAAAGTTTGCGAGTTATGTCAAAAACTTGACACAAATTCGTCGAATGTATATTTCCATTGTATCTGACTTTCAAAAACTATAGGTCTTTATATATTTAAGGTTGAAGACGCCTTCAAAATGTTTTAACGGATGTCTTCCCATACTTACGCAGATGAGACAAAAGAATGAACAATTACTGCAGCAGATTTTTATTCATTGTAATCAATTAAACTGATCAAGATCAAATACAACAATCTAAGCAAATATGCTGTGAAAAAGAATATTCATATTCTTGCCGAGAACCAGTATGTTGATATCACCATAGACCAGGGCAACGACGCTACTCCAGTTTCAGTACTTGATGTTTTTTGCAATTCCATTTAGATATTCATTCTATGCTTTCTACTATTCTTTGACAATATGCAATATATGATCATTGTTCGTTATGATTTAAACCGGGGTTGCTTCCGTTACTATTCAGCAATAACCTGTTAAACACATACATATACGGCTTGTTCTTCTCTGATGCAGTTTATGAATTAAAACATATGTGGATGCTATTTTCCCAACTATTTTCATCACAGTTTGCTTGATTACATTAAACATAAATGTGGACATTATTTGTGGTTTTCGCATAGGCAGGCAGCAAGCTAGGGAAAACGTTGGCCGAGAACATAGTGTTGAACTGGTAAACTACCATTGGTGCTAAGTCAAAAGTTACATCTCGTTACCAAACATAGGGATTGGATGTGTGTCACAAATTATGTAATATGTAGAATCTTGTTGTTTGTTCGCCATTTTCGTTAAACAGCAATCAGTTTTTATTCTCTGACGTCAGGATATAGTTGCCACTCTGCCGTAGAGTCTTTAAGGAACCAATATTGATTTTGATTGATTTACTTATCTAATTACCTATACTTTGCAAATCGCATATTATACAATTTCAGATATTTGTGATTGATTGGCTCTTGATTGATTAGTTAAGTGATTCACCAATTGATCCCAGTTCGTTCCGTTATAAGTTATTCTTGGAAATAATAAAAACATACCTTTAACATTAGGCGACAATGACATTTGATTACGTTGTCGAGCTCTAAGTTTCGTTTGTCACATTATGGGCTTTTTAGTCGTATACACTTGGAACTTTAATTTTGTTCCAAACTGGCTCAAATGTCTGTTTTTACGATGCTTGTTGTCACCTCCGGGAAATTTACCGTAGCATATATGTATGCATGTTTAAGGTTTAAAGACACGTCAGCACAATACTGGATATATAATGTCGATTAGCAGCAGTTTTGCATAATCTAGCGATATCTTGTTGTGCCTGCGCCACTATCGGTCATGATAAGTTACCTATGTACACTGTTGTAAACAGTGATTGCTCTTCAACTAAATTATCTATTTTCGCATCTCAAGTAAGTTTTAACGGTTGCCTCATTATCAAGAATATACATAAAGCCTTTGTAGACCGATTTCAATATGCCTCTCTGGTTAGGACAAAATTAAGGTAAACTTTCAATAAAATTCATATCTAGGCAATACGACAGGCAGAAAAAAGTGACTTGTAGCACACGTATATCCAGTCAATCCATCTTTATTAACTCCTTTAGGAGATTAATAGCAACATAGATAAATGGTACAGATACGAGAATGATAAGGACATGACGTACACTTACATACATAAATCACAAACTCATGCATACATAAACAAGAATACTCATTTTTATGTTTGATTGGTATTGATTGGTATGATCCCCGTACCATACTAGCGTCACCCGATGAGGAATGGTTTCTGGCCCTTTGGCGACCGCTACACTTTCCTCTCGTTGGGAGAAAGACGACATGGTCATCCCTTACAGGGTAAGTCTTACTGAGTGCAATGCAATAGATTGAATAACGCAATCAAATTAGAAGGCATTAGGTTCAAATTTTAAGGTCGAATTTGTCCATTCTATGTGCGAAACACTGACATGTGTTATAGCATCCTAATCATGATGACGTTATCTACATACAAATCATTTATTCGTTTATTCTCCAACTCAACACACACACACACACACACACACACACACATATATATATATATATATATATATATATATATATATATATATATATATATATAAATATATGAGGTATAAAATAGAATTTTCAAGGTTGAGAACAAGGATAAATATTACATCGAAATTATGAACAGTGATATAACGACATGATCAATACCGTAAAGTCAAGTTATCTGTGAAGTCAAATTATCTGTGAGATTCATTTATCATCGTTTCTTTAGTTAGAATTTTCTGGAATTCAAAAAACAAAAATATATAATCCATTAAAAAGCGAAAACAAAATTATTGATAATAGGCGACCAAAATAGATCCCTCATTCTTTGTGTTTAGTAGCATATAGGCAATGACATCAGTGTAAGGAGTATGGCAATGTTGACAATTATGAAATATCACACTATATGGAGTGACCAGAAACCTGGTCAAAAGTTTTACAAGTTTAACCTCTTTGTTTGACTTTGGTATTGTCACGAAATGGCAGGTTTAATACAATGATGTATATTTTTAAATCTTTGTCTTTGCGACCAAAATAAACCCCTCATTATTTGTGTTTTTGAACACGAGATTAGCATATGAGCAATGACACTTGTGTAAGGTGTATTGCAATGTTAACAAGTATGAAATATCATACTGTATTCAGAAACCTGGCCACACTTTTTGCCACTTTAAGTTCTTTGTTTGACTTTGGTATTTGCCACAAAATGGCGGGTTTAATACAATGCTGTATATATTAAATCTTTGTCAGGATGAATCGTCAAAAGTTATGTGCTTTAAGTGATTATTCTCATATTTATTTATGGTGTTATATAAAATGCGCTTCCATTCATTTTTAGCTGGAAAAGTTTTATCGTGCAAAAAATATAAATAAAGTCCTTCAAGTCTTATTTGTGAAGAATTCTCTCTCTTTATCTCTCTCTCTCTCTCTCTCTCTCTCTCTCTCTCTCTCTCTCTATATATATATATATATATATATATATATATATATATATATATATAATTTGCAAAGGAAATTGAGCTTTCTTTTATCAATTTCAAAAAATGTCCCTCGTGCTATACGATGTCAAACGCTTTCCTTAAGTCAAAAATTGCATCATAGACTTTTGATTCTAATTCCAGGTTAACGAATATCGGTTCACGTAAGTTAAATAATTCTGTTATGTAGCTCAATCCCTTTTGGAAGCATTGCTGTTGAGTATTCGGAAAATGTATCCTTTTCGTTTGGTACCTTATATGAAATCTGTTATATATACATTCGTCAAATAGTTTGTACCATATATGAAATCTGTTATATATACATTTTTCAAATAGTTTGTACCAAACAGGTAGCAAAGATACTGCCCTGTAGCTGTAAGAGTAATTTTACACTTTCCTCCACCTTTGTAGATTGGTACAATTAGGCCGACTTTCTCATGGTATATAACAGTTTTTTAGTATCGCATTTAATAGATTTGTAATAATTTATATCAGTGTTTTGCTACCATATCTTATTTGTTCGTTCTGTACACCACCTATCCCTGGCGCTTTACGTACCTTAAGTTGTTTTATGGATGCTGCTATTTTAGTAAAAGGTAAAGTGTTCATTACAAACGGGGTCTTTAAGATCTGTATCTTTATTCAATGTAGAGCTAGATAATGACGACTTATTCTCTAGGGTGTATAGGTCTTTAAAGTATTTGGCCAATTTTATGCTGTTTCTCTATCAAATTTTAGTTCGAAACAGTCCCGTATTATGGGAATCTAATACTTCCTGTAATATTTTATCAGCCTCTAGTTGGTAAGATATGATCCTTCCAGTGTTAGATGTATGCCACGAAGGAGAAGAGGAAGTTATATAGAGAGGATCGGCGACCTTGCGATTGGGACAGAGATGCTGCTGCTGTACAATACATGGTGCTCTGACCATAATGTATCCTGATTTGCAACGACCTCGAGGTCCTTTACAAACTGAAGCAAACTTTTGACAACAAGAATAAGGCCAGGAGATTTTCTAAGAGGCTCAAATGTGTAACTCAATCCCTTGTTCGTGTTTGTTTTGTTTAGGACCACTGAGTTGTTTTCGTGAGTAAAGTTTGTCTGCGATTGGCTTTTGCACCGTAAACACCAAGAATGGGAAAATTCATCATATCTGCCATTAGAGTCTCCCATAAGTATTATTTCACCAATGGAAGCATAATATTCAAATAGAAACTCTCAAATATCAATACATTCTTGTCAGAAATGAAGATTGTCATCGGCAGGAAGATAAGAGGTAAATATAAAAGTGGAATTGTTTTAAGTCATGCTTACTTTCAGTATTAAGGCTATACTCACTATTATCTACTTTAGTGTATCTTGTATAGCTATCGTGCAAAGTATTCAAGAAATTCCCTGAATAGCTTGTTAAAATGTGTTAACATATGACAGCAATATCAATATCAAATACATCAAGTAAATTATCTACACAAAGTGCAGAGGACATTATGACCATTACGTTCCAAGTAAACATTGTAAAACCAATATCAGGCATTAGTATATAAAAAGGGAAAATTAGGCAAGATCATAACCTGCTGGAATTTGAATGAGCAGCAGAGTAAGAACATGCTAATAAAATACTACCACTCACCCTGCGAATCATAATATATTCGGGACTGGCGTGTCTCATATTTAGAATCACAACGGTCATCATAATCATTGTCATAATCGTGGTCATCGATATTATAGTCGTTATAGCTATTTCTGTTGCTACTTTCACCATACCAATTTGAGTTTTTGTCATGATAGTTATTGTAATCATCTGAACTAGGTACTCCCTTTCCTCTCAACACGTTGTCTCTGTCATATCTTTGAACTAAGCTGGTTTCTTGTTATCGACTTCTCACAGGTTACACCGCGCGACCAGATAAAATTACGATTTTCTACAATTCCTGACTCCTCAGCAGGAATGTTTATCCTTACAATGAGGTTTCAGGCGTTTCTTCTACGGAACATTCATATTGTTGTGTGATGTAACCCTTTGTTTTCCAGGTGCGATATTATTCCCGATCGTGGAGATGTGGTAACAATGTTTCCCAGGAAATATCTGACAGGTTTGCTCCCTGTTACGCCAATACAGAGTTGATCATCTCTTTGATCACGATTGGACTGATCCAAATTGTTTTTGTTTGTCCACATTTTCTTTCTCGAATATTTCGTGCCTATCGATCTCTATATTCTCATGCATTTGTATGTTATTGCGTGTAGTGTTGCTGTCTTTTGTTTGAGAACTATTGATATGTTCTTGTTAGTTCCTTTACTAATTTTATTTGGGTAAGACTTACTAACAACGATCTTGCTGTTATACGTTGTTCTTGCATGGATTGCATATGTTTGGTAGCATCTGTTCACAGACATGTTGGTTACGGGAGTTTCATCCGTGTCTACCGACAACTTTGTTATACTGAAATCACTTGGGTTATGCAGTGATTCAAAATTACATGTAACAGCTTGTGTAATACGTAGGAGAGGTATGTTTCACTTCACTGATTTGGACAGAAGAGCTGTTAGTCTCGTTAATAGTTCTCGGTGCCTGAGAGCCCGTGCCATATGCAGAGGTAACGGAATGTGTTAGTGAGTTTGCCACTTCGTTGGTTTTGTCCTTTTGTGAAGAATGTTTTGTCTTTGATGCATCTTAGACACTTTACTTGACAGTTTTGAAATAGTTGTTTCCGTCCTTTCTAAACGCGCATTGCTGCTGGCTTCTTGACATCGCCAAAAATATCAAAATCTCCTTAATGCAAATTTCTTAAAAGCATCAAGCACTGTAAGTCAGCTTTGAACGTTTTCAAAGTTAGATCTGAGATAGTCATTTTTCCTTTCTAATTGAGTAATATTTTCCTCGTGCACTTCAATAAAGTTGACTGCGTTGACTATGTCATTTTCTAATTCATTCACTCTTGCATTAAGAGAGTGTAGTTCCGCTTTACGCTCTGATACTCTGCTATCGTTTGCTCGTTAGAAGCAGATTTGCTGTTTTCATGTAAAGTGTAGTTGAGGTACTCTTGATAATGATGTCTTGCAAAATATCTCTTCTATCTCTAAATTGTCACCGTTCACAAACAAATGCAAAGCGTAACAATCTCTATGATATTTTTCCGCACTCGTACCTCGCTTTGTTGTTTTCCTTGCAACTAACTTTAATTGGGAAATAATTGGAGTCTTCCTAGTCTGCTAGCTAGCACTGACCTATACCATGAGAACATATCTTCTTTTTATTGGATAGTTTTAGCAACTTGTCGATGCAGGATTTCTAAGGGAATCAAGAGTTCGTTGTCAATTTGCTCAATAGTGCCCTGATCAGGAATTTGCGAGCATTGTGGTTCAGAATGTAATTATCCTCGTCAAAGGTTTGGCTTGGATAAGAATCGTATTGGTTGCTATCGATGCTTGAGTAGACTCATTCTGGTTGCGAGCAAGGAAAGGAACCAGAATGCGTGCCCTAAGCTCGTGATATGTTTTAGTCTGATGAATGCTCATGTTGCGATTCATGGATGAACACGTTCGCGTTGCTTACTTCGTGGCTAATGCTAGCTCAACATAATGCACTATTAAAGACATTATATGCATGCACGGTTCATTTGTATATGAATATAGACAGGCTCGAAATACAGATGGAGTCCTCTATCTCTTCGGCTAATAGAAGCCACTCATAGTCCATTTCACTTTTCACATATGATAAATCTACCAATATTAAAGTTGTACTCTGCCACAAATGGCGTTATAATTTAGCTTTAAGTTTCCAATACTTTTGTCTGAGCTCACTGAATCACGTCCAAATACTGCTCACTACTCACTATTAAATATTTCAGTATAGCTCTAGGCCAAGACTTTTAATGTTTTTGCAAATTGATCTGCAACACATTTTTCCCTTCTGCTTCACACCTTGTATAGTACTAGACACCTGTTTATAGCCCCAATATAAACTCGAATCCCCGTGTAATCGTTGGCAAGTAGATAATTGACACTGCTATTGACACTTCTATTGATACTTCTTTCCAGGTAAGATAGATTCCCTATACAGTTAAAACTAATTGGTATATTGTGAATCATGTTTATGCTAATCAAGTCCAAGGAAAAGACTAATTCATGAACTATTAGACTGCATGCGTTCCTAACAGTATGGTTATGATTCAATTAATGGGTATCTTTATTGAATAAAAATCTAATTTGATTGCTAAGTCAAAGTTGTGGATGAGAGGTAAAAACGTGTGACAATTTGTTTCCTAACAACCACACTCACACGGTCTTGATGTTTTAATGACGAGTATTTCTTGAAACGGAGTGAAATGTGAACATAATAATGTCTGTAATTATCATTCAATTCTTGAACATGTAACTTTCATTTTTTATATTTTAATTTATTCTGCTTCGGTGTATCTAGCATTCATAGGATATAGATATACACATATAGTCTGGGGGAATTTATTTTTGTTTGCCGTCGTCGTTGTAATTGCTGCTGATGATGATGGTTTGGATTTTTGTTGAGGGGGGGGGGGGGACAAGGCAGGATTATTTATTAGTATGGACTTTGCTAAAGATGTTTCGTATAACGCGATCATCTCTTTAAGGTCATCTAGAATTTGATGAATGTAAAATGTATATTAGTAATCACCGCATACACACATTCTCTACCGTCATCTATTTTGTTTGTAACAGTGAGTGTTTGATGACACAAATATGTATTTTATGTTAGGACGAGTGCTAGTGGTCTTACTTTTTAAACATCTTATATCCCCTTTAGCATTCTTTGCACGTTAGTGTATGAGTGCTGGAACGTAAATATCATATGTCGGATTGGAATTATGTGTGATAGTACTAATTCATTATATAATCTATATCCCCTTTCACGTGAGTTTGTATGTGTGCTGTGTTGCATAGTAAATAACCTGTCCTAAATTTTAATTATGTGTGATAGTACTAATTCATTATATAATCTATATCCCCTTTCACGTGAGTTTGTATGTGTGCTGTGTTGCATAGTAAATAACCTGTCCTAAATTTTAATTATGTGTGATAGTACTAATTCATTATATAATCTATATCCCCTTTCACGTGAGTTTGTATGTGTGCTGTGTTGCATAGTAAATAACCTGTCCTAAATTTTAATTATGTGTGATAGTACTAATTCATTATATAATCTATATCCCCTTTCACGTGAGTTTGTATGTGTGCTGTGTTGCATAGTAAATAACCTGTCCTAAATTTTAATTATGTGTGATAGTAAATACATGCCCGTTGTCTTCTTTCAAATGAGTTTGTATCCATGTGTAAGTGTTTGTTTGTCCATTAGTAGATGTGAGTGACCCTCGCCTATCCCCAGTTCCCTGTTTTGTTTGCAAGTATGTTCTTGATTGCAAGAATGTGTGATTATCATCGCGTCCTAACATAATCCCTTGGGTATCCATTTTGTTTGTAAGGGTTATAATTGGACGGTACAAATGTGAGTTTGTTTGTCAGGATCACTCACTATCACATACCCTATAACCGATTTATGTGAGTTTGTATGTGTATGGCGGTAACGGATAGTAAATAACCCGTCTTTAATTGTAATTATGTGTGATAGTAACTACATACAATTGTTTCCTTTCAAATGTGTTTGCATGCATGTCTATGGGCGTTTGCTGGTAAGGCTGTGGGTGTCCATAGGTATATGATAGAGACCCTCACCTATCACCGTTCCCTCATTTGTTTTGTTTGTAAATTTGTCTATATGTAGGTGTGTGTAACCCTCAACTATCCACTTTCGTTTCTCTGTTTTGTTTGTAAGTGTGTATTTGATTGCAAGATTGTGTGTCTGTCAATATGTATGTGTGAGTGACCCTCAACTATCTCCTTTCTATAATATGCTTTCTTTGTAAGTGTGGGTGTTGGATTGTACATATGTGTATTAATGACAATCACATGACTCTCCTTTCCCTCGTCCGTTTTGTTTGTATGTGTGGGTGTTGGATAGTAAAGGTGGGTGACGGATGTTCATTAGGGTTCAGCCCTTATTATTCTCAAAGTTACATCAAAAGAGTGTTGCATGTGTTAACATCCTAGACCGTTGCTAGTCCCCCACGGCCCTTTCTAGGGCCACAGAGGTTTCTATAAACAGAAATACGACTCAATATCACCAACCCCAAAATAATGTGGTAATATTTGTAATGTTTAATATGTTTAAAACATGTATTAACTTTTGAATTGCATTTAACAATTTTGAAATTTATAATTTGTATACATCTTTTGTCTACAATTTTTTTTAATTTTCTGGACATTCTTTTAACTTTCTTTCGTATCATTTGTTTAATCATGTCGATTTTACTTTACACTATTTCAGGAAAAAAGTTAAATTTGCCAAGTTTTAACCTTTGTCTTCTTTTTTGAAAACTTGTAAAATAGATTTTAAAATTTTTACATTTTTTTCGGATTTTCTTTTAGTATATTTTAGAATTTCGGAATTTTAGTATACTTTTAGTCTCGGTCATATTAATGCACTGTATGAAATCATTTATTACTTTGACATAAAAGCTCATTCTATTTAGTACAAGATACATTTTTAAAATATGGCTGTCCTAAAATTATTTTAAAATCCGAACTTCTTTTTAATTATGTAATAATGCAGTAGTTAATCCCTTTGGCACAGAATTGAGAAACAAATTATTCATGCTATTAGACGGGTTTTGCCGTAAAAATATATATTTAAAAGGAATTCTACATTATGTTGTTTTTTGGGGTTTTTTTTAGTACATATACGGAAATAGCTCACTAGTGAAATGGAAACATTCCGTATTGTCACATCTCTTGTGAAATATTTCTTTATATCTTCTCATAAAACGTTGATATTCTCTCTGTACCCACTGGCCAACATTCTGTCCTTGGGACTTCCCTTCCTCTGTTTGGATTGTAAAAGGGTGAGTGTTTGATGCATACGCCTTACAGTGGGTTGCCTATCTTTAGGAGAAAAACACCACTGCTACAACAATGTAAATTTGGCGGCAAAATGCCACCGGAAGATAACCGTTTGCTTTGATAATTGCATCACACTCAATTCGTATCGCATTTGTTGCGATCGTTTCTCTATAATGGATTCAATGCAGAATGCGAAAGAGTATAAGCTTTGAGGAGCGTGTGTTTGATGGTAATAGTGGAATTGATTGAGCGTCTAAACTTAGGTGTTAGTCTTCGTTACTGTATCCCTTTACGGGCGGGCGTAAAATGTGACGTTTGTTATGGAACACCAAATCGTTTAAAATCGATGAGCTGGAGATATCATAGAGTGAGCTCGAGTGATCTTAGGGTGAGTTCGAGAGATCGTAGTGCGAGCTGGAGAAATTGAACTGGAGAGATCATTGGGTAAGCTGAAGGGATCGTATTATTATTATTATTATTATTATTATTATATAATTTGTTGGTATATTTCATGTCTATAAGTCAAAATCGCGTTTATATTAACAACAACAAAATAAAAATATATATATATACATATATGTTTTTTTATATATATATATATATATATATATATATATATATATATATATATATATATATATATATACACACACTAGGTAACGTTATTTCATTTCAAATTGATCCTTTCATAATATATATCAGTTTCTAACATGTCTTCTCATGTCTGTCTTCCCTTTGATAGAAGTAACCTCAGGGACTGAGGTTAGTTATATGATATCTACATCTGTAAGCATAGGTCCATTGCCTTCAGATTTTATATATATATATATATATATATATATATATATATATATATATATATATATATATATATATATATATGTATATATAATGGTTCCCAGGGTAATATACTTTAATTTTCCTGTTTGCCACCGGTATGGGTCACCCCTGTCTTATTTCTGAATGCACTTAAATGAAATAATAGTCAGTGAATTTTACCCGGGTTCAGCGAGCTAAATGTTCTGATATCTTTTTGTAAACTTTAATGTATAGTTTCCTGATAGAATTATCCCTCATTTCGTTCCCTATACAACCAATTATCGGTTACTTCAGCTCGCCCTCTCCTGCTCAGTCTCTCCAGCCCATTCGTGCTAGCTCACCCAACGATCACTCTAGCTCACCCTACGATCTCTCCTCCTCGCCTTCTTCAGCTCACTATACGATCTCTCCAGATCTCCTTCTCCAGCTCATCCTACGATCTCTCCAGCTCAGCCTACAATCTCTCTAGCTCGCAATACGATTTCTTCAGTCCGCTATCCGATCTCTCCAACTCATCCTACGATCTCTCCAGCTCAACCTACAATCTCTCCAGTTCACCATGCAATGTCTCTAATGTGTCCTACGATCACACCAGCTCGCCTTACGATCTCTATAGCGCGCCCTACGATCACACCAGCTTAAAATACGATCTATACAGCTCCATTTACGATCTCTCCAGTTCGCCATGCGATATCTCTAATGCACTATACAATCACACCAGATCACCATACGATCTCTCCAGCTCATTCATTTTGAACGTTTTTGCGTTCCATATGTTATGGTATACTACGAAGTCCTATTACAGCGTCATGCCTATTACCGCGGCATTTGAGCATTTCCGAGAACCGCTGACATTATGCGTCACATCTGAATAATCCGGATGTAAACATATACTCAATAACTTCACATAGCCGTCAAGTTAACAGTTGAAATAAATATTCTATTCATAGTGAAAAAATATCTTAGATTTCCCTTACAGGTACACATTCAAGTAAGCGATCAAATTCCATTCATGACATATCCAGATTCAGTGTCTTTTTGGTACCTTTCATTCATACAATCATGCCGAAGACAATGTTAACAAATCGTCTCCTTCACAATTTAAACAATACAAGCAGAACTGGTCACACGACTTAAGTTCTAAGATCAAATATTTGTATCTATCTTGTGCTGGGCCCATTAAGGGTGCATTGTCAAACTCGTGAGTTTCTTTTTAGTGTGGTTTTCTTAGATCAGCAGTATAAAGGCAAGTTAATGAACCCTATCATCTCTTCAAATTCATAAGACGAGCTTTCTAGATATGGGTCAAACAATTTAAGTTTACGGGGGCTGGGGTTAATTACAAATATGTCATGTAATATAACATAATAATATCATAAATCATAATTAATTATTGGATTTACTACAACACGGCCATACAAAGATCTTAATTAAATCTATGAATTTAATTTTGAAATGTTTGTATTAAATGTGTTGCCTTTACATAACATATCCTTTTTTTTTTCTTCTACGTTGATACCATACTACCGACGGTCACTGAATTTCTCAATTGCCGAGTTAATAGTGTTACGACTCCAGGTCTTAAAATAATGTCAAAGAAAGAAAGTGAAACCAACAATGCAAGTAAAATCAACAAGCAATTTATTTCTAGACAGTTAAAGTGAAAATACAAAAGACACTTACAGTAACGTGAATTAAAGTCCCAATAATTCAAAAAATCCTAAATGTCCTAACCACAAGTCATAAATAAAGAATGTTCCGAATGCATTCCAGTAGCCTTGAATGTCTGGTGTATCAGTAGTCTTGAATATCCAGATATGCATGAATAATGTAATCCAGAATATCTTTGAATGAATTCACATAAATCTCAAAGTCAAATATTAATTAAAAATGAGAAAAAGCACTTTTAGTAATTCCAAAATATTTCAAATAAATAATTTCTTTCTCTGAATTTGTTCTGACATTTACAACTGTACCATATGATTACTATAATAAATTCCTTAATAGACTGATCTTGATAGCATGAAGTTTAGTATAGGAATGAAATCTTGTTTACCCAACCTGTATAAATATAAAGATACGTCACCTGACAGAATATTCTAGAATATGAGTAACTCTAATGGAAAATTACGGTGCGTACCTGATTTTTCTCACATCAAGACATGGAAAATTACAATCTAATGTTCTATGTAAACAAGACTGACCTTGAAATCAAATGATGTAAATATGTTGTTTGCAAAATAACCACTAAAGCATAACTTACCTCATGGACACATTATAAATTCAATATACATAAAACTAGGACATTCTGTTTAGAACGCGTTCCGTCGGAAGTCACCTCAGAATACCCACTATGTATGAAGGAATAACCACTACAGGTAAAACAAATGAAATTTGGTAAACATACTGCATACATATGCAGATGAACTGATTGAATAAATTAAGCCTTTATAGAAATTTTTCTCATTTTTCTACATTATTTAACTTTTTGTATTTAGACTTTTTGGTCTGCAGTGGGGGGGGGGGCATATATGTCTTATAAACATAAATCTAGTTCGTATTGTTCCCATTAACTTTGTAAGTGATGGTAAAAGTGCTTGCTTTGTATCTTCTTGGGGATTTCTGCTAAGTCATTTTTCTTTCCTCACCGATTCTGGCTTCATATCTTTATGCCGGATTATAATTTGGAATAAGAGAGACTTAAGGAAAACAAGGTTGATTGTTTGTCCATGTCTCTTGTAGCTACATCTTCTACACATCCAACTAGCATACATATATTACCATTAATATATTACCCAAATTAAAAATTCTAACAAATACAATACACACCTTAGAGGATTAATTGTATCAAGTGTTTCCCACTAGAGTAAAATACTGTAGCATAAACCCTGGTGCTGTTGACAAACTTGGATATAGTTTTTGAAGTTTACTTTCTGTTAAGAATCTCGTGAAATGGTATATCAAAATATACACAATTTTGTAGCCCTCCCCCCCTTTTTTTTTTCAAGGGCTCATCATAGAATTAGCTTGGTTTGCTTTGCTGTGGTTGCGGTATGATAACCACTGAGCCACCGTGACCCATCAGTCCCCTTCTACGACATGCAGGGGTAAGCTTTGGGTTTGTTCACCTATCCCCGAGCCGCATTGGGTTGGGAGTAGGGTGAGAGGGGAGGCGGTACTTATCTTTGAAGGAAGATATGTATTGTATATATTGCCTGCTGCATATCAGACGATCCATTAACTTTTTATCTTTCCTGTCATTTTTATTATAAAAGTCTTTCTTTTTTTCTTGTCTTGTCTTTATTTTACCAAAATATTTTGAGGCAATCTATGATTATTGAAATTATTAAAATTTTGAATTAGTCGCTAAAACTAAAGAGAACTTGAGACACTTTTAGAAGAGAGAAATGACAGAAGCTACTTCGATAGTTTGCAATATATATATAAGAAACAAACATTACAAAGCACGGTGCAGGAAGTCAAAGAAACTGGGCAAGCTCTTTCGAGGTCTATGGATCCTTTTATAAGGCGGACAACAGAAATAACAAAAAACATAATTATAAACACACAAACGTAAACAAAATATGTATTTTGTTAACTGTTTTGTTACGGTGAAACCAAATTCAGACAATCTAGTACGAATATATCAAGAAAAAGGGAATCAAAAGAATAGAAACCTATGCAAATTTGAAATTAATTTCCTGGTTTCTTAATCCCATCCTTAATTTAGGCACACATTGTCTTGCAACAAAGTTGTAAACAAATAGTATTCTTGCCAAATTGGAATACTTGATTTACCATAATGTAAATAGTTAAAACTAAAGTTGTCTGCTTTTTTATTTCTTAATGCACAACTGCGATGTATTACTGTATTATTTAAGTTTCAGTAAGTAATCTAGCGATCTATGAAAGTCATAATTTATAACTGGAAGTTACTGCATTGGATGAGTTAAAATTTGGAAAGGGGAATTATGGTATTACAAGTGGTAACGGCGTTTCTTCCTGGTGCAAACTGATGCAGATATGCGCAAAACAAATATCAATCACATTGTTAACCAGTATCGAGTGTCAAAGGTTCAAATAATGCAATATATTTCACCAGGAAAAACGAAGGTACAAAGATTTTAAGTCGCGATCAGACCACAAGGTTATCGCACTTTTATTTAGCTCAGTCAATGTCAACTTTCAAATTTACAACAGAAGTAAAAGAATCGTTTCATTTTTTTGAAATTTGATCCCAATAAATCAGGTGTCAAAAATTAAAATTCTGTACATTTCATCGGTGTTAATTCATACGAAAAGAATAACTGATAGTCAATGATATGTCTCTATATGGCTAGCTATAAACTCAGGCCCAAAGTTTTAACACCCCAATTCAGGATAGGAACCGACCATTCATATCTTTTCATGAATGTTTCGGCTCCCAAGTAGCTTGAAAAAAAACCCCAGCAAACTCTTACTCTGATTTGCAAAAAAAAAAAAAAAGAACTAATTGTATCCGAGAGCTGAAGAAAATTGGAATGAGATAAAAATAAAACAAAATATCCTAGTTGGATAGAAATCCCTTGCCGATCTCTCCCCAACACACACACACACACACACACACACACACACACACACACACACACACACACACACACACACACACACATCCCCTGGATAATTACATTAAATGGACAATCCTTAACATTAAATTTGTACGTTAGTTTGTTGGACAAAGTAGGTATTTGATACTTAAAATGTAACACTTTGGAACAATTAAGTCAAAGACCCAAGCATCATACATTAAATGTGACGTCTCTCACACCCATACATAGACTGTAAAGCCAAATTGACTCATGATAACATTTCTTACTACTGTCTGATTGATAAAACAGTAAATAAAAACAAAATGGTTTAGGCCTAATAAAACTAATTTTATACAATTTAAAACGTAATTGATGCATGTATATGCATGCCTTGAGATGCCTTGAGGGACCGACAATTTCATTTTCGATGGTGATGGGGGTTGAGATTTTCCTTCCCACCAGGACATTTTTGTTCTTTTATCTCAAGAATTTGTTTGTTTGTTTGTTTATTTGTTTTTTGGGGTTTTTTTTCAACTAATATGATGGATAGATTAGTTAATATTAATGTTTTTTACACAACAGAGCAATAATACTTTTTTCAAGCTATTTGGTGGCCGTAAATTTGTTTCGAAAAAATTCACACATCCCCCCCCCCTCAAAAAATTTAACTTTACTACGCCAGACATGGTCACAGTATCATATTAAGGATTTAGTGCCCTCACAAATTTTTTTTTCTCTATATAGCACACACCCAAATGGTAACAGCATTGACCCAGATCAACTAGCGCATAATACGTCGACAGATCATGGTCTCTGTTGTTCGCCAATTGAAACAACTCGTGGCTTTTGTTCCAAAATACTTAGATTGAGTGATACAGCGTAAAACATTCGCAACACAGAGATGAGTCCTATGGATCATACCTCGAATGGATGCCCATAACTGTCGTTCGAACCATCTTGATTGTTTACGAAACAAGTTGCGACTTCTCGGTCAGTCCTATGGTCAATTCAATCGTAATAGTCGAGGTAGTCTGAATAGATTCCGGTTTCTGTATGCAAAGAAATTTCTGGCGAACAAAACGTATGATGTTTCTAAAAATTACTGCGTTGGCATATGTTTGTCTCTCAGAAATAGCTGAGATGGTCCAAATGAGCGTAAACAGTGGGAAATCGCCGAAAAAGGGCAGATAACTTAGTCACACGGTAATAGAACCAAGCTAGAGGAATTATGAGACATACATGGAATTATTTGCACGAGTTCAGTAAAATAAAGTTCACTAGTAAGTTCATACTTCAAAGAAAATAAACTTGGGAATGTTTCGGCCAAGAATAAGTCATTTCAATCGATAAGTGGCCGTAGTGAATGTTATGATAGCGTGTGACGTACATATAACTTGGTAAACAAGGTTCATGTATATGCAATGGCGGCGTCGTAAGGTCTGAGTGGATTTCGATTGTGCTGTTCGCATACAATCACATGTAGAAAGAACAGCTATTTAATCCTGACTTTTTGCACTTCAGGAACCAAGGTGGCTCGTTGGCTCGTTTGACCAAAATAAGAAGGGTACGGGTTTAATCTTGTCCGAATCATGCCGGATAGGCCGCTGCAGTGTGTCTCTGGATAAAGCCTGATATACCCTTTCATGTGTTGATATGTATTTAAACACCAAGCAATTTGAAATTACAGGATTAAGATCTTAACACAATATCAGTGGTGTGTTCATATGCATGCACTTCAAAACCCGAATGCTGTTTACAAGACAGTCACACTTATTTCCTCTTATCTGTTACTGATCACAGCTACAAAAAACAAAGTGACGCCATAAGGGACATATCACAGTAAAAACAAAATCGCCTTCGTTTAAGAGTCTAGTTATAGTTTTCTTTGTGAGAAATAAATTGTCACCTTTGACCTTTGCATTCGAGCTTGAAGTATGCTTTGTCCAAATGCTATTTAAGGGTTATGGTACTTTTTATATAGATGTATCTACTGGGAGAGTGTTTTGGCTGGGGTGTTTATCACCCCTTGTAATACAAAATCTGCATTTGCGGTCTCGTCTTTTCTTTAAATTTTATTTTACAATGTCTGAAATTAAGTCAGGTCCATTAAGAATTAAACTTAGTGTACTATCAGCAACGAACTTTCTCCATTTAACTAAAAATTCTGTTCTGAACATTAATCTTAGACATAAAAATAAACTTAAGAAAAAAACGTAAATAATTTAGACTACTTTGTCAAATATAATTTTGTTGGATCTGATTTACAACATAACGATTTTGTTTTGGACGCTCATTATATATCTGTACAGCTTAAATATCTCAAGCGAACACATATCAGTTGATCGAACCATATTTCGTCAGATAGTTCGGTTATGTTTAAAGAAAGACACGCATTTCCTCAAAAAAAGAAAAGAGCAAAACTCAAACGATCGCATCCATTATGATAAATCTAATAAAGAAGCAAGAAAATATATATATACGTCGTAGGACTTTTCTTGAAGGAGTTCAAGTCTGGTGAAAGAACGATTTGTTTCAAGTAGTATAGTATTTTAGAGTCCTGGTTCACTAGATAACATTTGCCTTAAATTTAAAATTTGTATAAGATCTGCTTCTCTCATCTCCGCTGGTTGCTGCTCCTCTTTTCTGCGGCTCACCTCTACGTCGCTCCGCTTCAACACATTAATAATAAATTATTGCCCAAAAATGCTGGTATGCATTTAAAACTCTCATATACAATAAATGGATGTTTACGTACATTTATTGCCCGATGTATTACAAAATTCTTTTGAAAAAGAACGAATATTAAATAAATACAAATTATTTATCTGCTCATATCAACTTATTTTGCTCTGTTTTAAAAATGAAATAGTCTATCGTGATATCCGATATACCGGTTGGTACTGGCAATTTAAGAAGTTTCTCAATAGACGTTTGAGACTGTGGACCTATTTTATAACTTAAACGTTTTTCGATCCACATGCTGAAAGTTAACGAGAACAAAATAACAAACGTCTGATGAGATGATTCTTAAAAACAATTGTTATTGTGTTTTCACAAAATGGGCATAGCTTGTAACCTGCTTTTAAAGATTCTACATATCCCTTGATTACTGAGGACAATAAGCACACGGATTATGCATACTTACTATTTAAGTATGGGTAAACGTAAGTTACTGAAAGTCACTAATAGGAACAAACGCCAACACTACAGTCCTCGGCAGAATGCAGTGACAGCGAAAACACGAACAAATAAAATCCATTATGACGATGACGATGATATTGTAGATTCTACACCTGTGGAACAGCAGGAATATTTAAAAAAAGAAATTCAATATTTACTGGAGAATGATTGTATAAAACCAAGTAAAAGTAACTGGAGTTATCCGTGTATTCTTCTGCCTAAACCAGATAATACATTATGCATGTATACTGAATATAGAAAAGTCAACAGTGTCACCAAAACGAATTCATTTCCAATGCCAAAAATAAATGATTGCATCGACAAAATTGGAAACCAAAAAGTATGTCACCAAGTTTGACCTTTCAAAAGGATTCTGGCAAATTCCACTCACGGAAAGAGCAATAGAAATTTCGGCATTTGCAACTCCAGATAAAAAATGATCGGGCAACATTCAACGTCTTATGAACATGTTAACATCTGGTCTAGATAATTGTACATCAATAACGTCATTTTCTACAACGACACCTGGGAAGATAACTTAAAAACCATTCGGAAATTCTTCGATCGACTCAGTGATGAAAACCTGACGCTTAATTTATGTAAAAGTGAGTTTTGCCATGCTTGTGTCAAATGTTTAGGACATATTGTGGGACAAGGTCAAGTTGAACCTGTAGAAGCTAAGGTCAAGGCTATCTCTGAGTTCGCGGTGTCTGGTAGTTAAAAGCAACTGATGCGATTCTTAGGCATGACTGGATATTATCAGACATTTTGCTCAAACTTTTCCATGATTGCTGAACCTCTGACAAATTTGTGGAGTAAACAATCCAAGTTTTATTGGTCTGACAAATATCAGGAATCTGTTGATAAATTAAAGGCCATACTTGAGAGTGCACCAGTTCTTTCAACACCAACTTTCAGCCAATTATTTAAAATATCTGTTGATGCAAGTGATGTAGGCGTTGGTGGAGTATTGATTCAAAAATATAAAAATGGTGTGGATCGTCCAGTGTGTTATTTTTCTCAAAAACTGAACAAACATCAGAAAAATTATTCCACAATTGAGAACGAATGATTGGCTTTGATATTGGCTTTGCAACATTTTGAAGTGTATGTCAGTTAAGCTCTTTTTTCGATTGTTGTATTCGATGATCATAATCCCCTAACTTTCATTAATAAAATTAAAAATAAAAATCAAAGATTGTTGAGCTGTAGTTTAATGCTGCAAGAATACAACATTGACATTAGAAACATCAGAGGAAAAGAGAATCTGATTGCAGATGCACTCTCACGTGTATAGAAGTACTATATTGCTTTATTTTCTGTATAGTTTGTGTATTTAAGCTGCGTGTTATTCATAAAACATCGTCCTATGTAATATGTATATTTGACATATGTAAAAGTAAGCCTTATTCCCCAAATCTTTCTTTTTCTTGAGGGGAGGTGTCATGTATATTTAATCTATAATGTGTGTTTAAATCGTGTCCATGAAGGTAAGTTGAACTTTAGATTATGGTCACTAGTAAACAGAATGTTTGATTTGCATTTGAGCTCAAGGTCAGTCTTGTTGACAGTTAGGCTGTTTTTTTTTATTGGGGGGGGGGGGTCTATTTTATTGCTTCACATTCTGTTGATATGTTTTTTTTTCACATTCTGTTGATATAGGTCAAGTGAAAATGTGTATACATAGGGATTTGGTAAACAAATAATTCATTCCTGTTTTAGATCACAAATGTGGGAATCCAGTTGTGATCAGATTTTACATTGTGGCGTTGAAATCAGATATAATTCGTGAGGAATTATTTATTTAAAATATATTCATTGGAATTACTATTGCTCATTGATTTTTGAAATAATACATTACTTTGAACTTTTGTGAACTCATTCGAAGACAGTCCGGATTGTATCATTGTGTAATATCAGGGCATTCAAGACTATTCGAACTAATTTGGAACATTCTATATTTTTGGAATTGTAATTAGTACATTTTAAGATTATTTGGAATTTGATTCACATCATTGTAAGTATTTCTTGAATTTCACTTTGTATTGTAGGGAAATAAATTGATTGTTGATATTACTTACATTGTTTGTTTCACTTTCTTACTGTTACATATTTTAAGACCTATAGTCGTAACAATACTATGTATAATTTTACACAAAACACACTCTGTGAACTTCACGATTATTTCTTTAAGAAAGATATATTGTTGCTGTGCGATACATTCAAGGAATTGTGCAAAGAATGTATAAAAAAAACTATAAACTTGACCCAGCGCAATATTTCAGTGGTCCCGGTTTACCTCATGACGCTTTTCGAAGTTAATGAGCTAATAAAATAGAATTATTAACATATTATGACATGTTCCTCATGATTAAGAGTGGAATACGGGGTGGAACTAGCATGATACCACATGTATATTCTGACTTGCTGAAGCTAATCATGAACACCATGCTGGTGATAAAGGCAAACATAAAAGTGATGCTGAATACGACAAGTCTAAACCAAAGTATTTCATCATGTGCCTAACACTAACACTTTATAATGACTTGGCCATTTGTCAATATATGTTGATAACAACAACAACAAAAAAAAACAAAAAAAAAAAAAAACACTAAATAAATAATAAAAGGTAACAACAATAGATGGGCAACTGATGAGCAAATTTGTTGGGCAGAAGAACATCTATTCGACATTCAAGATATCAACAATTCCGGTTATATTTTGGACGTTGATATACAAGTAACAACTCAGTCAATCGATTATTTCAAAGATTACCCGTTTGCACCGGAAGCAAAACTTGTACCTAATATAGAGTAGTTATGTTAATTTCAAAGTATATATTTTTTACAGGAAGAAGGGAACAAAACCAACTGTTACTAAACTAAAATTCACATTGACAAAAAAAAAGATAAATACGTAATTCAGATTGACAAATAAAGATAAGTACTTAATTCACAAGAAATCTGAAACTTATCATACAGTTAGGCCTTTTTCAACAACAACCGTCACCTAACTCATATATCGAGATAAAAGCTAGTTTAAGAGACAAATCCACTAACGATTTCGAGAAGAGCATCTTTAAATTGATGAACAACCCTGTATTCATGAAACCGATGGAGAATTTTAGGAAAAGAACAACTGCTACAATATGCTCATAAATGAAAAGGAATTTTCCAAATGCAAAATGCTTCTTTTATTCTCTAGGAGAACAATATTAGCTGAAGATCTGGGTTTAGTTAGCATGAAAAACATGAATATAAATTTCGTAAAGCATTTTACGGTGGAATTACAGAAATAGAGCTCTCGAAGATGCACCAACTTTACTACATCAAACCATACAAAAGCCAACAAATGCATGACATCAGAGACTATCCAAAGGACGAAGTGCTTTATATCCCATAAATGAATACGTAGATACCCGTCATTTTCAACGATGCACTAAATGGAATACCTAGTAAGGAACTATGTCGAGTGAAACCAAAATTCTATTCATTTAAGACTGATCACGAAGAGAAAAAGGTCTGCAAGCGTATCAACAAAATGTATCATCATTAAGAATCTAAGATTCGATATGTACAATGAGTGTGTTTTCAACCTCAAGGAAGATTGGTTTAGTTCTGGCAGAGTTATTTATCTTAAGTGATGCGGAATACGTGGTTCGGTCTTCTTCGATACACTGTCAGTGTAAGATTGCTTTCTATGACAGTGTGTGATACGCATGCTGAAGTAGGACAGAAGGTATACTTATTTCACCGAACATTGGCATTGTGGCCTTTGGAAAAGCAATTAATACCGTGATACCTATAGGGTACAACAGTATCCATAGAAACGCGTACGTGTAGGACCCATTTTGAAAATATAAAAAGTGTGATGTAGTAAAACAAATGGACATAGAACATTTTTTGAGAGAGGCTTTTGGCAGAGGATTTTGTGACCTGATGGCTAAGTATCAGTAGAGTCAGCTCATGTCATGCATGCAAAAAACAAAGAAGTTTTATTCAAACACACTGTACCACAGGTGAATGGTTTTGGCCAAATATTAAATAGTTCACATATATGTCATAATAAATCATGTATAAATAGTGTTACGGAATCATACCTTTTTTTACCTTTTATAATGATTTAATTTACTAATTTATGATTTCTGTTTTAGTCTGAATAGGGGTTAGCATATCAGTATAGATACGACTAATGCTCGATCAATAAGTGGTCACATGATCAATTGCGCGGAAAATGAAGTCGACCTGGCTTTGTACTTTTTAGAAATCAACATTGAAAGGTCATATTCCATACTACAATAACATTATGTTTACTCTTTAAGATTTTTAGTACACTAGACCTTTGGGTAAATGACGCGTAACCTAGTTCCTGATTGGTTCTTAGAGGGTTGTGTTATTTTGAAATACCATATTATTAAAGACGGAGAAAGGACATTCCCTTTTAATTCTGCGCACTTAGTCAAGATATATAGGGAATAATCTTGGGAATTATCATTCTTTACAATTGCTTGATCGAGGAGAGGTTATTGAAATTATTCAGTTCAGTGTGGAATTTATTTAATTAGTAATTCATCTGAATTACTATACAGCTCGGTGGAATTATCGGACATTATTCTAAAACTTGTGAGATTCCAGACTTGCAAGGATTATTTTAGAATAAAGCTGAACTTGTTAACTTCAGCACAGTACAGGCTTTTTCATTCGGAATACCACATCCGGATTTCTCGGATTAACATCAGGAAGTGAACTTTAAAACATTTTAGGACTTTTTAGGATATTCTATACTGTAAGTTATTTTAATTCTTTCACTTTGATTGTTTGTTGAATTATTTTAATTCTTTTAATATTTTAGGAAATTAAAGTTTTGTATTTTAATCTTGAAAGCTTGTTTGTGTCTTTTATTCTGTTACATTACCCCTAGAGTCGTAACAATAGTAATCCATCTAGTTCTAGAAAAGCATGCCATAAATCAGGAAAAGGAATACTGCAGGGCTCAAGGAAGGTGATCAAGGTGTTATAGACAACTTTGTATCATATAGAATATGCTGGCTTAGATCATTTGAGGTAATTATTATAGTTAATCCACGTTTCCATGAACTAATTTATATTACATGGATGATATGACAGAGGAAAGAAAAGTATCACACCTTGTGTATTTTATTAAATTATCGCCTTTACATCATACATGCCATTTCAAGAAATAAAAACTAACATTTTCAGTGCTTGTCTATGACAATAATGAGAAGATTTAATGTGAAATATTATATTAGCTCTCAGTCTTGATGCAAATGAAAGTAGAACTGATTTAAGATGTCTTGGGATTGTCCTTGGGCCGATGAGATACTGCCTCCACATATTTGTCTAAGGTAAGGCGATCAAACTTTCTTTTCTCAATGTTCTCTTCTTTGCTGTTGTCTCTTTTGATTCCTTTTATTATAAGCTACATGCCACTTTTAGATGCACACTTTCCTTCTGTTTTAACTCCTTTTGACTTGCTATACTTATTGTTTTCTCTTAAAATTTGTCTACTTTTTATTCTCCAAAAGTCATCACAAATCAGAATAAGTGCTTAGAAGCTGTGATCTTCTATATTTGGTGACAGATTGATTTATTGCCTAATGTTATTGAATAAACAAGGGACGAATGCCTTTTAATAATGTTATACAGAGGATGAGGTAGGCGGTGCTGTGTGCAAGGACTGGAGTTAGTGACCTTATGTATCTACAGTCGATGAAAAGTGTTGAATGCTTATATTTTATAATAAGATTGGGTCATGTCCACCTGTCCATTGTGCTAATAATAAGATTAGGTCATGTCAACCTGTCCATTATGCTAAGTTTAGTGTGTACGAAACAAACATAAAGTCCTTTATTTATAACAAATCTGCGTAACTCGTACCCCTGTCCACATCTGGCAAAGTTATCTCTCTTAAGCGCTGTGGAGTACTTGGTTCTGTCCTCGTTAAATTGTCAATCTAAGATTGCTATCTATGTGAGACACGCATGCTGAAGTAGGACAGAAGATATATATATATATATATATATATATATATATATATATATATATATATATATATCACTAAACATTAGCATTGTGGTCTATATAAAAGCAATTGGGACGGTAACACCAGCTGCTAGTAGCGAGCCGCAGATCGGGGTTGTAATGAGCAGCGAAGATGCGAGAAGCGGAGCATGTACAATTTTTAATTTCAGTTAAATGTTATCTAGTTGATCATGATTCTCAAAGACTATACTACTGTTGCTTGATTCGGAAAATTTTATTCTTTCCGAAAGCAAACGGTAAATCTGTTCGAGTGCACGCAACTAGTTCAAAGTTTAAGCATACTATGTGGGGTCTCTTAGTAAACATACTTTGTAACAAATATACAGTAGTGACTATTAGTGTTTGCTAAAATTATTGGATTTAAATTACATAAATATTGTATATTTAATTAAATCCTTGTCGTATGCACAGTTATTTACAGCGTGAGACTACCTTTTAGAATGGCAGAAGAACCCGATGTCTCAGTTGCATGGGAATTTGGGAAAGAAATGCATCACCATGTACATAAATCTGTCAAAGGGTGTGGCTCAGTATACAAAGTAAATTGCAATCTAAAGACTACTTCAAAGACAATAAATAAATAACATAAATCAATAAATAAATAATCGACTGCCGGGGTGTGTTCTTAGGTAAGACATTTAACTAAACTTGCCTTAGAGTGTTTTAACTTCCAAAGTATACCTGTTCAGACGAAGGAAGACACACACACCTTATATGTAGCATGTGTTGTAGAAGTACCCCTAATACACTCTAGAGTATAACAGAGACGACCTGACTGAGGGCTGATAGGTTTAGAGACTATGTTAAACGCTGAGTCATTCGACTGAGTATAATCGTCAATTGTATGAATTTTAAGAGCAATATATACTTCCAATATTTTATTTTAAGTAAAAAAGGATTTCATGCTTTTAATTCCGAACGAATATAAGATATGGTAACCCTTTTGTTAGACATATACATGTATATTATAGCATTTTTCATTGTAATTTCAAAGGAAGGTTCTCTCAAAAAAGTGTAACGGATAATCTACTTATGAACATTGTTACTAAAACAATAAGATGTATTTGGGTGTTATCCATATAGGTGTACAAGTGCCGACAAGACACATTATTGTATTTATCCGTCGTATAGTGCGCAGACAGACCAATGTCCTTACTGTTGTATTTAAATACATGTTGTTAGTAGAAATGAACAGTATCGACACTAATCTGCCAGAGCATTACGCCACGGCAAATCTGTGTATAAGATTGCGTTATCAGTATAAAGGTTTCTGATAAACTGAAAGTAAATTAAGGCTGTAAATTTATACTTTTCTCGAAACAAAATTCGGAAAATATTGTCAAAGTTGACTTGCTTATGTCTTTAAATTTACATTAAAATATCCTGTGTTCTGATTTACAACAACTGGTCCTTGGTTTATTGTCATTCTAAAATACTAAATTTTGTCATAACAAATGTTTGTCAAAAGCACTTTGTGAAGGAACCTCTGCAGGACGGTGACTGTTAAAACTCTGTTGTATGTTGTCGTAAACAACATTGGCATCAAACCCAATGGCGTAGACAAAAATTAACGAAGAGGTTCGGGTGGGAGTTGAGAGGGAGGTGGGATGGGACTTCACATAGAAGTTAGTAGAGTAACAGCAAAATCTAGACAGGAAATCTGCAAATTCTCCTTCCCACATTCGCGCAAAATCCTCAGTTAAAAATCGATCTCAGTTAGCGATAGTAGTATTGGGGACTGCCCTGGGATTAGAAAGACCGGTCTGGGATCAATGTGAATTTACATTACGGTCGCCGTCTTGAGAGTATGGTAGTCTGGGGTCAGTGGGAATTATATATTAAAATGTCCATAGGTTTAACGTATTCGTGGGAGCATGGGGTTAATGGAAAATTAGCATTATTCCTCGAACATGTGAGTGGACGTCTGGGGTCAAGGGCAATTTACCATTATGAAATTAACATTATATTTCCCCTTGATCCCATAAATTCTTTTGTTTTAGATACAAAAATTTTACTCTGGCTTCAAGGGGAAAATAATTTTAAAAATATACATAGGTTTTGCATACACTTTTAATAACTAACACACCGTTTGACTGACCTACTGACAATATAAACAAAATACCTACTGACAAACACCTAACCTACTATACAACACCCACACCTACAAAACATCTTCATCTATTGACTGACCAACACCTACATTTACTAACCAACATGCCGCTTTCACTGACCAGTACCCATGCCTACTAAATATGCCGTTTTGACTGACCACACTTACTAACCATTAAAAGGGTGGGAATGCTCACACATACACACAATCATCAGTGAAAAGCGTAGGAGTTTCCCACATTATACACACAAATATCAAACATACTTATATACTATCACACACAAGATAGTAGAAGCGCCTACATTACATACAAATATCAATGGGGTTTAAGCTTTAAGTGTGAAAGACATACAAAGACAAAGACATACACACATAAAATACACAATTGGTTCTTAACAGTTTGAGAAGTATCTCTGTTTCTGAGAGATCATGGTGGCTCTGAACAGGGCCGTGTGTTTTAGTCCTTAGAATGATTGAAATTGTTTGGCCACAATTTTTAATGGCCACATTTCCGGGCGGGGTTCCACAGGCAGCACATCTCTGGCTACATCTGTCGGTACCCCAAGGATTAATGGATATAGAAATCTTAAAGTGAGGCTGATAAGCTTTACTTTCCCAGTCCTCGTTTCTTGGGATGAGAGTAACCTCTTCTCTTCAGGCTGCTGCTGTTTCCGTTCTTGCTCCTCTCTCCACTGCTGGAACAGCCACCACTGCTGCTCCCTGGCTTCGCAGCTCTCCTTTTCCCTGCTCCAATTTTATCCTCTTCTCTTATTACCATTATGTCTTTTCTTTCTCCATTTATTCCTTCCTTACCTCTGTCAGGAGTCTTTTCCTCATGTCAACATATATTTGGCTTCTTTTGGTCAGTCTCTTATTCGGATGTAAATTCATCGCATCTACTAGGCCCTGGAAGAGCTCCACCATCTCAGAATACAACAATGCCTCATTCAGTCTTCCGCGGACGTGAAATAAAAATAATCCCTCAAAGTTGAGACGCGGACGTGAAGGAAAACATCCCTAGGTGTAATATACAGTAAGGATAGAATACCGGTCGGGAGGAATCATGCGGACCAAAATAAGAAAAACACTTTCCTTTGAAAGTCAAAGAAAGAGAGAAAGTCAGAGAGAGAGAGAGAGAGAGAGAAGTATGTCAAAGGATTTTTGTAGAAAACAAACCAAAACCATTTTTTTTTCATAATCAATATTTTTTCTCTTCAAAATCTCCAGGGTGATCTTCTTTTCCTAGGGTATGAGGCGACAAAGAACGTTGTCGTCGCTTGTCTTCTGCTTTCTCCTGGAAAGGTGTTATTGTTTCATGGCAGTAGACGACTTAAATGTGACTAGAGTACGCTTTATCTCCCTATATATAGAGCCCTCCACCTAAGAGAAAACACTCATTCGGTTTCTATATGTGAAGATGGAAAAGCCATAACAAATCACAATTCTGGTGAGAGATCTACAGAAAGTCATTCGAATATACACTTACAGCAAGACTTCTGGAAAACCTCCACACTACTCTTCTCGATATAGAAGTCAATATACCTGTTATGTCCTTCAGGAGAAAGGACATTGGACTCCAGAATATCCACAGCTTCAAAGAGAGGACCTCAAAGACAGCAGAAATCAGGTCCAGAGACAAAAGTAAAAATATCTGTCATCAGTGTTAGGAAAAAGGACAATGGTCTTCAGAATGTCCCCAGAAAGTGAAAAGAAAGAAAAATGGGGAGCTTTCAGAAGCAAATGAAACAGTAGTAGAACTCATCTCAGTGAAGAAATTCAAAACAGCAAGACAGTAAAAAGACAAATGGACTTTTGTTATGTGTTTTGAACTTTCTTTGTGATTCTTATTCACGAGAATATACCATAAAACGTAAGTGTATCTAAGTCTTGATTTAATTTTGTAGCATTGTCAAAATATTCAGACACATGCACACACATTTTATAATGGAGGGATTTGTTTTGTTGGATTTTGTTGGATTTGGCAATCATTAGAGTAGTATCTCTTTTCTATGAGAACTGGGTGGCCCTAAAAAGGGGTGTTGGCTTTAAAAAATATTGGCATCATCTGTAATTGCCTTAAATTTTTTCCACGTACAGATACTTGTTGCCACTGCTGGCGTCTCAGTGGCTGTCGTCGATGTAATCATGGAAGGATTAGAATTCTTGGATTCGAAGATATCTTTCTCTTGGATTTTGCTAAATGAAGTTTCATATATATCACTCAAGTGTTTTAACTCCGCCAAAATGTCCTATAACAAACTGACAGTTTTGATTTCGCTCCCTTCCGTCTGTCACTGTTCAAAATTTTCCTCTCCTCTAGTTGCTTTCTCGTTTCCTCTTCTTGTTGTTTTTGAACAAATGTCTGTTCATCTTTTCTTTTCGTGTTTTAAAAAGTCTCTAAGTCTTCCTTGTGTTTCTTATAAAAATTATCTTAGGGTTGCAATGACGAAGAAGGAGGAGCAAGTGCTACCGGCAAAAATTCTTCCGAGGATAAGAAATCGCAAAAAGCCAAATCCAAATCCAAGTCATTTTCCTCTGGAATAATGCTCGCTACAGCAGCAGTAGTCGTACTATCACTTCTTGTATAAAACGTATTCACTGCAGGCGCGACCCAACACATTGTCTCCATTTCAGTCATGTTACACAGTCCTTATACTGTTCCGCACTTTTAAATCGTAGGAACGCTCATCTCTCTCTCTCTCTCTCTCTCTCTTTATCTCTCTCTCTCTCTCTCTCTCTCTCTCTCTCTCTCTCTCTCTCTCTATATATATATATATATATATATATATATATATATATATATATATATATATATATATATATATATATATATATATATATAAGTGACCTAGTCTCATTTGATGATCGAAAACAGAATACCCTGACTGTGACTGAATTATGTCATACGCATTCTGATTGGTGGAACGACCAGATCAGTTTCGATCATCCCATATACTATATATATAGAGGCGCATTTACCCATACTGTCATCCGTTCTCAATACAAATCACGATGTTGATGAGTATCGAGAGCTCGACCGCCATCTGCACTATTTTGCTTGATCCGAACATCCCGAGCTATACCATAGCCAGTTGGATGATCAACGAAATGATTGAGACGGCTGTCTTTGTCAGAAGAATCTCTGTGGATAGACAAAGTTGTCTCAAATGAGCATTATAATATGAAACGATGGTCACAAGAAGCTTGCAGTGAAGAAAAGTGAAGAGGTATGGTATGTGTTAACCATTTGGGGGTAACCACCCCAGTGGTCCTTTTAAGAGCCACCCAGTTGTCTTAGAAACAGAGATATAGTACACAATCATTGCCAAAACCTTATGAATTTTTGTATGCGTATGTCGGTTGTCTATATTTTGTCTTCCACAATAACTAAAGCTTAAACGACATCTCCACTCTTTAGCCTTTGTGTGATGTAAGCGCTCCTACTCTCTTGTGTGTATACTGTGTGAGCGTTGCAACTCTTTTTCTTCTTACACTCTATTTGTAATAGTATATAAGTATGTTTGTGTGCATAGTGTGTAAACCTTCCAACCCTTTTTAGCGCTGATATTATGTTTGTGTGTAGTGTGCAAGCACTCCTGATTTTTTCACTCCTATATAAGTATGTTTGTGCGTATAGTGTCTAAGCACTCCTACCCTTTTCGTTAGTTAGTAAGTGTAAGTATTGGTCAGTCAAAACGGTGTCTTGGTATTGGTTAGAATGTGTGTTTGTTGATCAGTCAAACAACGTACCAGTTAGTAAGTGTAGGCATTGGTAAGTCAAACGGGTGTGGGGTGATGGTCAGTCAAACGGCGTGTTGATTAGTAAAATGGTGAATAATTTTCAAATTGCATTTTTGCTTGAGGCCAATGTTAATGTTAAATTCCCCTTGTCCCCAGACTCCCAATCACATGTTAATCCTATGGACATTTTAAAACACAATTCACATTAAGCCCAGACTCCCACTCACATGTTATACCATTGGACATTTTAACATGGAATTCCCATTTACCCCAGACTCCCAATCACAAGTTAAACCTATGGATATGTTTAACATTATCCTTCCCCTTGACCCAAGAGTACCATTTTTGTTTTGTATCTGAAACAAAAACACTTTATGGAGCCAAGTGGAAATGTCATGGCGATTTCATAATATTAAATTCGCATTAGAGATGCATTTGTTCAAGTGTTGCCGATGTTTAAAAATACACTCAGATTAAAGTTAGATATCGAGCAAGAGTATTTTCTAATTTGGGAGAATAATTGCAACAAGAAGAATCCAATAATGACATAAAGTTAGTTACAGGGCATTTAAAATAAAGTAGTCATGCTCGTGGCAGAGTACAAGATTTTGGGCATAAACAACTTTATAAATATAGCACAAGGATAGAAAAAAACCTTTAAGACTGGCATGTTACGTCAATTGTTTTGTCTCGATAGTAAAACATCGATTTTTGGTGAGATAAAAAGACTTCAACTGTTATTTGTATACAATACAATTAATTCTTTTTTTACTTCAGTTTTGATCATTTTAATGCTGTACTCTGCATTATTTAATTTTGTTTTGTTTTATTTTATTTATGTATTTATTTATTTATTTGCATTTTAAAAAATCTCTTTTGTAATGGGTTGTAAAATGTTTCAAATCAAATCCTAAATATATTAAAGTACCTCTACCAGTCAGAACATTTAAAGGAAAGTAAAACTTGAAGAGATAAAAAAGGAAAACTGTTGGAGCAGCAGAACATTGCTTGCAACAAAGTAAAAGATCTATATCAGACCATGTTCTGGATGAAAGTCAAAGATCTATTTCAGACCATGTTCTGGATGAAAGTAAAAGATCTATTTCAGACCATGTTCTGGATGAAAGTCAAAGATCTATTTCAGACCATGTTCTGGATGAAAGTCAAAGATCTATATCAGACCATGTTGTGGATGAAAGTAAAAGATCTATTTCAGACCATGTTCTGGATGAAAGTCAAAGATCTATTTCAGACCATGTTCTGGATGAAAGTAAAAGATCTATTTCAGACCATGTTCTGGATGAAAGTCAAAGATCTATTTCAGACCATGTTCTGGATGAAAGTCAAAGATCTATTTCAGACCATGTTCTGGATGAAAGTCAAAGATCTATATCAGACCATGTTCTGGATGAAAGTCAAAGATCTATTTCAGACCATGTTCTGGATGAAAGTAAAAGATCTATTTCAGACCATGTTCTGGATGAAAGTCAAAGATCTATATCAGACCATGTTCTGGATGAAAGTCAAAGATCTATTTCAGACCATGTTCTGGATGAAAGTCAAAGATCTATATCAGACCATGTTCTGGATGAAAGTCAAAGATCTATTTCAGACCATGTTCTGGATGAAAGTCAAAGATCTATTTCAGACCATGTTCTGGATGAAAGTCAAAGATCTATTTCAGACCATGTTCTGGATGAAAGTCAAAGATCTATTTCAGACCATGTTCTGGATGAAAGTCAAAGATCTATATCAGACCATGTTCTGGATGAAAGTCAAAGATCTATTTCAGACCATGTTCTGGATGAAAGTCAAAGATCTATTTCAGACCATGTTCTGGATGAAAGTCAAAGATCTATATCAGACCATGTTCTGGATGAAAGTCAAAGATCTATATCAGACCATGTTCTGGATGAAAGTCAAAGATCTATATCAGACCATGTTCTGGATGTAAGTCAAAGATCTATTTCAGACCATGTTCTGGATGAAAGTCAAAGATCTATTTCAGACCATGTTCTGGATGAAAGTCAAAGATCTATTTCAGACCATGTTCTGGATGAAAGTCAAAGATCTATTTCAGACCATGTTCTGGATGAAAGTAAAAGATCTATTTCAGACCATGTTCTGGATGAAAGTCAAAGATCTATTTCAGACCATGTTCTGGATGAAAGTCAAAGATCTATATCAGACCATGTTGTGGATGAAAGTCAAGTAGATGATATAAAAGACTAGTAAATTTTATTTTTAAAAATGGTATGCTTGAGAGTATAAGCACAATAGGAAACAAACAAATTTTTTAATAAATAGCGACATAAAGAATACAAAGAATAATCCGAGCTGTATATCTGTGGTTAAATACTAATTTGGTCTCGATACTTGTTTAGTCGTTTATTTGGTAATTCCTTCATTCGTTCCTTTATTTATTTAATCTTTATTCTTATTTTCTTTATCATAGATTATTTGATTTATTCTTTGTTCCTTTATTTTTGTTTTAAAAATGATAACTGATCATCCTTTTTTTAAATCCGAAAGGCTACATTACAAGGCACAGGGAAAGTAAATGAAACAAAAAAAACCCCCAGCAAATTATAATTGTTATCATTAATTATTCCATTTCATATCCGTTTTATCGAGCAATATATTCTGTCCCTTGATACTTGATAAACGAGGTTGAATACTAATTGTCTCAAGATCTTTAATTAACAGTATAATTAAAGCAGCAGGTTAATGTTATTGTTCCGGCATTCTGCAGAGATCCTATACTTTGTCCATGTATAACTACCTCTAAAAATGAAAAGTAAAGATCACATTAAAAATGAATAAGCAATATCAGTTTTATGATAATATGCCATATAAATTACGGCATATATCTCTTTTTAACAACTATCTTGTCATTTCAGTTGGGTAAGCTGAATTCCTAATGTTTAGTTTCATAGCGTTTGATTTCAGTGCGAAAAATCAGTTCAAATTAAATTTAGTACCAGCACACTCTTGTCATGCTTATATTGAAGATAAAATATGTATGTTACGAAGACCTCTGTCTATCCATTTATCTAACTATCTAGCACTATATCTGTATCTAGATTGCGAAAATCCTCAATGTCCTAAGAGAGGCAATTTAAGATAGTTATCTTGCTATATGTCTATCAATCTGAATGTCTACTGCTATAATAATAAATAAGGTAATTCAATATAGTTGTCTATTTACTTATCTATCTATCTATCTATCTATCTATCTATCTATCTATCTATCTATCTATCGATCTATGTGAATGTCTATTGCGATAATACTAAATATGATAGGGAGGTAATTCAAGTTCTCAACTGACCTATGTACCTAACTATCTATGTCAATGTCAGTTACGAAAAAAGCGTGCTGAGGGGGGCAATTACAGATGGTTATCTATCTATCTATCTATCTATCTATCCATCTATCTATCTATCTATCTGAAATGTCTATAACGGTATTACTCGGTGTGTTGAGGCAATTCAAGAGGGTTGTATACCTGCTTAGCTACTTATCTATCCGTCTGTTCGTCTGTCTGTCTGACGATCTGTTGCAAAAATCGTTGCTATACTGAGGAAGGCAATTCAATATAACTATCTGTCTATTTCATTTATTTCAAATATAATTTTACGGTATGATAGGGAATTCAATATAAGGTGTTTGCTCTACAGTTGGAACAAACCAGGTGTATTTCTTGATTACGGAAACGTTGGTATGCACATATGTAAATGAAAAACTAAATCAGATGTCCTGATAGATGCATCCCGTTTACTGTAGAGGTGACATAGGTTGGAGATCTGTCAAACTAAAAATCATTTTCTTGTGCGTCTTGTTTGGTATTGATTTGAACGATATTCGGAAAACAGTGATTTAGTGGTGCATTTTAAATATAAACAAATAGGAATGAGTTTCAAATCTTGCAACGCTTTTGTCCATATCTCAGTCAATCAGCCGTTGTGTCTTATTGTATGTCTGTCTGTATGCATGTCTGTATGTATGTATACACGGAAAGTTAATTGAAGTGAGGAAAGAGTTTCCTGTCTTGTTCAGTTGTTTAAGTCTTCTTTTTCGAAGAAACTTTTCAGTTAAATGAATAGAACAATAAATGCCAAATAAACATTGAGTGGAGGTGTTATATATCCTTGTAAAATAGTAGTCTTTACGCCAGATCTATGAATGAAACTGCTAGAGGAATAAAGAAACAATGTTCCAATTGCAATATATTGTGTTAAAATCCTACTTGGAAAATGCTAGTACTTTTGTTATCAATCGACTCGGGGGCTGAGGTGGAGTGCAACTGTCTCTATATGATGGCATTTTGTAACGTCCCGCCGATTTATGTGTATTTCTAAAGATTGATGTGCATAAATATATGTACTTTTCTTCAATTCGGTCATTTATCACCTCTGAATTGTGATCAAATTAAACCCATAGGACTAGATTGGAAAATTCCAAGTCTGCCTTGACACGATTTCATGTTTTGTTTTAAATAAGATTGAAAACATTCCGTTGAGTCAGGTAGAAACTGCTGTCTACATGTATTACATTAAATATACTTGAATAAGTATAGGAATTTTAATTAGCATATGACTGAGCATCTTTGATCTTAGAGAAACTAGACAGTACACTTCTATCTAAATTTCTATAAGGATACCCACAATCCCACCCCATCCCAGGACAATCGATCTCTGAACACATCCAGAAAAATAGTGATATGGTATTGTTTTAAATAAAATTTTAATTCGTTGATAGCGATTTATCTTCATTTATTTTTGTCTGTCTTCGTACTTGTGTTTACTTTGATAAGGTATTAAATTACATTTTAATGAAAAATACAAGAACCATTGAAACATTGAATGCAAAAATGTCTTTTTCGTCGCCTATAGATCAGTTAATTTTATTCATGAGATTGATTCAGTACTAATGACTTTTCATCCGATAATGCATTGGCCATGTAACGAAGTTGATATCATATCGAGGTGAATAAGATGATAACAACTGACGGGGCTTCGATGAAGTGAGATAGGGTTAAACTACCCCGTCTGCTGTTGTTTGTCATGTGCGCTAAACTGATCGATTTATAGAGTACATATATGACAAAAGTTTACATAAGGTGCAGTATGTGAAAGAAGTGATCAGCGCCTGATTATGATTATTTCAACTGCTTCCTGTAATCAGATTAGCTGTACATAACCAGTGGGACTGACTGTGAGCTCTGACATCACTTTTTACCTCTCTTTTAGAAGACTTAGAACCAATATGATGCTAAGTGAACAGGTGGAATTCAGAGACAGCCGCATACGATGCTAAAAGGGCAGTTTGATCAAGGTTTAGCAGTTCTCTTTATAGACTCAGTTCCGGAAGAAAACGTCGCCGTCTACAGAAACAGGTTGTATTACTATGAATCACACCACATTATGCAAAACTTCTACAACTTTTGACAACTCCACGTTCTCTACTTTGTTCTCTACGGAGCAGGTGAAAAATAACTCCACGACAGATTCCTCAGATGAGAAATTGGAAGAGGCTGGAAAATGGCTATGGAAGATATTTTCAGTCATTTTTCTCGCTTTTGGACTTACTGGGAATTTACTTACGGTTCTCGTTTTCAGGAAACTTGGAGTTTCCAAAAGGCCTACCCTCTTATTTCTTTTCGTTCTCGCAATTACAGACAGTGTGGTCTTGATTACAGGATTATCAAGGTACTGGATTCTAAACACATTCGACCTGGATATAAGAACACTGTCTGACTTTGGCTGCAAAATTAATTTATTTGTTATTTATCTTTCAATGCAATATTCATCGTGGATACTGGTATTTGTTTGCATCGAACGTGTTATCAAGACATATCTTCCACTACATTTCATACGTATCGTAACTTATAAGCGTGTGTATGTATCGCTTATTATTTTATTATTTGTACTGTTCGGTGTCGATCTCCATTACTTTTGGACAAATGGTGTCAGTAACTTTACTAAAGGGGAGTGTGACTCACTTACGTCGGAATATAACTATTTTGACGAATTTGTGTTCGTGTATATAGATTTTACATTTTTATCAGCTGTACCATTCCTCATAATGTTTATATGTAACGTTTTTCTAGTTCGAGCCTTGAGCCGTATTCAAAGGGACCGTGCAAGTATGATGCATAATATTATTTTCCGTCGTACGCAACGTGTTAGCGTCAAACTAACTAAAATGCTATTGGTAAGCACATTTTATTTTCTCATTGCTACTGTCCCTGTGTCTGTGTACTTCATCGTGGACTCATATAGAAGACACCTATACGACGAAGATAACGATAATCATAGCATAGCTATACTCGATTTTGTGGGGACAATAACCTACTTGATGCAATATTCCAACTACTCCGTCAATTTCTATCTGTACTCCCTGGTGAATGACAAGTTCTGGACGAAGCTTAAGATTGTATGTGGATGTCGCAAAGGGTAAGTTTTTGTATGTCTCTGCCATATTTATATAAGGGTACTTATACTTAATGTACCTGTGTCCGTACGTCCGTCCCCTACGTCAAATCCGTCACAAATGTACTTTCCGGTCAATAACCTTTACAAGGCCTTCATTAATTAAAACCAAATTTAGTATAAATCCTAATATTAAGAAGGATTAGGTCAAGTTGGATTTTCACCGTTTTACAAAACTGACCAAATTCTGGTCGTCTGGTCCCAGTTAGACTTTGGACTGTACCCTTAAAGTCTGAACCAAGTTTTCTTAAATTGTAGCATGTTAGCGCTCTGTGTTGTATAGACATATTTCTAGTTATGTTCCTTGTGTCAAAAGTCTTACCCACTTCCATTGCTGGAGATTATCGTCATGACAGCATTGACTATCGTTGAGTTGCAATGTTGTTATTATTATTATTATTATTATTATTATTATTATTATTATTGATAGTAGTAGTGGTATAATCGTTTGTATTTAGTAGCGGTGATGGTGGTGGTTAAAAAGGGAGTTTAATAAGATTTGATTTGATTGTAGTCGTAAATTTGTAGTTGATATGGTGCAACTAATAATAATAAGAAGAAGAAATAATAATAATAATAATAATAATAATAATAATAATAATAATAATAATAATAATAAATGATAGTCCAAAAACAACAAAAGCAGAGAGTAAATATAAATCAGTATTAACGCAAGAAAATCTTACGGAAAAAAATTACCCCCCCCCCACACAATTCCATCGCAATCCCCCCACCCCCATAATAATGGGACAAACCACTGATGCAGATTATGGCTTGATAAAAACGCACGTTGCTAAATTTTATGGGCAACTTTGTTACTACTGTTGTCGTTGTCGTCGTCATAGTTATCGTTGTCGTCATTCTCGGTATTATTATTATTATTATTATTATATAAAAAAGAGGTTTTCAGAAAAAAAAGACAATTTTTTCACGGAAAAGGTTAATTCTCACCTATCCCCAAACAAATCTTTCTGGTTAACATGATTATAGAACTTGCATATAATTACGCAAACTCATCCTACAGCTTGAAATATTTTTTTAAATCAGTTCAGAGTATAGATTCTGCCTTATAGTCTACAATAAGAGAGACAGACAGACAGACAGACAGACAGACAGAGAGAATGGGGGGGGGGGTAAATTTATCTTTGATATGACTATCACAATAGATTCAGCATTAGTATACAAAAAACTGCGGATTAGTCATTTTTATAGGTTTATTAAGGAATGGGGCGTGGGTATAAAAATTACCAATTAGAAACAAATTGTTCGGGTGTAAATTGAAAACAAAATATTCTGCATGATTTTAACAAAAACAAATCTAATTCGAACACCGACCCTTTTATGCGCCGTAAAGCCCCATATAAGTTCCTTGAACTATTACAAACATGTATAAATTAGTTAAAATTGATTTAATAGGATCTATAACAAAAATGGTCTGATTTGGATACAATTTCTGTGTCACCACACACAGGTTATTGCGACTAAAAGCTCTAATGCAAGTCATGTACAGCTGTTCATAAATCATACTTTGCTTAAAATATGCTCTTCGAATGCAGATGACAGTCATGGAAAAATAATCCAGGTACCGAATACTTTTATCGATATGAAGGGGTTCCATTACAGTGTATAGGCAGTGTACAGAAGCAGTAAGATGTAAAATACAAAATTCAGTCATGTATGTAATGTATAATATAGAAATATGTCCAATTCTCAGCTGTAGCATATACAACAATAAGTGAATAGTGTAGTGTGTTATCGATTATAATACAGATAAATGCAAATAACACAAACAGTTGCTTAAATTTATCCTTTTGACAAACATTGATTTTTTTTTTTTTTTAATTGAATTGATATGAGCGATAAAACCGCAGGGGATAAAGTGCTCTTCTTGAACAATGCATGCAGTAGGATAAAATAATGTTTGGGTCAGATAAATATTCTCATCGATAATTAACATTAAGGCCCATACTTAATTAACAAAATTTCTCTTAAAATGTACACATTTTTCGCCTCATGTTAGGAGTTTTGTTCAAAGTGGGAAAATGCTTATAGCTTTCGAAAAGATCTACAGAACAAATATTTTCGGAGCCCACGTTACTGACGTTAAGTAAATTATTTCTTAGTGAATATATTAGAAAAATAAAAAAAAGAAGGGAGTCTGGTAAAAATGTGAATCTAAAACAAATATTGATTTAAGAAAAGATTTTTGAGGAAAAGTAAAGCATCCAGGAGCCCAGAATGTACAAATTTAAGAGAAAGTGGTTCCATCTGTATATTAATTGGACAAAAAAAAATATTTTTTTATATTTGAATGAGGTATTCCAAGATCTAACATTCTTAAAACTTTTGGTAATTCAAATTTGTATGAACACGATCGACGTATATATATATATATATATATATATATATATATATATATATATATATATATATATATATATATATATATATATATATGTATGTATATATATATATATATGTATACATACATATATATACATATATATATGTATACACACACATGTACCTTTCACACTTTCACACATTCGAATGCTTTAACTTTTTGATATAACGTATTTCACAAATTCAAAAGCGCTAAATTACAATATACATCTCAATCACTTTATGAAAAAGATACAAAACCCTTTTGTGACACATACATATATACAAACATATTTTTCTTCCTTTAAACGAGAAGTTCAAAACAACGTATATTTTTATTGTCGAAGTTTTAAAATAATTTCCATCATTCAAATACGTTGTATACTTTGATTACACATTTATAGACCTCCACATTTGTCAATTAATATTTTGTTTTAATTAGCCAGATTTGGAAGGGTTGATTTGTATATAAGTTTTTGATAAGCTGGCTTAGCAAAAGTTCTACTCTCCTGAGGCACATTTCGTTAAAGGACGCTAGAGTGTCCTCTTTTATTAGATTTGTTTCCTTTTTTTTTTTTTTTTTTTTTTTTTTCTTAACATATAGGTATTGTAGGGTTGTTTTTATTTCTTGAAGTAAAAGAGTACTTCCTTTTTGGGCTGTATTTCTCAAGTTCATAAAGAAAGGTGTACCATAAAAGAGGAATATTGTACCTGGCACGTACAATGTAAGTAGAATGGTGTGCACGAAAAGTTTGGACTGTCTTTCAAATTAATCTAGACAAAATTATGTTACAATAACAAAATCGTTTACTTATCTCTCATGCTATGCAAATAATAGCTTACGCGACAAGAATCTATTTGTATCGATAATATAATGTCCTCTTTCCGCCTCTTGTGTATACATACTGGGGAGGTCGGAGGGCTTTGTGGGAACGTGGAAAGTATCAGTTTTAAAGCAAAATACATGCTCTAAAAGGAAACTAACAATAATTTGCTTCAAATCGATTGATCTTATTTGCTCCCTGGACATCCTTTTTCAAACGGACATGGATTTTACAGTATATGCGCCTATAGATCGGACACTTTATTAGGTCAGCTCAAAACCGATTGGTGGAAAGTTTCATTATTTATGTCAGCAGCTAAAATTAGGGGCAACACTTAAAGGAACACTGATCTCTAAAATTTCATAGATTTTACATTGCATTTGTTTTTCTGTTTGAATCAGAATGTCGTAAAATGGTGAAATTAAGGCTGTTAAACTTAAAAAGGCTGAAAATCGCGATTAGGCGCGAATAGTATGTAAACTTCGAGGGAGAGTGTATTTTGATGCTTTCACCTGAATGTGTGTGGTAATAAAGGACTATTACTAATGTCACTGATGGGATACAATTGTTTTCATACAATTAATGTATTCTCCCAGGAGTAAAGCAGCTTTGATTATCTATTCTAGAGCAATAGATAAAGCAAGGCATTTTTTGTGTAATGGAAACGTAGGGGTCATCTCAATGTGTTACCGAGCGAAATAAATCTCTCTCTCTCTCTCTCTTTCTCTCTCTCTCTCTCTGTCTGTCTCTCTCTCTCTCTCTCTCTCTCTCTCTCTCTCACACACACACACACACACACATGGTTTCCTTAACATTGTTGCATACATGTTCATACAATTTCACATTTTTGTCACTTCTTTTAACACCCACAGAAAGTAAGATGTGGTTGTAATGACCTACTTTTCTTGCTAAACTGGTTATGCCAAGGTTTTTAGGTTATGTACTGGATTCGAGATATATCACTCAACAGACTTTCCTGTTGGTTTATCCTCAGTACGGACCTTCAAATTTGTATCCAATTATAAGCGCGAATAAAGAGAAAAATCTTTCATTTGTATTGATTTCATAAATGGGAAACACAGTAAAAATCGTTTCATGCAATATTTCACTCGCGTCCTCTTCTCTACACATTTTATTCTTGTATCCCTTTTCGCTTGTCTTACATTATATTTCTCTTCTATCCTTATGTAATTTTACTTCATGTCTAGGATCCTTCTTGCTCAAACGGATTTCCTACTGAGAAAGATTTGTTAGTGCAGATTGTATAACAACACAAGAAACCAACTTTCTCGGACACAATTTCACTCCTTAACAGCAATAAGGACTTGAACGCTTCTCTGTTTGGAAATGACTATTACTACAAAACAAGATATATCAATCCAAAAAAATGCAAAAATATGCAATAAAAACGAACAGATGTAAAAATTTACAATGTCTATACGGTCATTCATGCACTAATTGAGATGTTAATTTATCTAAATTGCCATTCAAAAGATAATAACAGTTTGGCCAATATGACAACACCAAACTCTCTCTCTCTCTCTCTCTCTCTCTCTTAAATAGTTTGACTGTATATACCGCTTTCATGCATGCAGCATATGTAAGTTTATAATCGAGAGGAACTTGTAAGTTGTGCAACTTGTTTCCAATCCTTTTGCATTGTATATAAAAATTTTCGGTAATAAAACTAAAACTAACGAGATAGCTAAAGTACGATTACGTTAGACATGAACATCCATTAATACTCTATGCGTATTTGCCTGGGAAAAGGCTTCTTGTTACTTCCATTACAAACGCCACTAGAGTTCAAAGTATGGTACTCGTGCATTCTTATTGGTAGCAATCTGTTTAGAATATAAAAACAACTTAAACACCATTATCAGTGTCCTAAAAAGGTGGTACTAAATAAAGTGGCCATTGATTGCTTGCACAAGACACGGCAGAAGATTATTGTGTGGGCTAAAGTGGCTAACAATCTTTTTTTTTTCTTCTGAACTTTTAAAACAAGTATTTAGGTAATTGATATAACTTAACTACATCAGGTACTGCTGTAAAGCAAAGTGTACAGGTTTATCTTATAAATAAAAGTGCATTTCAAGGAGGCCTTATGCGTAGAAAATTATTTTATACCTACCTTAGTTGGCATAATACAGAAACAGTTGTTTTTCGCTCCTTTGAAATGTTTGAATATGTTATATTTGTTAAAGAGTGAATCTTCACCAATAATAGGAGCCCAAATCTACAGATGCCAGCAAAAAAAAATAAATAAAAAAGGTATCAAATATATTAATAACGAGATATGATGGTTTTTACTAATAAATCTGTACAGCGAAGTGGTAGTATCTAACCCTTTAAAAAGGGAATTATGTTCACCCCAACCATTATCTAATCTTCATCCTCACCAGTCCACATTTCAAAGTTTGAGAGATTTATATTTAGCGCTGACCCGGTGAGAGTACGACCGGCAGGATTAAATTATCCCATCTTGGAAAGGGGCGGGAATAAGATACATCAACCATCGCCATACACATTCTATTCCATACCTTCAATATAACGGTTCGATAATCACTGATGAAGTTGACAAAGCTGAATTATATAAAGAGTTTGTTTATAGAGCAAACTGTAATAGGTGAAACAAATATTAACCTTATATATATATACCTATATATACGGATGTAAGTTTAAGTTATATAGAACTAACTCCTGATGAAGTACAACATGTTCTCAAAAGCATTCCTCTTGGTAAGGCTTCTGGTCCCGATGGTCTAAGTAACCGTATTCTGCGTGAACTGGCTAATCAACTCTCACATCCACTTTGTTCACTTCTTAACCGATCTCTTAGAGAATCAACCTTTCCAGACTGTTGGAAAGAAGCAAACGTTTATCCAGTCTTAAAGAAGGGCGACCCTTCCAACGTATCTAATTACAGACAAATATCGCTTCTCAATACTGTTAGCAAACTTTTTGAAGGACTGGATTTTAAACACATATTTAATTACTTCCGTGAAAATAACATTCTTACACCTTTCCAGTCTGGCTTTATTCAGAGTGATTCCACACTTAATCAATTAACATACCTCTATGATATATTCTGTAAAGCAACAGATTCCGGTGAGGAAATCAGAGTTGTGTTTTGCGACATAAGTAAAGCTTTTGACCGAGTGTGGCATAAAGGACTCCTTCATAAATTGAAATCTACTGGTATCACAGGAAGCCTTATCAAATGGCTCTCTGGCTATCTAAAAAGCAGAAGACAAAGAGTGATACTTCCGGGCGTGTTTTCAGAGCGGAGATGTATTACAGCTGGTGTACCCCAAATATCCATTTTAGATCCCTTAATTGTTTTTTGTTTTTTTTTATATACATAAATGATATTGTATATGATACACACTCCAATATAAGTTTATTTGCAGATGATACAAGTCTCTTTCTAATCGCATACAATCCCGTCTTAACGTCTCATAACCTCAACTCTGACTTGGAAAACATTTCTCAGTGGGCGAATAATTGGTTTCTATCTCTCGGCCCTTCTAAAACTGAATCCCTGACAATTTCTAGGAAAATTTAAAAACCCTTCCATCCACCCCTATATTCGCTCATCCATAGCATTAAGGAAGTTGTTGCGCACAAACATCTTGGTGTATTTCTCTCGAATGACTGCTCATGGCACAGACAAATAGACTATATAAAGGAAAAGGCATGGTCAAGAATTAATGTAATGTGTAAACTCCAATTCCAACTTGACAAAAATCTTTAAAAGTTATATTTACATCTCTTGTACGATCTATTCTTGAATATGGTAGTGTGGTTTGGGACAACCGCACATTACTCGAGAAAAGAAAATTAGAATAAATACAAAATGAGGCAGTCATAATTGTGACTGGTGCGACAGCATTAGTATCTATTGAAGCGCTACATCGAGAAATAGGATGGGAAAGTCTTGAATCTAGACGACGAAAACACAAATTTACACTCTTGTATAAAATGACAACTGGTTCAAGCCCTCCCTATCTCACGTCTCTGATTCCACCATCCGTTAGTGATATTAGTCGCCATAACTTACTTAATGTAAACAATGTCTAATTAGTACAAGCTAGAACAAGTCTTTATTATAACTCGTTTCTTCCTTCGGTCATGCGAGAATGGAATACATTATCTATTGAGACTCGTCAAATTGACTCCATTAACAACTTCAAAAGCACATTAAATAAATAAAAATTGCAAAACTCATGTTCCCAGACACTTTTATTGGGGTAGAAAGAAATTTCAAATTCTTCGTGCCCGATTTGCAGTTCACATAATCAACATTTATTTATAAAGAATATAATCGGGTCACCTCTTTATAGATGTGGATCTGTATAAAGTGCGCAACATTTCTTTCTTTTTCTTGTGTTTATTACCAAGAACAATGCATCGAACTCTTTCAATCTCTCGTACCATATGGTAAGTTAACATTAAATACATTCTTGCATGGTGATACAACGCTTCCGTATGAAGTAAACATTAGTATTGTCGATGTCGTTCATAAATGTAATTGAAAGTCAAAAAGATTTACTTAAGTGCACATATTACTATTACTAACATGCCTGCACGTCTGCAGGTCATGAACAGCTGCAAACATTAATTTCCCCTATTTTTCCAAATGATTCGCTCTCGCCTCCGCAACGACTCGCTCTAAAAGAAAGTACTGTTCACTTTTAATCTCGCTTTTTGTTCCTTTTTATTTATTTATTTATTTATTTATTTATTTATTTATTTATTTATTTATTTATTCATTTATTTATTTATTTTTCTTCCCCTTTCTTTTCTCTCTATTTTCTCAACTTTCTACAAAATGTTTGACACATTTTAATTAACAATTTCTCCTTTAAACTGCTATTTTATTATCCTCGTCTCTCACCTATTCCCTCGTTGTTCATCCTCTTGCTTCATGTACATAGGCTAGATATTAATGTTAAACCAAGAGATTCTTCACTTTGGCTGTTCAATAATTTTAGTTTTTTGTCATTAAAACTTAATATCGTCCACCATATTTTTATATATATGTACAATTGTTGTATCATAAAAAGGAGAAGAACAATATAAGCCACTGGCTTTCGTTATAATCCTTTACCTTCTTTAGTGTACTTCGTGTAATCACCAATTACAAATTTATGAAATAAAATGTGTTTAAACTCAGAATAAGGTTGGTACTTTAGAAAAGTACCAATAGAGGACGCAAGAGTAATGGCATGTAACAATGTTGTAACTGAGGTTAATATCCATGAAATGTGTGAAAAAGAAGGAATTTAGTTGTTTTTGTTGCATATAATTTTTGTGTTGCTTAATTTGTTTTGAAAGGTATTTTTGAACACATTATTTTGTACATGAAGTGATGGCGCTGTTTGGTATAGGACAAAAATTTATTATATTTGGTAGCACATACGAGAAAGTTTTATAATCACATAGATAAGAGTATGATAGAAGCAGATCTAAAAGGAAAAAATGTAATTACAAAAGGGATAGGTAACTATTACCTACGTTGCCTTGTAAAGCGTATACACACTCAATAAGGAACACATTGATGAAATAAAGCTGAATTGAAGAACTTAACATATGTGCATAAGAATACATAATAATAGAAGGCGAAGATGAAATATAAGTATGTCTATTAAGTATGAAATATAAGTATGTCTATTATGTATGACATATAAGTATGTCTATTAAGTATGACAGATATAACTTTAGATTAGGGCATGTTGGTTCTGACATTAGATTTCACAATTTTAGCTTATTTCAATACTAAATGAGTTAAGGTTATTAAATGTTTAAAAGTCATGATTCATCAACTAAATATAATACACCCAGATGTTCGCACTGTTCTTTCATTAATGAAAGTACTTATCTCGGCAGCAGTAATACCAAGCATCACTTACGCTGCATTCTAATACTAACTGCACAAATATCTAATGTTATTTATTTGCTTACTTGTTAAAAGAAATATGTTGGACAAACCCATCAGCAAGTATCTAAACGCATAAAGATACATAGATTTTACAGAAATAACTTTATTGATCCATCTTTTCAATTTCATGTCTCCACACACTTTAATGCTGGCTTCCATAATTTACAAGATTTTTCATTTAAGGTAATTGATATTATTAATTCGGAAATGGAACGTCTGTTAAAATGAACACATTGGATTCACTGTCTGGATAATATCAATCGAATAGGTACCAATTCTAAGATTATAGATGAACTTGATTGATAAATGTATTGTATTTGGTCACCTCTATTTTTATTGGTGTAGGTCAGAAACACATTCTCAGTGACTGGTTTGGTTGGGTTGAACCCGCTGTAATGTATTTTGCCTACAATGTTTTGGAGGTATTTCTACTTCTCAACAGTAACCTATACAACGCAGCTGGAGTTTTTCTATCTTTTATTTTCTTTTAAAAATATTGTCATATTCACTTTTAATAAAGATACCAAAATGTATCCACAATAATATGTATATGATGAAATGGAACGTCTATGGATTCATCGTTTAGATATTGTCAGACATATCTGAAAAGTTCTAATTATAGATTATTTATAATCTTCGTTAATAAATTGATACTATTTAATCAATTATATATATTTAAATGGAAATAAAACTGTTTGTCTCTATTTATTTATATATGTTCTAACAATAAATAAGAACAACTTGTATCTACCAACAAATCTTCCGTTGGAAGGTATAGTTTAACTTTCACGATGAACGAAACATCTCAAAAGATGCAGCAGTTAGCATTCAGAAAAAAAGCTGAAGGCAATACGGTTGTTTCACACACTGGGAGCTATTCTACATCTGTAGGTTACTCTAATCAATTTACGGGATGTGTGATGGGTGCAGATTTCATTTATTGTATTATATCGTTTTGTGTAAGTATGAGAAAGACAGTGCAACAAAGGAAGTATTCTTCTACGTAAAGAATAAAAACAGCCCAAAAACGCGCATGCACCCCAAGCTAAATCTAATAAAGAGTAAAGAGGACGTTCTAGATTCCTCTAATGACTATCAAATCAACTCCACGTTTATCTTATCGATGTTTTTGATTGATCTGACACTTCCTCCTTGTAAGTTTTAGATTACAAACAAGATAAAGTTAACAAATATAAATTATTAATCACTTATCATGATAAATGAATACTTCACTTAATGAACATTTCACTTGTGTTTGCTCGATTTTGATACCACATAAAATAACAAATATATAAATTCAAAATATATAAAACATTCACATTCAACAAGCAGGTTGCGCCATTTTTAGGTGGGCCTGTTGCCAAAATTGTTCGGATTTATTTTTCTTAATAACACTCACGTGCCACACATTGTAAAGGTGCGATCTTGGGAAAACACACGTACATACAGACGAACCAATCAGCGCAAGCGGCTGATAATTCACCTTGTGTATTTTACAACAGATATCTAACAGGAAGACAAATAGAACTGTATTGATCAATACCAACGCGTAGAAAGACAAATCGCCTCTAATCATTGTATCTCTTTCTTTTGTGGACGACAATGAAATGTTTGCATTATAAATATAAAAGATTTTCCCATTTGTTGTATCGAGTGATTCAGGCATATCTCATACTATATCACTCAGAAGCTAACCCCTTTTTAAAATAGCCGTTCATAAGTTGTTAAACATGAAAACGATATAAAACTTTCACCTTGTGACACAAAGTACTAGTCGAAATTTCTGGGAAGAATATGGGACCATAATACTTGATGGAATATTTAAGTTTTAAGATAATAATAATAATAATAATAATAATAATAGAAGGCGAAATGATGATGATGATGATGATGATGGTGGTGATGATGATGATGATGATGAACTATACAACTATTCCTACTGCCAGTACACCTACTTTCCTCACATTTCTCCTCCCATCCACCCTCCTCCCTCCTCTTTTTGCTGATGAAAATACACATAACATTAATAATAATAATAATAATAATAATCATCTTCATCATCTTCATCATCATTTGCCTCTTCTCCTTTTTTTATTCTGTCAAAGGAGCCGCGGTTGTTAGCGTGCTGGACTCGCGACCGATAGGGTGCGGGTTTGAATCCTACCATCGACACAGCCCGGTACGGCTACCGAGGTGTATCCTTGGGCAAGGCAATCCGATTGCCTCGACACTAAATAACCTACTTATGTTGGTGTGTCATAAAAAGCCAAACAAAGGTTCTTCTTTCTCTCCAGCTTCTTCTTCTCCCTCTTCTCCTCGTCATCATTCAAAAGATTTTTTTCCTAGGTTATGTGCGTATAATTATCCGAACACTTGGTTCTGATGACACAAGTAGCAAGATTCTGGCTGCTTTTAATCCAGACAATTTTAATTAGGATATGGATATACCAGTGTGAACGGGCTTACCATTATTGGTGTCAAATTTTAGGGCCGATCACAATATGCGTTACCCAGACAAGTGCACTCCAAATTTATCTCTTTAAACATTACTCATCGTACTCACAATCAATCATCAGTAATGCACTTGATGGAACCAAAAACACTCTCAAGGACATACATTTATCACAGAGAGAGCTCTTAGTTTTTTCCAGTTGTATTTTCATCCTAAATTTTCAACTAGTGCATGTATTTGTACTGTCTGCTTCAAAGAAAAGATATTAATTCTTGACAGTCTATGAATTTATATACCTAATTCCTAGACCGTCAGATGGACATATAGCGTATACATGTGAAACTTGTAAAATCTACTGGGTAACTTTTATATCCTCTTCATCAATTTTACATTCATTCCTTCTGACACTAATATCTTCCTTATACCCAAAGAAAATGATACTTTCTGTCTGTTTTCCATTCACCTCAAATATTCTATCAGGAAGCATGTCGCTCTTGAGAAGCGAATAAAGCCTTTTTAACCCGAACTTTAAATTATATTCTTTTGGGAGACTTTAGTTAAACACAGAATGAATTCTGAACATTTTCGTTACTGAAATATTCGAAATATTGTTGGTCACGTGATATATAATGGTCAAAATTTCTAATCGGACATTTACCAGATGACCGGAGAGAAAAGTTTCATCAAAAGTCTTTATTCGCGAAAGACCTATGGTTCGTTGGTCTGATTAAGTTGTAATTTTATAGATAAAATACGCATTTCACTGGAACATATGCTATATATTTTCTTTCTTTTTTTGCTTTTTTTTATGCGTTTCAAGACATGTCATAAAACATGGGATTGTATAAAAATAGACTGGTTAGCAATTTTAAGCGATCTCTCTCTCACTCTCTCTCTCTCTCTCTCTCTCTCTCTCTCTCTCTCTCTCTATATATATATATATATATATATATATATATATATATATATATATGTGTGTGTCTCTCTCTCTCTCTCTGTGTGTGTGTGTGTGTGTGTGTGTGTGTGTGTGTGTGTGTTTAAGGAGTCACGACCAGTGTGCATTTGTCCATTATTTTCAATATAAGTATAAATCCTTGAAAACTAACTAGGGACAAGGCGAAAGAAATGTAAATTACCATAATCTTATGAGATTATATTCTCTGCGTTATGAAGCATGCGCAAAACACCGGAAGATAAGGGCGAATACTATAGGCACTTCTGATGCCACTGTTATTTACACTGCTGGGGATATAGCTTTTCCATACCTTGTTTTACACATACGCTCTAAAGAGCGTCAGTCCATCTCAAGCTTCGGTCGCTAATATAAAATAGGTGAAACCTAGTAGCGAATGAGAATTGCTAAACGTGTGTATTCTGAATGAAGTCGCGTGACGCCATACATATTTGACTCATTGTCTCGTGCGCATTCTTTGCTCGTGCAAAGTAATGTTCTGAAGTTCGAAGAAATATTTATTGATACTGTCGCTGTATTAAAAAATAAGAGTACAAATCTGAGAGACTGTTAACGGTGAATAAATCCCATGTCCAAGAAAATAATCTATGACGAACATTGCGAACACTTACTCGTATTTCTTAGTTCCTTTCCGTAATGAAGCTTGTGCGAAATGTTGCTGGGGTATAGTTTTTGTATACTTTGTTGTTTTACATATGCGCGGTATCTAAAGATTTCTCTACGCAAGCGAGGTCTTCGCTATAATATAAAACACTTATCAAATACTATCGTTTTTAGAGATCTATAATTTTTTTCCACCCGTTTCTGAGGTATATTTTTACTTTATCCCACAGAATAAAACGTTCAAGGATCTCCGTTTACTCGATGAGTTCCCGGACACCAACACCCACTTCTTCATCCAGGACGAGAACGACAGAGGCGGAGTCGGCAACTGAGGTGGAAGCGGACTTTTGTTCGACTGGATTCGAGACTCAGGCTTCTTCATCAGGAACGGAAGGCGTCATGGACTAGAAGCTCTCTAATTGTTGCCGCATTGTATAACAATAGAAATGTTTATGATCGTAAGGGATGTTAGCTCTGGCATGCAACAAAAAATCGGCACTGCTGGATTTAAAAAGATCATAAGGTATTTGGGGCGGTTGGTGGGTGCTAGCACATATTCATGTGCGCTTAGATTATCTGTGCATATGTTATCCGGGACAGAATCTTACAAATTCATTCAGTGCGCGCAGTGTGAAGGACAATGTCAGGAAATTTTGTTTTCGCAAATAATTTAATCCAATGTTGTATCAATGAACTTCCTCCCTTCCAGTGTAGTAAGGAAAACGTGACATATCATTTTGTTTATCATTTCCGTTGAGGTGAGATTCTTTGTTTGTAAAAGAGTCGTAACCATTTCCAATAAGATATTTTCGTGAAAGTTAGACTCCACAGAGAAAGTCCAAACGACTACTAAAAGGACCAGCTTCAAGCAATTGTTCTTGCATGAGAGTTGGTTGTATTATTATGTTGATCGGATATTTGCGTGAAAGTTAGGCCAAGAGAATACGTATTAGCTTCTTCGAAAACCTTACTGGAATACAAAAATCAAAATTGTGTATGACAACCAATTAAGGGCCCAGCTAAAAACGGGAATTATGGATAAGTGGTCTTCATAAAAACAAAAAATTGTACTGCTTGACATAGAAATGGAACCGATATACCTTAACTTTTGTGCTTAAGTGATTATGGTATGCAGATGGCTGATAAAGCCTGTTTGAAGGGAACAATGCATTTTGAATTGCATAACTTGTTAATGGTATATACTCAAAATATTTCAATGCCGTTGGGATAGTTCTTGATTCTTTTTAGAGTCGAAAAAAAGCTTTAGAAATTGCTTACACTTGCTTTGGTAGTGCAAAGAAAATTTTATATAGCTCATTAAAAACTGCAATTTGATGGTCAGAAATCTCTCTCTGTGTCTCTCTCTGTGTCTGTCTTACTCTCTCTCTCTCTCTCTCTCTCTCTTTAGATAGATAGATAGATAGATAGATAGATAGATAGGTACGATTTAAATTTTTCTAACCTGTATAATAATAGTATTTATTCGTATTTAAAAATTATGTTAGTGTTATCAACCGTTTCTCCTATGGGATCCAGGGATAGCATTTTCCGCCCTGTTTGGTGTATATTTGTAATTCTCTCTTCCTCTTTCTCTCTCTCTCTCTCTCTCTCTCTCTCTCGATAGATAGATAGATAGAAAGATAGATAGATAACTGATTTATTCTAGACAAATAGACGATAGTAAATTTTAAACCATCTCTCATGTACGTTTTAGACCTATCTCAAGTATATGCTGAGTTAATTAAATGATGTTACCTTTGCAATATGTGAATTTTCCATTACTTTCAAAATATAATGACCCGTTTCCTCAGAAGGCGTTTTTTGAGGGTTTAAAAAATTGACTGCCTTTTAACTAGAAAATGTACCAGTTTATTTCACCTTAGTGGTCGCAGTTAAAGCAAAAAAAGCTTCCAACTTTGACTTGAAGTCACATTTGAAAGTATATTCCATTTAAAGTATAATCAGTAAAAATAATCTTTATATTGTTTTTGTTTTTGCTTTTTTTATTTTATTTTATTTTTAAAATCTAAAAATGGTAAATAGAGACCCGCATTGTCGAAGATTTTTAAGGAAGGACTTAAATGAATGAGACATTATCCTTCCAATGAAGGACTTTACTGAATGAGACATTATACTTCCAATCCAAATCCACTGAAACTTTGCACAAAGTTTTGAAAATTTTAAAAATTATATGATTATAATTATATTGTATGTACAGTCAAAGAATTGTCTTTTTACTTTGATCCGGAACATAAGTTTCTTGTTTGATGGATGTTTCGCGAAGGGAAAAATAGTGTGAGTAACTTAGTCAAACTTGAGTGTAAGATGATTTAAAAAATTGGAAAAACTGATTAAGTTTTGAAACATAGGGGATTAGGGATTTATGTATATAAACACATTCAGTGGTGTCAGGTTTTGCTATTTCTGGCCAATGAATAAAATGTTAAACTTTAAGCTAAATTAGCCAACAATTTACACGATGCATTACAGGAAAAAAGATATTTATAATTTGAAGAAAATGCACGTAGGCGAGCTGAATCTTAATGCAACACTGACATATTTATATCACCGTGCTCAAGGAGTGTTTAAATTACCCTTTGCACTTTAGCTCCAAAATTATACGGAAACACTTAGACTTTGTTTAAAATTCTAGACACATTACGATGCCAAGGTTGGATGTCATGAACCCACCGTTAACAATTTCTAAGTAAATATAAATATAAAATGTTCATAATAGTGAATCAAAACTACCTTGTTAAAGTATAGCTAGTATGTCAACTATAAATAAATGTGTCCAAAGTATTTTGGTAGCGAGCGAGAGAGACAGAGAGAGAGAGAGAACTAGAACGAGAGATGTTGTACACACATATCTGTATATATATATATATATATATATATATATATATATATATATATATATATATATATATATGTGTGTGTGTGTGTTCTGTGTGTGTAAGCCACAACCACCTCATGAACAGTTTGCATTAGTGCATGAAATTATGTATCTTTGTCTTTATGTTTATTTTCAAGATATCTTTCTGTCTATCTCTTAGTGCCTAGCTTTCTGTCTACATTTTACTATGGAAGTATAAATTAGTTATTGTATTGTCATATTCTTACATTTTTACTTTGTGGATTTACAGTCATTCATCCTTCCATACCTATGTATACATACATACCTTTATACATACAATTTATTTAAAAAATATCGTACATACATACATACATACATACGTACGTACGTATGTACGTACGTACGTTCGTACATACATACATACATACACAAATACATACATTCATACATACATACATAACTTTGTACATAAAATCTATAAAAAAATATTGTACATACATACGTACATACATACATACACAAATACATACATTCATACACACATACATGCATTCATACCTACACATATACATAAATACATACATGCCCATATAAATATACATACGAAAAACATATATACAACATACATACAAACATACACATGCATGCAACATGTACGTACCTATACATTCACATGCAATTTATACACATGAACATCTTAATACAATGAAACCTCATGGACCGGGCACTACTGGGTACAATGCAGGTTGCTCGGGTACAGGGGTTGTATCTATATAGAAACAGTCTGATTTATTCCAAACTATATGTCCATCTGCAGAGCAAGCCAGGTAAAAAGGGGTGGGGGTGAGCAGCTGGTAAAGCCACATGGTAAATAGATATATATATATCTAACATAGTAATGCCTGCAAACATATCAATACATAACATACTATGGATAGCGTGGCAAATAAAGATAGGTTAATAATCAGTTTTAAAAATAAAGAAAAAATACCCCCCCCCCCACACTTTTTATATAGCTGCCATTTTTTTATCAACATTTTTCCATGCACAATTTGTGCATGCGGAATACTTTGTTTCAGTTCTTTCTTAAAATGAGCCATTATAACCTTTTCTCTTGTTTTACTCCGAACAAACTTTAAAAAAAAAAGAAGAATCAAGTTCTTGGAGTACATGACGAGGGGTTTTGGGTCAACTCATTAGTCGATGAGTAAGTTTTTATAATGCCAATAGTTTAATAACTGTGATTGTACTAAACAGGTATAGTGATCTTTTTGACCGCCTCAGAAGTACAATGTTTAACTTCCCTAATTTTGTTATTATAGTTTAATTTAACCATGTTTAGCTCCGTGATAAATCGTATGCCTAGATAAATAAATGCAGATGAATCACAATCTAAATGGTATTATGAGAAATATTTAATATTACTACTAGTTTTATATCCCATACAGACTGCTTTAGGCTTTTCAATATTTATGCTAAGGCCTGAAAGTTTTAAGTATTGATAATTGTGATCCAGTGCGGATTTCAGGGACTTTCAGAGCCATAAAGAGTGAATGTATTGTCACCTCCTGCATATACTGAAATAAGATCTTTTATTATTATTATTATTATTATTATTATTATTATTATTATTATTGTGTGTGTTTCTTTGATATTTGGATTTTCACTTATCATGCGGCTAACATCTCTGGGCACAGAAGGACAATATATGGGGAGAGGACATCGCCTTTCTGAGCCCCTCCTTATGTCCAAGTAAGATGAACATTGTCATTTACAACAATGCATGATTTGATAGTTTTCCATACCAAATTTAAAAGGCCCAAAACTGTATCAATGATAGGTCACGCAACAGAATTAAGAGCTTTTTCAAAGTCATTTAAGAGAAGAAGTCTAGGAATTTTATATTTTTTTTTAGAAAACAAAATTATATAGGGTACAAAATATTATCCCCGATATCTTACCTTAATAAAACCAGTTTGATCATGTTATAATTAATTATTGAAAGAACCTGATTTAGTCTATTTGCTTTACATGCTGATGCAATTTTGTGTAAGCTATATTAAGTAAAGAAATGGGTCTCAAATTCTTCAAATACGGTTTTGGTTTATTTCCTTTTGGAAGAAAAGTTATTATACCTTTTTTTGAAATAATAACTCTCCAAAAAAATTAAAAGCGCAGCTGTAAACCTATCTGGTTCCAGACTTTTGTTATTTGGCATGTATTTCATTAGATTTAGAGTTGCTTTAATGAAAATTATAAGACGATTCAAAGATTCTTTCTGTGTACTGTAAAGTTTTGGAATTACCATATAATTGAGGAGAGAGCATATAATCAGTAGGATCCACTAAGCGATAAGAATATAGCTTCTGATAATATCATTTTCTTTCTTCCACAATTTTGAACAGATTAGCGGTATATGTTATATCTGATTTAAATAAATTATGCATTATTTTATTGAAATGATTTCTATTTTCCAAATTACAGAAATATTTTGACACCCAATGTTCCAAATTACAGAAATATTTTGACACCCAATTTTCCAAATTACAGAAATATTTTGACACCCAATTTTCCAAATTACAGAAGTATTTTGACACCCAATTTTCCAAATTACAGAAATATTTTGACACCCAATTTTCCAAATTACAGAAATATTTTGACACCCAATTTTCCAAATTACAGAAGTATTTTGACACCCATTTTTCCAAATTACAGAAGTATTTTGACACCCAATTTTCCAAATTACAGAAGTATTTTGACACCCAATTTTCCAAATTACAGAAGTATTTTGACACCCAATTTTCCAAATTACAGAAGTATTTTGACACCCAATTTTCCAAATTACAGAAGTATTTTGACACCCAATTTTCCAAATTACAGAAGTATTTTGACACCCAATTTTCCAAATTACAGAAATATTTTGACACCCAATCTCCTTCTTGAATTGATTTTGCTCTTGATTTAGTTCTTACATCTGTCTTTCTTTTCCGACGAATTTCCACCAACTGATTTTTAGAAAGTTTTGTCCTGTTATCAATTCTTCTAAAAGTCAATGTCATTTTTACAAGGGAATGGTGAGTTCTGTAGGCAGGTTATATGACGGTTTCATCCACTATTGTAAAACATTATCTGAAATAAGAAAAAGGTCTAGTCTAGCTTGTTTAATTGTGTTTCCTTTAACTTAGGGTGTATCTTTTGTACCAGTATTTCTCTCTCGCCAAATGTCAGGGAAATAATGGTCTCTGTCTCTCTGTCCGTGGGACCGTGTATATTAATTACAGTAAATCTTCAGTTTTGTGTTGATATATCTGGAATTATTTTATTTCCCAGTATTATCTTTCTTAGTTATATGTATGGTGAATTAAAAATTATTATTTAGTAGCGCATCCTGCTGTCGAGTTAGATCAAAAGGAATTGAAAACACATTCATAGCCCGAAGGTAATCAAATGTAGTTTTCCAATTTCTGAATAAAGTGAATTTCTTGTAGTATATACATTGAAAATATATTTGAGTTCAAAACAGTATAAGCCAACTCAGTATCAACATTATAAGGCAACATAGCTTCACACTGAGAGAATATATTTTAGACTTTCTGATATTTGTTCAGGTTGATGGCAAGCCCACATGTTGTTTCATATAACATGTATTGCTTCTAGAATGTTGCACATATCGAGTTGTCTACCCTAATAACCACTGACCTAATCAAAATTCAGTGAATGTTGTATTCTTTTAGACTATCTTCCAGGAAGAAAGGCGATAGCGATTTGCAACAGACTGTGTAGGATGGATGTTACTGAATTTTAACCGTTGTGAACCTAGATAGTAAGACTAAGAGAGTACGTAATTAGCTCGGGAATAAAGTGCACTGATAATTCTTATTCTTGGTAATTTAATGCTTCTTGTGGTGTATTTATCGTGTACAATGCACTATAAGAAACTTTTCTCAGTGCCGATGAAATTAGAATGATCAGCAGGGCTTGTCAAAGTACTTCCCAGTCTGATACAGTAGAAGCAGTTTATCCTTATTTTTTGCTTCTTTCTTCATTTTAAATTTGTTTTTTAAAAAAATGGAAAACACCTGTTTTTTACCACAATTTGTGATCGCATACTGCACAATATCCGCCATTTTACTTTAAATGACCATGCAATCAATACGCTTCTATAGTATTGAGTGGAAGGCTCTCTCTAGATTGACATGATAGCAAACCGAGCCTTAATCAAGGAAGATAATGCAGTCGGTAATTTTGAACAATGCAACTCTTCAATCATATTAACAGCAAATTTGGGGAATTTGGTTGGAGTAAATTTTACCTGAGAAACGGATGTTTAATCTTGACATAATGTTCAACAAAAAGCATAAATATTTAAATGCTATAGTCTTTCTTCATAATTTACCTTTAAATACTGTTTTCAATGCACATCATATGCATTTCGGTTTCATCAATATTGTTATAGCCACTTTTCGAACTAAACAAGGCTAGAATAATTTCACAGATCTGGCCAACAACTAAAGTTTTCCTATATGATTCCAAGGAGCTATTTCTTGCCAAAATTGCTTTTCCTTGCAAAAAAAAATAAAAAAATAAAACGATAATCTAGTTCTAGTTTCATAGACATTTCCAACAACTCAAGTTTTTCTATTTTTCATGCATATTAATAAATTAATGTGGCATCTGACTAACTCTGTTTATTACAGTACCAAGTCTGAGCTTGTATGAGTGTGCGTGTGTGCGTGGGGGGGGGGGGGGGGCTAAAAGGAGAACTCAAGCTCTACAGAAGCTATAATAATTCGGTCACAACCGCCAATAACGGAAATGAGCATACCGGAGATACTTTGTCCATCATTTTTATTTTATCTCATCCAAAAGACCATTTTTGTTTTCCATACTCTACATCAATGCAAACTGATGGACCAATACACCGCAGTGATTATGCACTCCAATCATTAAATTTAAAGCAATTTTCATTTTGAGAATGTTAACTTATGGTGCAAAAATGCTAAAATATTTTGAACAACTACTTATACAATCTTCGTAACACGTACAAGTCTTTTCCAATGTTTGTCCTGTTCATTAAATTGTGTTTTATGACTTATACAAGCAAACGTTTGATAAAATAAACCTGTGCGTGTGTGTATGTATGTGTATAACCTATATATACCTTGATTTGTGTCGCAGGAATCCGGAGTAACTATGTACGTAGATGAGAATTAATTACTGGGTCGACATGCGGTGTGTCTGCTACGCACGAATGCCTATGTAGCATCCTTTTTGTGATGTGTGCATGGTCGAGATGGTACAGGGGTTGGTGCTTACAGGCAATACAATGGGTACCTTAACCCGCTGACCCGGGTTCGAATCTCCGTAGAGTACGAATAAAAATTTCTCTAACCTGTATGATACTCTCTCTCTCTCTCTCTCTCTCTCTCTCTCTCTCTCTCTCTCTCTCTCTCTCTCTCTCTCTCTCTCTATATATATATATATATATATATATATATATATATATATATATATATATATATTATGATTATGGCGAGTAAATGAGTAAACGAAATGACAATTCACGCGTTATGGGATGAAGTGAGGTGCTTTTTAAATTACATTGATATAATTAGAGAATACTTCTCGTAAGAACAACAGGAAAACAAGATTGATGATAGTATGCTGATTGTACGTATTTACTTATTGCAGTATATTTGACCTCTGACCTAGGAGTATACGAAATACTTTATTGATGTTGTGTTGTTATTCATGTAAACAGATTGTATTTCATAAATTGTATAATACACCCAAATGCCAATTGTTCTACATTACTGTTGGATATTGTATTTGTGTTTTTTGGAAGAATAAAAATTAAAATGATATGAGGCTCTTAGTAACTCTTTTAAAACAGTCACATATAGTGAATGTTTTTCCACACTGATTACGACAACGGAAAGCGGTGAAAGAAGATCAATGTATTTCATTGAACACATCTAAAAAATACCACAGGTTATCGATCCATTTTCAGTATGTTATACTATGGAAACTGGAAGAAAAAAATAGAGCTCTGAAAAACCAGTCTTACTGTCTATACTTGGGTTTGGGTTGGGTTCAAAATGTGCAAAACGTAAATATCTTTTTTGTTTTGTATTTTATAATTGTGGATACCAACCAATAACCTTTGGTGCCTATTACTGCCAGTTTTCCCAAATTACATTTTAAAGGGAAATTAATTCTAATCGACATATGTGTCCATATACAAAACGAATGGGAAATATATATATATAGATATATATATATATATATATATATATATATATATATATATATATATATATATATATATATATATATATATATATAATTCAAATCCACAGAGCACTTTTAAAGATATTGTCCATTGATTTAGAAGATTCCCGTTGATAGTGTGGGCTACAAGGGTCGCCATGATCGATACCGTTTTGAGGTCACTAGGTCATATCCAGTAAATCACCGACATATTGGTCTATAGATTTGCTGTTGCAATAAAGTATATTTTTGTTGAACTTTTGAAAATAAACATGGCACAGACCAACGATGTGAAACTATATAGTAAATAATGAAGATAAATTCAGGTTATGAAGATACACGAGGAGTCAGTTTATTAGGCTGTAAAATTTTTACAACTACTCCAGGAACCTACATCTTTCACTAAGGGAGGATAACGATTTCTGGTACGAAAATTCAAAAATGTATCAAGATACTCCGAAATACTGCTAAGTTGTATACTTTTAAAAAAATAAGATATAAATTCAAAATAATTCCAAAATAAATCCATACTTACTAATATCTACTAAAAACTACGAGTCACTTTCAACTGACTGTCAACTTGTCACATAGACAGAATGGACTAAGTAACGTCACAGTACAGACTATTACTGCATTACTGCTTTCACATGTGAAGAGGTTGCAATTATGGCGACATCATATGTATTGGGAAAACTGTCAATTGGGGAAAAAAAGGTGATGAAGTTTCTCTTACAGGAATGCTAAAAAGAAAACTACGTAAACACCAAATTTTGTACGCATTTTGCATACACTTCGATATTTGGGGGTAGAGGCTCAAGATCTGTCTGAAACGGTATGATATTTTACAGACAAAATTCTGGATAGCGGTTCCTTCCTCTGTGTCTGGCACTGAGTAAAATTACAAGAATAATGTCTTTTTCAGCGGGTAAATCAAAGCCAGATGTGAAAGAGACAAGATACATGGAGACAAGACATTTGTTCCCTGACAACAGCGTGACATTTCCATTTCCTGTGCTCATGAGACAGCAGAAACTACTACTCCCCCCCCCCAACCCACACCCCGTTTAGTGAAATAGCGAAAGTATGGTATCTATGTACTAATTTCCCATGATATGCAGCGCCGATTTGAAGTTACCAACTAAATTCTGCATTTCAGCCAGAAGTTTCCAAGTTAGCCGTTATGGGAACGAAGTAAATGTTCTTCGAATAACGTTACTAACGTACCAATCGGGAGACACATATTTTACAATTACGGGCCTTTGATATTGGCTTGCCAGTTTGATCCGCTTATCAGCGAAATGACACTCGGTGACAACCTTAATTCACATATCAATTTTCCTATGTGTTCTTGTCGGCTTAGTTCACATCTTACTGACACGAAGATTCAAAATCAAAGTGTCTGTCTAGGGGGCCAGATCATCGAGCGAAACACCCCGTACAATTTTTCAACAAGAGTACCCCCCTCCCCGTCTTAATTATCCAACCTTCCTCCCCCCCCCCCCCCCGCACTTCCGGGAGTGAAGTTTCCTTTTTACTTATTGACCTGGTTTCACACTGGAGTAAAACATCGATAGCCTGAACTAATCTGTCCCCACGGGACTTGTCAGGATAATTTGTTGTTGCGATAAATGAAAAGATAATTCACTAGTGTTTCTAGTCGACCCAGTCGTAATTGGGAACAGATATCCATCGGGGATGGTGAGGGCTAATCGCGATGAAGTGGTGTTGCAACCATGGAAAGTAATGATTTTATGTGGTTTTGAGCTTTGCAGACTGGGATTAATTACGCCTAATGAACAACTTGTAGACACTGAACATTAATATCCGTGGGAAAGCAGCATTGTCGTGCTTTTGTCAATAAACCCCTCGTCCCCAACCCCTGACCCACACCAAAAGGATGGATCCATATAATCAGTATTCTATAACCGTTTTGTGTATCTTTAAATCTATCTCAACGGACAAGATACCATCGATGAGAAAACTTCCTCTGTAGAACTCTTTGCTTGAACGACATGCATCTTCTATTTATAGTTCTGCTGTCTGAGCACGGGATCACTTGTGAACCAGTTATAAAGCTACACATAGTATTCTATCAGACGGGAAAAAAATGCTGGTCACATCGCAAATATTTTCTCTATATTCTTTTGACTATGAAAAGCAATGCACTGAAAATCGCATGTTATTTGTCTAGAAAATCGTAAATGGATCGTTAAATTTTGACAGATAATGCAAGGAAAAAGAAACATAATATTTTCCTTGAGTTTCGATCCCGAGACCACTGTCAGACTTGTCAATCACTTCACCGACTGAGCTAATCTCAAAACGAGATTCACCATGGTAAAGTGTTATGACTATTATACATTAAAGTATCGAAATCGCATTTTGGAATGCGTTCCAAAGATACAATTTTCGGGTCAAGCGCAATGAAATACCTCCATGATTTATCTTTAAAATGATTCTTGAAGTTTAATTCTGGGGTGTAAAAATCGGCCTCGTTATGTATAAAACCATATAAATGGCGGCCTTGTTCTTTCTCTAATGTTTGAAGTCCGTATCTCAAAGTGTAAAAGGTCGTATTCTACATTATAAAGGGTGACCTTCGGATAACATGGAGACGAGAAATTCGGGGTCTTTACAACACGCTATCAGTTAGAACTGCCTATCTCTTGAGTACGTATGCGTGCTGATTAACACCACTTCTCTCTGCGTAAAGTTCTTCCTCAATGAGATAGGTTATATCAAGTATACCTTGTGTAAATTGATTGAATGATAAATCATGTAATGTGTGAAGCTAGGTATAGTACTTCAAAAATTATTTTATTTTCTAGTAGAAGGGATATTTCGTTTTGATGAGTTAAAAAAAAATCTTTATATGGGGACTGGATAGCCAGGTAGTAACACACTTATTTCGCACCTCTGCAATCCCGCTTTCGATTCCTGAGGTGTTACATGCAGAGGCTAGTGGCCGCTCAGGCGAATTCAATGTAATTTCTTTCAAAAGCACTCCCCACTTCATCCCGAGAGTTGATTGAATGAGATTGCGCCTGTACGGGATTTTTGCAATGCCTCGTTTTGGTGATTACGACCATGTATATAGACCTCTACCAGAATCTCGTTCAACGTAGATCTTTCGTATTCACGCGGGAACCTGTTTGAACGAGACTAAGTTCAAAAGTTTTCGTTTGGTTTTCCTTTTCCCTCCATCTTAGGGATCACCTAACGCTACTACCCGAGCTATCGAGAGTGCTTGATATTAGCTGTAGAATATATGCTATCAATCGATGTGAATAAAGAAAACTCAATTGGAACCTCCTCGTGTCTTTCTGATGTGAGTCGAATAGGTGTTGAAAATAACATTTAACGATGTTTCAACCATGAAGGAAATACCGGCACTTTTAATTTTTGATGTTATTTCTGCAACATTTTAATTAGAATTTTTTTTTTTTTTAAATGAAGGAAATGCTTCTGTTTCAATATCTTCAAACTTTTGGTTACGTTGCTATTAGTGATGTGATACACCATCAAGTTTTTCTGACGTCAATTAAGGTATTATGACGTAACAACAACCACGGACTTGAAGCAGTTAAAATTGCCACTAATTACGTCCGAGGTTGTTGGTGTTTGTTTTTTGTTTGTTTTTCGTTGTTTTGGTGTGTGTGTGTGTGTGTGTGTGTGTGTGTGTGTGTGTGTGTGTGCGTGTGTGTGTGCGCGCGCGCGCGCGGTGGGGTTGGGGGGCTGCATGTAACGGAAAATGATAGAGGACGTTCCCAGTGGAAGAAACTTAATTCTTCAAAATACTTTTCTTCACTTCATGGGCTCTTCTTATCTTCTAGTTTGTGTTTACCTATCATCGAAAGCTGACACTTATCTATCCACGCTTAAAAACAGGAAATCAATTCGTGACAGTATGGCATATTCTTATACAGGTATGGCACGTTGCAGAACAATACGCTGGACCAAAGCACTCAATTTAAAGTTTGAACTTTATTTGTTTTACGTCGATTGCACAAGTTCTTCCAACTTATACAAAAGCGCTTTCCACGGCCCAGATATTTGTGTAAAGAAGTTTTTCATTCAAACATGGAGCAAGGTATAATGTTAAGAAAGATATTTGTCTAGTGCATTCAAATGTAAGGGTATCTATATGTGCTTTTTAGGTTCGATAAGTAGGTATATATGCTTCTAAAGATCCATTTTCTTTGCGTGCGCGGGGGGGGGGGGGGGGGGGCGGGGTAGTTTGCGGGGAGAGGGGTCCGCGCGAGGGGGGAAGGAGGGGGTCATCCAACATGTTTTCGTCGTGCACCCAGCCCCTTTTGGTGTGAATATACCCAATAATAGAAAGCCCGCGAAAACGGAATGAATCTGGTATGGTAAGAATCATGGGCTTACCTCTGTTTTACTGGCCGTTTCGACATGTGACCTCAGAATGTGAACGTTTTTGACCCATAACTAATGCTTCCATACCATAATTCAAGTCGTCGCAGATGTTGCAAATTAACGCAAACGAGTTTTTGAGATTTTTACATAGTGCGCAGAATCAAAAAGATTTGAAAGAGATCAATTAGTTCAGTCATTGTGGATTTTAATGCATTATAATGCATTGTATCCACCACCGCACAAGAGCAAAGCACTGGCAAGCATTTAAGATGGGAGAGGATTGTTATATATTCATCGCTAATAAAAAGCACTCATGTCGGAATAGTGGTTTTATACCAAACATTGCCTTGTGCTTACAATAGTACAGAGAAAGAAATTTTTGGGCCTTGGCAAGTCAACTGCTAACAGAGACAGTTGGTTGTTAAAAATATTGTCTCTGGTTTTACTGCAAAACCCACCTTCAGAGGATACGCAAAGGGAGCATTCATCCCTATCCGTGCAGTTTTCTGGAAAGGACACTCAGTTTGTGACGCATCTATGTCGCCCGCGTAATAGCAATATAGTACACAATAAGCTTGTTGATACAGAGAAGAGAGTCAGGAGACATTTTACTATTGTGATGCATTAGCTTGTAATGATCCAATCTCCCATTTAGCGATTTTTCTGGAAAAAGCTATACTCACAAGCTTCTCCAGAGAAGCCAACCTCCGTGGCACCGCGTGAAATGACCACCATGACACTTTGACCTTCAATAAAATCAAGGCTGATCTATACACCGCGCAAACATCCCACATTGACGCCTCGGCCTTTTGAAAATAGTAGAGCCTATTATAGCAGAAAGGTCACTGGATAAGTGCGTAGGCTGGCGAATTGGACGCCAGCTCCACACGCAGCGGCAGAGGAGCCGGTGGAAGAGTCGATGAATGAGTACATATCGAAATTGGCAGATAAGATGCCAGCTCCACACGCTATGGCAGGAGCTGAGACCTACAATATAGAAATCGATATTTCGCTCAAGGAAAAAGACCAATGGACTGGACGTAGTCCGTTCGAAAAAGTGGCATGATCCTCACAAAAAAGAATGCATAACATCATTACTGTGCTATGTACGGCGATGGACGAGCTTGACTTGCGCATATAAAGCCTCTTGACGCGATAACAATACAAATACGAAAAAAAAGCAAATTATAAAGTACGATTGCGGAGAGTAAATAAAGATTGGTTGTAAGAAAGTGACCTCCCCCAGAGAGTTGATCAAATCAAGTGCGAAAACAAATTACAACAACCTTTAATATGTTTTCTAACTAAAACAAAATAAGGACTATCAATACGTAAAACAGGCTTAGAGATTATTTTAAGAGAAATTTAAAAGAGCATATATATTAGAGATACAACAATAAAGGTTTGTATGAATTTTTCAACAATATTGAACCATATTTAAAGAAAATCATCATCCGCACATTTTTAAACAAGTCACCCGATATATGTAACAGCATATTCCATTTATTATGTAAAATTTGGTTAATGGCAAATTAACCGATTTAATGTATGGTATAGAATACAAAGACAAGGGTAGGGTTTTGTCCTAACTAGTCTGTGTTGTTTTGTTTGCTTTTTTATTATTGTTGTTTTGTTTTGTGGGACGGGTGTTTTTCTTTTTTCTTTTTTGGTCTTTTTAAAATCTGATATCCATTATTTAGATTAAAACTTATTGCGAAATCGGCTTTTGTGCAAATACATTGAGCCTCTAATTACTGGGGTTCTTCACATTCAATGTAACACCATGTCGATTTTTCTCTCTAATCCGTTCATTTTCTTCGTTATATGTAATACCATTTTAATCTCGTTGATTTTACGCAGACTTTACATCTCTGGTATTTTGTGTTTTGTTTTTCAGTTTGCTCTATCAGTTTCTTTATATTATTCGTAACATTTTGTAGCTGAGTGTGTCTCAAAGAATGTGTCTCAAATATAAATAGCGCCATTTGTTTTTGAAATTTAATTTCAATTACTAAAATATATTCAATTCTAGTTATGAAAAATCTGCATTTTTAAAACTTGTATACCTACTCACTGTGAAAGGTCTCCTGAATTTTACTTCATCCATTTGCTGTAGAAACTCTTCCCATTTCAACTGTTTTTGGTTAATTTTGCGGTAATTCTTTGAAGCAGAAAGCTTAATAGATGTGTTAATTGTACATGGTAGAGATTTCTTCCAGGACCATTGCACAGTTGATTATGTATTTCTATACCTTTTTGAATTAAATTTTATAAACGTTTGTATGTCTTTATGATTGCATTAATATTTATGTGATTTTCATTACCCCTTTCTTTGTTCAAAATCTCATAAATTAGGTTGAAGTCTTTTACATTGAATCTATTGTTTTAGCTAATGTAAGATGCAGCTTGAACCAATTTCATTGTTTTAATGTTATTTCTTTTCATTTGTTCCATAATGTCAGATATTACCTTGCCGCGACATTATCTACATTATTATCGCCTTATCACGTTTTTTATGTTTATCATTTTGTTATTTGCCTGTAATGTTTTTGGATGTACTTTCTTTTTTCATCTGGTATTCAAAATATCAGGCATGTTTAATTTCTTCATTTTCTATTGCACCGTTCTTTTGTTTTCGTTTTTTTACTACATCATGTCTCTTTCTAAAAAAATCATTATATTTGAAATATTCAAAGCTTTCATACCCCTTTATACTTTTGTTTATTTACTATGCTTCGTCCGTATCCAATGGTGGTGTCGTCTCCGCCGAAGAGAGATATACGTTTTGCACATAATCGCTGAAGGCGAGATATGTTTCTGGATAAGATATGTTTCCTTGACACGTTATTTATTTACTGATATAGATTTTCTGCTGGTTCCCAACAGTTAAAGATTCATAATATCCTATCCATTTCATGAGTACATACTTTTACCATTCATTCTTGTGGTCTTGAAGATTTGAGAAAAGTTTCTATATGTCATCTTGTTGGTCATATATAGGTAAATCTTGTTTGAATAAAATATGCACACGGTATCCTCTCCTGTCAAGTCTTCCAGTTTGTAAACGTTTGGGCCTAAATTTAATTCCCTGATTCTAACTATTTGCTTTGGAAAGTTAGGAAGCTAGCCCTTTAAAACATTGTTTTGTATTTTGAAATTATGTTTCGACATTTTCTAATTTAGGTTCTCCAAATGTTTCAGTAGTCACATAGATTGTTCCACACTTTTAATCTATTTTCTTCTTTGCTTTCTAAGACTGGAGTCATGTCTATTGATCTATGTAATGAGTTACTCTATCCATTAATTAGGTTGGGTTAATCGCGAACCCATTTTCTCGTTTCATTTGAGTGAAATACTTCCACATTCTAGCCTCTAGAGTTATATTAAACATTTCCACTACAGATGCTCTTTTTGTCAAAACAAGTTTAAAAGTTTTCAATGTTCTCCCTTGTCCAAGATTTCTTTAACTTTTCTGTCATAATACTTTATTTCTTCATCAAACTGCATCTTTTCAGGTTTTCGCTTTTTGAAGATTAATCTTAAAGCATCTTACTCGTCATTTCCCTTTTTCGTTTTTACTTTGTTAGCCTATGTGTATTTTTATAAAATATATATCAATGTCAAAATGTAATTGTATGTATTGGAGTATTCTTCATATGCTTGCATAGTAACTATGTCTGCCTGGTAATGGTCATCTACATGACAAGCATAGACTCTTTTGTAGATCAATTCTTGCATAGTAACTATGTCTGCCTGGTAATGGTCATCGACCTGACTATCATAGACCCTTCTGTATGGCAATCCTTGCATAATAACTATGTCTGCCTTGTAATGGTCATCTACCGGACTAGCATAGACCCTTCTGTAGAGCAATTCATTTCTCGCTTGCTTGTGAAATGTGTAGGCAGGCTGTTCGAATAAACATTCTTTCAATTCTACGTGTTTTTATTTTCTTTTGTCCCGTCAAGTTTGTTCACACAATTGATTGATATTCGTGTAAGCAGCTAAACTTTCAAGATCGCAATAAAGGTGTTTTAAATACTGTGCTGTGTCATGTTCTACAAAGTCTCCGACGCTTCAGTTATTTCAAATGTCTACAAACATCTAGAATTCCCTTTTGCTTGGTAAATTGTCTTTTGGCGTATGAATAAGTCAAATGGACGACCGTCTACAACAGGTACTTGCATTTTCAACAACAGGCGGTGTCTTTTTTCATCAATCCTTTCAAGCGTATGAATGATTTTAGATTTATGTCAAATTTTGCTAATCCTACGGTTCATTCTAAAATAACTACTCCTATACAGATTCACCATGTGCTATTTTAAGCCGAACTTTGTTCTCCATAAATTGTATCTCTCTTTTTCTTTATTTTATCATGGCAGATTAACCTTGCAAAGTCAATCCAATCCTTATCAAATGTAATCTGTAAATGGGCATCTTTTATGAAGCATTTGCAGGATATAGTTTTTAAAGTTAGAAATCAACAAAATCAACATTTTTATTCCGATGAATATTTTTTGCAACACAAGTTGCTTATACCAAATTTTGTATCCTATCCAAGACTTGTAACAAATAGGCATTATCCCATGCTGTATTGCTGCTTTCATGTGAAACTCATGTTGTATTGCTGCTTTAATGTGAAACTCATGCTGTATTGCTGCTTTCATGTTAAACTCATGAAACATTGATATCCCGTCCCTGAAAACGTTTGATTAATTTTGTAATGTTGTCTCATATCCCCTATACTGGTAGAGCTTTCCCTATTTATCAACTACTGCCATCCACCATTCTATCTATGTATCTGCCTGTCTGTGTATGCCTGTATATCTGTCTAAAATCTAAGCCATACCAATTCGTTTCATTATCTATATTTTGTTTTACTTGGTCATAGATACAGACGATATTCGTTTGTCGAAGAACATACGACATTCACTTACTATTATTTACTTGTGTTTTAAAAATTGCTTTAAGTTTAGCCTTTTTCATAAATAACTGTTTTACTCGGACGAATTTAAGAGGATTAAAAGTTCTTTTCTAAAACTCCATATATTAAAGTTAAATAATAAGAAGCAAAGACAATTATTCATGGTAGGTATTTTTTAAAGTATATAATGATGAAAACGTCATCCTATGATGTTAATTCAAACAATCATAGCACACAGGAAACTTTGAAGCCATTATGAACGATATATATATATATATATATATATATATATATATATATATATATATATATATATCATATCACTTGACTGCTTCCTTTCCTCTAAAAATGAAAAATGAAACGATTTTCCAAATCATCTATCGCCAGAGCGCAGTATGCTTGTCTACTCATATTGCACGGAAATTTCTATAAACAAATATCTTAGTGCAGGTAACAAAACACTTCCAAATAATATAAACTTATTTTTTTAAAGTGAATATACAGAAGACATAGCAAATGATCGTGAAAACAAATTTGGAAGTTTTTTTAAATTTAATCTGTTTACTGGATTACATTATAGGCATAAAAGTCAAACGAATTTTGTTTGCTGCGTTTTTACTTGATTATGTGATAGATATAGAATGTCTGATGCATTTTTACTGGATTATGTGATAGGTATGGAATGCCTGATGCATTTGTACTGAAGGTCATACAAGGTTGCCATAGCAGATGTCATTACCCAACAATAATTGCTTGTTCAACAAGATTCGTCAGCGGTTACGTGCCATTTTCAAGAAGAAAATATTCACCGACAAACAGAGGAATTTATGTATTGGTCACTATATGATTCACATCATCGTTTGTACCGATCTGATATGTTGACGTATTCTCTTATATGACTCGCATTATGTTTTAACATGATATAATGCCAAGTCCTAATTTTTCCAAGGCAGTATTGACTTTCTGCGGCGATTTCACACATACTGTTCAGATGCAACTGATACACATATCAAATGGAGGAATATTTTTAATATGTGAAGAAATACTATATTTCTTCATAAAAAAATTCTTATTCAGTCTCGATTTTTTTCTCTTCAACTTTCTATCGAAAAATAGGTTTAATTTAGAACTTCGGATGCTTCGAATGCGTACAAGCGCGTTCAAACATGGTCATTAACTTTTGCTTCTGGGTTGAGGAGTTCCAAATAAAAACGTCCATTCGTGAGATCACTTCTAGGCTTTAGAGCACCACGTCATTGATTATAATCATAATTATATGATGTTTATGACATAATATGAATGATAATCATATATGATTTTGATAATACCGGTAAAAACGTGGGACAATATCGTTGCAATTCAATAAAACAGTGACTCGTAATCCTGTAATTGTCTCTTGTACATGAAGTATTGTGCAACAGTCTTTGATTTATATGCTTCCCAATTTGTCTTGTCCTGAAGCTTTTGTTGTAAACTCTCCTCTGTAGGAATCGGCTGTATCTGAAACGAAAACGATAGTCGTTTGCATAGATATGTATTTCGTCTCAAAGTATGTGGTTCACTGTATTACCTTGGCGTCTTAATGACGTCAGAAACAGGGATACTTGAATAGGTCAGTCTAAAACCTGATAGTTCCAGCATTTTAATCAAGTTTAAGAAAAAGGCACGAATACCGGATAGAAAGAACTAGTTGAATATTTTGGTTATTACATACAAATATTAACTTTTATATCCTCGGGAATCCTCAAGGTATACTAAAAGTCAAACGAATTTTGTTTGCAAATATTGCAATAATATCATTCGACTAGAATTTTGTTTTCTCCAGCGTTTTTATTAATTCTTGGACATGGAATAATTCCAGAACGAAAAACAAAACTTGCATTTACATGACAAGATGGCAGTAATAGGAAATCAGAAGCATGTCTAGCTCTTGTAGTAGGAAAAGGTCAGTCTTGGGCATGTCGATGAATGGATTCCACATATCTTTTCTCTAGCCACACAAGTACTTAGAGGCTGCACTCAGGTTAATGCCAAATGACCCAAATCTTGAACCACGATTATTACAACTTAAAACAAGGACGCTAAGTAGTTTAAATACTCTTACTGAAACAAGATATGGTTAAAATAAAGATACCACTAGTAGCAACAATAGTACAAATGACCATGTCGAGAAAGTCAGAACAAAAAATGTTTTCTTATACCGTTCTTCTGATTCGTTTAGCGACTTCGTCCGTCAGATGCTGCAGGAAGAAATTTTTATTGATGAGGACACATTCTGCCCCGTCCGACACTAAGCTGCATCCCGTCGTGCGTCCCATCACACTGAACGCAGCGTGCTCCAACCCCTGATCATATGGGTAAAAAATACGTGAGTATCAATCAATTAACAAATTCACTCATCCATCAATTAATGAATCTATCTCTCTGTCTGTGTCTGTCATTATGTATATCCGTTCGCCTATCTGTCTTTCCCTTGTGCTCTTTATTTTTAGTGAATTATTGAAAAACAATAGTATGGTTAGATTAGTTTCTATTAAGATCTATAAAATAAAAGGCCTTTCAAAGCTTGAAGCACATTACTAATGTTCTACGTTTACTATCAATTCGATGCTGAAATACGTCCTAGTTATCTATTCTTTCTTTCCTAATGGTAAGAGCTGCATAACTCATGATTATAACGTTTGCCACAATTTAAAGTAAAAACATATGCTAGACTGTAATGTTTACAGTCACATACTTTGGACAAATATTATACCCATTTGCACTGCACATTACTTACAAAAGTATCCTTTGGACCCAGTTTCTGTATCTGTACGAAAACCTTGTCTAACTTCCGTCTCTTTGGCATATTCATTTGTTCCTGATTCTCATCATTCGGTTCCCGTATTGTTACCTTGATTTTTAAAATATATTAACCGGTACATGAGAATAGTAGAAAGGTGTCCACTTGTATGACCTCTATTTAATGAATTATATATATATATATATATATATATATATATATATATATATATATATATATATATATATATTCTAATTTACGGATTTGAATCATTGAATTCGATGACAACGTGCAAACAAACATCGTATAGATTGTGCTCATACAATTTGGAATAATAATAAAGAACAAAACGCAAAATAAAACCAAGAAAAAAAGACAAGAGGATTAAACTATGCTACTGGACACAAACCTAAAACTCACAGAAATAGATGGGTCAATAAATGAAACTGGTGATATCCACTTCACTAAATGTTGGCACTTGAAAATTATCAACATCCTAATATGCACTGATGGCTTTACTCTGAGCAGCCACCGAGTCAGATTCTTGCGGGAAAAAAGTCGGTTTCATTCAGTCCTAATCAGAGGAAATGCTGTTAGAGCCATACATGGTACAGACGAATACTCTTTAAGGCAGGGATCTTTGATCTCTTGTTCAGCACTCAAATTTATTTTCGGTTCTTTCCAACAACAGGCTTGACCCTTACGATTCCCAGTCTAAGGAAAGCTAAGAGCCACGCATCCAGGGTCCAAGATTCTCTCTGAATGCACTGCTTTTATTTGTCTTATATAAAACGCTATAATGCCATCTGTGTCTGTAAGGCACGGAGCACTCGTTTTTCTTTGGATTAATTTGATTGAAATTTCTATAGCAAAAATAAAGTAAATAAATAAGGTTTTGTTTTCTTGTAAGAAGATTCGTTATCCTTAACTTTAAAAATGACTATAAATGCACTCAAAAGATACAACAAGCATAATCAGCTTACCTTTTTCATTAAAACTTTTTCGAGATGTCTCTTTTTAAATTCCTCTTCCAAAATTTTTTTGTGTTCCGTTACCGACAACAGTACTATTGAACAGAAAACACAATTATATGACAAGAATTTAGACCAAAAATATTGCTGTAACAACAAAACAGCTGCAAAGAGATTTCTTTGATGGCAGAAATGTGTTGAGACAATATATCTCTAATATCAAATGATTATAATGGCCCCATCTTATAGTTATCGATATATCTCTAATATCAAATGATTATATTGGCAACATCTTGTAGTTATCGTGCAAAATATTATCATTTACTAGTATAATTCAAATATTGCTCTTTATATATATATTACCAAACACTGCCAATCTTTTTTGTTATGGTAGCTAATCCAACTTGAAGTATTTTTGTTAAATTATTAAACTATGATCCGTAGAAGTCCACTATATAGTAATATGGAGCCTTTCCATTTAAGCTAGAGTTGCTCAGAATATACTAAGCAGCAGAAGTTGGCAAAAAACGAAAGATATTTTCCTGACACTTTGCTCTCGATACTATTGAGAATAAAAAATTGGCCACAGCAAACTTGCCCAGTAAAAGGGGTTCTAGTACATCTACCGGCTTGTAGGAGCATGGAACTTTAACTGTCACCAAAGCAGTTCACTTACTTTCACTTAAGTGTCACTTACATTCCTCTTTATCTTGGCGTATTGGCGGTAATCCTTTACAAGGGATTAACTGTCGTCTGTTCTGGCTCGTTGCTTTGTTTCTATTGGTAATAAACGGTCTCGGACTCTCTGAATCTTGTGATGATGAATTGGATGATGTCGAACGAGAGGGATGGATAGGTGGGAATTCTGAAGGGATATAAATACGTCCTCATGACAAACATGGACTAAACGGACAAGTTGTAGTGCATTTGCTAAAATTGTATGCTGTTTCAGCCCTAATGAACTATACTATTTATACAATGATTTGCTAGTATCTCAGCGTATATGTTTACAAAGCTGAAACAATACAAGCCCAATTATGTAGGCTTGCAAAGTAGATATAACGCAACTGACACCCCCCCCCCCCCCCTTACACAATGGGTGATACTAAACAGTCTATACATTACCTGACAGAAGGCAAACATATAGTAACATGACCATTAAACAATTAGTGGCCGACTATATCACCTCTAATAATCGTATATACCATATAAAACATAATAACAACGCTTAAACACGGAGATACTGTGTCCGTTAACTTTACTTTAATTTATCTTTCTATGTATAATTGTTAATTTGACCAAGCAATCGGGCTAAACTATTATTATTTTAGTCAAGAGCCTAATGCCGAAAAACGTCTTACGACATCACATCTTGCTGGACGATCGAGTTTATTTATTTTTTTTAAAAATGGTTGTAAATATTAGAAATTGGTAAACGACAGCAGGATATTATATTTGTCAAAAAAGGTCAAGAGAGAGAGAGAGAGAGAGAGAGAGAGAGAGAGAGAGAGAGAGAGAGAGAGAGAGAGAGAGAGAATGCAATCGGAATATCGCTTGGTCGTTTCCGTAAAGTCGAGAAATTGTCTCGATCTCGGATGTAGTTGTGGGAATACAGATACGTTTTATGGGTTTGGTGATTCGCCTCTAGTGGAGTGTACCACATATGTTGCGACAGACAAAGCCGGCAATGTTCTGATTGTGACGTTGTCTCCTTCCGCTGCCATATTGCGCCATTTAAATATAAATATAGTTCTGAATAAAGTTCTCAAAGATGGCGAACTACATCCGAGGTTTCTCTCTCGACTTGACATAAAAGGTAGAGTATGTTAAGATTGAGAGGTTGTGTTAGACCAAATAAAGCCGTGAAATGTAGGAATCGAGCAAAATTATGTACGTACTTGTTACAGTTTCCCGCGGTGATAAGTGCACATAGATTCCAGGAGCGATAGGTTTTGTGGCATGTAGATCCTTCAGGACACGGCATGCCCCAGATCGGATCACATATATCCATTCAGCGTGGTTACTGTCTTTGCACAGTAGCACGCCTCGTCTGGAACAAAAAGATGGTTTTAACAACTGATTTTTGGTCAATAACTACGACAGATGCAAAATGAAATGATGAATAACTAATGATTGTTCAATGACTGGGACAAATGCAAAATGAAATGATGAACAACTAATGCATGTTCAATGACTGGGACAGATGTAAAATGAAATGATGAACAACTAAGGCATGTTCAATGAATGGGACACATGCAAAGTGAAATGAAAAGAAATATAAGCAGTATAATCTCGCACATTTTAAGACATAAAAAGTGCACAATATTTTTGATAGCGTGTCATTATCTTGCCTCAACGTTTGTCTTTATGATGCACCAGAATATAACCAGAAAGTTCATTTGAACTAAGTTTAGATGTTCAGATATGTGTTTAAGCAAGCCACTAAGTTTTTTTACTGGAACAGTAACGTGCATAAATGCTGCATTCCGTTGGGGGTTGGGGTGGGAGGAGAATCCGTCTACATTTTTATTTAAACTAACATAGTATCTTTTGTCTGCCGTGAAGAGATTATATTTTCTTTTTAATAATTTGATTTGGCATAGTAACAATTCACACACAGTGCATTCTCCAGGTCGCAGATGATTTTCAGTGATGTAAACTTCTGAACAAATTTAAAAACAACAAGAAAAGAAATGCGAAAAAGGTGATGAATATATATATATATATATATATATATATATATATATATATATATATATATATATATATATATATATATATATATAGTACGTTACCTGAAGTAAGTAAAGAGGCATATCTTGGGGTTATCATAAGGAAGCTTTTCTATTGGCCATCCGTGTAGGATGTCTATGGAGCGGAGGAACAGAATGTGCTCCGGTTCACGGTCACGTTCCACGTGCATGAATATGTCGATAAAGTCTTCTCGACCAACAGCCAATAGTTCCACGTCGTTTTTGCACGTAACTGTCGCACTGCGTCGTGCACCATGCATCAAGGCTAATTCCTGGAATAAAAATACTCTGTGATAAATATGCCATGCGATTTTCTGCTTCTGAGTGTTCTATATATGATTATAAATTACTAGGTACATTCTCTCCCATAAACACCACAGAAAAAAAATCTCGTTGACAAGTGCATTTTCTCACTTCTTGAGGCATATATATTTCTTATTTCAGTGAGAGCTTGCTGTTAGTAAACCCAGTTCGAACAGTGTTTCCTCATCACAAGCCAATTCCTAGCTTCTGTGTCAGTAGGAAATAAGTTGTATGCTCATAAACATAGTACAAAAAATTAAAAGATATTTAAAAAAAAAATCAAAAAAAAATCGCACATTTGCTATGCTTCTAAGTACGAATCACGATCGACCTCGGTGAGCTTCGCGTCAATATAAATTTATGATTTTAGTTAAAGTTCTAAAAACAATGTTTTTCCAAGACCACCATGAATAAAACCACAAAATTAGTATTTCCTTTCTAGGCCAACAATATTTACATAAAAAACCACAAAATTAGTATTTCCTTTCTTGACCAACAATATTGACATAAAAAATCATTCGTAAAAATACTCATAACAGACACTCAAAATCAGATTACAATGTTTCAAGCACGACTAACGCAAGTCTAATGTGGGCTTCGTAACGCGACTAGAGTATATAGATAAAAAAAAATGTAACCAAAATTTACCCACATCATATACTGCCCATGTTATAGCGAATTTCGCATACATACTTCTCAATTTGCATATTAGTACAGCGATCTGGTTTCAGACTGTGTAAATCAATAACATGGTACGAGAGTCCACATGATGATTCATTAAAGAAATATATGGTTTATTGCAGAAAGTACTTCGGTCATTATAGACCGTTATTATCGTAAACCTGAGACAATAATCAAATTGAAGAACTATAAAGGCGTTTTCACATCCGAATTTGTAAGTACAATAACTTTAGTTATTTAGCTTTTCTTATCATATAAATGGGATCGTATTTGTTCAGTATTGTATATAATTCAAGCCTATGATTTTTAAATCGATGTTAACTTGATTATAACATATTTTGTATAGACTTGTATATTTCTACTATTTGCAATTTATTACCAATGTGGTGTATTGTTTCATGAATTAGTTAATATAAACAGACTTATATTCCATTACTGAATTTATCCAAGAATGGCAGGTTCTGAAATAAAATATATTTATGTGTGCTGTGACGTAGAACTCCCATCGAAATCATGGATAAAATTTAAAATTCAGTATTTTGTCACTGTTTACTCAGTTCTAAATGAAACTCATGGTTTCGATTCTGGGTGGAGGGTTTCATCACTGTTTAGGTGCGACATGTTCTTGATTTAGAATTAAACAATGGTACTAGACAGCTTGGTCCCTTTTTGCAACAAAAGTATTTCTAAACTGATACCCAAGCTATAGATCTTGCGCGCGCGTAACTTACAACAACTAAAGGAAAAATTGCAAAAAACACAATTGATAGGAATACAGTTAATATTTATTTAACAACACAATATAATTCTAGCTGGTCCCCTACTATTAAAAGAATAATCATATTCTTTCCATCTCAAAACTACATTTTTTTCCTCATTCATTTTTGTAGTTTGCGAAACATTTTCAACCTTGTTCAAGTAATCTTGTTTGCCGTAGAGCGACAATTTCTCGTAAAATATGCCATCAATATTTGCTGTCATTAAGTCTACCAATTTGTAGACAGCTGGGTCGCCTAATATCACTTGTCTGATTAAAAAATATCCACTGTAAAACAAGGTATGTATTCCTTTGGAAAAATAGAGTTATATTTTAAAATTCTAACTGGTTGACATATTTTAAATGTAGGCGTTCTGTATATATAAAGTGTCAGTCAAACGAATAAGTTAATCCAAACTTTAAATCTATTTTTGTTTCTTTGCCTGCTTCAACTGGGTTCGTGTATATGGATCTATTTTAAGGCAATACATCTGTCCACTTTCTAGTTTAACGAAACCGTTACAACGAAATTTGTAATCAGAGTAAGAAGAAACTATTCAATATTCTCACTTTCCATCCACTCCTTAACCATTCGTATCTGTATCTTTGTTGGTTTTCGTTCTTTGAAGCATCTCCTCTTTCGATTGCACTTTTTCAGCCCATGCATATTTAATATATATCACAGTCAAAATGCATTTACATTCGTTATCATATTTTTCGTATGCTTGCAAATAGACTATTTCAGTCTGACACTGAAAATCAATGTCATTTATATCTTTCTCGCTTGCTTGTATAATGTGAAGGTAGATTGTTCGGTTAACCATTGTCTCAGTTCACTGCATTCTATTTTCTTTTTGTCCTGTCTAATATTTTTCCACTACTGATTCATATTTGTCTAAGCAGTTGGACGTTTAGGATTGTAGCATAAATATCTAAGATATGTATCATGTATCATGTATTTAAACATTGTATCGACTTAAATATGCTTAAATGATGTTTATAGTACGATACGTTTTAATGGTAATTCAAATGTTTGATTTACTTTTAAAAATGCAAGTACCATATATTAGTACTATTGCATGTAATAAGGATAACATCAAAAAGCGATTGATAAAATGGAATAACGAAACTCAAAATATCAACAATGGTAAAGGTGCCACAATATTATCAACTAAAGCTGGTATTATAATGGAGGGAACGGGAAAGCGATCAAGAGAAAACTACATAGGAAAGTATAAAGACTACAACTTGGAGTTCATTCTATGCTCACGGAAAAAATAAGTTTCATAATAATTATTTCATTGAAAACAATAGTAGCAGAATAAATAACAACAATAATTGATGTACAAATACACAAAAGACAAATATTTGCCCGACCTTTAATACGTCTTCCAACTAGAAAAGAAAGTTTAGAAAATGATTAAACAAAATAAGAAAAGAACACTTATAACAAAGCTTTATGATTCATTTAAGAGGAGATTAATTGAATGTAGATTTTACGGAATATATATATATATATATATATATATATATATATATATATATATTAGAATCATGTTTCATGTATTACGTACAAAATTCAGACAGGAAAAAAGTGCATTTAACAAAATGGGTGTTGAGTAAAACATATTACTTGATATTTTTCGTAGATAAAGTCAGAATATTAGAAGATCATATATAGAATTTCCAGAATGGATGAAGCCAAACAAATACCTGTTTTAACGTTACAAATAATGATGCTAAGGCTTTTTAATACCATATAATCCTACTGCAAATAACAAATACAGACGATCAAGTATAACCTTAATAAATATGAACATTGGCTTAACAGGTGCCCAATACAATTAAAAGAAACTGATACGTATGAATAACAATATCATACATACGTAAATGTTTATGATATACATGATGAGTGAGGTGATCGAAATGATGGAATGTGAGAAACTACATGCTACGGGTTAACATACATTACAGAAAGAGAATCTAGTTTTATTAGGTTGATTTTATTTCATGAAACAATTTCATTATTATGAGATTAATGATTTGTCAAGGTTGATGTAAAGTGAGAAAAAAAACCACAACTAAAAATTATTTTCGAAAAAGGTTTTAAAATCAATTTTACGATCAATTAACATTCAATGATTAAAACTGATAATGCAATCAAGTAAATTATTCAAGTGAAATAATGCCGGAAAATGCTTCTGTTGCAAAATGTAGACACAATCATCATAAGTTAAAAGTTCCTTCTGTAATTGATAGCGATTTAGAAAGCACAATAAAACAAGTTCAATGTAACAAAGAACAGAGCCATCATCCATAGACAATGAAAACAGGCAAGTATATTCTATCAGGATTTTGAATCCACAGTAAGGCAGTCCGAAAAGACTATGAACATAAAATTTACAGAGGAAGGCTTTATGACAATGTACAAGAAATAGCCGAGTTAGTTTATAAAGAAACTAGGCCAATAAACCCTGCTGAAATAATTTGGTTTTACAAAAGCAGATAAAAACATTTTAATTCGACCGACATATGTCATATGTGCGAATTAGAAATTATTGTTGGTTGATTGGTTTTAACGACACTTACAGCCTTTTATTTGGCAATATTATGCCAAGGAAATGGGAGCTAAGTGCATTTCCCAAGAAGACACACAGCCAGTTGATCCGGACTGGTCTAGGTGCGTGTTTTAACCTGTGACACTTGAATTACGAATCTAATGCTGTACCAATTGAGTTACTATGGCTCCATGAAAAGGAAATTACATGCGGAAAAAGCATCAATAAAGTAAGATATCATGATCATTGAATAGGTATGTATATAGGTCCTGCACATAATGAATATAATTTAAATTACAAATATCAACAATTCATTATACTTTTTGTTAATAATTTATCAGGTCATGATTCTCAAAGAATTGGCTAAGAATGATCATGATAAAGAAGTACAAATAATACCAAATAATTTATGAAAAATACAGTAATTTTATAAAATTTCCGTAGTCAATATGTTTTTAAAAAATGGAAAAAAAATATTGTTATCAAAAGGACAAAGAGGTGGCTATAGGTTTCTGGGTGATTCATTAAATGAACTTGCAACAAGTTTCAGTCATAACAAGTTTTTTGAGACAATACAACCTTTTAATTAAATGGAAACAAAGTTTGTAGGGACGGACACTTGTTCCATGAGTATACTGATGACTTGAATAAGTCGACAGAATAAAATTTAACACAATGAGAAAGATTATATTCAAGTTTTTACAGGCAAAGAAATCAAACAGGATGACTACCAATATGTAACAAATATCACTGAACATTTTAAATTAAAATCTCTTGGTGATCTTCACGACTCTTACGTTAATAAATATACTTTATTGTGTAGTTATATGTTTGACCAATTTAAAAAGTCTGCATGCAGAGTTATAAACTTGATCAGGCTCGTTATCATAGAACACCAGGATTAGTTCATGATTCTAGAGTAAAATTAGCAGCAGTAGAAATAGAGTTATTAACTGATTATGACATGTTGCTAATCATTGCAACTGATGACTGTAAAATGGTTAGATTGGGAACGAAACACCACAAAGTGATTAAAAACAAATGTCTTGGAAAGATAATGAAAGAAGGGGGATATATATTTCAAGCATTTCATAAGTAGCAAAACATACACGTGATTGTTTCAAACATTACACATAAGCATCATAGAAATTAATACCACGTATGAAAGATTTATTTCCACTACAAATGCAATTGATATATGAGAAAAATGAACAAAATAAACAGTACCTAAGCTATTATGTACACTGAAATACAAAGAAAAATTTGTAATTTATTATTGCAATTTAAAATGTAATGTTCAGTTACTAATTAAAACTAAAGAAGACACAAAATGGGTTATTTAATATTTGATACAGAATCTTGGTTAGAGCCATACATTAAATAACATAAAATGTAAAACAAAAGTGAACCTACGATTTTGATCTTTGTTATAAACAAAATAATGAATAACTACCTTTTTGTAAATGGATGAAAAATTAACGCAAGAAGACAACTGTAAAAACTATGTTCGGATAAAAATAATTCAAGTATTAGAAAGACTTATCATTTAAAATGTGAATAATAATTGATGACAATATATTTTTCCCATACAAGAAGAATTTAAAAATTCAAATTAACGAAACCTATTTACGGAGGGATTATAGTGTTCATTTTATAAAAATGATATCTCTATAACCTCTTCAATGCAAATCTAGCAACAACCATTACATTCCTGTAAAATGTTGCCAATTTTGAAATACATCTGGACGTCAGAGGCTAAGCGTGTAAAATCACATCGCAGTGTAAATTTAATATATTTGTATTGAGTGGTCTAGGGTCAGTCATACTTATCTACTCATGGTTTTAACATTAGTTCTAGAATAATGAACACGACATTTTATCTAATCTTTGTTTTTTTAAATTTGGTTTATAATCGTGTTGTAACCCTTTGCGAGCTCGGGGATGTAGTGCAGACCCGAAGCACTCATCTGCATTTCGTACGAGGTGACCAATGTAAGCAGAAGCTGCGGTGGTTAGCATGCTGGTCTAGCGACCGAAATCCAACTATAGGTGCAGTCTGGGTCGGCTAGCTTGGCGTGTACTTGGACAAGGCACTTTACTCCAACTAAGTTCGCACTAAATAACCTTCTTGTGTTGCTGTGCCGTAAAACGCCAAACTAAACCATTAATCATGTTGCAAAATAACAATAGTAAAACTGATTGAAATAAAAATGAAATAAATGGTGGACACTAAGATATGTTCAAAATATAAAATAGAAAAGATTTTTTATAAAATTAGTTCTTACTGCAAGCCTTGTCACAGTGCATAAAGGAAAGTACCAAAACAAATTGGTTTTGAAAACTCAAAGAATACATGAATTATTAGTACAAAAACTACAACAAAACAAAGATACAACAATGATGAATATTTTAATATAATTGCTAATATAAGACTTGGAAATTTATCAACATTGAAACTTAATAGCATGCCAGATACGATACTCAAAATAATCGGAGTTTCATCTGTTCATTTTGTCCGTATTATTAAGTCTTTTGTTTTGATGTTTGCTTTTTATTTTCGTTTTTCCTCTTCTGTGTTTTGATAATAATGTATCTGAATGTTATCAAGCTATCAGTTAGTGCTTATATAAGTACTACTAAATTTACTGATCAGAACCAAGTTCAGTATCTAATACCATTTTATGTCATGTAATCTTCTTTGAACTCTGTGAGCAATATGCTGATATGATGACATCTGAGAACTGACTTAGATATTTAGCTGATCTTGCAATGACAGAGATTTCATAGCTTTTCTTGGTTTGATTCTTCTCCATTTTGTTTCACCTCCGTCTTAGTTAAAGTCTCAACAGTGGTCTCCTTGTATTTACTATACGAATTTTCAATTCTTGTTTTTATTCTTCAATTTATGGGGAAGTTAGGTAACTGTTATATGTTTCTTGAATGAAACCTGATTCTTGATAAGTTGTCTGTCTACCATTTAAATCGTGTAAAAGTGGCAAATGGTGAAACAGAAATTACTGATGCAGCAATTGAAGATCATTTCACTGATAATACTTATCTAATGAGGCATTTGAAACTCTTCAAAGAACTTCTTCAGCTTTAGTAGATATATGCAAAGAATTTATTAAACCTAATTTAAACATAGATAATATATCATCTCGAATAATTAAGCCTAATTTAGAAATTGAAAGGAAAAAATAGGCCCCCCCCCCAAAAAAAACAAAACAAAAAAAAACAAAACAAAACAAAAAAAATAAAATAAAATAAAAAACAACACAAGCATTGCATTACCAAGAAGAAGGCGGATATTCAATAGAAATTGTTAACAAGGGTAGTCTAAATCAGATGTTAGCACCTGACAATACAGCTTAGAAAAGTGGGAAGTAACTTGTTTTAAGTCTTTAGACTGGATGAAACATGAAAATAACAGGATCTCACCAAATGATAAATCTCTAGACATACCTTTAAAATAACCTAAAGAATGAACAGTTGTCTTCAGAGAGCTAAAAGGAGTTCCCAAGGAAACAGAGATGCAAATTATTAGCTCCAACAGACCATTTCACTGGCAAATAAGGCGTGCAGAAACTTTAATAGAAGTTTACCCCGCAGAGAAATGATTATTTACTCTGTAAGAAGACAAGAATTAAGAATGCTGTAGAAGAGTTAAACTAAAAAATGCAATTTTTGAAAGCCAATGTTGAAAAGTATTGAAGGACGGATAGAGAATACATTTAAAAAATATAAGAAAAAGATATATGCAACGAAAATAAATTAAATTGAAATAACTGTTCGAAAATGTAAAAGATTACAGATAGTTGGACATTTAACAGACCTCGAGCGTAACTTCAGGGACAAAATTAAACAAATAATGTATAAGTTAGAGACACATTAACATTAGATAAAGGGCTTAAAGATCAATTAAAGAGAACAGAGTAACAATTGCGGCTAGTATTACAGCTATAGGTATGAATATAATAACTCTTCTTCTGTCTATAGCAAAATTGGTAACAAAAAAGTTTTGCTTTTCCTACTCCTGTTCCTCATCCACCCACTTTTGGTCCACCTGTACCTGCTACACCTGATCCAAGATAGCAATATTTGAGATAATAAAAGGCTTAGAAAGATTTTTTTGTTACTTTAGCAAAGAAAGCAGCAGCACCAGCATTGCCTGTAACACTCGTCTACAATTATTTCAAAGTCGTCTGCTTCAGAGATAAAATGTGCTATTTATTAGGGATTTTGATGTGCTGAATTCAAATATGACAATTAAAACAACTGATTGGCTACTGTTTCCTAGATATTTAAGTTTTTACATTTTACGTCTATGTATATTGTGTACATAGAGTTTTAATCATACATTGTAAACCTAGGTATTTTCATGTGTTTATGGTTGCTTTACATGATAACATGTCACCTGTCCTGTTTATGTAACACTTAAAAAACAGCAAAAGGGTTATATAAATAAAACATATATTGAAACAAAAGTAAAAAAAACTATTATGTATATATAAGTACATAGTTTAGTCCTTATTCGGTGTCTACTCGGCGCTTCTTGGCTTGTCTCTTGTATTAATTCAATGGAGCATCTCTTGTCACTGTCCAGCAATAGTCTGCAAGCATTGATGGGCTCCATTTACCCTGATAGCGTTTCGCCATTATGGCAATGTCCTGGTGAAATCGCTCGCCTTGCTCGTCGCTCACTGCTCCGCAGTTCGGTGGAAAACAATCTAGATGAGAGTGCAAAAATGTATCTTTAGTGACATTTTGCAACCAAGGCTTTTGTATGCCTTGAGGAGGTTTTCCACCAACTCCCTGTAGTTGTCTGCCTTGTTGTTTCCGAGAAAATGTGTCGCCACTAACTGGAAGGCTTTCCATGCCGTCTTTTCCTTGCCGCGCAGTGCACGGTGAAAATGCATCATCTCGAAGATGTTCACGAATCTGAGGACCAACAAAGACACCTTCCTTTATATTAGCTTCACTTAACCTTGGAAATGTTCCACGGAGGTACTTGAAAGCTGCTTGTGTTTTGTCCATAGCCTTGACAAAGTTCTTCATCAGACCCAGCTTGATGTGCAAGGGTGGTAACAAAATTTTCCTTGATTCAACAAGTGGTGGATGCTGAACACTTTTCATCCCAGGCTCCAATGACTGTCGGAGTGGCCAATCTCTCTTGATGTAGTGGGAATCTCTCGAACGACTATCCCATTCGCAGAGAAAACAGCAGTACTTTGTGTATCCAGTCTGCAGACAAAGCAAGAGAGCAAGAACCTTGAAATCGCCACAAAGCTGCCACTGATGTTGGTCATAGTTTATGCACCTCAAAAGTTGTTTCATGATTTCATAGACTTTCTTCATATGGACTGCATGACCAACTGGAATTGATGACAAAACACTGCCATTATGCAGCAAAACAGCTTTAAGACTCGTCTTCGATGAATCAATGAACAGTCTCCACTCATCTGGATCATAAACGACATTGAGGTCTGCCATTACACCATCGATGTTGTTGCAGGCTACAAGATCACCTTCCATGAAGAAGAATGGGACAAGATCCTTTTGACGGTCACGGAAAATGGAAACCCTAACATCACCTGCCAGGAGATTCCACTGCTGTAGTCTGGAGCCCAACAGCTCTGCTTTACTCTTGGGTAGTTCCAAATCCCTGACAAGGTCATTCAGTTCACCTTGTGTTATGAGGTGTGGTTCAGAGGAGGAGGATGGGAGAAAATATGGGTCCTGTGACATTGATGGTTCAGGAGTAGAAGTTTCATCCTCTTCTTCTTCAAGTGAGAATGATTCTGGTGCATCAGGATCCGGAAGTCCTTCTCCGTGGGGTACTGGTCGTATAGCTGACGGAATGTTTGGATAATGCACAGTCCACTTTTTCTTCTTTGACACACTTTTCCCAACTGGAGGCACCATGCAGAAGTAACAATTGCTGATATGATTTGTTGTCTCTCTGCAAATCATTGGCACTGCAAAAGGCATAGTTTTCCTTTTCCTGTTCAACCACTGGCGACGATTTGTTGCACAAGTGTTGCAGCATATGTGTGGGGCCCACATCTTGTCCTGATCTCCAATTTTGCAGCCAAAATAAAGGTGATAGGCTTTCTTAGCCATAGTGGTTATACTGCTCTTTTCTGATACAAAAGTCACTTCACCACAAACATAGCAGAAGTTATCTGCATTGTTCACACAAGTACGAGGTATCTCTGCTCACTTTGGCTAAACAGAAATGTGTCCCTTTGCAAAATCAAACACTGGCAAATAAGAGAGCACGACACTCTATGATTTGTGGAGCTGATATAGGGCAATTTCTTCAGCAGAGCGATGTAAGCTTAGTTATGATTGCATCATCCATGACGTCTAGGAATAACATAATGCAATTCATATCATGTATGACGCAATACCAGCTTCAGATTGCATCATTCATTGTTTTGCCTAAAAAGCAAGTACTGTCCAAACCCAGTCATAGAGTTATTCATAGATCCAGTCAAAGATGTATTTTAGTCATTTCTGGTTTAAACTGAGATCCCTTCCATTTATAACTCACTTATCCTCCGCCATCCCCAAGTCAAGGGTCGTATATACTGACTCAGTATAATATCTTTAAAACTAGAGCCAATCAACAATTTTAAACATCATTTTCGTTCTCAGTGACCCAGAATTAGTACAGTTTGACAACATTGATTGCGGAAGCATTTTGGCTGTAGACCAGTGTAATTATTGGCAGTGAAATAAGCTGGCTTTTGAAAACAGCTAGGGAGGATGCTTCTTTCTTAGCTGATCACGTCACTGTATTTCCTTTAGCTTTTGTTGGCTTGTTGTTTGCATTCTTGATTAATAATGTAGACATAGGAAGAGAAACGTTTAGAAATTCATAACCTGTTTTACCAAGTGACTTTAACTAGCTCCTACAACTATCAGCACAAATATAAAGGGCTATTTTTTGAGTCATGATCATTGTCTTTTAAATCATCTCCTGGACAATTACAAAACTGTAATCACTTTTGTCCTGCTTATTAACTTATATTGACCCACTTTCTCTTCTTTTATTACACTATCTGTCTGACTAATTATTGTACGCTGTTGGAATCATCTTTTGTTACAACGTTTGCATATAGGACAGAGTTAAATTGTTGTTTAAGTCTATTATATATTTTTTTATTTCTAATTGAATGTTGTATACTACAACACTACTCATTTTCATAAACATATCGGTAAGCAATAAAAATGTTCCATCATCACCAATAGCATATTTTAGTTTATCTTTGGACTGTGAAATATACTGCTGAAATTGTGTCGTGATATTTTCATCATGACATTAATTTATTAAACACTTTTTTGGTGTGTCCTGAACAGTTAAAAATGACCGTGTAATAGATGTTCTACTTTTAGAACTTGAGTACATAAAGAACATATCGCACACGACCTGATGCTTTAATTAAATCTTGCAATACTTTCATCTGTCAGACATGTGATATCTTGCAGAAAGAATGAAGTCCATCCGGGGTTTTCATTATAAATGAGTTAATTTCACTTGCCGACAATTTTCTTCAGTATTCAACAGTACCTGCTCCTTAATCATATTGACGTATGTAAGCATTTTATGCCTTAACTGGTTTAGGTTCTATAAACCCTGTATGTATCGTTTTATGTTCGTCAGGTCTATTATCATTCAAGTACTTGTTTGGTTTTTTTTGTGGGCTTTTGTTATTATTAATTTATTAATTTTATGAAATGGTCTAGTTATTACGGATTACAATAAATTGTTTCAGATATATGGCATTCTTGTTCATCATACAATGGTATTGCACATTCAGATAATAGTGTACGTACTTCAAAGTAGTCATGAAACCTACCGCTATATTAATTTTACTAGTTCTAGCACATTTTGATCTGATAATGCCATTAAGCTATTCATATCCACCTGTTTCCATTCATACTGCCCAGTTTAATTGATGCTGCCAGAATTTCATGTTCTACTGTGCTCTCTATCTGCTCAAAGAATCATCACTGTCAAATCTTAAAATGTAATTACCAAAAATATTTCGTAGTTTGTATATGAAAGATGTAGTTTTGTGTAGTATATTTCTTATCTCTTTAAATATTTGTGAGATATATCTGTTAATGGGAGTGTTGAATTGAGTTGTGGAATGAGGACAATGCGCTCTGCTTGGTAATTTTGTAAATCAGAAGTGCATTATTTAATTGTCACAAATTTGTTTACATTAACTAAATCATATAATTTTTTACATCTTAATATTTTTTATCTAAATATTTTATTCGCTTTACGATGCCTACCTTGGTCGGGCATTAGTCTTGCTTAGAAATACTTGTATCTAATTCTGATTATTTTTATTGTATTTTTTTTGTTTTCTACATTTGTTTGATGCTGAAAATTGCGATCGTGGTAGACCAGGACAGAAATACTAATTTTGTGGTTTTATTCATGGTGTTCTATAAAACAATTACTAAGTTTATGTTTTAGAACTTCCGAAAATATAAATCTAAAGTTATTCCAAGCTCATCTATGTATCTTGTTATCCGTGCTTATATGCAGAATAAATTTATGATGTTAGTTGACGTTTTACCTGTGTTATTGTGTTTATGAAAATGCGATGTATGTACTGCTTTAATCAGTAATGAACTGCTTCCATTAAATGAAAATAAAGTTCAAGTGCTTTCCATATATGTGCCATGACGATTCAGATCAAGTACTCGTATTGCTTATACATGGTTTGTACAATCCAAGAAAGGTTGTTTTCAAGGACGTTTGAAAAAGTATTTTATTCTTGCGGAAATTACATTTTCTCCTTATGTTACTTTGTTGATCACTGCATAAATAGGTTCAACTGTAGAAGAAAAAGCACATAAATGGCATGCCACTACAGCAAAGGAACGCTACTACACCAGGTAAAACCTGTGTCGTGTATTATTTGATCCATACAATATTCTCCAATTTTATTTATTCACTAATTATTTTTGGAAATTAAATAAATAACAATACTTGAATAATTTCAACGTTATATTATTTAATTTTAACAATTTATGTTCTCTCAGGTGAATTCTAACGACTTTAGGTAAATTCAAAAAGATTTTCAAAATTTTCAAGGCGTTTTTAATGATATAACCAACTGTTTTCAAAATTCATTGAGGTTTCAAGGCAACCTTTCAAATTCAAGGTTGTATGAACCATGTTGTATGATTGCATCAAAGGCAAACAAGGCACAAATACAAACATTGAGTATAACAACATTTACGGATGTCTGCGAGTCATTTTGGTGAAATCAAAATTATCTGTATAAATTAAGGCATTATTTGATCAAAGGTCTTTGAAAAAAGACAGTAAAAACAAAAGTAAAAGGATATTCCGACTTACGCCAAAGCTGTTCCCTTTTTTAAGTAGTGCCACCGTCCGAACGATTTGATCCCCGGTCTGTTTGTTTGTCTCCAATATCGTTACCACGGCTGTTCAGAAAATCAAATATGAAATTTACTTCTCACTTCCATAGTTTATATGAAGTTTTTGGAATAGATTTTAAACGTAAGAAAGCAATGCATATCGGAGAAGGTCCCTTTTATTGTAGGTATACAACGAGCATTCCTTGTACACTGTTAATTTCAAGAGTTTGACAATGACAAGTTTCGATATTAGCTTAATTAATCATTTAGCTGGCACAAGATTCCAGGTCTGAAAGACATTCTATAAAGAATATTAATACAAAGCTGACGCTTCATCAATGCAAATAAAATCATTGCAATATTTTAAAGTACGAAGTTTATGATAGTATAAGTATAGAATTACGTTTGAATGTTGGCTTATTCAATGAAACTTTTGCTGAACGGGAGTTACTTTGGCAGATTGAGAAACCTGTATTTGAAGCAGTCGACATAATTATGAAGTATAATTGTTTAGAATTTCTAAAGCAGCTTTTTGCTCTACTCAAAATAAGAAGAAAACTATTTCTGATACGCTTTTTATAAATACGATTTATTACCTTAAAGTTCTGATTATCGCTTACACCCTCTTCCAAGAAAGTCGAGGATTTGCCCTGTATTATAGAAACTTGATAAGCACTTAACTCAAAATCAAGCCAAGATTCCGAACTTTTGCATAAGCTGTAACTTTACGATGAATAACTTCAAAAAGTTTCTTAACTTTAGTTTTGCTTGCAAAAAAAAAAAAAAAAATTAAAAAAATTAAAGAATGTTAATTTTTTTAGAAGATAGATATAGTTCAATTACTGGATCGCATGAGTTCAAGTCATAATAAGAACATTTCGAGAACAAAAAAAGCGGGGACTGCATACATATTTTAAAAAATTTATTTCAAGTTTTAGTTAGCAAATTTAAATATAATATCTTTTTTGCTGTCTGATTAATCGTAATATAGATACCAATGGCAAAATGCTCGTCCATTCAATTTAGAGCGAAATTAAATGCTCCCCTTCATCAATTTTTGGGATTCAGATTTCACCACAGCAAAGTGCAGTTTTATTATCAGCCAGTTACTATTGTATAAATAGATTGCGATGAGGCGGCTGTGACTGATTTTTCATATTCCTATTCAGATAGGCATGTCATCAGGGAAAACAATGACAATTGATGCGACATTTGGGAGAGCAGCATGCTACATTTTTCACATGCCATTCTCTGTGACAATTAGTGTACGGTTACATTCAGGACAGTCACTATTGATTTCTGAACCAGTATAGCAGCTGATTCAGCCTCCCCCCCCCTCCACTTCCCCATCTCACTCTTCTTGTGAATTTTGTTTTTAAAAAGACTGCCTCAATGAATTTTAATGTGTAAGAAATGTACAAACACAAAATCATGATGATAGGAAAATAATAAAAAAGTATCATGTGATAATTATATGTTGGGACTAATTTATACGTGCAATTTTAGTATCAGTTCTACGTCTATACGTACCAGAAATTTACCACATACATCTGTATTAAAGACATAGCGAAAAGTCAACATAGAGATGGTAATGGCGCTCTCATGAAAATGTGTGTTAGTGTGTGTATATTTGTGTGTGTGTGTGTGTGTGTGTGTGTGTGTGTGTGTGTGTGTGTGTGTGTGTATGTGTGTGTGTGTGGAAAGGATACGAAACGGCAGATAACCCGGTGGGTATAGAGTGAGGGCACTCGCTATATAATTGGTAATATAGATGTTCAGACAGTCGGGTTTCGGAGTTCAAGATATGGTTGAAACAGGGTTTTATTTTACACCAAAACATTCTTGATAGGTGTTCTTTTTTGTGTCTGGACAAAGGTTAAAATGAATGGTATCATGGCTTTTCACCTGGTAAACTGAGGCCAGAAATGGAACAAGTACGATAATAAGAGATAACACATTTATAGTAACAATGGAGTCCGGCCCCCTACCTCCTTTTTCAACATAAGGGCCAGAGAAACGCAACTAGTTAAAGTACATTTATACTGCACAGTTCTTGCCTTTACTACTTTCAACAACAAAATTATGAAATTGTATCCCAGATTCCTAGAAAATAAAAATGTGCGTTATCAGTTTATCTATCTATCTATCTATCTATCTATCTATCTATCTATCTATCTATCTATCTATCTATCTATCTATCTATCTATCTATCTATTCATCTCTGCAAGTATTTCACAGAGAGAGAGAGAGAGAGAGAGAGAGAGAGAGTTCACACGCACCTGTCCCCGACAGGATGAAGTAGAAATTGTCAGCAGTGTGACCCTGCCGAATAATCACCCTTTTTGCCTCAAACCTGTAATGTACAAAATATACACATTGATTATAAAGCACGTTTTTCACATACAAGACATTTTTAAATAAGGAGAACATGTCAAAAATGTATCGTACTTTACATCTATACGAACCGATAACATATAGCATGTGGTTGTAGTATTTGTGGTTGTACTTCACTATTTTTTGACACTCAGACAATAAGACGCAAACATAACAATCAAATATATAGAAAATGTAAATATTGATAAAGCGTTACGTCATACACAGGTAAGTATCATAAATAGACACAAAGACAGAGGCACCTACACCACATGAACATTATAACATTTAAAATTATACTTTGCAATAATGGAAAACATCACTAAATGAAAATCTGTGGGCAGACACATAAAACGATTTGTTGTATTCATTTATCTCTGCATATTTCACATCAGATTACAAATCCCGTATCTGCTTATGTAGAAGACGCACCCACCTGAAAACGACGTAGACCCTGATTTGCCATTACATTATGCATCGATCGGCAAATTGGGATCTACGCTGTTCCTTCTGTTATGATTTTGGGCGAACATAGTGGACCCTGATCTGCCTGCGTATTATTTGATGGCAGAGCTGACTCTTCAATGTTCGAACTAGGGTGACGTATACATGAGTATAAACGGAAATTATCATAATTCCAAACTCATTTACTTGTAGGGAATTGTAGTGCTGCTACGTTTGGGACCCATTATTTATAATTAAGTATTCTCGCACATGCATTATGACATATAGTAAATTGATTTGGGAAGTATGTGCGTGGTCTGTCGCATGTAATTCAATGCAGTATTCTCGAGATTCCTGATTAGTAAAAGTTCAAGAATTCCACGGAGTACCATGTTTCTCCTGCTCCATCGCTGCGCATTCATTACAAAACCAGGATACATACACATTCTCTCTTTCCCTCTGTCTCTGTCTCTGTCTGTCTGTCTGTCTGTCTCTCTGTCTCTCTCTCTCTCTCTCTCTCTCTCTCTCTCTCTCTCTCTCTCTCTCTCACATACACACACACAGATATGGATTTTCTTGTCTTTATTTCAACCTCAACATAGATTCTGTTTGTGTTTCGGTACCAGCGCAAGCATAAATATAATATTATTATTAGTGAAAATGGTTGTCTTTCGACTATATTTTATAATCAGGACTATGCTTCAAGATAGACTTATAATTTTGTGAAAGCAAATTATCCCAAAAGTCAAACAAATGGTAAGCTGATGCTAAGACAAAACAAAGGTAATTTGCGCTTTTACAATAGGTGGCGTTCTGTTTACATAAGATTCTCCCAAAACACTTCGTCAGAATAACGCAATCTAATTGGCTAGAATTATCTGTATGACCAGATTTTCCGCATTTGCTTTTAAACGCCCACATAATTAGCCGTGTTTACTCTGTGTTAGCGCATAAGTTACCCACCATCTCTCTCTCTCTCTCACACACACACACACACACTCATCATGAAAAAGTAATCATAATAATAATAATGATTTTCTATGGTCCGTAGCCAACTTGTCTGAAGAAACTCATTAAAAGTGTATCTCTCTCTCTCTCTCTCTCTCTCTGTTTCACACACACACACACACACACACACACACACACACACACACACACACACACACACATACACACACTTTAGTTTGGTCGTTTTCAAGTACATGAAACATAATTAGCATCAGCACACTTAATCTGGCCAAACACTCAGCATGCAGATTTTTAAAAATGTCCAACTGTCATAAGTATATTGATTTTGGGGTTAAAACAAAGTCGGTCAGCGTTTTTATCAATCTACGTTGGTTTTCTTTAATTTATATCAAAAGTGACGAATGAAACGTTGAGCTAACAGAACACTAGCAGAATTCTCTAAATTATACACTGTAATATATAACACAAATCATAGGGTAAATACAAATCCACCCAAATGCGCTGGATCCACATAAAGATCATGTTGTCCGAGGATGATTAGATACATACAATAAATTTACAACACACGGTGTAGAACTAGTGTTAAAATAATCTTATCGCTTTCGAGTCCTAAAGGTCCCTTTCTCAAAGGCGTACAAACACAAATGACGAAAGAAACAATAAACTCAGAAAGAAAGAAACGAAACTTCACAACTCTAACTAATATTTGTATTCCCTGTACATATTTACACTTGAGAAAGGAAAAGTTGAAATACATTGTCTGACTTGTAAATGTGCGCACTGCCGTCTTGATACATAGCGATCGACAGATCAAACAATAGGAATTTATATGACTGAAGGATTATATACACACACGCGTACACAAGGCTAATTTCAGTGCAGGTAATATATGGTAACGTCGTGTTTACATTTGATAGTGAGTTGATATAGTTAGACAGCAGATACAAAATTAGTTAATTTGAAGTTAGGTTTTGGGAATGTTATCATGAGAAAAGGTTTTGGGAACGTTATCATGAGAAACCGCAAGCCTCTGATATAGCTACGAGGAAGTACAATTACCGTCTTTACTCGCGTATAAGTTGATACCAACTGCAAACTGCATAGACCCAGATCTGCCGTCTCATAATGCGCCGGCAGATCTGGGTCTATCCAGTTTGTAAGGACTAATCAGTAGAACAAACATCATAGACCCTGATCTGCCGGCGCATTATGTAACGGCAGATCAGGGTCTATGTTGTTTGCATTTGGATACAATTTATACGCGAGTACAGACGGTGATTGATGTCATGTGATACACTTCTGTTCTTGTCATACCAATCGGAGCAAAGATATGAATTAGTATTTTGTAATTGGTCGTGGTTCGTGGTTATCCGAAGAATGACAGAAAGTAAGATACAATGTAAAACCAGAATTTTTAAGATACATACTGTTTACGAAAATAAATAAATAAATAAATAAGTAAATAAACCGGCTGGGATTATAGTTATCTTGTTCGTCCAGATGTAAGCATGCAAGCAATGTTGCGCAGCTCCTCCTACACCGTTCAAGATGGAGACTTAAACACTTGGTATATGTTGAGAGTGGTCTGTATATGTGCACAATGGTTTGAAAAACTTTAAAACAGCCCCTGGGAGTGGAGCTAGTAGCATGGGGTTTGTTTCATATAAATTCAAACTAATATCCAAATTATAAGACTAGCTGCTAGTGGCACATCTGAGAACCGATGTGTGTAATTATGGACTCGAATGTTAGCATACATCAGATGGGCGTTTGAATGGAACCCATGGGTCATTCTCCTGGGCTATACTGTTATCGACCCTGGATCACGACTCCGAAACTATTGAGGTTCCCACATTATACCTATGTATTCACTTATTGGGCATGAAAACTCAATTTCAGATGTGCAACTGACATTTTGCCCCTAGGTGTATTCTTACCTGCAGGAACGTGGCTCCTGGGTCATAACTTAAACACGACTGAGATGCCACCCTGTTATATATGTATTTACTGGGCATTAAAATATGAATTTAGATATGACACTAACATTGGCCCCTTAGGGTCATATATTGACGCATGGGTTCCATTCAATCGGACATCTGACGTATGCTAACACTCGAGTACAGCAGAGCGTGGGGCGCGGATGTATGCGTTGAACAAGCACTCGAGTTTTTGTCGACGCTCCAGTTATTCCGATTTATATCATGTTCTTTCGTCACTGTTAAAAGGGGGAATAAGTATTCACATGTTTTTATATTTAAATACAATATAGAGAATTTCGATCGCAATCTGAAACAAACAAAAGCAACAACAACAACAACAACAACAAAAAAAAAAAAAAAAAAAAAAAAAGAAAACATTGTCCAATTTGAAAGTGCATCTTTGTAAATCATTTATCTCACCTCCGCCACTTCACCTGACCGCAACTCAGGGATTGTTTACCAAAATTGTTTATATATATATATATATTATTTATCTTCAATTACTAGACATTTGTAAAGCATGTTCGAAAACGTCATCGTGCTTAAAATTTTAGAATCTTTGACCATTTTAGTCCCTCCCATGGATCCAATGAGATGAGAAAATAACTCATCCTGCACATAGTTACTACATGGACAGCACACTACTAACATTAGCGAATTTTCACTCACACGTTTAGAAGGAGATATGATAACGAACAGACGGATGGCCGAACAGATGAAGTGTATCACAATATTGACAACGCTTTTTTAATTACACACGTACTGTGGACGGCTGTTACAAGTAATGACACATCTGTTCAGGTGCAGCCGTAGACAGCTTGTAACAAGTACTGATACACTTGTTCATGTACAGTCGTGGACGGCTTTTAACAATTTAACAATGTAAAAATACGCCTGTTTGAATGCAACCGTGGACAGCTTGTAACAAGCAGTGATTCACCTGTTCAGGTACAGTCGCTGACGGCTTGTAACAAGTAATAATACACATGCTCTGGTACAGCCTTGAACGGCTTGTAACAACTAATGACACAACTGTGGAGGGCTAGTAACAAATAATAATACACATATTCTGGTACACCCTTGAGGACATGGTTATATTCTGTGATTATAGAATCACTAGAAAAAATTGCTAAAATCAAAACGATGATACTTTTAAGGAAACAATTCAAAATTCAAGAACATGGAACCAAAATATTTGAGAAAATATATCTATCTATACGAATACACGGATGCATTTGAACGGTTTAATGAAACTAGATTACCACCAATAGAAAAAGATGTAATCAGACATTAGTGGATGAGGAATTATAGGAACGGATCATCAATATGATAAAGTTGTCATGAAATATTTCAAATTGAATTCCCTTGGTTTCTTACATGACTAGTATGTAAAAAAAATAGTTGAATGTTGTGTGACATTTTTGGAAGAAAATGTAGAAATGTACGCATGAATAATTATAAACTAGATCAAGCACATGATAAGTTTAAGATTTTAGTTTGAAAGAAAGTAAGGTAGAATTAGAATTGCTAACATATTATGATTGGTTAATGATGATTGAATATGGATTTAGAGGAGGAATCAGAATTATATCAAAATAGATATGCTAAAGCAAGTCATGATTATTATAACAACAAATGTGATACGTCAATGTAAAAGCCATTCGTTATGTACCTGAACGCCTACATTTTCTCTGACTGTATCATGTGTCAGCACATTCCTGTTAAAATCTTGAAATCGGCAAACAAACAACAAACAAGAACAATTGCAGAAAATATAATGTCTTGAAATGACGAAAATACATTGGTGGAATGTTAAAAGGAGATTTAGAGGTACTTAAAAAGACACTAAAAATAGAACTGTAGAAAGATTGTCTATTTAAGGAAACTATAAATAACCAAGAGATCCATTTAATTAGACACTACCATCATGAAATGTACAATATTACATTAAATGAGGCTGCATTAAGTTGTTATGATGATGAGAGATATATAATATGTAATGGTTGTCCTTCGAGTCCGAAGAGGACGGGATCTGTGCAATCATCTGTGGACACGGGGATGGCTCTGCAGTCCCAGTCTTGACTTGTAGTGTCAATGACAGAAGGAACATTGGAATTCCATTGTAGTTGCAGGGACGGACGCTGACCTGTGGCGACGCTCCCGGGCTGCCTCCATCTGGCTCCTGCGTTCCTTTTCAAAGTCAACAGACGCTTAGCGGGTGAGGGCACGCCAGCATGTCCGGTCTTGTGCTGTTCTTTCCAGCTCCGGTGGTTTGAGGCCGCACCACTACCGAGTGACTGACTTGCTTTGCTGATCCTTGCGGAGATCTCCTTATCAAGCGAACCATCGTTGGAGATGACACTGCCTAGGTATTTGAAGCTTTCCACATGTTTTAGTTGAATGGCGTCAATGGTGATAACTGGTTGTGGCGCACTGATGTTTGGGGTTGACTGGAAAAGAACTTCAGTCGTAGCAAAGCTAATTGTGAGGCCGAATAGCTTCGGAAAACGTGTTGACCGTTGTCTGCCGGCTACTTGTCTTGTGTTCCATGAGGGCACAGTCATCAGCTAACAGGGCTTCCCGGATAAGAACTTCCAGCGTCTTCGTCTTTGCAGTAAGTCAAAGAGTGAACTGTCAAGCGGTATCTGATTTACACTCCTTCTTGAACGGACGGCGCGGTTGAGGACGAAGGTAAAAAAGAGGTTGAAGAGGACTGGTGCCAGAACACAGCCCTGTTTTACCCCGTTCGGGATCCCAAAGGGTTCAGATGGATCGCCATTTGTGAGGACCTGTCCTTTCATACCATTATAGAAGAGCTAGATGATCTGGACGAATTTACGCGGGCATTCATACCTTGCTGGTACAGACCATAGGGCCTCTATGTTGACTGTATCGAAGGCCTTGGTGAGGTCGATGAGGACGGTGCATAGGTCTAGGTTTTGCTCAATGCATTTCTCCTGAACCTGTCTAACAGTGAAGATCATGCAAATAGTACTGCGTCCTGGGTGGAAACCGCACTGAGCCTCAGGTAGGTTAGCTTCTGACACAATAATCAGTCGCTTCAAGATGACTTCGGGAAGAATCTTGCCAGCGTTGGAGAGGAGGGAGATGCCCCTGTAGTTGCCGCAGTCAGCTTTATTGCCTTTGTTCTTAAAGAGGGCAACGATCAAGGCAACACGGAAGTCTTCTGGCATCGTTTCTTGTTCCCAGATGCTCTGGAGCATATCACGGAAGGCTTCGATTGCACCGGGGCTTGCTGCTTTGTAAATTTCCACTGGGATTTCCTAAAGCCCTGTCCAAATTCATCTGGCTGATGGCCTTCTTGATGTCGTCATCCGAAGGTGGTAGATCATGTTCCTCCCGGACGGACTGTTGGGTGATCTGTTCCAGAGCTGTGGGGTTGACAGAGGATGGCATATTTAGCAGCCCACTGAAGTGCTCAGCTCAGCAATCACGCAACTGTTCCTGGTCTTTAATCAGCGTCGATCCATCTGCTGAGAGAAAAGGGATTGATCCTGTTCTTGAGGGGCCGTAGATAGTTTTCAGTGAACTGAAGAACTGTTTGGAGTTGTGAGTATCGGCGTTGTGCTGTACTTCCTCAGCCTTCTTGTTCCACCACTTTTCTTTCTTCTCGCGCAGTTCTTTCTGGGCCTGTCCCTTGAGGTGTTTGAACTTGTCTGCCTTGGAGGTGGAGCTTGGGTCATTTTGCCATTCCACATATGATTTGTTCTTATCCTGGATGAGCTGAGTGATGTGCTTGTTGGTTTCATCAAACCAGTCCTGATGCACGCGTGTCGTCCGCCGCAGAATGGCCTTTGTTGTTTATATGACGACGTTCTTGAATTGGCACCACTTCTCAGAGCTGACATAAGCCAATGGTGCTTTGGCCTTGAGATTCTCTGAATCGGTTTCGATGGTACACATGTTTCAGTCTCGCTGTGTTAAACGGTGCCCTAAATGTCTTCATATGCTTGCGCTGAGTGGGAACAATGCTTACGTTAAGAATTGATCTCACCAGTCTATGGTCAGTCCAACACTCAGCCCCTCGCATAAGGCGCATGATTCTGACATCCTGCAGGTCCCTCTGTCCGACAATGACGTAGTCTATCAGATGCCACTGTTTGGATCTTGGATGTATCTAGGTTGTTTTGTACTTGTCAGCTTGCCGGAATACAGTGTCTCTTATATAAGAGATATATAGTGGATAAGGTAAACACGCTGCCATATGGTTATCCTTCACCTATCTAATTAAACGAGTATAGAAGCATCCTTACAAGTTTAAAAGGCACTAAATAATTTTCCTCAAACAGATTTTCCATAGACATTTTATCTTTGATGTAAAATACAACTATAAATTAAACATTTGTAAGATTTTTTTTATAACAGAGTTGTATTTTTCTACTATCACATACACAGATATTTCGCAATATCTACCATTGGATGCTAACTTGGTTAGGTTGCTTGCTTTCTTTTTTAAATTTTCAATGCTGGTAGTAGTTCTCTGCTATACACAAATAAGTAATTCTGGCCATTTATTTAATGTATAACGAGGATCTATTATAATTACAGTGTCGTCTCTAAAAAGCCATTTCCTGGTGTAGATCTTATGGTATATAACTGTTGGACAGATAATAACAACAAAATAAATAAAAACCGTTGTATATGTCGTTTCAATCAAATCTAGTGCAAACTTGTCTTTTCGCAATTTGTAACACAACATATAATCCAATTACGATTTTCTTTCAAATAAAACATATTTTCCCAATGATATTAGGAAATTACTCACATGTTAATTGGTTTCGATTTATTTTATGATTTTATTGTGTGCTAGATAGTTTTATAGATGTACCTAAGATACAAAATGAAAATATTTTGTCTAAAAAGAATGGGTACCTTATGCTTTGTTCACATTATCTATTTTTGTGGAAAAGTATCAAATCATTTAAATAAATCCATCAACATACTAACATTCTTTATTTCATTTCCATTTGACTTGTTTAATACCTCATACACCAATGTATAGTCCTGTATGTTATAGGTATTTATGAACATTTTATAAATGTGGTCAAAATTCAGTTCGGTGATATTATCACTTTCCATTGCATCTGTAATATAATTATTTTTTTAATTAATGAAATAGCTTCGTTTTTAGTCGTCTCATTACATTTATCAGGTGAATTAATTTGTTGTAGACTGGTGCTGTTTTTGTCTTTAATTGTTTTTCCTTCTATTTCAAGCCACATATAGCACAACCTTCGTGATGAACTGTACGTTATTATTACATCTTTTAGGCTTTCCAAACATCCTACATGCAATCAAACCATCATGTGCGTAGGCTTCGCCATTATACATATATTAAAAGTGTAATTGTTTTCAAACATTATGGATTTTATTCGGTTCATCTGAATGTTTACGTCATCACTAGACAGAAAATAAATATGCCTATTATGGGCATCCTTTGCCTTCTTTTCCGTTTATTTGCATGTGCATTCCTTCTTGAACATTACGTAAGTTATGGCCTGTTCCATGCAATCTAATACCATGTGTACTTCTTAAATCCAGCCAAAAGCAATGGTGATATGTATAAAAGTTATTAACTCTAACAATGCTAAAGAAATATTTTGATACTTCAGTGCATTGTTCATTCATTTTATACCCTTGTAATTCTTCTACGGTAATCATTATTTGTTTCTATTTATGAAATGAAATAAATCTGAGATTAGTGTCTCTGTCTATTTACATAGTGTCAAAACTCCTTTTAAACTCATTATTGGTGAATCATGTATGACATTTGTTAAAGCTGTATTATCTGTCACAATAACAATTGTATCTCTTGTGATATACTCATAAAATAAAGCTATTCCATTTCTGTACTTTTCGTTGACAGAGTTAGGAATTGCATCAAAAGTAATTATACTATCCTGTAGGTAAATATGATCCAACTTCATAGTCTTGGTTTGCACCTTCTATAACTTCATAAGCCTTTTCTAGTGTAAGTGTAAATCTAAGATCTTGGGATAGAACAAAAGGACGCAACGGACATCTGTTAGTATCTGGAAACCAAGCGGTATTCTATATTTCTTTCCATATATAATGAACTGAATAGCTTCTGTATCAGTATTGTGTGCCTTAGCCGATACTTTGCTCTGTTTTGTTTGTTCTCACAGATACTGGTAACCTAAAATCTTTAAACCCATACAATGTTGAGATGATTTAACTTCAAAATATCATCACTGCCATAAGAAATGGTTACGTCTCTATTAAGTATTCTTCCCAAATTATTCACAGCTGCATTGTTAGTATCTTCTTTAACCTTTATATCGAACGAGATAACAATAACTCGCAGGTACAATTAAGACATTGGGCCCTAACCTAGATACTACCACCTGCAAATGTTATTCGAGTTTTATACCATCTGGTGAGTGTAATACAGTGATGTGTTGGATTAAAATGTTTAATAGCGTGTTTTGTTCTGTTTTTGTTTCTTCTATTTGTGAGGAGTTACATAGTTTCCGTATGTTGCAATTGTTATTTATTTCATTTGAAAATTACAGAATGTGTTCTCCTCGCTCATAGATACTAATAACCTACATAAACACTGGCGCTCATTACAACAGCAATAAATACATACTGATCAGAAAGCTGGTAAAAAGTCATCAAGTTTAGGCTGTCTAGGTTTGTCTAAACAACATCGGAATGAGAGGAGGAATCAAAAGAAAAGCTTCATCAACATTATTTGAAGTTCTGAGTAACCAAACTTTGTTTTCTTAATCTTTCATTCAGGTCTTAGAGCGACTTTGCTCTATTTTTGTTAAACTCATTAGAATTTTGCTGCAAGTCTTCGATGCTGTTACCGTGTTTTTCTCTCTCTGCATTTGGAATCATTTGGATCAAATAGTTGAAGCATAAAGTTACTTCTTATCAATGCTGAAGCATTAACAATAGAGGCACCAATCATAATTGCTGCTGTTGCCATGCTATTTAATAGTACGAAATTTGGGTAATGATACCTTAATCTGAATAATGAATGTAAGGCACTAGTACTTGAACATTCCCTACTCGACAATAAAAAAATATTGTTTTCTTCCAGATAATATGTAAGTGATTATTGTATCAGGTATTTTTTCTAACATAATTATCATCTGTATAATCATTACTAAGCTTTAAAAAGTAATAAACACGTTAATTGTTTATCTCCAATAAAAAATTCATCATTAATCAAAGTTCGATAGATGAAGTTTAAAAGATTGTAAATAAACCTAACTTCCTTATTGGAATAACATATTACTGAAAGGCATTTATTGTATGTAACTTGTATTCAGCAAAACCGAATAGAGAATAGTCAATTACATAAATAGTAGTTAATGTTTGATGTGTCCTTTCATTGCTAAAACCGTTTACTTTTGTTGGCTCACCCAATACATTATCTCTTTCAATATTACATGGTTTATTTTTCTAAGCACTAAAATACCATTTGATACTCCAGCTCAAAGCAAAAATTATAAAGCATTATGTATCCAGGTATTGATTTTTCTTCCAATCCATCTATGTTTTTAATTTCAACAATTGTAGTATTCATTTGAATATTCTTTAGACCCATTTCTGTATCAGTAATCGATAATCGTCGATGGATTTCACATATCTGATCGTACTTGCACTCGCGCTTTTCTTGGCTTTGTTTCCATCAATCATTTTGTTTATTTCTGTTAAGTCATTATTGGTATGCAACTGAGAATGTATTACGTTAGCAGTTATCTTTTTTCCCAGTTTTATAACAGCAATTTTAAAATCACAAAGTTTTTAATATCTTGATCGTTGTGTTGTATTTTATGATTTACGTTTTTAACTGCTCTAACTGTTATTTCCAGATAACTTTACCGGGATATAATTTCTATTCTACATTTTTTTGATGGCGTTGATTTATCGCCCTATGGTGTCAGTCCTTTGCTCCAAGCCTGGAATTAGGTCAAAACTCTTTGGTACTCTGCGTGATAGGCACGATAAACACTTCTTTATAACAAAGTTTCCACAAATTGATTTGGGCTGATGACAGTATAACATAGATATGTAGTTTACCCGTTTTATTCTTTGTTTGTTTATTTCCCCGTCATTGAAACATGCAGGAGTCAAGAACTTGTCTTGGTTTTTGTTATTATGTATGATGTTTATATAATATCATAAATATTGTAGGAAATTATATATTTTTCTTGACTTTAATATTTGCTCAAATCTTAGTGTTATGTATCAAGTTTACATGTTAAGCTGTTGTCTTTAAATTAGGTTGTTTACTTAGTATTTGAGTTCAAGGACGGTTTCGATAAACAAGTTGTTGATTTTATTTGAGGTCAGGGTTGATTTTGTTGACAGATAACACTAGAATTTTCTTTAGAATTACGTGTGAAAAGTCACATACACCATATACTTTTCTAGAACATTCTGTCATGTGACCTATCTTTATATATACCATGTTTAGTGCGTAAAGAGTCATTACGGTTGTGAAAAATCATTCCAAATAATTCAGAGAGAGGAATTATTTAAAATATTCATTGGATTATAGTGCTCATAGACTTTTGACTTTTGGATTTTGAATTGATGATTTTGGGATTTGTGTGAACTTATTGAAAGTCTGAAGTACTTTATTTTGGCACATCAGCACAGTAAAGACTACTGACACATCAGCACATTCAAGGATACAGTAATTCACTCGATACATTCTATATTTAGGACTTGTGATTAGGACGCTTAGTAATTATTGGATTATTTGATTTTAATTCACGTTACTGTAAGTGTATTTTGATTTTTATTTTAATTATCTAGAGAAAAATTGCTTGTTGATTTTCACTTGATTTGTTGTTTTCACTTTCTTTCTGTTACATTTTTCTTAGACCATAGAGTCGTAATACTGTGTTTAGTGTTTGTTTTGTGGATGTAAATTGTTTCTTCCCCTGACGAAGAGCTTGTTCAGTTCGAAACGTTGGGAAACTGTTTCGAATTTGCGCCGTTATCAATTTTTTGTAATTACTTGCCAGCCATCACATATATTAATTTGTCTCACCATTATCTACTCCCAACCAGCTGCCACCCACAGCACGGGGGTGGTAGCTGGTTGGGAGTAGATACTGGTGAGTGATGTGGTTGGCATCGGGTTGGGAATAGATACTGGTGAGAGTCGGTTAGTTTTGAATACAGGTCAGTTTCTATGTTCCCCTTTAGGAGGGCAGATTGAGCATCCAAAAAGATGTTGGCCCTGTTTGATGACTCGGACGTAAATTTCATCGTAGGGTGGAAGTTATTGGCGAAGTAAAGAAATATTTTGAAATTATCGCCCATTTCGATCCAATTTGACTCTATGTCGTCAATACATCTGCATCAGCTTAGAGGTCTATAGGGTGCGTCGTTGAAGAGAATTTTTGCTCGAATTTTCCCATACAAATATTGGCATATGGTGCCATTTTAGTGCCCTTTGCAGTTCCATTAATTAGTAGGTTGCTGAAAACAAAATTGTTAAACTCACGAACATGTATTAATAGTTTAACCAAATAGTATGTAGTATACATGATTATTGAATCCAACAATTTAGAGTTGTGGTTGGTAATGGCCAATGTGTAATTATTGCTCAGAATTACTCAGACTTTTAATTTGTGTTTAAAGCATTCAATAGCAATACTTGTTTGGGTTATCGTTGTTACCAGTCATTCCCTCTTTGACTTTGTGCATATACATTTCAAGGTTATAGAAACCGTCTGGAATTAAACAGCTTTTGTTTCATTGCTATCGTTAATATAATATATTGGTTTGTTTTTTTATTATGCGGAATATTGTATTATCCTAGTACAAAATAATCCTCGGTAATTAAACATATATTTTACCATCTCTTTAATGAATTGAATTTGATGAAAAAAAATCTTTATATGGTAAACGTAACTTTCTATATAAGTAGCATACATAAAATCGTTAACATTCAAACAACCAATAGTTAAAGATTTGCATTTGATAACTTCGTCTTTTGTATCTTCATGCTTCAAAACTTCGTAGTTCACGATTTATCCTTTGTTCTGAGATTCTCTAAAGGATCTTTCTCTTTTACTCATCTTCCCTCTTCTAAGAATTTTTTGAGAAATTTTTTTTTCCTTATTTTGACATTCGGTGTTACTAACCTTTTTCTGCTTGCATTCTTTATCTATATGTACCTGTTGTTCTCCATAGCTATCACATTAAATTCATCATGACTTTTTTCATTATTGTCTGTTGCTTTACTAACCATATCATCAATACTAGTAAACGTACTAATAGCAAAGGTTGCACTCTCATCGTGTTTAAAAACTGTAACGGTACACTAACTTGACTTTGAAAGCTTTTGCAACAAACCAGAGTAATGTTGCATCAATCCTACTAAAGGCTAGAATGATAACACGTTCAGTTGCTATTCCTGTAAATCGAAAAACAACAGCAGCTGCAATACCCATACCACCTGATTCAGTTGCTATGCTAACCTCTACCCAGTCTATAAACTTGTATGCTATTTTATACTATTTTTGGACACCTTTGTGATGTTCGATATTTTTAACCAAAGCATTCCTAATTTTGTTGATCTTTATCAACTTAAAATTAATGCCATTGTTGGTTGATAGTAATATGGGATGCAATGGTGGTGCACTTGGTATTTTCTCTCCAATTCATATATTCGCTTTTTCGGTTTGCTTTTAAAGATAAAAATATAATCAGATCCACTAGCTCACACTCACTTACTTAATTATTTTGTCTGATATTAACTCTGATGCTACTTGTATAAGATGATCAATTGTAAACTGAGACAATGAAATTGGAACATTCAACACTATGACATTTCAATACCATATTTTTGCTGATAAATTTATTGACAACTTAAGCATCTTCTTTAAAGCATGCTGCAACCAACCGTAAGAGTTGAATTTAATGTTCCTTGGTAAATAGTGTTATTTATGTTATTTCTCTAACTTGCAATGTTTTAGCTAAAACTTTTGTATCAATTATATTATTTATGGAAATGGATTTATCAGGTCATTTTGCATAACTATTTTAACTGGTTGTTCATTTTGAGGCAGCTGATAAGATGCAACAGATTTTAAAACATAATTTTTTTTTGACACGCTTTGGATCACATCAGTCCCAAACCGGAGACATCAAGTACACCAGCTATAGAGTAATACATTGTGCTTGAGCGATTTGAGTTTTTTTTAGATATAATCTTTGTTTGATCTTGTCCTTGTTTAACTTTTCTGCTTTGGTCTTTTTAGAATGGTTTGCACGTTGTTTTCCAAGTTCAACTCTAGAAGGATTTTTCTTCTATTGTGTTACGTTTTCTTGCTCTCCAACCTTAGAAATTCAGTTTTACTTTCAAGAACGTGCTCGCTTTGCTCTCAACAGTATTGAAAGTTAACGTAAACATGATTTTAAAGCTTGTTGGAAAACAATAAACACAATCTTTTAATTAAGCTCATTTTAAGAACTTGTTCGTTTACTCACTAATCGTGTTGAGAGGTGAAAGTAATACAATTTTATTAGTACAATTTTGGATAGAAAAATAAAGAGAAATAAATGGCACCAAAGACAAAATACAACAGAAAAACCCATTACAGAGTTCTATACAAACAGCTAGTGTCAGCTTTGTTACAAGTCATATCTAAAACATTTTTGACAAAATTATAAGAATTATGCTATAAATTGGAGACAAAAGAATCAAAACACATATAAATCAATAATAGAATTAAAGGTGCCACAACGTCAAAAGTACAAAATATACCACGTAGCAAAAGTCAGAATTGTAAATGTAGTGAAAGAAAACATAAATTCGGACACATCATTAAAATGCTTGGTGTTGAATTGTACCATAAATTAGCTAAAATTTACAAAAAACCTTTTGGTGCTGTTATAAATATATAACACTAGATCATGTTATTCCTTGAACATCACTTGACGTTTCTGATCTAAAGCAACAAGTAATCTGTTTTCACTGGTCAAATGCAAAATATGTGAAAGCTAGTGAAATCAGTTCTAAAATGATAAAATGCTATCACAAAAAGAAAGAGAACACAATAAAAGTGCGTAAGTTTTTAAAGCTGCTAACTGTATAATTATTCAATTAGTTTGCTTTTTATCCTTTGATATTCGTTAAATATCTTTCCAAGATGTTTATCTATGTAGTAGACAGATATAATAGTTATAGCGACAGTTGTAACACAAACTGTTAAAGAAACAAATGAATCGTTTACATTACATAACACCCAGGACGTATTTACTTATCATTCTTTGTGTGCTTTTGATTTCTAATTCCTATTTTAGTTTACTATAATGTATGTGTTCAAATGTTAATAAACCTGTACTCAATGTAAATAGAAGGTAACCCTAACCTAAATGATAATAATCCGGAAAAGTCTCTTATTCTATTTGTTTCTATGTAATCTTCTTTTAATTCAGTCTGTAATTCCATAGAATTAACGATTTGAAGAAAAAAACATTACTCATCAGAGATGTCACTCCCAGTATTAATACATCCAACAATGACTGATATGTCGCATTTGTAAACCAGTCATATGTTTTCCTAATTTGTCTTGTGTCACTTGTGTATAAATCCTTGTCAGTTAAATATTTACACGTTATTTCCTTGTATTTCCATTCGCAAGACTATTTTTTAATTCCTGCTTGTATTCTACTTCTTCATTGTTTCAAAAGTGTTCGCTTATGTCATTGTTATTTTTATCTTCTACAAAACCTAATTTTTTTTCAAGTTGTTTTTCATCCATCAAAATAGTATAAAATGGCAAATCTTGATGGAATGGAATTTGATTATCGTACTTGCAATTAAGATTTTGATGACCTTTACAATAAAGATGACTATGAGGATCAAATTATGGATGTCATAATTGATACACCTTACACTGGTATTTTTTTTCTAATGAGGGTGTTCAAGCTCCTCAACAGCAACCTCTAACAGCAACCTCTAACAGCAACCTCTAAATATAGCTGATGAATACAAAGAACATATTAAGCAGGGTTTAAAAAATATAAATTAATTAAACCTCTTTAACGCATCAGAGACCAACATTGTACTACTATGAATTAGGCAAAGAAGTAATACACATTTCTAAACAGGTCCAGCAAAATAAAATAAATGCACCTAACTCTATAGCTAACACAAAAAGGAGGAAGGGATTTTCTAAAGTCTTTAAGTTTGGTCAAGATAAGAAAATATATCGAAGCCACCAAATGAAAATGTTCCTGTACAAATAGAGATACAAACATGTAAAATATTTGTTTAAACAATATACTAGCATGCCGGTATTGAATATTGAAATCGTAATTGCAAAAAGATTGTGGAATGAAGCTATATGCTGCGTATAAGGGGGGAAAAAAAACCTCTGTAGAATTATTTTCCGGCAAACATGGTTTTCAGTCTTTTGACTATCGGGGACATTAGCCCGCTTGGGTTAAAATAATCCCTAGTCATTGTATATTTTATCTAAAGTAAACAAAACGTTTACTCGTAAACACGAATCCCCTCGCCAATAAGAGGACATCTGAAGCAGCCGACAATACACAGACTGGTATGAAGGATTGAGACCTAGCCAATGGGAGTTAAAAGTCTTGAAAAGAACTAGTCTACGTAATGACAGCTGATTCGGGCTAGACAAGATTCGAACCCGTTATCCACTGGTTGTGAGTCTACGCTAACCACCACGGTTCCATGTGGAGGAAGAAAATATTTATGCAATATAATACTCATTACGATGCATCAGCATTCACAATTTTGTCAGTGAAGGGCGAAAACATAGTTTTTTGATTAGAATAGATGTAATAGAATTGTTTCATTTTTATAGATTTCATAGAATTGTTTGATTTGTATAGATGTAATAGGATTGTTTGATTAGTATATATGTAATAGAATTGTTTGATTAGTATAGATGTAATATAATTGTTTGATTAGTATAGATGTAATAGAATTGTTTGATTAGTATAGATGTAATAGAATTGTTTGATTAGTATAGATAATATAGAATTGCTTGATTAGTATAGATATAATAGAATTGTTTGATTAGTATAAATTTAGTAGAACTGCTTGATTAGTATAGATGTAATAGAATTGTTTGATTAGCATAGATGTAATAGAATTGTTTGATTAGTTTAGATGTAATAGAATTGTTTGATTAGTTTAGATGTAATAGAATTGTTTGATTAGTATAGATGTAATAGAATTGTTTAGTTAGTATAGATTTAATACGATATTTTGATTAGTATAGATGTAATATAATTGTTTGATTGGTATAGATGTAATTGAATTTTTTGATTAGTATAGATGTAATATGATTGTTTGATTAGTATAGGTGCAATAGAATTGTTGATTAGATTAGATGTAATAGGATTGTTGGATTAGTATCGATATAATAGGATTGTTTGATTAATATAGAATTAATAGGCTTGTTTGATTAGTGAAGATGTAATAAGATTGTTTGTTACTTAAAATGGACTTGAAAAGAGCCTAATGTCACACAGAGATCCAGGAAAATATAACTTAGGGACCAACCATTTATTTTTGGGGTTTAGGTCCTGGGGAGTTTTGAAGAAAAAGTGTCTGGCCTTCAAATAGCTTAAAAAGAACTATTCTTGCTCTGATTTATAAAGAAAAAGAACCAATTATATCCACCATATTAGTTTTAAAAAATTATTATACTCAAGTAAAAGTTTAAAAAAAGAGCAATAAAATAAAAAATACATATCCTGGTTCAAAGAAAAATACCGCAGCATACACCAACCCCAATGAAAGGGTCGGTCCCTTCGTAGGTTTTACCTGGAAAAATCCCACTTATTTTGATAATGTGCTTTCAATGGGGTTATATTCTATTATTCATATTTGTCAAAGAGTAACAACTGAAACTGATTTTATAATCTTTCTCATGTGAGTAGCACTTTTTACTAATTGCCGATTTCGCGGGGTCGAGGAAAGACAAGCCCATCACATTGTAGGGGCGGTAATTCAAAATTGTGGGATAGAGGATACTCTTGACAAAGCTTATCCCCCCTTCAATCTTAGTGATTCATTCAAATCAGACTTTTATGAAGGAACAAGAATAAATTTGAGAACATAACGGAGAAATATTTGATTATTTTGCGCATATTTTAGATTAAAACCTTTTCCTGCTTCCAGTGATGTGGTTCCTTCGTATATGCGGTTTTCAGTAGATCGTTTCGAAGTATATTCTATCAAAGACTATATTAGAGAATTGCAAACACTTCATTTGCTGACTGGCTTAAATTTTTACGATGAAAATATGTACCAAATCAATTTTTTGACATTCAAGCAGTATTTAGAGGCCCTTTCCATCACTCCTCAGACTATGCTTGACATATATATTTATCTACATTTGAGTAATCGCGAGGATGCCAAGGTGTTAACAAATTTGCGAAGTGATACGTCATGCCAGCAGGTTTGTTTGCACAAGATCGAACCCGTCATTCGCTGGTTTTGAATCTAAGATAACCACTAAGCTACCACGTCAAGAAAGGAAATATTACTGCAATATAATACTTATTAAAATGCATCCACATATAAAGTTTCATCAGTGTAGAGTCAAAACAAAGTTTGATCAATCTAGATGTAATAGGGTTAAAGGTACAGAGGATGCAACAAACAAATGCCTGAAAGTACAAACATCACTAAAGTGTAAAAAATAGGTCACATTGCCCATATTTTTGAATACTTGAGTTGCTGTCATTGAGATCCGCCAAACGAGTAGTTGAAAATATATGTCACTCAAGTGATAATTAGGTCACAACGACCTTCCTTTTGCATGGTTGCGTGACTGTCACATAAATGCATCCACATACAAAAGTTTCACAAGTTCACGTTAAAGAGGGTCCAAGATATTGAGAGTGTAACGAACAAATGGCTGAAAATACATAAATCACTCAAGAATGAAAATAAGGTCACATAGTAATTAATTTTAGTATGGCTGAGTAACTCTTCCTGACATGCATCTACGTTCTAATTTTCGTGATAGCATGCGAAAAAAAGATTCAAGAACATTGAAGACGTAAGAAATGAATGGTTAAAACTACAAAACTCACACAAGCATGAAAGTTATGACACAGTGTTCTAGATTTAATATGGCTGAGTTACTTTTCCTGAGATGCACCACATACAAATTTTCAATAGTGCATGTGAAATGAGGTCCAAGATATTAAAGGCGTAATGAAAGAATGGCTGAAAATATAAGTCACTCAAGAGTGAAAAGTAAGTCACGGTGACTGTTTTTTATATGGCTGAGTTACTCTTCCAAAGATGCATGCACAAAGCATTTTCATGACTGTAGGTGAAATTGGCTTCAAGAAATCGGAGGCGTTACGAACGTATAGCTGAAAATACAAAAGTTACTCAAGCATGAAAATTAGATCGTAGCGACCTTGTTTTGGTATGACTATTCTTGAGCTACAGTCACATAACAATTATCATGCGTGTAGATGAAATATGATCAATGGTACTAAGGGCGTAACAAAAGAAGGAGCGAACAAACAAGGAAATGAACGTACGAACAAACACATATACGAATGGGCAAAATGCTATATTCTCTCCTAAATTTGTTGGTGATGGACTTTGAACTGTTCATAAACAAAAATTTACATATCATTTGTATACGATACAAAGTTATCTTCAGCTTTCACTATGATACAAGGTATATCATATAGATGATATGGACGCATGGGAGAAATGCAAGTTTATAAATAAATGTTGACACAACTTACCGCTCATACCGTGCAACGCGGACAAGAGATCTCTGCATTTTAATGGGGAACTCCCCGAAAGCGTCGACAGCTTGGTTCAAAGACAACAGTGCAATCTTTAGCTGCTCTTCAGAACGATCCCCCTGATCAAGGGAGAGAATCTGCTTGGCCTCATTGCTGATTAATTTCTGCAAAGAGAAATGATATGTGTTGTCGATGAAACAAATACAAACTAATTATGATTTTGTTTTCCATGTATAAATAGAGAATAGCTGAATTTTAGCGTCATAGTTTTATTGGGGAATGTAAAGAGATTTTACCGAAGGACAAAAAAAAACAACAACAAAAAATTATCAGTCTTTCAACATAAAGTTTCAGTATTTTACGTCGCGATCAAGCGGAATGCTGCGGGCTTTTTCGTAGCGGCTACAAGTAGCAACTACTGATCGAACTGTTTGAAGAAATCAGAGCTGCTCGGGCAGGAAACCTGTCGAGATAAATAGCCACTACTTTAGTGTATCTGGTGCGTTACATCGTTATTTTAGTTGCGAATAGTAAACTTGCGAGCAAAATCCTGCTTCTAATTGGATGCGACCATCTTGAAAATCTTGAAAAGTACATGCGATTCGAGCAACTTTTGAGATATTTTGCTAAATTTTCATTTTATTTTACTTAATTTTATTTATTTATTTATTTATTTACTTTTTTTTTTGCTCTCAAAACAATGTAGCGCATCAAAAGAAGAAGATATTAATCTCAAATGGTATTGTTTCCTGAGCAGCTTTGATATTTTCAAACACTTCGACCAATAGTATCAATCGGCTGAGATTTAAAAGTCATGCAGAAAAGCCCAAAGTGATCCAAAAACCTGTTACATAGGAGGATGCGACTGAACCCAGCATGGAATACAGATAAAACTGGTTTTTGATTTGGTTTAGTGGAATTTAAAGCCATTTTTCAGCACATGCTAAACTATAAATGGCGGATACAATTGGTGTATTCAGAAGGCACTGCCGGTGGATCCAGGTAACATCTACAAGGTTTACAAGTAGATGATATTTACCCGAGATGAGAAAAATGATAACACGTAAACAGTCGCGGCCCGCCTGTGCTGCGCTTGCTCAACATGAAATTCACAGCTCACGACGACAGTCCCTGCCGCCTTGGTTGCATTTCAAATACAGTAGAATTTTCAAAATAACGATTGATAACAACTCTGGATAAAATACAAATTGCTATGTTGAAAATCGCTGAAGAGCCATGCCTGTATGAACACTTGCTGTCGGTGATAATCGCCAGGAACAAAGGAACATACCGTCTTCTTCACAGAGCGATTTCTGGACAAGCCATCCAAGCAACCAGGTAGGCGACTTTAATACAGTGTATTTATTTTAGCTAGTTTACGAAATAGATTATAGCCTACGAGTGTACTTTCATAGCTGTCAGAAGGATGTAATTGACCTCTGCGCGCCAGACGGAAAAGCTACAATCAATCCGAATCAATAGTATTTTGGCATGAAAAGTGAAGAGAATGAAGTATTTTAAAACTGAATAAGCCCCCAAAAGTCAACTTTTGAATTACAACTGTCCTCAGTTGTGACGTTTTCAGGACTGACTTGATGATTACGAACTGAAATAAGCAACCATGTCAATAAGAGGAGCTACTTAGAAGTGAAACGGTGAAGCTGTGGGCGTTCTTCCAGCATACAAGTGGAATTGTTTGTAAAAAAGGGCCGGGGGGGGGGGGGGTCTTCTATATCTAGTCTAAACCTGTGCGGTAAAAGCAGATGTTGTTGCTTATGTACTTTTAAACCACATATGCAAAGACAGACACTTGGAATTAATACTAAAGAATGGTGCGCTGTTGGTAGACTTTTCAAACCCATCCCCTTCCGGGAATTGGTGATCGAATTGTATATGAGAATCATTCCCTGGTGGTAGGGGGATAGATGCAATGTTTCTACACATAATTTTGTGTTGTTATGTAGGTAAAACACTGTGAAACTCTTATGCGTCTATCATTGGGCCAAAATATATTTAGAATTATCATATACATGCAGTATCTTTTGTCTAACGCTAGTTCGTCTTGTTTTAAAGAACCCAGTTGTACATTAGAAATGCTTTCATGAAAAAGAATAACTCCACAGGGGCACATTTTCTCAGCTATCACCATATATGCATAATTGAACTCCATTATATTCAACATGGAATCACGGTGCTAATTTCTGTGATGGTGTATGAGCTGTGTACACGTTAAATGTAGAGGAAAGATAGTCAAACGCAACTCAACCTGGAATCCACGCCTAATCTTTGAAAGTTTGCATCCATAGAAAATACGACGTATGTATGGCATGAACAATGACCGCATGATGCTGCACTTTGATTCCATTTTCATCTTGTTTTGTTTTTATATTACATTCTTACTTTAGGAACAAAATCATACCCTTCTGAGACATGTTTCTCATGATCTATAACTACTTTCCTTGAACTCTGTTTAAATGAACTCGCGCCTTATTCTTGTTCTTCACTACATGGCGTGAGTGTAATATGGGATTTTTGGAGTGGTTCTCTGTTGCAAAGGTTTTACTAATAATCTAACTTCTGCAACAGGGAGTCAAACGGTTCATAGGAAAGGAATCATGCGCGAAAGAATTACATTACAGCCTGGGTCACCCGGCCTGTTTCGCTATGCAATCGTAAGCCAAATCAAGGTCTGGAGCAACAAAAGAAAAATAAAGAAATGTAGCGAAAAGGAGGCGCCCAAAATTTAGGGTTCTAGACGGCGCTGTAAAGGTTGATTAAATTAAATTACAATAATAGTGCAAACGAAAGCATTCCAACTCACACATTTAAAGTAAACATAAGCAAGACTTGTATCATTCAGAAGCAAAATGTAGTAAGATCAATTTACTTGTAGTTCAGCCTAACGTCATATTTGACGTGATGCATATTATAACGTCCCATTCTTATGGCGTCAGTACTTGCTCAAGGGATGGGATCAAAGCGTATCCACTTGATGTAAACAATCCGTAAGGGGGCGCAGTTTTTAAAAAATTCCCTATATTCGTCACAGTGGGTTACCTCCCTTCGTTTGAATAATGCCATTGCCACGACGATGTAAATTTGGTGGTAAAATGCCACCAGCAGAAATCCGCACGCTATGATAACTGCGTCACACTCAGTTTAGATTGCATTTGCTGCCATATTTTGTCGGCAATGGTTTGATGCAGAATGAGAAGTTTTTGCCCAATACGTAGGAGGCAAAAGTAAGAAATTAATTACTTGCAGTGATGTAGCAAAAGGCTAATGATGTTAAAAGGTAACACGCTGCAGGCGTTACAATATACCGATAACATCCCAATGAAGAGCCTTTGAGTCTCCAAACAAAGTCTGGTTATTTTCGCATTGTTTCTGCTTGAATTTCAATTTGTGATAACAGATACAAGGTCGGACCGAAAGAGTAACCTGTATTTGTGTCGACTTACGCCAAATGTAAATGTTGACGCATGCGCAGTAGCTCTGCGAGCACTAGTAGCTCTGCGGCGGGCACTCCGAAAGAAATGTGCGGGACCGATATGCAGCACGTGTAGCCTTGAGAATGTTTAGGTTAAGCATTTACCTCTATAGTGCATGACATTTGCATAGAATTTTCAATACAAGTTAGGGAAATACACGTGATCATTATGTCGTGTACACCGCTGGCTCTATATTCGAGTAAATTACTATTTTCCGGGTAATAAAATCTAATCAAGTACTTTTGATTACAAGAAAACGCAAAACCATTTGTTTTTAAGGTCATGTATGCTTATTTGTTTCTTTCTTGCTGACTGCCCCATTGGCAAACACGCATGCATACACATTTAAATTCAGCATAAGTCAGGACAAAAACAAGTTAAAGTTTTCATATTATCTAAGCAATGGAGCTTTGATAAAAGTGTGTAATTAATGCAAAGCCCATAACATTATATGATTTGTGGTGGAAAAATAGGTAATTTATATTTATTTTTTTATGTCAAAATTCAATTAAATACGCACACGGACCCTTTAATTGCTTACTTGTTTCCTTTTTCTATTTACTTTATCTCGTCATAAATAGATAGATATATTGATGTAATTTGTCTTGTACTACCATTGGCAGCGCGAGAGTTCGAGGCGCCCGGGGGCAATGTTCTTTAGTGGCGCCCCTATTTTGCCACAGAGAACAGTTTTTATGTCAGTTGCCAACCTCCACCCCCATCCCCATCTACGCCCCGGTTACAGCTAAGAAAACAAACAACAAAAAAAGCTCCCGACGGTTCCCCCCCCCCTCGCCTGGCGCCCCGGGACAACTGCCCCCTCCTGACACCCCCGTCGCACCGCCACTGTGTACTATCTGCTTGTAGATATTAATTTACCTCCTTATTAGCTTTGAACACGGATGGGTCAAAGGATATGCCGAACATGTCGTAGGCCCTGCGTGCAGTACCCTCGTTATCATGGTAATGTGCCCAGGACAGCAAGTCATTCCTCTGGCCCTGCCTGCAAAAAGAGTCAACGTACAGTCAAAGCGACATGTTGAATATGTCACACACAAACGCACACACAAATATATATATATATATATATATATATATATATATATATATATATATATATATATATATGAAATGTTCAGTTTTCCAATTAATCATGCTGATATTCTTCTTGTTACAAAATTTTAAAATAGAATAAATGAAATCGGTTGCTTAATTCAGTTTGTATTGATATTATTAGAGAATAAAATGGTAAGTTAAACATATTGAACATTTAAGGTACATCTACGGGATATTTATTACAAAGTAATATATGTACGGAATATTAGTTCACAAAACACATTTTTACATCAATCTTATTTAATACATAGCAGCAACACTGTTATGAAATATTTATAAAATTTTCATGTAGAAATGTATTAATCAACAGAGCTCGTCTCAACTAGATTGACATTGTGGAGTAATCTACTTACATACCAGGAAGTCAAAACTCAATCCTCTTTCCCAGAATGAACGATTTTAATGAATTGAGAAAACAGATTTTGATGGAAAATAAATTATTCAAAGATATTTTACATGAATTCTGACTGAGGATTACAAGCTTTGGTCAATCATGTGTGTCTACCACGTCGTCCAGTGATGCGTGTTAAGTACCATATAACATTACTAAAACTCTACCATATAACAGTACTCAAACTATACTATATAACAGTACTCAAACTGTACCATATAACAGTACTCAAACTCTACCACATAACAGTACTCAAACTCTACCACATAACAATACTCAAGCTCTACCATATAACAGTACTCAAACTCTACCATATAACAGTACTCAAACTCTACTATATAACAGTACTCAAACTGTACCATATAACAGTACTCAAACTCTACCACATAACAGTACCCAAGCTCTACCATATAACAGTACTCAAACTCTACCACATAACAGTACCCAAGCTCTACCATATAACAGTACTCAAACTCTACCACATAACAGTACCCAAGCTCTACCATATAACAGTACTCAAACTCCTTAGTTTATCATAAGAGCCTGTTTAAATGTCCATGTTATCCAGTCAAATGTAACTGATTCTCAAACACTGTCTCATCTGAATGCATCTTGTCGACAACTGAAACAACACTTTTTATGCGGATGTGTCCTGTAAATGGCATTCTAGGCATTCCATATTCACTTAGCACACATATAAAGCTCACTGTAATGTAATTAAAGACTAATCCAGGGATGTCCAGCAGATGAAAGTATGAACTAAACAAATTCTTGATGTGTACAAACAATAAAGATATGTATGAAAGGAATTCGAAAGAGGCGAGACAAAGCCACAGTCACATTTACAGCGCTAGTGAGCTGTAGACATTACCAACAGATGAAGTCACATTTAAAGCCTAAGTATTCAGTAGCAGATACCAGCAGCAGGAGTCACATTTAAACCCCAAGTGTTATGCAGCAATTACCAGCAGTAACAGTCACATGTAAAGCCCATGTGTTCTGTAGCAATTACCAGCAGCAGAAAGTCCATTCACAGCCCGTGAACGGTACCAATTACCAGCAGCAAGTCATATTTACAGTCCTTGCGTTCTCTTGCAGAATTTGCATCGGCAGAAACAATAATATACAGCTTTCTTACAGTAAATACGAGTCCCGGGTTCGAGTATCTTATTCACAAATTATGGTTGTCACTATGGACGGTGGGTTTCGTATTGTACATTGGTTTTCTCCACTGCCAAATCACAATATGTCTCGCAAGTTGTTTGATACTAGCTGATATGTGGTTAATATCGTATAAGTTATGAGAACTGATGTATCGTTGACTCCGCCCACCCGTCAGTCAAACCTAAACTGACAGCATCTAACGATGGTCTATCGCTGGCTAGATGAGTGTTAATTCGTGCTCATGAGGCCTGGTTTGTCCGAGCAGTTTCGTCACCTTCACGGTTGCTAATACATGACATATACAAATTCTCAGCCAATTTTTCGTAAAGTTTTCAGTCTATACTAAGAATTTGTTGCACTTTCAATGAAAGTGTGGGATTGGAATATATATAGAGGATATCTGCGTTGATCTTTTTAGTAGATATAAGGAAATACTTCACGAGTGAAGTGCGAAGCCACAAAGGACAATGCAAAATATTTCCACTTCACGAGTAAAATATTTCCTTATATCCACTCAAAAAAAAAAACGTTGATTTTCTTTTTATTATATGTATTTAAAGCAAAAAATCGTCGATTTGCATGGATTTTTCTCCATTCTGTGCCCATGTGATTAACGGCTTCACCACATCGATAAAAAGAAGTTCCAAAATTTACAATAATTGTAGGACACCGACCTTTAAGAAATTTATTTTGCACAAATAATGCTTCAAACTGTGTATTTTGTCAAATTAATGAATGTTTTCAAACGAAAATGAAGAGATTTTTTATTTTCGTTAACATTTTTTGCGCGGATTAATAGAGTAAACATTGTTGAGGTGGGGTACTGTAGAAATATCACGGAGCGGTCACATCCGACCGATTTCACAGCGTGACGTCCTTAAAAAAATATTTTGATGATTGTGAGTTTTGATTGTATGGATTTTTTACTTTTTATTTTTATTTTGTTCATATCTGCTATCAAACGTGAATTTTTGGCCTTGGCAACCTTGCAGTCTAGTTCAGTAACAGACGCTGCACCCACATTTCGGTTGTCACTTAATTTCGGTTTGCAATCAACACTCATCAATGTCCGATTTCTCCATCTTTTTCAGACATGATTATGATTTTGTTGAGAGTTAAAATCGCTACTTATACAATTTTATTACTATATTTAATCAAGAATATTTTCTAAAAATGTGTCCGTTTGTCGTAGAGTGTAAAAGGCACACAGTATGGGGGACATAATATTTAACAGCAACAGTTTACGTAAGTTCAGTCACTAATAGTTTGCAGGATTCGTGTAGAAAACTAAAAAAAAAAAAATAATACTTGAAGTCTCCTTTTTATTGTTTGGAGTTCAATTTTAGTCATTTATTTTATGGCGCCTCCTTATTGGTTAAATAAATGTATACTAGAGGGTCTACAGGCTTGACACATTTTAAGATCGGTTCATCCTGATGGAGAGAGACGGTGGGAGAGAAGAAGAAGAAGAAGAAGAATGAAATATGTATAAATATGGAAATACAAATTTGACTAGCATACTGTAGGGCAGATATATTTCCTACATGGGAATAGGAAGTAGTTCCGAAAGCGATATCACCACTCTGGCGATAAAAGCGATATCACCACTCTGGCGATAAAAGCGATATCACCACTCTGGCGATAAAAGTGATATCGCCGCTATAGCAATATCATTTTCTACGACTAATATTTTTAAATATCTCATTATTAAATATATAATAATGATTTAAACTGCATATTGATTAATATGTGTCTGCCATTACTTCACTTTGGTATCAATTATATGTTTGCAAATGATTGATAGGCTAATATGCGGTAAAGGTGTAAATATAAAAACCCGGTCATAGGATCATCAATATGAGATTTTTGTCTTAATAAATGTAGAGTAATAGTAGTAGTAGTAGTAGTAGTAATAGTAGTAATACTAATAATAATAGTAGTAGTAGTGGTAGTGGTAGTAGTACTTAGTAGTACTAATAGTGTAGTAGTAGTACTTGTTATTGAAATAATAGTAGTAATACTAATAGTAGTAGTAGTAGTATTAATGTAGTAGTAGTAGTGGCCGTAGTAGCAGTAATAATAATACTATCTTTAGTAGCAGTAGTAGTAATAGTGTAGTAGTAGTAGTAGTAGTAATACTAACACGACTTGTAGTAGCAGTAGTATAAATAGTGTAGTAGTAGTAGTGGTAGTAGTAGTAGTAGTAGTAATATTAATACGACTTGTAGTAGCAGTAGTATAAATAGTGTAGTAGTAGTAGTGGTAGTAGTAGTAGTAGTAGTAATATTAATACGACTTGTAGTAGCAGTAGTATAAATAGTGTAGTAGTAGTAGTAATATTAATACGACTTGTAGTAGCAGTAGTATAAATAGTGTAGTAGTAGTAGTAGTAATAGTGTAGTAGTAGTAGTAGTAATATTAACACGACTTGTAGTAGCAGTAGTATAAATAGTGTAGTAGTAGTAGTGGTAGTAGTAGTAGTAGTAGTAATATTAATACGACTTGTAGTAGCAGTAGTATAAATAGTGTAGTAGTAGTAGTAGTAATAGTGTAGTAGTAGTAGTAGTAATATTAACACGACTTGTAGTAGCAGTAGTATAAATAGTGTAGTAGTAGTAGTGGTAGTAGTAGTAGTAGTAGTAGTATTAATACGACTTGTAGTAGCAGTAGTATAAATAGTGTAGTAGCAGTAGTAGTAATAGTGTAGTAGTAGTAGTAGTAATATTAACACGACTTGTAGTAGCAGTAGTATAAATAGTGTAGTAGTAGTAGTAGTAGTAGTGGTAGTAGTAGTAGTAATACTTGTTGTAGCAGTAGTATAAATAGTGTAGTAGTAGTAGTAGTAGTGGTAGTAGTAGTAGTAATACTTGTTGTAGCAGTAGTATAAATAGTGTAGTAGTAGTAGTGGTAGTGGTAGTAGTAGTAGTAATATTAATACGACTTGTAGTAGCAGTAGTATAAATAGTGTAGTAGTAGTAGTGGTAGTAATAGTGTAGTAGTAGTAGTAGTAATATTAACACGACTTGTAGTAGCAGTAGTATAAATAGTGTAGTAGTAGTAGTGGTAGTAATAGTGTAGTAGTAGTAGTAGTAATATTAACACGACTTGTAGTAGCAGTAGTATAAATAGTGTAGTAGTAGTAGTGGTAGTAGTAGTGTAGTAATAGTGTAGTAGTAGTAGTAGTAATATTAACACGACTTGTAGTAGCAGTAGTATAAATAGTGTAGTAGTAGTAGTGGTAGTAATAGTGTAGTAGTAGTAGTAGTAGTAATATTAACACGACTTGTAGTAGCAGTAGTATAAATAGTGTAGTAGTAGTAGTGGTAGTAGTAGTAGTACTTGTTGTAGCAGTAGTAGTAAAAGCGTAGAAGTAGTAGTAGTAGTGGTAGTAGTAGTAGTAGTAGTAGTAGTAGTAGTAATATTAATACGACTTGTAGTAGCAGTAGTATAAATAGTGTAGTAGTAGTAGTGGTAGTAGTAGTAGTAGTAGTAGTAGTAGTAGTAGTAATACTTGCTGTAGCAGTAGTAGTAATATTAACACGACTTGTAGTAGCAGTAGTATAAATAGTGTAGTAGTAGTAGTGGTAGTAGTAGTAGTAGTAGTAATATTAATACGACTTGTAGTAGCAGTAGTATAAATAGTGTAGTAGTAGTAGTGGTAGTAGTGTAGTAGTAGTAGTAGTAATATTAACACGACTTGTAGTAGCAGTAGTATAAATAGTGTAGTAGTAGTAGTGGTAGTAGTAGTAGTAGTAATATTAATACGACTTGTAGTAGCAGTAGTATAAATAGTGTAGTAGTAGTAGTGGTAGTAGTAGTAGTAGTAGTAGTAGTAGTAGTAGTAGTAGTAGTGGTAGTAGTAGTAGTAATACTTGTTGTAGCAGTAGTATAAATAGTGTAGTAGTAGTAATTATACTTGTAGTAGCAGTAGTATAAATAGTGTAGTAGTAGTAGTAGTAGTAGTAGTAGTAGTGGTAGTAGTAGTAGTAGTAGTAGTGGTAGTAGTAGTAGTAATACTTGTTATAGCAGTAGTATAAATAGTGTAGTACTAGTGGTAGTAATTAAACTTGTAGTAGCAGTAGTAATAATAGTTTAGGAGTAGTAGCAGTAGCAATAATAATAATACTTGTGGTAGCTGTAGTACTTATAGTGTAGTAGTAGTAGTGGTAGTAGTAGTAGTATTAGTAATGATACTTGTAGTAGTAATAGTGTAGGAGTAGTAGCAGTAGTAATAATAATAATACTTGTTTGCTTTGCTTTGGTTCTTTACGGCACAGCAACACAATTAGGTTATTTAGTGCCGAGGCAATTGGAGTAAAGTGCCTTGCCCAAGTAGTAGTAGTAGCGGTAGCTGACCAAGGCTGGTCCGATGGTAGGATTCGAACTCGCACCCTTTAGGTCGTGAGTCCGGCACGCTAGCCAATAATACTTGTAGTAGCTGTAGTACTAATAGTGTAGTAGTAGTCGTGGTAGTTGTAGTGATAATAGTAGTAATAATAATAATAATACTTGTAGTAGCAGTAGTAGTAATAGTGTATTAGTAGTAGTAGTGGTAGTAGTAATAGTAGTAGTAATACTTGTAGTAGCAGTAGTAGTAAAAGTGTAGTAGTAGTAGTAGTACTAGTAGTAGTAATACTTGCAGTAGCTGTAGTACTAACAGTGTAGTAGTAGTCGCGGTAGTAGTAGTAATAATAGTGGTAATAATAATACTTGTAGTATCAGTAGTAGTAATAGTGTTGTAGTAGTAGTGGTTGTAGTAGTAGTAATAATAATATTACTTGTAGTAGTAATAGTGTAGTAGTAGTAGCAGTAAAAATAATAATAATAATACTCGTAGTAGTAGTAGAAGTGGTCGAAGTAGTAATAATAATAAATGCTACTTGTAGTAGCAGTAGTAGTAATAGTGTTTTAGTAGTAGTAATAATAATAATAATTGTAGTATCAGTAGTAGTAATAGTGTAGTAGTAGTAGTAGTGGTCGTAGTAGTAGTAGTAGTAGTAATAATAATAATACTTGCAGTAGCAGTAGTCATAGTGTATTAGTAGTAGTAATAATAATAATAATAATACTTGTAGTAGCAGTAATAGTAATAGTATAGTAGTAGCAGTAGTACTAATAATAATACTTGTAGTATCAGTAGTAGTAATAATGTAGTAGTAGTAGCGGTAGTAGTAGTGTTAGTAGTAATAACAATAATAATAATAATTGTAGTAGCAATGATAGTAATAGTGTAGTAGTAGTAATGGTAGCGGTAGTAGTAGCTGTAGTAGTAATAATAATACTTTTAGTATCAGTAGTAGCAATAGTGCAGTAGTAGTAGTGGTAGTAGTAGTAGTAATAATAATAATACTTGTAGTAGCTGTAGTATTAATAGTGTAGTAGTAGTCGTGGAAGTAGTAATAAAATTAGTAGTAATAATAATACTACTTGAAGTAGCAGTAGTAGTAATAGTGTAGTAGTAGTAGTAGCAATAGTAATAATGATAATGTCAACAATACCACCACCACCACCAATAATAATAATAATAATAATAATAATAATAATAATAATAATAATAACAACAATAATAATAATAATGATAATAATAGTAAGTCTTTTCTCTCTTAAATAATATATCATAAACAAACCTCCGAGATGGCATACTGAATATTTGCATTATCCATATATATGTATGTGGTTCATTTTTCTGATTCCTTTCGTCCCGAAATATACGGCCGAATGAAGCTCTGCAAACTTGAAAATGTCAAAATGGACTGAGTAACCCATTTGATTTTCATAGTGGTATATCGCGCTCAATGAAAATGCTATATTTGATATGTAAACATTAATCATAACTGGGAAAAGATCAAAAGATCAACGGCTTGCATTGTAATGATATTTGAATCGAATAATAATACTACGGACTAGAACGAACTGGCTGCACAACACCATGTAGCGAAAATACATGATATGTCTGTCTCTCTATCTGTATGTCTCTCTCCTAGTCGTACTTGCATGTTTTGTTGAAATTAGAGGTTCATTACTTAATAAACATTACAAAGGGGTTATTTCATGGTATCTGACTCAGTGGTTAGCGTGCCGGACTCGCCACCTGAAAACTGCGTGTTCGAATCCTACTATCGGATCAGCCGGGTCGGCTTCCGTGGTGTGTCCTTAAGCAAGGTATTTCACTCCAAAAGCCTCGGTAGTAGTGTATTAACTTCGTGTGCTACAATTACCGAAATCGTTTTGCGTACAGTTGATTTCAGCACCATTTGTGTCGACATACAGAGCAACACCACTCATTCGATACATGGCGGATTATATGTACACAGTTCACTCTTTTTTACCTTGTATAGAATGAGTGGTGTTGCTCTGTATGTCGATACAAATGGAATTGAAATCAATTGTGCGCGAAAGGTAAGTTTAGCTACATTTCGAGACGCTCGAGTGAAAATTACCCGAACTAATGACGCAGATATCATGCGTGATGCTGAGCTGAACGAACTATAGCAGTTTTGCAAAACTATTTCTTCAACATTTCCATTTCTCTGGGAATTTAAATTCACCATTTTATATTTAGTTCTTTCCTTAATTTAAAAAAAATCACACACACACAAAACAGTGATGATGATCGTGTTGTCACCGTGAGCATTCGTGCATTTCACTATTAGAACATCAAATAATCTTGGATACAAATGCTTTGTCCTAACCAACATCCCCTTACCCTAGAAATCAATAAGACCCTCAAAATGCAGTCTGTTTTCTTCCGATTCATGCTACCGCTTTGTTGTATTATATAGAATGAAAACGATATAATGAGGGTAGGTACGGTTATTTTATCCAATCGAAGATAGAGATGTGCGCAAAATCAATTGAAACTTTACCACCAATACCGATTGTTATTGGGCGTCTTCAAAACTCATTGTTCAAATTCGAGATTTAATCTGAAATGTTTACATTGATTTCTTTCTACCCCAATGTGGCAAAGAAAAACATTGATTTTTATAGACGTTAGACTGACAGTTTTGGTTACTGAATTTTGTATACATTGTTTTGATCGAAGTTCCTATACAATTAAACGCTTCGCAAACGTAACATTGATTTCAAGGCATGATATTATACGATGGAAATAGTTGAATGTATTGAATTCAAACACTATCATTAACATGTCTACTGTCCCTTTAATCTTTTATGGATCTAAAGTCCACAAATGAACATGGTTTGAAGTCTTTATAAATAATAAATTAAAGACATGAAGAAGGGCGCAAAACATGTTTATCTCACAATATGCCTATGTAAACTTGTCTTTTCTGTCATTTACGTGGGAAAGTTTTGTTGTTAAATTGGGGCTATATATCCATTTGCGTAAGATAATGTATTTTGACTTTAAACATCATCTAACATATTGCACTCTTTATTTCCACACAGAGTATTTTCATGTGATAAAAACATTTACCAAATATAGAAGGCGATGAAATAAAAAATTCAGTAACGTCAATTTCATATCAATCAGTCGTAGAGATATTAGTATACTCATTTCGATCAATATTGTACATTAAATCTTATTTGATGCAAATATGAGAGAGAGAAAGAGAGAGAGAGAGAGAGAGAGAGAGAGAGAGAGAGAGAGAGAGAGAGAGAGAACGAAAGAATATTAATGGTTCAAAATAAAGTCCGATTTCACGTAGAAATTCATACAGTTAATGTTCGCTTAAGTACAGTTTATACTCGCTTATCAGTAGATTCCAAGTGCAAACAACATAGACCCTGATCTGCCGTCGCATAATGCGCCGGCAGGTCATGGTCTATGTTTTTTGTTCTATTCATTACTCCTAACAAACTGCATAGACCCAGATCTGTCGGCGCACTGGAAGATCTGGTTCTGTGCGTTTGCAGTTGGACTCGACTTATAAGCGAGTACGGACAGTATAAGCTTACAGTTTTCTGAAGAAAAAAATTAAATAGCAAATTAAAAATTATAACTACAAGCCTTGAAAACCCCAAAGTGATAACACCTGCCTTGACAACACCAGAGTGATAACACCTGCCTTGACAACACCAGTGATAACACCTGCCTCGACAACACCAGAGTGATAACATCTGCCTTGACAACACCAGAGTGATAATACCTGCCTCGACTACACCAAAGTTATAACACCTGCCTTGACAACACCAAAGTGATAACACCTGCCTTGACAACACCATAGTGATAATACCTGCTTTAACAACACCAAAGTAATAACACCTGCCTTGACAACACCAAAGTTATAGCACCTGCCTTGACAACACCAGAGTGATAACCACAAGCCTTGACAACATCAAAGTTCAGTTATTTTGAGCAAGTAATTGAATGTCAATTTAAGTTTGAATTATATTAATAAAAGACTACGGTAGACGCTGAAATTCCTGTACAAATCGGTCATTTTTTGGAAGTCAATGTAGGTAATTTTCTGCAAGGCACTGGGGGGAAATCTGATATAATGTTGACTTAATCAGTAAAAAGTGAAGTTTAGATTTAAAGAAGTTTTATCTTATTCTAAGTCATCAGCAGAGCAATTTAAATGATTGCAAATGCGCCTGTCAAAAGGTATGATTCTGAACAGAACTATTCCGGAAGACTAAGAATGAAGTGACACCTTTTTTGCGTCACTGGTTTACTTGGTCGGAAACATGGCTGTTCTGTAATGGTAAATACCACTTTGTATATTAGTCCCTGGTGATCAATCAAGGAATGATACACAGTTTGCTGTGCGCAAGCGTTTACCGGAATACGAGGTAGGAGTTTGTGCTCGAAGGTTCAACGTTTCTCCCGAGTGTTCCGTGAAGCGTTTGTAGACAATAAACCGTGTATTATCAGTTTTATTACATGATCAATTACTAATACATAATCATTATGTACAGAACTGAAACATGTATGTACCACTTTGAAATGCAAATGGAATGATTAAATAGAAAATAACGACAAACGAATGCTAGCCAAAAGATCAAAGAATGCAGAAAGAACTATAAGTGCTATGTGTAGAACTTTTCAGAGCAACATATTAAACGCAAAACGAAAAAGATCTTAAAAAAATAAAAAACGCTACAACATAAACTATAAACTATGAACGATGAACGATACACTATAAAAACTAAGTGGCCAACCACAAACGATGAATCATATGCTAGAAACGATAAGCGATAAACCTTTAATGAAAATAATGAAAAGACCAATACACCCATACATTTTAATCATTTCTTTGGTATTTATTGTTTATTTATCGCAATTAAGACGGTTATAGCTGGAATTGAATATGAATAAAACCCGTTTTGAGCATGAAAGAAATCATCTTAATATGATGCGACAGGCAGTTTTAATTCAAAGTTATGCTTTTCTCGTTTAATTTTGTAGTAAACAATGCTACAGTTTCCAAATTTTACAGTAATTCTTTATTATTCATAAACAAATGTTAGTTATTTGCACCCACTATTTCATGTAATGATCATGTCTCCATATTCTTTGAGATACCGAAAAAGGACAGTAGAATTGATACATAATATATACGAAATATAGGTAGCACTCAAACAAAATCACGTTCTTCCTGTTTCTTTTTTCCTTTTTCTTTTTTTAACATTCTAAATCTTTTCAAATTATTATCTTTTTTCTGTCGATATCAAGGTGGAGAGATTATAAGATGGTGAGATTAGAAGACCATGTCGACTGTTGCACACCAAGTACACATGCATATAAAAGTGCACACCAAGTACACATGTATATAAAAGTGCACATATTTCAAAAGAATTGCAAACTCTGATCAGATTGTCTTTCCCATTACATGTTTTCATGCAATTTTCATGTACTGTAGACATGTTGCTATAATAGCTTTTTCATGTATAAAACGGGCGTCAATATTACCGCATGTGTAAGTCTACCAGCATTGATGCTTTTAAAAATAAATACGCCTGGACCTTAAGGCTAAGTAAAGAGTGCGCACACTTATCATGAGAAATCGTGAATGTATCGAGACAATGGCCGTCAGATGCAAAGACAAATTATTTATAATAAGTCTTTCCAGTGGTGAATCTGTATGTATAAGTGTATGTGTGTGTGTGTGTGTGTGTGTGTGTGTGTGTGTGTGTGTGTGTGTGTGTGTGTGAGAGAGAGAGAGAGAGAGAGAGAGAGAGAGAGAGAAAGAACACAAATAAGTTGCACAGGGAACGAGTTACATTAAAAGGTTCATCTTTATTAGTTAAATCCGAAACAATCAACAGAAAATGTAAAATAGAATCAAACAGGAAATTCAGGGAATAGGGGAATGAAGAAATAAATACTATAATTAAAAGGAGCGGATGTGCTCAGGTGCAGCATCCAGGAAATATAGTGTGAACACACGGAAATTGCAAGAAATCCTCACTCTTGTTGATAGCTACGGAAGAGGAAAATCAATATGTAAATCTATGGAAATTAAAAAAAAAAAAAAAAAAAAAAAAACATCGATGAATCTTATTTTTGGGTTGTTTCTTTGTAACTATCAGTACACTATTTTCATTTTCAGTTACAAGGGAAATTATAGAACAAAACAAAAGAGAAAAAAAAAATTGAAAGAATTGGCACGTGTAGCAATGATATTTCAATCTAGAGAAAAATTCACACTTTGTGTATTATTATCAGTCGTAACTAAAATCCGTACTTTGCGGAAATATCCGTAGATTGGGTCAGACCCGAAATATCTTGGTATGCATTTGCGATTTTAGTGTCAGTGTCAAATGAAACACACCAGGAATTTCAGATTGTTAAAAACATAGGGATGGGGGGGGGGGGGTATTATCTTTTGTGAATGATTGCCGAATTTAATATCTTTGCGCCTTGTTTAACTACAATATCTGACAACAATATTAAACAGCACCGCATTTTTGGAAGAGAAAGGAAATGCAAATTTGTCCGTAAATTATGGGCTTTTTTTTTCTTCTTCCGAGAATACTTACTCGAATACATTAACCTTAGGAAACTAAGCTCCGCTACCCCTCGAATATAGCCCTCCCAAAATTCCGTTCATATTATGTAGATGAAGAGCAGTAACTCTTACTCATTACCTTCTCTTGCCGCAATCACATGGCGCTAGATTTGAGCTGAGCCACGCATCAGGTAAGATGCTTGCATTTGCGGGAAGGTTGGGATGGTTTTAAAGTAAAATTATCGGGTAAGTATTCTCAAAGAAACATAACTTATTGAAAAAATTGATTTCTCCTTCAAATACGTTCCACGATCACATTATCGTTCAGAGAATAGGTCATAGGAGGAGAGAATGCTGACCATTCTACCTATACCAGGCATCCTTCGAGAGAAGAAAGGTTGGATTTCCTATATGAAAAATAACCCGCTCTCCTAACTGGAGAGCAGCACAACCGCTGGTCACGTGACACGTGGCCAGTGTGTTTGTGTGTCTGTGTGTGTGTCTGTGTGTGTGTGTGTGTGTGTGTTGGATTTGTACGACTGTGAAGGCTGAACGGCAAGTTGGAAGGGCAATTTCTGAGTTGCCTATATCCTCACTTCCCCAATTCAAAAGAGTCGTCCTCAGTGTCAGGGCATGATGCAGCTTATGTGATGTCGAATGAAGACATGCGTCTCATTGTACCAAATCCAATTTAGCAGAGGCTGTCAGAGCATTCGCCATAGAATGATGTGCTGCTCTGTTGATGACTTTCGCAATCCGAGCCCTTGACTCCCAGGCGTGATCGTTACCTAACGACGCTATGTCCAACATCGATGACGTGGCTTCGATGTTACTTACCAGTTTCGATGTGGCGTGAAAAATATTTTTGTCAACTTTGTAGACAAAAGAAGCAGTCATATTTACAGCCGCAATATTTTTGTCCATGTCGGAAGCTCCGTAGCAAAGGCATTCTAGTGAGTTCTGTACCAACGAGACGAAAAGGTCGCCGGTAATTGACTCTCTGAGAAAGAACCTTTGAATTTCCCGGATCACAAATTTTGTTGGACAGACAGTTTGCAATTTCTTCAATTTTTGAAGACTGCAGAAGAAGACGAAAGGATGGATTCTTCTCCTCCTAGTGTAAGTCTACTGATGTATTGACCTTATAGACCTGGCTTGCCGTAGGGGATGGAGGGCATTCAGAAACCGACAACACCTGATAAATTTCTTCCACCGCAGCCTTAAAACTAAACTCAGTTCTCTCCATTGTTGGATCTGAGTGCATTACATCTTAAAGTTCATACTCACACTCGTTATGTGGGTTATCCTCGTCAACCCCTACTTCCATGTCCGCATAAAACATGCCTTGCGGCATGGAAGAGGTATTACTATTGTCCCTGTATGTATCATGGTACCGCCCGATTGGGTACACCGCGAACAAATGACTAGCCGGAAGCGTAGGATGGATCTGTCGTACAGGTGCGGACGGCTGGCTTGCCGGTTGAACGGTCAGTACGGGTGTCGACCGTGCGGACGGTGGTACGGTCGGTTCCAGTACTATCTTTCCACATTCTACGGCTCCATAGACCTGTGTGTGTGTGTGTGAGGAGAGGGTGGCTGGTTCCGACATGACCGATCTACTGTCCATGGATACTAGGTACATTTGATTGGACGGGCTGGTCGGTAGACCGCAACGTACGGTATTACGGTATGATGGAATGGATCATTAAGATCTAGTAAAAAAAAATGCACTCTGTGAACGTGGAAACATAACCAACAACACACATCAGCGATACCGTGCAGGAGCACAAGATCGTAACAAACGAAGTTCGCAATTGCGACAAAATTCACATAAATATTGATCAAAATAAAAAATAATGTATACAACCTGTAGTAGATAGATTCCTTTCTACACACTAGAATACCAAATTTCTGGATAAATGGTTGAAAGCCACAGAGATAATTACAGAATTTTCGGCAGGCCTTCACCACTATGTTGCGAAAGCTTAAAACTAGCGCCACATGGCGACGGTAAGGGCAGGTAATGGGCAAGAGCTACTGCCCTTGGTCTATATATTATAGACGAAAAAGACGTTCTTCGTCTTTTTGTGAGGGCTGGATTCGGGAGATAGCGGAGCTTAGTTTCTTAACGTTAATGTGTCGTGGAACATATCTGAAGGAGAAAGGTTTGTGTGTAGTTACTTGCGTACGCATGTATGCAAGAAGCGGGTTAAAAAAAAAAAAAAATTATTCTGTTAACAAAAAGGGCATTTTATAATAGGTAAGTATATGATTTAACGGCACATCAGCACAATCCTGGTCATACAGTACTAAGTAAGGCTAGGTATCCGATAGCTACAGTTTCATAACTTTGATTATTGCATATAAATCCTTTGGTTTTGTAACCTGGAGGTTCAATTTATATAAAGGAGAAAGAAGGAGGTGGGGTGGGGGAGGGTTACGTGCACGACTGCGAAAGCCATAAAAATCGTGGGTACATTACAGTGACGTAACAATGTCGGGGAAGGAGAACGATTCTGCTACTGTGCAAAGATCATGCAGTAAAATACGGGCGCTAAGAATCTTAGGGTATTCACCAACTGAAATCAAGGCCGACTTGATTAAAGTTTACGGATGTGCTTTTCCGTCATATCCTACCACTTTACGGTGGTTTCATTGTTTTAAAAATGGTCGCGAATCCATGGAAGATTACCCACGTTCTGGAAGACCATTGTCTGCGATTGGTGAGCGCGAAGTGGCTGCTGTGAAGTGGGCAATTGATGAAGATGCTAGATATACAGCGAATATATTTTGATTGTCATGGGGGTTAATTCATCAGCTGTTTGTTATATATTGAACAATCATTATAAGCTCAGAAAGGTTCGTGCAAGATAGGTCCCGCATTTGTTGACGGCTCATCCAAAACAAACTCGGGTTGAAATCGCCAAACAGGTACTCGAAAAATATGAATAGCGTGACTAGAGACATTTGAATGAGATCGTCAGAGTTGATGAAACAAGGATTTACTATTCTGAACCCGACGCAAGATAAAAAAATTAAGTTTGGATCGGATAATCAGAGACCACAAATCGCTTGACGTAGTCGGACTATCAAGAGAGTTTTATACGTATTGTAATTGATTAGGGAATATGGGGAATTCGTTCTAGTAGAAAGCGACTACAAACAAACTCCAAAGCGCTCTCTCTCTCTCTCTCTCTCTCTCTCTCTCTCTCTCTCTCTCTCTCTCTCTCTCACACACACACACACACACACACACACACACACACACACACACACACATTTTTATACCATGTCGCTTACACTCTGTCCTTTGTAGAGTCAAAGGTACGTTATTATCTCCCCTGCCTAAGAAGAGTGCGATATAGGTATCACTTGCCTAAGATTTGCGCTTAATTTTTGTGTTAAAGTTTGACATGATGGATACATCAGCACACAGATGCAGGTGCGATCGGGTTCCGTAGAAGACTTGTTTTTAGCAAATATATCCATTTTATTTTATTTTTCGGCTTCATCTGCATGATCTATTTTACCATTTTCTTCACTCTACAAATTCTTAATGTATCAAAATGGCATGTATATTTAGAGACAAAAAAATACATGTATGTGTATCTCCTGTATACTAAATTAAATTGCCAAATTATACATGCACAAAATACGTTACTTTCTTACTTAAATCACCACCCACTATTTTCTAAATGATTTATAACCTTGTCTATTAGAAATTCTACTCCCACCCCAACACACACAACAAAAGAGGGAGATATTTACTGCGAATAAATGCATAAATATAAAGCACACTACTCAACAAATTGAAAATTTAAAGAATCATCTGTTAGTTTTAATAGCGACCGGAAAAATAATTACGTCAAGTACTCTCGTAACTTTTGCATTCTCTGCATTCATAGACAAATTTTGGCTATTTAACGCATGACCAGTGGCGCATGACTGTTACAAAACATGTGCTGAAGACGACAAGATCATAAAGAATACACGACGAGATTGCTATTAAAACGCAAACCCTATAGAAATGCACGAATGAGTCAACGATGAGATAATTAACTTTAAACGTTGAAAGTCTAACTCAAAAGCACACGCAAAGGAAATACACGAACGGTAAACGATGAGATGATAAACGATAAACGATGAGATTCTAAATGAAACACAAACGTTTAAGAAATGCATAAAAGGTAAAGGCTGAGATGATAAACAATAAACGATGAATACATAAACCTTAAAGAAATGGAGCTGAAATGCATCTTTAGGTACATAAATGTTTCTTGGTCTGTTAACAAAATGTAAAAAAAAAAAAAAAGATTTTTATTTTGTTAAACACTAAAAGCCGCATACTCGTGCAGTATGTACATACACAAGTTTGAGTACAACTGGGGTCATAAAATTGCACACGTTAAACCACCTAAAAGCGGCTTAATCATGTACGGATGAGCTTTATCCCCCCCCCCCCCCCCCACACACACACACCAAACACATTATCCAGACCTTTATTTGTTGACATTATTTACAATCCGTCCCAGTATACTTACATACCATAATATCTTTAACGTTGACCATAAGCAGATTCTAAAAATGAATCCTAGTAACCTCGAAAAAGCAGATGACAACATATAGATAGATAGCTCTTCCTGTGTCAACCACGACGACTGGCCGTTTGACTTAGCGGCAGCGGAAACCGAATCAAGAACTTTAGAGGAGCTTTAAAAACTGTGCTACCCGGTCTATAACCGTAAGTATAGATCTAAAGAGCTTGATCAATTCTCAGAACATTTACATTATGATTTGATGACAAGTAAATTCTTGATCACAAAAAACGTATGCATCTTCAGACTTTGAGAAAGATATTTAGAGGACGTTAGAATGTGCGACAACTTCTGATTCTTGCGGAGATCAGTGTGTGTGTGTGTGTCTGTGTGTGTGTACATATATATATAAATATATATATATATAGAGAGAGAGAGAGAAAGAGAGACAGACAGACAGAGACAGACAGACGGAGACAGAGGGATAGAGAGGTACAAATATACCCCCTCGACCATACGCATATGGTTGGTACGTGTAAGCAAGGCAATTGTTGTCGTAACCTGAGGACCCAGGTTCGAATTTAAGAAGGGAACAAATTTTAAATTCTATAACCTGTATGATAATATTCTTTCCCAATATATAATTGCACTCTATATTATCACGCATCATCATGTAGGATAATGGAAGAGCAATTTCCACTCTGTTTGCTGTACATTTGTACCTATCTATATTAATTTATATATGTCTTGATTTCTGCCGTAGGAATCCGGAGTAACTGTATTAGATGAGAGTTAATTGTTGAGTCGTCATGCGGGTGTCTGTGCTACGTACGAATGCTTATACCAGCGACTATGTTCCATCGTTGGGGGGATTTGCGCATGATCGGGGAGACATAGGGGGCGATTGTTCGAATCTCAGTAGGAAACGAATTAAAACACCTCTAACCTGTATGATAATATTCTGTCCCAATATATATATATATATATATATATATATATATATATATATATATATATATATATATATATGCATATACATACATACCTGTTATTCTTCGTAGCTTTCAACAACACTTGTACCATCTTGACCGCCCTTCTAAACCGCACCAGTGGCTGAAACAGAAAATCGTCGATCAGTTTGAATCGTCAATACCGCAATATACAAAGCATGCTGATTCTAGTCAAATTAAGTCAACTATGGTACGGAAGAAAGAAATAAAAAAATATATGATGGAGGTTGGATAGTAGGAATGAAGGAAGAAAGGAAGGAGGGGTGAAATGCATGAGTGAATGAGGAAAGAAAATGAATGAGTAAATGTGTGAGAAAATGAGTGAATAAGTAACTTATGATGAAGGCTTATCACTATTGACTGTGTCTGAGGATACTATAAGGTGACGAAACAGTCCAGAACTCTAGATAATAATTCCATAAACTGGGTGTTTAACTTCCAGGTTTGGAACTAATTGCATTTTTTTAAATTGGATGGCCAGGGGAATTTTGTGAACACCACATAACACAAACTCAAGAGAGAAGACTGAGTCTTAATCATTAAGATGTTAATCACTCCCTGTTGAATGCGGCACGTGCCTTAGTGACAAAGACTAGTTTTGGGTGCTTTAATATGGCTCTATTTGTGTGAGTCTTCTCATAGTGATCATGTAATATTATTTAAAATGTTCACAACGAAGTTGAACCGATAGCATAGTTGATATTGATCGAATGTGCAATGGAAGTTGAACCGATAGCATAGCGATATTGATCGAATGTGCACCGAAAGTTGAACCGATAGCATAGTTGATATTGATCTAATGTGCAATGGAAGTTGAACCGATAGCATAGTTGATATTGATCGAATGTGCAATGGAAGTTGAACCGATATCATAGTTGATATTGATCGAATGTGCACTGGAAGTTGAACCGATATCATAGTTGATATTAATCGAATGTGCACTGGAAGTTGAACCGATAGCATAGTTGATATTAATCGAATGTGCACTGGAAGTTGAACCGATAGCATAGTTGATATTAATCGAATGTGCACTGGAATTTGAACCGATAGCATATTTGATATTGATCGAATGTGCACTGGAATTTGAACCGATAGCATAGTTGATATTAATCGAATGTGCACTGGAATTTGAACCGATAGCATAGTTGATATTAATCAAATGTGCACTGGAATTTGAACCGATAGCATAGTTGATATTGATGGAATGTGCACTGGAAGTTGAACCGATACCATATTTGATATTTATGGAATGTGCATTGGAAGTTGAACCGATAGCATAGTTGATATTAATCGAATGTGTACTGGAAGTTGAACCGATAGCATAGTTGATATTAATCGAATGTGCACTGGAAGTTGAACCGATAGCATAGTTGATATTAATCGAATGTGCACTGGAATTTAAACCGATAGCATAGTTGATATTAATCGAATGTGCACTGGAATTTTAACCGATAGCATAGTTGATATTAATCGAATGTGCACTGGAATTTAAACCGATAGCATAGTTGATATTAATCATACAAAATGGACCGTACTTACGGCATAAGCAATACGCTAACAACTTTGGACTAAATGTTTAAAATTAAATGTTTTGCGTAATTTTAACGCATTTATTGATTATGCGCTTTTAGTCGAATTTACTTCGTAAAATACGCCAATACGTTGCTTTTCAAGAGCTTAAACATAATAAATATTATTTATTTAACAGTTCTTGAAATGATTATGGAAATAGATTATAATCATCCATGCAAACGTGTGTGTATGTAAGTATGTCTGTATATATGTACGTGAGTATGTGTATGTGCATATATGCATATGCATGTATGTGTGTTTGTATGCATATGCATCTGTATGAGTATATATATATATATATATATATATATATATATATATATATATATATATATATATATATATTTGTGTGTAACCTACTATCCCATGGTGCCTCACCTTTCTTTATTCTTTTATAATCTCTCACCTTAAACGGTGATTACTTTTGATCATTTTAGTTCTTACATTCATTCACATATCATTTCAATTTTCTTTGTAAGTTTCACCTGATGCATACAATATTATTATGTGTTTTGTATTTGTTACGGGAAAGGCTATTCTAAGTTGGAAGAACTTGTAGCTAACCTTTTTGCTTTTCTAATATATGCAATAAAAATATTTTAAACAAAAACAATGGTACAGTTGGGGCTACTGATGAGCCCTTTCAACACAAACTGGCTTGAAGTGATGTGCTACTAGTTTAAAGACGGCTGTCTCTTCTTGAAAATAGTTTCATTAACGTTTACTGAAAAGCGACACACTTTTTTTGAGAAACAAAAATGTCTGTCTAAGCAACCACAAGTAAATGCGGATAATATTTTCTTACAGTAAGTAACATACATTTACTCATCGTTGGGTCAGTGACAGTAAATTACGTCAACTGTGCATTCGATCTTCTTGTAGTCACTGAAAGTTATAAACCGTGGATTATGGTTTCTTACAGTGTCAGTGTCTCGTGCACTAATTTTGGATCCGCTTTTTTCTCGTAGTCTTATCCAGTTTAGTAACGCAGAAATGACGACATCCTTGCATTCTTTGCTGTGGCACATTGACTTACCAATAATAATGTTAAATGAAAACACGAGCAGTGTCGGACTGACCCATCCGGTAATCTGTCCGGGGGCAGATATGCCGCGAGTTTTTAGGTACATTCTAAGTTTTTTTGTGGGTTTAACGCCATTTGTCAGCACATGCTAGGCTATACATGGCGGCCAGTGTATCTGGTATAGGAAGAACCCGGAAAAACCGCGGGAAGAACCACCCACCCACGGGAAGCTACTGGCAAGCTTTCTCACATACCGATGTTGGCCGAGCCCAAGACTCGAACCTATGCGGACAGAGGTGAGATGTCAGTGATCTGTAAAGGCGAGCACCTTAGACAACTCGGTCACCGGGGCCCCTTACGTAAATTATAAGGGCAGGGCGGACATGATGTTGCGGTGCCTAAATGATGTAACAGCAGATCCAAATGTTTGGCACAGTCTAAAACTGAGCAAGGTTAAATCACAATTCCACGTGCTGTATGTACATGCATTTTCGAAAAACTATGGTATGATTAAACACGAAATTCCCTGATATAGCATGTATAACGCATATATGAGATATAAAAATAATATAGCCAAGGTTCATTTAAATTTTGTAGCCTAATTACTTGGAACATAAATGATAACAGAGGTGAAGGGGTATGCGTGCAGTGTGGTGTTCTTCTTTTATGATTTGGAAGGCGACCAATGTTAAGCCTGCATACAATAAAAAAACCATGCCTGTTTGAAAGAGGATACGGGCATTCAACATAATCTAAAATGATCCGTTAGGCTATGCAATATTCTTTATTATCTCTGTCCCGGGCTGGCCGTAGGTCGGAGAATCATTCTATACCACACATAAGCAAACTTGGGTCCGAGAGTTATTCTATACCAGCCGTATAAAAACTTAAGTGGTATGATGTAGGGGTATACAATACAAATGATACGAGTGAACACAAAATATAAAAATTTGTTTTTTCTATAGAGATATAACTATTGAGAGAGAGAGAGAGAGAGAGAGAGAGAGAGAGAGAGAGAGAGAGAGAGAGAGAGAGAGAGATTCACTAATGATATGCACAAGTGCTACAAAACTCGTATCATTACAACTGGATATAATGTTACAAAACTATACATATTTCTCATCTTTATAAACTACTTAAGATGGAATCTGCTCTATATCTCCATATTTTTCTTTTTGAAAAAAAAAAACAAAAAAAAAACAACCTATAAATATTTCAACTGGATTTCTATATAAATATTATTTTGATGAATTGTCAAAGGCTAGAGAACCATGAAAGACTGACACACCCTCACGTATATCACCTTTTATTGTTTTACTGATTGCATCTACAGGTAGCCATTATCCACCTGAAAATTGGGCACATTAATGTTTGTTTCAAAGATCGATGATATGATGATAGATACAGTTATATTCGTCTTCCAAAATGTTCATTGTAGTTTTCGAAAGATTATAGGTTTTTTCCCAAAATGACTTTGCTATATCAGATATATATATATATATATATATATATATATATATATATATATATATATATATATATATATATAATACAATGTGTCTCTGGTTATATGCTTAATTCATCCATAGTAAATATGTATACATCACACTTATAACTTATTAACCGTAAATTAATCGTATCGGTGTTCGCACTAACTGTGTTTTACCGTATATAGATTGGTAGGTAGGAGGATTGGAAGGTAGATGAATGAATGGGTAGGTAATTAGGTAAACATTAGCAGTAATGTAGGTAGGTTGTTTGAGGGTAGATAAGAATATAGATAGAAAGGTATGTAGTTAGGAATGGAAAGACTGTGAAGGGAGGGGTTACATAGCTGGATTGGTATTTACAGATACTACTGATTTCCTGGAGAATTTAACGCACCCTTGCCATGACTACTGCAAAATTACCATGATGAACGATTAGCAAAGTTCAAAATAAACTAGAAAACAGAATATGAACAAATAAAATATGACAATTTGAAATCACTATAAGAGGGCAGTGCGTAAAATAGCAAAGAGTCATGTTTAAATTTGTTCAGTTTGGGGGACAATCATAAAGTGTCCCAATTACATACATTCATGTGAATCAAGTCTTTGTCAACGCTAATGCTTTTTAGAGGATTGAAGAAAAAAAAATTTGAAAAATATAAATTGAAATAAAAATGGACAATCGAATACCTCCCATAATGTAGAACCCTTTTATTATAAAATTCAATATGGTTTGTTTATACAGCAAATATAGGAGCAAACGTTTGTGTAAGATTTATTTTGACATGAGTAAATAATTGGTATTCATGTGTGCATTGTACCGATTATTTATGTTATGTCCAATACAGGCGTTTCACCTTGCACATCAGCCATTTAGCTTCACAGTAGAATCTAATCTTTTGAAATTTATTGTACTACAGTTGTGAAACGCAAAATCAAAGCGCAAAGCGGTTCAGGCAGATGACAGAAGCTTGTGTGTGTATGTGTGTGTGTGTGTGTGTCTATAGAAAATTCATTTGAAATATAACATATACAGTTTTCTACTTGGTGTAAAACAGTGTACTCAAAACTAATTTTGTATATGTGGAACTTGGAAAAACGTCAATAGTTCACCTTAAGGTATGACAATATTAGTAAGTACTGGTTTATAATACTGAATTCTGGTAATGGTAATACGAAATAGATTAAAATTATATGCAGTGGTTTACATAAAGATATATAACATTTTCCAGCAAAATAATTATGGGCTACTTTATTATCATCACTGGATTTTTATCATACTTGGTAAAATGAAAAATGCGGAGGCCTGAGTAAAACTGTCTTTGTTGTCCTTTAAAACAAAGACTAATTATTAATTTTGTACAAAAGTTGAATTCTAGATTGACAGATTCACTTAGAGCAAAATTACGCAAATAAATTGCAAACTTCTGTTTTCAGCACTACCTAGGTAGCATTACGGTTTCGAAATTCAGAGATTCACTTAAAGAATTGACAGTATCGTCATTTGGTAAGCGTTGTAATATTTAAAAAAAAAACGACTTCCATTACATGATGTTTTAAATTTCTTTTCTTTTTACCTTGGTGTATGCATTTATGAAGAAAATACATATTGAGTAGATTATGGATACACTCTAGCATATTTAAATTCACAGAACCGTTGTAATTTTCGAATGCATCACGTTTATTTATTTATCTTGCATTTTATTTATTTACTTATTTATCTCTTTGCTTATATTTTTGTTTCATTTCATTAATTAACTTGCTCGCTTACTGAAGTTCTTAGGTCATGTTTACTTATTTTAAAATAATTTGTTATTTACAGGAAATGACTAAGGATATATTGGTAGAAATAATCACAATCGATGTATCTATAATACTAAGGATAAATTAGTAGAAATAGACACAATCGATGTATCTATCATTCTAAGGATATATTGGCAGAAATGACTAAAGTTATGTTAGTAGAAATAATCACAATCGATGTATCTATCATACTAATGATATATAGCTAGAAAATACTAAGGATATATTAGTAGAAATAGTCACAATCGTTGTATCTATCATACTAAGGATTTTTTGGTAGAAATCACAAGGATATATTGGTAGATATAGTCACAATCGATGTATCTATCATACTAAGGAAATATTTGTAGAAATAGAGACAATCGATATATCTATCGTACTAAGGATATACTGTCAGAAATGACTAAAGCTATATTGGTAGAAATAGTCACACTCGCTGTATCTATCTAAGCAAGGATATATTGGTAGAAATAGTCATACTAAGGATATATTGGTAGAAATGACAAGGACATATGGGTAGAAATGACAAGGATATATTGGTAGAAATGACAAGGATATATTGATAGAAATGACAAGGACACATGGGTAGAAATGACAAGGATATATTGGTAGAAATGACAAGGATATATTGATAGAAATGACAAGAATATATTGGTAGAAATGACAAGGACACATTGGTAGAAATGACTTATATATTGATAGAAATGACAAGGATATATTGACAGAAATGACAAGAATATATTGGTAGAAATTACAAGAACATATTGATAGAAATGACAGTGATATATTGGTAGAAATGACAAGGATATATTGATAGAAATGACAAGAATATATTGGTAGACACAGTCACAATCGATGTATCTGTTATGCTAAGGATACACTGTTAGAAATCACACAGGATATCTTGGTAGACATATCCACACGCGATGTATGTTATCATTTTAAATGTATTGTTAAACTCATCCCTTTTCGGCTTGCAATATTTTCAGACGCCAGAGGCAACAACAAAGAAAACTAAGTTTTAGGCTAAAGAATGCGCAACTATTAGTGACGAAAAATCTTTACAATGCGAAAAAAATCCGTACATGTAGCCAGCTTCTAAAATAAGTATGTAAACAAGCAAATAAGTAAGAAAGTAAGTAAGCGAGTAGGTTTTATGAGCAAGTAAGTGGTAAGGAAGTGAGAAAGTAGGTAGTTTTAGTGTGTTGTTAGTTTAGCGAAACCGACTCTTGCGTACAAAATGTTAAGGAACCTTAGAAATCTCCACCCACAGTTTATTTTTAGCATCAATTTGTAAATATATATATATTTTTTTTAAAAAATTGCATCAGGTATAGACTGAGAAATTCTAAGCACGTGAACTTACTGAAGTCAAGAGACTTGCACAAAACAAACTACACCTTCTACAGACGTTGTACCGTATGTACTCGAGTATAATTCGATACCAACTGCAAACTGCATAGACCCAGATCTGCCGTCGCATAATGCGCCGTCAGATCTGGGTCTATTCAGTTTGTAAGGAATAATCAGTTGAACAAACAACAAAGACCCTGATCTGCAAGCGCATTATGCGACGGCAGATCAGGGTCTATGTTGTTTGGATTTGGACTCGATTTATACGCGAGTAAAGATGGTATATATAAAATCGTGCGAATTCTTTAGTCTTAACCGTCAAGGAGTAAACGGAGAAAACAAACTAAGTCATCGGTAAATACTAATATCTACTATGCACATTTTAAAAACAGGTCTTGAATTCATAAAATATAAAAACTGATACTAAGATTTTACTTAAAACTTCGAGATGAATATATCTCGAAAAATGGAATAAATTCATTATTATAACATTAAATTTTCAGCACTGATATACTTTGGCCCCATAAAGCAATCTTGCTAATTTCGAAAGCTTTAGCTTGGCTGCAACTAGGTTTTATAAAAAATGAGTTTTGAGTATTATAACAAATGAGTTTCGAGTAAAACTCTTGACCATTTTTACTCGAAAGGTTTTTACGAATTCCATGCTAGGACTAAATTAAATCGTAAAATATAGTTTCTTATCCCGCTGAGGGAAAGAAACAAAGAGTAGATTTTTTTATCCCCCCCCCCCCCTCCTTCCGTTCCTGTCTCCATATTTATTCGGGTTTGATCTGAATGCAATACTTTAAAAAAATTGAAAGAATGTAACTTTGTTCATACTTAAAATGTTTGCATTGCCATGATGTAGCTCATATTAAGTAGCTGACATATTTCAAGCAACTGTAAAGAATTTTATTAAAATCATGAGCAAATATGTGCTTTGTTTATATCCTTGTCTAATTTCGTCAATATTAAATGTCAAAGTGGAATTTTTTGATGCATGGTCAGTAGTTTGGATAAAAGGAACTAGCAATTTGTTTGTATTAACATACTCTTCTTTCCCTTTGTAGGACTGACAGTTAAGACGCTCCATAGTCTGTAACACATGTCATGAGAGTGTGATGCATGTCGTATACATGACGCCAAAGATTATATTTGACAACGTGAAATTCGATACTCTGAATGCGACACATTTGATTAATTTACTTGGATTTATAGTAGAAATACGGATTGTAAAATCGCTATGCTAATGCTGAGGTTCTGACGTGCATAAAGGAGGGGTAGGTGGATTATGGACTCACACACTTCCCGCGTGACCCTTTTGCATGAATACTACCTTAAGCGGTGACAAATGCTGGGATGTTTTGCCACATTCTAATGTAAACAATACTTTAAAAATGGAAAGAAATTATCGAAAATGTGACAAATGTGACTTAATCTAGCGCTTCTTGACAAGTTCGTGGTGTCACTTTTCCCTGGTCACATTACAGCCTATCTGAGAATGTAATATGTTACTGATTGGTCGAGAGTAAAACGGTAGTAAAGTCCATGATGAATGGTCAGAAAATATTGTGTCATTGTGACGTGGAAGGTACACATCGCTCCACCTTCAACAAACTCTATGTGCAGATTTCCCAAATACACTACTCGTAACGTCTTTCGCAACACTGGGAACGGTATGAAAACGGTACGGTATGCACATGGTACGGTACGGTATGAAAACGGAACAAGGACGAGACGATACGATTAAGAATATCGTTTAGAATGGTACAGTATGGTACGAAACATAACGTTGACCCAGTAGCAAGACACGATTTGAATGGTTGATTTCAATGCTTAGAACGTATATTCGTTTTAACAGAATTTACGAGCAGTATATTAACTTTGATCAAATTGAATTAAAACAGAGAAATGAATTTCAATAACTACAGGTTGAGAGACCTAGTAAACTTTATCGAAATGGTACGGTACGGTACGAAATGGTACAACGGTTACAGAAGTTACGAAACGTGAACAGTACGATAGTCAATTGAAACGACCAGAAACGGTACGGAACTTAAAGGGTACGTAAAAATGCTTGCAAATACACATTAGAAATACTGTAGCTCAACACAAAGAGGATAACAACTTTGTATGAGAGAGGTTACTACAGTGAAAACACAAATAATGACAATTCCACTTAAATCTTCAAATACAGCTTGCTGTCCTTAAGACGGCTTCACGATTTCCTACAGTTCATCATTGATTTTACTGTCGCAGATTCTAACGTTCGACCGATCAGATGGTGTGTTACTTCTTCAGTGTGCTAGAATCCAGCATTCTTGTGGCTCATGGGGGAGTCGATACTAAGTTGGTATCTTTCTCTCCCAGTAGATTATTCAAGGATTTTATTTTCAGAGTTAGTTTCTTCTTTGTCACATTTTATTAAACAAAGACGACGACCGATATAGCGTATACACTTCAGTGTGTTACATGAAGAGGATCAAGACGGACAGATTCATCAGTGTGTTACATGAAGAGGATCAAGACGGACAGATTCATCAGTGTGTTACATGAAGAGGATCAAGACGGACAGATTCATGCCAATGGATCATAAATGGGCTGATATTTGCCCTTTATCCTCCTCACTAATCCTCATTAACGTTTTTTTTTTTTTTTTTTTTTTTTTTTCTTTCTAAAATCTAAAGTTTCATGGGGCCCAGATAAGCGGTAACCTACTATCGATTGAAAGTGGTTACGTGAAACCCAGATATATGTCAATTCCATTATAGACTTTTTATGCCTCAAATCCTGCCGTTTAATGTTGCATAATGACAGGTTAATCATAAGAGCAAAGCATCGAAATGGAACTCGCATTGTCAGTTCTATTCTCATTTGTTGCAATATGAATTAAGACTAGGGGTTGGAGGTCGTTATTACCGTTAAGAGGAATTAAACAGTCATTGATCCGTTCACACGATAAAGTCGCCCTACAGTCTTGGCAAATCTCTTTTTTTCACGCTGACCATTGAAATCACGTATAATGAAACCAAGTGACTAATACAATATATTATAAAGGGGGATGTTAAAATTCAGTGTTTGACTTAAATCGTAATGATACTGGTAGGTATATGTAAATACTATGCAAGGGCCAATACTATCTAAGGCCAAGAACTTATTTATTGCCTCAGTAATGAAGTGCAGTACTTAAAACTCTTTAATTTCTACTCTTTCATGAGAATAAATTGGAATATATGCTATTAGTAACTGCATTCTTAATAAATATCCATTTTGTACATGTAATTAATGACGTATAAGAATATTTTTGAATCAGTGCCACTCAGTTCATTATAAAACCATACCATAGAGTGGTCATACGCATATAAGGAGTTATAACACCTTAAAACTTTCAAACAAAAAATGATATGTAAACAAAAAAAAAACTATTGTATACACAGACTTTGTATATTTCTTTCAGTGAATATTGTCAAGTGTATTTACATGTATATACATGCAATATTAAATGCAGATGTATGACAAATACCGGGTCGTGTCAACGGTCAGGTGCGAATAGTTTTTATTTTTCTTTAGGTTACATCAGTCATTCAGCCAAGCTTTTATTTAATCAATTATTAATAAGATTTTACACATGAATTGCCTTTGTTGTAATCACTACACTTTTGACGTCTGTTAAGATGCAGATATGGTCATTGGATATGAGCAAACTCAAAATTGATGTACACGGCTTCATTGAACATTAATTTAACACTTTAATTTTAAACATAAATAATTTAATAATGCTTATATTAAACTGATTTTATTCTAATATTTCCCCCCTAAATTTAGTTTTTATATTCAACTTTTATCTATCTATCTATCTCAGGACTAGAAAATTCATGCCATGCATATGGCAAGCTTTATCATAACGGCGATTGCGTTCAGCAATGAATATATAAACTAACTAAGAAAATAAATAAATAAATAAATAAATAAATAAATAAATAAATAAATAAATAAATAAATAAATAAATAAATACACAAATAACAATCTGCAGCAACACGTGGAATCCCCACGCGAAACCACAACATTGCACACCTAAAAAGCATCTAACACCGGCCTGATTTTGTAAGAAGGATTGCGTGAAAATATCTGACAGATACTATTTAAACATCTTTTCACAACTGTACATTTGAAGTAGTCATAACGTTGTAGATAAACCGTATCACATCTTTTCGCATGTCTGATAAAAGTCAAGCTGCCTTTGTGAGGTTAAGATATTATATTATCGATTTGTTCGAAAATATTCAACTGGTTCTGCAGTGAATGGCAGGAAAGTTAGGTGACATCAGATCATACGTCTGTTTTAACATACATGTATCGAGGAGCTGATAATGTTAAAAAAAATTCAATAATTTTCTTCTTTTTTTAAATTTGTTTTTGTTAATATCTACGGTTAGGTTATGATAATATCATACAAGAAAAATTAAGACAGATAGCGGTACGCATCAATTACCAGCAGTTTACGCATCAATTACCAGCAGTTTTCGGACAACTGAAAAAAGTTGCCTGGCAATAACGTGCCGTAACTTCGATACATTTTGAATATCGAATTATGACACTTTTATTTACCTTCCTTCAGGTGACACTTTTTTTCTCTTAAAGGAATGAATGTCCTCCACCTAGGGAGGAAAACCTTTGAAAGCGGAAACTTTCACCTGTTAAGGAAAAAGGATTAGTAAAAATGTACAGGAAACAAAAATAATAAAGTATTCTAAAATTAATTGCAACTCATGTGTACTACCTGTTTAGAAGTACTCTGTAAATCTGTCCAGTGGGACAATAGCTTACGTCTTGCTTTGAAATATCTTCCAGACATGACAAGAGGAATGTTCTGACCACCGCTTTTCATGACGGCTGGTATTACACCTAGTTGCCGAACAATTCCAATTGTAGGTCTTTTATCCGGATCCTGGTTTAGTCTGAGACGCATCTTATCAGTTTTCTTTATAATTTCCCGACCCGGTTCCGTCTTCCCCGTGGACTCCTGAGAGGTGACATGAAAGGCGTTAACGTGTGAAATATCACTCATATACTCAGCAGAAACCGAGATACTGTAAGAGTTGGGGGTACTTCTACTGTGCGCGTAGTTCAAAAAAGTATTGAGTTTTTTCAGACACACTCGCCATCTTCTCCTAGCTATTTACTTTTTAAATTGAATTCCAATTATATAAAAACGGAAAAGAGCTGCCTAGAGAGGAAACGTTGGTTATGGATGTTGTAGTCGATGGAGACGAGGCGAGAAATAAGACAGGGATTAGCTGTTAATCCAGCTCGGATTAAATTGCAAATATTCACTTATCCTTGTCACTGCTGCAGACGAATCGCTCTCTTATCTCAGGCCAAATATAAATCCCACTTTCTCCACTTCTCTCAAATATAAAATAAATTGATTCCAATCAACTCCTCTGTCCCGGCTCAAGTTAATCCAGAACGCAACCAATTTACAACACAAAGCTGATATTTTCTAACCGCTGAAAAACATGTAAATCACCTGATAATCACAAATATATGCTGATTAGTACTAAAATATAAAATTTATCAATTTGGCACAACTATTTACACCTAATTTCAACGCTGGCGATAAAATTTACTTTCATAACGTTTGTATTCTTAAGAAATTCAACAATACCAAGTCAGTTCACACCTCTAAGACGGTCAATGAATTGCAAATCCGCGATAGAACTATAATCAATGGTTATATTCAACATTGTCCACCTTGAAAGGTTTTGTAAACAAATGTAGAGCACACTACACAAAAGACTTATTCCTTGCCTCCCAAGATAACAGCATTTCTGACAGGTTGTTGTTGATATTGACGAAGTTACAGTCTGCTTGGAGAAAATTAGGTCCCAGTCCATGAAATGTCAGCAACCAATCTGATAAAAGGTTTACCAAAAAGTGCCGTCATCAATAAATGATATCAAAGAAACCCAATCACAGTTATGGACGCCTTGGGTTCATTATCTGATGACATACCTGATTGAACACTAGCAAGTGCCACTCTCGATTGATCAACAACGATTTCAGAGACAGAAATAAAAATGAATATTTGTTTAGCACATACTCTAAAATAATATTTTCTGTTGTGCAAAATTTAAATATATTTTATAAGCACTCGATAACTTTTAGAGAAGGTTATAATTATGATTTGGGTGTATTAAAGTCAGTTTTAAAACAGTAAATAAAATAATTCAAACCAGAACAATATAACAATAAAATAATGATGCTACTTCTCTCCTTTTTCACGTTTCTATTGTTGTGGCACACCTTTAGCACTTCTTTTTACACCACTGTGGGTAAACAGCAATATAATGGAAGCCATAAATAAATAAAAGCAACAAAAAGAGCATTACTAATATTTTAACTCTTGATTATGCGGTCGAAATTAATTAAAATGTCATCTTTACTTGAAAACACTACAGCATAAAAATGCTCTCATACTGTTTCGAAGAGTTTTTCCACGTTTGAACGCTGTAAAGCATGGGCTCTCTGTTGATGTATTTGTTATCTGTCCAATTTCATCCTCACACGTTTTTTTTTTTTTTTTTTTTTTGCTCTTTTTTTTAACATGTACACATAGACTCAAATTCACTAAATTTTATGAAAATTATTTCGCATATTGTCGGGAATCACTGGGTAGAAAGTTATTTTCCGTCCCTTCCCACCTCTAACCCTGGGATCATCTATATATGGAAATAATCGTATACTTTTTCATGTTTTATTTCCTTTTGAGAATTTAGTGTATGTGTGTATGTCAGTGGCATAGCAACCACCCAAGCAAAAACTGCAACTGCGGGGGAGGGGGGGGGGAGGGAGGCCCAATAGGGGCTCAAAATTCATATCAAACAACATGTTTATTGGGAGGTGGCCCCTGAATTCAGTTTTGTGGGAAGGCCCAGAATATGTTGCTACGTCACTGAGTGTATGTGTGTGCGTATGCTTTGTTCGGTTGATTGTTTGGTTGTTGTAATTATTTGTTGATTGACTGACTGACTGATTGATTGGTTGATTGCTTAATTGTTTCGGTCTCTAGTTCGATCTTTTTTCCATATTGAAGCGAGAAAAATCAAATAAGCCTGTAAAGAGAAATACAGTCGCCAACATTTGAACGATTTTATTGATTTTTCATGGTAATAGACGATGCTTTAAATGAGCCTCGACAACTCATCAAATTAAAATAATCAGTCGAAAAAAACAACAACAAAAAAACAGTAGTCCATGAAATTGGAAAGAACGCTTTGATATGGTAAATTATATTGCTATCTCAATGAAAGACTAATTATCTTTTGCAGGTGTTTCGCACCTCTCCTGTATTGCTCTGGTAATAACGTTTGATTGGCATAAATAGTGTTTTCCTTGACGATAATAGAAACGTCTGAAAATAAATATTGCAAGGAATCCGTGTGTGTCTCCTATTTGCTTAAAACTAAGATAAAATCACTATACAACAAAGTTTGCTCAGAGTGACGTATGGGCCCGGTTGAGGTTACCAAAATGAATTGATCATTGATTTATTGACAAAACATTACTATCGTTAAATATCAGTGTGTTATATAAATCTTTCAAACAGTCACCTTCATATTTATTAGTTAACAGAGGCATATTGTCTGAGAGAGGTTTAATTTCACAATCATATATTTACATCATAGAGATGTGTAAATATATGTGCCTACGTACGGATGTATGTATGTATGTATGTATGTATGTATGTATGTATGTATGTATGTATGTATGTATGTATGTATGTATGTATGTATGTATGTATGTATGTATGTATGTATGTTGGTTTTTCCATCTACTTGTCTCTGTGACTAACTGGTTCTACGTCTATCTTCATTCTTTTCACGAAGGCATTGAGATTGAGGTTGTTTTAATATTCTTTAATTTTTCTCCTTTAGAACTAAGCGCTGAAATGTGATTACGGTTTTAACGTAAACATATTTCCCCCACAGCAAATAACCATAGCAGTAATTACGGTTTAGACGTACAAGCATTTCGCACAGCATGTAACCGTGGAAGTGATTAAGGTTTAGACGTACAAGCATTTCGCACAGCATATAACGGTGGAAGTGATTAAGGTTTAGACGTACAAGCATTTCGCACAGCATGTAACCGTGGAAGTGATTAAGGTTTAGACGTACAAGCATTTCGCACAGCATGTAACGGTGGAAGTGATTAAGGTTTAGACGTACAAGCATTTCGCACAGCATGTAACGGTGGAAGTGATTAAGGTTTAGACGTACAAGCATTTCGCACAGCATGTAACGGTGGAAGTGATTAAGGTTTAGACATACAAGTATTTCGCACAGCATGTAACCGTGGCAGTGATTATGGTTTAGACCTACAAGCATTTCGCACAGCATGTAACCGTGGCAGTCTTTTGTGGTTTGGTTGATTTTGATGTTGTTTTTATTTTATTGTTGATCGAAAATTTTGACCGGAGGATGGTAGTTTAGGTACGATTTAGGTTTCTACAAGTAAATAATGGTTACTAAGTTAATCTTTCGTATAAAAAAAACAACAAAAAACAGTATGTGCATTAGAGTGTTTGGAATAGTCCACTCTCATAATGAGTTAATACTATGTGCATTAGTGTCTTTCGGAGAGCCAACTCTTATATTGAGTCAATAATATGCGCATTAGTGTGTTTGGAATAGTCCACTCTCATATTGAGTTAATACTATACGCATTAGTGTGTTTGGGATAGTCCACTCTCATACTGAGTTAATACTATACGCATTAGTGTGTTTGGGATAGTCCACTCTCATATTGTGTTAATACTAAGTGCATTAGTGTCTTTGGGAGAGTCCTCTCTCATATATATATGTATATATATATATATATATATATATATATATATATATATATATATATATATATATATATATATGTGCAAAACTAAATAAATGTAAATGCTGATAACAATCTGTTTAGTCTTTTGCATTTGAAAAAAAAACTGTTAATAATCAAATCAATCTTTTGTAAGAACTATTGACACTCCTGTCCGTCTCATGTAATGTCAAGGGCATTTTAAATCGTTTTGACCAATCTAAACTTAAATCAGTTCCATCTAACTGCATTTAACCCTACGTACCTGTTTGAGTAAGTACAAGACTAAGTTTTTCCTTAAAGGGGTTGTTTGTGGTTTACTAATGTAGAGGTAAAATGAAAGAGTGTATCTTGATATATCAAAGTCTGGATAAGAGTGTATTTTGATATATCAAAGTCCGGATTTGTTTCACATTCTGCGGTCTGGCATACAAGGGACTTGGTCATTTCAGTTGTTATATACAGGGCACGCAAGCTGTAGTGTCATTGTATCACTTCCTGCTATTGCACTGCAACAGCCTGCTATAGGTATTAACATAGTAATTAAAAATAATTGTTGGTACGGTACATCTATATAGCATATATAGAAAATATATCTACTTTTACGACATAAATACACGGTAGTAGTTTAACTGTTGTTTATGAACATTATTACGCGTGCCTGTGCAGTCTGTGGCTGTGTTCACATTTTGCAGCTTACACATAGATTTATATAACCGTTAAATGTGGGAAGGAAAAGACTGTATTCACGGTCGATCCCCGATGAGGTAAATTTTTGAGAGTTCTGCAGATAATAAATCCATAACGTGGGGATTGAGAACTTCCAGTTAAACAAAAACGATGCGTATTAACGATATACCTGACCGCCACATGATGATGTGTATTTTCCGATATACTTGACCGCCACATGATTATGTGTATTTCCAATATACCTGACCGCCACATGATGATGTGTATTTCCGATATACGTGACCGCCACATGATGATGTGTATTTCTGATATACTTGACCGCCACATGATGATGTGTATTTCCGATATACCTGACCGCCACATGACGATGTGTATTCCCGAAATACTTGAAAGCCACATGATGATGTGTATTTCCGATATACCTGACCGCCACATGACGATGTGTATCCCCGATATAATTCACCGCCACATGAAGATGTGTATTCCCTATCTTCTTGACCGCCACATGACGATTTTTTTTGTTTTAATCAATCTCTATTCTATTTCGCTGTATAATGGGGCTCATAAACATTTCCTTCATTTTAAATAATTATAAATAAGTCAACATTTAAATCTGATTTAGAATTTACCATGTTGAATAAATGGCGTCGCGTGCTTTGTCGTATATTTCCGATACAAATATACTGATATATAGCATACGTGTGGCATCACGCATACAAATATACTGAAATATAGCATACGTGTGGCATCACGCATACAAATATACTGATATACAGCATACGTGTGACATCACGCATCGAGAGAGGAGGCTACTCCATCGCTCATCAAACACCGCATTGACAGATAAAATGTCTTGGCCCTGTCGTGATGGAGTAAAAATTGTAAAAGTTTCACAGATTTAATGAATATAAAATAGCCAGTTCAAAATGTATATCGTCCTCAAGTTCCGAATTTCCCCTTTAACGTAAATGCTACTCAAGACCTAAACAATATCGATCCAATCTAAAGAGCTAAAATGGGTGCGGGGTACGGACGTGGGTGTGTGGTCGGTATGGCCCTGAAACTCTACGCGGGAAAAGTACTACTACTACTACTACTACTAATAATAGTAGTAATAATAATAATAATAACAATAATAATAATAAGTCCAAAGGCCCATTCTAGATTCGTGGCACGAAGATCATTTCCTGTGAAAGTGAGAGTAATTATATGCATGTATTTAGCTGCTCTAAACCTATCAATAAAAATTGTCGGAACAATTCAGTCTGTCTACAGGTCAAAGATTTATATTTAAATTCCCGTTTATCAAATCAGGGATATATAATATTCAATTAGACCATCCGCGCGTGCCTCAGGCCGTTCTCCCTGTGTAGTCTGTAATCTCTATATAACTACGCCTATGTACGTTGATAAATATTACTTAAAATCAATATGTGTCGCACACTAAAACTGGGTTGCTGCGGCCATTTTTAAAGGTCGTGCTGGCTCTTATTCCAATACCTTCACACAAAGCACACACCGAGAGTGCATGTTTGGATTAAAGTGTTTTGCGCACCAAAACTTATCGCTATTACCCATTTTCTAAGGTGTATTGAACAGAGATGTGAAGATACTAACTCATTCCACATAAGCGGGATTATCTTGTGAAGTCCTGCTCACAGTCAACTCTGATTAAACTTTTTTCCAATAATTATTGTCGCATCCTTTGACTCCATTCCCCTGTCAAATCAGAAAATCAATCGAACTTAAATCTGCCTTTATCATATCTCAACCATTTGTTTCGCAAATCATGGCAAAAACGTATAGTATTTAAAGACAATTGAAAATCGAATTGTGTTTGAATATTTTCTCGTGACAAACTTTGATCTCAAAGATATAAAAGAAAGTATGAGTAGAGGAAACGTACTACTTGTTCCAATTGAAGTATGGCAAATTATAAATTCCGTATACCAATTGATCAAAATTGTCTTCGAATACGCAAACAGGGATATGTAATGCTAATAACCTGGGAAGTTTACAGTTCATTTTTCATCCTTGACTGCTGTTTTATATAGCCCGTCTAATGCTCTCTGTACTCCATACAGTAACAATAGAGGCTATTCCTTTCAGATGATACTGAGTAGTTGATTATTTACGAAAACGATGTTACGCAGACCTATGAACGTTTTTGTCTTTTTAAATATAAAGAGTGGATATAATCTTTCAAAGCAAGACTTCAAGTGTAAATTTGTGTAGGTTGATGTGACAAATGCCTTGTTAACTGGGTGATTCACTGTGTAAAAAGACTTTACCTTAACCTAACGTCATCTCAAATATTTATATATTACTGACAAGGTTCAGATCATCAATTTTACATCGTTATGTCGCGGTTGATAGTGAATATAGAGACAAAATGTAATCGTTATGTCACCTTCCAAGGAACAATTATATAGTTCAATACATTCTCTCAATTTAGTCATTATATTCCAAGAACCTTGGCCTACACCACTTGCCCTCCGCTCTCGATTACAACTGAATTGAATTGCACGTCGCCAAAGCATCGCGAGTTTTATAAGTAAGGGGAGCTTTCGTTGCGGACAAGGGGTAATTATGTACATTCAAATGAAATATATCATTTGCTCATCTTACTGCGTTTTCAAAAATATGTTGTCGTAATATTTCATATAACTCATCTGCATATCTTAATGTCCTGTATAATACGAAAAGATTACCCAATTTCTTTAGCATATAACGTTTTTACTTTTTTGAATTGTACCATAGTAGAATATATATGCGGTAGTTAGTACACTAGTACGCAACACAGCAGCTCGCTCATGACGGGATATGACATCTTTAATTAAAAAATGAACAATTCCAATCGCACTAGCTGAGTGTAAACTTTTTTGAACCAACACACTCGTTTAGGGATACGAAACATTAAAATAAAAAAATACACATCTACTGGCACAGTAACACTGTCACTAACTAAGTCACAAAAATCAATAATGAGTGGTAAAGTCAGACCATGAGAACAATTAATGAACGCTATTTTTTTTTTTTACACATCATAAATAATGGCACAAAACTATATTGTATTCAATTCAACAGTTTTCAGAGAGGTGATAAAACTGTTTAATGACCTTAACATGAAAGCAACAATGTTAATATCAAGAGACATTGCCTACTTGTTCACAAGTTGGGACGAGATAAAAGTGTGCACAAAACTAGTTGCGCTACAAAATAACATTAAAGAGAATAAAAGTATAATTTTGTTGATTTTAAACATTATACAGGATATACTCCATTGTTTCAATATAAATGCAGATTTATATATTACATTTAATGACGCTAACATGGAAATAAGTAACATAAACCATGATAGCAAGATCGGTACAACCGTGCAGTATGAGCGAGGAATACACTATGTATCTGATATGGGTGAATATGCAAATCTGCATTCGGCTAATGTACAGTACAACTTGAAGAATTCGTAAGCTGTACAAGGTGAATGTACGTTTCAGCAAAAACTGAGACAGAATTTATGGAGAACAAAGTTGGACTTAAAACAGCTTATGGTGCCTCAGTATATGATTCAACCATGGGAATGGTAAAATTTGACATAAATCTGAAATCATTCATGCATACATTTGACAGGATCGAAAAAACGTTACAAATTGTTGAGAAAAAAAAAGTTTATGTTTGGACATTTGAGCTTGCTGATAACACCTTAAAGACAATTTATCAATCATACAATATTATCTGGCTGTTGTTATACTGTTCTAAATGATACAAAATATATAAGACATCTTTACGACGATTCTGATAGTCCAGATGCTTAGACAATATCATTTAATTGTAGAAACAAATTAAACGAGAAAAGACAAATCCAATAAATTGAACTGAGAGAATGGGTAACTGAACAATCTAAGTACACATTATAAAGGAAAATGGAAAAAAACACATTTTACTACAAAAAATTTAAGTCACGTGGATGATCAATGCCAGGCGGACATGGTTGACATGCAAGTATATGAAAAGTACTTACACAAATACATTTTTTTATTGTATACATGTCAGGATTGTATGACCTAAGCAATGTCATTCTTGATATTTTCATTGTGCCTAAATAAGCATATACAATCCAAACTTTTCTTTAATCATACATTTCTTTATATTTCTCAGGACTTTCTTTTCATCATTATCAGCTCTGAATAAGTACAATTTAGAACGTAAGTCAATAAAGTCCTGTTGGTCAAGCGTTTAGTTTATCTTTGAAAAATAATGGTATCGTTTTAAGAATTTGAGCTAAACTAAACACGTCATCCTTGTAATAGTCGCTCTGATCGTAAAAGTGGGTGTTCTATTTCATATCATCGTAGAAATTGTTTGTATCAACACCGATGCACAACGAATCTGTATCCGTGTTCTGTCTTTTCAAAATATTGAATTCTTTAAATTAACTTCCTGTCATTTAAATTCTTAACTAGTTGTTCAAATGCTTCATCGATAAATTGGTGGATATCCGAATCGTTCGTTGTACAGTAATGTTCTATCCTTTATTTGTACACTTGTCCATACTCAACGATATGTTTTTTCTCATCCGTGTAAGGAATGATTTTACATCATTCTCAGTGTCTTGTCAAACGGGCTTCTTGAGTAACAAATGCGAATCATATCCTGAGAGATTAAGAATGAACAGAGGCCTACAGTTTGCATAACTACAAATTAAATTGCAATTCTTATGAGGAGGACATCTAGAGTCTATTTAAATGATCGTGCTCATGCATTTAAGGTGCGCTAATTTCACCCTCTCGAACATTTTTGCTTGCTATCTTTGCTATCGCGAACTTTAATGTTTCTATTTTTATTCTCCGAAATGTGACAAATGTTGGTTGAATTGCAAAGCTTTTTGTCTTTGTCTTTGAAGATCGTGAGCTTAGCATTCTTTAACTTTAAACATTTGTACACAAATCTCGTAATCAATCAGAACAAGTTGTAAGATACTTGAACACAATCAATACCACTATAAAGTATTGATGAGTATTCTTTGAAATTTAATTTTAGGTACGTCTAGAAGTTAGAAGGCACGTGTTTTGTTATTTTTTCAGTTCAACTTTGTTTCGTCTTCGACTTACAGCTCTGCTGTTGTTCCTCCAGAACACCTATTTAGTCGCCAGATTTTATCAGAACACTTTCAAAGTTCAGAACACTTTTTTTCTGGCAGAATGTCAACAGCGTTGACTACATTGTAACATAGTCTTGTGTGTTCATTTAATTTTTATATTTTCTTGAAGTGATTAAAACACTTTTTGCATATTAATTTCCGTTTTTCATGCTCTATGATTTGACTCAAAACAGTCCTAGATTCATTTTTAATACAAACGTAATGATTTGTGTCTACACTATAAAAAATTATCAGTATATCAACATGCTAATCCCTGTCTTTGTCTAATACTCCTAAAGGTCTAATGTGTATGTTTTAAACTATTTCATATACTGTAAAAGAGATATTGAAATCGTCCTTAAATTTTCCCACGTCTTCTATTTTCATCGGACATATATGAAACCAAAGACTGCATTTATTCAAACTGTATTCACTGGTGTCTTGCACCTGTATTTAGAACTGATTAAAGTACATAAAATAAGCATGGGTTGTCAGTATTTCAAATGTTGATGCACGATATTTTATATCTTATATTTAATCCAGTCAAGCAACTCTACATAGGAGCTACCGTTCAATGGATCAAACTTGTGAATTTTCATATCCTTCATTCGCGTTGCAGTGTAATACAGTTTATTTATTTACTTGCTAGTTCTATCTCCTCAAAGAACATCACTTTTTCGGCTGGATTTTAAGTTTAAGTTGGATGTTTAAAAATTGAAATATTTTGAATTTAAATGTAACGATTTCTTTTGCGTATAGCTCAACGTGATAAAAGAACATATATAGATTTTCGTCATTACCCCCTGTGGAGTTCCAACTGTTGTTCACTTTTTTAAGAGAATTGTTTCTTCGTGATTTGTATTTGTCTGTATTTGCCTCCATCTGTAAACACAGAACACAATACATTTTACCCTCATATTTTCCTCCTTGTGAACAATCTTTTCTTTTATAACATTCTGTTTTAACTTTGCATGTTTAGTCTTTAAACTCCGCGTATATTGAGCTTGTCGCCCTCTCTCAAACTCCTGTTGCCATTTGAACCTCTGTTCTTTACATTAAACAGCTGTCTGTTCTGCCATTGTTTCCCTTTCATACATCTTTTTAATAACTCTAATTGGCTGAGCATAAGAATTTGACAATGTTTAATCAATATAATTCTTCTATCAATATTTCATATTTCTCAAAAGTACATAAAAAATATTACGATTTTAATACACGGATACATTTAAATATTTTACGTCAGTGTGCTAAATTTTCCTTCTCAGTCCAAATAAAATTGTGCGTAATAGTCGCTTCGTTCATTGATGAAGTTGATTTGCATCTTTGTTGCATCATCAATCTAGCATGTATCTTAGACATTAAGTGTGGACTAATAGAGCGAAGTTTTGCACGATTCTTCCACAGTCAGAGACTATATTTTTTTAGCTCAGGTATTCTAGCCTTTCTTTTCAATGTAGCCTTGTGTTTGTTTGCACAGTTTGAACATCTCTGTCAATTTCGTATTCGTTGGACGTCTTAAATAAAATTGTTGACACTTCACACAGTGGTTTGTTAGGAGAGAAATACAAATGCGTATCCTCAACCATCTTTGAGTGACAGATTTATTATACAATACTTTATTCAATTAATTATTCTTGTGCTAATAATTCTCAAGATACATATATTTTTAGTGCTTTTTCCCTTTTAGTGAATAAATGTTTCTTTGAGAAATTCTTACCATTTCATACTGTTACTGCCATTTAGTGACAGAAAGTAGCAATAAATAAAAATAGTATGTTACTTTTTTATAGTAATATTACCAAGTCAAATATGGGTGCAGTTTAGTACTTACTTTTTTGTACCTAAATACCCTATATACTTGCTTATAAGTGGAGTGTAACTGCAAACTACACAGACCCATACATGCTGTCGGATAATGCACCATCAGATCTGGGTCTATACAGTTTGTTAGGAGTAATCAGTAGAACAAACATCATAGACCCTAATCTGCTGGCGCATTATGTGACGTCATATCCGGGTCTATGAGGTTTGCAGTTGGACTTACCTTATAAGCGAGCATATACGGTACTTAGTATACCTAAAGAATGTCCTTATTGACCTCGTACATCTAGGGATATGAGGAATTTAACAATGCAGGTTAAAAGCAAGCAACCTGACAAAGCTAGAATAATTTATTACATTAAAAATCTCCCTGAGAGTTGAAAAGATTTTACAAGCAATAACATCAAATGAATCGCAACAAGAGAAACGTCAAGAGAAAATACAACTACTTTAAATTGAAAATGTCGTGAAGAAAAAATGAGCAAAAACGGATAAAAGAATCGCAATAAAGGATTGAATTTCAAGCGAATTCAATATTTCAAACGAAAAGATAGGCCTCTTTACCCTCCCTCCTCAAATAAATAAATAAATAAATAAATAAATAAATAAATAAATAAATAAATAAATATAGAAGATATAGAAGGTTTTAATCAATTTGCTGTTTTGAATGAGATACAAGACATAAAGGATTCTGAGGAATTGAACGAGAAATTCATGAATGGGATTAAAATCATCACGACAAGACTTGTGTAAAGTTTTAAATCTATACATGTCATGGTCAACATATATTATCATCAGTTTTACAAACTACCTTGTCATCTGTTAATCCGACGACGAAGAGATTCGAAACTAAAGTGGAAGAACTAAAAGTAGAACCAGTCTAACCAAAACTAACAAGTATCGTCATAGTTGCATGCCCTAGATGTTCTGAATGTAAAACAATGTAATGTAATAAATGATGAACAGCGATAATATTCTCTATCACGCAGCAGTTTTCATCGCGTCATACAGGGTGTTACTACATATAATCAAAGATTGTACGATTGGACACCTATATAAACTAAGTTTCGAAGAGATGATGAAGTTAACTGTACCAATAAATTTCTCCGCGGCACACACGGGCTATCGAATGAGGAGGCATTTATTTGTAATAGTATATGCGTGACTAGTTCATGCTCAAATATAAACCCTTCTCTCCTAACATAATATTTCGCCATATTCTACTTGACACTTATCTGGTCCTGTTTCTCTTTCATATCTCCATAAAACAAAGGTGTAACGAAGATACATGTTTTCAGTTCAAAGTTCTGTACCCTGTGAAAGGAGTAATGAAGATACGTGTTTTCAGCTATAATGTCTGTACCGTATGAAAGGTGCAATGAAGATACGTGATTCCAGTTCAAAAATATCTGGATCCTATGAAAGGTGTAATGAAGATACGTTTTTTCAGTTCAAATGTCTGTACCGTATGAAAGGTGTAATAAAGATACGTGATTTCAGTTCAACTTTCTGTATCCTATGAAAGGTGCAATGAAGATACGTGATTTCAGGTCAAAATGTTTGTACCCTACGAAAGGTATAATGTGAAGATACGTGTTTTCCGTTCAAATTTCTGTACTCTGTGAAAGGTGTAATGAAGATACGTGTTTTCAATTCAAATTCTGTACCTATGAAAAGTGACGACTAAGTTTTCAATATCCTTGTTGTCTCTCTCTCTCTCTCTCTCTCTCTCTCTCTCTCTCTCTCTCACACACACACACACACACACACACACACACACACACACTCGCTCTCTAATCCCCGCCACACGTACACGAATGATTGCCTAAATGAAATGTCGAAATCTTTTTTTTTTCAATGCTTCAAAGGATTTGTGATGATTTGATCGTTTCTAATATACTTTCGTTTTTAAAAATGAGATGTAGGTCCCACTCAAAAAGCTCTTTATAATTGTTCACAGTCTGACACAACATAAATAGATCGTTCATATAGTTCAGTTAAAAATTAGAGGAGGCGCTGTGGCTCAGTGGTTATCGTGCTGTACTCGCGACCGAAAGGGTGCGGGTTCGAATTCTACCATTGGATCAGCCTTGACCGGCTACTGTGGTGTGCCCTTGGGCAAGGTACTTAAGTCCTGTTGCCTCGGTATTAAATAACCTACTTGTGTTGATGTGCCGTAAAACACCAAACCAACATCAACATCATTTAGAAATTATACAAAGGACAACAATAGTCCTTTTCTCAATTTTTGTCATAATTTGTGACCGTACTTCATAAAATCGGTCAATTTTACTCTAAATGACCGTGCAATCAATACACTTCTACTTTAGGGGCTGGTCGGCTCGTTCTACGATGACGTCATACATAAAGGTAAACCGAGCCTTAATCACGGAAGGTAACACAGTCGGTAAATTTGGACACTCTAACTCTTTATTAATTTTAATGGTACATTTCAAGAATTCGGTTGGAGTGCATTTTACCAGAGAAATGGATTTGTAATCTACACAATGGTCTACAAAATGCATGGAAGATTTACAATTGTAACGTTTTCTCCACAACTGACCTTTAGACATTTTTAGGGAAAGATACGACGCCCTTTGTTTTCAATGAGAAAGGACATTTCTCACAAAGACAGGATGCCTCCGTCCACATTACACATGCAAGAGACATTTATATTAGGGATAAGTCTACTTATAAAAAAAGTTCCATAATTTTTTTTTTTTTTTTTTTCATTAAAGAGGTATCCTTCAAGGTAGGGTTTATATAATTAAAACGGTAAACCGTTGTTGGAGGTAATGATTTCCCCAAAAGGCACGCTCACTTTCTAGCTACAGAAGAGACACATTACACCCCTAGGCCTGATACATGGTTCTCCCCTCTCAAAAAGGGTGTCTTTTGGCGTCCTGACCATAGGTCTCTGTTCCGATCATAGTCTTGTTCTCGTGAGAGAAAAGGATAGAGTAGGAACAAAGACAGCGACCCGTCCGCCATTTTGCTTAAGAACATAAGCTAAATCAAATATGGCAGCCACCAGTGTCCGCCATTGTTTTTGTGTAGTACTGAATATGAACCTTGGCTACGCTTTGTTCGGAAAAAGATGTTATGAATATGACAAAGTTCAATAAAACAGCCAAACAATTATCAAAGTAAAACGCATTCCCATTTAGAGCACGGTAAAAACACAGTCCATTTCTTGTCTTAGAAGATATCGGGAGACTAGAACTTAAATTCATATACTTGTCGAGTAAAAGTAAAGAGCTTTTCCTGAGTCTCAGTTGTTAGAACTAATAGTTTCTCTCTGATGAAGGGCTTTAAACCTTGCAGGAATAATATATTGGGGGAAATTATCTAGAGCAGACAATTTCATTCAAGGATTATCAGTTTCTCTGGAGATATTTTATCTCGAAAGCCTTGAAAGTGCTGTTCATTCAAGTCCTTACCCCGAAGAAACAAATCTCTCTGAGCAAAAAAACTGAACATAGCTCAGAACTCCAAAATAAATAAAAAAATTTGAGACTCTTCATGTCATTTCCATTTTGCATGTATGTATGTATATAGATAAATAAATAAATATATAAATAATAAATATATATATATGTACATATATATATATATATATATATATATATATATATATATATATACACACACATATATATATATATATATATATATATATATATATCGCGTGTGTCAGGGATTGATTACAATAATTGTATAAAGGTGCTAACAAACAACGCAAAACATTTTTTTAACTAGAATATGCGGTTTCGACTCTCACTGAGTCTTTGTCAAAGGCAATTACAAAGGATATAACACGGTAATATAATTCTTTAATTGTTATGATTCTAACTTCTCTCTCTCTCTCTCTCTCTCTCTCTCCTGGGAGAAGCAAAACTATAGAAGATAATACCTATGAAATGTGAGTTAAATTTTGTGGTCAGATAGTTTTGGGATTAAGGAGTAAAATGGACCTGAGATTAAATTTCGTGCTGTGATAGATTTTGGACTTCGGAGTTGAGCCTAGAGATCAGGAAACTTAAGCGCGCATCTCACACTGGGCCAATACAAAAGTGATGTTACAAGCTGTTCAATAAAAGGCGATGTATACAGTCTTTCATAGTTTTGTTGCCTACACTTCAAGATCTAAAATTGTTATAATCCCTGATTATGGAAAACTCGCAAAGCCGAGCATTATCAGCTTTCTAAAATCTGAAATGTACTGAAAGCTGATCTTTATATAATCTCATTCTGAACTCAGCCATCATTTAAACCAGCCTGCAGGAAAATAATAATAATAATAATAATAACATTTGCAGAACACTAAGGTCATTATCACGGTGATTACATCTTATATATTGTCGCAGTAATGTATTGCACAGCGTACTGAAAAGTCTGTTTCAGACAGTGGTTAGATTGGCCTTTGTATCAAACCACGATGAATAAAATTGAGAGTCTGAGCTTCGGAAATCCGTGCTGCACTTAAGTATTATTTTTTGGTATTATTTGATTGGCTGGGAAGAAAACAAAACAAGAAAAAAAAACAACCTCAGCATGAAACATAAAATACATAACCTACCGGTTCCCTAGATGCTCTCAACTTCGCAGTAATTACGCTCTCTAAGAGTTCTTGCCTCCTCTGACTTTTTCGTCTCCGAAGAAACTCTTGTGACTTGGATCCCTTTCTTGCTCCCTGAATTACACGTACCAATAAGTCATTTGATGAGATGAATTTTACCAGCTTTTTCTCGTGCACAGGTTGGCTTGCAAGATTTTGATTGGTTAAACTTTGAGCACGAGCATTTCGTGTATATCCGATGACAATGTCCTTTGAGAGTCTAGGTGTCCGCAAATCTAGCACCTCTGACACGGATTTGGTCCTACCAATCCTTTGATACCATCTACTTGCTTCCGAATCACTGGAACCTCTTTTCTCCATTGCTAATTGAGAAGAAATATGTGTAGCTGTGTAAGGTAAATCCCAATTGACTCATGTTACTCTTTTTATGAGTTAGGACTTTTTACCTTCTTTTTCAACAAAGTTTATTTGGCGGCTGTAGGATCTTCTGAGAAAACACGGCAAAATGTTTACCACTGATCGTTGCTTTTAGGGCACAAAGTATTATACATGTCAAAATTGAAAACTGAGTAAAACTGAGTTTTGCATACGAAGGATGTGACAAGACTAGTTTTTCAAAAGATATCCAAAACGAGTGACATTAAAACGACCGCACTGGAGAACAGTGGCATCTTTTTTCCCGATGATGTAAGATCTGAGATTTGTTGGTCAAATGTATTTGCATGGTTCACACGTAACGATGGTCAATTCTGTCATAATAAAACTAGTTGTTCATCCAAATGGCTAGAACAAAACAAACTGCCCTCAAAATGGGTTAAGCGACAACACATTTTCCGATCAATATATAAGAAGGCTGTGTCGTACAAATACCCAGATTACTTTATCATGGAGATTTACGACAATCCCCCCCGGGTGCTTACAGTAAACACGGGACAGCTGATGGCAATATCCGGGTAATATTCTTCAATAAAACATACATATAAAATATATTACCTATAGTAACAGTAAGAGTAAGTAACTTTTGGCTTGGATCCTTTAAATTAAGACAAGGTCAATCGTTCATTGTAATAGACGATCATAAAGTGACGAATAGTATTTCATTACAGTGAGTGAAAGTGTATCGTTTGTTGGACCAAATACTTTTGTAGCTAGAGAGGGCTTCATAAAATGATATCGGTAGATAGCAAGAAGTAATAAAACATATGGTTTAATACTGTCATAAGAGGGTGATTGGCTAAGGAAGATTTATTGCCTCCCTTCTTCTGTGGGAGAAGCATGGATTTTTCTACGTTATCATGAGTTGAATTAAAAACGGCGATGACAGATTGGCCATATGTTGGCATGATGATTGCTGATTATAGGTAAACAATAACTCATGATTAATGGCCTGTTTGTTTGTGATAAGAATGTATGAACAGGTCAACTAAGTAATTGGCTACTGGAATGGGAAACAATTTAACCGTTTCGCATGTTTTCTCCTACGCTTTCTCCAATGATGCTGTGTGTGTGTGTGTGTGTGTGTGTGTGTGTGTGTGTGTGTGTGCATATCTGTGCACATGTGAAGTGGTTATGTTTACTTGCATATGATCTGTAATTTAATGTCAAAAGTATATAATTTATGTTACCACATATCGAAATCTCTGTTTGGGATATTTCATGCAAGAGAAATGATACAATATGACATTACAAGATCGCGTTAGTCAGCATAGAAAATGAACACTCTACTGCTGTATCAAGACATCAAAATTTTGATTGTCACTGTAATCTATGATGATTATGTACACACTGCAGAACTTCAACAGTAAATCAAAACTTCATTGAGAAAACATTTTCCCAAATACACGCAAAGACAGAAAATAGTTTTTGTCGACGGGTTTATTTTAGCGATACCAAATTCAGGTATGTTGAGTGCAGTCTTTTTCCTAAGGAATTAAAATTTAAAATCTAGATGTGTTTTATTAAACTGGAATGACCCGTGTTCTGCTATAAAGATATATATCCCTACTATTATTTTGCAGTTCGTATATCCGTATCTACATATTGCTGATAATATAAATATTGAAGATGTAAAGAAAGAGGAATACGAAATAATGTGTACATGTTGTTTCTATAATTGTTTTTGTAACTCCATTGAATAGTATTTTAGATTTAGTATTGAAGATTTGCTATAAGAACCTGAATTTGCAGTAAAAATCACCTAAATTTGTTCCGCGTAACTTCAAAAATACACTGAATATATTAATAAAGAAAAAAAAGACAAGAAAATGAACAGAGTTTAAACATATGACTTTCAATGTAAAATTGCTTATGTTGGTGTTTGATAAAAGCTGTCCTATCATACCTATTGCTTGTATCCTTTAAGCGACTTCTTTTTTTCTCATCAGAAAAGTATCTTTATTGATTTATTTACTTACTGGTGGATGCATTACAACTGCAAATATTTAGGAGTTAAAGCCTCTCTCAAGATGGTCCAGAACCCGGCGTTCGTTGAAAATGTTTGAGTTATCATGACTGAATGAGAAATAAGAATGTATCTGCGAAGCACAGGGATATGTTGTGTCGTGTCGTCGAGGCGGTTTGGATATATTGCTATCAATTTGGATTGAGTGTATCATCAGCTGCGCTTGTCACATATATATGTACACCTTCTGCAGGACGTCGTTTCGACTTAATATTCTTTTATTCCTCCAGTATTTGATAAAGTTAAGATAAGTTAAAGAAATACAATGTAGTACATAAAGACAAATACATAGGTAATTAAAAATGTATGAAGCCCTATGAATGAATAATAAATCCAAATTTATCAAATTATAAATAAATACATACATACTTTAGCTATTACAAATGCGTTCAAATAGTACACTTGAAGTAGATCTTACAAGTATTTATTACAGTTACTTTCTTTGAGTTTCAGTTGATTTAAATACTGTTTTTTTTTTGCTGAATCGTGAAATATCCATCAGATATATTTATACTTATATTTAATTCTAAACTCACTAATTTACACAACTGTTTAACGTCTAACGTTTTAACACAATAAAACAGTTAACCCTTATCTCGATTTGCAGTGCAATACAGTGATTTCTTACCTAATATTCTGTGAAAGTTCTCAAAATGTAATCTAATATATAATATCCTTTATCTTAATGAAATACTTGGTAGATAGTCTTATCACATTTATTCATTTCTCGAGTTCCATTAGTTCTGAAATATTGTTTAAACCTCTAAGTAGCATAATCAGTATATTATCATCTAATTGTTCACAGAAATTACAGTAAATCTCTTGAGGCATATATGAAAATAGAGTCTCCATCAGATCGCCTGTCAACTGGGGTTGAGTGACAGTTCATGAATATGATTAAAATACGATCATTGTTTTTCCACATAATGGACGCAGTCCAGGACTTGGTTTCAGTCCAACTGTAAGCAAGCTTCCATGAATTCTAGTTTTAATTCAGGATTAATTTGTAAAAAGCAACATAATCCCTCTAATCCCTCAGATGGATTTATGGCATTCATTTCATGGGTTACTTTTTTTGGGGGGGGGGGTGGGAGGGGGTGGGAGGGGGGGCTGTGTGCATTGGAATACCTGTAATTTTGTCTCAGTTAAATTTGTCCATGTTAATTTGTCTGGGAACCTTTCCGTGAAAGTAAAGTCTTTGAGAATATGTTCTAAATTATAATTTCTGAGAACAGTAAAGATATCATGTATAAAAGAATTGTAACTATGCCTGGAATCTAAAATCAAACTGACAACAATCCAGATGAAAACCCTTTTAGCCGTTGAATTTAATGATGTTCTACATACACCCCAATATACGAGTTTTTGCTTATCAATGCGAGCTTCAATTGAAATGATTCCCAAGCATGCTGTAATTGATCCTATCGGAGATCTTTGAGGAAAATCTTGTACTCTCCGCGCGAAATATCGTTATACTTTATCGAATGTTGCCAAACCCTGATATGTCATATTGAACCAGAGCTCTGAACCATACAAATAAGACAGTAAAATAAATCCTTTTCAGATTTTCTCAGTAGTGAGATGATTCGTTCCATTTGCATTTAATCCAATTTAATATAGTGAGCTTATTACACATTTAGCTTTATCACAAAAATATTCTACACGATCATTAATTTTCATTGACTAGGAAAAACACTATTCCAGCATCCTTTACCTTTTTGGTTACAGGGATATCCTGTAACCCAAAAGTAATTCCACTCATGTTTCCATAGAATATCATCCAATTACTTTTGCTAGGATTATATGTCAATTTCCACTTATATGCATAATTATAGGCTGTATCCACAAATATCTGCACCCCATTCAACGTTGAACATTAGAAGTTAGAAGCAGAATATCTGCCGCTAAAAGCGCGCCAGGTATGTTAATCTGACGTCAGGTATGTTAATCTGACGCCAGGTATGTTAATCTGACGCCAGGTATGTTAATCTGACGTCAGGTATGTTAATCTGACGCCAGGTATGTTAATCTGACGTCAGGTATGTTAATCTGACGCCAGGTATGTTAATCTGACGCCAGGTATGTTAATCTGACGCCAGGTATGTTAATCTGATGCCAGGTATGTTAATCTGACGCCAGGTATGTTAATCTGATGCCAGGTATGTTAATCTGACGCCAGGTATGTTAATCTGACGCATTGTTAAATCACTGTTAGTCGTCAGTAATTCATTCAATAAATCACTTATATATCCGAGGTAAAGAAAGGTCGATATTATACGCCATTGACCATCTCTCCTTTGTAATAGAAATGAATTAGATATACGTCCCCTACACGAAACATATGCATTTCACTATGTGTAGGAATTCGCAATTATTTCTAAACATTTTTGCGTTAATTCCAAAATATGTTATTTTGTTCAATAGTTCACAATGCCACAATCTGCCTATTTGCTTTCTACATCTAGGTAGATCCTTGATAACCCTTTATAATAACAAAACACTGGCAAATTTCGTACTTCTCCTTATATGAGTTATGTACATCACGCTCTGTCCACTATGGTCAGATACGTGTATATGATTTTGCTTGCTACAGTAAATTTAACTGAATATGGCTTCCCCAGACATTACAAATATGATGCCCATGTCTCCAGCCCTTAAAGAAATTATGCTCATGTCGCCAGCCCTTACAGGTGTGATGCCGATGTAGCCAGCCTTTACTGATATGCCCATGTCTCCAGCCCTTACAGATATGATGTCCATGTCTCCAGCCCTTACAGATATGATGCCCATGTCTCCAGTCCTGACAGATATGATGCCCATGTCTCCAGCCCTTACCGATATGATGCCCATGTCTCCAGCCCTTACAGATATGATGACCATGTCTCCAGCCCTTACAGATATGATGCCTTTGTCTCCAGCCCTTACAGATATGATGCCCATGTCTCCAGCCCTTACAGATATGATGACCATCTCTCCAGCCCTTACAGATATGATGACCATATCTCCAGCTCTTTCATCTATGATGCATGTCTCCAGCCCTTGCAGATATGATGCCCATGTCTCCAGCTCTTGCAGATATGATGCACATGTCTTCATCCCTTGCAGATATGATGCACACGTCTCCAACCCTTACAGATATGATGCCCATGTATCCAGCCCTGACATATATGATGCCCATGTCTCCAACCCTTACAGATATGATGACCATGTCATCAGCCCTTACAGATATGATACCCATGTCTCCAACCCTTACAGATATGATGCACATGTCTTCAAACCTTACAGATATGATGCCCATGTATCCAGCCCTGACAGATATGATGCCCATGTCTCCAACCCTTACAGATATGATGACCATGTCATCAGCCCTTACAGATATGATGACCATGTCATCAGCCCTTACAGATATGATGCCCATGTCTCCAACCCTTACAGATATGATGACCATGTCATCAGCCCTTACAGATATGATGCCCATATCTCCAGCCAAGACAGATATGATACTCATGTCTCCAGCCCTTACAGATATGATGACTATGTCTCCAGCCATGACATATATGATGACCATGTCTCCAGCCCTTACAGATATGATGACTATGTCTGCAGCCATGACTGATATGATGACTATGTCTCCAGCCCTTACAGATATGATGACCATGTCATCAGCCCTTACAGATATGATGCCCATGTCTCCAGCCATGACAGATATGATGACCATGTCTCCAGCCCTGACAGATATGATGCCCATGTCTCCAGCCCTGACAGATATGATGCCCATGTCTACAGCCCTGACATATATGATGCCCATGTCTACAGCCCTGACATATATGATGCCCATGTCTACAGCCCTGACATATATGATGCCAATGTCTCCAGCCCTTACAGATATGATGACTATATCTCCAGCCCTGACAGATATGATGCCCATGTCATCAGCGCTTACAGATATAATGACCATATAACCAGCCCTTAGAGATATAATGCCGACCAATGTATCTCGTTTCTCGATTTCAAGGTCTAAAGTTAAATTATTTAGGTCATTATGAACCAAGATAAAAGAAAAGGTGTCCAAGTGATTTCTCGTGTCCCACTATCTATATCTTCAATACAAATTTACGAGTAGGTTTCCTGCTAGGTACAAAATACTTTAAGGTTATGGCCACTTTGATCTGAATAAGTCAGATTGCGTTTTGCATTGTTTCACACCAACATTTCAAACCGTCATGAAAAACACGCTTAACCCGTTTTAAACAAAACTAAATACCCTATTCACGTATAACTTCCTTTCAATCTCTTTATAAACAAAAATACCACCTACAACTATACTTACAATCCCTACAACCTTAGCAGTGAAGTTAAAGGAGAGATAAGGGTAGGAATATACACACACACTATACACACAAACATACTTATATACTATCATACATAGAGTGCAAGAAGAGAAAAGGGTAGGAGTACTTACACACATACACAAGCATAGCCTTCAACAGACATTAAACACGATGGAGAGAAGAACAGACACACTTAAGGACAGGCATTGGATTACTTTTACAATCGTTTGGACCTATAGTGGCATCTCCATGTTAAATTCCAGTTAAGGCCCATAATACTTTTACCCAATGTAGTCAACCACTTCTAACAATGTCACCATTTACCTTCAATGTTAAATTCCCGCTTGGGCCGATCAATTTTCAACCCATTTTAACATGGGAGCCCCATATGGACCTCAAGTGGCACATATTACTACTGATAACCTTTTCAAGATGGAAGACTAAAGGTCAGTGCCACTCTGGTCTCAATACCATCTCAATTCATTGCATTATTTCCCTGATTTAGATTTTCTATTTTTGCATTCCATTCTCTCAACGATTCGTGAAAAATTAAATTATCCAAAATTACCGATTGCATTACCTCCCAAACTACGGCATATTTGACTGTTATGTGTGACGTCATTGTAGAACAAGCTGACCAGCCACCAATGTAGAAGTGCACAGATTGCACCGTCATTTGAAGTAAAAATGACGGATTTTGTGTACTATAGTCATAGATTGTGACCAAAAACAGAAAAAGAGCTATTATTTTCGTTCTTTTTTTCTAAACGAAGAAAGACGCAGAAAAGAGGGTCGTACAGACTTTGTCGTGTCAGACCGGGAAGAATTATGAAATGCTTTCTGAGTAGACCATACAGCTAATTTTATTTTTAATCATATTATAAGCGATCAGTTGATCACAAATCCTTCTAAACGTTGAAAAAAAGGATTTAGACATATCATTTAGGCAAATCATCAGCGGAAAACGAGAGAGAGAGAGAGAGAGAGAGAGAGAGAGAGAGAGAGAGAGAGAGAGAGAGAGGGTGGGTGGGAGGGAGAACTATACGAAAAAGAATATTGAAAAATAAGTCGTCCTCTTTTATATCGTACGGAAATTTAAACTACAAGCACATATTCTTCATTAATCCTTTGCTTTATTAATTTATAATGGAGAAACAAGAGCAATATGTATCAAGTAGGACATGGAGAAATATTACACTAGGAGGTAAGGAGTTATATCAGTGGCGGCGCGAGGGTTCGAGGCGCCCAGGGGCAATGCTCTTTAATGGCGCCTCCACTTACCCACAGAGAACAGTTTTTATGTTAGTTGCCAACCTCCACCCCACCCCCCCATCTACACTCAGGCTACAGCTAAAAAAAAGACTCCCGACCCCCCCCCCCCCTCAACCAGGCGCCCGGGGGCAGTTGTATCCTACCGACCCCTCCCCCTCCCCCCGTCGAGCCGCCACTTAGTTATGTTTAAAGTGGGCGGATTTTCCCTTTTATTACATATCCATTTAATCTTACATTATTGATCTGGCATTCGCCGTATTTCCGTATCACACACCCAGATTCGAACTACTTGGGTACCTTCTTTGACGTCCGCTTGTAGATATTTTAAGACGCAGTCAATCGATCTTTTATAAATCACAGTTTGTTTTGAATATCATTGATACAGTAAAGCTAAAAATATTTACAAATCGTACAAAAAGGGGGTATGTAATAAATACAAAACCGCATTCGTGCTGTGTACTGAGTCAGGGGAAATAACTCGTATGATATGTCTTATGAATACGTCTCGGGCTGACGGCCTCGACGAATGCCTAGGCTATATCAAACTCGTTCTTTCCGCCGAATCAGAACAAAACACGTATGCAGTTTTGTGTATGCATCATTTCAACGAACTGCAGTTTATTTTCTAGTAATTATTGTTGATTATTTTGACTTACAGTATGTATATATATTTTTGTTTCCTGAATGTGACTTATATAGGCCTAATATAATATAAAAGTTAGATAATACTGCACGATCGCACCTCTGCGTCTGAATGCACATTTTTTTCACAATTCTTTCCAATAATTGTCATTATTTGTTTCCTTTTCGTTCTCTCAATCCATCGCGGACCATACTGACCATAGGCGTAGCACTAGTTGTTTCATTTTCTGTAATTTCCATATTATGATCACTGTTCATTTCAGAACCTAATCTGGAATTATTAGGTATTGGAGATCCTAATATAAGTATAAACAGAAAACTTCGTATCTGACATTTAGTAGTATTAACACACAATAGATAACTCAAGATAAACCACCAAACCAAGAAGACCTTACCTTTAATATGAAATCAGGGTCACCAATCACTAATTGAACCCACCTTTCTTTGAAATTGTGGAATATCCCAATTAATATACCATGTGATGCCTGTATTTAGTATCACCTTGGTGGTACTTTTCAAAACTTAAAATAACTTTGACTAGCCTTTATTTATCTCCACATTGTACAATTCTACAATTCTACTTCAACTTTCTACACATTCATATAGCTTATATGGAGTACGAGACATTTTACAATATGGCTAGAACTCAATAATTTCCACCCTTTTCATCTGTTCGAAAAAAATTAAAATATCACCAGATTTTCTGTTAACATAGATCTCTTTACCCTCATTACATTTGCACATCTCTGTAATAAAGGAACAGAGTTAGGTACATAAAAACGTCTGGAAGACACACACATTTTAGAGATTTCATCATAATGTAGTGGATGGAGTCCACAGAAATCTTCTTGAAAAATATCTCCATCTTCTAATTGACACAATGATGACAAGGCTGATACTATTTGGATAGCATGATCTTGCCTCCATACAACAGTCACATAGTTTTCCTGCCAAATTGCTTCAAATTCTTGAAGAAAAAAGACAATATCTTTAGTTGCTTTCTACTCAACATACTCTTACTAATAGTTATGAGAAAAAGTTTGAATCATATATAATACATTTGAACTTCATCATTTAATCTGAAGTAGCTTTATTGACTTCAGTATGAAGGCAGATTGGAAGTAGCAAGATGGTTCATGATTAACAAATTATTTCCGCTGCTGGAACTGCTTTGTAATTAGGGTGTTGCCTCAAAATTATGAAAGTTTAACAGCAGAAACAAATCTGGATATTTTCAACCATCTTACTAATCTTTTAACTATTTTAACTAGGATCTATTTCTGCTACTTCGGCTATTGTAAATTTCATCTGACAATTAAATGGAAATTGCAAAATGTGAGAGTTGCAAACAAGAGGAGAAAATAGAGGAGATCGTAAATGTGGAACAAAATATAAACGATGTAAGGAGTGCATATACAGTTGAAGTGATCATGGACAATTCACAAGTTTACATGTCGGAAATCATCGATAATGAAAGATTTAAATGTAAAAGTTGTGTTGTTTGACAAGCAATGCAAAGCAAAAGTATACCATACAAGAATACACCAACGGTATGTGGGAAACAGAAATCGCAATATATAGACAAGTAAATTGCGAATCAGAAAGGGGAAGATATGACACGGAGAGATAAAAAGCTAAAGAGGAAATTACCCTTTGGCAAACAGGAGATAATGACAATCCGATCCCCCCTCCCCCTCCGATTCGCCTGACCATTTCCTAGCGGCGTTTCCAGCACTCGGACATACGCTTGCGTGGATATTAAGACAATTATGGTTGATCATTGATTTGTAACGGCACTTTCAACACATCATTGGCTATATCATGCCTAGGAAATGGGAGCTAAGTGCCTTTCATCGAGGCATCGTACCAGCGACCCTTGATTACAAGTCCAACTGAGCTACCGCGGCTCCTGAGGAAAAGTGTGTCTTTGCGCTATACTCTAGTATATTTTGTGATTTGCCAATCCAATCAAAGCATACCTTTACGCAAAAGCTTTCGTATTTGATTTGGAAAGTCATTATTTTAGTGGCAAATCATAGTTTAAATGAATATTCTCATATAAACCTCACTAGAGGTTGTGGCCAATGGCTTATACAATCCACATAAACCTGTAGATTTACTGTATGTAACCACATGTATAATATTTTGCAGTTGATTGACATATCTAAAGGTGTGAACGCTAATGAACACCAGAAGAACGCATGTAACATAATTGCTTAAGACAATGTTTGACAGGATAAATACAGTCAGTCGGCCCAAGCAAGACTAATTAATGTCTAAGATACAAATGATGCGTTAATGACATTCATCGATGACAGTGTTATAAAAAACTACTTTTAAGCTTTAGAAAACATCACCAATGTAACAGACCATTCTATGTGCCATGAATATATCATGTAATTTAGAATATAGGCATAACAACATGTCCAAATTATTATGTAAATCTTTGTAGTTTTTGGAAACATTGCTCAGCTAACGCGAAAGTTGCATGTGACTACGATCATATGCAAAATATAACTTTACTCCTTTTTGTGTCTATGCAGGTGTGCATGTGTTTGTGTTTTATTCTTAACTATATATTTTTTTCTGCAACTTATTCCAAAATATTTATAGTGTCATAAAAGAATGAAGTCGATAAAGATATTTGCTCAAAATGTATGCAGCAATTTTAAAGTCGGATGGTCAAACCACTTAAGCTTATCTTCATTATGATATTTCAAAATTAGTGGAGGTTTGACTTTTTGCAAATGTAAAACTTGATGAATATTAACTATTAACGTCTGCATAATGGCGTTTGTTACAGCTTTACAGGGAAATTATGGGACGTTATATTTACATATAATTAGATAAGTGCAATCAAACTGTCAGAGTCTGGGCTTTCCAAAAATTATATTTCATTTTAAAATAAGGAAGGCTTACATTGGACATGACTACACAAACTACTTTTGGACAACAAATGAGTGTCTTTGGTCATTGTTTCTCCGATAAAACCGTTGTGTGTGTGTGTGTGTGTGTGTGTGTGTGTGTGTATGTGTATGTGTGTGTGATTGCCTATGTAACGTCATCTAAAAGAGACATCCTCCCCACTCCACCATTTCACACCCCCCCCCAAAAAAAAAAAAGAAAGCAAAAGTCCACATAGATACACACAAATGAAGTGGATACTGTTTACTTTTCCCATGCACATATGTATAACAAAATTCTGAGTTACGGATTTCCTAAATCAATCCTAATGCTAATTGTCGGCATTCTCGTATCACCATTCTAACACTCTTTCATGTGCGCGATACCTAAACTAAAAATGCCGGAGTCGTTCGGTATTATTTATGTTTTGCTATACACTCCACGTGGTCAAAGCCTGCTCACGCTGATTGGACGCTCGCTCTGTGAATATCTTGTTTGCCGAAGAATCAATTACGCAAACGGTTAGAAGTAGAAAGTAAACAAGCAAACAAACAAGCCTACGAGAAACATGAGATTAAACGTGTTATAGTGTATGGTTCAGTTGATGAATGATCCAACAAATTGTGTCACACCCCGTTTATACAGATACGGTATCGAAGAGCAGTTCACAGCTCTCTGGCAAAAGACGACAATATGATATCATGTAATAGTGCACTGGTAATTTACTACCTTCTTCAGTTTATGATAGAGACTGAGTTCATAAAGCTTAAATTTCTGATGTGAATTATTATTAATTTATTAATATATACATATATATATATATATTATAAATATATATATATATAAATATATATATATATATATATATATATATATATATATATATATATATATATATATTTGTTAGTGTCTCTCGTTACAGTTCTTTATATTGCTTACGCTATTATTCAATGAAGATTGTAAGTATTTTCCAGAGTTTTCTATGGAATTTCAAACAATCTATGTGGAATGATTGAATGTCTTATGTCAGTTATGAAAGGTGATCATTATACTGCTGCTGTATATTTTCAAAAATGTCCAGAAATTAGTGATCCGTACGGTGACTGATTTTGGTACTCATGCATTTCCTGTGGACGAAAACGTTAAATGAACCAATGAACGCATGTTAAGTTCACAAGAAGTTTCTTGATGGAGATACACATTTTGTTTTACATGACAATAAACATATTTAATAAGTGTATGCCTTTAGTATGTACATAACATGAACATTTATAATATTATTAACAAACTTTGAATGGAAAAGTTCGTATTGTTTTTTAGAACTGACTTATAACTGCTTTGGTCATCTAATGGTACAACACTCTGACTACAGATATGAACTATTTCACTGTAGGTTTGAGTCCCGTTACGGACGTACAAAAACGTCTTCATTAATTGAACACACCTTTTCGATCTTGTCGATTCGTCGTTAGTATGATCGTACAATATGGTTGCATGGACTGAGTTATTGCCATGTTTGACATTAGACAGGTGCCAAGGGATTTGCGTGGAAACTGCTTTCAGAGTGCAAATCATCGAAACAACTGGTGCACCACAATGCTCTGAGGGTTAGTTTCAATTGAATTACTCCCAGAGCTTCAGGCTTTTCGTTTCGCCAAAGACCTGCATTGGGGTTAAATTCAAGTGTGTAACTGAAAGAATCGAAGCAAAATCCCGGCTGAGTTAACGTGAGAAAACCGACATGGTCAACCCTCCTTATTGTTTGTAAGAAAGCGATGAATCTTGTTTCAGAGGACGATCTGGTGAACCCAAACTTCTGATATGATTGTCCCCGTAGAGACAGCAGATGAGCTTTACTAAAATTTGATACAATGGTAAAATGTTAAACGCGATACAAACAGCGGGATTTATGAATTGCGTGTGTAATAATTAGATTAAATTAAACGAAATAAGCGTAAACGAATATTTATTGTCTTGAAGCTTACTTGCAGGTGATAATAACTGATAAACATGATAATGTCTTACAACTGGAACTCTGACATATTAATACCTTACAACTTTTATCTTTATAACAACTTAAATACCGATGAATCATTTTATGTGTACTTAAAATTGTGTCCTTTTTATAGATAAAGCTATCAAATACTACTTCATATACAGACGCGTTGAAACTGTCTTAAATGTAACCATACTCTCGGTAAATTCAGTTTCTGTTCGAGTCGTTATAAAGAGATCTAGCGAGAATTGCAAAGTCTTCAAATCGCACTCTAAAGGCAGCTGAAAAAGATAATACAAATTTATTTGTGTAGATTTTGACAATAATATCTGTTTCGGATTTTATAGCAGAGTTTCTGATTCCACTCTTATGATTATTGAAAGTTATCTGTAAATCTCCGATCTTTTTTTATAAATAAGGCAAGATATATTTTATTTTGTTTTATAAATATACATGGACTAAGAAAGATAAGTTGAAAAGGGGATGTTATACACACGCATGAAAAAGTATATTCAAGGAGCATAAACCAGGAAAGATACAGTTCGAAGAAGATAAAGAATGTTACAACCGCAAGTTCAAGGAGTTGCAGGAAAAAGAAAATATTTAATACTTTATACGGACTCTGACAAGAAAGCCTATGTTATGGACAGGTTTAATTTACCTCTAAAGACTATGATGTGGAAGTATTTCACACAAAAGGAGAATTGAAAATGAGTACATGCATTACCTAAGCTGATCAAGGAAAACAATATCATTTATCATAAATCCATACACAATCCCCCAATTAAATCAAGCAAAATGAAAAATAGTTGGAAAGTTTGGGCTAATTTATTCGGTTACCAAGCAACTAATACTCTTGGAACACCAGACATGGAATAGGACACATCTATCCTTTGAAAAAGGATACCTTTCCAGTTGTTCATAGGAGAATTTTAAATTTTGACAGGACATAGTGCTAGAAGATCTGAAGGAAGATAATATAAAGGGATATTTTTCAAAGAGGAGTCATTGATCTATAACAAGCAAGATGGCTTATACAACGTTGAAATGAGTTTGAAAACGAAAACAATGAAAGATAAGAAATCTGTGCTGTTGAAATGAAATGAATCTAATGAACTGTAATAAATGGGTGCTGGTCAAATGGACAGGATCAGGTGATTCTTTTAACAGTTGGGAACCCTCTATAAATGTTGTCTCTTAAGAAATCGAAGACATACATTTGGTCACACCAAACTTCAAAGAACCACCCAAGAATAAAATGAAGCCAATGAGTCCAAAGGACAGATACTTGATTTTTTGTATGATGAATGAATCCCACTTGAGAGGTCTCTTTACGTTTTCTGGTCTTGTAACGCAATTTTTAAGGACTATAAAGTTTAAATTATTATCAATAACGGAATGGTATGATATTTCTGCTCTGACCTGTGCAAACAACAGACGTGACGAACGTAATAAATGACTTTGAAAAAAAAAACAACAAAGAAATAAATAAAAAATATATATAAAAAAAACAAGTTAGGTATTTTACCGAACAATTTTTTTATTTTTTCGAACAAACATGTATAGTTTAAAATATATGAAATCATTGATGAGACAAGAAACTCGGATTACGTTTTGGCACAACGATCTTAGATGGCAATAACAACACGAGATTTATTTGTAAATTTCTTTCCGAAAAAAGACAAGAGGCAAAAAAATGAGTATCATCAAGTGACCAGATGGAAAAGAAACACAAAATACCATAGGTGCAAGCAGTGTCTTAGTCGGATAAAATCAAATTGGTATCATAATGGAAGAAATATTAAGTTCATGGAAAACGAATAAAAGTTACATGACAGTTTGGAAAAAAATATAACATGAGGATTGATGTAAAATCACAATAAAAAGTATATTTCATGCTAATTTTGTATCGAATATATAGTATTATAATAAATAATTTTAATACTTCTCCAACACATCAAAATGAAAAGAAAGAAACAAATTTTACAAGTCCTTTAATCTCTCTTTCAGATGAAAATATAATTATGATCAGAATGCACACACTGTCATTTAACAGAGATTTTACGGAGTAAATGGTCAAAATTAGTCTTTATTTTTCCAAGGCGGAAAATCAAACTTGCAGAAGATAATAAGTAGGAAAATTATAGATTTTGGTTCTGTAAAAGTCGAGCTAGATCTAGCTATTGCACTCGTAATGTCGACAGAAGGCGTACTAATGTTTAGGGATTGATTTTTCAGAACAAAAGCATTATACATCATAATCGGAAATGAAATGCAAAATATAATACATGAGCTATTTGAAATATTGCACACAATATATTGTCAGGAAATAAGTTATGATGCAAATTGGTATTTCGGTAGAATATACTATTTAGCTTTACATGTAGCCAAATAATAGTCAATTAGAGGAAGATCATACATATAATTACCAAAATGAGTTAAAAAGAATAATGCCCGTATTTAATGGCATGAACATGCAAAATAAAGAAAATACTATTTCTTCTATGCCGTATATTCTGTGTTAACCCACGAAAGGACAGACCATACAGACCATTTACCACTGTGTTGTTCGTATCTCCGTTCACCTTTACATCAAACGATATTAAAAAATGATCCAGGTGGAATCAAAACATGAGGCTCCTGCTTAGATATTGCCACTTGTAAACTTTGTTAAGATTTATTGCTACTTGGAGCATGTCTAATACAATGACGTGACGGGTTGAGGTGCTTAACACCCTGTGGTGTTTACTCTTGTTGGAGCGTGTCTAACTCAATGACGTGACGGGTTGAGGTGCTTAACACCCTGTGGTGTTTACTCTTGTTGGAGCATGTCTAATACAATGACGTGACGGGTTGAGGTGTTTAACACCCTGTGGTGTTTACTCTTATTGGAGCATGTCTAATTCAATGACGTGACGGGTTGAGGTGTTTAACACCCTGTGGTTTTTACTCTTGTTGGAGTGTGTCTAATACAATGACGTGACGGGTTGAGGTGCTTAACACCCTGTGGTGTTTACTCTTGTTGGAGCGTGTCTAACTCAATGACGTGACGGGTTGAGGTGCTTAACACCCTGTGGTGTTTACTCTTGTTGGAGCGCGTCTAATTCAATGACGTGACGGGTTGAGGTGCTAAAAACCCTGTGGTGTTTACTCTTGTTGGAGCATGTCTAATACAATGACGTGACGGGTTGAGGTGTTTAACACCCTGTGGTGTTTACTCTTATTGGAGCATGTCTAATTCAATGACGTGACGGGTTGAGGTGTTTAACACCCTGTGGTTTTTACTCTTGTTGGAGCGTGTCTAATACAATGACGTGACGGGTTGAGGTGCTTAACACCCTGTGGTGTTTACTCTTGTTGGAGCATGTCTAATTCAATGACGTGACGGGTTGAGGTGCTTAACACCCTGTGGTGTTTACTCTTGTTGGAGCGTGTCTAATTCAATGACGTGACGGGTTGAGGTGCTTAACACCCTGTGGTTTTTACTCTCGTTGGAGCGTGTCTAACTCAATGACGTGACGGGTTGAGGTGCTTAAGACCCTGTGGTTTTTACTCTTGTTGGAGCGTGTCTAATTCAATGACGTGACGGGTTGAGGTGCTTAAGACCCTGTGGTTTTTACTCTCGTTGGAGCGTGTCTAATTCAATGACGTGACGGGTTGAGGTGCTTAACACCCTGTGGTGTTTACTCTTGTTGGAGCGTGTCTAATTCAATGACGTGACGGGTTGAGGTGCTTAACACCCTGTGGTTTTTACTCTTGTTGGAGCATGTCTTATATAATGACGTGACGGGTTGAGGTGTTTAACACCCTGTGGTCTTTACTCTTGTTGGAGCGTGTCTAATTCAATGACGTGACGGGTTGAGGTGCTTAACACCCTGTGGTTTTTACTCTTGTTGGAGCGTGTCTAATTCAATGACGTGGCGGGTTGAGGTGCTTAACACCCTGTGGTTTTTACTCTTGTTGGAGCATGTCTAATATAATGACGTGACGGGTTGAGGTGTTTAACACCCTGTGGTGTTTACTCTTGTTGGAGCGTGTCTAATTCAATGACGTGACGGGTTGAGGTGCTTAACACCCTGTGGTGTTTACTCTTGTTGGAGCGTGTCTAATTCAATGACGTGACGGGTTGAGGTGCTTAACACCCTGTGGTTTTTACTCTCGTTGGAGCGTGTCTAACTCAATGACGTGACGGGTTGAGGTGCTTAACACCCTGTGGTTTTTACTCTTGTTGGAGCGTGTCTAATTCAATGACGTGACGGGTTGAGGTGCTTAAGACCCTGTGGTTTTTACTCTCGTTGGAGCGTGTCTAATTCAATGACGTGACGGGTTGAGGTGCTTAACACCCTGTGGTGTTTACTCTTGTTGGAGCGTGTCTAATTCAATGACGTGACGGGTTGAGGTGCTTAACACCCTGTGGTTTTTACTCTTGTTGGAGCATGTCTAATATAATGACGTGACGGGTTGAGGTGTTTAACACCCTGTGGTCTTTACTCTTGTTGGAGCGTGTCTAATTCAATGACGTGACGGGTTGAGGTGCTTAACACCCTGTGGTTTTTACTCTTGTTGGAGCATTCTAATATAATGACGTGACGGGTTGAGGTGTTTAACACCCTGTGGTGTTTACTCTTGTTGGAGCGTGTCTAATTCAATGACGTGACGGGTTGAGGTGCTTAACACCCTGTGGTGTTTACTCTTGTTGGAGCGTGTCTAATTCAGTGACGTGACGGGTTGAGGTGCTTAACACCCTGTGGTGTTTACTCTCGTTGGAGCGTGTCTAATTCAATGACGTGACGGGTTGAGGTGCTTAACACCCTGTGGTGTTTACTCTTGTTGGAGCGTGTCTAATTCAATGACGTGACGGGTTGAGGTGCTTAACACCCTGTGGTTTTTACTCTTGTTGGAGCGTGTCTAATTCAATGACGTGACGGGTTGAGGTGCTTAACACCCTGTTGTTTTTACTCTTGTTGGAGCATGTCTAATATAATGACGTGACGGGTTGAGGTGTTTAACACCCTGTGGTGTTTACTCTTGTTGGAGCGTGTCTAATTCAATGACGTGACGGGTTGAGGTGCTTAACACCCTGTGGTTTTTACTCGTTGGAGCATGTCTAATATAATGACGTGACGGGTTGAGGTGTTTAACACCCTGTGGTGTTTACTCTTGTTGGAGCGTGTCTAATAAAATGACGTGACGGGTTGAGGTGCTTAACACCCTGTGGTGTTTACTCTTATTGGAGCATGTCTAATACAATGACGTGACGGGTTGAGGTGCTTAACACCCTGTGGTGTTTACTCTTGTTGGAGCGTGTCTAATACAATGACGTGACGGGTTGAGGTGCTTAACACCCTGTGGTGTTTACTCTTGTTGGAGCATGTCTAATACAATGACGTGACGGGTTGAGGTGCTTAACACCCTGTGGTGTTTACTCTTGTTGGAGCGTGTCTAATACAATGACGTGACGGGTTGAGGTGCTTAACACCCTGTGGTGTTTACTCTTGTTGGAGCATGTCTAATACAATGACGTGACGGGTTGAGGTGCTTGACACCCTGTGGTGTTTACTCTTCTTTGTTACGAGTTATGTGTTTACCATACATTGCCATTGTATCTAAGTAATTGCCACAAAACTAGCGACGTTTTAATGAAGTTTGCTACCAACATAAACACTAACAACCATTACAAGAGCAATAATTACATGCATAGATGAATAAAAGTATAGAAAAAAGAAGCATTACATTTCCCAAAAACTGAGTTACCAAACCTAGTTCTCTCAGTTTTTCATTCAGGAGGCTGGTTATCTTTGCTCTGTTCTTGTTGAATTCCATGCTCTTTTCGTGTCTAATTATCTCTGCATTTGTACCGTAAGAATCACATGATGTAAACATATAATTACTTCTGTGAATACTAGATCGTTAGCTATTGAACCACCAATGATATATACTGCTGTTGTGATTGTTGTATTTAGTGTTAACGCTATTTAATGGTAACAAATTTCGATACTGCTTCCAGATTTCATTTTATCTGATGCTGAATTGGTTTCATGATCTTTCAATCCTACCCGAATAAATACAACTTTTGTTTTGTTTTCAGATAGCATTTTCGTGATTGCTTTAACTGAGAAATATAACATTATTCTTTTAGACTGATCATATAAGCAACACGTTATTATATACCTCTAATACAATGTATACATCTAAGTAAAAAGAGCTAAATTGGATATTAAAATACCATGGGAAAATAAAAATGTACATAAATCCGATTTTCAGTTTTCTTGACATATTGGTTTAGACGATTTAATGTTGATGGAGCATGGTTAAATCCACAAGTAGTAGCTATTGTTTGAGCGTAATTTCACCCTCTATATATATAGCAAACCATTTGCTACTAATTCTATCAAATTCCAATATTTGTTTGCAATTGTAAATTCTTCCCTTTTGTTCAAAGTATATTTAAAAACTATCTGGATACTCCTGACTGGATATATTAAACTCTCAAAGCGCTGCATAGCCGTAAATTAGCTTGGTTGTATTATCCAATTAAGTGTTGTATTTATCAATTTCCCCTTTTATTGTCTGAATACTCTGAAACAAATCAATATTAACTACGCGCTTCTCTGTGTGCAGTTATGTTTCGAACGTCTCTGTGTTTTCATCTATTTGTGTTTTAATTGTATCTCGGACACCACTTAATGAAATATACTTTCGTTATCCATTTCATATTTGAACAGATCCATTTTAGCTGCAAACTTTGTTTTGAAGTCGTTTAAATTGTTTCTCATTCGTTTTATTCCTTTATCTGATTCGTCATACTACCTTGTAGTACACCGAAATTATTAGCTCTAGGTCACTGTAGTGTTCTTTTTTTCTATCTATTTCTGGTTGTTCTATACCAGCACAAAGCTCATCTTTAGAAGTTGGTAAAGTCGGTTCGTTTAACATTTTGATTTCGTGGTTGAAATCAGTGATAGATACATTGCAAGTAGATTTGTTATAGCTCTTATAATACTTTCGTTAACATTTATTTTGTTTTTGTTTGCATCAGGTTTTTGATGGCTTTTTTCCCTTCTGTTGAAGCATTCTTTTTCTGCACCGCTGACAAAATATTAGTGGTAACAATTATCTTGTTATTCAAGTTATCAATGCTAATAAAATCATTAATTAGCTTTTTAATCTCTTCATGGTTTTGCAGTATTTCATTATTTAAGTCTTTTTGTAAGTGTCTTACTGTGAATGTAAAGTGCTATAATCTTCCAAAAGCTTTTTATGTTTTCCCCATTTCACTCTCAAAAAGCAACTAGGTTTATCCTTTGTTGAATGCTTTGTCGTCAATATTGTTGAACTTTATACCAGAAGCCATTATCTCTTCGTGTTTTAAAATGTTGTTGCCGATCTATCTTTCCTTGAACTTATTTGCCACAAATCCTAACAATGTTGCTCCAAGTCCTCGAAATATCAAAGGGATAATAAATCGTCTTTCTGTTTCGTCAACATCAAAATCTGCAGCTGTTGTTTGCGTACCATCAGAAACGGTGGACATGATAATCTCTACCCAATTTAGAACTTTGTATGCTGCCTTGTAATTTGTACGAACTCCTCTACAGTGTTCAGTTTATTTTACCAAATTATTTCTGATCTTGTCGTTTGTGTGCAGTGAAGGATATAAAGAACATGCACATGGCTACTTTTCTCTCATTTATACGTAGCAAAATGACAGCTTAGACATTTGTGTTTGAACAGATTGAATAGGCTTTTTCGCTGGTTTCGTGTATTTGAAATTAACCGTTTTCATTATATATATATATATATATATATATATATATATATATATATATATATATATATATATCCTTTTTTGCTTTCCAAGATTGAAATGTTTAATAAATTTAATGTTCCGGCAATTAGAGTAAAGAGAAAAACAAAAAGTGGAGAAATGAAAATAGGAGCTACTGTAAGAAAAGGAGAGAAGAAAACAGAGCACATTGAAATGAATAGTTCAAAATGTACACAAAAGAAAAGTTCTACAATGACAAAAATTTCATATGACAAGAAATATAATTTTAAATGAATGGAAACGAAATATGAAGTCATTATAAACGTTGCCAATATTCGGTGTTCCATCCATGCTGGATTTTACAAAACCTGAAGATGATATTGAAAGAACATTAAATAAAAGGGTTTTACTGGACAAACACTTTGTAACCAGTGAAAGCATACAAAGTTGTATAAAGTCATTGGAAAGAGCGACAGTGGAATATAATAGAAACGCTGAAGCTTTAAAAACTGCAAATATTACAAGACGAAAGATTTAAATAGCATGTTTTACTCTGTTTTTTCTTCACTGTCTCTTCCCGTAAAGACGTTATATAATAGACAGACTCTGCAGTAATGACAACAGTTGTTACAATTTTTGTCAATGGTGCAAAATGCGTCGATTAAAAAGCTTCCACCACACATTTATTTAACATTATTTTCTGTTTTGTGTAACCACTGTTGATATTTTTTAAAAATTATTATGTTTAAATGTTATCCCGCTTGCAGTGAGCGCTAATAGGAGAATGCCAACAAGAAGGATTAAAACAATCAATCTTATTCCGTTCATTGTCACGTAATCTTATTTTAACTCTGTATGTAATTCATTAACAAATCAATGGGTATACATTTATTCATCACAAACAACAACTGGCAATGACTTTTATATTTTAGCTGATATTGCATTCACAAAAAAGTCATTGGTTATCTTGATTGTGTTCCGTCCACCTTTTGCAATTCCTCGACAGTTAGAATCCTATTTTTATTTTTTCTCTTCCGTGAAACATAACTCTTTGTCAAGTAGTTGTGTATCATTTAAACGACATGAAAATGGCAGAAGGTGGTGGAGACGATTTTGATCGGACAGTTTAATATCCTTCATATGAAGACAATTCTGTTGAAATAGAGCAAGCATCAATACAAATGATGATAAAGAAAATCTAGCTGAGAATGCTTTGAGAATAATACTTGTATCCCAATCGCAAAATCATCTAAGTGAAGTAATCAGGAAGTACAAAAATTAAAGTATAGTTTGTTTGTTTTTTTAAATTAGATGAACAACAATATGAAATAATGACCAATGACTCTTGGAATTAAATATACAATGTTATACTTTTTATGACAGTGGTACAAGATACGAATATCACCAAGGAACAAACTAAGAAGAATTTGAGCTGAAAACATAATCAGATGACAAACAAGGAATACAAATTTAGAAAAAGAGCTAAATTAGCAGTAAAACTTTTTTCTTCACCAAATTATAGTTAAAAAACAAACTCGATGACAAGTACAAATACATACATGTATTAACCCTCATAAGGGGATGATGTATTTTATATCTTACAAGAAACAGAAGATGCACAACGCAAAGATCCACCAGCTACCATCAGATATCCAATAAATTTCCCGAAGAACTACTTAATACAATGAGCCGTTTGATCAACGGTAAGGAAAATAGAGATTACAATAAGTAATCCCTACGAAAGACTTTTAAGTGGAGAACTTTCACCTGTAGATCGTAAATTATTTACTACGCAAGAAGAAAGATAATTGAGAGGTTACGTAGATGCTATCACTGTTGCTGTATCAATAATAGACCATACAATATCAAACGTTGAAACGTATGTCAAGGAGATAAAGGACATAATTAAAGATATCAGCAAAGAAACAGGTGAAACCCCAAAAAGGTAAAATTAAAAGAACAGCTGCAAAATGTTGAAAGTAACGGAACACAGATAGTTGAACGTTTAACAGATTTAGAGCAAACGTTTAGAGACAAACATTGAAAAGATAAATTTAAAATTGGCAAAAGTTACCACTGGGAGAAACACTGAACCATTTTTTGAAAAGAAAGATGCGACTACTGCCATGACTGTTAAAGTTATAAGTAAGATAGAAGCACCCATTACCAAATTTGGCAAAATGTTTAACAGGTGCTGGTGTAGTGGTGGTATAATTGGTAATACAGAGTCATTCGTTGACAATATCAAACAATGTATGAAAATATTATAAACTATTTGTTCCACCTATCTAAAAAAGTTAGTAGCAGCATTGACTGATATAATTGGTAGTGCAATAAGCCGGGTTTTGAAAACAGATTGACAGATTGATTCGTTTGTAGCTGATCGTGTAATTTTGCTTGTTCTAGTATTAGGTCTATTGTTCTTAGTTTTGATAAGAGACGTAGACACGGCAAAAACAGATATAAAATTACCAACATATTTCAAAAAGCTCATTCAGCCATTAGTATTTATATACATGGTTGTTTGCTTGTTTCGTGATTTATATCTTTCAAATCAGGTGTAGTTGCGATTCCAAGGATGTCACAGTAGTTGTTCTTCTTGCATAAAAAGCTCTTAGCCACGCTTTCTTCCTTTATTTCGTTGGCTTTTTTTTTGTTTTGTTGAAGAGTTGTTATAGACTGTTTATCAGCTGCTGGAGTCATATTCTTTACCACGGCGGTATTTATGTTAGTATTCATTTCTTGTTTAAAGTTATCGGATTACTTTTTCACGTTGTTCTTGTAGCCAACAATGATATCCATTTTCATAACAATATTACTTGACAAAAAGATATCATCACCATCATCATTCTTGTTTTTCATCACGTGTTGCCATTGAGTTAGTTTCATCAACCGACAATTTTCTCTAGCATTCAACAGTACTAGCTCCATAATTGTAATATCGTTTGTAACCTTCTAATATATCAACAGATGTAGCCTATCTAAAACCTGATGTACCGTTTTATGTTTTTCAGGTCCCTTATTAGTACTTAATTTTTCCATTTAAATATTTCCAGTCACGATTTGATAGAATGTTAAAGTTAGTACAGGTCCATTATCAATCAAGTCCTTTTTTACTTTTTTCTTTTATTTAAATATTTCCAGTCACGATTTAGCGGAATGTTAAAGTAATTACAGATTATGTTAATTGTTTCAGCTCTTTGTTGATGTTGGTTGCTTGAAAAACTTGTTCAACAGTTAATTGTACTGTGCATTCAGACAATAGTTTTCTTATTTAAAAGTACACATTTTTTAAACTGATTTCACTAACTATGTTATACTTTGATCCGTTAAAAACCAGCAGAAAATCACACAGCCAGTTGCCATCAATACTGCCCAAATAAGTTGATTTTTTCAGAATGTCATATCACACTTTGCTCTGCATCTGTTAACAGAGTAATCACTGTCAAATCTTAAAGTGTAATTATCAAAATAAAACTATTTAATGGCTTGTACGTGAAATACTCATGTTTAGTGTAAACGATTTTCGTTTCTATAGCTGTGCAATGTTTCGGTTAACTGGAGTCTTTAACTGACCCGTATAACAAGGATAAGGTTCACTGTTTGTTAGTTTCTTTTAGATATGAAATTTATTATTTAATTGTTACAAATATTCATACATCAATTAAATCATAAACAATAAGGCATTGACTCTCTTGTTTTTCGCTTACTTGTATGTTTACTTGTTTGTTTTCCTCTTCTAATCGTTGGCATACTTCTTTCTTAGCTTCTTTATCTCTCAGTTTCATATATTCCATTTTTTTTATTCTCACTTTCCTTGTATATATCTTCTGAGATTTTTTCTACATACCTGATGTATACTTTCCTTTTGCAATATGTGCCAAACGTTATAGATTGTATAGTCCTACCACACTTACATTTAAACCTTTTACCATCATTGATTTCCAATATGTAATAATAGGTAATGATCACTTTTAGAATTGTACGCGCACTGCTGACATTGTTTATACTTTGTTCCACCTTTTTCCATCTCTTCTATTTTCTTCTCTCTTTTGCAACTGTTACATGCATTGGGGAAAAATCTCGTGTGCTGTCTGAGAAATAAAAGACTCTAGAGTAACTTCTATCCACATTTTCCAGTGTTCCATGCCATGACTTTTTGTTATTGCATAGAATACAACATTTAAACTATTACCAACAAAAATGTTATCTCTGAATTGTTGGCTAATGTATAGACCAAACCTTTGTTTTTACGATATAGAAGGGACGCATCCTTAATTAGTGTAGCTTATCATTAGCTACCTGAATTGGCACATCACTGAGACCTACAAGATGAATATTGCATGCACTACCTATGGTGGCATTTATAAATGAAGTAGAATAATCATAATGAGTAGGTTTCATTTCCATGTAACTTATCAAATATGTTTGTATATCCTTTTCTTAATACCGATGAACTGCAAGAGATATTCATTATTTCTATAGAATGTTTACCAACTGAATCACATTGTGTTTGTATTTCCTTTGCACAACTCTTATGTTTTCCTCACAGGTGTAAACTATTCAAGCAACGCCTTTTGCATCATTATAGGAGCAAATACACGCTCTCTATGTGCCAGCCAGCTATGGTTTTTGAGATCGTTGAAACTTATACGATATCAGGTTCAATTCACTCACAGTTAATGCTGGTCAATTCATTATAATATTATAAAATATCAGGTTCAATTCACGCACAGTCAATAGTAATCAAAATAATTATAATATTCAAAGATAACTGGTTTAATTCACGCATACTCAAAACTAGTTAATTCAATATAATATTATAATATATCAGGTTCAATTCACACACAGTCAAAATAGTTAATCACGCACAATAAATACTAGTCAGTTAATTATAAATATTATAAGATATCAGATTCAATTCACGCATAATCAGCACTAGCCAATTTAATTTAAAAATAAAAAATACGTCCTAATTAAAATCATATACTTAATAGTCACACATATGACATCAAACTGACACATGAATTGACAAACCAGCTAAGTCTAATATTGGTGTCAAACAAGGATGCAGATGTAATCGAGCTTTAATTAACAGCTTTTTAAATGACATCAACATCTATTTCGACTGCTGAGAGCAGCATGCACCCACACTTAATCACACACACACACACACACACACACACACACACACACACACACACACACACATTCTCTTTGCTGATGATCTCCTTTTACTGTCCACATGTTTGAAAGGTTTACAAATTGTCCTCAGTAGTTTATGAGCATTCTGCTCAGAGTGGACATTACACAACTTCAATGTGAATAAATCAAAATTATTGTCATAGGAGATTTGTATAGCGTGAATAAACTGAAGTCTATATTTCTGGACGATACTAATAATATCGAGTTGGTCCAACACTACACATATATTGGCGTGATATCTACTCACACTGACTCATTTAAAGAAGCGACGAATTGCATGAGGAAAATATAATTACGTGCCTAGTTTAAATAAAACAAAATATTATTACAGCCGATGATATCCCAATAAATGTTCTTTTACACACGTTTATAGAGACAGTCAAACTCATACTACTGTATAGGTCTGGAGTTTGGTGATGTACAATTTTAATTTTTATAACATCCAAATTTGTTTATCCATTGGAATAAAAGTGTATTAAACTCATGAAATATATATTGGACCTACTGAAGCGGCATGTAATATTGGAGCTAAAGCTGAACTGTTATTTATTCCTATGAATATTTCATTGTTATCAATATGCTCAAATTGTACACATGAGTTTCTAATAGTGCCTGTAAACAAGTAGCCCGCATTTATCTCACACAGTGGTAGGTCTGGCTTTGGATTAACGTCAACAATATTATATATTTTCTCCAGCACTGACATAAGCGTTGACATTAAAAATATGAATGCGGTGATATCAATATTTTTAACGAATCCTTGGTTCAAACATGTCATAATGTTTTTCTAAGCTATGTAACTCCTTCAAATAATGAGCAATCTAATAAAACTAATGACATATAGTATCTTCAAAAACCAAATTAGCCTTGCAAACTACCTGAATGTTGTGAAAAACCGAAGAAACAAAACAATCTCCATGTAGTCTTCGCCTTATTTGCCATACTCTAGGAATTCCAAAAAGACGATATAAAATACTGAATAAAGTCAACGCTTTGCTCATTTCTGCCCAAACTCAATAGATGACGTAAAACCCTTCCTATTATTACGTTCTGTAAATAAACATTTAAGAAAAACACTCTTTGATGCGCTTCTCTCAAAAAGGTTTTCATATCCAATGAGATAATGATTGAAATAATAGTCTTATATTTTAATAGACGCTGATGCAAGTTTTTCAGTTATAGTGGCCAAATTTGGATGCGAGTCTTTTGAAATTCGGCAAGAAACCAGTCTGCCCTCTACAGCTAGGCAGCTGCACTCTATATACTTGCCACCAAATATCACAATCATTTTATTCGTTCGTTTATTCTTCTTTTCTTCAATTGTACACTGTATGTTATAGATGTTTTGTACAATAAATGAGTTGAATCGAATCAATATATTCGCCATGAATCTCACCATTCTTTTCTAAGGACCCGGTTTTTTTCCTTACATTCATCTTCGCACATTTTCAGCTCTTTCGCTTTTATATCTGTATGTAGAATGTTATTGCAGTTTTCCAGGACGATAGTACTGGTAATGATCTGCACGTATTTAAGCAATAATTAGATTACACCATGAACCATTATTTACCTAGCTAAAATCCGAATCCTGACCATAATGACCATTCCCATACAGCAATATGTCTCGTAATCTTTAACACACACCAAATTATAAGTTAAAACAGAAAAATCATATAGATGTTATAGAATTTCGCTGAACATTGAAATACGTATGGAGATGTATTTTGATCTTACATTGGTTTTAGGGTCTTACATTCAACCATGAAATGTAACCTTGACTTTTGAGATGTAAAATGGCAACATTGTTTTTCAGATTCCGTAAGTTATAAACTTCCAAGTGATGTACGCAGTCAGCTCTCCTCACGAACTTCCCATGGGAGTAAAACTGACCACAACTAAATAAACACCGGTGTGAATCGTGTGCATGCAGTATTTTGTTACTTTTGTACCATCAGCAGGGCACCGATTTACTAAATATGAATGGTCTGCAAAAGGAAAGCTTGTCTGAAATTACGATAAAATACACATAATTTTTAAAATTGCAGGGACAAAAAAGATAACTCACCCTTCAATGAACTGAGTGGAAGAAATTCTATATTGAAAAAGATGTTTCTAACATTTAAAGGTAGCCCGAATATGTTAATCCAACAAGTAGTTACCCAAATACATTTCATATAATTTTACATATACACGTATCAAGATTCTGTTCTCTGTATTACCTGGTAGGTTTTTCCAGGAACAAGAGACCCGGCTGCATGATAGAAATTTATGTCATTTTTGCTTGTTCTCAGTGGTCTGCGCTTTCGAAAGGAACCGGTATTGGATAATGTGGGCATTGTACCATCTACATCTCGTGAAAATCCTTCTGTAATCAAGCTTTGTTTCCTTGAATAGAATGATTCCACATTATTATGCAACTCACGTGACCTTCTGATACGTTGTCTGGCCACAAAACATAGAATCTTTAATGGAACTTGAAGCGCTCTCACGGTATTAATTGAAGTTTTCACTGAGGGTTTATCATTCTCATCGGTTGTTGTTCTGCGTTGAACAGTAGTAAAGTTGTTTCTTTCTTCACAAATCTTTTTATGGTTAACGTTTTTGCGCCTCACATCTGCACAACTTTCCTCGTTTCTGTTTGTGAAGAGGAAGCTAGCTAGTTTACCCACAGTTTTCAACTTCACCATCGTTAACAATCAAAACAATAAATTATGCAATTTATCTAAGTGGAGCAGGTTACAAAAAATAAATCTTTTTTCTCAGCGGAAACGATAACCTCTGAAGAACTGGGGTCAGCAGTAATGGACCACATATTCCATTTAATCATAAAGATGGGTCGCTTTATGTACAATCCGCTACGAACTTAAGCACTCCCTATCAATTCTGATGTATTTACTGTTTCAAAAATCTCGTTATATCCATTGATTTCTTTTGAACAATAGATCGCCTGATTCTGTCTCGGTAGTTTTATCTAAAAATATACGGGAGGCCATTGAAATGTTGTTTATTTAAGGGCGTTTTACAATGGTATTTAGCCGCTAAGAGGCAATTTAAGTGTTTGGAAACTCGAGTACATTTCGAATCATACCCCACCCTTATGTGCCCATAATCGTTGTAGTTGTCAATACCTTGAGTAAAATTTTCATTTAAGTCTATAATACAAACGAAATCGACTGTACTTTATAGTCGGATGAATCAATTCATTTAACAAGAGATATATGGCGAAGAGGTCTTGTTTCAATTGGTCGTGGTAAAGACAACAAGGACCTAGCGTTATTCCTCGTGCATCATGGACACCCATACTTGCATGAAATCATAAATAAAAACAACAGCGTACATCCTGATCTGCCAGCGCATTATGCAGCTTCTCATCTGGGTCTGCTCTGTTTGCTTTTTGTTTCGTTTATTGTTGTCTTTAACGGTACTTAAACGCATTATTGGCCATATCATGGCAAGGAAATGCCAGCTAAGTACTGTTATCAAGGACATACCGAGTCAACTAACACAGGGTGGCCTTGTGGGGTATCGAACCCTTGGATTACAAGTCTGACGCTCCACCAGTTGAGCTGCCACGGCTCCCTCTGTTCTGTTTGCAGTTCGGCTGGTCTTATGCAGGAATAAATGCGATGCATAAAGAATGATGCTTTGGTCGTATTGTTTTTGTTGTTGTTTTTTTTTTTTTTTTTTTTTTTTTTTTTGTTGCCAGAAAATTGACTTTTATTAGTTAGAAAACACAGTCTGTCTTTTGTCGGATGCAAAGGTTCAATATATCAATTCAATAGTTACCGTTGCGCACATTCAATTACTGAATCGGATCTTAGGACTTATCATTGTATCAATTTCAATTCCATTTTTAAAGATACAATATTGGTACTTTAATACTTTTATTTCTATGTCTGTCTAATTCAATTTGTAATTCAAGAAAGTTACTTTATAGCTCTGAAGAATTGCTAAGAGTTTGTTTACACAATACACATTTCTTTATATTTGTCATGTACCATGCGCTGGTAAAACAAGTGCTTGTTGTGCTTTTGTTAATCTAAGGTTACAAATATGTGTTGAGTATTTCATTTTGGTTTTCTTTCCGTGGGTAAAGAATTACCACGAAGTTAAATACATTACGAATAGTGACACCACCAAATTGTATCCCACGACATACATCATTCCTTTACACACACACACACACACACACACACACACACACACACACACACACACACACACACACACACACACACACACATATAATCTATATTTAACGAGGATAACACATTTGGTCATGAAAGACCATCTGCCATGTGGCCCTAAAAGTATTAACAGGTTCTGTTATAAAAAATGTCACTTACACATACTCAGGTATTCTCCCACGCGTACTCCCGCAGATTTCAAATGAATTAATGTACGTAATTATAGCAGTCAACGGGTACGTATATGAACAATGTACAATACACAGGTATACACATTTCATCATGTCAATAGTCATATTTAGAGTAAATCATACGCATGTTATCTCCGGAAACTAATACTATTCTATATTGGGAGGTCTTAATATATCATTCCAGCTGGTTAAGAAATAATTTCTTTAATGGGGTTTTAAATGAAGCAAGGGAATTTGAATTACTTATTCACAGTGGTAGGGGATTCCAAAAAGTATGTGCTGATATAGGAAAACAGGCTTTGAAATTGTTGGTTCTCGACCGCGGAGTTCGTTATTACTTGTCGATTTGAGATTCCGCTCAGTATTTGATAATCTTACTTCAATTAGGTTAGAGATATAATCTGGAGAAAGACTGTTTAGAAACTTAGATGTTATGATTCCTTTAAAATAAAGAATACGTTTTTGTATTGGTAGCCTTTACAGACTCGAAAATAAAGAAAGACACACACACACACACACACAAACACACACACACATATATATATATATATACATATATATATATATATATATATATATATATATATATATATATATATATATATATATATATTAGAGCTGGGTACCACGATTTTTAAACATACCGCGATACGTATCACGGTATAATGCAATTATATTAGGGACCAACAATTTAAATGTCTGGGGCAGGGGTCCTGGTATATTGTTTTTTTTTTTAACATTTCCGGCTCTCAGATTGCTGGAGACAATATCTTGCTTTGATTTAAAGCAAACTAATACCATATTATATCCATTATATTATTGTTTAAAAATTAATTATCTTGAGGTTAAAGTATATTGAATATCTCGGCTCGAAAGAAAATTGCAGCCACCACCCCCATCCCCACCCCCGAAAATGAAATGGTCAGTACCTTATAGTAACTGAATTTGTATGTTAACTGTTGTATAAGTTGTCATCTAAAAACTATCCTTAAAGTAGGATGATTAAGCTTACACTATAGCTGACACCCTGTACAATATACTGTGCTGACATTACAAAGCTTGTTGATAAAGATACAAAGTTTTGACTCTGAAGCCAACACATTTACTAGCTGCACTATTGATGTAATAGGCAGGGGAACTTTGAGAGGGACCCGTAAAAACCCGGGTAAGAGGTTTATCAGAGAGAGCCAGTAAACATAAAACACTGACTCAACAAACGAGAAAATATTTAGTGGACTTTAGAAATTAGGTAACAGTCAGGCAGAAAACAACTGCTGTGCTGAAAATCTTACGATGATTCTCGGTCTTAAAAAGAATAAATTTACTTAACACATTAACATACGCCAGTAACTATAAAAAAATAACATTTTATTTTCTTTTTAGTCCAAAATTTTTCCAGAACTGGGATTAGGCCCGAATATCTTTCACAACATCCCATTCGGCCGCCATGTTGGCATATTTGACACGTGTCAACCATGTTATAAAAGGTCCATAAATATAATTTTTTTTTAATATTTGAAAATAATTTGTGACAAATACAATTATTTTGTAAAAAAAAAAAAGAATAATTTTAGGAATTATTTTGTCACGAAAAATGAAAACCTGCTTTTAATATCATCACATTCGTAACAAGATTACTCGGGAATTTCTGTACATTCCTTACTGACGGAAACTATTGATATATATATATATATATATATATATATATATATATATATATATATCTATATATATATATATATATATATATATATATATATATATGAATATATATGATACAAATGTTTATGTGACAAAGGAAACAAAATGACAAAGCAAAGCACCAGTGCAGCAAGTCAAGTCTGAGCAACTGGCCAAAAGATTTCGAGATCTGGGGATCCCTTTATCAAGGTGAACAACACTAAACAAATAACAATTATAAACACCAAACGTACATTATATATATATATATATATATATATATATATATATATATATATATATATATATATATATATATATTATTCGCAGTAAATATTGGATATATGTCTCATGTCCGTCTATCTATCCGTATCTCTCTGTGTATGTATGTATATGCTGTCACTTAGTAAATGACTAGTGATATAATAATTTTATATACTTTGTGTCCTTTTTGTCATATTTATGTTGACCTAAATTTATAGTCTTAAAGTACATTATCTAACATTCCATTGTTTCTGCGGCTATTTGCGTCTGTTCGAGAGTTACTAGGCAGCGTTCGAGTACATGTACAAAGTACATAGCTTTTCATCTCTGATTTCAGTCAACTCTGGAACGTATAAGGCAGAGCTGATTTATGCTCATCTTAAGAGTGAAAGTGCTAAAGTCAGAGCTAATGTTTACATAGGTAACGTTTGATACAAGATCTGATCGTTATATGGTATTGATGAAATATTTTCGTGTTAAGGTGGCTTAGTCAAAGGACGACAAGAAATGATTTATCGGTCGTATTATTGTCGCGAAGTGAAATCTAGGCAAAGGAAGAAAGGAAAAAAAAAACATTTAACGTTGGGTATATTCAAGTGCTATTGATGTCTGCATGCATACAATGTGCATTTGAAATGTGCACTAAATAATATATAAATCAAATATATATGGACTTGGTAAAATGTGTGTGCTGAACCATTGGTAAGGGATTGTCCGATTTTAGGGAGAAGGCTCTGTTTTGAATTTAAATAGGGAAATATGTTTCCGTAATTAAGACAACAACAAGCGATATCCTATGGTTGTTAGGATGATATAGCTCAACATAAAATCAAGTCCCACTGTCACTCAGTTATCTACCCTGCATCTCTCTCTCTCTCTCTCACACACACACAAACACACACACACACCTCTCTCTCTCTCTCTCTCTCTCTCTCTCTCTCTCTCTCTCTCTCTCTCTCTCTCACACACACACACACACACACACACACAAAAACACCTCTATACACCTCTCTCTCTCTCTCTCTCTCTCTCTCTCTCTCTCTCTCTCTCTCTCTCTCTCTCTCAAACACAAATCTGTTTCATTAAAGAAATGTAGGTGCTGGGTTATTCAGAGTAAAACTGAATTCCCTAGTCAGCAATGTCTTTCATTTTGAGTTCCGTTATTAACAGACCAAATATACAACTTGTTCAATAAATATTTGTTGAAAGTAGATGCAAAATATGATAAATCCATCCACTCAAACTTTCTTTTGTAATGTTTTTGACCAATATATAGCATGACAAACATACCAGTAAGTAATGATTGTCATTTACCGTTGATACGAGAAGGTCCTCACTGCCTTACATTCAGAATACTGCTTAGAAACCTAAACCATGTACAGAAAATACTAATACTACTACTACTACTACTAATAATAATAATAACCTTTTGTTGCTTTGGTGTCCGTCTGACTTCCGTTTCATGTCTCTCTCCAGGGAAATGAAGGTGCGGAAACCTCCTTAGCGACCGCTCATGATGGCAGACAGCTCTATGTTTCAATGATTAAATATGGCATATTTAGAAGATTGAAAAACAAGGAAAGAAGTAAAGCAATATATAACATTTTGTAATAGTTTCCATTTTGTAATTTAGAAGATTATCAAGCATTACTTTTAACTGTGTTGACGTGAAATTCAATTAAGTTTAATTTGCAAGAAATATGCCTATTCCCCCATCCCCCGAATTTACTATTTAATTTGCTGATTTATTTAATGATATATGTATCTGTTTATTTCATTTCAAATATTATAAGTCTTTGATAAATGCAATTTTATTCTATTTTTCATATGAAGTGAAGTTTTTGAAGAAAATACTTTGTCCTTGTAGCATTTTGTCTGTTTTAGGAAAGGACTTGGATGAGTTATTTAACTACTGTCCAATCCCATATTATTTATTTACATGAAAAATAACCATGATTAAAACTAGCAAACAATGCCCTATGGTCTCTTGGGACTTTCATTCATGACCGACTGTACATAGTGTGGAGAACATGATTTTTCTACAAGTCCAGGAAATGTTTACCACATGTTCCATATATAAATGTCATAGCTTTTGCAAATATACAACATTTACACTTTCTAAGTCAAAAGAACGTGCAACCATGTACTAATAACCATAGCATTTAGTTTTCTCCTGTCTCAGTTGTGGCCATTTAGAAAATGGCCTTATGTTTGTTGTTGCACATATTTACCCCCGCTCTTCTCATATACCATTACTACAACCCCTTATTCTTCTAATTCTTCTTCCACCGAGGCATATTAGGTCTCATCTGACACAAGGGGATGGTTGAGGGGGTGAGAACAAAGAAAGAATCAGATGTACACAAGAAGACTAACGTCCATCCATGTTGCATCGGAGCTGATGCTAACAGATTTACCTTCCTTGGAAGATTGACGCAAGAAGGGTCGGTCAGCGTAGAAGTCTGTGTCGGGGCGGAGAAATGTGAGGTTTGTAAAAACCAGTAATGAATTTCCAGCCTTGGTCATGGAAGAAGGATGTCGTGACGTTGTGAAGAAAGCGAAGGGAAGACGAATATGAGAGAGAGAGAGAGAGAGAGAGAGAGAGAGAGAGAGAGAGAGAGAGAGAGAGAGAGAGAGAGAGAGAGAGAAAGAAAGAGAAATGGGGGTTGGATGGGAAAGCAGATGAACATCCAGGAAGGACAAATGAAGGTGAACGTAATTGAGAGCGCCATAAAAAAATGAAGCAAGTAAGGATCGACTGTGTAAGATCAAGACCAGACGCTAATGATCAAATGTTGGCAATGTATGCAAAACATAGGAGTCTTACCAATATGTCAATACGTGTGAACAATTGATGAAAGAATTGATAATCTAATCGACACGTTCATCAAGCTAACTTAAATGTAGTACAAAAATAAAGACGCCAACTAGCCTTTGCAGTACACTGGAGGCAATAGTAAAGACAGCCAACTAGCCCTTGCAGTACACTGGAGGCGATAGTAAAGACAGCAAACTAGTCCTTGCAATACGTAAAGTAGAAAAAGAGATAGAATACACCACGAATTAATATAATGTTGGAGTTTAAACGTTTAGACCATGTAGACGATATACCACTAGGGACTAAACAGAACACTAGGGACTAGATAGAACACTAGGCACCAGACAGGACATTAGGGACCAGACATAGTATTGGCTCACCAATAGACAAACCCATATGCATTATTGAGAAACCAGTACCAAAGAAATCTCACGTGGAATACATGAAGTGAGACAGGATGACAGTATACACAGACGGTCGCAAGGATGGTTACGGTACCATATAATGGGTGTTAGAGGTATGTGGAATTCACCTGATACAATGTATGTCATAATGGTCCCAACATCCCATTAGAAAAGCTTTGAGACGATACAAGGGTATGCACGATGACTATGATGACTTTGAAAAAGTGATGATTATAGTACTTACCCATCTCTCCTTAAATCGTAAGGAATAAGCATCAATTTAAGACTCAATCTCCCGTGCCCTAACATTTCAACTGTCAGAGCACAGGTTAGGTTTTGTTATATATCGTATGTTTGGCGCTCTGGACAGTGTCATAATTTGTATAATACATTTTATTTACAAGTTCACTCTGAAGTACACGGGGACAAGTTTGATACCATATTTATTAGTGTTCCACTTAAACAATAGATTGGACAAGCCTTGTTGCTTACAAAAACACTTGAGAATAAAGATAAATCTGTTTAAATAGGTTCTAACTGGAGTGCATAATTAAACTGCTGACTCTGTTTATAAATTATAGCACTAAAGATTAGTAGAATAAATCATTAATTTATATGTTCACCCAGTGTGACTTAATACATTAATTAGAAAAAGACGCTGCTCAAATACCCTCCCCTGTTTGAAGTACGCCTATATAATACTTATGTCTGAAAAAGACAAACTAGCACGGATCACAGATCTACCAAGACCAGTCCATACATGTTTTTTTTTTTTGTTTTTTTGTTTTTTTGTTTTTTGCTATAATTTACATAGTTGATAATAGTTCATAATACATATAATACAAATAATGATTAATTCATAAATATCGCATAATAGCTAATACTGATTACTTATCATATATACGCACAAACAAAACGATCTTGAGAGGTACAAATGTTAAAACTCAATACTTGCAAGCAGAGGAATGCCACCTCCCCTCACCCTCCATACCCACCCCCAACAGAAAAAGCTTGGGAGTGGGTGGGTAGGAGACATGAAAAAAGCTAAATGGCAAGTTACACTTTTTATATTTTAGGTTTAACCGATCTTGCAAGGCTACTTTGGTATTTAGTCTCTTAATAATTTGATTGGTTCTGTCCCAAGGACGATTGCTTCTATACCCAGTATCTTACCGAACGATGTTAGGGCCGTTATTGAAGTTCTCTGAGAAACCATGTTTATAGAAATTCTGCCATATGTAAACTACATATATATTCTTGATGCATTTTTACTGCTGTGTTTTCTTCGTTTAAAAACTAAACTGCCCTAAGTTTAATCCGATACTTCCGATATAACCACGCATATTCATTAGCATACGCCATCATAAAAAATATATATTTTATTATTAACAATTATGCCAGGATGAACAAGTATGGTTTCTAAATATTGACTGAAAATTTCATAAATATTGGTTAAAAAAGACGAATTTATGTAAATTTTGAATTTGTATGTTATATGGTATATATAATGGACATTAGACCAGAAAGTCCGTCATGCTTACGAGTGTGCCAGTGATAAATGCATTAAATCTTTTATAGCAACAGTATTGGTCAGAAGGCCATGTACATCAGCACGTGTCTTAATTTGACTGACAATCAGCTACTAGATAAATTGTCTATCCCTTCTCGTATTTTTTAAAAAAATATATGTATGATTATGCCATGGGTTTCCATTTTGGAAAGGATTACCTTTCTTGTGCGATGCAGTACTATTGGATGGGAACTTTTGTTGTTATTGTTGGTTTCAACGACACTTTTAGCACATTATTGTGCTATATCATGCCGAAGAAATGGGCGTTAAGTGCCATTTCCAAGGGCACATCTAGTCAGCCAAACCGGGCTGGTCTGGGCGGGTTTCGAACCAGCGACCCTTGGATTACGGGTCTGACGCTCTACCAATTTAGCTAGGACGGCTCCCTTTGGCTCTCCGGAAGTTAATTTAACTAAGGACTGTTCACTAAAAGGGAAACAGTTGGAAAAATCAGAAATGGCGAGAGGAGATATAGCTGTTTAATAAAGATGTCCTTCCTAGAGGTTGAACAGTAACTTTATTCGGATATCGCAATAGCATGGGTCAATTTACAATTATCAACTAAGTACACTTCAGGGAATATGGGAGGTAAAAGATGACATTTTCTCAACGTAAATTGTTCATTAGCTTTTTCTCCTTGGATATAAAGTGTATGATGTGATGAGCTCAAATGAATACTTGATGACACAGTAAATGAGGGGATGACATGAATTCAGGAAGGTGTTTTCAAGGGGGTCCTGGGTGGCCGAGTGGTATAAAGCGCTTGCCTTCACAGATCATTCACATATCACCTCTGTCCCCGTGGTTTGTCCAATGTGAGCATGTGAGAAGCTTGCCAGTAGCTTTCCGTTGGTCGGTGGTTCTTCCATTGGTCTTCCGGGCTCTTCCTTCACCAAATATGTGGCCGCCATGTATGGCCTATCATGTGCTATAATGGCGTTAAATTCCCAAAATCACAAATCACATTATTTTTGAAAGTTGGACATGACAATGACTGCATTTTGTAGTTAGCAATACAGACATTTTTTTCCATTATTATGCATTGTTAATATTTCATAGATGATGTCATTACTTTGGAATATTTTCAGATTCAGACAGAAAGAAGGGGGAAATGAGATTTAACGATGATCTGTTTCCCAGTCCTTTTCTGCTTCCCCTTTGAAAACATATCTAGCTGACTGAGGTAATAAACAAATCTGAAATGTTAATGAAGAAAGGTTTTCAATGTTGGCTTGTGCCGGTAACACACTGAATACTAAGGTGGTAGTGAAATGTTATGATAAAACCTTGACGCTTTCAACCCAAAAGAAAAGTACCGTTTTACATTTCAGTACGATATGATCAAGACTATGGTACAGAGTAATTATTCAGTTGTTTTCCCATATATTCCATTTATGCTACAGAGTAATTATTCAGTTCTTTGCCCATATATCCCATTTATGCTACAGAGTAATTATTCAGTTGTTTGCCCATATATTCCATTTATGCTACAGAGTAATTATTCAGTTGTTTTCCCATATATTCCATTTATGCTACAGAGTAATTATTCAGTTCTTTGCCCATATATCCCATTTATGCTACAGAGTAATTATTCAGTTGTTTGCCCATATATCCCATTTATGCTACAGAGTAATTATTCAGTTGTTTTCCCATATATTCCATTTATGCTACAGAGTAATTATTCAGTTCTTTGTCCATATATCCCATTTATCCTACAGAGTAATTATTCAGTTGTTTTCCCATATATCCCATTTATGCTACAGAGTAATTATTACGTTGTTAGCCCATATATCCCCTTAAAGACTCTCGTTGTTGTTATTCAAATCACATCTGGTTTCGGGTCATGAGATATGTAACAAATTTATCCGCCATTCATTCATGCTTTAGTTATTCATAAATAGTTGCTTTGCATGTCCATAGAATTTATGAATGACATTAATACATCTTGTTTCACTTGAACTTGAACATTTCTGCTCAAAATTTAATAGAAACGGTCATGCATAATATTAATGATAAAATGATAATCTATACAAATGAAGATACTACTGCTACTACTACTAACACTATTGACAAGAAGAAGAGCAACAACAACAACAGTAAAGAGAACGAAGAAAGAAACATTACCGGCAGAAGAAGCGCATATACAGAACATAAAATTGAAGGTAAAGACAATTAATAGACAGTGTATGAAGGAAATATAACAACGGGCCAGTGATGGTACCTGAAAATGGCCCAACCAATGATAACTAAAGAAAGAAACCGAGGGAATATTATTGGCGGCGCATTAGTAGACACTCGTGGTAAGCAATATGAAAGCAAGTAAACAAAGTCAAGACATTTCAACATTGTACAGAATCTGTAGGAGAAGATGTGAAAGAATCAATCACCTGATCGGTGAGGCATCAAGCTAGTCCAATGTGGACAAATGAAACTAGCCGTACACTGCAAGCTAGCCCAATGTGGACGAAAGAAACTAGCCTTAGCCGTACACTGCAAGCTAGCCCAATGTAGACAAAAGAAACTAGCCCGTACACTGGCAGATGTCTCAGAAATATGGATTTCAATGCAAAAATCAAGTGGAACGATAATAATGGAAAGTGGTTGAGAAAAGAAGAACATTGCTACCTTCCACGAAATCCGTGGAATGGGACACTACTGGCTGTAGAAGTTGCTTTAATTAAGAAAAGTTGACTAAAACGGAAACAGTTGGAAACATCTGAAATGGCGTAAGGAGAGATAGCTGTTTAATAAAGATGATCTTTTTATTTTGGACAGCAACTTTATTCGGATATCGTAATAGTTTGCATCAGGTTACAATTATCAGCTAAGTATACTTCAGGGAATATGGAATGCTACTGATGACATTTTCTCAACTTAAATTGTTATTTAATTTTGTTTTTCCTTGTATATAAAGTGTATGACGTGATGAACTCAAATTAATCGTTAATGACACAGTTCATGCGGTGGTGACATAAATCCAGGAAGGTGGTAATACGTTTTATTTTTATTTTATTATTTTTTTTTTAAGTCGGGCGTGATAAAAAAATGACTACATTGAGTACTTTGCAATACAAAATTTGTTTTCCCATTATTTTTCATAGTTGATATTTTCTTAATGATTCCAGTACACTAGAGTGAGTAGTATAGGGTGAGTGTTGGGGCTGTGTTGACACTATGGGCTCTTATGGGATTTTAACATTGGGGACCCTTAGGGCCCAAAAGTGCCAAGATTTATGGGCCGTGTTGACACTATGGGCTCTTATGGGAATTTAACATAGAGCCCATACAGTCCCCAAACGGGAAAAAAGGAACGGGAAACACAGAGAGAGAGAAAGTAGGGCAATCATTGGAAAATTAATCTTTTCTTGTGAAATGGGTGGCAATGAAAAGGGCCATTGGAGGAGAAATTATTATTTCCTCCAACATTTAGTTAGGAAGTCTGGGAGGTGGAACTTCTTTGTCTTCTTCTTCTCCTCCTTCTTCTGGTGGGGTATCCAGTCAGGATGTCCCAATTGCCTGAACTTGTCTTGAATTTTCATCCAGTTCAAGTTCAGGCGGTTGAATTCCTTTTCTTTTTTTCCTCAGCCCACATAATCTTGATTTTTGCGACTTCCTGCTCCATAATTTTTTTAACAATGGTTTCAACTCGGAGCAGGGCCGCTTCTTGTCGAGTGAGGATTGGACACTTTAAATTGTCATCTAACTTTTTTAAACAATCCAGGACTTCTTTAAGAAGTCCTACTCGACAAGGTGAAGAGGAGTTCTTAATCTTCTTTACTTCCTCCTCCTTCTTCACTTCTTGAATTAAACCCATAATCAAGTTTATCTGGGCTAAGTATTCAATTTCCAAGTGTAGGTTCACTGGATACCACCACATCATTCTTTCTCTGTAATATTTTACTTCCACCATCCAGTCCCAGGCTTCCTGTAGATTTTCTGTTATATTCATTTCTTCTGTTGAAGTGTGAATGGCGAAATTGCGGAAGGCACCGGTTTATATGGTAGAAGTGCGGACGTGAAGGAAAACATCCCCCCTTTTTTTCCAAAAAAACATACATACATACAAACAAAACACACACCACACTATCCTTTTTTTATTTTTTTATTTTTTTTGTTATCAAACATACAAACCCCCCCAAAAAACAAAAAAAAAAACACACACCCCAAACATACAATCCATTTTTTAAAAATCAAACATACTTTATACAAACACACACCAACATTCACATACCCTCTATATGGCAATGATAAGAATTAATCTTTTCTTGAGTAATGGGTGGCCCTTAAAAGGGCCGTTGATTTTTTTTGTTGAGTTCACCTAGAGGAGGTGTGGGCACCTCCCAGGCTTTGCCCGACAAGCGGGGCAGCTCCCCCTCCATGTAGCTGCACTCATACATTTCTTCGTGTTGCGAAGGATAAATGGAGGTTGGTTCGCTTTCCGGATTCCAATTTTCTTTTTCCTCCTCCATTATCAGGTGGGGTCTAATAGCCACTTTCTTTTCCTTCTCCTCCTTCTCCTTATTTTCCAAGTCTTGGAGGAGATGCCACGCCACCTCTAGATGAACTCTAATTTGACGCATCGTTTCTTGTTTATTCATCTTGATAGATAAACGGGATAGCGCTATCGGGGAAAGTGTTGTTTTAATATACTAGAAGCGCGGACGTGAAGGAAAACATCCCTTACACCTAAAAAACCAAAAAAAAAAAAAACACATCACCCCACTACCCCTCGTCTAACGTCATTCTTCTGACGTCATTCTAGGCTTCGCGGATTTTTGCACTCCATCACCCCTTACCCTCCCAAGGCGCGGACCTAAAATAAACTACTTTTGATAAAATCAATCACACACCACACTATCCATTTTTTAAAACTTTTTTTGTAAACCAAACACACACCACAAACATACAATCCATTTTTTTTATATTTGTTTAAAAAAACCAAACATACACCACAAACATACAATCCATTTTTTAATATTTTTTTTAAAAAACCAAACACACACCACAAACATACAATCCATTTTTTTTTTTTTTTTATCAAACATACAAACAAGCACACACCACAAACATACAAGGGAAAAAGGTTTTCTTTGGTGAGCTAACACAAACATACAAACATAAAAATATATATATATATATGGCAATCTGAGAGTAGTTATCTTTTCTAGAGATTGGGGTGGCCCTGAAAAGGACCGTTGGGGTGTTTTAAGAAGTTATGTTGGGGTGTTTTAAGAAGTTATGTTGTTTTAACTTCTTGTGGCTGAAGTAGCGGTAGCAGCAGCTCCAGCAGGGCGGCCACGTTTAGCTATTGGTCTCACGGCTTTAAGACAAGGTGCTCTCTTTCTGGTAAAAGAGAAAGCAAATTCATCGCAGTCTATCTTACAGCTGACTTCTCCGTCGGGTAGTTTGATGGACTGCAAAAGTTGTTGTTGTTGTTGTTGTTGTTGTTGTTGTTGTTGTCTTTGTTGCTGTTGTTGTAGTCTTTGTCTCTCCTCCCATTCCGTTCTTTCCCGAAGTATTTCTTCCCTCAGGACTTCTTCCACCAGATCATGAGCAATTTGAATGAACGTCATCGTCTTTCTCTCAGGGTTGGTTTCCATCAAATGATTCTTCACCCTCTGAATGTTTACCATAGCTTCATTCAGTTTAGTAATCTTTGTTGCTGCCATCTTCTTGAACTGTTCAGATCTTGACGAGTCAACGAGAATGACTACACTAGCCAACGCACCGCTTTATATGCTTGAAGCGCGGACGCGATGGAAAACATGGGGTTCAGATCGACAGTGAGATAATAGATAGAGGGGTAACTTCAGATCGATAGAAAGAGAGACAGAACATAATTATTTTTATTTTTTTTCAAATTCAATAAAAAACCACACAACACCATATTTTTTTTCCAACAATCAACATTTTTTAATGAACAACAAGAAGAAGCTTCTCTAACATAAAAAATTCAAAAAACTAACAATCAACAAGATATTAAACAGGAACGTATTTACAGGGTTGACAACGTTGGGAAGGTAAACTAAACTTCCACTTTTCAGCATCTACATCATTCTGATGCACACTACGTTTCTGAGCTAAAGACAAGAGATAACCATAACGTTCACAAAACCATCGTTCTACTTTAGCATCGTTTCGAGCATAGTCTCTATCAAACCAAGTCACTAAATGTTCTAAGGAATATCCGAGACTGCGTTGATGAAGAAAATGTACACAATATTGTCCACACACCATGGAATCCGATCCTTGTAATCGAACATTATTGAATCGAGTGGAGATTGCATTTCTTCTCATAAAGTTAATGATGTCGTCTTCCAAAGGAGGTAATCCATAAGAATCAAAATATTCCACACAGTGATCGTTGGGAAAGTACACCGCTACCCAATGGGTTCCTGGTAGATGATTGTAGTCGGTATTGATGACATAGGCATGAACGCCTTTAGGTTTACGATGAGGTAGTTCATCTTTAGCACACACCACAGGATTCCAAGAAGAAGTGTAGGAACTGCGAGTCAACAGGTAATGAAGTTCCCTGGTATCCATTTTTTTCTTCTTCTTCTTCACAGGAAATAATAGGTCACCAATTCACAACTGACTTTAAACTTGAATTGATCTGTCTTGTAATTCCACGAATATTCACGGCGAATAGTTTCTGTACTCTGTTGAATGAGCCCTTCGATGCGTCTGATCTCCAGAGAATCAAGTGGAGGAGAGGAATAATTCACCAAGTCTTTATACCATTGTTTCAACACTTTTTCGTCCGAGATCTGTAACCAAGCCTTTTCCGAATAGTCATCCAATTTTTCTTCACCTGTCATCATCAAACATTGGTCGCGTTGTTTCTGACTGGGATGATCGATTTGACATCCATGACAATGTTCTCGGACTAGACTGTTAATTATTTCACTCAATTCCTTAGCATAACAGGAGACTAACTGATTTTCTTGTTCAGGCCATCGAGAAATAAATCCAGTAAAGTCGGGAACCAAATTTTTTTCTTCTTCTTCTTTTTTAGGTTCTGAATGAATGACTTCGTCATCATCATCATCCGTGGTAGTTTGTGACTTCTCACTAAATCCCTCATCTATCTCCATAGGTTCTTCGTGTTGCATCTTGTTTTTCTTTCTTTCTTTTTTTCTTTTCTTCTAATAGTCTAGAATCACTTCTCTCAAACTGTTGATCTCTAGAGTATTATCAAATTCTGCATACAAGACGACGTTCACTGTCTCGGGTAGAGGATCTGCAAACTGAAGTTCCACACGAAGTGGGCCTGATTTTATAGGGTCGAAATGTCCTTCATCGCTGCCTTGGTCCGGAGTGAAATCAAATCCCCACAACGCATACCCTCCTGCATAATAGTCGTACGAAATGCCGTGGCTGGTGTTGGTACCTAACTGTCCTGTGGCTTCAAACAGGCTCAGGTAAGATCGCAAGTAATTTTTATGGGCGTCGTTAAAGTTAGGTTCAAAAGGCCTGGTACACAACGTTTTGCCATCTCGACTGACTTCTATCTTGGAGACGTTGTAGTGTTTAAACTCGAACGGATTTTCGTCGTGGACTCCGTTGAGGGATGAATTACTGACGATTCCAATCAGCAAACGTTTAGGGAGCTGTCCTTGGAAGACGCGATCTTCGACTTTGGATCGGAGTCCAGCGGCAATGGTAAAGGTTTTCACTTCCACGCGTCGCACAGGATACTTGGCAGTGGTTCTGCTCAACGTTTGCCTGATGTCGTTGGCTACTTTTGGTAAGACTTCCATACGTCGCACGTAAAGTTTGGCTTCTTGGATTTTGGTTTTCCACTCGTTAGCATTAGCCATCAAATGGAAGGTGGCACTACTGCGATTCAGTCTCAGGCGTACATCCACTCCGTTCAACAAATACTTGTCTTGCAACCACATGTCCAAATGCAAACGATCCATCAATTCTAAACTACATCTGATTTTCTTTCGACGGTCGTTAAATCCCACATTGTGAGGGACTGCTGGAATTATAGGATCACCATCATTAGCAGCAGTCTTCGCCGGTACTGACAGGTTTCCAGACCACCGAAGCATCCAGATGAGTGTTCTTGGCTTCTTTTCCGTACGTCAAGAGATTTTCCAAATAAGCACGGTAAGGGTAAGTATCCAAACTGCTGCTGACCAGTTTGTTCTTCAAGTACAAATCTACTTCGCTGAACAAATAATGCATGAAATTATTGATGGGTGCCACTCTGGCAGCTTCCCCAGGAAGGGTGTTGTCATTTTTTTGTACTTGGAGTTTCAGGTACAAGTAACTGTTATTCAGATCGATGTAATCTTCGGTTTGTCCTTTGATTTCAAATTCGATAGGAGCTGAATCCGTCAAAGACGATACAGGATGAAATTCCACCCATTGGGATTCTTGCATCGTCATCGTGATGGGAGGCATGGTAAACATATCCAGTTCTGACTTGGTACATTCGCAAGAATCTCGGTTCATCATTTTCAATGGCTATTAGTAATCAAACACGTCTAATTCTCTGACGGTTCTTCTTCTTTTCTTATTCTTTTTTGGAACACCACAGTGTGTTTTATGAACTCTGAAGGGATTTCGACGTCGTCGTCTCTTTCTACCTTGTCCTTGCTGTGAAGTGGAGGAAGAAGTAATGCCAGGGCCAGAAGCGTGAAGCGCATTTATAGGATTCTCTAGGAGACCTAATAGATCTTTGCCAGTGTTCATCAACACATTTTTGCCTGCTCTCATAAAGGCTTCTTTAGGATTTTGTTTGTCGATGAGGACATTTTGCAAAAATTCTTTTCCTTGCGTCAAAGCGGCATCTTTTAAGGCATGGGATCCTCGAGTCACCATCGGTTTCAAAATAGGGGCTACCGTCCGAAAAGCCGATCTTAACATATCTCCTAAACCATGTCCTCGTTGTCGAGCCACTCCTCGGTACACTGGATACATTTTTGGTTACAATGCGTTAGAGAACCTTTTTCGAAAATGTAGTTTCGCCGTGACTTTTCCTTTGTCAATGAATGGCACATCTTGTCCCAAATCTCCTTTTATACTAATGTTGACACTGTCAAAATACGATTTACTGACTGGAAGATAATGAGGATGTACAAATTCACGGTGAACGTGAAACGTGTTTCCACCTTCTTCGTACGCACCAGCAGCAGAATCCACTTTGAAAGGAATGACTCTCAGTAAGGGCTCAGCTGTGTGTCCCACCACGTTGTATTCCACCACATCGGAGTACACATACATTAAATTTAACCTTCGTTCAATTCGATAGGGGTTTTAAAAGCATCTCCGAATTCTACGTTACTTTTGATTTTTCGAATAGGATACTTTTTATTTCCACCCAAAATAGCATACAATCCAGGAGAAAAAGTGATGGTTAAGGGTGTTTTCTCCTCCACGGGTAAGCCTTTGTCTTTCTCGCCAATGAGTTGCCCATGATCTTTGAAAAATTGTAAGATGAGACGGCGTGACACAGCATGGTAAGCAGTTCGTACAAATTTATCGACTTTGACTAAGGCTGGGCCAAATTGGAGTCCAAACTTGTTCGCAATCGTCTCCACCAAATGTTCACCACTAAAATAATACCCCGTAGGAATTCTCATGGTATACTGCGACAAGACCGGAGATGTAGGATCTACTACCCTTTTTTTTGACTCGTAAAGTATAGGATCATTTTTTTCCAACTCATCTTGCATTTTTGCGTTCAAGATTTCCACGACGAAAGTGTTTTGACCTTCGTCGATGTTTTGAATTTGCGTAGAATGAATGATTTCTACCAAAGCCACTTAACAATGAGCTTCGTGATCCAATTGGATGGCCTGAGGTAATTTGGCCGTGAAACAACATAAGGTGTTGTTGGGAAACACATCCATGGAACTGTCACTGGGTAAAGTTAAATAAAATTGGTCATTCATAGTAGGTCCAAAGTGGTTTTGGTCTCCGAGGAGTTACTCGAATTCAAAGGATGTTCAAAGGGTTCCAAAAGAGGAGTGGTATTATGGTGACTGGAAGAAGAAGGTGGACTGACGTTGGTCGTACTACCGTGGTTGCTGTGGCTGCTGTTGTCCGTCGTCGTCGTAAATTTCAAAGAGGGACTGGGTAAAAGATAACCGATGCAACTGCTAAGTAAAATGGTCCACAATTGTTTGTCTCCTTGTTGTAAACTCAAATTGGCAATAGCTGCTCCGATGACACAATACACCACAAAAATTTGGCAGAAAAAGACGATTTGATTTTTAGGCACACGTTCTCCGCACCACACTCAGAGCGGTTGGTTTTGTAATTCTTGAAGAGAAGAACTCTGCGAAGGAGTCGAGGTCGTGGTTGTGTTGAATGGCATGTTAGGTTACTTCTTTTTCTTTTTATAGTCGACGACTTGAGAAGCAGCAATCCAAGAATCAAAACTAGGAGGATATCCTTTCCAACGTACTTTGACTTCTTCTACTCGACGTTTGCCTACTTTGCGTGTTCTTTGTTCGAGAATGCTTTCGATGTCGTACAAGGCGTCTTCTTTTTTAGTCACTCGTTGTAACGCAGGCAAGTAAAATGTTCCTTTGAGCACATCACCGTGCATGTCTTCCAATTTATAGACGGGAGGATGGCGTCCACGCACGGGTGTAGTGACACGAAACAATTCGGTGGTCCAGTTGGGTAAATAACCTTTGTCAAAAGTGCGTTTGGCCTTTCCGATGAGAACCCAATCTCCCGTCTTCAACTCCAGCAAGGTTTTTTTCTGAGGTGGTGGTTGTCTGCTCCTCTGGGGTGTACCAAACAATTTATCAAACACGGTCACTTCGTTTTCAGGGCTGACCTCTTCGGGGGCACATCCGATGCTTCGATGGTACGATTGATTGTACGCTTTGACCAAACGAGGTAACACGTCGATGTACTTGAGAGTATGTTGATGTGTGAAATATTTCCACATGCGTTCTTTCAAAGTTCTTTGAAAACGTTCCACGATACTGGCTTTGGTTTCAGGATTTTCGGTGGTAAAAAACTGAATCTGTCTTTGTTTCAATTCTTTTTGAAAAGCTTGGTTTAGAGATTCGGTGCCTTTGTCAGTTTGCCATCGTAAATGGTGACGACCACTTTGTTTCAAGACCAATTTTAAGGCACGTACCAATTCGGTACTGCTTTTAGATGTCAAAGGCACGACCCAAGCAAATTTGGAAAATACGTCGATGACACAAAACAAATATTTGTGACCACGATTGTAGGTTGCCAAATGAGAGACGTCGGCTAAATCGGCTTGCCATTGATGATCGATGCCTTCCACTTGGGTTGGACTTCTAGAAAATTTGCGTCGAATAGATTTGTGTAACGTGTACGTCGATTGTTCTTGTAACCATCGTCGTACTTCGGGCAAACGTACACTTTTCAATTTACTTTTGGCAGCTCGATATAATTTTTGAACTCCTCCGTAACCACCAGCATGGCCAGGATTGTAGTAAAGGCTAGCTAAAAGTTTCTCCATGGTTTGATTCCTCAAGAATAAGTCAACCAAGTACCAATGCTCTTTTCTTCGTGGGGTATCTTTTTGGATTGAAATGCTTTACGTGTCCGACGAGCCACTGGTGTAAAGAAGGATGTTGTTTGAACAGGGGTCATCGGTTCTGTTTTGCCTTCTGTCTTCACTTCTTCCTTTTTCACTTTTGATGGCAATGGGGTAGACATCATCTTTTTTATCCAACCCGGTGTGGCTAACTTTTTTTTTTTAAGAGGTGGAGTTTGTAACTCTTCTTCTTCTTCTTCTTTCACGGTCATCCCTGTCCCTGTGGCGGTGTCTGTTTTAGTGGTGGTCACTTTAGGTTCGCTTTTCATCAGGGTTTTGAAATCTCTCAGAGTGGGTGGAGCTGTTTTGTCGACAGCTTTTTGGTGAAAGAGTTGCAGACGTTGTAAAAGTTGACCGTACCGTTGCGATTTTTCTGTTTCAGACAAATCACTTCGTTCCATCAGGGTTTGTAATTCTTGTTGTAACTGTGAGATCTCGTTGAGATTAGGATTGGGTAGTAAATGAGGTATCCGTTGTTAGTTCCAACGATGAAATTCCATCCATCGTTTGTAAGGTACTAAAGTCAGTTTTCGTCCTTCCATTTCATCCAAAGGTACAAAAAGGTGTGGTCTTTCCAGAGAAGGGTGTCCTTTTTATCTTCTTTTTTTTTGTTATCGCATGACACCTCCTAAAAAGGGTCCAGCAATTGTTCCTAACAAGGGACCCGCTATTTTTAACAACGGTCCTAACAGCATAGGTAGAAATACTCCTCGTTGTACCAACATTTTTTTCTTTTGTTGGAGAGGTATTTTCTTTTTCACCATTTGACGAAGAACGTTCCGATGTTTACCTAATTTTTGTTTCTGTATCTTGGACAAAGGTACCGTTCCTTTCAAAACGTTCAAACAACATTCACACACGGTATCGATGATTTCTTTAGGGGCTGTTTGAATGAGTTGTTTTCGCATGGGAGGATTGGATTTGGTCAGGACAGACAAGACGTCCCAATGTTTCGCCAGACGAGATGGAAGTCGTCCTTTTTTACTTTTCTTCTTTTTATGGTGGTTGTTGTGTGCACGTTTGGGAGTCATCTTTTTTAGTGGGTAGAAACAAATCTGAAGTCTCTGGCAGGTCACCCTTCTATTTTATACTGGAACACGTCTCCACTGATTGTCTGCACGACGTACCAACTTCACGACAGGCCTCACTCGACGTTGAGGTGTTTTCAAGGGACTAAATCGTCTCAATTCTTCTTTGGATAAATCCACTAAACTTTGTAAGATGCCGGTTCTTTCTTTTACTTTGGTTTTAGGGGAAGGTACTTTGTTGGCGGCTGCTGCCATGGCCAAATCAGCCGAAGTCGAGGGTCCCGACGTGGTGACTTTCGAAATAGGTTTCCAATTTTGCATCAAATTAGGAAACACTTTGTCTTAAGTCTGGTTTGGCAGGCATCATCGTGAAGGGTGGTGAAGAAGAAGAAGACAAAGATGAAGATGTGGACGCAAAAGGAGACCTCGTCACTGCTGGTGGTGATGGTAATGGTGGTGGTGTTTTGCGGGTGTACGTTTGCGTCCTGGCAGCAGTACCTCTCTTGCGGCTCCTTGCAGTGGTGGGTGTTTTTTTCTTCTTGGTAGAACTTTTCTTTTTCTTGGGGGCTTTCTTCTTTGTAGGGCTTTTCTTTTTTTTTTTTTGGTTTTCTTCTTAGGGCTTTTCTTCTTTTTGGGTGTTTTGGGTTTTTTGGCTTGGGCATTAGGATCCCATTTCAAAAGGGAACGAATCATGACCCCTCCTAAACAACCGCTTCCACCAGGAGTTAAAATGATTTGTTTTTTAGTCCGTGAATCGATTCTAGGATCAGCTAGTTGTGACAATGCCCCTTTATGTTTTTGAAAAAAACGTTGAGTTTGATGAGGAATGTGAATGATGCCTTGCAGTAATTGACGTGCCGTAAAAGTAAACCATCGTAACACTTCTTTAAGACTAGCTTCTAACAAATGGGCACGGACTTGTGCATTTTTTTCGCGACTGATGCCATACAAGGCACGAATCAATTTAGCCGAAGGATGAGCTTGAAAGGAAGTCATCTCGAAAGAGTGTGAGACAGAAATGACGTAGTGGCTGTTTGTATAGTTTTTTTTCTTCAGAGAGTGGCTGAAGGGGACGTGTAAATGACAGGGCCTCCTTCTTGACCCCAATGGTGAAACAATTGGGCACGAAATCTCAAATAGTCAGGAGTGGTGGGTTTTAAGTCGATGAGTAAATACTCGTGAGGGGTTTGAGTGGCATCGTCGTACGCATAATTTAACCAAGGAGCGCCTAACTGTTTGGCTAACACTTGCACTTGAGATTTGTCTCTGGGGCTTTTAAACAAGACCACGTAATGAGCGTTAAGACTGATGGTACGATGGGCTTTACTTTGTTGAAATAAATTTTGAGTAATGTATACAATACTAGCATTACGATGGTGTCCTTTTCGTGTAAATCAAAGTTTAATTTCTTCTTCGTCTTCTCCTAACATGTCGTCAAAGATGATCAGATGTGTTTGACTCACGTCAGACACGATCCCATCGTCTTCGCGAGGGATGCCTTCTACAAATGAAATGGCTTCTCCTTGACTTTCTTGGAGTAGTGTGTAAGACTTTTGCCACTCTTTGTAACACCACACGATGCGTTGAGGTGGACGATCGAACAAATGAGATTTGTGTTCGATCAAACGTTTGACAAATTCGGTTTTGCCTGAACCACTGGGTCCAGCAATCAACATGTTAAAAGGATGGCGCAGATACAAAGCGTCCCAACTGGAACGATCTAACTTTTCGTCAATCACTTTGACTACAGAAGCAGAAGAGGTAGAAGAAGATGTAGCCATGACTGAGATAAGAAGATTTTTGAGAAGAAGACAAAAGTCCCAAGACATTTTATACGTTTTCATACACGTTGATATTTTTTGGTAAAAAAAAAAAAAACCAACACAACAAACATATTTACAAGTCATGAAAGCGAACGAGTGATAAAATAGCAAAGTAAAATGATCACGTACAAGACTAAGGCTACCACTAAAACATCTAAAATTCTGCTCAAACAAGTCACTGTACAACATTCTGGTGTCCTAGGAATGGAAGACCTAGGCACTGGGGGTGACATTCTTCTGGTCGTCTTTGTTTTGGTAGAAGAATGAAATGTCTCTGACGGCGGTAAGGAAGGGTTGTGTTCCTCAGGGGGTGGCATTTGGACAACGGTGTGATCATCTTTCTTTGCTGTGTCAGGTTCTTCTTCTTCTTCTTTCAGGGGTTCCCATTTGGGTTCCCATTTCACTTTTGGACTCTTAGTACTGACATGCCAAATCTTTGGCAAACTTGGCCACTTCTTGTAGCCAAGCATTAAAACCAAGGTCTCTCCAGTGACGTACATCTTTCCAATTGAAAAGTTGTTGGTGTAACTCACTAGCAAAACACTTCTTGAAATGTTTTATAGACAGATAAAGTGTGACGAATGTCTTCTTCACACGGAGGTACCTCACTTGTTTTCATCACCACTCTCAACACTTTGAGTACAATTTTTCTTTCGTGTACTGATAAAATCAAGTCTTTATAATCCTCTACTAAGGGTGATGCATGAATGGTCATATTGTTTTTTTGGACTCTTCAAAATAGTCCAAAACAACCACGGTTCCTCCAAAATAATCCAAGGCAAACACTTGTCCTCAAAAATACTCCACAACGAATGTCCTGGAAAACGAATTCCAAGATAAGCAGTCACTGAGACACACACCACATAGCGTCCAAAATTCAATGGAAACAGTTCTTGTATCAAGTTTTTATAATCCTCTAAGGTCTGAACACGATCATTGACTTCCTTCCACGGAATCCGTTTCACGAGTGAGGAGTACAGATCAGTCATGGTGAGACTTTATAGGGTGAGATGGTTAATGTGGGTATCTTGGGTGGCGGGTTTTTATATCCAGGTTCCCAAGGTTGGTACCTTTTGTGATAGTCTCCTTCAAGGTAGTGCCAGCGATACAATCTCCCCAAAACCAGTCTTTTCATACTTTGAAAGTAAGCATAGCGTACAGCTCGAGAAATGACTTTGAGTTTACGTTTCACTTGTAACTTGACAAACTCTCGGTAAATGCGTTCTCGCACCTCCAAAGGCAAACCACGAATGTGTTCTGGTAAAGTTTCTGACTTGGAAAGAAGTAACTCTCTTTTGTGTTCTTCACGATAGCGGTGATAGTTATTGTCCAGAATCAGATTTCTGATACGGTGAAAGTCACGGTAGTGTGCAAATCGAGGAATGAATTGGAGTTTACGCTTCACTTGAATCTGAACCAACTCTTGGTAAATCCGAACTCGCAACTTCGAAGGCAAGTCACGAATGCGGTCTTCTAAAGTAATCTTCTTGGTGACAAAATACTCACATAGCAACCAAACGGAATCGGTGGGTAAAGGATATCCAAAAATATCATCAGTGATTATCCTATCTAACTTCAAACGACGTAAAGGCGATTCGTCTTGAGGTGACAGTTCTTGTAACAGTTTTTGGTATTCTTGTATGTTGGTCACATATTTTTCCTTCACTTCGTTCCATCGAATTCTATATTCCACTGCCACATTGTAGGTGGTACCCTCCAAACTCTTAAAGTTGTTGGGTAGTTTTTCATGAATGTCTGACCATTTGAATATCTTGGCCCAAATCAGATGTCTTATCACATTCAGATACCAATGGTTACAACATGTCTGTCGAAAAGGATGTAACTGTTCTTTACGTTTCACTTGGATCTTGACAAATTCTCTGTAAATGCGTTCTCGTAGCTCCAAAGGTAAACCACGAATGCGATCTTCTAAACAAGGTTTGATAGTGACAAAATACTGATAAATGCGTTCTCGCAACTCCAAAGGTAAACCACAAATGTATTCTTGTAAAGTATCCTCCTCCTCTTCCGACATGTTTTTTTTTTACTTCTTCTGCTTGGCATCTGGCTCATCGTACCCGTACTCTTCTGAAGCCACTAAAGGTAAGAACTGACAGTGCGGAGACCATCTGGCATGTTCAATGTAAGCTGAGTCGGTAGGCTCCCATTGGTGAAGTCTCACACCGCAACTGAAACATTGAACTTTATCTACTTCTCCCAAGTAGATAAATCCAGATCTGGCTAAAGCTTTGTCAGTAGTTGATTGAAGTAGATATTTAGGCCACTTGTCTTTGAACGTCTCGTGTCGATTATCATACTTGGAATAACTAGGCAAAGATCCAGGTATTGTCAATTCTTTTCCCCTGTAGGCAGTATGACAATTATATGTACGATTAGTAAAGCATAAAGGTCGTCCTGCATCGTTAGAGGGACGGTGAGGCACACGCACAGCATCGACGATGTCCAAGCGTACGGCATCCGTCTGATCGTGTGAATCGCTGATGCCAAAGCGTACGGAATCCGTCTCGTCGCATGGCACTGCATCACACTCCAAGTCGTGATGGTACTTGGAGTTCACACCACTAGATTTCTCCCTTGGTGGTGGGTGGGTGGTAGTTTGAGTATTCTTATTGTACTTTGGTGGAAGGATGACAAAATTACTCATCTTTTTTTTTCTTCTCTTCTTGCTCGGTCAACGTTGAAAGTCAGAATGAAGGGTTAGGCTTGGAAGGGGTTCCTTTTTTACACCTGTCGACTGTACCATCCGCAAAGTACGGTAATGTCATCCGTGGAAACGCCAAAGAAAGGCAAGCACAGTTTGGTACCCATCTGACATGTTCCAAGAGAGCTGAATCCTTGCAGTTCATACGAATGGTTATGAAACAACTGAAACACTGCACTTTGGTTCCCTGTCCAAAGTAGACAAATCCTGCTCTGGCTAAAGAGTTGGAAGTAGGTAATCCATTTTTCCTAAGTTTTTTTCCTTTTTTGACTGTGTTCCATCGATGGGCACAATGACAATAGTCAGGCAAGTGTTTAGGTCATTTTTTGAACGTGTTCAAGCGACTGGCACACTCACAATAGTCAGGCAAGGCCACAGAAAATTTGTACTCTTTCATCTTGAGGTCTGTAGTAGTAGTAGTGGGTTCATCACACGGTGTAGTTGAAGTCATCTTGGTGTTGTCTTTTTTTTCTGTTCAAGGGGCTGTCCTTTTTTTATACTTCAAATCAACGTGTCCGTAAGGTAAAGTGGTGTGGTCTGGAAGTCTCACTCGCTTCTGGTATACGATTTGGTACACTTTTTGTACAGGTCGAGTGACGATTTGGCGATTAGGTAGTTGTACGATCTTGTGAGGTTCTAACATGTGTACTCGAAAGTCTTCCACTTGTCCAGACAGCAAAGCATTCTTTAAAGCCTCAAAGTTGACCACTTGGCTGGTTCGATAGTTCAGAGTCAATCCTTTCACTTTGCAATGGGTATGAAGTTGGTCTTGTGGGTCTCGGTATCGGTAACCGTAATTTTTGGGGCCACCGCTGGCAAAACTCAGGATGGTGTCTTGAGGGTGCTCGTCTGTCCAGGCTCCTAAGCGATCTCCTTGAATGGTAGGGTGTGAGCAACCGGGTCGATGGATGTACATACAACTGTCGGTGTCAAAGTACAGGACACGATCTCCCAAGACTTCTAACGCTTCGTCGTACAATTTCAAGCGAGCATGAGCGGTCACGTAAGCGGCAATGACTACGTTGCTAAACTTGTCAGGTTTGACAAACTTGGGTTCTTCTTCGAAATTGACTATGATCAAATCATCGCGAACGATTTCGACGTGTTTGACTAGTATACTTTTATCGTCCACCAGTTGAAAGTAACGATAAGGATCGGTGACGTATTCCGTCTTGGGTAGGGTCGTACGTTGGGCCATTTTTCCCCACAAGCAATTGAGCATGACTTTGGCAAACGATCTTTTTCCTTCATTTTTTTCCACGTCTTCCAAAGTAATGCCTTCGATGTTACGGTACTCTTCTTTGAATCGTTCTTGGTCTTCGGGAGTCTGAGACCACGAAGGATAACCACTAGCTTCTTGTTTCAGTTTTAGAAACTGATTGACGTACCCCGAGAAAATGCCTGGATGATTCGTGGTGTCGTCCTTTTGGTATTGTGCTGTGGTTGGAAAGTGCCAGATTTCGTATACTTTCAACAAACGGTATCCACGATCCAGAGCTCGAAACAATTCGGCGCTAACCCACGTTCCTGTCAAAGACCGTTCTTCCTTCGTGTGGTGACAGGGATGATCTTGGTTGCACGTTTCGGCACACGTCCGGCATAAAGGAAACATCAGTTTTCCTTGGCAATGGTGAGGTAAGATGGGATGGTACAAGTTTGTCGGAGGTAAGACTTTACATTTGATTAATCCTTCATATTGACGAATGTGTTCCACGTCAATGTGTTCTGTCAAGATTTCTGGGTGCCCGGTGGGAAAACGAGCATATTTACACACCCAAGGATACAAAGAACACACGTCGATGTATTTGATTTCTTCTCCTTGGGATTCGTCTACGTCGTACAGTATGCGAGTAGCATTGGTTCGTCCTCCAAATAAACTGTGGCGTGGATCCAAAGGTTCGATGTCGGCCGCGTCGTAACTTTGGGTGATGTTCTTAAATTCAGGATCGGTTTTCAAACGTCGATCGTACTCGTGGTCCCACATTTCTACCACTTGGTATCCTTGACTTTCTAACTGGAGTCGTCGTTGGCAAGTCTGTTCGTATAACTGTTCCATGGTAGAATCTGAATAGGGACTTTTCATCTCTCGATCAGGATAACAAGTAGGGCATCCGTGAAACAAGCAACCCTGAAACTCGTATACTGTGTGCTGGTTTTCTTAATCAAATCCATCCACGGAATAACCTCCAATCTTCTTTGCTACTCCTCTGTTTCTAGCATGTTGTATCCATTTGTCTTCTTTTTGACACAAGTAATGAAGCCAACGTAAAGCTTTGACCGAATATTGACGACTAGCAAAGAGAGACGTGTTGGAGTCGATGATGGCTAGTTAGTTCTCGGGCATGAAATTTTGCTTGTAGACTAAGGAACAGGCTTTGGGTAAGGTGGCCGCATCTTTCAAAGGATCGACCTCTCCGTGTTTGAGAAATAACTCTCGAAACTTTCCACAACAACGTTTAAAATGTCCACATCGGATCGACAATATTTTAACATCTCTTCTTGAAAGTCAAATGGATCGGACTGGTGAGCGCGGTACCAAGTGTGAAAGGCTTCTCGCTGTTCGGGGCGCATTCCGTCGGGGTCGTAATCATGAAGGTCAGGTAAATGAGGTAGGACAGCATGTTGATTAGCTTCCGTGTTGAAGAAGTGAGGAAAATAGCCTTTGGCCATTTCTGTCATGCCAAACGTTTTTGGCATTCGACTCAAAGGCATGGCCAAATAACTCATGGAATCTTTGAACTGTACTTGTCCTACTTTCATGTAGATGAGTTTTTTCCGTTCATGGTGACTTCAGGACGTTCGGTACTATGGTTCAAATAATAATTTAACAAAAACTGCCCATCATATCCCGAAAAATTGTGAGCTATGACGGTCGCATACCGATGACAGTCTCCGTAACGATGAATGTCTTCTTCGCTCCAACTGTCGTGGGTGGTAGGGTCTAAAATCCATTCAGCAAACTCGGACAAAGTGTTAACCCCACGAAAGATTTTTCACGTCCTCCTGGAATCCGACTACAATGAGAACAGTGAAAGTGAATCGTTTCTTGAATGCACTGATCACAAGCCCGATGCGCCACACAGAAATTAGGAATGTGAATACCCGTTTCTTGCATGCATTCAAAATCAAAAAAGATGAAATCCACTTGGTTCTTGTTCTTCTTCTTTATTTCTTTCTTCTCTGTCTTGTCAAACTTTTGAATAAAACATAGATGATCAAAATCAACGATCTGCTTGCAAATAGAACATCTTTCTTTTTTTTCCAGCACAAACGTGACTCTTAGGGTCGCTGGTTTGAATTAGCTGTCCACACGTGGAACACGATTTCAATAAGTCGCAAGCACATTTTTGTTGGTGTCCTTGTGTCTTGCGAAGGACTAACAAAACTGCGTCGACACGTCTCACAATGGATGTGGTTTTGTTGTTCAGGAAGGCATGGTTGGTCCGCTAAACAACAACGACATCTTGCTCCGCAATGACTGTGTCGCTCTCGATTGTTAAACCCTTGGTCACATTTCTCGCAGTAGTATCCGTATCCTGAAAATCCGGTGATACTGGTGATGGTATCGAAATGTTCTTGGTGATGATAGAGGTGAATGTATTTTCCTTCGGGGAAATCAGGGCCTCGAAACACCATATCTCCGCGCACTTCTTGAGGGTAAACTTTCAAAGTGTAGTGAGGAGCCAAAACATCTTGAAGTTGTTGCATTTGAGAAATGCCACACATGGTCTCTTTAGGGATACCCGCTTGTTGCAACATGAGTTCTGCTTCTTTTCGTTGTTGGGGTTTGTTAGACTTTCGAATGCACTCCCAGTCTTTTTTCCATTCTTTACTCTCGTTCTTGTTGGTATACGTACGCCCCACCACAATGGCTCGAGCCAAACACATCTGGTCTTGGGCATTGTCAATTTGGACGACACTGCGTTTGGTAGTGCGAAGATCGTCCACCAATAACGGTTTTCTACTTCGTCCACTTCCTCGAGGAGGAGCAACGTGAGTCATGTAAAGTGTCGCCTTTCCATCCGTGATGGTAAACTTGTCGTTCGATTGTTGAACATGTTCTATTTTGGACATGACTTTGTCTGGCGTTAATTCTGCCGGGGTGCTGAACTCGATCCAAACAGGACTCTTCAAATTGTCATGATGAATGGCCAGTCTCAAGCGATCGTCTTCTTTGGCTCCACATTGTCGTTTCAAGTTCTGTAACACAGATTCCCACAAAGCACTAATGAACCCCGCCGCTTTCTCGGGAGGTACTTCGGACTTGAAGTCTTTAAAGTGAACCGTGTGAGTGTAGGCTGTAGTTTTAAATTTTCGAGAAGTTATTTTTTGAATCTCTCGAATCCGATAGTAATTTTCAGGAGGAGCCAAGGTAGTAGGTAGTGTTTTTTGGTCAGGGGTTCTGGTGTTGGTAGTGGTGCTGGTGGTGGGTTTTGTTTTGGGTGGGTTAGAAGTTTGGGTTTCAGGTTCACTCATCTCCTCTTCGAAGTCACTAGCATGGACTTGAGCTAGTAGTTCAGCTAGCGGTGTTTCAGGCGGTACAGACAATCTTTGGCGTCGTGGTCTCTTCGTTTCTTCTTCTTGTTCTTCTGGTTTCTCATGGTTTGGGCGTGATCTTTTCATCTTGAAGTTTACTTTGAAACTGATTCAGTTTCACCCCAGGTATCTATATATATAGAGAGGAGAGTATATATAAAGAGACCTTCTTACCTTCAGAATCAGTCTTTGGTGATTGAACTTTCAAACTGTAAAGATGGAAGATTCAAGAAGAAGAAAAAAATCGATGCCCTAAGAAAGGACATCCTTCTGAGTATTATTGGGATTATCTAGCCCAAGGAAGAACACTGAGAGATAAAAGTCAAGATACTTGTTATATCTGCCAAGAGAAAGGACATTGGGCTCCAGAATGTCCACAACGTCAACAAACTCAAAAGAGAGATAAAAGTCAAGATACTTGCTATATCTGCCAAGAGAAAGGACATTGGGCTCCAGAATGTCCACAACGTCGAAACCAAAAAAAAGAAAAAAGAGACAAAACAAAAGATACTTGTTATCATTGTAAAGGAAAAGGACATTGGTCTTCGGAATGCCCTCAGAAAGAAGAACAAGAAGAAGAAGAAGAAGAAGAAGAAGAAGAAGAAAATCTACCAGAGGAGAGGGAGGAAGCCGATTCAAACCTAGAAGAAGAAGAAGAAGAACATATCATCAAGAAAAGTAAGAAGAGAGTGAGATGGATGGAAGACAGTGAGAATGAAGAAAATGTACCAATGGAACCCATGATTCCTGTGAAGATCTTGATCCCTATGAAGAAGAAATTCAAGGAGAACAAGAGAGACAGACAGTGAAAACAAATGAACTTTTTTTTTTTTTTTTGGTGTTATATGTTCATGGTGAATTATTTTGTAAAAAAAGAGAATACATCAGAATGGAAAAAAAGTAAGTGTTTTTTGTATTATTTTAGAGTATGGATGCACGCACGCACGCACTCACTCTTACACAAAAAAAGCAAGGAATGGGATTTAAAGGTTTACTTAATTTGGCAATTTGATTTCTTTTCTATAAATCTGGGTGGCCCTGAAAAGGACCGTTGGGGTGTTTGTTTTGTTTGGTTCAAACAAACTTATGGAGTTGACATAATCAACTTCAATTGTCGTAGTCCTTTACCACGACCCAATCCAATTCCTGCTGCTACTGCTGGTGTTTTGGTAATGGTGGTAGTCACTGGTGGTGGTGGTGGTGGTTGCATCTGACTAGAAGTGGTGGTAGGTTTGGAATGTTTAGCCCGTGATGGTCTTTTTCGTTTAGGCGGCTGAGTTAAAGAATATTCGTATAATTTCCTCAGATACTTTAACTCTGATAAAATCTCTTCTAAAAGACTCACCGTTTTTTCTTCCTGACTAACTTCCTTTGGTGTTTCCTTCTCCTTCTCCTCCTCTTCTAACTGTTGTCTGATTTCTTCCTCACTTTTTCTTCTTCTCTCCTCTTCTTGCTGCTGAAGAAACATTTCTTCATCCTCTCGCTGTTTCTTTAAAAAAATTTCCATCTCTTCCTGTTGTTTCTTTTTAAATTCATCCATCACTGGTAGCAAAGAGGGAAGTGGTGTAGCAGCAACAGCAACAGCAGCAGAAGTCTCAGACTCAAATTCTTGATTCAGAAAATCTAAATTAAAATCTTCCGGTAGGAACTGAAAGATAGGATTCTCGCTCCAATTCATAGGCTTAGTAATCTCCATGATACCGCTCCAAGTCAAATCCCTACGAACGCTACGATGTCTTTATACCCAAAATGACGTCACACCCCTACTCTCTTCCCATTGGAAGAAACACCGACCCGCTTGTAACGCGCGTTGGGATTGGTAGTTCATTTCCATGCATTTCAATCCGATCGTAAGGTATATATACCACCGCTTGTCTCATAAAGCTTCACCGGTTTTCTCTCTCCAAGACTACTCGTAAAGAAAAAAATGTGGATAAGTGTGGAAGCTTCCAACATCGTCTCAGGGATGCTCTTCAATCCCAACTATCCTATATATGTAAGAGCATCATGGGCTGTGACTAGACTTGATGAAAGCACCTACTGGCAAAGAAGAATCTACATAGAAAGGCAAGGATGCTTAAAAAGAGTGCTAATGTATGGGGAAGAAGTCAAAAGAAGTAGAAGAAGAAGAAGAAGACCGTCTAGGAAATGTGAATGCTAAAGCAGTAAACAAAAAAACCCAATGGCCCTTTTCAGGGCCACCCATTTCACAAGAAAAGATAAATTTTCCAATGATTACCCTACTTTCTCTCTCTCTCTGTGTTTCCCGATCCTTTTTTCACGTTTGGGGACTGTATGGGCTCTATGTTAAATTCCCATAAGAGCCCATAGTTTCAACACGGCCCATAAATCTTGGCACTTTTGGGCCCTAAGGGTCCCCAATGTTAAAATCCCATAAGAGCCCATAGTATCAACACAGCCCCAACACTCACCCTATACTACTAGAGTGTCTTCAGATTCATACAGAATGAAGGGACAATGAGATTTAACAATCATCTGTTTCCCAGTCCTTTTCTGCTTTCACCTTGCAAACAGATCTAGTAGACTGAGGTAATAAACTAGACTGAAGTTTGAATGAAGAAAGATGTTCATATGTTAACTTGTACCACTAACTCAGAAAATACTAAGACGGTTTGGTTTGCCTTTGTTCCTTCTAACGGCAATTGTAACAAACTATTGCTTATATCATTTCGAGGAATTGGGAGCTAAGTGCCTTTCTCAAAGCGACAAAGAGGCAGCCGATCAGTGATGGCCTGGGTATGCATCGAACACGCGACCCTTGGGTTGCGAATAAAGCGCTGTACCAACTGAGCTACCGCAGCTTGTACTAAGACATCAGTGTTATGATGAAACTGTCAGGCTATCTGATGAATACAAAGATCACGATATCTGATGAGTACAAAGGTCACACTATCTGATGAGTACAAAGATCACACTATCTGATGAATACAAAGATCACGATATCTGATGAGTACAAAGGTCACGATATCTGATGAATACAAAGATCACGATATCTGATGAGTACAAAGGTCACACTATCTGATGAGTACAAAGTTCACACTATCTGATGAATACAAAGATCACACTATCTGACGAATACAAAGATCACACTATATGATGAGTGCAAAGGTCACGCTATGGGTACAAAAGTCATGCTATCTGATGAGCACAAAAGTCACACTATCTGATGAATACAAAGATCACACTATATGATTAGTACAAAGGTCACGCTATTTGATCAGTGCAAAAGTCACGCTATTTGATGCGTACAAAAGTCACGCTATCTGATGAGTACAAAAGTCACGCTATTTGATGCGTACAAAAGTCACGCTATCTGATGAGTACAAAGATCACGCTATCTGATGAGTACAAAGGACACGCTATCTGATGAGTACAAAGGTCACGCTATATGATGCGTACAAAAGTCATGCTATCTGATGAATACATACTATCACGCTATCTAATGAGATCAAAAGTCATGCTATCTGATGAGCCCAAAAGTCGCGCTATATGATGAGTACAAAGATCACACTATCTGATTAGTACAAAGATCACACTATCTGATGAGTACATACTGTCATGGTATCTAATGAGTACAAAAGTCATGCTATCTGATGAGCCCAAAAGTCGCGCTATATGATGAGTACAAAGATCACACTCTCTGATGAGTGAAAAAATCACACTCTCTGATGGGTACATACTAGAACATCAACACCAAAGAAAATTATTTTTTTACATTTCAGCACGATATGATCAAGCTCCTGATATGGTGTATGACAGAAAAGACTCTAGCAGTTGTCTTTCAAGTCACGTCCGGTTTGGAATATCTGGAACTGACTAGATATTCAAATCACGCCCGGTTTGGAATATCTGGCACTAGATATTCAAATCACGTCCGGTTTGCAATATCTGGTACTGACTAGATATTAAAATCACGTCCGGATTGCAATATCTGGCACTGACTAGATATTCAAATCACGTCCAGTTTGGAATAACTGGCATTAACTAGATATTCAAATCACGTCCGGTTTGGAATATCTAGCACTGACTAGATACTCCCTTATGCTTGATAAGCAACAAATTGGTGCACAGTTCATTAATGCCTTAGTTGTTCACAAAATAATTACTTTGGATTTCCATTCAATTTACGAATAATATTAATAAGTCTTCTTTCACCAAAACTAGAATATTTCTGCTAAAAATTTAATAGGAATGATCATGTAAAATAATAATGATATAAAGATAGTCTATGAAAATAATGATAATAATAATACAAATAATAATAATAATAATAATAGAAAGAAGAAGAAGAAAAAGAAGAGGAAGAAAAAAGAGAAGAAAGAGAACGAAGAAAAGAAACATTACAAGCAGACGAAGCTGCTGCTGCCTGCTGTTACGACTACTTCGTTTTCTTTTCTTTTTCTACTACTACTATATAGCAAACAAAAAGTGAAAGGCTTCCTGTATTTATAGCAACATAGAATCAATTGCCCATGGATGATGAAAAACTTAAGTATGTCTACTCATTCATAAGACCAATTCGGAAGGAATACAGCTTACTATACATCCATGCAGTTGCAAACAGCCAAAGATCCAATATGTTAAAGTCAATCAACGGCAACTTCGTGTTTTTGATATAATACCTCGCCGTTATTTTGAGGGCCTCTTCCCATTGCTGATATATCACCTGCATCTGGGCATATATCTGGTTTGGTATGTCCTCGATCGTCACCTATACCTTGTTAATGAAGTGTTTGTAGTAATACTCTGTATCACGCGCGAACTCCACGCTCTTTGTCGCATCCTCAAAAACCCAAACTATCGCTTTCATGCTTTTTGCCGACGTGCTCAGGTTGATGTTATACGGATCGTTTTTCTTATTCAACTACATCCTGCAATGGCGCAGCACTTGGGTGTACAAGATAGCACTTTTCCTATGTGCTGCTGCCTGATCATACGTACAAGTTCTGCGTTGGTCACAATGTCATACTCATACCGTAGAGTGAAGCTCTCCCTCTTATTAGTGCTTTGGATCACCCAGTGGTAATCGTTAAACGTCAGCTCGAAGTTGAGGTGGTCTGAAAGGCCAGACTGATAGTATGGTATGTGATCATTTAGCAGCTAAAGTAGAGCGGCGCAAAGAAGCAATTCCCAAACACGTCAGCGATAGGCGCATCATGATGAGAAGGCGCTGCTCAGCCGCCGCTCAAAGCAATTGTAAATGCAAGCTTAGCAGTATCGGCCACAATGACATTGTTGCTGGTGAGGTTTGGTGATCTGATAATAAGCTGCTGGTTTTGGTCTTTGATGCTTGGGTTATTAGTTACAACGACGGTGCTCCAGATTCCCTTTACACCAAACGTGCGACAGAGATAGCGGAATGGATCGATTTTTTTCTATATTAAGACATGTTGTGCTTTCACAAATCTTTAGCAGGCTTGGTGCTATTGGAGTTCACGTGTCCTTTCTTTAATATGTTAAGATTTTGCCACATAGTTATATTTTTAATAGCGAAACATGGCTGAAGACTTTGAAATGAGTGAATTTGTTAGTCGTGAAGAGAATCCGCCTGAGAAAGATGAAACCACACTTACACAAGAAAGCGGCAGCACAGGAACCTGATAGTCTCCCACTGCGTGAAATTCTTGGTCAAAAGAAGGCATCTAAAATTTACCGAGGTGCGCTTTCAAATACTATCACTAAAACTGAAGAGCTCATTAAAGACCTAGACGCAGAGAGAAATATGCTGGCCGAAGAGCAATGCTAAACAGAGCGCTAGCAGATACAAATCCGCACTGCAGATCTGGAGTTGTCATGCGATGGACAATTCCAGATAGCCAACAATTTGCTATGGAAATTTCAAAAAAACAATTATCTACGAATATAAGAACGGCTACGAACTTTCCTCCGCGAACTTGTTTTCACTGTAACCTCTATTCTTATGGCGCTCAGTTTTACCATAAGCACAATTTTACTACCAATCGCATCGAAACCACTTCCCGTCGTACCGACGCCTAAATGTGACTCCAGCGGCTGATAAGAATGGGTAAAAATGCAGCTGGAGCGACTGGCGCGGGTGCTGAAAATGCTAGCAGAAAAGGCTTTGGTGGCGCTGCCCGGTATTATTGGCACTATTGCGCGGGAAATTTGGTGCTTATTGTCGTTACGATAGCGGTCGCATTTGTTACTGTTCTCCGGTCTTACATTAGTCAGCGCAGACATCAGATCGAACGCTAGTACTGATAGTCGTTCAAAAAAAGAAGAGGGGGAATCATCCGTGGCCTTCTCTAGGGCTTGATGAGTGATCCACCGCTTAGAGTAATTTAGTTCAGCCATGACTGCGCTTGGTATTAATGTCGGAAGTCCAGCCACGACTAGTGCTGTTTTGTTTGTATCGTGTTCTTCAGCTTCTTGGCGAGCAGGCAGTGCCCGCACTCTTTGCATGTCTTGCTATTCCGGCGCGGGCTGGTCAAAGCTGGCCTTACATTCTTCTTTGACTGTAGTTGTTTTGTTTGCGCTCCCTTTGCTCGTGCTGGGTAGACTTATCGCAATAACAACAGCATTGGTGCCCATATTTAAGTCGTCGGCTGACCGAAACATTTCGTGGTAAGATCCAATACGAAGATTCATATCGCTAGGCATAATGTAAAGGCCGCCGCCAAGAACAAAATCTAGCTTACTTTTAACATAACAGATCACATCTTGACACTTTTGTATCGAATTTTGAAGGTCTTCTTTTTGGGCAACCATATCTTCGACGACTGCTAGGAACAGCGTTTAGACGTAAAAGACCGTCAGTACACCTCTTATCGAGGAATTGGTCTGACTTTGCGCACCCAGGAGTGCCAACACATATGCTCAAACGCTCTCTTTAAGACGCACTATGCCAGCCTGTGGAAAACCTTCGAGTAGTATAGCCTGAACTTTGCCCATCCATTTACTGATCCAAGTCTCTGCGAGCAGTAATCAAATGTCAGCTCGTATCGCTCTATCATTTCGGGTTAAAACCGACTGTTTCTGGAAATGATATTTCGTGGGTCCAGAAATAGTAATACACGATTCCAAGCTCATCGTGGGAGATTTGCTGACTCCAGTTCGAGTTTGAATCCACATTAAACTATCTACAAACAATTTTGTAAACAGTAGTGTCAAAATTATTGTCAACCTGATTGAAACTTATCTGCGTTGGAGTGATGCACTGCAGCTGGTTGAGTAGCAGCTATACCTGAAAGCAAACATGAAATATGTAAAAGCTTGACAGCAAGAAATCCTTCGCAAGCATATGGTCTTTATCGCTTACATCATAACCTACTGTTGCACACTAGACGACAAACGTTTACCTGATTTTGTCAAAACCGCAAGTGGCTGCTATTCCATTTGTTAATCATATCGTTAGACCTTACATCTAATGGAAGGTCATATTTATCCGTTATGTTAATAACTTTTGTCTGAACAAAACGCCCTCTCGTACAAAAACTTTAGGACTGAAAGACACCGACGACGCCATATTTCTCGTCGCCGTTGATATAACAGCGCTGCAAACCTCTTTGGACAATAGCCCTAGTTTATTGTCGCCTCAGCTGCTGAAATTATTGGCCGCAAGGTGGACAGTGCTAGATCGTGTACTTAACGGCCGACAATATTACATCGGTTAGTGGAATTACCGCAATAAATGGGTCTGGTTACTATCGCTGGAATTCAGCAACGTTGGTAGTTTTACTCTCAACAACAACAACAACACTATCTCCGTTCGAGCCGCCGATTTTTACTTCAATAACTTCCATTGAAATCGTGTTAACGGAACGTGGGCAACGCTTTAAATTCGTATACATGGAGTCGTACTGGCACATAATGATATCAGTTATCAGCATGTCGTTCCTGGTAAAAAGTTTTACAACTAACTTTGCAGAGCTTAGTCAGTAAGGTTGATCAGTCGAACCAAGACCAATCTATTCATTCATAAAGATGAATATGCGTGTGATAAAGGCGACTAAACCAAAGGCAAAGGAACAAGTTTAGGATACTTAACCGGTGCATGGTAGAGATTAAACCACTTTATGAAAAAGTAAAAACTCGATGACTTTCATATCCAGAGCATTGTTACTGTTTGTGATACACTACTTGACAGTACCATGTACGAAAGAAAGTTTGAATATACCTTAAATTAGTACAGAAATATTGTCAAGCTGTTGTATACAAAATGTCAAAAACGAGCTTTTTATATAGCATTTTTCATATAGTGCACTTTGAGCAAATCGAAGAAATACTCTGAGCCCTTGCATAGCTATAAAATGGCCTAATGTCAGAAAGAATTAGCAAAATCAATCTCAGACTACTTGCCTGTTGGTATTAATCGGCACAACGAATAAACAAACGACTATAGCAACTGAACTTGCCGAGTAAAGGTGGAACTAATTCCCGTGCAACAGACACTGCCAAATATAATGAATTTGTAAAAGGTAACCGGGTAAACTGGAGTAAGGTATAGAAATTCACTGCTCTGATGTAGGGATAGGTGAGCAATAACAAACAAAATTGGCCATAAGATAGGTTGAGAGGACAAGGAAACAGAGGTACAAATTATCCTGGACATACTAGCAGAGGACGATTCTGTAGACAAGTTAAACAACTACAATGACACACTTCTATTCGTAGGCGCAGCAATTTTAACAAAAAGGTACTTAAAGAAGCCCAAAAGAAGACAGTACGTGGCCGCTACAGTGTCTGCAAAAAAATCAGAGAGAGAGAGAGAGAGAGAGAGAGAGAGAGAGAGAGAAGCTGATGGCATACACAACAGTAGAAACAATAGCAATGTTGGCGATGACCAGTAATGCTGATGACAAAGAAAAAAAGACGGATAGCAATGCCTATTTGAATCATGTTTGAACAATAATTTATTTGGCGTGGGTCGAAATCGTCCAGTTTCCTTTTTTGAACCCTAGACCTGCGTAGGGCTTTGACGAACCCATAGCGCATGCCAATTTTTGTTGTGCAAAGAGATACGTACGAGTAATGGATGCCAAGGCGTACCGCTGGCCCTATGCCTACTTTTGGAAAAATGAACTGGTGGTCTAGGTACGATTATTATTATTATTATTATTATTATTATCTGTGGTTGTTGTAAGATTTACAGCTTAAAATAGATTAAAAACCTTCTCACAAAGTATGCATAGAGAAACATACAATCATTAAGCAAACATACAAATAGCCAAGACAATATAGTATGCATATGTGCACATGTGTACATGTAGCCAAGACAATAAAGCATGCCTATGTATACATGTGTTCATGTAGCCAAGACAATAAAGTATGCCTATATATATATATATATATATATATATATATATACATGTGTTCATGTAGCCAAGACAATAATGTATGCCAGTATATATACATGTGTTCATGTAGCCTAGACAATAATGTATGCCAATATATATACATGTGTTCAATACTGTGTTCAATGTCATACACCATTCTATACATTTACATAATATTTGTAAAAGAAAGAAAGACGAATGTACGTATTAATTACAGGTTAATGTCACACAAATAGTTTACTTAAGACTTGCAATGTTTCTACATGTGCATCAGTGTAATATGTTTGTAGCAGATTTATGCATACTCATAAGAACAAAGAAGGAACTGTTGGAATATTTGGTGAGAGACATTATATGTTTAGGTAGCTGAAATAGCCTGATTTGAACACGGCAACACTGTCAGCCTACTTTAGTGCAAGTGGTAGCTTATTCCATTCTGAAGATCCTGTATATGTAAAAGTCTTATTCAATGCATTAGTTCTATGTCTTGGTAGTTTTAAATACAGGTTTGAAGCTGATCTTAAATATATATGCAAGTGTTCCTGTAGCCTAGCGAATATAGTATGCCTTTGTGCACATGTGTCCATGTAGGTATAAAAAGTGAACGAAATATTATAATCTAACAGAAAAGTTGTGGATCAACATCATGTAAATATTAGATCCTTAAAGATACAATGAATTCTTCACAACTGTCAAATTGCAGTGTTGTATTTGAAATTTAATGGTGAATCACAACGGAATAGGATGCTCCAGAGCAACACCAACCTACCCTTACACCACCCACTGGACGCCGCCGGTTCCTGATTTGATGGCCGTATCACTGTTTGGTCGCCAAAGACAGACCAGGTGAAAGAGTCTTACCATGGGAAGACTTATTAAACACCGAGTTTAAGAAGTAACAAATAATTTTGTTATATAACATTCGGTGCAATATGACACGTAAACCATGTACACAACGCAGCGAACAACTGTGAATTTGAATATTCCGAGACTGTTACGCTAATTTGTCACGATTATTATAGTTTATATGTAGTCATTTAATGGCTTAGTAAAAAAGAATGCACCCACATATTTGCTCAACAGCATTTCTTGTTATCATCGTTAAAGTAGCATTCGCTGCCAATTGATTTAAAACCTTCTGACTAAGATGTTTACACAATACATGTAAGAGCACAAGTGAAAACTATCTACAAAATATTCTGTTTCACCTCGACTCAGGAATGCCACTCAACCACTGAAAAGTGTAATATGAGTTCAAAGGCCGAGTATTTAAACAACTGATGCAATAAACTTTGTATTCAAAATAAAAGACTACCAAGCTTGGAAGAATATACCTTGAAAGAGCTTGTCTTATACATAACCATGGAATAGTTCATTTCCTTATTCTACCATCAAACCTAGGATATGATTTAAGTAGGACAAAGATATTCCCTCGACACCTGTTCAGCGATGTGTAAAACAATGCACATTCTCGTCATAAATGTGCCTATACAATTTATATTTTATTCATGCCATATTGTTTGCTCTTAAATGGCTATGTAGAAAACATTATTCGTTCATAATTTTCCTAATCTACTAATGGCAAACCATCAGGGTACTGAGATTGCTCCACCATAAGCCAAATGCAGACATGGCAACATTTAATTTATGATATGGGATTTTCTTTTTAAAGTGGATCCAGGTGAACTTTGCATACGTATTAAAGGGCATTAAGTGTAATTCTAAAGCATATAGTATGATTAGTGTTGACGCAACAGAAGCATAACAACCACTGTATTTTAAATAGGACAAGGAAGTAAAGAACCACTGAAAAGACACTTGCATAAACTTAGCATGGGTATCAAAATTACAAAATCTGGCAAAAAATATGTGAAAGTAAGTATCTTTACTGGTATAAGGCCATTTGCTTCTGTTCTGTTCGTCGTCGGTTTTGTTTAAGCTGTATCTTTTATGGAATACACAACGGTTAATATGCGAGAGTCTTTGTCTCAACATGGCTGGATTTCTATTTTAAAATACAATATATACGTATAGTATGTATGTTGTATCTTTGATATACCACGAGTTGTATACATTTTTCATTAAAATGAAAAGAGACTTGCCGAGATTTATATTAATGACAAATTTATACAAGTGGTATATCAAAGATACAGCATACATAATATACATATATTTTATTTATACCACACAATACACATACTTTTGTTTCAGTGGAGTTTAAGATTCACTACAGGACAATATGCATTGACGGAGGGAATGAACTCTTCTCATCCCTTCCAAGTGTGACCGCATCAAAATTTAGCTCTGCATCTATTTTCGCTATTCAAAATCCTGTTGCAAATTGTTTAATTTGCTTCTTTTTTGAGCTTCTATTTGCCTCACGGCTGAGTACATCGAAACGAGAGGGGAATAGTATAAGCGAAATGACGAACGAATAAGAGGCAATTCAAACATTTAAAGTTATTTACAGTTGATCTAAGTTATTATTATGCTTTACTTTCTATTTAATAAGATAATATTAAAATATAAATTATAGGTTTCTAATATATAGTAAATATGAATAATACCGCTAAACACGAATGATCACGGGTGACAACTGTCTTTAAAGCACTCTGTTTCACCTCCATTCAGGAATGCCGCTAAATCATTGAAATGTGTAACATGAGCTCCAAGGCCGGTTATTCAAACAATTGACGTCATTGCGCTACACAGGATTAGTCATCCGTTGGAACAAATTATAACATTAAACCTGTTTGATTATATTTGTGTCATTATATAAAACTTGCCCGTCACTCAGTCAGTTGATCATTCAAAAAAATGGCAATATTATGTAGAGTGATCGTTCGTTTAATTTGTACAATACATTATTAAATTGAATACTTTGTTTCCTGAATTTCTCGAGACCACAGAGAATATTTACACTTTTTGGCTAAATAAATGTGCAAGCATCGATAATGCATTAGCATATCATGTACATAATTTTACGAGTGCAGACGATATTTCGGCATGGATGACAATGGGGCGCACTGTTCCGATGAATGAAAGACGTGGAGATCATTGAGTAACTAAAGATCAATAATTTCGACAGCAATGGCATGGATGTTACTCTTTAGAATGTTAGAAGATATGGTGCATAACCACCTACATTACAAGGGACTACACCCAACATAATAGAAGGGCTGTAAAAGAAAGTGGATATGGCCATAGGACAAGCTGCTTATTAATAACATGTTGCTCCTGAATTGCAGAAGGTGAAAATAAAAAAGAACCAGTAAATGTCGTGAAATGTGTTCAGAAAGTCCTATGACACAATACCGCAGTCGTGGATCCTAGATGTATGCAAACCATTGGGGTAATCACAAAACAATCCACATACGAATAATTATCGTTATAAACATGTTCTCTTCGAAAATATAATTCATGATTCAGTGAGTTTAACTGTTAATGTCAAGATCAAAGCGGTATCTTCCAGGAAGACCACTGTCGTCATTGTTGTTTATGGTTCAGACAGTAAGGCTTTCAACGCTGACATCCTAATGGAATATAGGAATCGAGCGTAGTGCGCTGCTCGAAGCATTAAGCGTGCTAAACTAGAAAAGACAGAACTTTAGCTAGCAAAATCAGAGATTAAAACAACTAGGAGAGGATGAAGGGTGCAAATATCGATGATTTAGTAAGGAAGATGGCATGAAACACGAAGAGATGAAAGATAAAATCAGGAAAGACTACATTCGCATGGTGTAGAAAGTACCAGGCTCGTTGTATCATCTTCTTGTCACTTTTAACGTTTTCGTACTCAGGGAGGATTACGTGTAGCAGTTCGAATCCGCACCCTTTGCTATGTTACAAATTACGCTGCAAATTATATCTATATGTGTATCTAATTCAGTACAATTTGATACTTTCTCACATATAGTTTTGCACGATAGTTTTGTGTACATTAATGCTTAGGTATGAAAATAACATATTCACATTGCATGGTTTACATAGACTCTGCTCAGCATGGCTAAATTAAGAAAGATTAGGTGTAAAATAAAGTTGTTTGTGATACCACAATACATATTCAATTTAAAAAAGGTTGTCCACATCTAACACCAAATGCTGCAAATTTATTCTGTTATTTTTCTTTCATTTTGTTGCAGCTGTTTTATGATAATATAAAAAAATATAACCGAAGAGATCAAACTTAAATAAAACACAAAAGGTACGCTGTTTTTATCACTCTATAAATTTAAATCTTCTCAGGGTAATGCAGATGACAGAGACAATGATACACTTGGATATTCAAAGTTGCCGAGCTCTAAAAGTACAAGAACGAATTCTTACATTACACCCATAGTAAGTATCCATCTCTCTTTATGGCTTTCCTTCCTTCTTGCTTTGATTTCAGTTAGTAAGTTATAATACTAAGTCAGCTGTAAAACGTGCATAACGAATAACACAACAGGTGTACAGGCAACATTTGACTTTTTTTCTTCTCTTTTTGCATTATCGCAACTATGCAGTATTTCACGTATAAAACGTTGAGAGGACCTTATTGTTATCTAACTTCAAAATACATTGTTGCTTCATTGTAAGTGCGACTACATGTGTTTATGGAACAATATGCCCCAAGAAGAATGTAGCAACATAACACAATTAAGATTTTTAAGACTTCAGAAAAAGTTTCCAGTTTAATCAGGATATTTGCAGTATAGTCGCTGTTGCGAATAATGGAGCAACCTTTAGAAATAAAATCGTTATCATGCAGTTTCAATAGTTCTGCCATGGAAAGGAAATTGACAAATCAACCAAACTGCAGATTTATTATGACAGTAACAATGACTCAGATTTGTATACAGTATATAATTTGATATTGTATCAATTTTGTGTGAAACGCTGTAGAGCCGCTAATTACACGGAAGGACATGTTTTTAGAGAAGAGGAATTTGTTATTGAAATCTCAATGCTATAGCGATTAAATGATGTGTTTTGACATCAAAATAGGTTCATCGATGTAACAGTTAAATTTATGCCATAATTATTTTATAACTGCTAATTAGCTGGTAAGCATAAATGAAATTTACCATTGAAAATTTAGAATCCGTGAGGTTTTGTTGAATTACGTGCAGACGGAAAATGAAGTTTCAGGTTCTGATAGTATAGTGAAATAAATAAATATTTCAGTGGCACTCATAACTGTATTTTAGTATTTGAATAAAGAGATCATACAATTTGCACTGAAAAAATATTTGTATCAGGTTCACCCACTCTTTGATGGACCACTACACAAAATACGTCCAGACGAATATTTCTCAGCACAAATTAACTAAAGCATACATAATAGTGTGTGAATATATATATATATATATATATATATATATATATATATATATATATATATATATATATATATCTATATATACACACACATATTCACTATTATGTATGCCATATATATATATATATATATATATATATATATATATATATATATATATATATATATATATCTAATGACACAAACATTGATAACGGCGCAAATACAAAACAGTTTCCCAACGTATCGAGCTAAACAAGCTCTTCGTTAGGGGAAGAAAGAATTTACATGCACAAAACAAACACTAAACACAAAAGCCAAGAAGAATTCTTGACTCCTACATGTTTAGATGACGTGGAAATACACAAAGAAAGGATTAACAATAGAAGAAAGAAAGAAGATAAAATTAAAAACGTTATAAAACGGGTAAACTACATATCTATGTTAAGCTGACATAATTCAAAGTGTTTATTGTGCGTATCAAGCAGAAGACCAAAGTGTTTTGACCTAATTCCAGGCTTAGAACAAAGGACTGACACCATGAACGACGATAAATCTAAGCCATCATCAAAATGTGCAAAGGAAATTATATCCCGGTAAAGTTATGCATGGAGGTACTAAGGAAGTATGTCAAGAGTATGGTATAGCACTGTTAATGGACAAGAGTTTAAATAATAATAATAATAATAATAATAATAATAATAATAATAATAGAAATAATAATAATAAAATTTAATAATAATAATAATAATAATAATAATAATAATAAGAAGAAGAAGAAGAAGAAGAAGAAGAATACCAATAATACATGTAAAGAGCTACGAACTATTTACTTCGGTAAACATTATCGGAAATAATGCGTACGTCGGATAAACTGATGTCTGGCTGTAGTTTTGATAAGATTGCAATAGGACGGTTAGACTTTTTCATTTAGGTCGAACTCCCCATGAGTTTTCAATTGAAGTATCCAGTATCGTTCCTTACGTGTGCATTCTATAACGGTCCACCCCAAGTTAGAATCAATCGGTAGCATCTCGATGGACTCGACTGAATGCCCAGTCGAGTTGTAGTGGTTGGCGAGTTTCGCGTTTATTTTGTTGCGAATGTGGCTCTTGTGGGTTATTCATTCGTTTTCTGAAATCAACGGTTTCGACAACATATTGAGTGCCACAGATCCTGCATGTTAGAAGATAGATTTCATTTTTGGTTCGGCATCCTAACTTCTGCACTATAAATGCACAATATATCAATATATCAATATAAATAATGCAGAAGTTAGGATGTATATATATTACCTGCTTATTTCCTATCAATCCGCATATGTCAGTCACACAGTTGTAATTTGCACATTATATTATCTTTTTTTGACAGTTAGACTTTCTCATAATACTTTACATACATGTATTAATCGGGGCATGTTTGGCTAAATATTTACTGCTGCTGTTTAACGGGAGGAAGCCTACTATCTATTGAAGCTAACTTCAGCAAAGATAAGTGGATGCAGCTGCGCGTGCGCGCGCGCGCGCACACACACACACACAGAAAGCCTGGTGGATAATTTGAATACATTTCCTTTTAAAATATACCTCACGTCATAACTACAAATATGAAAATCAGCTTGAAAATGCATCACCGAGCTTTGACCAGGAGAGTCACAATCGGAATAATTTGTGTCAATTTCAACTAAATTCTTGAAGTCAGGTACTACTGTAAACCTTGTTCATGATCTGTGAAAAAACATACATGTTTTACACGTCATTTATGTAATAGCCCTGTTTTATGAAACTTGCTTCAATCTTTCATTATTCCGTTAAATAGGCAAGGGACTCTCACGTTTATTTCACGAGATCAACGATTTGTACACCTTTCATAAACGAGCAAGTATTTGGAACGAAATTTAGACATTCAAAAGCAATATCGAAATCTACAAATGTATTATTTTTAATATTTTATTTACACGTTCTATTTGAGCGAAATTTAATATTTTTTGAAAATCACATATTGAAATCAATAGTTTTTAATCAGAGCAAGCCATGAAAGCTATAATCAATATAGAGATGTCATTTTTATCGCATTGAAGAAATACAGCGTAAAGACAACGATGTCCGATACGTAATACAAAAATAAAACTCCTGTTACGGCTGGTGACAACACTCCAATTATGCCCAAGAATGGAGAAAGAAACTGTATCTTACGTCATTGTGTGAGGTATTTTGTCGTTTCCATTAGTTTCAGCAAGGTACATTTGCTATAATTTTCTATAGATATAAATAAGCAGATTTTCTGAGAATTAGTTGAATATGCATGTTTTCTTACCTCTCGTAACACATCGTGAATTCAGTCCTAATTTTATTTTTGTTGAGCAATTGTTGAGCAATTGTTATAGTTGCAAATTGTCAACATTTGATTATCCATTTATGTATCATGATCATGGACAGTAGTACTAAAGTGAGGATATTATGACTGAAAAAGCCTAAAAAGACACATAGTTTCCTTGCACCAAAGCAAATATAAATTAAGGAAAGTGAATGATAACAAAATTGAAAATGCATACGCCGCACAGGTATCTATCAAACAAATAAGCTAAAAAGAAAAGTGACCATTTATTTAAGCTTTTGTGTTACCTTTGCGATAGTTGCCGTGACAGGTATTATAACTCTAAAGTCATCAAAATGGAACGCATTAATGACTTTGACTACTTTTGTCAACTAATATTCATGATGTTGTCAATTATGTCTAGGCAGATGTGGTGCAGAACGAAAGAGCTTCTGGACGAGACAGAGAGAGAGGAAGTGTTTCCAGTAGAACACATCTTTCAGGACCACGTTATAACACAAAAACAGGAACTTTCATTGGTAGAAAGTACAAAGTTATACCTCGAACACAACTTAAACATATCTTCCGTGATAAGACTTTAATTAGTCAGGATGCTGAAATCGAGTCGATGGTAAAGAAATACAGGCCTAAAATTGTGAAAGATGTCACCGTCAAACACATTCTTTGTTGGATGGAAACGTTCATAGGTAAGAATACGTATACTTGTATTAAACTAAAAATAATAATACTGGCCTTTTTGCTAAAATATCCTCTCCGTATTTAAAATATGTACTGAAAATAAGCAGTTACTTACGTGCTGATACTCTTTTAATTTCTTACAGACACAGCCGAGATAGACGAAATAGCAGAAAAAGACAGCAATGCCGCAGGAATGCAAGAACTTCTTTATAGAATTCAAAACTGCAAGAAGAAGGGGCGCTGGCAACGATTTGTAGATGCTCTAAGCGCAAATAGTAAGATTTTTGTCTTATTGCCATATGCCTTCTTTCACGAGAGATATACCATGCAAAATTTGAGTGAATTAGTCAATTAAAGGTACTTTCACATGTGGAATCTTAGAATAGCGCTTTTTTTTAAAATACCGAACATCGGTCATCGTCCATATACCTAGTGAACCAGTCTTTGATATATTCAATGCATGTACGTTTGATTTAAATATTCAGTAGGATTTAATCTGGTCCACCCTGCGAATAATATCTACCATATATGTCATAGAATCCAACTATATTATTAATGCTTTCTCCAAATTTTATAATATTTTGTATAATTTGTGTTTATCTATTTGTCTCCTGGGAATAAATCTTAGCATAAAAGTCACATTGTTGAATTCAATTTACTTAGATACGTATTTGACCGCATTTTCTCCAACTGAAAATTTCTCCTCTATTCTTCTTAATTAAGTTAATTTTTGACTGTGATATGATTTGTTTTCAGTATGTCTTAAGCTCACTGTCAAATTGTAAATTGACTGCTTTAAATCCTTTTGAATCAGCGAACGTATTTATTATTGTGCCCCCTCCCTATCCTTCCCAACATCTCCATTATATATGAACACATGCACAGACAGAGACAGTGCAGTAATTGATGTTTTTGGCATACTTTGTTTTCAAAGTAACGTCGCCCTATTTTTGTAGATCCTGCTTTATTAGTCTATTTAGAATGCTACTAACTAATGAGAACGATTACAAGCTGGTGAAATCGAGAGATGAATCTGGAACTGGAGAAACTTGATATTTACAGTATGTCAATTCTATAACAAATTTACTATTTGTGCTCAATCTTTCAACTTTTTCAACTGTTACTATCCAAAAAGATTTATGTTGGCCGTCCATATTTTGTGATAATTACAAAAAAAAAAAAAAAAAAAAATGTCATCGTGTTCAATGAATGGATCAATCAAGTCCTCGTTATTACATCATCATAAGATTATTTATCCACTTTTGGACAAACATTGCAAAATGTACACACCATTCACTTCGTCCATCAATATTACAATCTTATTTGCTGATTATCTCGTATCCTGCCAAATCACAACCCAATGGAAACAATAAAATTGTTAAATATGTATTAGTATGTTTTATATCTTCCAAAAAGAACTCTGTATATACCTCAAACTCTTAATAACAAAACAAAATATGTACGACAATTCTACACTCTACATCTTTCAGAAATTAATCTCAGTTATTAGATTGTTCACTTTAGCAGCTGCAAAGTGTACTTGGTTGCTTGCTGGAATCAATTCAGCTTCCTTTACAGATAACATATGTTTCTGTCTGGTCTGTTACTGAGCTATGGACAAAAACATCAACAATTAATTCAGATAGATGCGGTTACTTGAAAAGAAAAGTCTAAATATTCAATTACTGTATAAAGAGGGTTATAACCTCAGTGATTACATTAATGGCTCCAAAAAACAAATGTATTCGGAGCGACATTGAACCAGTAAGATGTCAGCCTTTACCCACTACGATTTATGTTAGATGGAAATAACGTAAGTAGTATAAGGGGTGGGGGTACTGGGGGTCTAGGGGGTCTCCTATGTTAAACAGGGTCAAAAATTTATAGGATCTAGGGGAATTTAACATGGGACACTTTTGGCACATACGAGAAAGAGGAACAGGCGTGGGGAACTTGGGGTCATACGAAAAAGAGGAACAGGTGTGGGGCACTTGGGGGTCATACACACACACACACTTGGGGTAATACACACACACACACACACACACACACACACACACACACACACACACACACACCAATATTTTTTTGAAAGGCAATAATGAAAAATATTCTTTTCTTGAAAAATGGGTGGCCCTGAAAAGAGCCATTGGAGTTTTTTTTGTTGGTTTAACAGAGAAGACATCTCCTGGTCCGTAGAGGAGCACCCGTTTCAAACATCCTTGTCTTTCGACATAAATCCGACGTTTCTAGATAGTGGTCTCCGTGATTTTCGTAACAGCCCATGAAGCTCTGACGTACATGGGGAATTCTGGGTTAAACAGCATTCCCGAGACGATAGTGGATGACTCAACGCTAGTCCACATCTTTTTCTTTTTCTTCTTCTGGAGTGGTCTTGGAGAAAAACCGGTGAAGCTCTACGAGACAAGCGGGGGTATATATATCCTAAGAGTGGATTGAAATGAATCGAAATGAACTATCAATCCAAACGCGCGTTACAAGTGGGTCGGTTTTACTTCCAATGGGAAGAGAGCGGGGGATGGGGGGTGACGTCATTTGGGGTATAAAGGCATCACAGAATTCGTAGGGTTTGTACTTTTTGGACAGCCGAATGGAGACCGCAAAGACTAGTATGTGTTGGAGTGAGCCTGCGACGACGACCAATGCCGTAGTGAACTTCAAACCGGAAGAGTTTAATTTAGATTTTGGGGATTTTCTCTCTGAAGAAGTTATGCCTGAAACTACCACGACTGCTGCTATACCACTAGCCTCTTTGCCTGTCATCGAGGATTTTAAAAAGAGACAGCAAGAAGAAATGGAAAAATTTATACAGCGACAGAGAGAAGCTGAAGAAGTGTTTCTTCAGCAAGAAGAGGAAAGGAGAAAGCGAGAAGAAGAACTAAGAAAGTTAGAAGAGGAGAAGTGTGAAGGACAGAAGGAAAACAAAACGGTGAGTGTGTTACAAGACATTTTATCAGAGTTAAACCATCTAAGAAAGCTGTGTGAATATTCTCTAACTCAACCAAAGAGAAAGAGACCATCACGGGCCAAAAATGCGAAGCCCATCACTACTGAGATGCTACCACTACCACCACCACCACCACCACCATTCACTACGACTACCACCAAAGCAGCAGCAGGAGGAGGAATAGGACTAGGTCGTGGAAAAGGATTGCGACAGTTGAAGTTAATCATGTCCAGTCCATAGGTTTGTTTAACAAACAAACAAACACCCCAACGGTCCTTTTCAGGGCCACCCAGATCTCTAGAAAAGAAATCAATTTTGCCAAATCAAGTAAAACTTTAAATCCCATCCCTTGGTTTTATGTAAGAGCGAGGCGTGCGTGCGTGCGTGCGTCCATACTCTAAAAAAAACACAAACACACTTACTTTTTTTTCCATTCTGGTCTATTCTCTTTTTTTTTTACAATGAACATAACACCACACTCAAAAAAAAGTTCATTGTTCACTCTCTGTCTCTCTTGTTCTTCTTGAATTTCTTCACAGGAATCAAGGGTTCTTTTTCTTCTTCTTCATTCTCACTGTCTTCTAGTCGTTTAGCTTTCTTGCTTTTCTTGACGACGGGGATAGGTTCTTCTTCTTCTGGGACTGAAGATCCCTCTGCTTCCTCCCTCTCTGGTAGGTTTTCTTGTTTCTGAGGGCATTCCGAAGACCAATGTCCTTTTCCTTGACAATGATAACAGGTATCTTTCCTTTTGTCTCTGTTTTCTTTTCCTTGACATTGTGGACATTCTGGAGCCCAATGTCCTTTCTCTTGGCAGATATAACAAGTATCTTGACTTTTATCTCGAGAGGCAATGGAGGAGTAGTCCTTTGTCTTACTGGTATACTTTCCAAGGACTCTCTGTAAAATTCTGATAGCCACAGACGTCTGTTGTGCTAAATCTCTGACCAGAAGGGCAAGCTTTTCTGACTTCTTCTCTTCCATTTTCACAGTTTGAAAATGGAATCACGAATAGTGATTCTGAGGATAGGAAGGTCTCTCTATATATAGGGAGAGACCCCGTGTTAAACTTATGACAATTAAGACATACACCCCTTAACTCCAACAAAAAAGGGTAGCCACTAAACCCTGATATACAACCATACTATACAATCACGCACACGTAGGCAAGGGCACACTACTATACCCTCACACAAACATAACTATCACAAGAGAAGGGGTTTTCAGTTTTAGTGTACAACACAGACAAAGACATACACAAACATAAAAATATTGGCAATGATTCAAGGTTGACAACGTTGTAACGTAAGACTACAGCTCCATTCCGTTGGCACAGTGTCATTTTATCATCAATGGTCACTACTTTTCTGAGCTAACGAAAATAGATAACCATCATGTTCACAAAACCACTTTTTTATTGACCTTTATCCTGACTCGTGGAGTATTTTAACTTTCTACTGTGAGCATAGTGCACAGAAAGTAGCATCACTTGAACATTCTTATACAATATCAAAGATAAACATTAATTTCAATACATGGACTTACTAAAAGCTATTAGTGGCTAAAGTTTACTACCCTGCATACACGCCGTTTCGTACTGATTGACCTAGCCACGCGAACAACGTCTTTACCTACTGTGAGCAGTGTACACAATGAAATATTGTCAAATGAACGCAGTAATAATTTCCAAAAAACCTATGGTTTGCCTCAAACAGAGAGAAGGTTACTCTTTCTTTGAGTTTCTGAAGACAAGGGTAAATTCTGTGATAGAAATGTTCATTGGCAAAATTGTTTTCATTCATCAGTTTTTTTAAAAACTCGTGTTACATACAATTCTTGTCGAATGATTGCAGTAGCATTTGTTGTATGCCTCCTAAATATTTAAGATAGGTTATGTTTTTTTTTTTTTTTTGCTGCACACGCCTTGCGGCTACAAACAATGTTACAACATTTCCCAAAACCGAAGACGGGAGAACAGTAAAAACACGTCTTGTTCCATTGGCAGTCTAAAATGGACTGACTGAAAATAGGGCATACATTGTCACAGTTTTACTGAACGCATGTTTGGGCTCAAGAATGAGAGAGTAGAATAGGACGGGTTATAGAGTGCAGAATTGGATGGGTCATACTCGAGTCATTCTTACACCGTGAAGCTATGTGCTTGTTTTTTTTTTGGTTTCCTTCGGAAAACGGTAGATCTAGAATTTTTTTTTCGTGACACATTGCAGTGCCAAAATAGGAACAAACCTAAGATACCTGACATGCACAAGAACAACTAAACTCAAGATTTTATGAGCCAACGATTTACCTATGGAATAAAAATCGTTGTACAATTTTTAAGGGGTGCAAGTTTTTGAAATATTTACAAAACTAACGTCACATTTCACATAATCATTGTGACTACTACCAACATTTGTGGAGAGGCATCTTAAAAACGGGAACAGATACCATGATCATTTCAATCGAAATCATTGTATAAGAAACTTAGTGTGTGTTTGTGAAACAGAGAGAATTGACATTACGACGGAGAGAGAGAGAGAGAGAGAATATTTTATTCCTACTTTTAAAAATATCACGACACTTACGTTTTCTATGGTATATTTTCCTTAAAAAATTTTCAAAAAACACATTCCATTTTTTAAAAAATCACATCGATAGGAAAAAATCCTCTTTTTTTACTGTAAAATATCACAAGATTGAATTGGAGACAGAGTCTACTAAAATCCTTCTTTTGAAAACGTAGATGTAAAATTGTCACAAAATATTACATCCAAACGTTCCGTGATGTATTTTGACTTAAGGCTGATACAATTTCCATTGATCACAAATTATACGATGGGTTGTGCGTTAGCTTTTATTTTGTAAAGAGACTAACGGTCAGGCACAGAAAAAAAACACGTCTATTCTTCTCACTGTGTCAATAGCAACTGAGGGCGATTCAAAGCGAACGCGGTAAGAAAAAATTTGTAGCCAATGAAATTACTTATAATGAGTGACGAAGTGTTTTGTTATAGATTCCAGACAGGCAGTGTGGCAAAATATTGCCTTTGGCTTGGTTTTTTACGATTGCGGTGCAGACAGACTAGAGGGAATTTGCAATCAGGTTAAGAATTCGTGTCCTGTAACATTTTTTCTCGCCACGCTAAATTCTGATCTGTAACATTATTGGCTCGGATTTTGAAACTGAAAAATAATTTTGTCACTAAGTCATTTTGACATACACACACACACATAGGTAGAGAGTGAGAGAGAGAGAGTGAGAAGGGAAACACAATTTAGGAGTCGTAGTTTTTCAAACTAGTGAATTTGGAAACTTGTATGAAGTTACAATTTCTGGTACAGTTACAAGTTTGTGTGTTTGGAAAAAGGGCAAACATCGGATAGACATTTGTGTCGTGACACATGTAAAGTTGAAAGTCTGTGCTAGTTTCAAAAACCACAAATCAATAACTGCATCTTCAAAGAATCAACATAGAATGAACTTCGACAACAGCAATAACAACTTTATTACCAAACCAAACTAACTCTCAAATGCAAGCAAGATAACAAACACATCACTCCTTGATCTCAGGCTACAACCATTCCTAACCTGATATAGAACAACACCGAAATTCCGATATAGTTTTCAATCACGTCCGCGCAAAAACTGATTTCAATCCAACATGAAGCACTAACCAACATACAGAGGATTCCACCCAAATTTCGATATAGTTTTCAATCACGTCCCCGCAAAAATTAATTTCAATCCCTTTCCACGCCACAAGATATACAAACAACACAGAACCGATTATCGATATAGTTTTCAATTACCTCTCCACAATTACAATTTTCAATCCATTCCAAAATTTATTCTCAATCATTAGAAATAAATTAGAACCCACAAAGCACAGAGTTTTTTTAAAAAAATTTATTTTTATTTTTTTATCAAACACAAACACATACCACACAACCATTTTTTTTTTATTTTTTTTTAATCAAACACAAACACACACCACACAACCATTTAAAAAAAAAATATATTTTTATGTTTTATCAAACACAACCTACATACAATTTTTTATTGTTTATTTTTTAAAAACACAAACACACTCTATACCAACTCACCACACAACCATTTTTTTAGAAGGGAAAGTTATTTTTTTAAATTTTTTATTTTTTAAAAACGCAAACACACTCTATACAAACACACACCACACAACCAATTTTTAGAAGGGAAAGTTATTTTTTTTTTTTTTTTTTTTTTTTTTAATTAAACACAAACACACACCACACAACCATTTTAAAAAAAAATTATTTTTATTTTTTATCAAACACAACCTACATACAATTTTTTTATTTTTTATTTTTTAAAAACACAAACACACTCTATACAAACACACCACACAACCATTTTGATTTAAAGTTCACTGGTCTTCTTCACACAGAGGTACACCATTTGTGTTCATCACCAGTCTCAACACTTTGAGCACCAATTGTCTTTCGTGTGCCGATAAAGCGTGAATGGTCATGGTTTTTGTTCCATCTACCGTTCATTAATAATCCATAACCAACACCGGTCCTCCAAAATAGTTCACCACGAATGTCCTGGAGAAACGAAATCCAAGAAAAGTAGTCACGAAGACACACGGCATAGCGTCCAAAATTCAATGGAAACAGTTCCTGTATCAAGTGTTTATAATCCTCTATGGTCTGAACACGATTGTTGACTTCCTTCTAAGGAATACGTTTCACAAGTTTCACAAGTGAAGACAATGGTCCTGGCATGGTCAGCTACCTCTTGTGTCCAAGCGTTGAATCCAAGACTTTTCCAGTCACGTACATCTTTTCAGTCGTAAATCTGTGGGTGTATCCAACATACTGTACCCACTTCTTGGTAAGCACGAAGAGTAGATCAAGTGCAACGGCTGTCTTCTTCACTTGGAAGTGAAACCTGTGTCATGTGAATAGTCACTTTTCCATCGGTGATGTCAAATTTTTCTCTCGTGGATTGAGTGTCTTGAATTTTGTCCAAGAGTTTGGAAGAAGTTAATTCTGCCGGTGTACTAAAACCGAGCCACACAGGAGATTTCAAACTGTAGTGAGACATCGATAGACTCAAGCGATCTTGATCTTTGACTTGGCAATGTCCTTTCAGTTCCTCCAACAATGAGTCAAATAAGTCCGTAATGAAACCTGCTGCTTTCTGTACTGGAACTTCACACGTGAAGTCTTTAAATTTCACTGTGTACGTATAAGCGGTGGTTCTAAATTCTCTGGAAGTCACTTTGTTAGTCTCTCGAATGCGATAATAATCTTTATGGACGACTGAATCATTTTCCTTCTTGGACGAACTTTGCTCTGTCAGTATTGTGGAGACAGAGGTAGATGATGTTGGATATGGGGTTTTTCTCTGTGTGAAATTCATCTTTCTAGGTCGACGTCTGTATTTGCAATGAATGGTTAGGCTTGGAAGGGGTCCCTTTTTTATACTGAAGATCGGCGTGTCCGTAAGGCAAAGTGGTGTGGTCTGGAAGTCTCACTCGTTTCTGGTACACGATTTGGTACACTTTTTGTAAAGGGCGACTGACAATTTGATGATTAGGTAACCGTACGATCTTGTGAGGTTCTAACGTGTGTACTCGAAAGTCTTCCACTTGTCCAGACAGCAAAGCATTTTTCAAAACCTCAAAATTGACCACTTGACTGGTTCAATAGTTTAGGGTTAATCCTTTGACTTTACATTGGGTGTGAAGTTGTCCTTGCGGGTCTCGGTATCGGTAGCCGTAATTTTTAGGGCCACCGCAGGCAAAACTCAGGATGGTGTCTTGAGGGTGCTCGTCTGTCCAGGCTCCTAAACGATCTCCTTGGATGGTAGGGTGTGGGCAACCGGGTCGATGGATGTACATACAACTGTCGGTGTCAAAGTACAGGACACGATCTACCAAGACTTCTAAAGCTTCGTCGTACAACTTCAAACGAACATAGGCTGTCACGTAGGCGGCAATGACTACGTTGCTAAACTTGTCAGGTTTGACAAACTTGGGTTCTTCTTCGAAATTGACTAAGATCAAATCATCACGGACGATTTCGACGTGTTTGACTAGTACACTTTTGTAGTCCACCAGTTGAAAGTAGCGATAAGGATCGGTCACGTATTCCGTCTTGATTAAGATGGGTCGTTGGGCCATTTTTCCCCACAAACAATTGAGCATGACTTTGGCAAACGATCTTTTTCCTTCGTTCTTTTCTACGTCTTCCAAAGTGATGCCTTCGACGTCACGGTACTCTTCTTTGAATCGAACTCGGTCTTCGGGAGTCTGACACCACGAGGGATAGCCGCTGGCTTCTTGTTTCAGTTTTAAAAATTGGTTGACGTACCCCGAGAAAATGCCTGGATGATTCGTGGCGTCGTCCTTTTGGTATTGTGCGGTGGTTGGAAAGTGCCAGATTTCGTACACTTTCAACAAACGGTATCCTCGATCCAGAGCTCGAAACAATTCAGCGCTGACCCACGTTCCTGTCAAAGCGCGTTCTTCCTCCGTGTGGTGACAGGGGTGATCTTGGTTGCATGTTTCGGCACACGTACGGCATAAAGGAAACATCAGTTTTCCTTGGCAATGGTGAGGAATGATGGGTTGGAACAAGTGGGTCGGAGTTAGTACTTTACATTTGATTAATCCTTCATATTGACGAATGTGTTCCACGTCAATGTGTTCTGTCAAGATTTCTGGGTGCCCGGTGGGAAAACGAGCATATTTACACACCCAAGGATACAAAGAACACACGTCGATGTATTTGATTTCTTCTCCTTGGGATTCGTCTACGTCGTACAGCAAGCGAGTAGCATTGGTTCGTCCTCCAAATAAACTGTGGCGTGGATCCAAAGGTTCGATGTCGGCCACGTCGTAACTTTGGGTGATGTTCTTAAATTCAGGATCGGTTTTCAAACGTCGATCGTACTCGTGCTCCCACATTTCAACCACTTGGTATCCTTGACTTTCTAACTTGAGTCGTCGTTGGTAAGTCTGTTCGTACAAGACTTCCATGCTGACTCCCGTGAACGGATTTTTCAGGTCTCGGTCAGGAAAACAGGTAGGGCATCCGTGAAACAAGCAACCCTGAAATTCGTACACCGTGTGCGGGTTTTCTAAATCCCAACCATCCACGGAATAAGATCCAATCTTCTTTTCTCCTCCTCCGTTTCTGGCATGTTGTATCCATTTGTCTTCTTTTTGGCACAAGTAATGGAGCCAACGCAAATCTTTGGCCGAATATTGACGACTGGCAAAGAGAGACGTGTTGGAGTCGATGATGGCTAGTTCGTTCTCTGGCATGAAATTTTGGGTGTACACTAAGGAACAGGCTTTGGGTAGGGTGCACGCATCTTTCAAAGGATCGACGTCTCCGTGATCGAGAAATAACTGTCGAAACTTTCCACAGCAACGCCGTACAATGTCCACATAGGATCGACAGTACTTGAGCATTTCCTCTTGAAAGTCAAATGGATCGGACTGGTGAGCGCGGTACCAAGCGTGAAAGGCTTCTCGCTGTTCGGGGCGCATTCCGTCGGGGTCGTAATAATGGAGGTCAGGCAAATGAGGTAGGACGGCATGTTGATTAGCTTCCGTGTTGAAGAAGTGAGGAAAATAGCCTTTGGCCATTTCTGTCATGCCAAATGTTTTAGGCATTCGACTCAAAGGCATGGCCAAATAACTCATGGAATCTTTGAATTTGACTTGACCCACTTTCATGTAGATGAGCTTGTTTCCGTTCATGGTGACTTCAGGGCGTTCGGTACCTTGTTGCGAATAATATTTAAAAAAAAAATGTCCATCGTATCCCGAGAAATTGTGAGCTATGACGGTCGCATAGCGATGACAGTCTCCGTAACGTTGAATGTCCTCTTTGCTCCAAGTGTCGTCGGTGGGGTCTAAAATCCATTCAGCAAACACGGACAAAGTGTTAGGACTCCGAAAGATTTTTTCACGTCCTCCAGGAATCCGACTACAATGAGGACAGTGAAAATGGATCGTTTTCCTGAATGCAGTTCTCACAAGTCCGATGAGCCACGCAAAAATTGGGAACGTGAATGCCTGTTTCTTGCATGCATTCAAAATCAAAAAAGATTAAATCCACTTTGTTCTTGTTCTTCTTTAATTCTTTCGTCTCTGTCTTGTCGTACTTTTGAATAAAACATTGATGATCAAAGTTCACCATCTGGTAACAAATAGGACATCTTTTCTTTCCAACACAAACGTGTCTCTTTGGGTCGTTGGTGCAAATCTGCTGTCCACACGTGGAGCACAATTTCAATAAGATGCAAGCACATTTTTGTTGGTGTCCTTGTGTCTTGCGATGCTGTTCGTAACAAGAGGGACTGACAAAAGTGCGTCGACAGGTTTCACAATGGACTTGTTGTTCAGGAAGGCATGATTTGTCCGCTAAACAGCCCTGACATCTTGCTCCGCAATGAATGTGTCGCTCCCGACTGTTAAATCCTTGGTCGCATTTCTCGCAGTAGTAAGAGTATCCTAGAAATCCTGTGATACTGGTGATGGCATCGAAATGTTCTTGGTGGTGATATACGTGAATGTATTTTCCTTCGGGGAAATCGGGGCCTCGAAACAGCATATCTTGAGGGTGTACTTTCAAAGTGTAGCCAGGAGCCAAGACGTCTTGAAGTTGTTGCATTTGAGAAACACCACACACGGTGTCTTTGGGGATGCCTGCTTGTCGTAACAGGAGTTCTGCTTCGTTTCGTTGTTTGGCTCTGTCCGATTGTCGAATGTTTTCCCAGGCTCTTTTCCATTCTTCGGTCTCGTTCTTGTTGGCATACGTTAGCCCCACTACGATGGCTCGAGCCAAACACATCTGGTCTTGAGTATTGTCGATTTGGACGACACTGCGTTTGGTACTGCGAAGATCGTCCACCAGTAACGCTTTCCTACTTCGTCCGCTCCCTCGAGGAGGAGCAACGTGAGTCATGTAAAGTGTAGCCTTTCCATCCGTGATGGTAAACTTGTCGTTGGATTGTTGAACGTGTTCGATTTTGGACATGACTTTGTCTGGTGTTAATTCTGCCGGGGTGCTGAACTCGATCCAAACAGGTGACTTCAAACTGTCGTGATGAATAGACAGTCTCAATCGATCGTCTTCTTTGGCTCCACATTGTCGTTTCAAGTTCTGTAACACAGAACCCCACAAATCGCTAATGAACCCCGCCGCTTTCTCGGGAGGTACGTCGGACTTGAAGTCTTTGAAGTGAACCGTGTGAGTGTAGGCTGTGGTTTTAAATTTTCGAGAGGTTATTTTTTGCGTCTCTCGAATCCGATAGTAATTTTCGGGAGCCACGGTAGGACTTTCTTGGTCAAGGGTAGTGGTGGTGGTGGTTTTTTGGGGTTGGGTAGAAGGTGGTACGGTTTCAGGCAAACTCATCTCTTCTTGGTAATCGCTAGCATGGACTTGAGCTAGCACTTCAGCGAGCGGTATTTCAGGCGGTGCGGAGAATCTTCGTCGCCGTGGCCTTTTCGTTTCTTCTTCTTCTGGTTTCTCATGGATTTGGCGTGATCTTTTCATCTTGATGTCCAACTTGGATCTGATTGAGTTTTTACATAGACTCTCTCCCTATATATACCCCCTATCTCTACCTATGTTTGTGATAATGGCTTGCTTGACTTAAAATTTGCCAAAATGGAAATGTCAAGGAGCAATAGAAAGCTATGGGACGTTAATTTTGAAACTAGCACAGACTCTCAACTTTACAAGTGTCACGACACAAATGTCTATCCGATGTTTTTGCCATTTTCCAAACAGACAAACTTGTAACTGTACCAGAAATCGTAACTTCATACAAGTCTCCAAATTCACTAGTTTAAAAAAAACGGCCCCTTAATAGTGTAGCCCTTCTCTCACTCCCTCTCTCTCCTGTCTGTAGCTTAGTGCTTCATGTTGGATTGAAATCAGTTTTTGCGCGGACGTGATTGAAAACTATATCGGAATTTCGGTGTTGTTCTATATCAGGTTAGGAATGGTTGCAACCTGAGATCAAGGAGTGATGTGTTTGTTATATTGCTTGCATTTGAGAGTTAGTTTGGTTTGGTAATAAAGTTGTTATTGCTGTTGTCGGAGTTCGTTCTATGTTGATTCTTTGAAGATGCAGTTATTGATTTGTGGTTTTTGAAACTAGCACAGACTTTCAACTTTACATGTGTCACGACACAAATGTCTATCCGATGTTTGCCCTTTTTCCAAACACACAAACTTGTAACTGTACCAGAAATCGTAACTTCATACAAGCCTCCAAATTCACTAGTTTGAAAAACTACGACTCCTAAATTGTGTAGCCCTTCTCACTCTCTCTCTCTCACTCTCTACCTATGTGTGTGTGTGTATGTCAAAATGACTTAGTGACAAAATTATTTTTCAGTTTCAAAATCCGAGCCAATAATGTTACAGTTCAGTATTTAGCGTGGCGAGAAAAAATGTTACAGGACACGAATTCTTAACCTGATTGCAAATTCCCTCTAGTCTGTCTGCACCGCAATCGTAAAAAACCAGGCCAAAGGCAATATTTTGCCACACTGCCTGTCTGGAATCTATAACAAAACACTTCGTCACACATTATAAGTAATTTCATTGGCTACAAATATTTTCTTACCGCGTTCGCTTTGAATCGCCCTCAGTTGCTATTGACACAGTGAAAAGAATAGACGTGTTTTTTTTTCTGTGCCTGACCGTTAGTCTCTTTACAAAATAAAAGCTAACGCACAACCCCATCGTATAATTTGTGATCAATGGAAATTGTATCAGCCTTAAGTCAAAATACATCACGGAACGTTTGGATGTAATATTTTGTGACAATTTTACATCTACGTTTTCAAAAGAAGGATTTTAGTAGACTCTGTCTCCAATTCAATCTTGTGATATTTTACAGTAAAAAAAAGAGGATTTTTTCCTATCGATGTGATTTTTTAAAAAATGGAATGTGTTTTTTGAAAAATTTTTAAGGAAAATATACCATAGAAAACGTAAGTGCCGTGATATTTTTAAAAGTAGGAATAAAATATTCTCTCTCTCTCTCTCTCTCTCTCTCTCTCTCCGTCGTAATGTCAATTCTCTCTGTTTCACAAACACACACTAAGTTTCTTATACAATGATTTCGATTGAAATGATCATGGTATCTGTTCCCGTTTTTAAGATGCCTCTCCACAAATGTTGGTAGTAGTCACAATGATTATGTGAAATGTGACGTTAGTTTTGTAAATATTTCAAAAACTTGCACCCCTTAAAAATTGTACAACGATTTTTATTCCATAGGTAAATCGTTGGCTCATAAAATCTTGAGTTTAGTTGTTCTTGTGCATGTCAGGTATCTTAGGTTTGTTCCTATTTTGGCACTGCAATGTGTCACGAAAAAAAAATTCTAGATCTACCGTTTTCCGAAGGAAACCAAAAAAAAAACAAGCACATAGCTTCACGGTGTAAGAATGACTCGAGTATGACCCATCCAATTCTGCACTCTATAACCCGTCCTATTCTACTCTCTCATTCTTGAGACAAACATGCGTTCAGTAAAACTGTGACAATGTATGCCCTATTTTCAGTCAGTCCATTTTAGACTGCCAATGGAACAAGACGTGTTTTTACTGTTCTCCCGTCTTCGGTTTTGGGAAATGTTGTAACATTGTTTGTAGCCGCAAGGCGTGTGCAGCAAAAAAACAAAAAAAACAAACATAACCTATCTTAAATATTTGGGAGGCATACAACAAATGCTACTGCAATCATTCGACAAGAATTGTATGTAACACGAGTTTTTTAAAAACTGATGAATGAAAACAATTTTGCCAATGAACATTTCTATCACAGAATTTACCCTTGTCTTCAGAAACTCAAAGAAAGAGTAACCTTCTCTCTGTTTGAGGCAAACCATAGGTTTTTTGGAAATTATTACTGCGTTCATTTGACAATATTTCATTGTGTACACTGCTCACAGTAGGTAAAGACGTTGTTCGCGTGGCTAGGTCAATCAGTACGAAACGGCGTGTATGCAGGGTAGTAAACTTTAGCCACTAATAGCTTTTAGTAAGTCCATGTATTGAAATTAATGTTTATCTTTGATATTGTATAAGAATGTTCAAGTGATGCTACTTTCTGTGCACTATGCTCACAGTAGAAAGTTAAAATACTCCACGAGTCAGGATAAAGGTCAATAAAAAAGTGGTTTTGTGAACATGATGGTTATCTATTTTCGTTAGCTCAGAAAAGTAGTGACCATTGATGATAAAATGACACTGTGCCAACGGAATGGAGCTGTAGTCTTACGTTACAACGTTGTCAACCTTGAATCATTGCCAATATTTTTATGTTTGTGTATGTCTTTGTCTGTGTTGTACACTAAAACTGAAAACCCCTTCTCTTGTGATAGTTATGTTTGTGTGAGGGTATAGTAGTGTGCCCTTGCCTACGTGTGCGTGATTGTATAGTATGGTTGTATATCAGGGTTTAGTGGCTACCCTTTTTTGTTGGAGTTAAGGGGTGTATGTCTTAATTGTCATAAGTTTAACACGGGGTCTCTCCCTATATATAGAGAGACCTTCCTATCCTCAGAATCACTATTCGTGATTCCACTTTCAAACTGTGAAAATGGAAGAGAAGAAGTCAGAAAAGCTTGCCCTTCTGGTCAGAGATTTAGCACAACAGACGTCTGTGGCTATCAGAATTTTACAGAGAGTCCTTGGAAAGTATACCAGTAAGACAAAGGACTACTCCTTCATTGCCTCTCGAGATAAAAGTCAAGATACTTGTTATATCTGCCAAGAGAAAGGACATTGGGCTCCAGAATGTCCACAACGTCAAGGAAAAGAAAACAGAGACAAAAGGAAAGATACCTGTTATCATTGTCAAGGAAAAGGACATTGGTCTTCGGAGTGCCCTCAGAAACAAGAAAACCTACCAGAGAGGGAGGAAGCAGAGGGATCTTCAGTCCCAGAAGAAGAAGAACCTATCCCCGTCGTCAAGAAAAGCAAGAAAGCACGGACGCACGCACGCCTCGCTCTTACATAAAACCAAGGGATGGGATTTAAAGTTTTACTTGATTTGGCAAAATTGATTTCTTTTCTAGAGATCTGGGTGGCCCTGAAAAGGACCGTTGGGGTGTTTGTTTGTTTGTTAAACAAACCTATGGACTGGACATGATTAACTTCAACTGTCGCAATCCTTTTCCACGACCTAGTCCTATTCCTCCTCCTGCTGCTGCTTTGGTGGTAGTCGTAGTGAATGGTGGTTGTGGTGGTGGTTGTAGCATCTCAGTAGTGATGGGCTTCGCATTTTTGGCCCGTGATGGTCTCTTTCTCTTTGGTTGAGTTAGAGAATATTCACACAGCTTTCTTAGATGGTTTAACTCTGATAAAATGTCTTGTAACACACTCTCCGTTTTGTTTTCCTTCTGTCATTCACACTTCTCCTCTTCTAACTTTCTTAGTTCTTCTTCTCGCTTTCTCCTTTCCTCTTCTTGCTGAAGAAACACTTCTTCAGCTTCTCTCTGTCGCTGTATAAATTTTTCCATTTCTTTATGCTGTCTCTTTTTAAAATCCTCGATGACAGGCAAAGAGGCTAGTGGTATAGCAGCAGTCGTGGTAGTTTCAGGCATAACTTCTTCAGAGAGAAAATCCCCAAAATCTAAATTAAACTCTTCCGGTTGGAAGTTCACTACGGCATTGGTCGTCGTCGCAGGCTCACTCCAATACATACTAGTCTTTGCGGTCTCCATTCGGCTGTCCAAAAAGTAAAAACCCTACGAACGCTGTGATGCCTTTATACCCCAAATGACGTCACCCCGCCCCCGCTCTCTTCCCATTGGAAGTAAAACCGACCCACTTGTAACGCGCGTTTGGATTGATAGTTCATTTCGATTCATTTCAATCCACTCTTAGGGTATATATACCCCCGCTTGTCTCGTAGACCTTCACCGGTTTTACTCCAAGACCACTCCAGAAGAAGAAAAAGAAAAAGATGTGGACTAGCGTTGAATCATCCACTATCGTCTCGGGAATGCTGTTTAACCCAGAATTCCCCATGTACGTCAGAGCTTCATGGGCTGTTACGAAAATCACGGAGACCACTATCTGGAAACGTCGGATTTATGTCGAAAGACAAGGATGTTTGAAACGGGTGCTCCTCTACGGACCAGAAGTCCGTAGAAGTCTCAGAAAAGAAGACACTCCAGGAGATGTCTTCTCTGCTAAACCAACAAAAAAAACTCCAATAGCTCTTTTCAGGGCCACCCATTTTTCAAGTAAAGAATATTTTTCATTATTGCCTTTCAAAAAAATATTGGTGTGTGTGTGTGTGTATTACCCCCAAGTGTGTGTGTGTGTGTGTATGACCCCCAAGTGCCCCACACCTCTTCCTCTTTTTCGTATGACCCCAAGTTCCCCACGCCTGTTCCTCTTTCTCGAATGTGCCAAAAGTGTCCCATGTTAAATTCCCCTAGACCCTATAAATTTTTGACCCTGTTTAACATAGGAGACCCCCTAGACCCCCAGTTACCCCCCTATACTACTAACGTATCTCGTACAAACCATCTAGTTAATCCAGTCGTCGTTATAAATCGCAACCTTTATTAAACAAAGTACCTTCCAGTAAGTACCAAGATTCTGAAATATACATTTTCTGAAGGAGTCAACATACAGGGAGCCAATTTGCAACTCTCTTCACGTTTAGACAGATATAAAAGATGTACATTTTCAATCATTTCCAGGTAACATACCGTGGCATATTGTTTTGCAATGTTCTTTAATGTTGCAGAATTCGCTGTGCTAAAGAACAGTGACAAAATTGTCTTGGAATGTTGCTTATATGATTCCATTTGTTTTATCATTTTACAGATTACGAATATAATTGTAGTTTACTTCGCGGTGGTCCTAAGAAAAAAGGACTCGGTGGGCAGGAGAAACTCTTACTTGTTCTGGCACCGGGAATCATTGATAGGATAAATCCTGTAGAAATAGCAATTCACCTACGCAGCCACAACGGAATCAACAGTTTTGATCTAGAAGAGATAAAACAGGAGGAACATACTAGAGGAAAGCGTTCTGCGGCTTCCAAGTTGCTGAACATAATCCCCCGCGGGCGTTCAGCTGATTGGTGCCAGTTATTGTGTGATGCCTTGATAGCCGACGGTCAGAAAGACTTAGCAGACCAATTTTTGGTTCGATGCGAGGACGTGTCGTCGAATACGGAGGGACCTCATACATCTAGCAGTTCTGAATCAGGTAACTGAGTTTAGATTGCTTCCTCCTGTTCTTCAATTAGACTTGGAAAATCTACAATTTACCCTTTTAAGGAAACTAGCATTTTACTTTTTTGAAATCAATATTTGTATTGATAGACTGATGAATAGTGGAAGAGAGTTGAAGAAATATGCCGTAAAACAATTCTACCAATAAACTTGATTCAACACCAATATTAGGACTCATTTAGTATTATTTTTAATCTTCTCTATCGCGCAGTTATGAATAATTATATAGCCTTTGTTTACCTTTTGCTAATAATGCTGAAGACATACACGACATAGTGCGATGCATCAGTCAGTAGACTGATGAATAGGATGTTTGCGATCTATCTTTTAGCAATTAATTTAAATTATTTATAGTTAATGCCACATATTCCAGGTTTAAAAATCATAAAGCAAGTCATTTATGTAAGTTGTTTAACATTTTCATTTGGCTAAGGTTTGCGATTTAGGTCATTGCGCCCAGTGCATTTTTCACGATAACCGGTGACATGAGAAAGTACACGCTCACAAACGTTTCATCGTATCTATATATGTCATTTTGTTTAAATGAAGAGGTAGGAGAAAGGTCAATAACTTAATGTTAGTGGCAGGCAATTTAATTGATGCACAATAAAGAGGTATACAGAGTAGATTACAGTCCTTCTCATCTTCCATTCAAATGAAGAAATATTGCGTTTCATAGTCATTATTTATACAAAAGCTCAAACTCGCTTGTCTCGATCATTTAAATATAAAACTGCTGTATACTTTGATATCGAAGTCAGGATTAGTACAATTGTTGATAGTTTAAATATGTTATATGGTGCTAATGAAGTGTTTTCATCAATTAAGGACTTGTACATTATCTCTAGTTCTTTTTTGTTGATGGATTGTCATGTGTCTTAATGTCTTACTGATTATGGGATAGAAAAAGAATTCAGACCTCAGCTTCCTATAAGACGACCAAAACCACATTCCAGTCGACAGCGCACCAAGCCATCGGAAGGGACGTATCAAAACAGTCAAGGTATCAATATTTAGAGCCTTTGAATAAATATTTAATTTTTGTGAAAGATTGATTGTTTTTAAATTATTATTATTATTTGTTTTTGCAGAAGACATAGTGTAGTGACCTTGATAATGTTCAGGTCAAATAGACATTAAACTGATTATGGATCTTTTTCATGAAAAATATCAAATGCAAAGTTTTTGTTTTTTCGTACATTATACTAAACATCAAAAACACCCCAAAAATAAATAAATAAATAAATAAGAAAACAAAAATTGATATATTGACCATATTATTTCTCAACACCGCTTTATTCAATAGCATCTTGAAAATGTGCAGTTTTCTTTTTCTAGAGGATCAGTTATTTGGGTTCCTAGCATTTATAGGTTCATACATATAATCATATGTTGAATTTGTTTTTCTTTAATACTTTTTCAACGCTCCTAACCTTATACAATTGTCTTACAAAAAGAACGCAAAATAAGTTTGATAATAATAATAATAATAATAATAATAATATTAATAATAATAATAATAATTGTTCTTCTTCTTCTCCTCATTCTTCTTCTTCTTATTATTATTATTATTATTATTATTAATATTATTATTACTATTAATTATTATTATTATTATTATTATTATTAATATTATTATCTTTTCAAAGATGCAGAACAAGTAAAACTGCGGGACGAAATTGCTGGTCTCCGACGAGAGTCGAATCTTTACGAAGAAAAGGGACAAGTTTTAAGAGAGTTGCAAAGAAAAGAACATAATTTGAAAACAGAATATGGAGAACGTAATTATATATACACCGTATTTTAAAAGATCATTGGTCAGAATTACAAACTGCTCATTTAGGATTGTACACTTTATTGAGGAAAACGTTACAGCTTGAAGACCTGTTAAACACAAGAGACTCAAGTCACTTTAACTGTTAGCTCCCATATAGATTGAAGTTTTGAAAACAAAATCTTTTGATGCTAAAATACCCGAAAATTAGTGGACACAGCCTGGAATTGAATTTTAAACACCAGACAATCGCAGCCAAAATATATTGAGATACTTATATATTTACGATTCAAGCAAACTTTAATATATTTTTTAAAACAATTAAGTTTTGATGAAAGTTTGTCGTGTACACATTTAATATATCGATGTCCAGATATGAGGTGTGCCGCTCGTTGAAAATCGTTTCTGCATATCAAAAACAGACATCTCAAAATATTTCTAAAAGATATTTTTTTTAAAAATTTTTCATTAAGGACGGAAGAATGCCACTAAATATATATCCAACCAATTCTATATTGGTGATGTTCATATTAAAAACAATTTATAAGGTTGATTGTTAAAATATTTTGTGAACTTCTTTATTTCAGAAATAATAGAAGCCTTTTTCAAATATCGTTCAGATGTCTCTGAGACATTTACATACATATCTATAATATAATGCACAGATATAGTACATAAGGCCTTTGAACTAAAAATGTAAACAACATACAGTTAATTAATAGCATTGATGACTAGCCAGAATAGTTTTGTCCCTTTAAATATTTTGAAGCACGCAATTATTATGTGTCTACAGGATGTAATATAAAACAAACTCTACAGTCTCTTTCTTCCTCTTTGATTCCAAAACCACATGTCCACTCATGGGTCTACAGGATGTAATAGAAGACAAACTCGATCGTCTCTTTCTTCCTCTTTGATTCCAAAAAACCACAGGTCCACTCATGGGTCTACAGGATGTAATATAAGACAAGCTCGATCGTCTCTTTCTTCCTCTTTGATTCCAAAACCACAGGTCCACTTATGGGTCTACAGGATGTAATATAAGACAAACTCGATCGTCTCTTTCTTCCTCTTTGATTCCAAAACCACAGGTCCACTGTATTCAAGACACTGACTTTCTCTGTTGTTACTGTAGCATGAATTTATGAATTTCAGTAGACTTTTTTAGAGAAATAAATTAAAACAGCCACAAAACTGAAAAATAAAGAGTGTCAAATGGACCTGTGTGTAGTTGATAAAGACTGATTGGGTGTAATGGGTCCTTTTCTTGCTTATCCCTAAAGTACTTACAAAGACAATGTCCGATATCAAATTGATTCAGAAATTTGATGAAGCCGTTCTCTTAAGAAATTTCTTAAATTCATGTTACCAATATTCTTGACTAGGTATATATATATATATATATATATATATATATATATATATATATATATATATATATATATATACACACACACACACACACAAGAGCTTCAATAGATACCTAATCAGGAACAAAACTGGATAGTAAAGCACCATAAAAATGATGCATTTTAATTATAATATGTTAAAGATTGCCTTTCTTGTACTTCTAAGTAAAGGGCGCATAAAGTTTAAACTGACAACAGTTGAAAGTCACAAAATATCTCGTATGGAACACACAAACTGTCCACTTGACAAAATAATTATATTCGACAGAACTGTTGTATGCAGCAAAACATGATTTTAGGCCTGTGTTTCCGACTGTCTCACTGGGAACAGAGAACATTCAAATGAGAGAGAGAGAGAGAGAGAGAGAGAGAGAGAGAGAGAGAGAGAGAGAGAGAAAGAGAGAGAGAGAGAGAGAGAGAGAGAGAGAGAGAGAGAGAGAGAAAGAGAGAGACGTTATGCGATGTGTACGTTTGATAATACAATTATCTTAAAAGAGACGTGATAAAGACAAATAATCGTAATTACATTACTTTCTTCAGCACGGGGACAACATAAGGATCTTCTATTCTTCTTATATCATTAACAGGGCGCAATAACAGACAAGGTCAACTAGAGCATACAGCGGTTTACTGCGAACATGCACAACATGTCTTAATCATATTAACAACACTGGCTGACGACTGAAAGTGGTTCCCACGGTTTACAAATGCTTTAGTATGTTTTCAGATCTACCCGTCACTTACTTCTGAATGTAAAAGGACTCATAATGTTTGGATAATACTACTAAAAACAAAATCTTATCCTTCTCAATTTAATAATTTCGTATCAAACATAAATTAAAGAGGGCCCTTTCAACGGCCGGTAATCAGTTATAGTTATTGTTTAAATCAGACTTTATCGGGCCTACACTCACCAACCAGAGTCTCAGTACTTGTATTGCATGCTAAACTGTGTGTTCGCATTAATTAGCCTTTAGATGCGTTCGGTAAGAAAACTGCTACTTTTTGCGTTGCCTTGATAAGGTGATTAAAAGTTAATATATGAAGAACACTCTGAAATATAAATATTTTCGTCATCAACAGTATACAAACTTTAGCTTTTTTTGTAAAACACTAGGTACTTACCGCCGTACACGGTAAACAGGTACAGCTAACGTTCATACTTTGTCCTAGCTAGAAAAGTGTGCGGTTGACTTAGCTTCAGAAAAGTGCATACAATTGTTTTAGCGAAGAAACTAGACGAATGCCTTCATGTATGGAATATTCTTTGTGTGGCTTTCCAGCTGAATACAAGTTCAGCTTATAGATGCAATATATATGTCATTTTGTTACTTATTACATCTGAAATTTGTTTCTCAAGAGGGTAACTTCACCGGCCTGGCATCTTTCTGGCCACAAAACTGGAACTTAAGTCAAGCAAACCTCGATGAAATTTCATACATAGAAATATTGTGCAAATTTCACAGCTGACGATGTGTTTGTAACGTGCACAATACTTAATAGCCATAAAAACGCCACATTCACAGCAAATGAGCACTTTTCTATACGATGTTTTACCTAATCTAGCATCCTTTCATTTTTGTCTAACATCATTTAGGCGTGTGTAGTCTCAGGGGCACTCTCCATGCTCTACTGATATGCTTCATGAGTGATTTTGTTGTTATTTTATATTGTTATTTAAGTATCATTATTGTCTCCTGACTTGGTCTTCATTAAAAGAACTGACAGTCTAGTTGTAACTATGTTCTATGCATAGGCCCTGACTTCAGGATGGATCTATCAGAGCTGAAAAGAAAATTGACAGTTCTAAAAGAAAAGGAACAACTAATGCAGGAGTTGACGAAGAAGGAGAATGACTTCAAAATAAAATTTGGAAAGGGTGCGCAACAAAAAAATCGTAATCTCTTCCTAACGCAAATGACTGTTCTTACTATTTTTATAATAAGTTATAAAGGAAAAGAAGCAAAATTTGTATCGCCTAGGAAGGTGGTCCGTTTTACAGGAAAGATTGATATTTGACAACTAAAACTGATTTTCAGTAACCTTATGGAAATTTCATATATGATATCTTTTGGAATAAATTCAAAACTACCTTTCTACCTTTCTATTTTACGAATATTGCTAGCATATTCTGTTATCGTTACATAATTTTCATTGGATTTTGATTAATTTAATTATATACACAATTATCTTTCTGTCTTTCAAGATATACGTCAATCTACACATTTCTTTTAATGTAAACATTATCGCTCAGTGAAACGTTTGATTATTTTTAGACGTTGCAAATACTGAAGACAACTCAGAATTGCTCAAGAGGCTGATCTCCCTACAGGCAAAAAAACTGTTGAAAGAGCAAGTTGAAACTTATGGTGAAGAATTGTCTCACTTGGAAAGCGGAAAAAGTAAAATATCATTCTATTCATTTTCGCATTCACTCTGTTCATGCTATTCGGTTTATATTGAGGTAAATATATTTATTAAATGGACTAAAGTATATTGATTCAGATGGAAAGAAGCAGCTTGTGCCTTTGTTTATCGTCTAATTTACAACTTCAGGTGACCCTTGCCATTCACATTTAGAGCACAGCAAGTGGTACATACGTGAATGTCAATAATTACAGTTTTGTACGTGTATATATATATATATATATATATATATATATATATATATATATATATATACATATATATATATATATTTATATATATATATATATATATATATATATATATATATATATATGTTGCTGCTGAACAAGCTCTACATGGGAATTAAAAATGTAACATATATGAAATGATGGATGGGTGCACTATAAATTGAAACCACTAGTTCACTCAGTACCCATATGCAATTAGATGGTCTGATATACACTTGAACTGTACATAAGAAAGAGTATAGCATAAGTAACAATAATAGAGAAGTTGTCTACTAATGTTTTTATTACACTATTACTTAATTTTATTAGACAATACAATGTCATTATATAGGTCTCAACCTCCTCTGCATGAGGTTAGCTGAGATAAGGTTGTAGGGATGTATTCTGTTACAGTTATATAGAATGACATAATGTGTTTTGGCGGAGTCGACATTCTTAACTATGAGGCACAATCGCCAGTATGACTGTATGACAGAATCTTTGAGTCAGAATTGCAGATGTGTTGAGACAGAGTCGCCATAACTTGTTGTGAGGAAATTTATATGAAATTGATCTGTAAGTTGAGTGGATTGGGGACATAATGCCCAAATGACTCTGCATGCTGTGAAGGGAATAACGTAAGTAGCATTTAGCGGAGAGAACCAAGAAGCAGACTTGCATGGAATGATGGATATCCGCAGTTCTGTTTCTATGAACACGAAAAATGACACAACGTAAGCAAATTATGACAATGCTATCGATAACGAAGACAGTAACAGACCTAGATGAACTTACATACAAATGAGTGGAAAAAAAATTATTTGGAGGTCACAAATAGTATTACAGAATTGTAGTACAGAATAAAATATTCTAGTAGACACTACATTAATTGCTTTGCATGTATTTTTTGTTAATCTTAGGAAATGAATAACATTGCCAAGACTCGTGCCAATCAACGAAACATGCGAATCTAAAAGCAAAACAAGTTTGAACTGCATACGGTGTTGACAGTTGAGGGTATTTGCCTAAGATGTCAGAAAGAATCCAGTAACTCTCTATATCGTTATAAAGTTATTAGACGGCAACGATGCCATCAAAACAATTTGCAAAAATGTCACATTGTACATCTAAATAGTAGATAAAGTTGACCAAATTAAATATATTATTCAGATATACAAACGATGTCTCAAAGTGCAGCTAAGCGTGACTTGATTGACTGACTTATTAAAGAAAGAATGGCATACCACTGATGTATATTGCACGGTATAGTGTATACGAATCTGCTGATCATTGCTCTATAGGAAGAACTGGACAGAAGGAATCTGAATGTTCAAATCCACATTTGAGAGGAATGCATCGGTAGAACATCAACAGAAGGATTCTGAATGCTTACATCCGAGAGGAATACATCCGTAGAAGGAATCTGAATGAATATATATTTGCAAGCAAAATACTCGATACAAATCCTCTCAGAATGAAAAAACTGCACGCAATGCCAGCATATCAAACTGCCCATAATACGGTAAGCGTCTAAGAATGGATGTATCTACACATGGCCTAATGCGGGTAATGAATGGCGTCGTGTGAGGTCAGCATGTAACGAACATAGGAATCTGAGGTCAAACATCCTAACGTTTTAATTAGGTGGTCTTCGATTCCTTCATTGGCTGCTGAAGTGGCCGCCCCTTATCTGGAACGAGTGGCCATTTAATTTGTCACCTGAACAACCTAGCACATGTTGGAAAAGATGTAACTTCTCTATAAAGAGTGATTTAGAAAGTTTATTAATACCATATAATATAAATAGGAAGTATGCAGGCTTAAAACAGCTTCCTAGAATTGTTTAAAACTCAGAAGGGACAAGTACAGTTATCCAGTGGAAAGAGTCGAATCTGCACCCCATGAATGAACAAATCTAACTTTGGTGTCCTCAATCATAAAGTCCTATTATAATTATCTATAGCAATGATGACGTCATGGATACACACTACTTCATATCAGTGGTTAGCACGAAATTAAATTCACCAGAGCGTAAGAAAGGAAACTAAACCGTTGCAGATGCTGAAACCATCATAACATCCTCCAAGTTACCAACTAATCTGTTATGAAGCATGGTACAAATGCGCGATAATATATAAAAGGTTCTGGGTAGACTTGTTGAAGGACTGTTGGTCTGAGATTTCTTTACACCTCGCAACACCATGTGCAGTCTTGGACTTGGATAGAATTAATATGAGGGACCGTGAAGCGGACGATGTACGCCCAGCCTATTGGAAAAATAATTTCAACCAATCAAATACAGCTTGATTGATGAATATCGAACATGAATAGTTTTGAAGCAGTGTGCCAGAAAATCAGCAAGGGTAATTAAATCAGTGGGTACTGAAGGTTGACCACACATGAGCAGGAAATGTTTGAAAGTTTTCCAACCAGACAAATAGATGAAAGCCTGAGTACGGTGGTTTTGCAGGTTGTCATAAACAGTTCACAGCTTTGCTTAGTGAAGATTAGCTCATCTAGGGCCGAGCATGGATGGGGAGTTTCCTCTACTGTTGAAGCTAGGTGTCAGAATTTTCGGTCTGAAAACAAGAGATAGAGCTTCCGCAATTCGGTTATCATTCCCTAGAATATATTCGGCTAAAATTGCGCAACAATTCGAAGCTGAACTCCATGTTAGACGTCTGAGCAATTTTATTATTATTTGAGACTTAGACTGGCGTATCATAATTGTCCTAGCTGTACTGATATTTTCCCAACGTAACACAAATCCGTTTTCTTTGCCACATAGATAGGCAGCAACTACAGTTTTAATAGCTTTCTGTCATTTGCTTGACGGTATGAAGCTTGTTTGATTAAATTCTTGTCGTGTTTGATATCTTGTTTGTAAAATAAAAGTATTATGCGACCCCGGTCTTTTAGTTAAGTTACACGTAGTTCTAATTAATATAGTTATGATTGATTAATTAATTAAGTGATTGATTGGTCGATTGAGCGGTGTTTTTTTGTGGGGGGGGGGATTGGTTGATGTACTGCTTGTTTACTTCCATTTGTTTGTTTTTGTTTGTTGTTTATTTGTTGTTTATTTGTTTTCATTAATTGTTTATTTTGAGATCATATGCATCTGCATATTGGGATTATCATATTAATCAACTTTTGCGTTGCCTTCTCTTATGCATCAGTGGGAGCAATACCCCTAATAGTCACCTAAAGTCATGTTTGACTTTATTTCAGAAGACTTTAAAAAAGCAAAGAAGAAGAAGAATCGAACAAGTGACGGAGATGGAACATACAATTCGTTTATAACCACGTCAGCACTGACATCTCCAGACGAGTTTGAGAAAAAAATAGAATCCATTGTCTCAAGAGAGGTACGACGGAGAATTCCTCCATTGTTTTCGGAACATAATTATCAGGGCATCGAAAGAGATTTCAGACTTCCTCGACCACACTTCAACTATACCTCAGACTACTACTCCTTCAGTACCTGATAAACTGTGTGATGGGAAATCATATTAAACGAGATATAAATGCAGCTACTGTTGATGAGGAAACCCATCCTATTATTGGCACAATATGAAGTTACATCGTTCTCAGAGTTAAAAAAGTGAAAGTTTATGCACTATGAGATCCCTGACGATTTTAACAATCCCAATTAAAATTTGAAATACGTTTTATTGAGGGTTCATCAATCAAATCAGCCACGAATTTCTAAAATTAATGATATATCAGCTTTTGTGTTAATGGTATGGAACAAGTGTATATACGTCTGTTACTGTTGTACGTTCACGTATTCAAATGATAAATGGAGTTTATATATATATATATATATATATATATATATATATATATATATATATATATATATATATATATATATATATCGTACACAGTTTTCAGATTGAAATGGAGGCCAGAATTATATAATTATTTGTCATTTTCAGACCTGCTTTAATACATTTGTTCTATTTAAATATGTTGGTATATGAAAAGCAGTGATTTTAAACTCAGTTTTGCTAACCATCCGAGATCTTTTTTCTAAGAAACATGTGAAAGAATACAGGGAATGCTTCTTGGTCATTCTGTCCTTGTCATTTTATTATTTATAAAGTAAATCTGTTTTGTTGTTTTAACCCAGGCTCTTTTGACTAATGTTTTCGGTGTATATGGTAGGTATACCGTGTTATATATATATATATATATATATATATATATATATATATATATATATATATATATACTTGAAAATTGATAACGGCGCAGATACGAAACAATTTCCCAAACGCTTCGACTTCGAGCTAAACAAGCTCTTTGTCAGGGCAAGAAACAACTTACATCCACAAAACCAAGACTTAACACAGAAAGCCAGGATAATTTCTTGACTTCTACATGTTTGAATAGCATAGGAAAATGTACAAATAAGAGATATGAAAAAATAGAAGAAAGAAACAAAACGACTGAAAAACAATTTTAAAATGGGTAAACTACATGTCCATTGTTTGCAGTCGTCAGCCCAACAAAGGGAAAATCGTGCATATCTCACAGAGAACCACAATGTTTTGACTTAATTACAGGCTGGGGATATAAAATGGAAATCATGTGTGGCGATACATCAACGCCATCTACAAAATTAACAATTACATCCCGGTAAAGTTATAAATGGACGTACTAAAGGAAATATGTCAAGAGAATGGTGCAGCGGGATAAAGGACAATATATGTAAAGAGTTGCATAGTATTTACTTATGTACATATTATCGCAAAACTTACGTACGTCTGATAAACTGATGCCTGGCAGTAGGTTTGATAGGATTGCACTGGGAAGGTTAGACTTTTTTATTTAGACCGAACTCCCCATGAGTTTTCAATTGCAGCATCCAGTATCGTTCCTTACGTGTGCGTTCTATATCGGTCCACCCCAGGTTGGATTCCATCTGTAGCATCTTAATGCCAGATCGAGTTGTAGTGGTTGGCAAGTTTTGCGTTGATTTCGTTGCGAATCTGGCTATTGTGGTTATTCATTCGTTTTCTTAAGCCAACGGTTTCGCCAATATATTGAGTGCCTTTCGTCCAACTTCTGAACTTCTGAACGATTTGGTCTCGGGTTTATGTTTGCAAATTAGGCTACGCTTGTCTTTGCAGCAGTATGTGCCTGAGTTTGTGGTTTTGTTTAAAGTTATCTTGGCACGTACTAGATGGTTCTTCATATTTTTAAGTCTACGTTATGCAATCATATGAACTTCTTGAAATATATTCGGAGGATTCGACCTGGAGAAAATGCTTCCGAACGATATGTTGTAAGTTCGGGGGAGATATATATATATAGCTTTCGAGGACTGACATTTAGAATAACGATATCGATTTATTTCAGAAGCATATGGTTTTATTGAAGAAATATACATAGGTGTAGTTGAAACGTAGCTGACATGTATTTTAAATGTTGCAATATTGAAATTGTTTTTTATTGTGCAACCTTGCTGGTTGCCTAGACTGGTCGATTCCAGGTATCGGCGTAACTATTCTTTGAATAAATTAAGTACCAAGCAAGACAAAGTTACCTCCCATACACTGTATAAACTTTCGCATTATTTGTCTGGTAGTTTCCTTTCTTTTGATGAAAGTCTCACGAACAGGCAAGTGGAAGATGCTGACAACACTTTTGTTATCAGTTTTCAAATTGTTTTCAGAAGCTAACAAATCGAGACGTTATTATACAAAATTCCCCCTAACTAGTATTTCCAGTTGTTTTAATGGGGTTTTAATGTAAGATGATTGCAGATTTTAAACGCAAGAGTGACTTGATGAAAATTAACCATCCCATCCCGGTACCGCGGCTTCCTAAGACGTATGCCTGTTCTGAATATAGAAGTCTATATAATATAAGACAACTAAATATAGAGGAATCTACGTCGCTCAGAAATGCAGTTTCTGCCGACCTTACCGTATACACAAATACGAAGAATTGGTGTTCTGAACATCCATTTTAAGGTGTCACGAAGGGTTCTAGATACAGTTCCATATTATATTGTAGTCATTTCAATATAGTTCTACATATGTACAAACCCGTCTAGTCATCAAATTCCAGAGGATAATGTACTCAGTGAGTAAGTATAATTAGGTAGATTGGACCTCGTGGAATTCAGCTTGCAATAAACTTCAAGTGATGTTCAAAGAGAAGCATATTATGAGTATTAGATGAATCACTTATTTTAGGTTATCCGTGCCACTAAATGGCGAAATTAGTACAAACGTTGGAAAAAACCGACACGAACTGTGCCACCGTCTTTTAATGCAATCAAGATTATTACGTAATTTATCCAACAACACAAGCAAACAATGCCACGTAGACATACAAAATTATGAATGAAATTCACCTTTAACTTTATAAATGTTATGTATGATGTTTATATACTTAACATTTGTCAATGATTGTACGTGTTATGGTTACCTGAAAATACATTCTTAACTTTGTCCAGTTTTATACATAGTATTTTCATAGGCATTTCGCAATTTCACTTTTGTGACATATATCAGGTAGTCAGGTAGTCCAGTATTTTTCCATTATTATTACTCATTGTCTGATGTGACATAGGTCATGTAGGCATTTGTATTTATATACAGATTTTGGTAAACAAATTCATTCCTGTTCTAGACTTTTGGTTCTAAAGATCAGTTGTAAGGAATCTATTTTAGTCGTATTGTTGAAATCAGTTATGATTTGAGAGGAATTATTTATTTTAATTTTTCTTTGAAATTACTAAAGTGCTCATTGACTTTTGGATTAATGCATGATTTTGGGATTTATGTGAACTCATTCAAATACATTCTGGATTACATCTTTGTGGTACATCAGGACATTAAAGGCTATTGGAATTCATTAGGAACATTTTATTATTTTGAACTTGTGATTAGGACATTTAGGATTATTCGGAATTTAACTCACAGATTGTAAGCGTCTTTTGACATTTCACTTTAAATTGTCTGGAAATAAATTGCTTGTTGATTTTATTTACATTGTTGGTTTCACTTTCTTTCTGTTACATATTTTACGAATAGAAATTGGGGGGCAGTTCCGGGATAGAATTTCTTTAAAACATATTGGAGATATTAAAATTGCCTTTGAAATTCATATTGACTTTGTTTTGGAGTTTGTATTGTCCCTGATAAAGATTTGTATTTCACCCATTTGAGAAATCTTTAGTCAAACCAGCAAGCATTCGCAATGTCATCTAATGTTGAGAACTTTGTTTCAAGTCCTACCCAGGTAGGGTTAGAGTCTATGAAAAAGGACGAGCCGCTTGAGCTTGTCAGAATTATGATCTTTTTGAAGCGCAAGGGTCTTTGACAAAGCAAAAGATAAACAAATTTTGGATAATAGTGCTTTGGGTTTAATTGATAAGTCTATATCTAGTTTTAATTGGAAATTAATGGAATTACAGCTAAAACACCTGATGGATTTAGAATTAATAAAGCTTCAGCTTCAGAAAGAGGAGAAGGTAATAGAAATACAGATGCAGAGAGAGAGAGAGAGAGAGAGAGAGAGAGAGAGAGAGGGGGAATCTTTTTGCAACTCATTCTCTCTCTTCTAATCAGAGTGACAAAAGACAATCACTCGTTGTCGAAGAAGATCCTGATATCTCCTGTTTGTTTCAGAAGGCTATTAATGAAACTGAAGCCATACGAGTCCCAGATTGTTACTTTGTAAAATATGGGGCCCGTATGAGGATATGGAGACCACCTGAGGTACCCGCTGGTTACGATTGGTCACTGAGCTATCCAATTGTCGTACCGAGGTCATATTGACAGGAAATTCTTAGTCTGGCCCCTGAAACTCCCCTTGCTGGTCATTTAGGAGTCAATAAGACTTACCACAATATCCTGAATAATCTTTATTGGCCGAAACTTAAAAGTGATGTTTCTAAATAATGTACATCTTGTCACACCTGTCAAATGGTAGGAAAACCCAATCAGAAAAAGCCTAAGGCTCATCTGCAATCTATACCTGCATTTCACGAACCATTTAGCAGAATAATGGTAGACTGTGTCGGTCCCTTACCTAAGATCAAGTCAGGCAACCAATACTTGTTGACCATAATGTGTGTGTCTACAAGATTTCCAGAGACAATTCCTTTGAGCAATATTAAAACTAAAACCATTGTAAAAGCTTTGGAAAAGTTTTATTTTTACAGTTGTTGGCCTTTCCAAATCTGTCCAGTCTGATGAAGGGTCCAATTTAATTTCCCAACAAGTTATGCATGAATTAGGCATCCAACAGTTTAAATCTTCTGTCTATCATCCTGAAAGTCAAGTAGCTTTCATCAAAGATTTCATCAAATTTTGACTAATATGATTCGGTCATATTGCTTTGATACAAAAAAATGATGAGGATATTCATTTGCTGTTGTTTGATGTTAGGGAATCAGTTCAAGAGTCATTGGATTTTAATCGTTTTGAAATGGTTTTTGGACATACTGTCTGTGGACCATTGAACTTATTAAAATATAAACTTCTTTAAAATGAAGATTCAGTGATAAATCTTCTTGACTATGTCTTTGATTTCAAATATAAATTGTCAAAGGCTTGTGAAGTAGCAAGGACTAATCTCCACACTACTCAGGAAAAAATGAAATTAAGGTATGACAGAAATGCACAAGAAAGGATTTTTCAACCTGGTGATGAAGTTCTGGGTCTCTTCCCCATAGCTAAAAATCCCGTTCGGGCTATATTTTATGGTCCTTATACCTTTGAAAATAAAGTAAATGACTTAAATTATATCATAAATCCTCCTGGGAGGCGGTAACGAAAAGAACTTTGTCACATAAATATGTTCGAGGAATATTTTGACGGAGAGAGCCAAGTTAATTATTCAATCAGTTTAGTTGTACTTGTCCCACACAGTGAGGATGTCAACGATGGAATGGAATCTGACCGTGGTGACTCTGGCTTAACCAAACTTCGGAATTCAGAAATATTTAACAATCTGGACCAGATACGTCATCAACAACCTGAAAATTGTAGCTGTTTTGTAAAATAATTGGTGCCTGCCTCGGTACACTTACATGAAAGGCAAAGCTAGCATGCGTACTCTGTCTTAGCTAGAAATGTGTTCGCGTCTAACCTAGCTTCAGAAACGTGCACACACTCGTTTAAGCAGAAACATTAGTCGAATGCCTTCATGAACGGAAATTTCTTTGTGTGACTTTCTAGGAAACTATAAGTCCAACCTATGGATGCAACATGTATGACATTTTAATACTTGCTACACTTGAAATCTGTTTCTGACGAGGGTAAGGGTGACGAAACAATCGGTAACTTGACCGGTCTGGATCTTAAGTCAAACAAACCTCGAATACATTTTATAAAAAGAAACTTTCTGTAACGTTTCACAGCTAACGATGGGTTTGTAATGTAAACAATATTTGATAACAATGAAAAGTACCACATTTATACAGCAAATGAGCACTATTCTTGGCGATGACTTACCTAATCTAACATTCTTTCATTATTTTTCTAACATCATTTGGGCGTTTACACAGTCCCCCAGTCAGTCTTCATGCTCGACTGATAGTATGCGAACTTTCGCTTCATGAATGATTCTTTGTAATTTTATATTCATTTGTTATTTAGTAATGAATTAACGTTTCCTGACTTGGCTTTCGTTATAAGGCTGGCTATTTGTGTTATTGTAACTATATTCTATGTATAGACCCTGATTTCGGGCAAAGTTTTTCAGAGTTAAGAAGAAAATTGATGGTTCTACAAGGAAAAGAACTAATAAAGCGGAAATGGACGAAAAAGGAGAATAACTTCCAAATACAATTTAGAAATATTGGGTATGAATGTAATACTGGAGTCTGTTGCTAAGGTAAATGACTGTTCTTACTATTTTACAAAAAAGGTGGCTATTTGACATTTAAAATTGATTTTCAGCCACCTTAAGGAAATGTCAGAGATGATATCTTTTCAAATAAATTAAAAACCACCTTTTTATTACATGAATATTGCAAATAAATGTTGTTATCGGTAAACACTTTTCAATGAATTTTAATTAATTTAATTATATACACAAGTTTCTTTCTCTCTTTCAATATAGGCATTAGTATTAATGTGCCTTTTGCCATCGATATACACAGGTCTTTGCGTATTATTGCTAGGCGAAACGTTTGATTATTTTTAGTCATTGAACATGCTGAAGACAACTCAGAGTTAGTCAGAAATCTGGCCGCCCGACAGACAAAATTGTATCTGATCGAGCAAACTGGAACTTACGGTTAAAAACTGTTTTATCTGGAAGGCGAAAGAAGTAAACTAAGATCCTATATACATTCGTATTCGCCCTTTTCATATTATTCAGCTTATATCGAGGTAAATAGATTTGTTAAATGGACTAAAGTAAATGAATTCGGACTGAGAGAAGCAGCGACTGCCTATTGCAATCGTCTTATTTACAACTACAGGTGACACTTGCCACCCACCTTTGGAGTATATCGTAGTTGAAAAAAAGCGGAATGTTAAAGCCCACAATTGATTATGGCAAGTGGCACAAGTGTATGTCAAAAATTACTGTAGCGTATGTATGTATGTATGTATGTATGTACGTATGTATGTATGTATGTATGTATGTATGTATGTATGTATGTATGTATGTATGTATGTATGTATGTATGTATGTTCCTTCTAAACAAGCGTTAAATGGGAATTTATTCAATATAAAATATATGGAATGATGGATAGATGGACTATGAATTGAAACAACTATTTCACTCGATACCTATGTACAGCTATATGGTATGACCGTCAGGTGAACTGTACATAAGATAACGTATATCATACGAATAAATAATATAGAAGTAGTCTACTAATCTTTTTGTAATTAAACAACTACTTAATTTTGTTAAAGAATACGTATGTGTATATCTTTGAAATTCCTTGGGTCTCATCCTCCGCTGAATGAGTTTAGTTGAGATAAGATAGTACTAAGTTTGCAGTTTCAGTTACATTGAATGACATAACGTGTTCGACGGTGTAACCATCCTTAACTATGAGGAGTTATCGCCAGTACGACTGTATGACAGAATGTCCAGGCAGAATTGCCAATGTTTTGAGGCGAAGGCTTGCTGTAACATTTAATGAGGACATTTATTGGAGATTAATCTGCAAGTTGAGTGGATTGGGGACATAATGCCCAAACCACTTTGCATGCTGCGAAAGGAACAACTTGAGTAGTATGCAGCATAGAACCCCAAAGAACGGATTTGCATGGAGGGAGGGATAACCTTAGTTCTGTTATTATCAGCAGGAAACATGACACATGATATAAGTAAACCATTAAAAGGCTAACGATAATGAAGAGAGTACATGAGCTAGATGACCTAGATCTGCTTACAAATGAACAAGACATTACATTATTCGGAATGAACAATGGAAGTACAGAATGAAATATCCCATTACTGTACGATAGGGTACTATCCGACTGATATCAAGGCCGAGTTCAGACACGTTTGGGATGTAGTTCTGTCATATCTTACAATTCTGAAGTGGTTTCATTGTTTTAAAGACGGTCGAAAATCCACAGAAGATGACCCACATTATGTCCGACCGTTGTCTGCAATTGATGAGCAGGAAGTGACTGCTGTGAATGGAGCAATTGATGAATATGCTCGAAAAAAATGGAGGCTATATCTATTATCGCGGGCATTATTTCGTCAGCTAATATAATGAAGAATCATTTGAAGCTGAGAAAGGTTTTTGCAAGGTTGGTCCCAAATTTGTTGACGGCTGATCAAAAACAGACTCGGGTTGAAATCGCCAAATCATCTACTCGCCAGCTATGAAAACATTGGCCAGAGACATTTGAATGAGATTGTTACAGGTGATGAAACATAGATTTACCTTTTCAACCCGACTCAAGGGAAAATAATAAAGTCTGGATCGGAGAAAACTAGCAGAGACCACAATTCCCTCGACGTAGTCGGACTATCAAGAGAGTTTTAAACTCATTATCTTTCGATACAAAATGCACGGTAATCCAGGTACCTCACCTGATCCTGCTGATGTTACTGCACATTTGCAGCCTCTAAAGTGTTGCCAAAAGGTGTGGAACACTATTGAACCTCCGAGGTATCCATCTATTGCATGACAACGCACCGACACATAAATGCTGTGTCGTGACAGACTTCCTGAAGAAGCACAGCATCCAAACTCGTCACATCCTCCATACAACTCTGATATAGCTCTAAATGATTTTTGGTTGAATCCCGTTATCAAGGATTCATTAAAGAGCAAACCATTTTGAAAGCCGCCATGCGGTTGGAAATGCAGTTTTACAGTGTATGAACAACTTACCAAAAAGTAAATACAAAATGGCATTAAATAATTTTTATAATCAGACTGAGAAAGTGCGTAGATGTGCACGGGGAGTACATTGAGAGGATACGCTGACGTGCTGTTCACTAATAAAGAACTTTGCTGTACAGCACACTAATATTCATAACTTTTAAGTACCCCTCGTAAAGTAATTTGAAATCAATGATGGGATACAAATAATTTCCAAGAATGTCACATAGTGCATCTTAGTATACCACAAATAAAGTTGACCGATATGAAATATATCATTCAGATATGCAAGAAATGTCTCGAAGTGAATGTGAGAGTAAACTGATTGATTGAATTATATGAGTCAGACATGAATAATGAGTCCCTAATATTAAACAATGAATGATGCTAAAAAAATGTAAAAACCACAGGGTAGACATACCACGGTTGGATAATACACGGCATACAAATCTCATGATCACATGATCTAGGAAAAACTGGATAACTTTCATAGGAACAGTGAATCACTCATCGCTATGCACATATGGTACACTTTCCTTGCAAGAAACACACATCCATAGAATATTTCTGAATGCAGACATCCTAGAGGAATACATCCGTAGAAGGAATCTGAATGCTCACATCCGAGTGGAATACACTGACAGGTACTATACACCTATATCAAACTGCCGATAAAAAGCATGTATGAATGAATGAATCTACACATTGCCTGATGCGCGTGTTGAATGGCGTCCTTTGAGGTCAGGAGGTAACGAACATAGGAATCTGTTGTCCAAGGTCCCAACGTTTTAATTAGGTGGTCCTCGATTCCTTCACTAACTGCCGAAGTGGCAGCCCCTATCCGGAACGAGTGGTCATTTAATGTTTCATCTATATAGCCTATCACATATAGAAACAGATGTAACGTCTCTAGAAACACTGATCTAGAAAGTGTATTAATGCCGTCAATTGTAATAGATTGCTAGATAATTGTTTATAGCTCTCAAGGGGCAAGTACAGTTATTCACTGGAAAGAATCTGCACGTCATATCTGAACGAATCTGACTTTGACGCCCTCAATAGTAAAGTTCCACTAGAAATATCTCGATCAATGTTGCAGTCATGGATGCGCAAGTCCCTCATATTAATGTTTGACATAACAGTAAATTCACCACAGCGCAAGAAAACAAACTAAGCCATCGTAGATGATGCAATCATCATACATCACCCAAGGGACCAAAGAACTTTTTGTACACAAAGTATACATGCACAATAATACATCAGAGGTGATGGGTAGCCTTGTTGTAGTACTATTGGTCTGAGATTTCTTTACACCATGAATATGTGGGCTCGTCAAGTGGATGATATAGGCCCAGTCTAATGAAGAATATTGAACACGACACAAATGCAGATTGATTGACGAATATCAAGTATGAAGAATATTGAAGCAGTATGCCACAAATCAACAAGGGTATCTTCATCAATGTGTGCAGAACGTTGACCGCATTTGGGATTCCAGAGTCCTAACATGAACAGGAAATATTTGAAAGCTTTTCAACCAGACAAATAGAGAGACTGAGTACGTTGGCTATGCAGCTTGCAAGAACTGGTCCACGCTTTTGCTTAGTAAAGTACCAGCTCCTCTTGGGCAGGGAATGGATGGGGAGTTTTCTCTGCTGCTGGAGTCAGGTGTCAGAATTTTGTCTATCTGAAAACAAGAGATAGAGCTTCTGCAATCGTTGATTATTACATCCGTCCAAGTCTAGGCACAATGTAAAATGACGTCGTTCTTAGAATTGAAAAGAAATTGAAAGTGTATGCACTATAAGATCTCTAATGACTTTAGCGCTAAAAATTGAAACAAGTTTTAATGATGGTTCATCAATAAAATTAGCTTCGAATTATGAAAATTACTGATTTTTCAGATTTTGTGTTAAGGTGTGGAACACGTCTATAAAGATCTGTTACAATTGTACGGTGGTATATTTAAATGAGTGAGGCAGATCGAGGCCCATGGTAAATTGAGTTTTTTATATTTATAGTATACAGTTTTCGCATTTATATTAAAGTCTGAATTGTATCATTTTTAATTGTCATTTTCACGGCTGCTTCACTACAGTCTGTCTATTTTAATGCTTTGGTATACGAAAAGTGGTGCTCTTCAGCGTATTGGGGTTTTCTTTTCTAGGAAACATGTGAAGGAATATAGGAGAATTTTATTTTAGTCATTCTGTCATTTTATGAGTTATAATGTAAATTTGCTTTTTTAATCCAGGCTTTTTTGGCAAATGTTATTGGTGCATATTATTCAATTGCCCATCTTTCCATGGGGTTGGCTTCTTATAAGTTGTAATCAAGTGGCAAACATAGCACAAATGATATTGTCTATGATATATATATATATATATATATATATATATATATATATATATATATATATATATATATATATAGATATATATAGATATATATATATATATATATATATATATATATATATATATATATATATATATATGTGTGTGTGTGCGTGTGTGTGTGTGTGTGTGTGTGTGTGTTAATGCAGGCACGGAATTGAGCAGGTCTGATCATAGGCGTTCAAGGGAAGCAAACTACTAAAGACTAATAGTGTTGTATGAATGATTGTAGCTTTCCATGATTGACAGATTTAGATTAACGACATCGATTCATTTCATAATATATGGGGTGGTGGTGGTTAAAGAAATATACATGGGTTGTAGTTGAAATGTAGCTGATTTGTGTTTAAATACTGCAATATTAGAATTGCTTTTTGCTGAGCAACTGTTGTTGTTTGCCTACGCTGGTTGAGTCACAGTATCGGCGTGACTATTTTGAAACAATTAAGTACCAAGCGTGACAAAGTTACCTCCCTTATACAGTATCAACGGTCGCATAAACGCCTTTTAGCTTCCTCTGGTTTGTGGAAAGTCTCAGAACAGACAAGATGAAGATCATCGCAGCACTTTTGTTATCAGTTTGCAAATCGTTTTCGAAAGCTAAGAAATCGAGAGTTTGATCGTTAAAATTACCGCTAATTAGTATGTCCAGTTGTTTTAATAGGGTCTTTCTATAGGATGCTGGTAGATTTTAATGCAAGAGTGACCTGTTGAAATATAACCTTCTCATATGCGGTACCGCGGAAGCCGTGTGCCTGTTCTGAATATTGAAGTCTCGGGAAAATTAGACAACTAAATACTGAGCTCTCTACAACACTCAAAAATGCAGTCTCTACATACTATAAACTCAAATATGAAGAACTGGTGCACCGAACATCCGTTATAATCTGTTTTGAAGAGCTCTAGATACAGTTCTTTACTATACTGTAGTTATTTCTATATAGTTTTACTTATGTACAAACCCATTTGGTCATCAAATTCCATAGAATAATGTATTCAGAGAATAAGCTTTATTCATGTAAGTAAGACCTTGTGAAATTCAGCATGGCCTTCAGTTGGCGTTCAAAGAGAAGCGTATTATGATTGTTTTAGATGATCCGTTTCATTAAATGACGAAATCAGTACAAACGTGGGAAAAAGCCGACAAGAACTGTGCCACCGTGTATGGATACAATCAAGATTATTACGTAATTTATCTGACAAGACAGGTGAAAATGAATTGCAGTCATGCAGAATTATAAAAGAGATTCGCTTGTAACTTCAGATGCATTATGGGCTAGAAAAGAGAAACCGAAACAAAACCAATTGAAAAACCAAAGAAAATGTTTAGAAAATTGATTACATTAATTATGTACAAACTATGTTGATACAAGATGCGCAAATCGACATATCTCTGCATTTCTTTAGATTTTGTTAGAGTTATTGCTCTTTTTTTACTTGGAACTGGATGTTGGGTATGACAGAATATTCTGAACGCAACTAGACTCGCAATTTTCGGTGAATCACCATGTAACATTCTACATGTCATGGTCATGGTCGTCATCGGAAGATGCGCATATAAAAAAAATCACTGTGCATTCGCAATGTTTCTTAAAATTATCGCCATTTTGTCCTGCAACTAAATCGAATGTAAAACAGACTCTGGTGAACGCAACCGTGTGTTATAGAAGTGACTGCTTCTGGCTCAGTCGCTATTGTTTTTTAAGTGATTTGTTTTCAAATTGCAGAGGGCGCTAGAAAAAGAAACAAACTAAATACGAACTTTGGAATATGTAGTAGCTATTTCGTATTCACTCTGTTGCTACACAAACATTTAATTAATTTGTTACTACTCAAAATAAAAAAATAATATAAAAATAACATGACTTAAAACAATAGTAATATCCAAGAACCGGTCACTTTATAAACATTATACTCGGACTTGAAAATCATCAGTGCCCTACTCAAACACACTAAAAATTAGAGTGAGAAATGGATTTAAAAAAAAACAAAACAATGTTTAATTTCTATTTTGAAGATGAAGAAGAACCATTGAATGAAATGAACATTCAATGTTGGGTATGTCATGAGCTAAAATAGTGTAGCCAAGTTGAGGAAATAAAAAATGTATTTATGAAATGGAACGCATGTTAAGAATGTCCTAGTCAAAACAATCCATGTAGGAGAAAATAGATTATAATCATTCTTGGAGAAGTTACGATATGCAAATGTCGAAGAACCACGAAAGTTGACTCTTTGACCAAACATAACGCAAATTCATAACAAGATAATGTCTTAATTGTGAAAAACGGTTAAGAAAACAATGTTTAATTTTTATTTTGACGACAAAGAAAAAACATTGAGCTAAAATATTGTAGTTAATTTGAGGAAATAAAACAATGTATTTATGGAACGGAACGCATGAAAACATTGTACTGGTCTAAACAATCTGCTTAGAAGAAAGGAGAGAGCAATAATGGATATAGAAGTTACTGGATGCAAATGTAGTAGAACCATGAAAATGTCCGTTCTGATCAAGCATTACATGATGCAAATTAATGTCCTAATTGTCAGAGGATTGAATATTTCACCATTTTCCCATGTTACATTTTCTTGCTCGACAACACTAAGGCCTTGCCTAACGTCCTCTCTTATAACAATTAGTAAGCTGTTCCTTTACAACAAGGGCTTGAACTTTGTTCAGTCATGATAAAATCTTATCTGACAACAAACCTGAAATAATTCACTTTCAGAAATATCACTTAAATAACTAGACGTTTAAATCAGACAAAAATACAGGTACATTCAATTCTTCGAAATGTATTTATATGCCAGCCCAGCATTTTGATATTTAAATAGATTTCGTGACATCAAATTAAATAGTCTAGTAACAAATTTGTTTAAAAAGTTAGCTAAAGTAATTTAGGAATCATCGAATATAACATTTTCTCCATTTATTTATCTGTAAACGGAATAGTTTTTCAAGTATCAATCAATTACTAACCAGCATGCCTGATTCTAACAATTTATGATACAAAATGATTAATATGTTGCTCGTGTCAAACATTTATTTTGCCACGAAACTACATAATCTCTAGAATGTAACTAATGTTATAGTTGAAATTATGTTGGTAATTGATTGGTGGTGAAAGAATTACTTCTGTTTTGCGTGGGTTTTGGTACATCACTTTTAGGTTCAGCAGGTTTACGCTTTCGTTATACGGCATTGATTATAAGGAAAATTGTAAAAACTCCTACTGAAATATGTAAACCATAAAATTGATTTGAAACCTTGTTCTGCCTTTCTCAACTAAAATCGTCTTATGTGCTTTGGACAAACTTTACACAGCAACATTTTTAACTCGTATACACAATTGTCGGATACCGTGATTTGTCCATATGCTCGTCATCGCATGATAACCATAATGTTCAGCAAGAAAACTGAACATAAAATAGTCTTCTTGCCAAAATAGGCGATATATTTTTTACACACGTGTTTTGCTGATGACCATAACATTTACCAAATTTCATATCGATCCTCTTTTAAATCCTCGAGACTAGCTGCGTTCACAAGATTCTGTCATGTGCTATATCCAGTTGCAAGTCAAAAAGGTAAATAATTCTGACAAAGCTCGCAGGAGCACAGTGATGAGCATTTTCACAAGGCAACAAAAAGTTTGAAAATAACATTGTGTGAAAGTGGAAACTTTCTGAAAATCGGGTCAACAAATTAAGACCTAAAGTGGTGGATTAGTAATAGATTGGTGAATTAACTTTTATATTTTGATGCAGATATTTAAAGTTTCCGAGGTAGTTAAACCATAAGGACAATTTTATATTACTGGTAGAGATATGCAACACCAATCGAATGCATCTATTGAAAAAATGCTGAAGTTTTCACTATATAAATACAGCATTATTTAGAACAAGACTCAGCGTTAAAATAAATACAACTAGTAAATAAGAAAACGTTGTAATTTAACAGAGTATCAGATGAAAGTTAATATGGATCGCCATAGAGTGGTTAGCAGACAGCAGTTTCAAAGTCTGAAAGATAACAGGAGTTCAGAGGAACCCAAGACGAAAACTCCAAAATGTGAAACAATATTGGAGTACCAGATTGAGACCAAGGCGGAAAAGAAGAAATTAAAACGTTGTGCGCACCGTATGCAACAAGGAAAAGACATATTACAAAGGCAGATATCTTAATAAGCAGTCAACACATATATATATTTAACGATCAGGACCTCTAGGGGTTTTGTAATTAAGTCTAACGGCATGCAAACGAAATTATCACATGTAAACTGAAGAAAACAACAACTCATTACTAGCACAGTTGAACTTAAAGTCTGGATTAAGAAGACGGTGTTGTTAGAGGAGATAGAGAAAGAGGAAACACAAAAGTTATTACATGACAAGTTTTAAAACTATGATGAACAAACTTAAAATATGTACAGTGCTGCAAGATCGATGATCCTGAAAACTCAGTTTTAACAAAAGATGACGGAGAGTACAAAGTGGACGATTAAGAAGACTGAATTGCTGCACATGAACGTTGATACGTTGAAATGACACTTTTAATCCTCGCTCTTATATCAAGTTGCCCAAATGGGTGAAAACAACAGAGCTCGTATTGACTAAACATAAAATATCAGAACGATAACAATTTTTTGTATGCATTCGAATCATTTGAACACAGCGACTAAAGACCCACACAGGCTTACATAATACAACATAAATAAATATGCCCAAAGACACTGAATTATTAGAACAGAGTCCGATATATCGGCTCGGGTCTTTGAAATCGATGAAGATACACATATCAAGCCAGTTACAGTCTTGAATAATGACAAGGATCAACACGCTGCTATGATAATCATTTCTGATGGCATAGATAAATATCATTATGTAGGTATGATGGATCTCACAAGATTAGTGTCGAGCTGAATTAACAGACACGAAAAACGTACATTCGTTTCTACGAAATGTCTTAACGTTTTCGAGACGCCTGAACAATTGATTGAACATAAAAGGTTATGCTATAAAGTAGGAAACACGATAGATAAATAACCTAACACTATGTCCCTTGTCAAATTCAAAAATGGCAACTATGAACTTAACGTAGCATTTGTTATATATTTCGATTTGAAATGTGTATAGGAAAAAGGTTCAGATGACGAAATTGAAAACCCTCAAAAACATCTAAGCAGATACCTTTTAGATTTTGCATTTACCTGAAGAAAGTAAACAAGACTATCCAATTCGTCGTTGATAGAGGTACTGATTTTGTTCATGTATTTTACGAACGGTTGATTAAAATTTCTAGACTTGTATACAACGAATTAATGTTGCGAAATGCAAAACGAATAATCTTCACATGTAAAGACAAGAGACATTTTAACTCAATATACATTTGTGCAAAACAAACTGATGGCAACAAAGTTAAGGGCAACAAAATTAACGCAAATCACACAAGGTACATGATAACGATAATTAACAATATAGAAGTCCTGCTCCTATAGACTGCAACTGGAATTATAGATATGTAGAATTTACCCCATTTTTGTATTTACAACTTATAACATCCTGTTGTTCATCAAGGAGCTAGCTAGACAAGATCCTGATTATGAGGTAAAAACCATCCCTAATAAAGATGAACAATATATTTCATTAAGTAGGATGTTCCTAGTCAAAAGAAATTACTGTGAAAAGGACAATCAGGTTCATATTTATGTGATAATACCTTAAGCAACAAGCAAAGAATTTAAACGATGACAAATTCGTATAAGAATATGCAACCTACGCATCTGAGAAAGGAATTTTACCAATATGACATGTGTATAAAACAAATTCATGTTGTGAGTGTACAGAGAAATACTTACCACAAAACCTGAGAATGTTACCCACATGAATGCATAGACATCTTTGACATGATTTGATGAAAAATCTATACCACCGATAGAAATATTTTATTCAGGATTGTGTAGTATAAATATTTCAGATAATCATTAAAAATACCTTATGGATGTTATGAATCACTTCAAAGTCAACGCAGTAGGTTATCTACACGACTACTTCGTTAAAAGCATACACTGATGTGTGAGATCTTCGAGTGGTTCCGTAATGTTTGAATATAACATTACAAGCTAAACGCAGCACATTACTGCAGTGCTCATGGACTAGTTAATGACACATCATTAAGGGGAAAAGAGAATTGCTATAGCATTAGAACTGTCAAGAGATTTAGACATAATTTAATAATTGAGAGTAGAACTGGAGGAGGTATAAGTATGATTTCTAACAGATACGCCAAAGTCAATCACGAATTATCTCCTGGTAGTCAAGATGGAAAAATGAAGACAATGGAGAATTCGAGGAGTTTAAACCAAAATCTTTTATTATGTACCTATATGGTAATAATTTGTATCATCAGGCTATATGCCTGCACATGTCAGTAGAAGGTTTACTTGGAGAAGTGAAGATTACATTCAATGGGTAGAGGAAAACCCATTAAACACCGCTTAAAAGAATGACATCGATTACATTTTAGAAGTAGATTTAGAGAATCCTGAACTCTTGCATGATCATTTCAACAACTACCCCTTAGCTCATGCAAAACATGTTCCAGAGGACAACGGTCTCTCAGCATTGAAAAAGCAATCCCTTAAAGAGAAAAAGGATACAAGTCACATGTGCCTAACCTAAATTAATGTGCTCTTTAAAATGCAGAAGTAATTCATCATCCAGTATCAAAACTTAAAGCTGTAGTGCAATTGGGGCTGAAGTTGAGAAAGATACACGGGATCGTCAGGTTTGATCAACACACGTGGCTTAATTCAAACATTGAACTAAATAATTCCTCGAGACAGAACGCGCCCAATTATTTCAAGAAAGGCCTTTATTAAAACAAAACAAAAATTGATTCACAACTAATTGTTTGACAAGCATATGGAAACTTTATGGAAAATAAAAACTATAAAAAATATGTACAGCTGTAAAGAAATACGCAAAACATCAACGGATTAATCATTTGCATAAAGAAAAATAATCGATAACAATTTTGATGCTAATTTCTATTAATAATTTAAGATACTAAGCTCTCCTAACCTTTTTGCTTTAGATTTTCAGTGCTTGCACTATCAAAATATTTAGTATAGTAATTTTATTACAATGAATTCCAATATAAATACATTGACCGAATCAAGTAACTTTTAACCGATGCCGATTTGTTGTGCATTCATGTTAAAACTAATAATGTTTAAAGTGATATGAAGGAAAACAATTAGTTTCACACAGCGACTAAAAACTCTAACACTCCACAAATAAATTAGAAAGTTATAGGAATTTTTAGGAATGAACGTTCAGGCACTCAAATAAAAGTGTTCGTTACCTGAAGATCCAAGTTATACGCGCTTAAACGTGTTCATGAAGAGATAATGGTATGCAAAGGAATAATAAAGTGTGTTATAATACAAAATCTAACATTTGATATTTTTGAGGAGTGCCTATTCAACCATAGACATAATAACCAGGAAATACATCTGATAAGACCATGTACACCACAAAAGTGAACAAAGTGGCATTGTCGTGTCATGATGATAAACGTTTTCTAGCTGAGTAAATACGTGGTCTTAAATTATATTTAAACGAATTAAGTCTTTAAAATCATTTAAAGGCAAATGTCGTCACACATACTAGATGCACCTGTTGTTAATAGAATGTTTTGGACTGTATATGAAAGATTAAATATGTGAATGACAACCAAAAATGTCCAACTGTCATTGGTGATAAAGTTTGTGTCTTCTGATTTGAGAAGGACAGAAAAGTAGAGCGTGCAAAACTGCGGTGTACAGAGAAATACTTACTACAAAATCAAAAGAGTATGGTATTCCTTCACCATTTAAATATTAAAAAGTTAGACATTAAAAAAATAAATTATGTTGGGGTATTAAATGAAACAGCTCCAACAATTGTAAATGAAACCACCGAAGGAGGTCTACACGCCGCTGAGACAAAAGTGCTGGAAAGAAAAATTAAAAGGCATACTATGAAGACATTGTGACAAAATGACCATCTTACAATAGGAGTGGAGGTACATTGAATACATATATGTACGTAAACAATCCAGATAACGCGGAAAGTGTACTCGATGAAATTGAAAGCCAAATAACATTTCCTCAATAAATGTCTGAGTTATTTAAATTCGTGAGTCACTCTAACTTGTTGCCCATTCTGAAGATAAAAGCAAGAGCAGAATCAAAAGAGTGTATTACATCTAATTATGGGAAGCAATGTAAAATGTACCCTTTGATGGCGTACCAGTCACTTTTTGTATAAAGACACCTGTATAAAGACACCTGTGAAATATTAGGCGAAGCTTTAATACAAATCATTGGATGCAATCGAAAATAGATCTCAACAAACATCAGCTAGGGCATATTGTTCTTTCGACCGAAACATTGAACAATTGTTAAAGTTAATGGTGCCGTGATTAAAAACAGTTCAAGACCCTGTTGCGGAGCAAGAACTTAGTAATTTTGTAATTGCGCTAGGTGCAAGCCTTGTTGCAGACCAGTGGACTAGTCTGTATTTTTGTATGTTCATTGATGTTATAGACTCAGTATACGATCGAATTTCTGGCGAATCGTTTGCTCTGCAAAACAATGCTATATTTTGCATAACTATTGTTTTTGCCTGAAAATTTTTTTGTCATTTTGAGTAATTGAGTTGTTTCAAACTAATTTCTTGCTTTTGCAGCAACAGAGTGAAGACAAATCTCTTTTATCTGTCAGAGTTTGCGTTATTCTTTTTTTTTTTTAGTGCACTTTGAAATTTGATAAAGGTCTCAAAAACAACAGCGGCTTTACTATTCTACTTGTTTTGCACCTTTTATGGATCGCTGTAAAACTTGGTACATATTATACACATTTGCAAATCTTTGAACTGCAGCGATTTTTTAAAAGAGTTATTGCCTTTTTGGCAAGGAGACTATTAGTATTTTGTGTTCAGCTTGCCCGCATGTGATCCATTTAACTACCTGAAACGAAGGAAACATATTAAGTTACGGTAATGATGCAAGTGTACCCAACATGTGTAGCAAAAGTTCAAATTCTTTTTAAGACGTAGAATATTTTCAAGGCAAGTAATTGATGTTGCTGACCAATTGTTCTAAAACACATTTGAACGTGTAGATAAGGTATTTATTGATCAACCTCTCTGTCCCCCTCTCCCTCTCTTGATTTCACAGTTGACGTAATATGTCGTGATGAATGCATTAAGCAACAAAAGCAATGATCTGCTTTACGAAATAATAATAATAATAATAATAATAATAATAATACAAGTATATGTCTTCAATAAAAATACCGGTTTATTTAGTTGCATATTTTATTTTTTATTTAGATATCAAGCTTTATCATAGAAGCATGACTGAAATAATTTCGAGACCGTCTCGGCCGGATAGGCCGGAATATGGCGATGGCCGTATCAGATTTGTGAACATTAATGTATACATTCAACGTTTATTTAATTATTCAGCTTTAAAGCAGGGTAACTAAAGATCACCCACACACAAAACACGTAATTCTGTCTCGTGGTCAATATAGTTACTTTTTATTTTATCACTGAAATATTGTCCGCCATCCACTACTACTGATAGAAAATGGTAGTTCAAAACAAAACATTCGGCGACTATCGCCATGAATTTAAATTTATCATATTGATAATTTTATCATCTATCTATTTCGGCTATTAGAACTGCAATCAATAACATCAATGGATTGTTGAGCCTTTATCACCACAGATCTACCTTCACCTTCACCAGGCGGTGGCTGCAAACTTAAGAGAGCATCTGAATATGATAAAAAGCTTCATACGATATTTTTTGATTGGGAGGGGGGTGGGGGTTGTGGATCTTTTTTTTTTTTTTTGTGTCTGCAGCAATAGGTTAAACAATGAATCTACACAGATTTAATTGGCAAACCAAAATATTTGCCAGAAGCCCCATTGCAGAACACTTTTCGTCACCTGACCAAAGTGAGTTCTCGTCATAAATGGCCTAGCCGATTTATTCATCATTCAAGCCATGTTGTTTGCTATTTCATTATAATGTCTACAATACATTATTCTGTTCATTTGTTTGCCAGACCCAAATTTCTATAACCAAACTATCAGAGTATGAAGATGACACCATCTTATGTTCAATGCAGACGGGAACAAATTCAATTCCAGATATCGGAATTATTTTAAAATGCAGTCATGGTGAACGTTTAAATCAGTTTTGCTGCAATTGCTTTTTTCCACTGTTAATATTTTTCACAATAACGCTCAAGAAGCTTATAATTTACATGCTGATTATGATCGGAAACTATCAATACAGTCAACCCATTAATCAGTATACACATGGATAGTAAAGGCACAAATAAAATATAGCAATGTAGAAAAAGAAAAAGACTCGTGCAGTAAATTCATGTACACAGACACATATTTAAGTTAATTATATAGAGTACAGGTCCCCAACATTTAGGACCTTGCAGGTAGATAGTAAATTTTTTTGTCACTCAAAAGAATGTTGTGTAATTAATACTGGTTTAAACCAGGGATAAACCCATTCGACTAAAAATAGACAAGGAAGTCACGACACTAATAATATAGGACGATCTCTTAAAGAACGCCTGACGAAGAACATTCATAACTTTATTTACCATGGGTATAAAGTTTTCTAGATCAAGCGGAAACTATGATCAAGTAAGTGTGCAGCCATTATATTCTACTCAGTTCGCGGTCGGTTATATATCAAATTGTATTTTTTGATGGAATACCCAACGGTTAATATGCGTGTAGATATGATAATCTTCCAATGAGCTGTTAATTCAACACAAAAGTATAGGATTCCCATACATTCTCGTATGGTATGGTGTCGCGAGAAAAGAAGATCAGTAGTATCTGGACATTGTGACAGAGTATTATTTTTAGTCGAAAGTCAGGTAGTCTTTGGAAATGACGAACGTATTTATATTTGGAGATAGAGCGGCGAAGATTGGAGGTCTGTCTTGCATCCCTTTAAGGACAATTGGAAATGTAAAGTTGTGATATGGGGTGCATTTGTATGCACATCGTTGATATATTAACAAGTGTAATTGGAAACATAAATGCTCAGAAATACCAGGAGATTCTGGATACCAATTCATGGCCTATTCTGGCAGGACATTTCCCAGGCAATCGGTTTGTATTTTAGGACGACAACGCACCTGTTCATCGCGCACGGATTATACAGGGATATACGACAAGAAATCGATATTTACATAACAGACAATGTCTAGGTGTTTATTAAACGAAAACTTCAGTGTTTACTTCATTCCATGATTTCCAATGACGATTTGTTCGGCGAGATTCAGCGCATATGGATTGACATTTCAAAGAGCTATATTCAAAGTCTGTACAAATCTATCCTCAGATGACTAATGCAGGTAATAAGACTAACAGGACACCTGACAAAGTATTAGGATACATTTTATTAATTCTCTTATTCTCTGTTTCCTTTTTTGAAGCCTAATTACCATAACGAAATTCAACTCTGCTAACAACAAAAACAAAATGGAGATCATTTTACTGAATGCCTTTTTGTATGTGACTGTAGACTCTGACTTTTTTTTCACAGGGTTAGGTAAGGTGTGTACATGAAATTATACTTACAAATTTGACACCCTATGCCAAATAGGAAGAAAAGCGCTATCCCCGTATCTCACGCTGTATATATATATAGATGCACAATTATATGGAATTAATTTTTATAGAATGACACCAATATAATCAAACAGGTTAGAGTTATAATTCGTTCCAAGCAGGGATCGAACCCGTGCCGCGAGTAAGGGCACCTATTGGACAGGTCTTATACGTCAGCTCCCTAACCCACTCGATAATGGGTACCCCCTTCAACCACACCTCCCATCTCCTAACTTCGCCAAAAAGGATGAAACATGATCGAAGGTAAACACTCGAGTTGCACTAGAACTCGCTCGCTAGACAAGCGAAATTTTCACACTTGACTGGATTTCTATTTAGACTATGCAAGGTATATACATGAAATTATTAATACAAATTGACACTTATATACCAAACAGAGACGAAAGCGCGATCCATGGAGAGAAAATAGATATATAGATATCCAATCAACAATGCGCTCATCCACCGGAAAGTTTTTGTCACTCGACTGGATTTGTATTTAGACATGCAAGGTATATATATATATATATATATATATATATATATATATATATATATATATATATATATATATATATATATATATATAAATGAACTTATAATTACAAATTAAATAGAATAGAAAAAGATAGTTTATTCACCTTAAAACATACATAATGTGTATATTCCTAATGTGAACATGACACCTATATATACCAAACAGAGAGGAAAGCGCTTTCCACTCGACGATGCTCTCATCTCACCAAAATGATGGAAGTTAAGAACTCGAGGTGCAAGAGAACACTAATATAATCAAATCAGGGTTATAATTCGTCCCAGGCAGGAATCAAACCCGTGTCGTGAATAATGGCATCTATTGCATAGCTCTCGTGCACCAAGTGCGTTAGACTGCTGATGCATCAGAGCTAGGCTACAGGTGCCCTTACTCGCGGCATGGGTTCGATTCCTGTTAGGGACGAATTATAACTATCTAACCTGTTTGTTTATATTGGTGTAAATCTATATAAATTCTTTTGATACATGTATGCACCAGTACATACAACATCAGATCCAGTGATAGCACTTTCCTCTCTCTCTCTCTCTCTCTCTCTCTCTCTCTCTCTCTCTCTATATATATATATATATATATATATATATATATTTCTGCAGCGCCTGCAGCTCTACCACATTTCCGCTGTCTTCTTCTCTTTTCGTGTGCAATCTGTTATATTACCAATAATTACTCTTTGGTGAATTCTTTATTGACAGGTTGAGGTAGAACCATAATTTACCTAATTTTCTTGCACTAAAAGTGATTGAGTCATTACAAAATTTAAGATCGGGAGCCCATCCCCACTGTATCTGATAGGCTTACTACTACTGCCACTAATACTACTACTACTATCAGTAGTAGCAGTAATATTGTTATTATTATTATTCCTTTCTTTCATGGCACTTTGACGGTATTTTTTGCTGGTCTCTTTCCCCTAAGATAGGGCAACTTCCCGTGGCATTCGATCTAACTGAACCTTCCGCAGTATTCTTGCACTTCTGCCGCTTTCTGTAATATATCGGGTTTCAGTGATATTTCTTGCAGCTTCAGGCTGTCGCCTGACCTGTGAGGTATTAGTCGTAGTGCTCCCACCACAGTTAGTATCATCACTGAATCATAAGGGGTGGCTCAGTTGTTAACGCGCCAGACTCTCGCTCGGCGAGTGCGGGTTCGAACCCAGCATCGGCACAATAGAACCATCCTGTTTTGCTGTGCCGTAAACACCAACAGAAACCAAACCAAACCATGACCCTACTAAGTTTCACGGCTGGGACTAGTTTGTAATGCCTAATATTTTGTACTGACACTGCGTTAGCTTGTTTGCTCGCCGGTCATTTGACTAAATATTTCGTTCCTACTCCACAGTGTAATATTTGTGAAAATGAATTAGAAACAGTATAAATTGTATTTGTGTACTGTATGACAGCATAAGCTTTTTGGGCCGAGTTACCACACTCTGCTCGAGCTAGCACACAAAAGAGGAAAATACAATATTAATGATAGCAATGTAGTTCAAGTATGTTTTAAAATGAAGACAACTAGGTCATGTGTTGAACAATATAGGTTACGTCTAAAATAATATTACCTACGTGTAATATATATTACAAAACTAATTGTGACTATGGCATATATTAGTAGTGTTGGTCTGAATGGAAAAAAGACTGTCGAAAATATACAGAATAAAGATAAAGGACGAAAATTTCTGTCTTGTATTATTTCATCATCATCATCATCATCATCATCATCATCATCATCATCATCATCTCCTTCTTCTTTTATACAACCTCTGATTTCCTAACGCAAGTAGTAAGACTGAAAGGACACCTGACAAAGTATAAAGGAACATTCTATTAATTTTCTTATTCTCTGTTTTCTTTTTGAAGCGTAACGACCATAATGAAAATCAACTCTACTAACAATGAAAACAAAACGGAAGTCATTTCACTGAATAACATTTGTATGTGACTGTAGACTCTGACCTGTTTTTCATATGGTTGGGGTTAGGTAAGGTATATACATGAAATTAAAAATGCAAATTGACACCCTATACCAAATAGAGGGAAAAGTGTTTTCCCTGTATCCCACTTTGCATATATGGATGTACAATTATATTGAAGATATTTGTAAAAAATGGCACAAATATAATCAAACAGGTAAGAGTTATAATTCGTCCCAAACAGGAATCGAACCCGTGCACCGAGTAAGGGCACCTGCCCAGGTCTTACGCGTCAGCTCCCTAACCTACTCGACCATGCATTCCCCCACCCCTCTTCCTCCACCTTCGCCTAAAAAGAATCAAACAAGATCGAAGGCAAAGACTCGAGTTGCACTAGAACTCGCTCGTTAGGCAAGCGGAATTTTAACGCTTGGCTGGATTTCTTTTCAGAATATGCAAGGTATATACATGAAAGCATTAATACAAATTCACATCTATATACCAAACAGAGAGGAATGCAATATCTATGGAGAGAAAATCTATATCCACTCAACAATGCGCTCCATCCCTAGAAATGTATTTATCACCAGACTGGAATTCTATTTAGAAATACAAGGTATATATATAAAGAGAGAGAGAGAGAGAGAGAGAGAATTTCAAATATACACCAAACAGAGCGGAAAGTGCTATTCCTGGATTCAACAGGAGAATGCTGGATAATATTAACATAATTTTTAAACATGAATAAATAATATTATCAAAGATGTTAGATAATTTTTAATTTATACTCTACGGAGATTGGAACCCAAATCCGCGAGTTACTGCAATTATCGCTTTGCCTGTAAGCACCACCAACCCCTATACCATCTCGATCATGCAACCATCACCACATCTAACCTGCATGATAATATTATATATATATATCTGAGAGTGTGTGTGAACTTATAACTGCAATTTGAGTAAAACAGAATAGCATATTTATTTCAGCTTTAAACATACATAATGTTTGTGGCCTTAATATGAAAGTTACGCCTATATACCGAACAGAGAGAAAATCGCTCTCCACTCGACCATGCGCTCATCCCCCAAAAATGATGGAGTAAGATCGCATGTAAGGACTCAAGGTGCACGAGAACTCACTCTCTAGGCAAGCATAATTTAACACTCGTCTATATATATATATATATATATATATATATATATATATATATATATATATATATATAAATCCACTGGATTTATATATGTCATTATATTGGTGTCATTCTATATAAATTCCTTTTAAATAATTATGCATTCATATATACAATGTGGCATCCCGAGATAGCTCTTTTATCCAGCTTTCATGTATATACATTCAATTTTAAATAAAAACTCAGCGGGTATGTACATATACCTGGGTGTTAAATTCCGTCTGCCTAGCGAGTGAGTTTTCGTGTATTTTGAGTCCTTACCTTCTATCTTGTTCGTTCTATTTAGGGGGAAAGCGCATGGTCAAGTACGTTAGAGAGCTGATGCATGAAGCTTGGCTGCAAGTGCCCCTACGGATTCAATTCCTGTTTGGGACGAATTACAACTCTCCAATAATTCTATATAAATTCCTTTGATGCTAGTATACATCAGTACATACAACATGGGATCCAGTGATCGCGCTGTCCTCTCTCTCTTATTTTCTTCTTGTTTAGCATTAGAGTTTGTTTTCTCTGCCATTACCAAAAACATCTTTCTTTATGTTTTGCATTGAGAACCATCTCTATGTGCCCTCACCAGTCCCTTGTTCTATAGAAGCAAAGACATCTAAGGCTACACGTTTTAATTTATTGCTATTCCTCGTATGATTGCGATCAATCCGCTCATATTGGGAGTTCGACTAAAACACGTCCACATTGTATTATTTGTGGTAAAGAATTTTGCTAACAATATAACATTTATTTATGCATTGTATGACAATTGCAGCCTTTTGGGCCGAGTTTCCAGACTCTGTTTGAGCTAGCACGCTACATAGACTGAAACTGGATAACAGTTTTTTGTCCATCTATTTATTTATTTGTGGACAAAACAAAAAGAGGAAAATACAATATTATGACAGCAATGTAGTTCAAATATGTTCTAAAATGAAGACAACTGGGTCATATTTCGAACAATATTGGTCACATCTAAAAGAGTATTACCTATTTGAAAAATCAATATATTACAAACATAATTATGAATATGACATATGTTAGCAGTGTTGGTCTGAATGAAGAAAATACTGCCTAAAATACACAGGATAAAGATAAGGTACGACAAGTTTTGTTTTGTATTATTTCATCATCATCGTCATCGTTATCGTCATCATCATCTTCTTTTATATAACCTCTGAGTATCCTTCTCTTTATATTCTTTTACTCCCCATTTGTCTTCTGTTCTATAATCTTGATTCGAAGTTAATTAAATCACACTTGCTGTTGTAGGTATAAATGACCTGATAATTGTATTGTAGCATTTCGTTACTTCACTAAAGATTGTTATACTTTGTGTGTATACTATAGGATGGAATAAAATACAGTTAGTACCACCGTTCATACCACCCGCATGAAGTAATCAACCATCTTAAACAGCCAGTCTTTCAAGGTCATATGGACCAAGGTATAGGCGAAATAGACCTATGTTAACCAACGCCTGTCTTTGGAAACCTCTTTTCTCACTCCCCAAAGATTGTTGTTCAGGATAGGTTTGACTGTATGGGAAAATATTTCAAAGATACGTATTGTGTTTGTTCAGTGAGTATGTTCCCAATTGGAAACGTCAATTTCATTGCCTATGTTAAACAGGATGAAGCCTTCTATCTAATGAAGCTACCTTCAGCGAAGATTCGTGGATGCATGTGTACACACATACACACAGAGTCTGATGTTGAATTTGCATACATACATGTCATATTTAATGTATGTGAATTTTTTTTACAAAAGACATCAATATATACAACGACTGTGTCTCTTTTGGAAAAATGTACAAATTGAAAAGCTTAGATTTTAATAGAAAGGTCCACTAGTAATTATTATCTTTTCTTTTATTTAACTCTCTTTGTAGTACAATTATTGAAGGTTACAAGGGGTGGGTTGTAGCATATTGCAATATAAATAAATATGTAATTTCGTGCGGTGGCCAATTTTACAAAGGAAAAAAACTATATAATTATTATTATTAGTAGTAGTAGTAGCAGCAGCAGTAGTATCATTATTATTCCTATATTTGACAGCTTTTATATAGTTTTATTCTACCTTGTGTTTTTCTCCTGAGATCAGACCATTTCCCGTGACCCTAGATCCCAGGGACCTTCCGGAGTTTTTCTTACTGTTTCGATGAGTGCCGCATTTCAAGCATCTTCATGATATCCCCTAGCTTGTGTAGTTTTAAACCCTTGTACTTCAACCATGAATGAAGCGTATGTCAGTTTCCCAGGCTTTTCTATGTTTCTGGACACTGTTCTTTGTTTATGTTTTGTAGGTCAGGCTCATTTCCTTGTCAGCCAGTACTATGTCCGGCCTCCTATGCTATATCCCATGTTGAGGTCATACAAAATGTTTGGATTGCTGTTCTAAGTCACTTTCTCTGCTTTTTGATCGTACCACTTGTTGTGCACTCAAACTCATGTTTCTTAACTGCAGTTTTCCGTCTATAGTTTGTTTGTCCTTTTCATTTCTATACTCACACTGGGGCTCGCTTCCTATGCTCAGTACAATAAATATAATCAATATTTAATAAATAGAGTAAAGCAGTTCAATCCAGCAAAACCGTTCAGGAGAAAATAACTGCAAGTATTCCGATAGCTCAACCGGTAAGATAAGAATAATTGCAATGAAATATCCAATAAGAAGGAAGCCACACTATTCTGCAGCAGCATATGGCGTAAAAAAAAAACAAACATGCGGGTAATGCAGAGTGACTGAGTAACGTTAGAGATGAGATAAAGGGTGTTGACCAAATGGAACATACTGAACTAGCAGAATTCCAGCGGAAACATAACAATTATCAGCTGGAAAGCCCTAGAACTAAATCTGTGTCGATATCGTTGTGATTGTCTAGAAGTTTCTGGAAGTTATTAGTTACAATAGTTTCTATGACTTTTCGGTAAAGAAACAATAATTTCTAAATTTTTCATGAAAGATACTACCTGAATGAACTTTCGTGTACTACAAGTCTATTAAATTTTATAATATATATATATATATATATATATATATATATATATATATATATATATATATATATATATATATATATTGTTTGAGCCTATGTTGTGTTGACAATATATAAGAAAAAATATAATTAACTATCCAAACATATAATGTCGGATCCAGGGATAGGCAATTACCTCTCTGATTGCCATATAGGTAACAGTGGATAACTATTATTTCATGCATTTCCAAATATAAACCCAGTGGGTTTGTGCACATAGCTGAGTGTGAAACTTCGTTTGCCGAGCAAGTGAGTTCTCGTGCATCTCAAGTCTTTACCTTCGACCTTATTCTGTCGTTTTGGGGGAATTAGTTCATAGCCGTGTGGGTTAGGGGCTGATGCATGTGGGCTAGGCGGGAGGCGTCCCTACTCGCTTGACGGATTCAATCCCTGCATGAACGAATTATAACTCTTTAATCTATTTGGTTGTATTGGTGTCATTCCATTTAATTTTTTTCATATATCATGTCCCCATACATGAAATGTCGGGCCCAAGGAATAGACGATTTCCTCTCTGCTTGGTATATTGGCATCAATTTATAGCTATAATTTCATGTATTTACCTTACATTTTCCAAATAGAGATCAAATGGGTTTTGGCATATTGCTGAGTGTTCAATTCCGCTTGCTTGGCGAGCGAGTTCTTTCGAATATCGAGGCCTTACCAACGACCTTGTTCCATTCTTCTTTATGGATGGTCAGATGGCCTTGTGGGTTAGAGTACCGGTTCATGAGAGCTAGACGATAGGGACCATTACTCACAGCACAGGTTCGAGTCCTGCTTTGAGGAAAGTATCACTATCCTGTCCGTTTAATTATAATTGTGTCATTCGAATTGAGCTTGTTTAACATAATCAAGTATGTAAACATATGATATGGGATCCTGGGATAAACGTTTTCCTCTCTATTTGGTATATAGTTGTAAATTTACAATTATAATTGCATTTATATACATCGCATGTTTAAAGAGAAATCTAGTGCGTTTGTGCACCTCGAGTTCTTACCTTTGACCTAGCTCCATCCTTTGCTGGGGATGAGGGCGAAAATACAAAAAGAACCTTTGAATGTTGTGAAATGTCTACTAGATTTCATATGGCACAATATGTCAGTCGTGGATCCTGAAGTGTGTGTACCTGATTGCCATAGTCAGAAAACCTTCAACATATTAAGACTCATTGTTATAAGCATGATGGCCTGGAGAATACAATTACCGATTCAGGGAGCTTTATAGGTTGTGTCAAGATCAAAGTAGTTTCTTGTGAGGAGACACCGTTGTTTGAGATTGTAGTCATTCCTCTGACTAGACAGCTAAGATAGCATAAGGCCGGATATCAACCCATGAAGAACTCTTCATAGATCAACCACACACTGTCCACGATCTTGGGAGAAATGAGTCTAAAAGAGACTCCATGGTCCAGACAATAGGGCTATCAACGCTGATATCCTAATGGAATTTTAAAAACGAGGAGTGCGCGGCTCTAAGCATTAAGCGCGTTAACCTAGAAAAGACAGCACGTAAGCTTGTAACAGCCTAAGATTAAAGCAACCAGAGGAGGCTGAAAGCTAAAAATATCGATGATTTATTAAAGCAGATGGCTTGAAACACGAAGAGATGAAAAGTAAAATCAGTAAAGACTACGTTCGCAGGGTGTAGTAAGTACTAGGGTCGGAGCACAATTTAAGTAACACAGTTTGAACCTTCTATGCCTGTTTTGTCACCATCATCGGATACTCAGATATCATAGTAAACTGGACCAAAGACATTTTACAAATGTTGTTATTAGTATTCTTCTTCTTTTTTTTTCTTCTACTTCTTCTAAGGGAGAGAGCTGTTTGATATATATATATATATATATATATATATATATATATATATATATATATATATATATATATATATATTGCAACATATTAAGCAAGCAGTTAGGGTCAGATATCTTTTTTTTTAACCATTTCATTTTTCAAAATTCAATGTTGTTTCATTGCCGTAAAGTCTATTACCGTTTAACGACCTTCACTTTGTGCACCTTTGCGTATCATTTCTGACCATTTCTTGGCATTTCACTGCCGCTACTGCAAGTGATGCGTCCCATTTGCATTCAGTTCTTATTGGTTTAATTACGTGTAGTTTCATCTTCTTGCCATTTTTGATGTTTCCTTATCTAGTGAGGAGTACACGTAGCTTTTCAACTTTGCACCCTTTACTGTGTTGCAAAATAAGCTGCAACGTATCGTCAGTCTTGCACGATACTGTTATATCCATTGTATTAAACTAGCATGTTCACACTGAATACTTACATAGACTCTACTCAACACAACTAAATTAAAGATTAGGTGCAAAATAACGGTGCAGGTAATACCGTAATAAATATTCAATTTGATAATAGTTCTCTACACCTAACGCTAAATGCTGCAATATTTTGGCAGGGTATCCTATTATGTTGCTTTCATTTTGTGGAACCTATTTTAGGACAATATAATGAAATATAATTGAATAGATAGAAGATAAATTAAATCAAGAAAAAGTACGCTATGTTTATAATTGAATACGTTTGACTTTATCTTCTAAGCCCAATGAAGATGATGGAGATGACGCTCCACTTGGATATATAGAGCGCCGGCTGCTAGAAGTACAGCCAGGAATGTTTATATCACCCCCCATAGTAAGTGTCCATATATGTTTCTGTTTTTCTTTCTTTCTTTCTTTCTTTGTCTCTTGAATTTCAGTGAGCAAGATATGATATAAAGTCGTCTGGAAACCTACATAACAAATATCACACCAGTTGTACATGTAACATATATATTCTAAATCAGATTTTTAAAAATGTCTGCATTATCGCAGCTATGAAGTATTTCACGTATAAAATGTAGAGAAGGCCTTATTGTAGGCGAATTTTAACGTGGATGGTTGCTTCATTATAAGTGGGTCTACGTTTATTTATGAAAAAATGTGTCCAAAGAAGAATGTCAGAACGGAAAACAATTGAGATTTCTAAGACTTCAGAATCATTTTTCAATTAAACGCGAATATTTGCAGTATAACCGCTGTTGCCAATAATGGAGCTGTCTTTGGAAATAACATCGTCAGCATGCGGTTTCAATATTCTTGAAAACAATTGAGCAAACTGGAGATTTTTAAGACTTCAGAATCATTTTTCAATTAAATGCGAATATTTGCAGTATAACCGCTGTTGCAAATAATGGAGCTGTCTTTGGAAATAACATCGTCAGCATGCGGTTTCAATATTCTTGAAAACAATTGAGCGAACTGGAGATTTGTTATGACAGCAACAGTAGCACAAATTTGTAAACAATATAGACTTCATATTATATCAATTAACTGTGAAAAGCTTTATATCCGCTAATTACACGGAACGGCATATGTTCAGAGAAAATGAATGCATTATTACACACTGAAATTTCAATGTTACAGCGACTAAACGATATGTATTTTAAGACCAAAATAACTTCATCAATGGAACAGTTCCATTAATGCCATCGCTATTTTCTAAATTTACCATTGAACAATTTGAATCAGTGAGGTTTGTTTTCGAATTCAAATAGGTGCAGATGAAAATGATTTTTCAGGTTTTGATATTATAATGAAATAAAGATTAGAATGACGGTTATAATGGCATGTTAGTGTAGGTATTTGATTTAAAAGTATATAATAAATATATTATATTATTGATATTGCACTGAACAAATGTTTGTTTGGAATGGGTGTACTCATCGCTTTGATGGACCACTACTGAAAACAATTCCACACGAATATTTTTCAGCATATAATGGTTTTAATGTATATGAACTTTATATGAAGAACAGATTGAAAATGCATCATTGGACTTTGACTAGAAGTGTCACAATCGTAACGATATGCTATTTTTTGTACGAGCTCATGTTGTGCTGATATACCTATATTGAATACATGAGTATATGCAAGAAATATATTATCATGCATCCAAACATATACTGTGGGGTCCAGGGATAGACACTGAACTCTCTGTTTGCTATATACATCTTAATTGATAACTATATGTCCATGTATATATTTCGCATTTCCAAATATAAACCCAGTGGGTGTGTGCATGTAACAGAGTGTTAAATTCCGCTTTCCAGGCAAATGAGTTCTCGTGCACCTCAAGTCTTTACCTTCCACCTTGTTCCATCGTTACTTGAGGATGAGCACATAGCCATATGGGTTAGGTGCTGGTGCGTGTGTGCTAGGCGATGGGCGCTCCTACCCGCTGGAGTGGTTCGATCCCTGTTTGGAACGCATTATAAGCCATGAAATGTGAGATCAAGGGAATAAGCCTTTTCCTCTCTACTTGGTATATAAGTGTCAATTTATAATTATAATTTCTAGTGTATATATTACATTTCCAAATAGAAATCCAGCGCGTTTGCGAATATATCTGAGTGTTCAATTCCACTTGCATAGCGACTGAGTTCTTTTGCACATCGAGGCCTTACCTTCCACATTGATCCATCCTTCTTTCGGGATTGACACATGGCCGAGTGGGTTACAGTACCGATTCATGAGAGCTAGGCGATAGATTCCGTTACTCGCAGCACGGGTTTGAGTCCTGCTTGGAAGAAAGTATAGCTTTCTAACCTGTTTCATAATACTTATGTCACATGTGAATCAGGCGCCGTTACATGCTACAAAAGATCAGTCCCTGCTTTGAACCAATTATAATTATCTAACCTGTTTGATTATATTTGTGTCATATATAATTTGAATTCCACTCAGTCAGTTGATCATTCAGTAAGAATACTGATAGTATGTAAAGCGATCGTTCGTTTGTTTTGTTTTTACAATAAATTATTAAATTGAATACTTTGTTTGCTGAATTTATCGAGACCGCAGAGGAGGTTCATGACGCATTAGCATCTCAGCTGCAGAATTTCGTGAGCGCAGGCGATGTTTTGGCATGGATGACTATTAGTGGCACTGTACCCATGACGAAATACAAGTAGAAAAGTCCAACACTGAGTAGCTAAAGTCGTATAACTTCCCTAGCAATGGTATGCAGGTTACTCTAGAATGTTTGTAGATATGATGTATAACACACCTACGTAGCAAAGGACTAAACACAACAGAGCAGAAGGACTGTAAATGAAAGTACATTGAGACATATAATACGCCGCTTATTAGTAAAATGTTGCTCAGAATTGCAGAAGGTGAAAATAAAAAAGAACCTGTGAATATCGTGAAAGTTCTACGACAAGTCCTATGACACAATAGGTCAGTCGTGGATCCTGGAGTGTCTGGACTGATTGGCATTGCCAGAAAACCACAAACATACGTAGAATCATCGTTATAAGCATGATATCTTGGAGAGTACAAGTTACGATTCAGGGAGCAACAGGGGTAGTGGGCAGAGTAGATAAATGGGAGCCGAGTCAACAGTCGCCGCGCCTTCAGTCGGTTAATTTGGTATATTGTTTTATGGTTTAGGATATATCCATAAACCATGGTTCAAGGAAAAAACAAATGTGCTTGAATTATACTAGGCAGTAAAGTAATATGCAGGGAATAATGTATTAATGAGTATTGTGTTGCACACACTGCAAATCTTGGAAGAGGGTGTAGGGTTTACTCATGCTGGAAATGTGGCACTGGAACATGGACAGATTACAGGATATGTGCTAGCTGCGGTGGTCTAAATGCCGCAAGAGACATAAAGAGGCTAAAGAACAGGGTAAGGACGCATCTTAATAAAGTTATATGCCAACTACAAGCAAAGTATAACCCCATTTAGAGAGTTTATTTACATGTAAAGTACCATTTAGAAAAGTGGGTTTAGTTGGGATAATATAATAGCATAGACACATATAGTAACTCCCATTTAGAGCAATGGGTTTGCGTGAGATAAAGATAATAGCACATGCACATCAAGCAATTGCAGAACTCGACAAACACGAAGCATTGACTTAGTTATTACCTCTTTACCCCAGGAGCCGCACAGCACTGCAGCAGCTCCGGAAGCAGCTCGACCGCCAACATGCGGCCGTGCAGAGCTTGCTCGGCTTGAGACAACACAGCAGGCAGGGGAGACCGTGAGGCAGGTTTTCGACTGCCTTGGCTCTATTGAAATAAAAAGAAGCCCGCTTTTATTCTGAAAAGGAAGTACCGCACCCTGCGCCTATTCCCAAAAACCTAGACCTTGACTTATATCAAAGTGACGCCAAGGAAAATTTTGAAGTCGACACCACTGCGTAGGTCTTTAACACGTTTTGCATCGAAGAAAACGACCCGCTCGGACTTGGAGACCTTGACATTATGCCGGAATACCATATACGAGACAATAGCCTAATCTTAAATAGCAAATGACCGACGCATGCTCAGCCATCATTCTTGCGGCTCTTCTGACAGACGAAAAGTTTCTCATTCGCATCGAGTTTATCATTCAGGATGATGGGGATCATGATGAGGGGGAGAGGAATTGGACGGTAGAAAACACGACTGACCCAGTGAAGACAGAAGAGCGCAGGGGCTAAAAGGTGGTTGAAATTTCGCGTGATATGAAACCTGGATTTCTTAACTGTTATTGACAAGCCTTTCAATGATAATGCTAACCTGATGGCTGCAGTAGTGTACGGTCTCTACCCCATTCGAGAGCCCGACCCTGACAACCTGGCCCCTTTGAGGGACGGTGACCTGAACTTACAAAAATTACGGAATGGGAAAGGCAATTCCGGCGGTGGCATTTATAAGAGCGGCAAGAATTGCTCGAGAGGGCCTGCAATAAAGCTCATTGTTCAAAACGGCCACGTCTGTCCAAAAACTTTCCACTTTGCATTGCTCTGTGAGCGACGCAGCGTTGAGTACTAGGAAGGCGTTGCCTAGGACGCCATTCATGGGATTACAGAAGGAGAACCAAAGGCAGTTTGGGTTTTTGGTGGAGGAAGCGACAAAAAACTGGGCCCTAAACTTGTGGAGCAGTTTATGCTGGCCGACGGTTAGTGCTTCAGAACCCAGGAGAAGCACCTGCAGAGTATCAAGGCCTGCAGCAAATACACAGATAACCCCGACGAGTTGGAGACCAAAGTCTTTAGCGAGGCCTTGCCCGCCGCTAGCGATACTCGAGAGCTAAACAGCTGGAATCCCACCGCTGCAACTATGCTGGAGGACATCCAGCGGACATGCGTCAAGTTTCGACATGGCAGCCTTTGTAATAGCCCTGATAGCTACAAGGTGCCTGAGATTGTGAGTCTTGACATGACTGCCTGCCATCTCGGCAGCTTCTTGGGAATGGCAGAAGTACCCCATACTTGGAACGGCCTGGCAACCAATATAATGGACTAACCCAGTTGACTATTAACGGACCACTCACTCAAGGCCTCACTGGATTTGCACAGATGCGCTCTTGGATCTCTGCTCCCGACTGCCACCCAGTTAACACGCAATGTTTGAACGTCACTTTAGCAAGCATAAAGCAAACGAGGCTGCCCGTAACGACAGCGGCTGGGCTCCCATTGCTCTTCTACGGTTTATGGTCAAGACGGGCGTGCTCACGCACCTCGAGGTGACCGAGACCATTATCTCCTACAAGAAACAGACCAGAGTATGGCTGCCGGAAGACAAGGAAATTGGTAGCATTATCATAGGTAAATTTACAGCTGGTAGTGCAAACGGATGCAAGTGCATAACGAGCCGGCTGGTTACCGGCCGGGGCTAGCTAGACGGTCTCGAGCGCACCTGCCACGAAACCAGTTCGCTGGTTGGTTATGACAAGCTGCACCTCGGGGAAGTCATTACTTACTTAGACGGCTTACAGCCACATTACACGTACCTCCGGGCTTTCATGCTTGGCTATGTTGGCATTAACCTTATTGGCATGCTGCAAAGGGTTTCCTACTGAGGCAGTACTGGTTGCAACTGACTCTATCAACATCAAGCCGGAGCATCAGACCCGACTAGATGGAGGCGCTTCGCAAGCCTATGCGAACGACGAACCCATTTGCTACGAATGAGTCGCCCTTGTATGCAAAATCTATAACAGAAAGCAGATTAAAACAACAGACTGTTCCTGGGGGCAGTTGCATGTTAAGGAGGAGAAGCTCTTGACCCCCAATGACAGTTCAGCCTACATGCTCAAGGCCAAGTACTGGGCTTCCTCAAGGAGCAAAGCCGAAGTGCCAGACTCGACGGCTCCAAGTGTCGATGATCTGCTAGCAACGCACCACTTTTCCTATCTCAACAGCGGAGGAGGCTCTGGCAAGAAGACACATGCAATCGCCGTCATTCGTAACCGCAACCCGCTCCTTCCTACCCCGACCCACTTGCTCGCAAATGAGGTGTTGGTTCAGAGCTGCGGCAATATACGCGCACAAACCTACCACAGGTTCTTAAGCTCGAATGGCCAAAGAGAATGAACGCCAGAAAGAACGTATGGGTCAGAAATATATACCTCAAGTTATTATTTCGGACAAGATTTTCAGTGCCCCCCCCCCCCCCAAATTTAGTGGCTTCAAATGCGGGGCGTTCAAGTGTTCTGTTGAGGAAGACTACTGTGCCATGGATGATGTACATAAGGACCAAAAAAGGAGGATGCGCCTAAAATCTGACAGAGTTCATTACTGGAAGATGCGTGATGACGTTCCCGCCTGTCGGGGCTGGAGTTCCTTTCTGGCGCAGTGGAAGCCCGCTGACACCCGCGCGATTTCCCGCACAGCGGTGCATGATAGGGCGCAGCAACTCTTGTTAGAACGACACAAAATCACCTTCTAGAAACTTTGGTTACCCTTCTGTACTACTCACAGGATAGCCGGCGCCAAAATATCTTTGTTACCGTTCCAGGAACAAAATGCGAGCAGCGGAAGTTTGTGCGAAACGTCATCGTCAATGTGACTGTTGCAGCTGCTGAGCGTGCTGTCCTTTATGCAAAGAGCAGAGACTGGCGGTTTACTATGCAATTACTATGTACAGCTCCATGAGGTTTACCATCAAAACCCGCACAAGGTATGCATTGTCGACGACTACCTCCAATGGTCCAAGCTCGCGTATTTGGCTCTCTTCCGCGTGGAGAATCTGTCACAACTCGAGCGTGTCGCTGCGCCATGGGGCCGAGTTTAAACAGACGCCTACATGCAAGCTATTCATAAGAAACATGTCGCATATAAGCAGCATTACAAGGTATGTGGTCACTTTGTAATCGGTGCAGGTCTGCTCAAGGTCGACGATGTGCTCCTCCTTAAGCAGCAGCAAAATACCCGATTGCCGCCTGCAATATTTAAATATCCTGGGCCTAGGAGCCAAAATACACCAGCTGTTCAGTCGAGACTGCCTGGACAACGCCCAGGGTCACTCGAAGGGGAATGTGAGATTGACCTGTTTGCAGTGCAACCGCAAAAGAGATGCTGTGCCGCTTTGTCCCGCACGTTCAGATGACAAGCAAGATAGGGATTAGCGACGTGTATGTTGACTGAGGTCCTGTTTCTGTGGTAGTAGTGTGTCAGGGGGCACAACCTGCAGCTCTTAACGCACAAACGCGCGCTTAGGCCTTCACTGTCGGTAGTAAACAGATAATATATTACGGGCGAACCAGTCTTAGCAACCGCACGCTGTAGCCTGTATACCTTAACAAACCACAGTGGGTCGGTGTCCCCAGGAGCATATAGGTACCGCACCAAGGTATTTAAAGTCAGACGTTTCTTTTCCAGATAAACCGACTGCATTACTGATGTTGCAGAGCGCACAACCGTTTCATGAATGGCATCAATAGGTTTTCTACTTGTTTTCCGCATTACTTCACCGATTAGGGCCATTACAATAGCCGGCAGCCGCCAAACTCACTGAGTGCTACGCGTATCACCTGGACGTACTGGTGCCCAAAGAGCTCATAGTACTGTTGAACCACTCCATAATGTCCTACGCGCGCTTGTTGTCGGCCTTATCTGAAGGCTGTGCGTTTCCAAGAGTTGTGACGTGGCGCCCATCAACTGCCGGTCAGAGTCATCCTGCAGCGGTGTGAGCCATATCAATCACTGTCAGCGCATACTTCTACCTGTGTTGGCCTGGTGCACCTCGTTAGTGGTTGGAACGTCAAACAACGACAGGGGTATTTTGCAGTGCCGGCAGGTAAATCTGTCACATGTTCTGCTTCTTGAGCCATACCCTGGCAACATCTTGTTAGACTTTTTTTTTACCGCTGCCATACTCTTCCTGTAACCTTGCGAGCTTTTTAATATTGCCGCAAGCTTAGTATCCATTGTTTTGCTGTTTTTGTGTGGTTTGCTGATCGCGTCATTACGACACGACACAAGATGGTGAAATAGTCTAAAAAATCAAATGATTGTTTCAATGCTTTAGCAGTCAGCTGAAAACCACGTCTTGCAAGCTGACGTTCTGTATTCACGCGATGTTGCATAATGAGTGGCAGGGTATACTTGGCACAATGTAACATCTGTTCGGTTCCGCTGTTAGGGCTGCGCCAACTTTGAAGCTGGTTGTTGGTGGTGTTTTTTTTAATTTTTTTAATGCTAAATGGTAGGGGAGTTTTTCGAGACACATAGCTGCACACCCCCCATGAAAGATTGTCCAAAGCTCCTCCGGTAGAGTCACTGCTATAGGTATCTGAAAACATACGCCACATATTTATTTGGGTTTGTGGCTGCTAAGGGTAAGTAGATGACGGCGGCGAATCCCCCGAAGGGTAATCGTCATTTCGTACTTTTGCTGATTGGGCGAGGGCATGGAAAAGACAGAACGTTTGGACTCATTGACAACATCTGGAACATCGTCTCTTCTTTCGCCAGTCATCAGGTAGTACTCGCGCATCGCGGCATCAACCTTAGCATAAGTCTTATTGGTTTGCTCCTTGGCACGCAGCCGCTCATTGAGGTAATGGAGACGTTCGGTGAGCTTACGTTGCATCTATGGAGTTTAGCAAAGAAAAAAGGTATTTTAAGCAGGTAAATGCTAGGGCGTTGGTGATTTTTGCAATAGCGGCCATTATGTACAATTAATGATATTAGGAAGAATGATGCTTTATTTAATTAGCATGTCCTGTATCCATAAGGCTCCTAGTTAAAGTACCAATACTTTTTGCACCGTCTTCGTGGTCGAGTCGCCTAGGATGGCTCGTTTCATCTTGATCAATATTTTAGCACTCACTGAATAGCCCACAGTAATTCCACCAAATACGGTTCCGTGATAAGCGAGGTTTTTGAGGTCCTTGAAGTACGGTGGTGTAGACATCTTGCACCTGCTATTTTGCGATTAACAAGTCTATATTGCTTTTTTTTTTTTTTTTGGCGTTTTTTAAAACACACATTACTATTCCATATGAAAGGGAACAGGCTTATGTCTAATAGATGCTGCTGGCAGCTGCTGTGCTTGGCGTTCCGACTGGTCCCCAGACTTTGCTTATTTAGGCTGCTGTTGCACCGGCGTTCCGTGAATTTGTGCTGGTGTACGGGATGAGATGTAAAGAAGGCCAGCAACCAAAGCTAGGCCGCCCTGGTGAATATAAGATGGTATCGCTTTCTGCTGCTTCTCTTGAGCCGTCGTTTCGACTGTAGCGGCATGCGTGTTGGCTCTCTCCGCATTTGCTTATCCCGACGTTGTTTCATCATCTCAGAAAGTCTTTTATCAGCAGCAACTCTACCTGGGTGTTTAACCTTGGTGATCTATATCACTTCCTGAGCTTCTTATTCCGACGCTGCAGTCCCTTGTGCAGGCTCATCCATTGTCGGATGCGCTGGGTACCTTTATTGGTTGTGCTTTTAATTTCTTGTTGTTTCTTTGTAAAATCGACATGTCTATATGTAATAATCCCCGCTGCAACTGGTGTCAGTACAGCACCATACCTAAAGTAAAGGTGGCTGCTGATGTTTGCCAAAGCTGTCTGGATCATTGGATCCTTTCCCAAGTCACTCGCAACAAGTTCAAAGTTATCTATAGGCAAATTGTGGCTTAGGACTGCTATGTACAGTCCGAGCAAAGATCCCAACGACGAAGTCATCCTAGCCCCTAGTTTAGCCTTGTATATGGAATAAGGCTTTGCGATCCCTTCTTCCCTCATTACTGCAATTCCCTCAAGTGTCAGATTTGTCGTCCATTGTATTATTTGGCCATACCCGAAGCAGCTATCTGGGATAGCCTCTCGCGCTGCAAGGTTATTTGTGAAGGAGGACAGTATTTGTCTCATTGTTTATGCACCTGAACTGCCTTAGTCGGTACGTTATCATACAGTTCAATCAGTACAGCATCAACATCCATGTCGCTTATTGTAACCTGTTCTGCCATGGTTCTTATTAGGTTCCGATACTGATAGAGCGCTTAACTCTAAGTGACCTACACATAAAATAATTTAAGGCTAAACATGAAATAGCATGGCTAATGATGTGCAAAATGTGCAGACATTACATGTTAGAAAAAGTCAAAGCGTTATCTTTTTATAAATTCAATAATCTCTGCTCGTTTTTTGTCCTCCACGATATAGTTCTCATCTAGTGTGTCTTTAAGTGAGTCTTTGCCTTTAAAGTATAATAATGCCACTCACAACGCCTGGTGGCAGAAATTACGGACTACGGGGTTGCATTCTTTTTTTTTTGTTGTAACCCACACACTGATGCCGTAATGGCGACTAATAAAGGTGGGTTCTGTGAGGGCAGTTTTCTTGTGACTGACGCCAAAAAGAAAGGCGCAATCGTCGGATAGAAAAAGCATTGTGGTTTCCTTAAGCTTGTCAGCAAGAGCGCGGAGTAGGTTATTCAGATAATGGTTCCTTGGGCGTCTTTTTTGCCGCGTGCCCGTGGCCTATCATATGCCTTGTTAGGAGTATCCTTGGGTAAATGATGACACCAAAATCGAGTAACCCTTAAATGCCGATTCGAGAAGCTCACAGGTAAACATGATTTTTTCGCTGCGCGGTGACCAACGATTATGATGCGGTGTGGCTCTAAGTTATCAAAGATAGCATTGCACTCACCGCTTTTTCGTCCTCCCAACAGGCTAATAGATGGCTGACATGAATTGTCAATTTTGTATGTTGAGCTGCGCATCCATCTATATATATATATATATATATATATATATATATATATATATATATATACATATACGCGTTTAACACGCCTGCCGCCTGAACCTTTTTTTTTCTTTCTTTTTTTTCTCAATCTGCTGCGTCTTCTATGCGTCTTTCTTACCAGTTGAGCGTGTGGAATTCCGTCGACCTGATGTCTAGGATGAGTGCGAACCGGTTTTGATAAACTGTGATACTTCAAGAAACGACGCCTTTGCGTCCTTGAGAGACTCGCCATTCTGTTATTGGCATCTTCCCTCTGCTGGTACCTCAGCTTCTCCTATGCAGAGATCTGGTTTGGAACTCCCTCGATCGTCACCAATACCTTCTTGATATGGGAGTTGTAGAACCTTTCCGTATCACGCGCTCTTTGTCGCATCCGCGAGCAAAACTATCGCCTTCATGCTTTTGCTGCGTGTTCATGTTGATGTTCCACCCAGGGTTGCTTTTTTCAGCGATGGCGCAGTACTCGGTGGTTAAAACCAATTTTCCCATGTACTGCTACCTGATCATGTGTGCGTTTTCCGAGTAGGCCACAACTTCATACTATAAGGAAATACCACTAATGGAGTTGCTCACACCATTATTTAGGCTCTGCTATAGTTGTTCAACGTCAGCTCAAATCCGAGTTTGTCTGAACGGTCTGAAAGTTCAGATTGGTAGTATTGGATGCAACTGTTTAGCAGCTATAGACGAATCAGGACGGGTGGCCGCCACGGCATTGCCAGCGCCTACACGTATGGCAGCAGTGTTGGTGTTTTGTTTACCCTGATAAGCTGCGTTAGTCCTCTCTGTATCCGTCAGCTAGAGATCCTTGCAGACGCCCCAAACATCGGTATCGTCAATACAGGCCACTTCGTTTCCATTAAGCTTTATACTGATCTTCCTGACGATGGCGCGGCTAAGGTTTTTCACGATTGTGCGATTGGCATCAATCCAAATATTATCAACAAAAAATGAATTGGAAGACGGCCTGAAAACCTTCGTGGAGAGAATCTAACAGAAGTTAGAAACAAAATTGGCAATTAAAGGAGTGACGCCTTCTTTAAGGCCAATGTCATAAATGGATAAATGGAGGGCTTGTCTATGCCGGATTTACTTTAGACAACGGGATATTGAAACTCTTGACATATGATACTTCTCTCGAATATGAGAGGATGTAAGTTGTTAGGCAGTACAAAACTTTCCACACTAAAAATTAGTCATAACAGAGGCATATATGCAAAACTAGAAATACAACAAGCACCACAGAGGATAAGTAAACAAAGCAGCAAAAAAAAAAAAAAAAAAAAAAGCACAAACACTGTTGACAGCGCGTGATGAGCTTTCAGGCATAAGTAGACTGACAGATACCGAGCTACTTTCAGATTCGGGATCCGAGGACAAAGGGCCAAAGGAAGCGGCGGCACAGGAGCCTGAAAGCCCCCTGATGCGAGAGATCCTTGGCCTCAAGAAGACACTTCAAATGTACCGCGGTGCGCTTTTGCTTACTATCGCGAAGACCGTATAGCTCCATGAATGTCCGGCCACAGAGAGGTAAAAGCTGACCGAAAGAAGGATGAAAGCACTTTTAAGTAGCTGTCTTCTTCGTGGGAGATTGCGTCTTCAACGAGCGCAAGAAACTCGTTTGGGCCTCAAAGGCATGATTGCTTTACACCTAGCTTTTGCGTCTATGTTTGCTGCTGGAGACACCATTTGATGTGATGGTCTCAACGTCAACGCAGAAGCGTCGGAATTCTCACTCTGACCATCTGCGGCAATCGCAACTAGAACTTGCGCTATACTTAGTTTAAAGGTAAAAAACAAAGCCATAAGCAAGGAACACTAATCATTGGTGCAGCCTGACAATGCTCCGTCAGAAAAAAAATAAAATTAAATTAAAAAAATAAAAAAAAATAAAAAGAAACAGAGTTATATTCGATAAAGGCGCGCTCTGGATCATCACAGTAATAGTCCAGAAAAACAAACAGTCGGTGAACCTGCGGATAGAGGGCATGGTATTTGTGACCCTTGGCGAGCGTGTTGGTGGGCGTGTTGAAGACCGTGTTATTTCCAGATCTTCAGATATCAAGTAAACCGACGGATTCTTTGATATCACCGCTGTCTTACAAGTACTCCACAGCGACAGGTTAGAGGTGTGTGTTCGCAGGTGAGATACCCCCAGATAAATGAAAATTTCATGTCACGCAGTTTAAAGGGAATGATAATGTTGCTACAATCAATAATCCAAGACCCACAAAATTTTCCCCTGATAAAGATATGTGAGGCTGAAACCTCCTTAAGATCAGAGGCTAAATAGCGGTGACTCTGTACACGTGCTGGATGGTGTTGCCACCGCACTTACTGCTGTTTATCTAGGCACCTGTGCGGCGGGGATTTGAATATTTGTCAACAGTCATTGCTGCTCCCATTGCGATTGCCTATGAGATCCCGTCTTTAAGCTGTGATCTGATTTCTGTAGCTGGGAATTTTATCAGTCGGCGAGTATCCATGAAGGCCAAAAAGCACAATGAAATCCGTCTTGGCCGAAACAAAGCTCAACCCAATTGCAGACCACATATCTAAAGAAGCGTTTAAGCCTATCCTCAATGAAGTCAACAAATACATTACCATGAAAATTTAAATACGGGCTGAATCGCACAAGGATTATATTTCGGATGTAGTCAACGAATTATTAGCCCTCAGAAGAGCCCAAACCCGCGAGATCATAAAACATATTGCTGGGAATTCATTATAATCTGTTTGTTGTCTGTCGAAACGACAAAAATGAGAGAACTGTCGGAACGGTTTTTCAATAACAGGCGAACAAAAATAAGTTGCCAAGTGTGCTATTTTTGCTTTTTCGCTTACTTTTTTGCTAAATTTAAAAGAACTTTACCCGCCTCATGTGTCGTCGCCCTCATCTGATATGGCCTGCAGATTACTAGTAGAAAGTTGGGAACTACCAATCCCACTGTCAATATAGTCGATCTGCCAGACCTGCTTTGATGCGTAAATTCAAAATCTAATCACAAGCAAAGCTGCCTCAGTCTGAGTCACCAAAGGCACAAAGTCATCAACAAGGAAGAATCCAGTGCCCATTTTAGGCACAATATTTCTTTTTAAAATGTTTTCTAACAAATTTCTACAATTAAATTATTTTAATTTTATAAAAGCATTATAAACTTAGCAAAGCACATGCAAAACGCGCCGCAACCACCAAACCAAATTTTCTGTGGTATCGTATTTCTTGTGCAAGCCATGGGAATAAAAAATAACAATTAATATCAAAAACTATATAAAGAGATTATTCGACACGGCTTTACAGTTGAAACAAAACAAAACCAAGATTTGCTCATCTACCATAGCGAATATGCGTATCTTAACACCGCGGCACTGAAACGCAGACAGAAACGTAAGCATAAGCTTTTTGTCAACTTCATATTAGACATTGACATGATCGTCGAAAAAATTAAGCTTGATGACACTTATCTTTGCATCCTCATTCATAATTTCTGGGCATTAGTTAATGATGAGCTCACATAAAAAGAAGTTGCAGGTAACATAAATGGATCCACAAAAATTCTTATAGGCCGGTATAAGAAAAAAACCAATACCAGCTTTCCGCTTGAAACAAAATTGTCAGGATGACTGGCGATTTCACTATTTTACATCATGCCTAACGTTTGGGAAGAAGCTGTAAAACTACAGTTTTGGGCCGGCCTCATGAGCGTGGGGTTCAGCCGCCTTAACAACCTCTGTTTTTCTCACCTGATGTATGCTGTCTTAACCTATTACTCCCTATTCGTTGCGAGGAAACCGGGCGAGCCAATGGCGCTATTGTGATGCAACGTGCTGACGCAAAATATCCATTTTACATCTACTGCACTTCATTTTATATAGATCTAATACATATGTGTATATAGCTGTCTTATTACTGCGCAGGCAAGTAAACATTCTTTTTGGGCAAAGGTGAGTAAACATCCGACAGATGCAATTAATAGACGATAGTAGTGTGTATGTTTTACTTTAGTGACAGGTTTTTGTAAGCGCCTTGTTGTGACCAATAGGATCGACGCACGACTGAAAAAATCAAACGTAACTAAAAAGAGCGAAAGGCTAACAACGAAGTGCCCCCTCCCCCCCCCCCCCATAGATCTGTCCTAACATTCATTAACCAGACACAATATTTTTTCCAACGAACATTTTCAACACGTTGCTATATAAACACCCTATTTAGGTATCGGACCACTAATTATTTTACAGCCAGGGAACCAGTCTACTGGTGGGGGAATAAAAAATAGAGTACTAAATCTTTTGAGATGAGCCAATTAGATAATAAATGGGTTCAATTTTGTTCCATTATTAATTTCACAAACTTCAATCTTTGTACCATAGCTGACAAAATATATTTACTGTTATTTTGATATTCTGTATTTAATTTCCTACTGACAAAATAGCATATGTACTCTTGGTGCGAGGCTATGTTATTAGGCGCAGACCAGGGATCCCCCGTGTATAGCATCAGGAGACTCGAAAACATGTTGCGAATCACCTGTTTTATAAGGCTGAACAAATTTTCTCTAACTTTAATGAAGGGATCAATGTGTGGTTTGTATGCAAAGCTAGTAAATAATTTATTTGTATTTTGTAATATATTAACATTAAGTTCTATGGGAAATGAATTAGTGTTCTGATCCCTTTAAGTGTCGTCCTCGGTTTCACTTTGAAGTGAGTGGCAGGACTGCTTTGTAAACCCACAGTTTTGAGCCGACCTCATGGGGGGGAGGAGATACTATTTTTTTTAAAAAACAGTGGAGTGTCTCTGTAGACCGATTCCGGCAAGGAAAGGGGGGGGGGGAGCATATGTCTCTAAAGCGCCTATCAAAGAGATGAGCATCTTTTCCCAACATACCTAGTTTTTTTGTTTTCCTGATGGGAGCCGCGGCGGGCCGTTTTGGTTGTAATCGTGTTTTGTGGTCAGAAAAGGGCTGCTAAAAGCGCGGCCGCTGTTGGCTCGGCTCCCAGCTGTCTGCTTTGCCCACTACCCATGCAGCTCAGGGAGATTTACCGGTAATGTCAAGATCTAAATGGTATCTTTAATGGAGACTCATCGTTATCGTTGTTGTTTGTAAGTGTACTCATTCCTCTGACAAGACTACTGAGACAGGATACGAACCCACGAAGAACTCCACATAGATTAACCACCTGCAGTCCACATAAACTAACCACATGCTGCCCACGATCTTAAATTATTTGGGCGAAATGAATCTGAAAGACACTCTATGGTCCAGACAGTAAGGATATCAACGCTGACATCCTAATGGAATTATGTATTCGAAGATTGCGCGGCTCTAAGCATCAAGCGTGTTAAACCAGAAAAGACAGAACGTTAGCTGCCAAACAACCAGAGATTAGAACAGCTTGGCTGGATGAAGGCTACAAATATCGATGATTTCTTAAGGCAGATGGCATGAGACACAAAGAGATGAAAAGTGAAAAAGGAAAGAATATTATCGCAGGGTGAATACAGTTCTAGCCTCGGAGCTAAATGTTAGTAACTAGTTTGAACCATCTATGCCTGTGAAGTTACCATCATCAGGTGCACAGATGGCATAGTAAACTGTACCAAAGACATTTAAAAAATGTTACTACTACTATTATGGGGCAGAGCAGTTCTGTAGGGTCAGATGCCATTTTGTACTGTTTCGTTTTACCAATTTCAACGTTTCATTACCGTAAAGAATATTACTGTTAACCGACCTTCTCTTTGTGTACCTTTGCATATCATTGCTGACCGTTCCTTGGCGTTTCACTTCGGCTACTGCAACCGGTGCGTACCGTTTGTCTTCAGTTGTTTTTGGCTTGATAAGCATGTAGTTTCATCTTGTTGTCATTTTTATGTGTGCTTACCTAGTGAGGAGTACGCGCTCCAAGTTATGTATATCTATGCATATAATTCAGAACAATTTTATCCTTTCTCACATATAGTCTTGCACGGTATTGATATGTACATTAATGCTTAAGTGTGAAACTATCGTCTTCACACTGCATGGTTTACATAGTCTCTACTCAATACAGCTAAATTAAGAAGGAGTAAGTGTAAAACAAAGTTGCAGGTAATAGCATCATAAATATTGAATTTGAAAATGATTGCCTGCACCGAAAGCCAAATTCTGGCATGGTATTATGTTACTTTGCTCTCAGTCTGTGGAAGCTGTTTTTGCACAATATAATGAAATATAATTGAGGATATCAAAATCAAACACAAGCAAGAAAGGGTGCACTGGTTTTATAACTTAATACGTTTATTTTTATCTTTTCAGGGTAATGCAGATGAGAGAGACAATGATACAATTGGATATCACCAGTTGCCGAGTGCTAGAAGTTCAGACACGTATTTTTACATCACCCCCCTAGTATGTGTTCATCGTTTTTTTTTTCTTCTTTTTTTCTTTGTTTGTTTCTTTGTTTCTTTCTTTCTTTCCTGAATTTCAGTGAGCAAGATATGATACAAAGCCAGCTGAAAATGTACGTAACGAATGCCACAACACGCGTACATGTAGAAAACATATACATTCTAAACCAGATTGTATTCCTTTCGGATTATTGCAACTATACAGGATTTCAAATATAAAACGTAGAGAGGGCCTTATTGTAGTGGAACCTTAGCATTCATGGTTGCTTCATTATTAGTGGGAGTATGTTTGCTTATGGAAAAAAGGAGTCCAAAGAAGAATGTAAGAGCTAAAAACAGTTGAGATTGTTAAGACTTAAAAAAAAATTCCAATTCAATGCGGATATTTGCAGTATAGCCGCTGTTGCAAATAATGGAGTTGCCTTTAGAAATAACCTCGTTAGCACGCGATTTCAATCTTCCTGACACGAAAAGGAAATGGCAAAAATCGATCGAACTGAAACTTTGACATGACAACAACAGTGACACAAATTTGTACACAATACAGATTTGATATTGTGTAAATTACGTGTGAAAAGCTGCAGTCCGCTAATTAAATGGAAAGTGATATGTTCAGAGAAGAGGATTGCATTGTTACATACAGATGTTTCGATGCTAAAACGATTAAACAATATGTATTTTAAAACCAAAAATTATTTCATCTATGGAACAGTTCCATTTATGCGACCGTTATTTTATAACTGCTAATTAGCTGGTAAGCTTAAATAAAATGTACCGTTTATAATTTTGAATCAGTGAGGTTTCTCTAATTACTCTAACTAAATTACATGCAGATGGAAAATGAATGTTCAGGTTTTGATATTTGAATGACGGTCACAACGGTATTTTAGTTATATGATTTAAAAGTATATAATAAATATATTGTTTAATACGCACTGAATAATGTCTATATCTGGTGCACTCATCGCTTTTATGTGCCACTACTCAAGGCAAGTCTACGCGAATAATTATCGACATAACTTAACGATATATAATATTTTTAAAGGATATATATATATATATATATATATATATATATATATATATATATATACATATATATCATTAGTATAATTAAAGGTTGCGATGATGCTGTTAAATTACCAGCTTATTTCATTGTAATCCGTAACTGTGAGACTTGTACAGAAATTGCATACAAAATTGCAAACACTTTCCAAAGTTCAATCCAATGAAATGTTGTACTCCTCATTCAAAAGGTTTTACCTTTGCTTTCAAAATTTATACCTCGAGTCATCCCTACAAATATGAACAGCTGCTTGAAAATGTATCATTGAGTGTTGACCAGGAGTATCAGCATCGTAATCGTATGTGTCAGTTTTAACTAAATTCTTCAAGTCAGGTAAATCTAGAACTACTGTAAACTTTCTTGATGATCGGTGCAAAGAAATATGTGTTACCCGCCATTTTTGTAATAGCCCTGTTTTATGAAATTGGATGCAATCTTTCCTCATTTCATGAAATTGTAAAGGAACTCTCACGTTTATTTCACGAAGTGAACAGTTTGAACTCCGCACGTTTCAAAAACCGGCAAGGATTTGGGACGAAATTTAGACATTCCAATACAATTTCTTAATCTACAAATGATTTTTTCAATTTTATTTGAACTTTCTATTTGAGTGTAGTTAGATTTCTTTAAAAATCACATAGTGAAAGCAATATTTTATAATCAGAGCAAGGCATAATAGCTAAAATCAGGCGAGTAATGTCATTTTTATCACATTGAAGAAATATATTAAGCCTACAATGATCGATACTTAATTCGAAATTTACCTGTGATGACATTTAAATTTTGACCAAGGACGGATAAAGAAAATGTACATTGAGTTATTCGTTTCAGGCATTGTTTGTGTCGATTAGTTCCAGCAAGGTACATTTGCTATAATTTGCTATAAATATTAATAAGCAGGTGTTCTAAGAATCCGCGGAATATCTATTTATTACCTTTTATACAATATTGTGAATTCAGTCTTAATTTAATTTTTATTGAGCGATGGTTGTAACTAGAAAGTCGTCAACATTTGATTATCCATGTATGTTTGGTAGGATTAACTTTTTGTTCCGAGCAAAAAGCGTAGAGCATCATTGACTTTTGTACTCAAGTAAATTGTGACAGAAAAAAACCCAAGAAGACACACAGTTTCCTTCCACCAAAGCAAGTATTAATTTAGGATGATGAATGGTAGCAAACTTGAAAATGCATAATGCCTCACAGGGACCTTCAAACAAATAAGCTAAAAAGAAAAACGTCGATTTATTGAAGTTTCTGTGTGGGATTTGCGATACATTTACTACTTTATTCAACTAATGTTCATGATGTCAATTATGTCTAGGCAGATGGGGTCCAGAACAAAAGAGATTCTAGACGAGACACAGAGGGAGTAAGTGCTTCCCGTAATACACGTCGTTCAAGACCACGGTATAACACAAAAACAGGAACTTTCACTGGTAGAAAGTACAACGTTAGACCTCGAACACAACTTAAACATATCTTCCGTGATAAGACTTTAATTAGTCAGGATGCTGAAATCGAGTCGATGGTAAAGAAATACAGGCCTAAAATTGTGAAAGATGTCACCGTCAAACACATTCTTTGTTGGATGGAAACGTTCATAGGTAAGGACGCTATACTTGTATTAAACTCATAATAATAATACTGGCCTTCTTGCTAAAATATCCTCTCCGTATTTAAAATATGTATTGAAAATAAGCAGTTACTTACGTGCTGATACTCTTTTAATTGTTTACAGACACAGCCGAGATAGACGAAATAGCAGAAAAAAACAGCAATGCCGCAGGAATGGAAGAACTTCTTTATAGAAATCAAAACTGCAAGAAGAAGGGGCGCTGGCAACGATTTGTAGATGCTCTAAGCGCAAACAGTAAGAGTTTTGTCTTATTGCCATATGCCTTCTTTCACGAGAGATATATCATGCAAAATTTGAGTGAATCAGTTAATTAAAAATACTTTCACATGTGGAATCTTAGAATAATCGATTTTGTTAATACCGAACATCGGTCATCGTCCATATATCTGGTGAACCAGTCTTTGATATATTCAATGCATGTACGTTTGATTTAAATATTCAGTAGGATTTAATCTGGTCGCCTCTGCGAATAATATCTATCATATATGTCATACAATCCATTATTAATGCTTTCTCCAAATCTTATAATATTTTTTATAATTTGTGTCTTTCTATTTATCCTCTGGGAATAACCCTTATCATAAAAGTCACATTGTTGAATTCAATTTACTTAGATGCGTATTTGACTGCATGTTCTCCAACTGCAAAATTTCTCCTCTGTTCCTCTTAATTAAGTTAGTTTTTGACTGTGATATAACTTGTTTTCAGTCTGTCTTAGGCTCACTGTCAAAATGTAAATTGACTGCTTTAAAACCTTTTTAATCAGCCAACTTTTTTATTATTATACCTCCTCCCTATCCTTCACAACCTGTCCATTATATATGTACACAAGCACAGACAGTGCAGTAATTGATGTTTTTGGCATACTTTGTTTTCAAAGTAACGTCGCCCTATTTGTGTAGATCCTGCTTTATTTGTCTATTTAGAATGCTACTAGCTAATGAGAACGATTACAAGCTGGTGAAATCGAGAGATGAATCTGCAACTGGAGAAACTTGATATTTACAATATGACAATTCTATAACAAATTTACTATTTGTGCTCAATATTTCAAATTTTTTCAACTGTTACTATCCAAAAAGATTTATGTTGGCCGTCCATATTTTGTGATTATTAAAAAAATATATATATATGTCATCGTGTTCAGTGAATGGATCAATCAATGCCTCGTTATCACATCATCATAAGACATTGCAAAATGTAAACAGCATTCACTTCGTCCATCAATATTACAATCTTATTTGTTGATTATCTCGTATCCTGCCAAATCACAACCCAAAGGAAACAATATAATTGTTAAATATGTATTAGTATGTTTTATATCTTCCAAAAAGAACTCTGTATTTCTGTAAATATAACTCTGAGGAACGGTATATACCTCAAACTCTTAATAACAACAAAATATGTACGACAATTCTACACTCTACATCTTTCAGAAATTAATCTCAGTTATTAGATTGTTCACTTTAGAAGCTGCAACGTGTACTTGGTTTCTTGCTGGAATCAATTCAGCTTCCTTTACAGAAAACATAGGTTTATGTCTGGTCTGTTACTGAGCTATGGACAAAGACATCAACAATGAATTCAGATAGATGCGCATACTTGTAAAGAAAAGACTATCATTTTCAATTAATGTATAAGGAGGGTAAAAACCCCAGTGATTACATTTATGGCTCCAAAAACACAAATGTATTCGGAGCGACATTGAACCAGTAAAATGTCTGTCTTTACCCAGTACGATTTATGCTAGCTGGAAATAACGTATCTCGTACAAACCATCTAGATAATCCAGTTGTCAGTATAAATCGCAACCTTTATTAAACAAAGTACCTTCCAGCAAGTACCAAGATTCTGAAATATACATTTTCTGAAAGAGTGAAAATACATGGAGCCAATTTGCAACTCTCTTCACGTTTAGACAGATATAAAAGATATACATTTTCAATCATTTCCAGGTAACATACCGTGGCATATTGTTTTGCAAAGTTCTTTAATGTTGCAGAATTCGCTGTGCTAAAGAACAGTGACAAAATTATCTTGGAATGTTGCTTATATGATTCCATTTGTTTTATCATTTTACAGATTACGAATATAATTGTAGTTTACTTCGCGGTGGTCCTAAGAAAAAAGGACTCGGTGGGCAGGAGAAACTCTTACTTGTTCTGGCACCGGGAATCATTGATAGGATAAATCCTGTAGAAATAGCAATTCACCTACGCAGCCACAACGGAATCAACAGTTTTGATCTAGAGGAGATAAAACAGGAGGAACATACTAGAGGAAAGCGTTCTGCGGCTTCCAAGTTGCTGAACATAATCCCCCGCGGGCGTTCAGCTGATTGGTGCCAGTTATTGTGTGATGCCTTGATAGCCGACGGTCAGAAAGACTTAGCAGACCAATTTTTGGTTCGATGCGAGGACGTGTCGTCGAATACGGAGGGACCTCATACATCCAGCAGTTCTGAATCAGGTAACTGAGTTTAGATTGCTTCCTCCTGTTCTTCAATTAGACTTGGAAAATCTACAATTTACCCTTTTAAGGAAACTAGCATTTTACTTTTCTGAAATCAATATTTGTATTGATAGACTGATGAATAGTGGAAGAGAGTTGAAGAAATATGCCGTAAAACAATTCTACCAATAAACTTGATTCAACACCAATATTAGGACTCATTTAGTATTATTTTTAATCTTCTCTATCACGCAGTTATGAATAATTATATAGCCTTTGTTTACATTTTGCTAATAATGCTGAAGACATACACGACATAGTGCGATGCATCAGTCAGTAGACTGATGAATAGGATGTTTGCGATCTATCTTTTAGCAATTAATTTAAATTATTTATAGTTAATGCCAGATATTCCAGGTTTAAAAATCATAAAGCAAGTCATTTATGTAAGTTGTTTAATATTTTCATTAGGCTAAGGTTTGCGATTTAGGTCATTGCGTCCAGTGCATTTTTCACGATAACCGGTGACATGAGAAAGTACACGCTCATACACGTTTCATCGTATCTATATATGTCATTTTGTTTAAATGAAGAGGTAGGAGAAAGGTCAATAACTTAATGTCAGTGGCAGGCAATTTAATTGATGCACAATAAGAGGTATACAAAGTAGATTACAGTCCTTCTCATCTTCCATTCAAATGACGAAATATTGCGTTTCATAGTCATTATTTATACAAAAGCTCAAACTCGCTTGTCTCGATCATTTAAATATAAAACTGCTGTATACTTTGATATCGAAGTCAGGATTAGTACAATTGTTGATAGTCTAAATATGTTATATGGTGCTAATGAAGTGTTTTCATCAATTAAGGACTTGTACATTATCTTTAGTTCTTTTCTGTTGATGGATTGTCATGTGTCTTAATGTCTTACTGAATCTGGGATAGAAAAAGAACTCAGACCTCAACTTCCTACAAGACGACCAAAACGACATTCCAGTCGACAGCACACCAAGCCATCGAAAGGGACGTATCAAAACAGTCAAGGTATCAATATTTAGAGCCTATGAATACATATTTAATTTTTGAGAAAGATTAATTGTTTTAAAATTATTATTATTATTGTTTGTTTTTGCAGAAGACATAGTGTAGTGACCTTGATAATGTTCAGGTCAAATAGACATTGAACTGATTATATATCTTTTTCATGAAAAATATCAAATGCAACGTTTTTGTTTTTTCGTACATTATACTAAACATAAACAAAAAAAACCCACCCCAAAAATAAATAAATAAATAAGAAAACAAAAATTGATACATTGACCATTTTTTTTCTCAACACCGCTTTATTCAATAGCATCTTGAAAATGTGTAGTTTTCGTTTTCTAGAGGATAAGTTATTTGGGTTCCTAGCATTTATAGGTTCATACATATAATCATATGTTGAATTTGTTTTCCTTTAATACTTTTTCGACGTTCCTAACCTTATAAAATTGTCTTACAAAATGTACGCAAAATAAGTTTGATAATAATAATAATAATTGTTCTTCTTCTTCTTCTTCTTCTTTTCCTTCTTCTTCTTCTCATTCTTCTTCTTATTATTCTTATTCTTATTAAGATTATTATTATTATTATTATTATTATTATTATTATTATTATTATTATTATTATTATTATTATTATTATCTTTTCAAAGATGCAGAACAAGTAAAACTGCGGGACGAAATTACTGGTCTCCGACGAGAGTCGAATCTTTCCGAAGAAAAGGGACAAGTTTTAAGAGAGTTTCGGAGAAAAGAACATAATTTGAAAACAGAATATGGAGAACGTAATTATATATACACCGTATTTTGAAAGATCATTGGTCAGAAATTACAAACTGCTCATTTAAGATTGTACACTTTATCGAGGAAAACGTTACAGCTTGAAGACCCTTTAAACACAAGAGGCTCAAGCCAATTTAACTGTTAGCTCCCTTATAGATTGAAGTTTTGAAAACAAAATCTTTTGATGCTAAAATACCCGAAAATTAGTGGACACAGTCTGGAATTGAATTTTATACATCAGACAATCGCAGCCGAAATATATTGAGATCCTTATATATTTACGATTCAAGCAAACTTTAATATATTTTTTAAAACAATTAAGTTTTGATGAAAGTTTGTCGTGCACACATAGAATATATCGATGTCCAGATATCAGGTGTGCCGCTCGTGCAAAATCTTTTCTGCATAACAGAAACAGACATCTCAAAATATTTCTAAAAGAATTTCTTTTTTAAATTTTTCATTAAGGACGGAAGAATGCCACTAAATATATATCCAACCAATTCTATATTGGTGATGTTCATATGAAAAACAATTTATAAGGTTGATTGTTAAAATATTTTGTGAACTTCTTTATTTCAGTAATAACAGAAGTCTTTTTTAAAATATCGTTGAGATGTCTCTGAGACATTTACATACATATCTGTAGTATAATGCACAGATATAGTACATAAGGCCTTTGAACTAAAAATGTAAACAACATACAGTTAATTAATAGCATTGATGACTAGCCAGAATAGTTTTGTCCCTTTAAATATTTTGAAGCACGCGATTATTATGTGTCTACAGGATGTAATATAAAACAAACTCTACAGTCTCTTTCTTCCTCTTTGATTCCAAAACCACAGGTCCACTCATGGGTATACAGGATGTAATATAAGACAAACTCTACAGCCTCTTTCTTCCTCTTTGATTCAAAAACCACAGGTCCACTGTATTCCAAAACCACAGGTCCACTGTATTCCAAAACCACAGGTCCACTGTATTCAAGACACTGACTTTCTCTGTTGTTACTGTAGCATGAATTCATGAATTTCAGTTGACCTTTTTGAGAAATAAATTAAAACAGCCACAAAACTGAAAAATAAAGAATGTCAAACGGACCTGTGGGTAGTTGATTAAGACTGATTGGGTGTAATGGGTTCTTTTCTTGCTTATCCCTAAAGTACTTACAAAGACAATGTCCGATATCAAATTGATTCATAAATTTGATGAAGCCGTTCTCTTAAGAAATTTCTTAAATTCATATTACCAATATTCTTGACTAGGTATATATATATATATATATATATATATATATATATATATATATATATATAGATATATATATATATATATATATATACAGACAAGAGCTTCAATAGATGCCTAACCAGGAACAAAACTGGATAGTAAAGCAACATAAAAATGATGCATTTTAATTATAATATGTTAAAGATTGCCTTTCTTGTACTTCTAAGTAAAGGGCGCATAAAGTTTAAACTGACAACAGTTGAAAGTCATAAAATATCTCGTATGGAACACACAAACTGTCCACTTGACAAAATAATTATATTCGACAAAACTGTTGTATGCAGCAAAACATGATTTTAGGCCTATGTTTCCGACTGTCTCACTGGGAACAGAGAACAATCAAATGAGAGAGAGAGAGAGAGAGAGAGAGAGAGAGAGAGAGAGAGAGAGAGAGAGAGAGAGAGAGAGAGAGAGAGAGAGAGAGAGAGAGAGAGAGAAAGAGAGAGACGTTATGCGATGTGTACGTTTGATAATACAATTATCTTAAAAGAAGCGTGATAAAGACAAATAATCATAATTACATTACTTTCTTCAGTACGGGGACAACATAAGAATCTTCTATTCTTCTTATATCATTAACAGGGCGCAATAACAGACAAGGTCAACTAGAGCATACAGCGGTTTACTGCGAACATGCACAACATGTCTTAATCATATTAACAACACTGGCTGACGACTGAAAGTGGTTCCCACGGTTTACAAATGCTTTAGTATGTTTTCAGATCTACCCGTCACTTACCCCTGAATGTAAAAGGACTCATAAAGTTTGGATAATACTACTAAAAACAAAATCTTATCCTTCTCAATTTAATAATTCTGTATCAAACATAAATTAAAGAGGGCCCTTTCAAATGCCGGTAATCAGTTATAGTTATTGTTTAAATCAGACTTTATCGGGCCTACACTCACCAACCAGAGTCTCAGTACTTGTATTGCATGCTAAACTGTGTGTTCGCATTAATTAGCCGTTAGATGCGTTCGGTAAGAAAACTGCCACTTTTTGCGTTGCCTTGATAAGGTGATTAAAAGTTAATATATGAAGCACACTCTGAAATATAAATATTTTCGTCATCAACAGTATACAAACTTTAGCTTTTTTTGTAAAACACTAGGTACTTACCGCCGTACACGGTAAACAGGTACAGCTAACGTTCATACTTTGTCCTAGCTAGAAAAGTGTGCGCCTGACTTAGCTTCAGAAAAGTGCATACAATTGTTTTAGCGAAGAAACTAGACGAATGCCTTCATGTATGGAATATTCTTTGTGTGGCTTTCCAGCTGAATACAAGTTCAGCCTATAGATGCAATATATATGCCATTTTGTTACTTATTACATCTGAAATTTGTTTCTCAAGAGGGTAACTTCACCGGCCTGGCATCTTTCTGGCCACAAAACTGGAACTTAAGTCAAGCAAACCTCGATGAAATTTCATACATAGAAATATTGTGCAAATTTCACAGCTGACGATGTGTTTTTAACGTGCACAATACTTAATAGCCATAAAAACGCCACATTCACAGCAAATGAGCACTTTTCTATACGATGTTTTACCTAATCTAGCATCCTTTCATTTTTGTCTAACATCATTTAGGCGTGTGTAGTCTCAGGGGCACTCTCCATGCTCTACTGATATGCTTCATGAGTGATTTTGTTGTTATTTTATATTGTTATTTAAGTATTCATTATTGTCTCCTGACTTGGTCTTCATTAAAAGAACTGACAGTCTAGTTGTAACTATGTTCTATGCACAGGCCCTGACTTCAGGATGGATCTATCAGAGCTGAAAAGAAAATTGACAGTTCTAAAAGAAAAGGAACAACTAATGCAGGAGTTGACGAAGAAGGAGAATGACTTCAAAATAAAATTTGGAAAGGGTGCGCAACAAAACAAAATCGTAATCTCTTCCTAACGCAAATGACTGTTCTTACTATTTTTATAATAAGTTATAAAGGAAAAGAAGCAAAATTTGTATCACCTAGGAAGGTGGTCCGTTTTACAGGAAAGATTGATATTTGACATCTAAAACTGATTTTCAGTAACCTTATGGAAATTTCATATATGATATCTTTTGGAATAAATTCAAAACTACCTTTCTACCTTTCTATTTTACGAATATTGCTAGCATATTCTGTTATCGTTACATAATTTTCAATGGATTTTGATTAATTTAATTATATACACAATTATCTTTCTGTCTTTCAAGATATACGTCAATCTACACATTTCTTTTAATGTAAACATTATCGCTCAGTGAAACGTTTGATTATTTTTAGACGTTGCAAATACTGAAGACAACTCAGAATTGCTCAAGAGGCTGATCTCCCTACAGGCAAAAATACTGTTGAAAGAGCAAGTTGAAACTTATGGTGAAGAATTGTCTCACTTGGAAAGCGGAAAAAGTAAAATATCATTCTATTCATTTTCGCATTCACTCTGTTCATGCTATTCGGTTTATATTGAGGTAAATATATTTATTAAATGGACTAAAGTATATTGATTCAGATGGAAAGAAGCAGCTTGTGCCTTTGTTTATCGTCTAATTTACAACTTCAGGTGACCCTTGCCATTCACATTTAGAGCACAGCAAGTGGCACATACGTGAATGTCAATAATTACAGTTTTGTACGTGTATATATATATATATATATATATATATATATATATATATATACATATATATATATATATATACATATATATATATATATATATGTTGCTGCTGAACAAGCTCTACATGGGAATTAAAAATATAACATATATGAAGTGATGGATGGGTGCACTATAAATTGAAACCACTAGTTCACTCAGTACCCATATACAATTAGATGGTCTGATATACACTTGAACTGTACATAAGAAAGAGTATAGCATAAGTAACAATAATAGAGAAGTTGTCTACTAATGTTTTTATTACACTATTACTTAATTGTATTAAACAATACAATGTCATTATATAGTTCTCAACCTCCTCTGCATGAGGTTAGCTGAGATAAGGTTGTAGGGATTTATTCTGTTACAGTTATATAGAATGACATAATGTGTTTTGGCGGAGTCGACATTCTTAACTATGAGGCACAATCGCCAGTATGACTGTATGACAGAATCTTTGAGTCAGAATTGCAGATGCGTTGAGACGGAGTCGCCATAACTTGCTGTGAGGAAATTTATATGAAATTGATCTGTAAGTTGAGTGGATTGGGGACATAATGCCCAAATGACTCTGCATGCTGTGAAGGGAAAAACTTAAGTAGCATTTAGCGGAGAGACCCAAGAAGCAGACTTGCATGGAATGATGGATATCCGCAGTTATGTTTCTATGAACACGAAAAATGACACAACGTAAGCAAATTATGACAATGCTATCGATAACGAAGACAGTAACAGACCTAGATGAACTTACATACAAATGAGTGGAAAATAAATTATTTGGAGGTCACAAATAGTATTACAGAATAGTAGTACAGAATAAAATATTCTAGTAGACACTACATTAATTGCTTTGCGTGTATATTTTGTTAATCTTAGGAAATGAATAACATTGCCAAGACTCGTGCCAATCAACGAAACATGCGAATCTAAAAGCAAAACAAGTTTGAACTGCATACAGTGTTGACAGTTGAGGGTATTTGCCTAAGATGTCAGAAAGAATCCAGTAACTCTCTATATCGTTATAAAGTTATTAGACGGCAATGATGCCATCAAAACAATTTGCAAAAATGTCACATTGTACATCTAAATAGTAGATAAAGTTGACCAAATTAAATATATTATTCAGATATACAAACGATGTCTCAAAGTGCAGCTAAGCGTGACTTGATTGACTGACTTATTAAAGAAAGAATGGCATACCACTGATGTATATTGCACGGTATAGTGTATACGGATCTGCTGGTCATGGCTCTATAGGAAGAACTGGACAGAAGGAATCTGAATGTTCAAATCCACATTTGAGAGGAATGCATCGGTAGAACATCAACAGAAGGATTCTGAATGCTCACATCCGAGAGGAATACATCCGTAGAAGGAATCTGAATGAATATATATTTGCAAGCAAAATACTCGATACAAATCCTCTCAGAATGAAAAAACTGCACGCAATGCCAGCATATCAAACTGCCCATAATACGGTAAGCGTCTAAGAATGGATGTATCTACACATGGCCTAATGCGGGTAATGAATGGCGTCGTGTGAGGTCAGCATGGTACGAACATAGGAATCTGAGGTCAAACATCCTAACGTTTTAATTAGGTGGTCTTCGATTCCTTCATTGGCTGCTGAAGTGGCCGCCCCTTATCTGGAACGAGTGGCCATTTAATTTGTCACCTGAACAACCTAGCACATGTAGGAGAAGATGTAACTTCTCTATAAAGAGTGATTTAGAAAGTTTATTAATACCATATAATATAAATAGGAAGTATGCAGGCTTAAAAAGGCTTCCTAGATAATTGTTTAAAACTCTGAAGGGACAAGTACAGTTATCCAGTGGAAAGAGTCGAATCTGCACCCAATGAATGAACAAATCTAACTTTGGTGTCCTCAATCATAAAGTCCTACTAGAATTATCTATAGCAATGATGACGTCATGGATACACACTACTTCATATCAGTGGTTAGCACGAAATTAAATTCACCAGAGCGTAAGAAAGGAAACTAAACCGTTGCAGATGCTGAAACCATCATAACATCCTCCAAGTTACCTACTAATCTGTTATGAAGCATGGTACAAATGCGGGATAATATATAAAAAGTTCTGGGTAGACTTGTTGAAGGACTGTTGGTCTGAGATTTCTTTACACCTCGCAACACCATGTGCAGTCTTGGACTTGGATAGAATGAATATGAGGGACCGTGAAGCGGACGATGTACGCCCAGTCTATTGGAAAAATAATTTCAACCAATCAAATACAGCTTGATTGATGAATATCGAATATGAATAGTTTTGAAGCAGTGTGCCAGAAAAGCAACAAGGGTAATTAAATCAGTGGGTACTGAAGGTTGACCACACATGAGCAGGAAATGTTTGAAAGCTTTCCAACCAGACAAATAGATTAAAGCCTGAGTACGGTGGTTTTGCAGGTTGTCATAAACGGTTCACAGCTTTGCTTAGTGAAGATTAGCTCATCTAGGGCCGAGCATGGATGGGGAGTTTCCTCTACTGTTGAAGCTAGGTGTCAGAATTTTCAATCTGAAAACAAGAGATAGAGCTTCTGCAATGCGGTTATCATTCACTAGAATATATTCGGCTAAAATTGCGCAACAATTCGAAGCTGAACTCCATGTTAGACGTCTGAGCAATTTTATTATTATTTGAGACTTAGACTGGCGTCTCATAATTGTCCTAGCTGTACTGATATTTTCCCAACGTAACACAAATCCGTTTTCTTTGCCACATATGGCCTCATAGATAGGCAGCAACTACAGTTTTAATAGCTTTCTGTCATTTGCTTGACGGTATGAAGCTTGTTTGATTAAATTCTTGTCGTGTTTGATATCTTGTTTGTAAAATAAAAGTATAATGCGACCCCGGTCTTTTAGTTAAGTTACACGTAGTTCTAATTAATATAGTTATGATTGATTAATTAATTAAGTGATTGATTGGTCGATTGAGCGGTGTTTTTTTGTGGGGGGGGGATTGGTTGATGTACTGCTTGTTTACTTCCATTTGTTTGTTTTTTTTTGTTGTTTATTTGTTGTTTATTTGTTTTCATTAATTGTTTATTTTGAGATCATGTGCATCTGCATATTGGGATTATCATATTAATCAACTTTTGTGTTGGCTTCTCTTATGCAACAGTGGAGCAATACCCCTAATAGTCACCTAAAGTCATGTTTGACTTTATTTCAGAAGACTTTAAAGAAGCAAAGAAGAAGAAGAATCGAACAAGTGACGGACATGGAACATACAATTCGTTTATAACCACGTCAGCACTGACATCTCCAGACGAGTTTGAGAAAAAAATAGAATCCATTGTCTCAAGAGAGGTACGACGGAGAATTCCTCCATTGTTTTCGGAACATAATTATCAGGGCATCGAAAGAGATTTCAGACTTCCTCGACCACACTTCAACTATACCTCAGACTACTACTCCTTCAGTACCTGATAAACTGTGTGATGGGAAATCATATTAAACGAGATATAAATGCAGCTACTGTTGATGAGAAAACCCATCCTATTATTGGCACAATATAAAGTTACATCGTTCTCAGATTTAAAAAAGTGAAAGTTTATGCACTATGAGATCCCTGACGATTTTAACAATCCCAATTAAAATTTGAAATACGTTTTATTGAGGGTTCATCAATCAAATCAGCCACGAATTTCTAAAATTAATGATATATCAGCTTTTGTGTTAATGGTATGGAACAAGTGTATATACGTCTGTTACTGTTGTACTTTCACGTATTCAAATGGTGCGGCAGTTCAAGCTTCATGATAAATGGAGTATATATATATATATATCGTACACAGTTTTCAGATTGAAATGGAGGATAGAATTATACAATTATTTGTCATTTTCAGACCTGCTTTACTACAGTTTTTCTATTTAAATATGTTGGTATATGAAAAGCAGTGCTTTTAAACTCAGTTTTGCTAACCATCCGAGATCTTTTTTTCTAGGAAACATGTAAAACAATACATGGTAACGCTTTATGCACATTCTGTCCTTGTCATTTTATTATTTATAAAGTAAATCTGTTTTGTTGTTTTAACCCAGGCTCTTTTGACTAATGTTTTAGGTGTATATGGTAGTTATACCGTTATATATACTTGACTTTTACATGTTTGAATAGCATAGGAAAATGTACAAGGAAGAGATAAAAAAAAATAGAAGAAAGAAACAAAACGATTGAAAAACAATTAAAAATGGGTAAACTACATGTCCATTGTTTGCAGTCGTCAGCCCAACAAAGTTGTATAACAAAGCCAAGGGATTATCGTGCATATCTTACAGAGAACCACAATGTTTTGACTTAATTACAGGCTGTGGACAAAGAATGGAAATCATGTGTGGCGATACATCAACGCCATCTACAAAATTTACAATTACATCCCGGTAAAGTTATAAATGAACGTACTAAAGGAAATATGTCAAGAGAATGGTGCAGCGGGATAAAGGACAATATATGTAAAGAGTTGCATAGTATTTACTTATGTACATATTATCGCAAAACTTACGTACGTCTGATAAACTGATGCCTGGCTGTAGGTTTGATAGGAATGCACTGGGAAGGTTAGACTTTTTTATTTAGACCGAACTCCCAATGAGTTTTCAATTGCAGTATCCAATATCGTTCCTCACGTGTGCGTTCTATATCGGTCCACCCCAGGTTTGATTCCATCTGTAGCGTCTTAATGCCAGATCGAGTTGTAGTGGTTGGCAAGTTTCGCGTTGATTTCGTTGCAAATGTGGCTCTTGTGGTTATTCATTCGTTTTCTAAAGCCAACGGTTTCGCCAATATATTGAGTGCCTGTCGTCAAACTTCTGAACGATTTGTTCTCGGGTTTATGTTTGCAAATTAGGCAACGCTTGTCTTTGCAGCAGTATGTGCCTGAGTTTGTGGTTTTGTTTAAAGTTACCTTGGCACGTACTAGATGGTTCTTCATACTTTTAAGTCTACGTTATGCAATCATATGAACTTCTTTAAATATGCCCTTCATGTATTCGGAGGATTCGACCTGGAGAAAATGCTTCCGAATGATCTGTTGTAATTTCGGGGCATATATATATATATATATATATATATATATATATATATATATATATATATATATATATATATAGCTTTCGAGGACTGACATTTAGAATAACGATATCAATTTTTTTCAGAAGCATACAGTTTTATTGAAGAAATATACATAGGTGTAGTTGAAACATAGCTGACTTGTGTTTTAAATGTTGGAATATTGAAATTGTTTTTTATTGTGCAACCTTGCTGGTTGCCTAAGCTGGTCGATTCCAGGTATCGGCATTACTATTCTTTGAATAAATTATGTACCAAGCAAGACAAAGTTACCTCCCATACACTGTATCGACTGTCGCATTAACTGTTTGGTAGTTTCCTTTCTTTTGTATAAAGTCTCACCAACAGGCAAGCGGAAGATGCTGACAACACTTTTGTTATCAGTTTTCAAATTGTTTTCAGAAGCTAACAAATCGAGAGGTTATTATATAAAATTACCCCTAACTAGTATTTCCAGTTGTTTTAATGTGGTTTTAATGTAGGATGCTTGCATATTTTAAACGCAAGAATGACTTGATGAAAATTAACCATCCCATATTCGGTACCGCGGCTTCCTAAGACGTATGCCTGTTCTGAATATAGAAGTCTATATAATATAAGACAACTAAATATAGAGGAATCTACGTCGCTCAGAAATGCAGTTTCTGCCTACCTTACTGTATACACAAATATGAAGAATTGGTGTTCTGAACATCCATTTTAAGGTGTCACGAAGGGCTCTAGATACAGTTCCATATTATATTGTAGTCATTTCAATATAGTTCTACATATGTACAAACCCGTCTAGTCATCAAATTCCAGAGGGTAATGTACTCAGTGAGTAAGTATAATTAGGCAGATTGGACCTCGTGGAATTCAGCATGCAATAAACTTCAAGTGATTTTCAAAGAGAAGAATATTATGAGTATTAGATGAATCACTTATTTTAGGTTATCCGTCTCACTAAATTGCGAAATCAGTACAAACGTTGGAAAAACCGACACGAACTGTGCCACCGTCTTTTAATGCGGTTAAGATTATTACGTAATTTATCCAACAACACAAGCAAACAATGCCACGCAGACATGCAAAATTATGAATGAAATTCACCTTTAACTTTATAAATGTTATGTATGAATTTTATATACTTAACCTTTGTCTACGATTGTACGTTTTATGGTTACCTGAAAATACATTCTTAACTTTGTCCAGTTTTATACATAGTATTTTCATAGGCATTTCGCAATTTCACTTTTGTGACATATATCAGGTAGTCAGGTAGGCCAGTATTTTTCCATTATTATTACTCATTGTCTGATGTGACATAGGTCATGTAGCCATTGTATTTATATACAGATTTTGGTAAACAAATTAATTCCTGTTCTAGACTTTTGGTTCTAAAGATCAGTTGTAAGGAATATATTTTAGTCGTGTTGTTGAAATCAGATATAACTGGAGAGGAATTATTTATTTTAATTTTATTTTGGGAATTACTAAGTGCTCATTGACTTTTGGATTAATGCATGATTTTGGGATTTATATGAACTCATTCAAATACATTCTTGATTACATCTTTGTGGTACATCAGGACATTAAAGGCTATTGAAATTTATTAGGAACATTCTAATATTTTGAACTTGTGATTACGACATTTAGAATCATTTGGAATTTAACTCACAGATTGTAAGCGTCTTTTGACATTTCACTTTAAATTGCCTGGAAATAAATTGCTTGTTGAGTTTATTTACATCGTTGGTTTCACTTTCTTTCTGTTACATATTTTACGACCTAGAGTCGTAATAGAAATTGGGGGCAGTTCCGGGATAGAATTTCTTTAAAACATATTGGAGATATTAAAATTGCCTTTGAAATTTATATTGACTTTGTTTTGGAGTTTTTATTGTCCCTGATAAAGATTTGTATTTCACCCATTTGAGAAATCTTTAGTCAAACCAGCAAGCATTCGCAATGTCATCTAATGTTGAGAACTTTGTTTCAAGTCCTACCCAGGTAGGGTTAGAGTCTATAAAAAAGGACGACCCTCTTGAGCTTGCCAGAATTATGATCTTTTTGATGTGCAAGCGTCTTTGACAAAGCAAGAGATAAAGAAATTTTGGATAATAGTGCTTTGGGTTTAATTGATAAGTCTATATCTAGTTTTAATTGGAAATTAAGGGAATTACAGCTAAAACACCAGATGGATTTATAATTAATAAAGCTTCAGCTTTAGAAAGAGGAGAGGGTAATAGAAATACAGATGCAGAGAGAGAGAGAGAGAGAGAGAGAGAGAGAGGGGGAATCTTTTTGCAACTCATTCTCTCTCTTCTAATCAGAGTGACAAAAGACAAGCACTCGTTGTCGAAGAAGATCCTGATATCTTCTGTTTGTTTCAGAAGGCTATTAATGAAACTGAAGCCATACAAGTCTCAGATTTAAACTTTCTAAAAAATGGGGCCCGTATGAGGATATGGAGACCACCTGAGGTACCCGCTGGTTACGATTGGTCACTGAGCTATCAAAGTTCCGAGGTCATATTGACAGGAAATTCTTAGTCTGGCCCCTGAAACTCCCCTTGCTGGTCATTTAGGAGTCAATAAGACTTACCACAATATCCTGAATAATCTTTATTGGCCGAAACTTAAAAGTGATGTTTCTATATACTGTACATCTTGTCACACCTGTCAAATGGTAGGAAAACCCAATCAGAAGAAACCTAAGGCTCATCTGCAACCTATTTCTGCATTTGACAAACCATTTAGCAGAATAATGGTAGACTGTATCGGTCCCTTACCTAAGATCAAGTCAGGCAACCAATACTTGTTGAACATAATGTGTGTGTCTACAAGATTTCCAGAGACAATACCTTTGAGCAATATTAAAACTAAAACCATTGTAAAAACTTTGGTAAAGTTTTTTTTACACTTGTTGGCCTTCCCAAATCTGTCCAGTCTGATGAAGGGTCCAATTTTATGTCTGGAATTTCCCAACAAGTTATGCATGAATTAGGCATCCAACAGTTTAAATCTTCTGTCTATCATCCTGTAAGTCAAGGAGCTTTGGAAAGATTTCGTAAAATTTTGACTAATATGATTCGGTCATATTGCTTTGATACACAAAATGATGAGGGTATTCATTTGCTGTTGTTTGATGTTAGGGAATCAGTTTAAGAGTTATTGGGTTTCAACCCTTTTGAAATCGTTTTTGGACATACTGTCTGTGGACCATTGAAGTTATTAAAAGAGAAACTTCTTTCAAATGAAGATTCAGAGATAAATCTTCTTGACTATGTCTCTGATTTCAAATATAAATTGTCAAAGGCTTGTGAAGTAGCAAGGACTACTCTCCACACTACTCAGGAAAAAATGAAATTAAGGTATGACAGAAATTCACAAGAAAGGATTTTTCAACCTGGTGATAAAGTTCTGGGTCTCGTCCCCATACCTCAAAATCCCGTTCGGGCTGTATTTTATGGTCCTTATACCTTTGAAAATAAAGTAAATGACTTAAATTATATCACTAATCCTCCTGGGAGGCGGAAACGAAAAGAACTTTGTCACATAAATATGTTAGAGGAATATTTTGACGGAGAGAGCCAAGTTAATTATTCAATCAGTTTAGTTGTACTTGTCCCACACAGTGAGGATGTCAACGATGGAATGGAATCTGACCGTGGTGACTCTGGTTTAACCAAACTTCGGAATTCAGAAATATTTAACAATCTGGACAAGATACGTCATCAACAACCTGAAAATTGTCGCTGTTTTGTAAAATAATTGGTGCCTGCCTCCGTACACTTACATGAAAGGCAAAGCTAACATGCGTACTATATCTTAGCTAGAAAAGTGTTCGCGCCTAACCTAGCTTCAGAAACCTGCACACACTCGTTTAAGCAGAAACATTAGACGAATGCCTTCATGAACGGAAATTTCTTTCAGTGACTTTCTAGGAAACTATAAGTCCAGCCTATCGATGCAACATGTATGACATTTTATACTTGCTACACTTGAAATCTGTTTCTGACAAGGGTAAGGGTGACGAAAAAATCGATAACTTGACCGGTCTGGCATCTTTCGACCCAGAATCTGGATCTTAAGTCAAACAAACCTCGAATACATTTCATACCAAGAAACTTTCTGGAACATTTCACAGCTAACGATGTGTTTGTAATGTAAACAATATTCAATAACAATGAAAAGTGCCACATTTCTACAGCAAATGAGCACTATTCTTGACGATGACTTACCTTATCTAACATTCTTTCATTATTTTTCTAACATCATGTGGGCGTGTACACAGTCTCCCAGGCAGTCTCCATGCTCGACTGATAGTATGCGAACTTTCGCTCATGAATGATTCTTTGTAATTTTATATTCATTTGTTATTTAATAATAAATTAACGTTTCCTGACTTGGTTTTCTTTATAAGGCTGGCTATCTGTGTTTTTGTAACTATATTATATGCATAGGCCCTGATTTCGGGCAAAGTTTTTCAGAGTTAAGAAGAAAATTGATGGTTCTACAAGGAAAAAAACTAATAAAGCAAAAATGGACGAAGAAGGAGAATAACTTCCAAATAAAATTTGGAAACATTGAGTATGAATGTAATACTATAGTCTGTTGCTAAGGTAAATGACTGTTCTTACTACTTTACAAAAAAGGTGGCTATTTGACATTTAAAATTGATTTTCAGCCACCTTAAGGAAATTTCAGAGATGATATCTTTTCAAATAAATTAAAAACCACCTTTTTATTACATGAATATTGCAAATAAATGTTGTTATCGGTACACACTTTTCAATGAATTTTAAGTAATTGAATTATAAACACAAGTTTCTTTCTCTCTTTCAATATAGGCATTAGTATTAAGGTGCCTTTTGCCATCGATATACACAGGTCTTTGCGTATTATTGCTAGGCGAAACGTTTGATTATTTTTAGTCATTGAACATACTGAAGACAACTCAGAGTTAGTCAGAAAGCTGGCCGCCCGACAGACACAATTGTTGCTGATCGAGCAAACTGGAACTTACGGTTAAAAACTGTTTTATCTATAAGGCGGAAGAAGTAAACTAAGATCCTATTTACATTCGTATTCGCCCTTTTCATATTATTCAGCTTATATCGAGGTAAATAGATTTGTTAAATGGACTAAAGTAAATGAATTCGGACTGAGAGAAGCAGCGACTGCCTATTGCAATCGTCTTATTTACAACTACAGGTGACACTTGCCACCCACTTTTGGAGTAGATCATTTTGGAAAGAAAGTGGAATTTTAATGCCCACAATTGATTATGGCAAGTGGCACACGTCTATGTCAAAAATTACTGTAGCGTATGTATGTATGTATGTATGTATGTATGTATGTATGTATGTATGTATGTATGTATGTATGTATGTATGTATGTATGTATGTATGTATGTATGTATGTATGTATTTATGCATGTATATGTATGTATGTATGTATGTATGTATGTATGTATGTATGTATGTATGTATGTATGTATGTATGTATGTATGTATGTATGTATGTATGTATGTTCCTTCTAAACAAGCGTTAAATGGGAATTTACTCAATATAAAATATATGGAATGATGGACGGATGAACTATGAATTGAAACAACTATTTCACTCGATACCTATGTACAGCTAAATGGTATGACCGTCATGTGAACTGTACATAAGATAATGTATAGCATAAGAAGAAATAATATAGAAGTAGTCTACTAATCTTTTTGTAATTAAACAACTACTTAATTTTGTTAAAAGAATACGTATGTATATATCTTTGAAATTCCTAGGGTCTCATCTTAGGCTGAATGAGTTTAGTTGAGGTAAGATAGTACTAAGTTTGCAGTTTCAGTTACATTGAATGACATAACGTGTTCGGCGGTGTAGCCATCCTTAACTATGAGGAGTTATCGCCAGTACGACTGTATGACAGAATGTCCAGGCAGAATTGCCAATGTTTTGAGGCGAAGGCTTGCCGTAACATTTTATGAGGACATTTATTGGAGATTAATCTGCAAGTTGAGTGGATTGGGGACATAATGCCCAAACAACTTTGCATGCTGCGAAAGGAACAACTTGAGTAGTATGCAGCAGAGAACCCCAAAGAACGGAATTGCATGGAGGGAGGGGTAACCTTAGTTCTGTTATTATCAGCAGGAAACATGACACATGATATAAGTAAACCATAAAAAGGCTAACGATAACGAAGACAGTAAATGAGCTAGATGACCTAGATCTGCTTACAAATGAACAAGACATTACATTATTCGGAATTGACAATGGAAGTACAGAATGAAATATCCCATTACTGTACGATAGGGTACTATCCGACTGATATCAAGGCCGACTTCAGAAAGGTTTGGGGATGTAGTTCTGTCATATCCTACAATTCTGAAGTGGTTTCATTGTTTTAAAGACGGTCGCAAATCCACAGAAGATGACCCACATTATGTCCGACCGTTGTCTGCAATTGATGAGCAGGAAGTGACTGCTGCGAAGGGAGCAATTGATGAATATGCTCGAAAAAAAATGGAGGATACATCTATTATCACGGGCATTATTTCGTCAGCTAATATCATGAAGAATCATTTGAAGCTGAGAAAGGTTTTTGCAAGGTTGGTCCCAAATTTGTTGACGGCTGATCAAAAACAGACTCGGGTTGAAATCGCCAAAACAGCTACTCGCCAGCTATGAAAACATCGACCAGAGACATTTGAATTAGATTGTTACAGGTGATGAAACATAGATTTACTTTTTCAACCCGACTCAAGGGAAAATAATAAAGTCTGGATCGGAGAAAACTAGCAGAGACCACAATTCCCTCGACGTAGTCGGACTATCAAGAGAGTTTTAAACTCATTATCTTTCGATACAAAATGCACAGTCGTCCAGGTACCTCACCTGACTCTGCTGATGTTACTGCACATTTTTAGCCTCTAAAGTGTTGCCAACAGTTGTGGAACACTATCGAACCCCCGAGGTATCCATCTAATGCATGACAACGCACCGACACATAAATGCTATGTCGTGACAGACTGCCTGAAGAAGCACAGCATCCAAACTGGTCACATCCTCCATACAACTCTGATATAGCTCTAAGTGATTTTTGACTGAATCCCGTTATCAAGGATTCGTTAAAGAGCAAACCATTTTGAAAGCTGCCATGCGGTTGGAAATGCAGTTTTACAGTGTATGAACAACTTACCAAAAAATAAATACAAAATGGCATTAAAAAATTGGATAATCAGACTGAGAAAGTGCGTAGATGTTCACGGGGAGTACATTGAGAGGATACGCTGACGTGCTGTTCACTAATAAAGAACTTTGCTGTACAGTACACTAATAATCAGAACTTTTAAGTACCCCTCGTAAAGTAGTTAGAAGTCAATGATGGGATACAAATAATTTCCAAGAATGTCACATAGTGCATCTTATTATATCACAAATAAAGTTGACCGATATGAAATATATCATTCAGATATGCAAGAAATGTCTCGAAGTGAATGTAAGAGTAAACTGATTGATTGAATTATATGAGTCAGACATGAATAATGAGTCCCTAATATTAAACAATGAATGATGTTAAAAAATGTAAAAACCACAGGGTAGACATACCACGGTTGGATAATACACGGCATACAAATCTCATGATCACATGATCTAGGAAAAACTGGATAACTTTCATAGGAACACTGATCGCTATGCACATATGGTACACTTTCCTTGCAGGGAACACACATCCATATACTAAATCTGAATGCAGACATCCTAGAGGAATACATCCGTAGAAGGAATCTGAATGCTCACATCCGAGTGGAATACACTGACAGGTACTATACACCTATATCAAACTGCCAATAATAAGCATGTAGGAATGGATGAATCTACACATTGCCTGATGCGCGTGTTGAATGGCGTCCTTTGAGGTCCGGAGGTAACGAACATTGGAATCTGTTGTCCAAAGTCCCAACGTTTTTATTAGGTGGTCCTCGATTTCTTCATTAGCTGCCGAAGTGGCAGCCCCTATCCGGAACGAGTGGTCATTTAATGTTTCATCTATATAGCCTATCACATATATAAACAGATGTAACGTCTCTAGAAACACTGATCTAGAAAGTGTATTAATGCCGTCAATTGTAATAGATTGCTAAATAATTGTTTATAGCTCTCAAGGGGCAAGTACAGTTATTCACTGGAAAGAATCTGCACGTCATATCTGAACGAATCTGACTTTGACGCCCTCTATAGTAAAGTTCCACTAGAAATATCTCGATCAATGTTGCAGTCATGGATGCGCAAGTCCATCATATTAATGTTTGACATAACAGTAAATTCACCACAGCGCAAGAAAACAAACTAAGCCATCGTAGATGATGCAATCATCATAACATCCTCCAAGGGATCAAAGAGCTTTTTGTACACAAAGTATACATGCACGATAATACATCAGAGGTGATGGGTAGCCTTGGTGTAGTACTATTGGTTTGAGATTTCTTTACACCATGAATATGTGGGCTCGTCAAGTGGATGATATACGCCCAGTCTAATGAAGAATATTGAACACGACACAAATACAGATTGATTGACGAATATCAAGTATGAAGAATATTGAAGCAGTATGCCACAAATCAACAAGGGTATCTTCATCAATGTGTACAGAAAGTTGACTGTATTTGGGATTCCAGAGTCCTAACATGAACAGGAAATATTTGAAAGCTTTTCAACCAGACAAATAGAGAGACTGAGTAAGTTGGCTATGCAGCTTGCAATAACTGGTCCACACTTTTGTTTAGTAAAGTACCAGCTCCTCTAGGGCCGGGAATGGATGGGGAGTTTTCTCTGCTGCTGGAGTCAGGTGTCAGAATTTTGTCCATCTGAAAACAAGAGATAGAGCTACTGCAATCGTTGATTACGACATCCGTCCACGTATAGGCACAATGTAAAATAACGTCGTTCTTAGAATTGAAAAGAAATTGAAAGTGTATGCACTATAAGATCTCTAATGACTTTAGCGCTAAAAATTGAAACAAGTTTTAATGATGGTTCATCAATCAAATCAGCCTTGAATTATTAAAATTACTGATTTTTCAGATTTTGTGTTAAGGTGTGGAACACGTATATAAAGATCTGTTACAATTGTACGGTGGTATATTTAAATGAGTGAGGCAGATCAAGGCCCATGGTAAATTGAGTTTTTTATATTTATAGTATATAGTTTTCGCATTTATATTAGAGGCTGAATTGTATCATTATTTGTCATTTTCACGGCTGCTTCACTACAGTCTGTCTATTTTAATGCGTTGGTATACGAAAAGTGGTGCTCTTCAGCGTATTGGGGTTGTCTTTTTTAGGAAACATGTGAAGGAATATAGAGGAATTTTATTTTATTCATTCTGTCCTTGTCATTTTATGAGTTATAATGTAAATCTGCTTTTTTAATCTAGGCTTTTTTGGCAAATGTTATTGGTGCATATTATTCAATTGCCCATCTTTCCATGGGGTTGGCTTCTTATAAGTTGTACTCAAGTGGCAAAAATAGCACAAATGATATTGTCTATGTGTGTGTGTGTGTGTGTATATATATGTTAATGTAGGCATGGACTTGAGCAGATCTGATCATAGGCGTTCATGGGAAGCAAACTACCAAAGACTAATAGTGTTCTATGAATGATTGTATCTTTCCAGGATTGACATATTTAGATTAACGACATCGATTCATTTCATAATATATGGGGTGGGGGTGGTTAAAGAAATATACATGGGTTGTAGCTGATTTGTCTTTAAATATTGCAATATTGGAATTGCATTTTGCTGAGCAACTTTTGTTGGCCGCCTACGCTGGTTGAGTCACAGTATCGGCGTGACTATTCTGTGTAACAATTAAGTACCAAGCGTGACAAAGTTACCTCCCTTATACAGTATCAACTGTCGCATAAACGCCTTGTAGCTTCCTCTGGTTTGTGGAAAGTCTCAGAACAGACAAGTGGAAGATCTTGGCAGCACTTTTGTTATCAGTTTGCAAATCGTTTTCAAAAGCTAAGAAATCGAGAGCTTGATCGTTAAAATTACCCATAATTAGTATGTCCAGTTGTTTTAATAGGGTCTTTCTATAGGATGCTGGTAGATTTTAATGTAAGAGTGACCTGATGAAATATAACCGTCTGAATATTGAAGTCTCGGGAAAATCCTGAGCTCTCTACAGCACTCAAAAATGCATTCTCTACATACTGTAAACTCAAATATGAAGAACTGGTGCACCGAACATCCGTTATAATCTGTTTTAATTCTATACCATACTGTAGTTATTTCTATATAGTTATATTTATGTACAAACCCTTTTGGTCATCAGATTCCATAGAATAATGTATTTTGAGAATAAGCTTATTTATGTAAGTAAGACCTTGTGGAATTAATCATGGACTTCAGTTGGCGTTCAAAGAGAAGCGTATTATGATTGTTTTAGATTATCCGTTTCATTAAATGGGGAAATCAATACAAACGTAGGAAAAGCCGACAAGAGCTGTGCCAACGTGTATGGACACAATCAAGATTATTACCTAATTTATCTGACAAGACAGGGGAAAATAAATTGCAGTCATGCAGAATTATGAAAGAGATTCTCTTGTAACTTCAGATGCATTATGGGCTAGAAAAGAGAAACCGAAACAAAACCAATTGAAAAACCAAAGAAAATTTTTAGAAAATTGATTACATTAATTATATACAAGATGCGCAAATCGACATATCACTGCATTTCTGTAGATTTTGTTAGAGTTGTTGCTCTTTTTTTTACTTGGAATTGGATGTTGTGTATGACAGAATATTCTGAACGCAACTAGACTCGCAGTTTTCGGTGGATCACCATGTAACTTTGTACATGTCATGGTAATGGTCGTCATCAGAGATGCGCATATCAAAAGATCACTGTGCACTCGCAATGTTTCTTAAAATTATCGCCATTTTGTCCTGAAGCTAAATCGAATGTAAAACAAACTCTGGTGAACGCAACTGTGTTAACGAAGTGTGTGCTTCTGGCTCAGTCGTTATTGTTTTTTAAGTGATTTGCTTTCAAATTTCAGAGGGCGCTAGAAAAAGAAACAAACTAAATACGATCTTTGGAATATGTAGTAGCAACTTCGTATTCACTCTGTTGCTACACAAACATTTAATTAATTTGTTACTACTCAAAAATAAAAAAATAATATAAAAATAACATGACTTAAAACAATAGTGATATCCAAGAACCGGTCACTTTATAAACATTATACTCGGACTTGAAAATCATCAGTGCCCTACACTGAATGTTTTTAAAACAACTCAAACACACTAAAAATTAGAGTGATAAATGGATTTTAAAAAAACCATTAATGTTTAATTTCTATTTTGAAGATGAAGAAGAACCATTGAATGAAATGAACATTCAATGTTGGGTATGTCATGAGCTAAAATAGTGTAGTCAAGTTGAGGAAATAAAAAATGTATTTATGAAATGGAACGCATGTAAAGAATGTCCTAGTCAAAACAATCCTCGTAGGAGAAAATATATTACAATCATACTTGGAGAAGTTACGATATGCAAATGTCGAAGAACCACAAAAATTTCCTCTCTGATCAAACATAACGCAAATTCATAACAAGATAATGTTTTAATTGTGAAAAACGGTTAAGAAAACAATGTTAAATTTTTATTTTGACGACAAAGAAAAAACATTGTATGAAATGAACATTGAACGGTGGGTTTATCATGAGCTAAAATATTGTAGTTCATTTGAGGAAATAAAACAATGTATTTATGGAACGGAATGCATGAAAACATTGTACTGGTCTTAACAATCTGCTTAGAAGAAAGGAGAGAGCAATAATGGATATATAAGTTACTGGATGCAAATGTAGTAGAACCATGAAAATGTCCGTTCTGACCAAGCATTACATGACGCAAATTAATGTCTTAATTGTCAGAGGATTGAATATTTCACTATTTTCCCATGTTACATTTTCTTGCTCTACAACGGTAAGGCCTTGCCTAACTTCCTCTCTTATAACAATTAGTAAGCTGTTTTTTACGACAAGGGCTTGAACTTTGTTCAATCATAATAAAATCTTATCTGGCAACAAACCTGAAATAATTCACTTTCAGAAATATCACTTAATTAACTATACGTTTAAATCAGACAAAAATACAGGTACATTCAATTCTTCGAAATGTAGTTATATGCCAGCCCAACATTTTGATATTTAAATAGATTTCGTGACATCAAATTAAATAGTCTAGTAACAAATTTGTGTAAAAGGTTAGCTAAAGCAATTTAGGAATCATCGAATATGCCATTTTGTCAATGGACCTATCTGTAAACGGAATAGTTTTTCAAGTATCAATCAATTACTAACCAGCAAGCCTGATTCTAACAATTTATGATACAAAATGATTAATATGTTGCTCGTGTCAAACATTTATTTTGCCACGAAACTACATAATCTCTAGAATGTAACTAATGTTATAGTTGAAATTATTTTGGTAATTGATTGGTGGTGAAAGAATTACTTCTGTTTTGCATGGTTTTTGGTACATCACTTTCGGTTCAGCAGGTTTACGCTTTAGTTATACGGCATTGATTATAAGGAAAATTGTAAAAACTCCTACTGAAATATGTAAACCATGAAATTGATTTGAAACCTTGTTCTGTCTTTCTCAACTAAAATCGTCGTATGTGCTTTGGACAAACTTTACACAGCAACATTTTTAACTCGTATACACGATTGGACGAATACCGTGATTTGTCCATATGCTCGTCATCCCATGATAATTATAATGTTCAGCAAGAAAACTGAACATAAAATAGTCTTCTCGCCAAAAAAGGCGATATATTTTTTACACACGTGTTTTGCTGATGACCATAACATTTACCAAATTTCATATCGATCCTCTTTTAAATCCTCGAGACTAGCTGCGTTCACAAGATTCTGTCATGTGCTATATCCAGTTGCAAGTCAAAAAGGTCAATAATTCTGACAAAGCTCGCAGGAGCACAGTGATGAGCATTTTCACAAGGCAACTAAAAGTTTGAAAATAGCATTGTGTGAAAGTGAAAACTTTCTGAAAATCGGGTCAACAAATTAAGACCTAAAGTGGTGGATTAGTAATAGATTGGTGAAATAACTTTTATATTTTGATGCAGATATTTAAAGTTTCCGAGGTAGTTAAACCATAAGGACAATTTTATATTACTGGTAGAGATATGCAACACCAATCGAATGCATCTATTGAAACAATGCTGAAGTTTTCACTATATAAATACAGCATTATGTAGAACAAGACTCAACGTTAAAATACAACTAGTAAATAAGAAAACGTTGTAATTTAACAGAGTATCAGAATCACAGATGAAAGCTAATATGGATCGCCATAAAAATATATTGAAACTGATAGAGTGGTTACCAAACCGCAGTTTCAAAGTCTGAAAGATAACAGGAGTTCAGATGAACCCAAGACGAAAACTCCAAAATGTGAAACAAACAATATTGGAGTACCAGACTGAGTCCAAGGCGGAAATGAAGAAATTAAAACGTTGTGCGCAACGTATGCAACAAGGAAAAGACATATTACAAAGGCAGATATCTCAATAAGCAGTCAACACATATATATTTGACGATCAGGACCTCTAGGGGTTTTGTAATTAAGTCTAACGACATGCAAACGAAATTATCACATGTAAACTGAAGAAAACAACAACTCAGTACTAGCACAGTTGAACTTAAAGTCTGGATTAAGAAGACGGTATTGTTAGAGGAGATAGAGAAAGAAGAAACACAAACGTTATTACATGACAAGTTTTAAAACTATGATGAACAAACTTAAAATATGTACAGTGCTGCAAGATCGATGATCCTAAAACTCAGTTTTAACAAAAGATGACGGAGAGCACAAAGTGGATGATTAAGAAGACTGAGGTCATGCACATGAACGTTGATACGTTGAAATGACACTTTAAATCGTCGCTCTTATATCAAGTTGCCCGAATGTGTGAAAACAACAGAGCTCGTATCGACTAAACATAAAATATCACAACGATAACAATTTTTGTATGCATTCGAATCATTTTGAATACAGCGACTAAAGAACTACACAGGCTTACAAAATACAACCTAAATAACTAAATAAGTATGCGCAAATACACTGAATTATTTGAAGCGAGTCTGATATATCGGCTCGGGTCTATGAAATCGATGAAGATACACATATCAAGCCAGTTACAGTCTTGAATAATGACAAGGATCAGCACGCTGCTATGATAATCATTTTCGATGGCATAGATAAATATCATTATGTAGGTATGATGGATCTCACAAGATTAGTGTCGAGCTAAATTAACAGACACAAAAAACGTAAATTCGTTTCTACGAAATGTCTTAACGTTTTCGAAACGCCTGAACAATTGATTGAACATAAAAGGTTATGCTATAAAGTAGGAAAAACGATAGATATATAACCTAACACTATGTCCCTTGTCAAATTCAAAAATTGCAACTATGAACTTAACGTAGCATTTGTTATATATTTCGATTTGAAATGTGTGTAGGAAAAAGGTTCAGATGACTAAATTGAAAACCCTCTAAAAATCTAAGCAGATACATTTTAGATTCTGCATGCACCTGAAGAAAGTACACAAGACTCCCCAACTCGTCGTTGATAGAGGTACTGATTTTTTTCATGTATTTTACGAATGGCTGATTAAAATTTTTAGACTTGTATGCAACGAATTAATGTTGAGAACTGCAAAACGAATAATCTTCACTTGTGAAGACAAGAGACATTTTAACTCAATATACATTGGTGCAAAACAAATTGATAGCAACAAAGTTACGGGCAACAAAATTAACTAACACAAGGTACATGATAACGATAATTTAACAAGTGAATATAGAAGTACTGGTTCTATGGACTGCAACTGAAATTTAGATATGCAAAATTTACCCCATTTTTGTATTTGCAACTTATCCGGTTATGACGTCCTGTTCTTCATTAAGGAGCTAGCTATACAATATCATGATTATGAGGTAAAAACCATTACTAATAAAGTTGAACAATATAGTTCATTAAGTAGGATATTCGTAGTCAAAAGAAATTACTGTGAAAATGACAATCAGGTTCATATTTATGTGACAATACCTTAAGCAACTAGCAATTTAAACGATGACAAGTTCGTAGAAGAATATGCAACCTACGCATCTGAGAAAAGAATTTTACACATATGACATTTGTGTAAAACAAATTGATGCTGTGGGTGTACAGAGAAATACTTACCACAAAACCTGAGAAAAGAATTTTACCCATATGAATGCATAGATAGCTTTGACATGTGTAACAAGATAACCGGGCTGGATTTCGGATTTATAACAGAACACTGTTGATGGTGATAAAAATGCAATGTTTATTGATGAATGACTTGAATGGGAAGAAAGGTTATGATTAACACGTGCGTGTATAGGGTCCAAATATTGGACAAATTAACATAATCCGCACGAACCTAATAAAGTAACCCAAATATGAACACAAATAAATAAATACACAGTGCAATGATAAAGGCTAATGATTCATCTCATACGATGAAAGGAATGATGTGTTTTACTCAGATAGCAAAAATGATGTATTTTTACTCATATAGCAAAAATGTATATCCTCAAATAATGAAACATGAAGCACTTTATTCAAATAATAAAATGTGGCGCAAACAAATGGAATAGATATCATGCAAAATATCTTACACTCCCAAACCACTGGGTATCACAAAAAACCCAAAATTGGCCCACGGCTAAAAGATTACATATATGGAGTGACTCACAAACACTCCGTCACTAGCATACTTGACTGCTAGTCGCACTGGTCAGTCAAGCGATCCACACCCACCAATGGGTCAACAACGCCCGATCACCTTGTATTCAAGCAACACACTGTTTATTCAGCTCCACGGCTGCTATGGTTAGCTTTACAGCTGCTATAGTCAACTTCTATTGTCTCCCTCTATAGCTGGGACCTCGTCGACTCTGATCTCTACAGCTGAAAATAAATCTAACACCGTGTAGTATGATTGACACGGGCATATACGATAACACGTAATGACGTTACATACGGTAAGTTATACAAATTACATTATCGGCACAACATTACGAAGCAATAAACAAGTTCATACGTGAACCTACACGTGTCCGATAAGAATCTTATGGTACTAAACGTTTCCTAAAAATGCCACTTTATATTGTTAATATAAAGCTCTTATTAGGAACAAACAAGAATAGAAAATATACAAACAAGAATAGAAAATATACACCATAAATTAATCAATAATTTACATACCTCTACAGCTGAAGACGTGCAAATCCTTAAGTAGACTGCTCACTTACAAGACGTTCCGTAATGTAAAGATTTAGTCTTAGGGTGAGGCATTTATACACAGACGATGCAGCTCTACATCGTCCGTACGCTTGATGCATTCGGTTTTTCCCATCGAAAGCACTTCGCACGTGCGGCATGGGGTGAACCGAACTCACTGTTTCGAAATATTGCAAAATGTACATAACTCACTCTCGGGTATCGTTGTTACAATGAAAAACGAACCCCGAGTACATGTATTTAATAAAAGGGATTTATACAATTCCGTGACAACATGATTTGATGAAAAATTTATACCACCGATAGAAACATTTTATTCAGCATTGTTTAGTATAAATATTTCAGATAATTATTAAAAATACCTGAAGGATGTTATGAATCACTTCAAAGTCAACGCAAATAGGTTATGAACACGACTACTACGTTAAAATCATACATTTATGTGTGAGATCTTCGAGTGGTTCCGTAATGTTTGAATATAACATTGGAAGCTAAAAGCAACACATTACTGCAGTGCTCAAGGACTAGTTAATGTCACATCGTGAAAGGGAAAAAAAGAATTGGTATAGCATTAGTACTGTTGAGAGATTAAGACATATTTTAATGATTTATAGTGGAATCGGAGGAAAGTCAATCACGAATTATCTTCTGGTTGTCAAGATGGAAAAATAAAGATAATGGAGAATTCGAGGAGTCTAAACCAAAATCTTTTATTATGTACCTATATGGCAATAATTTGTATCATCAGGCTATATGCCTGCACATGTCAGTAGAAGGTTTACTTGGAGAAGTGAAGATTACATTCAATGGGTAGAGGAAAACCCATTAAACACCGTTGATAAGAATGACATCGATTACATTTTAGAAGTATATTTAGAGATTTCTGAACTCTTGCTTGATCATTTCAAAAACTACCCCTTAGCTCCTGAAAAACATGTTCCAGAGGACAACGGTCTCTAAGCATTGAAAAAGCAATCCCTCAAAGAGAAAAAGGATACAAGTCACATGTGCCTAACCTAAATTAATGTGCTCTTTAAAATGCAAAAGTAATTCATCATCCAGTACCAAAACTTAAAGCTGTAGTGCAATTGGGGCTAAAGTTGAGAAAGATACACGGAATCGTCAGGTTTGATCAACACACGTGGCTGAGTTCAAACATTGAACTAATATTTCTTGGAGGCAGAACGCGCCCAATTTTTTCAAGAAAGGCCTTTCTTAAAACAAAGAGAGCAAGTTATACGCGTATAAACGTGTTCATGAAGAGATAATGGTATGCAAAGGAATAAATAAAGTGTGTTATAATACACACTCTAACATTTGATATTTTTGAGGAGTGCCTATTCAACTATAGACATAATTAACAGCAAATACATCTGATAAGATCATGTACACGACAAAAGTGAACAAAGTGGCATTGTCGTGTCATGATGATAAACGTTTTCCAGCTGAGTAAATACGTGGTCTTAAATTATATCATAAGATTAAATATGTGAATGACATAACCAAAAATCTCCAAGTGTCATTGGTGATAAAGTTTTTTTCTTCTGAGTTGAGAAGGACAGAAAAGTAGAACGTGCAAAAGTGCGGGTGTACAGAGAAATATTTACTACAAAATCACGAGAGCATTGTATTCCTTCACTATTTAAATATTAAAAAGTTAGACATTAAAAAATTAAATTATGTTGCGTTATTAAATGAAACAGCTCCAACAATTGTAAATGAAACAACCGAAGGAGGTCTACCTGCCGCTGAGACAAAAGTTCTGGAAAATAAAATTAAAAGGCATACTATGAAGACATTGTGACAAAATAACCATCTTACAATAGAAGTGGAGGTACACTGAATGCATGTATGTGCGTAAACAATCCAGACAAAGCGGATAGTGTACTCGATGAAATTGAAAGCCAAATAAGATTTCATGAATAAATGTCTGAGTTATTTACATTCGTGAGTCACTCTAAATTGTTGCCCATTCTGAAGATAAAAAGCGAGAGCAGAATCAAAAGAATGTATTACATCTAATTATGGGAAGCAACGTAAAATGTAACCTTTTAGTGCGTACCAGGCACTTTTTATATAAAGACACCTGTATAAAGACACATGTGAAATATTAGGCGAAGCTTTAATAAAAATCACTGAATGCAATCGATAAAATATTGATTGAGTTAGATCTCAACAAAAAACAACTAGGGCATATTGTTCTTTCGACCAAAACATTAAATAATAGTTAAAGCTAATGGTGCCGTGATTAAAAACAGTTCAAACCCCTCCTACGGAGCAAGAACTTAGTAATTTTGTAATTGCTCTATCTCCAAGCCTTGATACAGACCAGTTTACCAGTCTGTATTTTTGTATTTTTATTGATGTTATAGACTCAGTATACGATTGAAATTCTGGCGAATCGTTTGCTCTGCAAAACAGTGCTATATTTTGCATAACTATTGTTTTTGCTTGAAAATTTTTTTTTTATTTTGAGTAATTGAGTCGTTTCAAACTAATTTCTTGCTTTTGCAGCAACAGAGTGAAGACAAATCTCTTTTATCTGTCATAGTTTGCGTTATTCTTTTTTTTTTTTTTAGTGCACTTTGAAATTTGATAAAGGTCTCAAAAACAACAGCGGCTTTACTATTCTACTTGTTTTGCACCTTTTATGGATGGATCGCTGTAAAACTTGGTACATATTATACACATTTGCAAATCTTTGAACTGCAGCGATTTTTTAAAAAAGTTATTGCCTTTTTGGCAAGGAGACTATTAGTATTTTGCGTTCAGCTTGCCCGCATGTGATCCATTTAACTAACTGAAACGAAGGAAACATATTAAGTTACGGTAATGATGCCAATGTATGTCTACCCAACATGTGTAGCAAAATTTCAAATTCTTTTGAAGACGTAGGATATTTTCAAGGCAATTAATTGATGCTGTTGACCAATAGTTCTAAAACACATTTGAACGTGTAGATAAGGTAGTTAATCAACCTCTCTGCCCCCCTCTCCCTCAGTTGATTTCAAAGTTGACGTAATATGTCGTGATGAATGCATTAAGCAACAAAAGGAATGAACTGCTTAACGAAATAATAATAATAATAATAATAATAATAATAATAATAATACAAGTATATGTCTTCAATAAAAAGTTCCGGTTTATTTAGTTGCATATTTTATTTTTTATTTAGATATTAAGCTTTATCATATAACCATGACTGAAATAATTTCGAGACTGGCGATGGCCGTATCACATTTTTGATCATAAAAATATAAATTTCAAACATTTATTTAATTATTCAGTTTTAAAGGAGGGTAACTAAAGATCACTTACAAACAAAACACGTAATTCTGTCTCGTGGTCAATATAGTTACTTTTTATTTTATCACGGAAATATTGCCCGCGATCCACTACTTTAGATAGAAAATGACCGTTCAAAACAACATCCGGCGACTATGGCCATGAATTTAAATTTCTAATATTGATAGTTTTATCATCTATTTCGGCTATTAGAACTGCAATCAAGCTACATTGGCATGAACTTGACATATCAGTTGCAAATACATTATGTTTATAAAATATATGCGAAATTCAGCTTCTAATGAATGTTTTGCATTTGAATGATGGCTCGACACTTTTTCCAATGATTGATCCCCTCCACCCTTTTTGTCTCTCCTTTGCACAAATTGTTAAGTTTATGCAGAAATTAAGACTAATTTCACTCAAATCTTTATCAGTTTTAGAAAGAAAAAAAAAACAAGTCCTTTGGCTTTACCTGCTCTGTATGCAGATGGTGTCAACGTAACTGGGAATCGGGCTTAGCACAACCCAGCCAAGTATTATTTGTCACTGATGCACATCAATAACATCAATGGATTGTTGAGCCTTTATCACCACAGATCTACCTTCACCTTCACCAGGCGGTGGCAGGAAACCTATGAGAGTATCTGAGTATGATAAAAAGCTTCATACGATATTTTTCTATTGGCAGGCGGGTTACGTGGTTCTTTTTTTTTCTTTTTTTCTTTTTTTTTTTGTCTGCGGCAATGGGTGAAACAATGAATCTACACAGATTTGATTGGCAAACCAAAATAGTTGCCAGAAGCCCCATTGCAGAACACTTTTCTTGACCTGACCAGAGTGGGTTCTAGTCATAAATGGGCCTAGCCAATTTATTTATCATTGAAGCCATGGTGGTAGTTATATGAGGGAACCGGGGGCATGATGAGGCAGTTGGGGGCATATATGGGAAATTAACAATGGAGTTCCATCATAGTTTGTAAGGAACTAAATTCAGTTTCCGCCCTTCCATAAGATCCAAAGGTACAAGTGTGTTGTCTTTCCAGAAAAGGGTGTCCTTTTTATCTTCTTTTTCTTCCCGTCTTTATCTCATGACTGCTCCTAAAAGAGGCCCCGCAATCGATCCTAACAACAGAGCAGCTATTTTTAACAACAGTCCTATCAGCATGGGTAGAAATCCTCCTCGTTGCACCAACTTTTTTTTCCTTTGACTGAGAAGTATTTTCTCTTTGACCATTTGGCGAAGAACGTTCCGATGTTTTCCTAACTTTTGTTTCTGTATCTTGGACAAAGGTATCGTTCATTTCAACACATTCAAAAAAACATTCACACAGAGTATTGATGATTGCTTTGGGGGCTGTTTGAATGAGTTGTTTTCGCATGGGAGGATTGGATTTAGTCAGGACGGACAACACATCCGAATGTTTTGCGAGACGAGGTGGAAGTCCTTTTTTGGTTTGCTTTCCTTGGGACGACTAGGGTAGTGGTGGTGTGAACTTTTTGGGGCCATCTTTGGTGTCAGGTGCAAAATAGAACTGAGGCCATTCTGATGCCCACTTCTTTTTTATACTGGAACTCGACTCTACTGATGGTCACCACGGCGTATCAACTTTATGACAAGCATCACGCGACGTTGAGGTGTTTTCAATGGACTAAATCGTGTCAGTTCTTGTTTGGATAAATCCAGTAAACTTTGTAACACGCCTGTTTTCTCTTGGACTTTGGTTTTAGGTGAGGCCACTTTTTAAGCGGCTGCCGCAGTGGCAAGAGCAGCCCAAAGTAGATGCCCCCGGAGAAGTGACTTTCGAAATGGGTTTCCATTTCTGCATCAAATTAGGAAACACGGGCCTTAAATCAAGTTTGGCAGGCATCATCACGAAGGGCGAAGAAGAAGTGGTAGGAGAAGGAGACACTGTCACCGCACTGCGTGGCTTTCGGGAGTACGTGCGCGTCCTAGCATTAGTACCTCTCTTTCGGGCAGCAGGAGATGTTGTTGTTGTTGGGGGTGGGGGGTGGGTGAGGAGCTTTTCTTGTTAGAGCTTTTCTTTTTCTTGTGTGTGGTAGTTGTATGTGCCTATCTTTGAGGGGATTTGGGTTTATTCTTCTTTTTGGTTTTGGCTTGGGCATTAGGATTCCATTTCAAAAGAGAACGAATAATGACACCTCCTAAAGAAGCACTACCACCAGGTGTCAAAATAATTTTTTTTAGTGTGTGGATCGATACTGGGATCTGCCAGTTGTGACAACGCACTTTAATGTTTTTTTATTATAATAAAAACGTTGGGTTTAATGAGGGATGTGAATGATGCTTTGACGTAATTGACGTGCTGTCAAAGTAAACCATCGTAAAACTTATTTGAGACTAGCTTCTAACAAATGGGCACGGACTTGTTAATCTTGTTCGCGACTGATGCAATACAGGGCACGAATCAATTTGGCAGGAGAATGAGATTGTAAGGAAGTCATCTTGAAGACTGTGGGAAAGAAATGAATTGGTGGATGTTTTTATAGCTTTTTTCTTTCAGAGGGTTGCCGAAGGGGACTTGTAAATGACAGGACCTTCTTCTTGACGCCAATGGTGAAACAATTGGGTACGAAATCTCAAATAATCGAGAGTGGTGGGTTTTAAGTCGATGATTAAATACGCATGCGGTGTTTGACTGGCATCGTCGTACGCATAATTCAGCCAAGGAGTGCCTAACTGTTAGGCTAACACATGCACTTGAGATTTATCTCTGGGGCTTTAAACAACACCACATAATGAGCATTGATCCTGATTTACTTTGTTGAAATGAATGTTGAGTAATGCGAATGATACTGGCATTACGATGATGTCCTTTTCCTGGAAACCAAAGTTTATTTTCTTCTTCATCTTCTCCTAACATGTTATCGAAGATGACTTGATGTGTTTGACTCAAGTCAGACACGATCCTATCGTCTTCGCGAGTAATGCCTTCGATAAACGAAATGGCTTCTCTTTGACTTTAAAAAAGTGTAAGACGATTGCCACTCTTTGTAACACAACACGATACGTTGAGGAGGACGATCAAACAAATGAGATTTGTGTTCGATCAAACGTTTGACAAATTCGGTTTTGCCTGAACCACTGGGTCCAGCAATCAAAATGTTAAAAGGATCGCGCAGATACAAAACTTCCTAACTTTGACGATCTAACTTTTCGTCAATCACTTTGACAAAAGAAGAGGCAAAGGAGAAAGAAGAGGATGCATCTATGACTGAGGTATGAAGAATTTTGAGAGGAATATGAAAGACACAAGACATTTTATAAATTGCATACACGTTTAATGTTTTAAAAACAAAAAAGATATTTACATGTCCAGAATTAAAACACGAAAACACATACAGCAAACATGAGTCTGTAAATCAATGAGGTAGATACTAAAAGAACCAAAGCTGCATATAAACAAGTCAATGCAAAGCAATAGTCTCGATGGATGTGTGTCCCACAAAATCGACCGTACACGCACTGGTATTCTTGTCTCTGTTGTGGAATGGAATGTTTCTAATTTCTCTGGCGGATAGGTTCTTCATTTGTACGACGGTATTGTCTTCCTTTGTGTCCGGGTCTTCTTCTAACACTGTTTCTAATGTCACTTTTGACTTTGGTTCTAAATTAACTTTTTCTTTTAGCCTTGAATGATTAGTGACACGCAAGATATTTGGCATAGTGTGCCACTTCTTGTAGCCATGCATCGAAGCCAAAACGTTTCCAGACACGTACATCTTTCCAATCGTAAAGTTGTTGGTGTAACCAACTAGCGATACACACTTCTTGGTAATTATAAAGTGTAGATAAAGTTTGACAAATGTCTTCTTCACGCGGAGGTACACAACTTGTTTTCATCACGATTCTCAACACTTTGAACACAATTTGTCTTTCGTGCACCGATAAAGTGTTAATGGTCATGTCTTTGTTGTATGTACCGTACATAAATAGTCCACAAAGAATACTGTTCATAAAAAATAGTCCACAACGAATTTCCTAGGAAACGAAAGCCATGAAAAGTAGTCAATAACACATACACCATATATCGTCCAAAATTCAATGGAAAAAGTTCGTGTATCAGTAGTTTGGAATCCTCTAAGGTCTGAACACTATCATTGACTTCCTTCCGCGGAATTCGTTCCACGACTGAAGACAATGGTCGTGGCATGGTTTACTTTTATATTACTCCTTCATCGCCACGTCTTTCTTTTTGATGAAATAGTCACACAATTGCCAAATGGAATCTGGTGGTTAAGAATATCCAAGACATTCAGTGATTACATTACTACACCTTAGACGGAATGAAGGCGTTTCGTCTTGAGGTGACACTTCTTTTAAAAGATTTTTGTATTCCTATACGTTTGTAACTTTTTCCTGAACGTCGTTCCATCGAATTATGTGTAACAGTGTCAAATTGTAGGTTGTGCCATTCAAACTCTTAAAGGTGCCAGCTAGTCCTTCATGAATGCCTGACCATATGAATACTTCGAAACTAATCAGTACTTTTACAGCATTAAGATACCAATGGTTAAAACGTTTATTTTGTAAAGGATGCAATTGTTCTTTGCGTTTCACTTGTATATGGACCAGCTCTTGGTAAATGCGTTCTCGCAGCTCCGGAGGCAAACAATGAATGTGCTCTTCTAAAGTATCTGACATATTACTTCTTTGGACCGACCAAAGGCAGGTACTGACAGCGCGGAGACCATCTGGCATGTTCCAAGTAAGCTGAGTCTTTATTCTCCCATTCGTGAAGTGTCACACAACAGCTGAAACACTGAACTTTATCTCCTTCTCCCAAGTAGACAAATCCAGCTCTGGCTAATGCGTTGGGAGTAGGTCCTTGCAGATATTTAGGCCGTTTATCTTGGAACGTCTGGAATCGACTTTCAAAGTCACAATAGCTAGGCAAAGCCACAGGCAACGTGTATTTATTGCCAGTGTATGTGTGGCATCCGCACGTAGGTACATGTTTAGCATCACATTGACCAATAAAGAAGAAAGGTCGTCGTGCTGCATCGCTTTCGCTTGTGGGGCGGTAAGGCACACGAATGGCATCGCGTTCTATGGTCCCAGAGGAGCGACAAGGTCGTGCTGCATCGCTGATGTCAACGCGTACGACATCCGTCTCATCACAAGGCACTGCATCGCATTCGATATCGTGATCGAACTTGGAGATCACAGTAGGTCCCGTACTCGGTGGCTGTGTCGAGTTCGTCAGTATCGGTGTCTGTGTACTGGCCTACACATTGAACTTGAAGTTCACAGTGAGTTCCTCACTCAGTGGCTGTGTAGAATTATTATTCATCTTCTTGCTCGATCAACGTTTGTAGTCACAATGAATTGTTGGTCTTGGAAGTTGTCCCTTTTATATACTGAAGATCAGCGTGTCCGTACGGTAATGTGTTGTGGTCTGGAAGTCGCACTCGCTTCTGGTCGACAATTTTGTAGACTTTCTCTAAAGGGCGACTGACCATTTGGTGGTTTGTCAATCGTACAATTGTGTGAGGCTCTAAGGGTTTCACTCGAAAGTCTTTAGCTTGTCCTGACTGAAAAGCATTTTACAAGACATCAAAGTTGACTCGTTGACTGGCTCGATAATTCAGTGTCAATCCTTTGACTTTGCATTTGGTATGAAGTCGGCCTTGTCTGTCTCGGTATTGGTAGCCGTAATTTTTAGGTCCACAGTTGGCAAAACTGTGGTTCGTCACTTGCAGGTGTTCGTCCGTCCATGCCCCTAGACGATCTCCTTCAATGGTGGGATGTTGGCTACCAGGGCGATCGATGTACATACAACCGTCGGTGTCAAAGTACAAGACTCGACCTCCCAACACTTCGAAAGCCTCATCGTACAATTTTAAGCGAGCATTGGCTGTCACGTAGGCTGCAATGACGACATTGCTAAAGTCGTCGGGGAGTACAAACTTTGGCTCTTCTTCGTAATTGACAAAGATCATATTTTCACGGATGATTTCCACGTGTTTCATCAGTTTTCCTTTGTCATCCACCAGTTGATAGTAGCGACTGGGATCTGCCAAGTATTCCGTCTTGGGCAAATCGGACGTTGTGCTAATTTTCCCCACAAACAATTCAACATGACTTTGGCAAACGATCTTCTTCCTTCGTTCTTTTGACCGTCTTTCAAAGTGATGCCATCTACGGAACGGTACTGTTCTTTGAATTGGACTTGGCTTCTTGTTTCAGTTTGAGAAATTCGTTAACGTAGCTTGAGAAAATGTCTGGATTCGAGGCGTCGTCCTTTTGTTGTTGTTCGGTGGTAGGAAAGTGCCAAATGTCGTATACTTTTAACAAGCGATATCCACGATCCAGAGCCCGAAACAATTCGACACTGACCCACGTTCCAGTCAAAGCGCGTTCTTCCTCCGTGTGGTCACAAGGGTGATCTTGATTACATGTTTCAGCACACGTTCGGCATAAAGGAAACATTAGTTTTCCTTGGCAATGATGGCGTAAGACAGGATGGTACAAGTGGGTCGTGGGTAAGACTTTGCATTTGATCAATCCTTCGTATTGACGAACGTGTTCAAGGTCAATGTGCTCTGTCAGGATTTCAGGGCGTCCGCTAGGGAATCGAGCATATTTGCACACCCAAGGATACAACGAACACACGTCGATGTATTTGATTTCTTCTTCTCGAGATTTGTCTCCGTCGTATAGCAAGCGTGTGGCATTAGTTCGTCCTCCAAACAAACTGTGGCGTGAGTCTAAAGTTTCTATGTCTACCACGTCGTAACTTTCGGCAATGCGTCTAAAATCTGGTCGGTTCTGAAAAGTCGATCGTACTCGTGCTTCCACATTTCTACCACATGGTATCCTTGACTTTCTAACGTCTAACGTCGTTGGTATGTGAGAGGATCTTTTAGGTCTCGTTGAGGAAAACAAGTAGGGCATCCGTGAAATAAGCATCCCTGAAATTCGTACATCGTCTGAGGGTTTTCTAAATCCCAGCCATCTACAGAATGACTTCCAATTTTCTTGTCTCCCCCGTTTCTTGCATGTTGTATCCACTTTCCTTCCTTTTCACACAAGTAATGCAACCAACGCAATGCTTTGGCAGAGTATTGATGGCTGACAGAGAGATAAGTGTTAGGGGATATGATGCCTAGTTGGTTCTCGGGCATGAACTTTTTTCTGTACACTAATCCACACGCTTTGGCTAGGGTACACGCTTGCTTCAAAGGATCGACTTCTCCGCGATCTAGAAATATTTGTCGAAACTTTCCACAGCAACGGCGTAAAATGTCCAAATCGGATCGACAATACTTCAGCATTTCTTCTTAAAATCGAACGGGTCTGAAGCGTAAGCGTGGTACAAAGCATAAAAAGCTTCTCGGTGTTCGGTGTCCATCTCATCGGGTCGTAATAGTGACGGTCAGGCAAATGCGGGAGCACTACGTGTAGATTGGCTTCGGTATTGAAAAAGTGGGGAAAATACCCTTTGGCCACTTCTGTCATTCCAACTGTTTTAGGCATTCGATTCAAAGGCATGGCCAAATAACTCATGGAATCTTTGAATTGTACTTCCCGCACTTTCATGTAGATGGGTTTGCCTCCGTTCATGGTGACCGTGGGGAATTCGGTACCCTGTTCTGAATAATATTTCAGAAGAATTTGTCCATCGTATCCGGAGATATTGTGAGCCATGACGGTAGCATATCGATGACAGGCCCCGTAACGTTGAATGTCCTCTTCGCTTCAAATGTCGTCGATAGGATCTAAGATCCCTAGGGCAAAATCGGCAAGAGTGTTGGGGCCACGAAAGATTTTTTCACATCCTCCTGGAATCTTACTACAATGGGGACAATGAAAATAGATTCTTGTAGGCACTTCACACAAGCCCGATGAGCAACGCAGAAATTAGGAATGTGAATACCCGTCTCGCATACATTTAAAGTCAAAAAGATTAAATCCACTTCTGTCTCGTTCTTCTTCTTGTGCTGATCATCCTTCAATTCTTTCTCCAGTGTATTGTCATATTTTTGCATGTAAAATTGACGTTCAAAGTCTACTATTTGGTCACAAAAATGGCATCTTTTCTTTCCTGGACAAACGTGTTTCTTTTGGTTCTTGGTTCGAATCAGCTGTCCACACTTGGAGCACAATCTCAATAAGTCACAAGCACTTTTTTGCTGGAGAGCTTGTGTCATGCGATGTTGTTCGTAACAAGAGGGGCTGACAAAGGTTCGTTTGCAATAAGAGCAATGCATGTGTTCTTCACGAATGCATAGTTTGGAAGCTAAACAACCCCGACATCTCTCTCCGCAATGAATGTGTTGGTCCAGACTACAAAATCCTTGGTCACATTTCTCACGGTAGTAAGCGTATGCAAGAAATCCTGTGATACTAGTGATGGCATCGAATGTTCTTGATGATGATACACGTGGATGTATTTCCCTCGGGGAAATCGGGTCCTCCAATCACCAGAGCTCCGCGAACCATTTGAGGGTATGCTTTCAAGGTATACCGAGGAGCCAAGACGTCTTGAAGTTGTTGCATTTCAGCAATGACACACACGGTCTTTTTCGATATGCCTGCTTGCTGTAACATGAGTTCTGCTTCTTTTCGTTGTTGGACTCTGCCCGATTTTCGAATTCTCTCTCGTGGTCTTTTCCATTCTGCTGTCTCGTTTTGTCGTCATACGTTCGCCCCACGATGATGGCACGGGCTATGCACATCTGGTCTTGGGAATTGTCAATTTGGACGATGCTGCGTTTGGTACTGCGAATGTCGTAAAACCAATAACACTTTGCGTGGTCCGCTACCTCTAGGATGTGAAACGTGAGTCATGTAAAGTGTGGCTTTTCCATCGGAGATGGCAAATTCGCCATTGGATTTGTGAACGTATTCAATTTTGTCCATGACTTTAGACAGTGTTAATTCTGCCAGGGTACTAAACTCGATCCAGACAGGAGACTTCAAACTGTCGTGATGGATGGAAAGTCTCAACCGATTGTCCTCTTTCGCTTGGCATTGTCGTTTCAATTTCTCTAACAAAGAATCCCACAAATCGGTAATGAAACCTGCGACTTTCTCGGGGGGTACTTCAGACTTGAACTTTATAAAGTTGACGTGTAAGTCGTGGTTCTAAATTTTCTGGATGTCACTTTTGCTTCTCTCGAATTTGATTGTAATTTTCGGGAACTACGGAACGATTTTCTTTTTTAGGGATTTTAGACTCTCTTGGTCTTGTGGAGATGGAAGGTATTGTTTCAGGCGCACTCATGTCCTCTTCAAAATCGCTGGCATGGACTTGGGCTAACACTTCAGCTAGCGGTGTATAAGGCGGAACGGAAAGTCGTCGTCTTGGCCTTTGAGTTTCTTCTTCTGGTTTCTCATTGAAATTGCGTGATCGTTTCATCTTGTTGTCCAACTTTTATCTGATTGAGTTTTACACAGGCTCTCTCCCTATATAGAGAGAGCTTCTTACCCTCAGAGTAACTATTCGTTATTCATCTTCCAAACAGTGAAGGTATAAGAGCAGTCAGATAAGCTTTTCCTTCTGGTCAGAGATTTATCACAACAGACGGCTGTTGCTATCAGACATTTATAGAGAGTCCTTGTCAAATATACCAATAGGACTAATAACTACTCCTCCTCTCGAGACAAAAGTCAAGATACTTGTTATATCTGCGAAGAGAGAGAACATTGGGCTCCAGAATGTCCACAACGTCAAAGCCAAGGAAAAGAAAACAGAAACAAAGGGAAAAATACCTGTTATCATTGTCAAGAAAAGGGACATTGATTTTCAGAGTGTCCCAAGAACAAAGAGAACCAGGAGAAGATGGAGGAAGCAAAGGGCTCTTCAGCACTAGAAGAAGAAGAAGAACCGATCCCCGTCGTCAAGAAATGTAAGTCAAGACGACTGGAAGACATTGAAGAAGAAGAAAAACCCATGATGCCTGTGAAGAAATTAAAGAGACGGACAATGAAAGAAAAAAAATGGACTTGAGTGATGTGTTATGAAATGTTCATTGTGATTTTTAAGAAGTTAATACACCAAAAAGGAAAAAAAGTAAGTGTCTCTTGGTTTTGATTTTGTTTTATAGTATGGACGCACACATGCACTCATACAAATGATGGGATTTAAGTTGTACTTGATTTGACAATTTGATTATCTTTTCTAAGAAATGTGGGTGGCCCTAAAAAGGACCGTTGAGGCGTTTTTTTTATAACAAACTTATGGCCTGGACATGATGAGCTTTAACTGTCTCATTCCCTTTCGACGGCCAAGTCCTACTCCAACCTGCTGCTGCTGCTTTGGTAGTGGGGGTAGTAGTAGTAGTCAATGGTGGTGGTGGTGATAGTATCACAGTAGTTGTGAGCGTGGATGATGTGATAGGTCTAGAGTGTTTAGCCCTTGATGGTCTCTTTCTCTTGGGTTGTGTTAAATAAATCTGATACATGTTTCTCAGATTGTTATCTCTGCTAAAATATCTTGTAGCAGACTCACCATTGGATTGTCACCAATCCCTTCCTTCTGTCCTTCGCACTTCAAAGATTTCTGCTTCTCTTCTTCTTCTGCTTGTTTTCTTCTTTCCTCTTCTTGCTGAAGAAATGCTTCTTCTGCTTCTCTCTGACGCTGCAAAAAGTTTTCCAGTTCTCTCTTCTGTCTCTTTTTAAAATCATCAATCAAAGATAAAGGAGGAGAAGAAGGTAGTACTACGGCGGTTGTTTCGGGCAAAATTTCTTGCGACGACAGAAAATCCACAAAATCCTAATTAAACTCCTCTGGATGAATGTTGGTCACTGCCTTCGTCGTCGTACTATCACTCCGAGCATAAAAGGTTTCCGTAGCAGGCTCACCCCAATACATCGTCTTCGTTGTATCAGCCGTACTTAAACTATGCCGAAAAAAGTAAAACCGTATGAACACTGTGACGTATATATACTGAAGGTGACGTCACCCCCCTCCGCTCTCTTTTGATTGGAAGAGAGACACCACATTTTGTAACGCGCGTTTGGATTGGTGGACCATTTCAATCCGTTTTGATCCACTCTTTGGCTATATATACCAGCTTTTTTGTTACATAGTTTCACCCGTTCTCAAGACAAGATGTATACTTCAGCAGAATCTTCAAGTATCGTATCGGGCATGCTCTTCAACCAGGACTACCCCATGTATTGCAAAGCATATCACGGGCTAGTAATAAGATTACAACTACAGTTCTTTGGAAGAGACGAATCTATGTGGAGAGACAAGGGTGTCTGAAGCGGGTGCTAATCTACGGACCTGAAGAGCCTAGACGTCTGAGGAGAAGAAGACCCGTGAAGAGGTGTGATATGTGTTAACTTGGTTAACAAAACTCCAACAGCCCTTTTCAGGGTCACCCAAATCTCTTAGAAAAGACAAATCAAACACTGTCAATGGTGTTTCTTTGTTTTTTAAGTTTGTGTTTGTCTTTGTGTATATTCTGTCCGTATAAAATACTTCTTCCCTATAAACACTACTGACTCCCAAGTGTTTCATCCTGCCCCCAAGTGCCCTCTCCATGTTAATTTCACATACATGCCCCGTAGAACCCTCTCCATGTTAATTTCCCATATTTGCCTCCCCCCCCCCAACTGCCTCATCCTGCCCCCAGTTCCCTCATATAACTACTCATATTGTTCGCTCTTTCATTCTAAAATATATTATTATGTTCATCATTAACCAGTGTACACATGGATAGCAAAGGCACACATACAATATAGCAATATGGAAAATGACTCGTGTTGTAATTAAATGTACACAGACACATATGTAAGTTAATTATGTCGATTACAGGTGCCCTTTATTTAGGACAATGTACGTATCAATAACATTTTTTTTGTCATTCAAAAGAATATGGTGTTATTAATAATGGTGTAAATCAGGCTTAAAATAGACAAGGAAGTCACATATTGAATATATGTGGTGATAGTAGACGATCTCTTAAAGAACGCCTAACGAAAAACTTTCATAACGTTACTTATCATGGGATTAAAGGTTTCAAAATCAAGCGGAAAATATGATCAAGTAAGTATGCAGCCATTATATTCTATTCTGTGCGAGTAGAGATGATAAACTTCAAATGAGCTGTTAATTCAACACAAAAGTGTAGGATTCCCATGCATTCTCGTATGATATGGTGTCGCGAGAAAAGAAGAAGGGTATTATCTGGACGTTGGGACAGAGTGATGTTTTTAGTCTAAAGTCAGGTAGTCGTTGGAAATGACGAACGTATTTATATTTGGAGATAGAGCGGCGAAGATTGGAGGTCTGTCTTGCATCCCTTTAAGGACAATTGGAAATGTAAAGTTATGATATGGGGTGCATTTGTATGCACAGCGTTGGTATATTAACAAGTGTAACTAGAAACATAAATGCTCAGAAATACCAGGAGATTCTGGATACCAATTTATGGCCTATTCATGCTAGACATCTCCCGGGCAATCGGTATGTAGGACTACAACGCACCTGTTCATCGCGCTCGGATCCTACATCGATATACGACAAGAAATCGTATAAAATGCACACTCACCTGATATTAACATAACAGACAATGTCTGGTAGTTTATTAAACGGAAACTTCCGTGCAGACTTCATTTCATGAATTCCAGTGACGATTTATTCGGTGAGATTCAGTGCATATAGACTGATATTTCAAACAGCTATGTTCAAAGTCTGTACAAATATATCCCCGGTCGAGTAATGCAAGTAATAAGACTAATAGGACACCTGACAAAGTATTAGGATACATTTTAATAATTCTCTGATTCTTTGTTTCCTTTTTTGAAGCTTAATTACCATAACGAAATTCAACTCTACTTACAACAAAAACTAAATAGAGATCATTTTACTGAATGCCGTTTTGAATGTGACTGTAGACTCTGTCTTGTTTTTCACAGGTTTAGGTAAGGTGTATACATGATATTATAATTACAAATTTGGCACCCTATGCCAAATAGGAAGAATTTTGATAGAATTACACCAATTTAATCAAACATGCTAGATTTATAATTCGTCCCAAACAGGGATCGAGCCAGTGCCGCGAGTAAGGGCACCTATCGGCCATTTATACATCAGCTCCCTAATGCACTCGACCATGCAACCCCCCTTCGACCCCCACCTCCCACACCACACTTCTTCGTCAACAAATAATGAAACATGATCGAAGGTAAACACTCGAGTTGCACTAAATCTCGCACGCTATGCAAGCGACATTTTACCTCTCGGCTGGATTTCTATTTAGACTATGCGAGGTACATAAATGAAATTATAATACAAATTGACACTTACATACCAAACAGAGAGGAAACTCAACTCGATCGACCATGTATCTTCCCCAAATAATGATTGAACAAGATCGAATGTAAGGACTCAAGTTGCACGAGAACTCACTCGCGAGACAGGCGATATTTAACACTTGACTATATACAGAAATCAAATGGATTTGTATATTCGATTATATTAGTGTCAGTCTAAATAAATTTCTTTCATATAATCATCCATTCATAAATACAATGTAGGATCTCGAGATAGGTGCTTTCCTCCCTACTTTGTATATATGTGTCAATTTGTAACTGTACTTTCATGTATATACCCTGCATTTTTAAGCTGATGTACAAATATATCTGAGTGTTAACTTCCGCTTGCCTAGGAAGTGAGTTTTCGAGCACTTCGAGTCCTTATCTTCGATCTTGTTCTGTTCCATTTTGGGGGAGAGCGCATGGTCAAGTGCGTTAGGGTGCTGATGCATGAGAAATAGGCTACAGGTGCTATTACTCGCGACATGGGTTCGATTCCTGTTAGGGACAAATTATAACTATCTAACCTGTTTGTTTATATTGGTGCAATTGTATGTAGATTCCTTTGATACTAGTATGCATCAGTACATACAATATCGGATCCAGTGATAGCGCTTTCCTCTCTCTCTCTCTCTCTCTCTCTCTCTCTCTCTCTCTCTCTCTCTCTCTCTCTTTGCTCCTCTTCCACACCGCCCCTGTTTTCTTCTCTTTTCGTGTGCAATCTATGATATTACCAATAATTTCTCTTTGGTGTTTTCTTTATTTCCAGGAAGAGGTTGAACCATAATTTACCTAATTTGCTTGCACTAAAAGCGATTGAGTCATTACAACGTGTAAGATCGGGAGCTCATCCCCTGTGTATCTGATCGGTTTAGTACAACTACTACTACCAGTACTACTACCGCTACTAATACTATTATTATTATTAATAGTAGTATTGTTATTATTATTATTATTATTCCTTTCTTCCATAGCACATTGATGGTATTTCTTGCTAGTCTCTTTCCACTGAGATAGGGCCACTTCCAACCGCATTCGATCTCATTGAAAGTTCCGCAGTATTCTTGCACTTCTGCCGCTTTCTGTAATAGATCTAGTTTTAGTGATATTTCTTGCATCTTCAGGTAGTCGCCGGACCTGTGATGTATTAGCAGTAGTGCTCCCACCACAATTAGTATCATCTTTGAATGAGAAGGGGTGATTCAGTTGTTAACGCACCAGACTCTCGCTCGGCAAGTGCGGGTTCGAATCCAGCATTGGCATGGTAGAACCTTCCTGTTTTGCTGTACCGTAAACACCAAACAGAAATCAAACCAAACCATGACCCTACTAAGTTTCACGGCTAGGACTAGTTTGTAATGCCGAATATTTTGTACTGACATTGCGTTAGCTTGCTGCATTCGCTGGTCAGGTGATTAAATATTTGGTTCTTACTCCTGCATTTTCTGTGCAATGTGGAGACAGCTTAATTTTGTAAACTTCCTTTCTTAATTATTATTATTATTATTATTATTATTATTATTATTATTATTATTAGTAGTAGTAGTAGTAGTAGTAGTAGCAGTAGTAGTAGTAGCAGTAGTATAATTATTATTCCTATCTTTGACAGCCTTTACATAGTTTTATTCTGCCTAGTGTTTTTCTGATGCGATCAGACCATTTCCCGTGACCTTAGATTCCAAGGACCTTCCGCAGTTTTTCTTACTGTTTCAATGAGTGCCGCATTTCAAGCATCTTCATGATATCCCCTAGCTTGTGTAGTTTTAACCCCTTGTTCTTCAACCATGAATGAAGCGTCTGTCAGTTTCCCAGGCTTTCTATATTTCTGGACACTGTTCTTTGTTTCTGTTTTGTAGGTCAGGCTCATTTCTTTGCCAGCCAGTAATATGTCCGGCCCCCTATGCAATACGCCATGTGGTCAGTTTGCGGTTGAGGTCCCACAACATTTTGCATTGCTGTGCACAATGACTTTCTCTGCTTTTTGATCGTACCACTTGTTGTGCACGGAAACTCATATATCATACCTGCAGTTTTCTGTCCATAGTTTGTTTGTCCTTTTCATTTCTATACTCACACCGGGCTAGCTTGCTAAGTACAATAAATATAATCAATAGTTAATAAATAGAGTAAAACAGATCAATCCAGCAAAACGTTCAGGAGAAAATAACTGCATGTGTTCCGATACCTCAACCGGAAAGATAAGAATGATTGCAATGAAATGCCTAATAATCAGAGTGACTGAGAAAGGTTAGAAATGAAGTAAGGGATTCTGACCAAACGAAAACATACTGAACTAACAGAATTCCAGCGGAAACAGAACAATTATCAACTGGTAAGCCCTAGAACTAAATCTGTGTTGATATCGTTGTGTTTGTCTATAATTGTTTTAAAGTTATTAATTACAAAAGTTTCTAGTAATTTTTCGGTAAAGAAACATATCAATTTCTACATTTTTTTCGTGAAAGGTACTACCTGAATGAACTTTCGTGTACTACAGGTCTATTCAATTCTGTAATATATATATATATATATATATATATATATATATATTGTTTGAGCCTATGTTGTGTTGGCAATATGTAAGAAAATAGATAATTATGTATCCAAACATATAATGTGGGTTCCAGGGATAGGCGATTACCTCTCTGTTTGCTATATAGGTGTCAATGGATAACTATTATTGCATGCATTTCCAAATATAAAAACAGTGGGTTTGTGCACGTAGCTGAGTGTGAAACTCCGCTTGCCTAGCAAGTACGTTCTCGTGCACCTATTTGGTCATATCTGTGTCATTTAATTGTTTTCATATATCGTATCTCCAAACATGAATGCGGGACCCAAATAATAGGCGATTTCCTCTCTGCTTGGTATATTGGCGTCAATTTATAGCTATAATTTCATATATTCACCTTACATTTCCAAATGGAGATCAATTAGGTTTGCTGTGTTTAATTCCGCTTGCCTAGCGAGCGAGTTCTTTTGCACATTGAGGCCTTTCCTTTGACCTTGTTCCATCCTTCTTTTGGGGATGGGTAGATGACATTGTGGGTTAGAGTACCGGTGCATGAGAGCTAGACGATTGACTTCGTTACTCGCAGTACGGGTTCGAATCCTGCTTAGAGGAAATTATCACTCTCCTGCCTGTTTAATTCTAATTGTGTCATTCTAATTCAGTTTGTTTAACATAATCAAGTTTGTAAACATATGACATGGGATCCTGGGATAAACGTTTTCCTCTCTATTGGTATATAGTTGTAAATTTACATTTATAATTGCATATATATACCTCGCATGTGTAAAGAAAAATATGGTGCGTTTGTGCACCTCGAGTCCTTTCCTTTGCTGGGGATGAGCGGGAAAATATAAAAAGAACCTCTGAATGTCGTGAAATGTCTACAAGATTTCATATGACACAATATGTCAGTCGTGGATCCTGAAGTGTCTGTACCTGATTGCCATAGTCAGAAAACCACCAACATACGAAGAATCGTTGCTATAAGCATAATGGCCTGGAGAATACAATTACCGATTTAGGGAGATTTGACGGTAGTGTCAAGCTCAAAGTGGTATCTTCTGAGGAGATTAAAGCAGCCAGAGGAGGATGAAAGCTAAAAATATCGATGATTTATTAAGGCAGATGGCATGAAACACGAAGAGATGAAAAGTAAAATCAGGAAAGACTACGTTCGCAGGGTGTAGAAAGTACTAGGCTCGGAGCGCAATGTAAGTAACACAGTTTGAACCTTCTATGCTTGTGTTGTCACAATCATCAACTTTGCACCCTTTACTGTGTTGCAAAATATGCTGCAACGTATCATCAGTCTTGCACGATACTGTGGTGTCCATTAATGGTTAGGTATTAAAACTACCATCTTGACACTGAATGACTTACATAGTCTCTAGTCAACACAACTAAATTAAAAAAGATTAGGTGCAATTGACGTTGCAGGTAATACCATAATAAATATTCAATTTGAAAACGGTTGTCTAAACTTAACGCCAAATGCTGCAATATTTTGGCGGGGTATTCTATTATTTTGTTTTCATTTTGAGGAAGCTGTTTTATGACAGTATAATGAAAAACAATTGAATAGATCAAAGAAAAATTAAATCAAGAAAAGGTACGCCATTTTTATAATTCAATACATTTGATTTTTTCTTCTAAGCCTAATGAAGATGATGGAGACGCTGCTCCACCTGGATATAGAGAGTACGGGCTGGTAGAAGTACAGCCAGGAATGTTTATATCACCCCCCAGAGTAAGTGTCCATATATTTTTCCATTTTATAGTTCTTACTTTCTTCCTTTCTCTCTTGAATTTCACTGAGTCAGCTATGATATAAAGTCATCTGCAAACGTACATAACAAATATCACATCAGGTGTACATGTAATATATATACACACACACACACACACACACACACACATATATATATATATATATATATATATATATATATATATATATATATATATATATATATATATATATATATCAGATTTGTAAAAATTTCTGCACTATCGCGACCAGGCAGTATTTCATATATAAAATGTAGTGTAGGCCTTATTTGTAGTCGAACTTTTGACGTGCATGGCTGCTTCATTATGAGTGAGTCATCGTATGTTTATGGAAAAATGTGTCCAAAGAAAAATGTAGGAATGGAAAACAAATGAAATTTTTAAGATTTCAGAATCAGTTTTCAATTTAATGCGAATATTTGCTGTATAACCGCTGTACGAATAATGGAGATGCTTTGGAAATAACATCGTTAGATGCGGTTTCAATGTTCCTGAAAACAATTGATTGAACTGGAAATCTGTTATGACAGAAACAGTGACACAAATTTGCAAACAATATAGACTTGATATTGTATCAATTAATAGTGAAAAGCTGGAGATCCGCAAATTACACGGAAAGGCATATGTTCAGAGAAAAGGAATGCATTATTACACGCGGAAATTTCGATGCTTCAGCGACTAAACAATATGTATTTTTAAACCAAAATAACCTCATCGATGGAACAGTTCCAGTTATGCCATAGTTATTTTCTAACTGCTAAATAGCTGGTACGCTTATATAAAATTTACCATTGAACATTTAGAATGAGTGAGGTTTGGTTTCGAATTCAATTACTCGCAGATGAAATATGAATTTTCAGGTTTTGATATTATAATTAAATAAAGGTTAGAATGACGGTCATAATGGCATGTTAGTGAAGGTATTTGATTTAAAAGTATATAATAAATATATTATTGAATTTGCACTGAAAAATGTTTGCATAGGGTGTACTCATCGCTTTCATGGGCCACTACTCAAAACAAGTCCACACGAATATTTTTCAGCATATAATGGTTTTAATGTATATGAACTTATATAAAGAGCAGATTTAAAATGCATCATTGAACTTTGATTAGGAGTGTCTTAATCGTAACAAATGCTCTTTATTGTACGAGTTCATGCTGTGCTGACATACCTGTATTGAATACATGATTATTTACAAGAAATATATAATCATGTATCCAAACATATATTGTGTGATCCAGGGATAGGCACTCTACTCTCTGTTTGCTATATACATCTCAATTTATAACTATATGTGCATGTATCTAACTCGCATTTCCAAATATAAACCCAGTGGATTTGTACATGAAGACGTGTGTTAAATTCCGCTTTCCAGGCAAGTGAGTTCCCGTGTACCTCAAGTCTTTACCTTCCACCTTGTTCCATCGTTTTTTTGAGGATGAGCACATAGCCATATGTGTTAAGCGCTGGTGCGTGTCTGCTATACGATGGGCGCTCCTACACACTGGAGTGGTTCGATTCCTGTATGGAACGAATTATAAGTTATGAAATGTGGGATCAAGGGAATAGGCCTTTTCCTGTCTACTTGGTATATAATTGTCAATTTATAATTATAATTTCTAGTGTATATCTTACATTTCCAAATAGAAATCAGTCGGGTTTGGGAATATATCTGAGTGTTCAATTCCGCTTGCCAAGGGGGTGAGTTCTTTTGCACATCATTCCTTACCTTCCACATTGATCCATTCTTCTTTGGGGATGGGCACATGGGTCAGTGGGTTACAGTACCGGTGCATGAGAGCTAGACGATAGATTCCGTTACTCGCAGCACGGGTTTGAGCCATGCTTGGAAGAAATTATAGCTCTCTAACCTGTTTCATCATACTTACGTCATTCTAATTCATTTTCTTTCATACAATTAAGTATCCTTTACTGGGGATCAGCGCATGACCTTTGTTCATTAGGGTGTTGGTGCATGTGAGCTAGGCGATAGGTGCCGTTACATGCTACAAAGGATCAGTCCCTGCTTTGAACCAATTATAATTCTCTAACCTGTTTGATTATATTTGTGATATATAATTTGAACGCCCACTCAGTCAGTTGATCATTCAGTAAGAATACTGACAGTACGTAAAGCGATCGTTCATTTGCTTTTACAATGAATTATTGAATTTAATACTTTGTTTGCTGAATTTCTTGAGACCGCAGAGGAGGTTCAGGAACTCTGGTATAATACATTTGCAAGCACCCATGATGAATTAGCATCTCAGCTGCAGAATTTCGTGAGCGCAGCTGATGTTTTGGCATGCATGACAATTAGTCGCATTGTACCGATGATGCAATACAAGGGCACTGAGTTGCTACAGTCCTTTAACTTCCCTAGCAATGGTATGGAGGTTACTCTAGAATGTTTGTAGGTTTATAACCCACCTACGTAGCAAAAGGACTACACCCAACAGAGCAGGAGGACTGTAAACGAAAGTGCATTGAGACATATACTAAGCTGCTTGTGAGTAAAATGTTGCTCCAGAATTACAGAACGCGAAAATAAAAAAGAAGCTGTGAATGTCGTGAAAGTTCTACCAGAAGTCCTATAACACAATAGGTCAGTCGTGGATCCTGGAGTATCTGGACTGATTGGCATTGTCAGAAAACCACAGACATACGTAGAATCATCGTTATAAGCATAGCTTGGAAATACAATTTACGATTCAGGGAGCAACAGGGGTAGTGGGCAGAGTCGATACATGGGAGCCGAGCTAACAGTCGCAGCGCCTTCAGTCGGATAATTTGGTATACTGTTTTATGGTTTAGGATATATCCATAAACCATGGTTCAAAGAAACAACAAGTGTGCTTGGATTATACTAGGCATCAACGCAATATGCGGAAAAAATGTATTAATGAATATTGTGGTGTACATGCTGCAAATCTTAGAAGAAGATGTATGGTTTACTCATGCTGGAGATCTGGTACTGGAACATGAACAGATTACATGATATGTGCTAGCTGCGTTGGTCTACATGCCGCAAGAGACATAAAGAGGCTAAAGAACCGGGTACGAAGGCCTTTTATTAAAGTTATATGCGAACTAGAAGCAAAGTATAACCCCGTTTAGAGACACAACAAGCACTTGTAGGACTCGACAAACACGAAGCATTGACTGTGTTTTGGCCACCTTACCTCAGAATCCAAACAGCACTGCAGCAGCATCGGGAGCAGCTCGACCTCCAACAGGCGGCCCGTGCAGAGTTTGCTCGGCTTGAGACAACACAGCAGGCAAGGAGACCGTGAGGCAGGTATTCGCCCGCCTTGGCTCTATTGAAATTAAGGAAGACGCCCCCTTTTATTCTGACAAGGAAGTGCCGCACCCTGCACGTATTCCCAAAAACCTAGACCTTGATTGGTATCAAAGTCTTCGTGACGCCAAGGAAGAGTTTAAAGTCGACAGCACTGCGCACGTCTTTAGCACGTTTTTTATCAAAGAAAACGACCCGCTCGGACTTGGAGACCTTGACATTATGCCGGAATACCAAGTATGAGACAATATCCTAATCTTAAATAGCCAAATGACTGACGCATGCTCGGCCATTGATACGCATCAAGTTTATGATTCAGGATGATGAGGATCATGATGAGGCGGAGAGGGAGTTGACGGTAGAAAACACGATTGACCCTGTGAAGACAGAAGAGCGCAGGGGCTAAAAGGTGGAGGAAATTTCGAGTGATGTGAAACCTGGATTTCTTTTACTGGTATTGACAAGCCTTACGATGAGAATGCTTCTCGGTGGCTGCAGTAGTGTACGGCCTCTAACCCATTCGACCCCGACAACCTGGCCTTTTTGAGGGTCGGTGACCTGAACTGCATTACGCAGTGAGCGGTACAATACTTTGAAAACGTCCGTCGTCAAAAAATTACGGAATGGGAAAGGCGAGTCCCGTTGTGACATTTATAACAGCGGCAAGTATTGCTCGAGAGGGCCTGCAATTAAGCTCATCGTTCAAAACGACCACGTCTGGTCAAAAACTTTCCACTTTCCATTACTCTGTGTGCGACGCAGCGTTGAGTACTGAGAGGGCGACACCTGGGATGCCATTCATGGGATCACAGAAGGCGAACCATTGGTAGTTTGGGTCCTTGGTGGAGAAAGCGATAAAAAAACTGGACCCTAAACTTGTGGAACGGTTTATGCTGGCCGACAGTCAGTGCTTCAGAACCCGGGAGAAGCATATGCAGATTATCAAGGCCAGCAGCAAATACACAGATAACCCCGACGAGTTGGAGACCAAAGTCTTTAGCGAGGTCTTCCCCGCCGCTAGCGATACTCGAAGCTAAACAGCTGGAATCCCATCCCTGCGACCATGCTGGAGGACATCCAGCGGACATGCGTAAAGTTTCGACATTGCAGCCTTTGTAATAGCCCTGATGGCTACAAGGTATCTGAGATTGTGAGTCTTGACATGGTCGCCTGCTACCCCGACAGCGTCTTGGGAATGGGACAGTGTACCCCATACTTTGAAAGGTTTGGCAACCAATACAATGGACTAACCCGGCTGGCTATTAACGGACCACGCACTCAAGACCCAACTGGATTTGCACAGCTCCCTTCTTGGAGCTTTGCTCCCGACTGTCACCCAGTTAACCTGCATGGTTTGGACGTCACTTTAGCAAGCATAAAACAAACTAGGCTGCACTCAACGACAGCGGCTGGGCTCCCTTTGCTCTGCTACGGTTTATGGTCAAGACAGGCGTGCTCACGTACCTCGAGTTGACCGAGACCATTATCTCCTACAAAAAAAAGACCAGAGTGTGGTTGCCGAGGACAAGGAAATTGGTCGCATTATCACAGGCAAATTTACAGCCGGTAGTGCATATGGATGCAAGCGCATAACGTGCCGGGGCTAGCTAGACGGTCTCGTGCGCACCTGCCGCGAAACCAGTTCGCTGGTTGGTTATGACAAGCCTCCTCTCAAGAACGTCATTACTTTCTTAGACGCCGAAATGCCGCATTACAAGTACCGACGGGCTTTCATGCTTGGCTACTTTGACATTAACCTTATTAGCATGCTGCAAAGGTTTCCTACCGAGGCCGTACGGGTTGCAACTGACTATATCAACATCAAGCCGGAGCCGAGGTTAAACAGGCGCCAACATAACAGGAAATTTGCAAGGCTATTCAGAAGAAACATGTCGCATATAAGCAGAATTACAAAATATGTGGTCACTTTGCAATCCGTGGAGGCCTGCTCAAGGTCGACGATGTATTCCTCCCTAAGCAGCAGCCAAATACCCGCCTACAATATTGAAATGCCCTGGGCCTACGAGTCAAAATACACGCAGTTGTTCAATCGAGACAACGCCCTCTTTCACTCGAAGGGGAATGTGAGGTTGACATGTTTGCAGTGCACCGTCGGTATTAAGCAGATAATATAGTACGGGTAAGCCAGTCTTAGCAACCGCACGCTCTAGCCTGTATACCTTTACAGACCACACAGAGTCAGTGGCGCGGCGTCGCCCGCCTTCCAACACTCCAGGTGCATATAGGTATCGCACCAAGGTATTTTAAGGCAGGCGTTTATTTTCCAGAGCAACCGGCCGCGTCACTGATGTTGCAGGCGTAGCCCGCACAGCCGTTTCGTGAATGGCATCAATAGGTTTTCTGCTTGTATTCCGCGTTTCATCGCCGAATAGGGCCACCACAATAGCCGGCAGCTGCCAAATCCACTCATTGCCACGCGCGCTTGTAGTCGTTTCGATTGTGGAAAGCGCATCTCCTGGACGTACTGGTGCCCAAAGAGCACAGAGTACTGTTGAACCAATCCACAATGTCTTGCGCGCTGTGGTTGTCGGCGTCGCCCCGCCTTATCTGCAGCCGTTGCTTGTCCAAGAGTTGCGACGTGGAGTCCATCAACTTCCGGCCAGAGTCATCCTGCAGCGGTCTGAACCATATCAACCACGGTCAGCGCATACTTTTATCTGTTTTGCCCAAGTTTGTCGTGAGACAGAAACAATGAGTCGGCCTGGTGCACCTCGTTAGTGGTTGGAACGTCAAACCGCGGGGGTATTTTACACCGTTCCGGCAGGTAAATCTGTCACATATCCTGCTTCTTGAGTCATACCCTGGCAACATCTTGTGAGACTTTTTTTACCGCTGTCAGGACCTTCCTGTAATCTTGCGGGATGTAGTATATAGCCGCAAGATTAGTATCCACCGTTTTGTTGTTGTTTTTTTTTTTTGTGGTTTGCTGTTCTGTCGTTACGACACGACACAAGATGGTGAAATAGTCTAAAACTAAAAAATCAAATTATTGTTTCAATGCCTTAGCAGTCAGTGTAAATCCACGTCTTGCAAGTCACGTTCTATATTCACGCGATGTTGCATATGAGTGGCAGGGTATACTTATCACAATGCAACATGCGTTCGGTTCTGCTGTTAGGGCTGCGCCAACTTCGATGCTGGTTGTTGGCGGTGATTTCTAATTTTTGTAATGCTAAATGGTAGGGGAGTTTTTCGAAGCAAATAACCGCACCCCCGCCCCCACCCCCATGAATGTTTGCCCAAAGCTCCTCCGGTATACCCACTGCTATACATATCTAAAAACATTCGCCACAGATTGATTTGGGTTTCGTGCCTGCTAAGGGTACGTAGCTGACGGCGGCGAATCCCGACGGTAAACGTCATTTCATATTTTTGCTGCTTGGGCGAGGGCACGTAAAATACAGAAAGCTTGGACTCATTGACAACGTCTGGAACGTAGTCTCTTTTTCCGCCAGTCATCAGGTAGTACTCGTGCGTCGCAGAATCAACCTTATCATAAGTCTTATTGAATTGAGCCTTGGCACGCAGCCGTTTATTGAGGTAATGGAGACGCTCGGTGAGCTTACGTTGGGACTCAGTTCTTTCAGTGCATTGTCGTGGCGGTTGCGTTCGGCGTAGACTTCTTTGGAGGCTATCAAATAGAAAATCTAATTTGAGCAGGAAAATGCGAGGGCGTTTGTGATTTTAGCAATAGCGGCCATTAGGCAGACTTGATGATATTAGGAATAATGATGCCTTATTATTTAATTAGCATGTCATGTGTTCATAAGGCTCAGCGTTACGGTACCAATACTTTCTGCACCGTCTTCGAGGTAGAGTTGACCCAGGTCGGCTAGTTTCATCTTGATTACTTTTTTAGCACTCACTGAATAACCCGCAGTGAGTTCTCCTAGTACAGTTCCGTGATAAGCGAGGTTTCCGAGGTCCTTGACGTACGGTGGTGTAGACATCTTGCACCTGCGTTTTGCAATTAACAAGTCTATATTGTTTTTGTTTGGGTTTTTTTTAAAACACACATTACTATTCCATATGAAAGGGATCAGGCGTATGTCTAATAGATGCTGCTAGCAGCTCCGGTGATTGTCGTTAAGACTGGTTCCCAGACGTTGCTTATTTAGGTTGATCTCGTGCCGGCGTCCCTGAATATGTGCTGGTGTATGTGATGAGATGTAAAGAAAGCCAACCACCACAGCTAGGCCGCCCTGGTGAATATAAGATGGTATCGGCTCCCGCTGCTTCACTTGAGCCGTCGTTTCAACTGGAGAGGCATGCGTGTTGGCTATCTCCACATTTTTCTCATCCCGACGCTGTTTCATCATCTCTGAAAGTCTTGTTTCAGTAGCAACTCTACCTGGGTGTTTCACCTTGGTGACCTATATCACTTTCTGAGCTTCTTATTCCGATGCTGCAGTCGGTTGTGCTGGCGCATCCATTGTCGGTTGCTCTGGTGTACCCGTTATTGGTTGTGCTTTACATTTCTTGTTGTTTCTTTGTAAAATCGACATGTCTATATGTAATAATGCCCGCTGCAATTGGTGTTAGTACAGCACCATACCTAAAGTAAAGGTGGCTGCTGATGTTTGCCAAAGCTGTCTGGATCATTGGATCCTTTCCCAAGTCACAAGCAACATCTTCACTGTTATATATAGGTAAAATGTGGCTTACAACTGCTGTGTATAGTCCGAGCAAAGACGACCCTAGCGAAGCAGTCATCCTAGCCCCTTGTTGAGCCTTGTATATTGAATAGGTATTTACTATCTCATTACTGCAATGCCATCAAGTGTCATATTTGTTGTCCATTGTATTCTTTATCCATACCCGAAGCAGCTATCTTGGATAGCCTCTCACGCTGCAAGGTTATTTGTGAAGGACGACAGTATTTGTCTCATTGTTTATGTACCTGAACTTCCTTAGTCAGTAGTTTATCATACAGTTCATACAGTATAGCATCAACATCCATGTCGCTTAATGTAACCTGTTCTGCCATGATTCTTACTAGGTTACGATGACTGATCTAGCGATTAACTCTATGTGACCTACAAATTAAATAGGTTCAAGCTATACATGAAAAAGCATGGCTAATGATGTACAACATGTGCAGACATTACAAGCTACAAAAAAAAACCAAAGCGTTCTCTTTTGAGAAATTTAATAATCTCTGCTCGTTTCTTGTCCTCCACGATATAGTTCTCATCTAGTGTATCTTTAAGTGAGTCTTATTCTTTGCAGTAAAATAGTGCCGCTCACAACGCCATCGAAAATTGCGGGCTACGGCGTTGTATTTGTGTGTTATAACCCGCACACTGATACCGTAATGGCGGCTAATAAAGGTGAGCTCTGTGAGGGCAGTTTCCTTATACCTAACACCAGAAAGAAATCCGCATATCGAAGATATAGAAAAACATTGTGGTTTCCATAAACTTGTCAGCAAGTGCACGGAGTAGGTTATTCAGATAATTGTTCCTGGGGTTTACCAAAAATACTCCAACGTCTTTTTTGCCGCGTGCCCATGGCCTGTCATATGCCTTGTTAGGAGTATTCTTGGGTAAATGATGAAAATAAAATCAAAGTAACCCTTATATGCCGAGTCGAGAAGCTCGCAGGCAAACACGCTCTTGCCGCTGCCGCGGCGACCGACGATCATGGTGCAGTGTGACTGTAAGTTTTTGAAGATAGCGTTGCACTCACCGCTTTTTCGTCCTTTCATCTTTCCAATAGGGTAGTAGATGGCAGACATGAATTGTCAATTTTGTATGTTGAGCTGCGCATCCATCTTTATCTCTCTATCTCTATCTTTCTCTCTCTCTCTCTCTCTCTCTCTCTCTCTCTCTCTCTCTCTCTCTCTCTCTCTACACACACACACATATATATATGTGTGGTCTTCCGTTGACCTGATGTCTAGAACGAGGGCAAACCGGTTTTTATAAAATGTGCCAACTTCAAGAAATGACGCTTTTGCGTCCTTGAGAGACTCGGCATTATGTTATGGGTATCTTCCCACTGCTGGCATCTCAGCTACCTCTGGCTATAGATCATGTTTCGAACGCCCTCGATCGTCACCATCACCTTGCTGATAAGGCAGTTTTAGAACTTTTCCGTATCACGCGCTCTTTGTCGCATCTACGAAGAGCAAAACTATCGCCTTAATGCTTGTTGCTGGCGTGTCGATGTTGATGTTCCACACAGGTTTGCTTTCTTCAGCACCATCTTGCGATAGCGCAGTACTCGAGGGTTAAAGCCACTTTTCCCACGTACTGCTGCCTGATCATGCGTGCGAGTTCCGAGTTGGCCACAACATCAAACTATAAGAAAATACCGCTAATGGCGTTGCTCACACCATTTTTCAGGTTTTGCTGTACCTGTTAAACGTCAGCTCAAAGAAGAGTAGGTCTGAAGGGTCTGAAAGATCAGACTGGTAGTATTGGATGCAATTGTTTAGCAGCTATAGACGCATCAGGCCGGGTGGCCGCCACGGCATTGCCAGAGCCTACACGTATGGCAGCAGTGTTGGTGTTTTGTATATCCTGATAAGTGCGTTAGTCCGCTCTTTGTCCGTCAGCCAGAGATCCTTGTAGACGCCCCAAACATTGGCATCATCAATACAAGCCATTTCGTTTCCATTAAGCTTTTCACTGATCTTTATGATAATGGCGCGGCTAAAGTTTTTTACGATTGTGCGATTGGCATCAATCGGCGCTGCTGAACCGCCGGTAAAAGTCATTGTAAATGCCAGTCTAGCAGTGCCGGGCACAATAACATTGTTGCTGCCTAATTTGGAAAATCTGACAACATGCAGCTGGGTTTTGTCTATGGTGCTTGGGTTATTAGTTACGACGATGGTGCTTCGAATTCCCTTTACCCCAATCGATGAACGTCTGGCCACAGAGAGGAAAAAGCTGACCGAAGCAAAGGATGAAACTACACGCCAGGAGATACAAGACAAAACAGCAAATATGGAGTTGTTACGTGAGGATCAACTAAAGATGCACCACGATTTACGAGTGACACTTCGCAACCAATTGATCTCTATTCAGGAGACCATCAGAAACCAATTCGTGACGAGGACACAACAGCTTCCGAAATATTGAAAACCCTCATTGGCTAGCAGGACATCACTTTAGTCTCGATTCTCACGTCGCTGGTTTTTATCATAAACACAATTGTGCTAGTGATCACAGGCGGATGAGGCAAAACACGACCAGTATCGGCACCTAACCTGACCCTCTGCAACCCACAAACACAAAAGAATGGGTAAAAACGCAGCTAGCGGCTGGCTGGGATGCTAACAACGCTCGCAGTAAAGGCTTTGCCCTGCCCGCTATTATTGGCACTATTGTATTATTCCTCCTGAATTCAGATGGCAATGTCATTGGCTTGCTGGCAGGAACTTTTTTGGTGCTTGCCATCACGATAGCAGTCGCGTTCGTTGCTATCTATCCACTCTCACCACGTAGACAAGCGCAGACAGTAAATCTAGCGCAGAAACCAAAAGGCCGCCAGCCCAGCCACAGTACCAGCAACAACTAGTGCTGTCCTGTCCGCGTTTGTAGTCTTCGGCTTTTTATGCCTGTATCTGTGCGGACACTTGCTCTGACATTTGCGCAGGCGGTTGTGCGGGCGGGTCAAAGTCAACCTGGTCGTGCTTTACTGGTTGCGGTTGTTGTGTTGGCTGATGCGGTATTGGATCAGCATCAATTGACACTAATATTAGTGCCTGGTGTAAAGCCTTGCTAAATTCTACTACAACCGATCACTGGTGCGAGAATATCTGTATCAACTTGGGCTTGAAACGTATCTGTTCCGACTATGGTGGAACGAGGATGCAACACAGATGTACATAGGGCACTAGGAGTACCCAGATATTTATCCTAAGCCAGTCCGCGAACAGCTAGGGTTAACTGAAATTTCGCTGTCGGAACGACAGTAAATAGTACTTCCCTCGGGGAGTCTTGGGAGTGATTGCCGCTACAATGCCGACATGGTATTTGGCATAAACGTCCTCGGCGATTACCTATTCTTCGGGGTATGTAGGTCCATCTATCACTCGTCTCACCGGCAGAAAAAAAACAGAGTTATATTCGATAAAGGCGCGCTCTATCGCATCACAGTAGTAGGACAGAAAAACAAACAGTCGGTGAACCTGCGAATAGAGGGCATGGTATTGGTGACTCTTGACGAGCGTGTTGGCGGGCGTGTTGAAGAACGTGTTATTTCCAGACCTAGTGATATCAAGTAAACCAACAGATTCTTTGATATCATCGCCATCTTACAAGTACACTAATGCGACATGTTAGAGGTGCGTGTCCGCAGGGGAGATACCCTCGACCCCACCCCCGATAAATTAAACTTTCATGTCACGCTACTTAAAGGGAGTTATAATGTTGCTATAATCAATAATACAAGACCAACAAAAATTTCCCCTGAAAAAGATATGCGAGGCTGAAACCTCCTTACGATCAGAGGCTAAACAGCGTTGCACTCTGTACAAAAAAGCACAAGCGCGCAATAAACGTGGTGGATGGTGTTGCCACCGCACTTACGGCTGTGTTTCTAGACACCAGTGCGGCGGGGATTCGAATATTGTCAACAGTCATTGCTGCTCCTATTGCGATTGCCTTCGACATCCCATCTTTAAGCTGTGATATGATTTCTATAGTTGGCAATTTTATCAGTCGGCGACTATCCATGACGGCCAAAAAGCACAATGAAATCCGTCTTGGCTGAAACATAGCTCATCCAATTGCAGACCACATATCTAAAGAAGCGTTTCAGCCTATCCTCATTGAAGTCAACAAATACTTCACCATGAAAAATGAAATACGGGCTGAATCGCACAAGGATTTATCTTCGGATGTAATCAACGAACTAATAGCCATCGGAAGAGCCCAAGCCCGCGAGATCCTAAAGCATATTGCTGGGAATTCATTATAATATGTTTGTTGTCTGTCGAAATGACAAAAACGATAGAACAGCCGGAACCGTTTTTCAATAACAGGCGAACAAAAATATGTTTGCATTTTCTCTTGCTTTTTACTAAATTTCAAAGAACGGTAGCCGCCTCACGCGCATCTGCCCTCGTACGATGTGGCCTGCAGATTACCAGTAGAAAGTCGTGAACTACCAATGCCACTGTCAACATAGTCGATCTGACGGACCTGCTTTGATGCGTAAATTCAAAATCTAATCACAAGCAAAGCTGCATCAGTCTGAGTCACCAAAAGCATAGAGTCATCAACAAGAAAGAATCCAGTGCACATTTTAGGCACAATATTTCTTTTGAAAATGTTTTCTAACAAATTGTTACCATTAAATTATTTTATTTTTAAAAAAGCAATATAAACTTAGCAACGCACACGCAAAAAATGCCGCAACCACCAAACCAAATTTTCTGTGGTATTGTATTTCGTGTGCAAGCTATGGGAATAAAAATAACAATGAGTATTATCAAAAACTATATAAAGAGATTATTCGACATGGTTTTACAGTTTTAAAAAAACCAAGATTTGCCATAGCGAATATAGGTACGTTAGCATCGCGGCACTAAAACTCGGACAAAAACGTAAGCATAAGCTTTTCGCCAACTTCCCATTAGACATTGACATGATCGTCGAAAAAAATTAAGCTTGATGAAACTTATCTTTGCTACCTAATTCATAATTTCTGGGCACTAGTGATGAGCTCACGTAAAAAGAAGTTGTAGGTAACATAAATGGATCCACAAATATACTTATAGGCCGGTATAAGAAAATAACCAATACCAGCTTTCCGCTTGAAACAAAATTGTCAGGATGACTGGCGATTTCACTATTTTACATCATGCCTAACGTTTGGGAAGGAGCTGTAAAACCACAGTTTTGAGCCGACCTCATGAGCGTGGGTTTCAGCCGCCATAACAACCGCTGTTTTTCCCACCTGACGGATGCTATCTTAACCTTTTTTTTAAAACAGTGGAGTATCTCTAAAGATCGATTCCGGCGAGGAAAGAGATGCTCATCTCTAAAGCGCCTATCAAAGAGATAAGCATCTTTTCCCAACATACCCAGATTTTTTGTTTTCCTGATCGGAGCCGCGACGGGCCCTTTTGGTTGTAATCGTGTTTTGCGGTCAGAAAAGGGCTGCTAAAAGCGCGGCCGCTGTTGGCTCGGTTTCCAACTGTCTGCTCTGCCCACTACCTATGCAGCTCAGGGAGATTTGCCGGTAATGTCAAGATCTAAATGGTATCTTTAAAGAAGACTCATCGTTATCATTGTTGTTTGTAAGTGTACTCATTCCTCTGAAAAGACTACTGAGACTGGATACGAACCCATGAAGAACTCCACATAGATTAACCGCCTGCTGTCCACATAGGCTAACCACCTGCTGCCCACGATCTTAAATTGTTTGGGCAAAATGAATCTGAAAGACACTCTATGGTCCGGACAGTAAGGATATCAACGCTGACATCCTAATGGAATTATGTATTCGAAGATTGCGCGGCTCTAAGCATCAAGCGTGTTAAACCAGAAAAGACAGAACGTTAGCTGCCAAACAACCCGAGATTAGAACAACTTGGGCAGGATAAAGGCTACAAATATCGATGATTTCTTAAGGCAGATAGCATGAGACACAATGAGATGAAAAGTTAAATAAGGAAAGAATATATAGTACAAACAAAATGACAAGAAGATGAAACTACATGCTTATCAAACCAAAAACAACTGAATACAAACGGTACACATCGGTTGCAGTAGCGGAAATGAAACGCTAAGGTACAGTCAGCAATGATACGCAAAGGTGCACAAAGAGAATGTCGGTTAACAGTAATATTCTTTACCGTATGTTTGCTTACCTAGCGAGGAGTACGCGCTCCAAGTTATGTATATATATGCATATAATGCAGAACAATTATATCCTTTCTCACATATAGTCTTGAACGGTACTGATATGTACATTAATGCTTAAGTGTGAAACTATCGTCTTCACGTTGCATGGTTTACATACTCTCTACTCGATACAGCTAAATTTAGAAAGAGTAGATGTAAAACAAAGTTGCAGGTAATAGCATAATACATATTGAATTTGAAAATGATTGTCTGCACCGAACGCCGAATTCTGGCATGGTATTATGTTACTTTGCTTTCAGTTTGTGGAAGCTGTTTTTGAACAATATAATGAAATATAATTAAAGATATCAAAATCAAATAAAAGCAAGAGAGGGTACACTGTATTTATAACTTAAATACGTGTAACTTTATCTTTTCAGGGTAATGCAGATGAGAGAGAAAATGATGCACATGAATATCGCCAGTTGCCGAGTGCTAGAAGTTCAGGCATGAATTTTTACATCACCCCCATAGTATGTGTTCATCTCCTTTTCTGTCTTTCTTTCTTTCTTGAATTTCAGTGAGCAAGATAGGATACAAAGTCAGATGAAAACGTACGTAACGAATACCACAACACACGAACATGTACAATATATATATATATATATATATATATACATTCTAAACCAGATTTTATTCCTTTTGGATTATCTCAACTATACAGTATTTCAAATATAAAACGTAGAGAGGGCCTTATTGTAGTGGAACTTTAGCATTCATGGTTGCTTCATTATTAGTGGCACTATGTTATGGAAAAATTAGTCCAAAGAAGAATGTAGGAGCTAAAACAATTGAGATTGTTAAGACTGCAGAATAAGTTTCCATTTCAATGCCGATATTTGCAGTATGGTCGCTGTTGCAAATAATGGAGTTGCCTTTAGAAATAACCTCGTTAGCAAAAATCTATACTCAATACTGTTTTGATATTGTGTCAATTACGAGTGAAAAGCTGCAGTCCGCTAATTAAATGGAAAGTGATATGTTCAGAGAAGAGGATAACATTGCTACATACGGATTTTTCGATGCAATAACGACTACACAATATGTATTTTAACACCAAAAATTGGTTCATCGATGGAACAGTTCCATTTATGCCATTGTTATTTTCTAACTGCTAATTAGCTGGTAAGCTTATATAAAATTTGCCATTTAAAATTTTTAATCAGTGAGGTTTCTCTAATTAAATTACATGCAGATGGAAAATGAATTTTCAGGTTTTGATATTTGAATGACGGTCATAACGGTATTTTAGTTTAGTTAATAATGTCTATGTCTGGTGCACTCGTCGCTTTTATGCGTCACTACTCAAGACAAGTCTTGGCAAATATTTTTAATTTTTTAGCATAACTTAACGATACATAATATTTCAAAAGTATATATATATATATATATATATATATATATATATATATATATATATATATATATATATGATTAGTATAATTAAAGGTGGCGATGATGTTGTTAAATCACCGGCGTATTTCACTGTAATCCGTAACTGTGAGACTTGTGGAGAAATTGCATACATGGTTTTAAACACTTTCCAAGGTTCAATTGAAAACTACAATTAAATGTTGTACTCATCAGTCAAAAGGATTTGCCTTTGCTTTCAAAATTTATACTTCGAGTCATCCCTCCAAATATGAAGAGCTGCTTGAAAATGCATTAATTGAGCTTTGACTAGAAGTATCAGCATTGTAATAATATGTGTCAATTTCAACAAAAAATGTTCATGTCAGGTAAAGCCGGAACTACTGTAGACTTTCTTGATGATCTGTGCAAAGAAATATGTGTTACGCGCCTTATATGTATAGCCCAGTTTTATGAAATTGGCTGCAGTCTTTCCTCATTTCATGAAATTGTTAAGGAACTCTCACGTTTATTTCACGAAATGAACAGTTTGTACTCCTCACGTTTCATAAACCGGCAAGGATTTGCGACGCAATTTAGATATTCCAATGCAATTTCCTAATCTACAATTTTATTTTTCAATTTTATGTAAACGTTCTATTTGAGGGTAGTTTGATTTCTTTAAAAATCACATAGTAAAAGCAATATTTTATCATCAGAGCAAGCCATCATAGCTAAACTCAGGCGAGTAATGTCATTTTTATCGCATTGAAGAAATACAACATTAAGCCTACTATGCTTGATACTTAATGCGAAATTGACCCTGTTGTCACGGCTAGTGATGACACACCAATTATGATCAAGGATGGATAAAGAAAATGTACATTGCGTCATCGTTTCAGGTATTGTTTGTGTCTATTAGTTGCAGCAAGGTACATTTGCTATAAATTTCTATAGATATAAATAAGCAGGTGTTCTAAGAATCAGCGGAATATCCATTTATTACCTCTTATAAAATATTGTGAATTCAGTCTTAATTTGATTTTTGTTTAGCGATGGTTGTAACTAGCAAGTCTTCAACATTTAATTACCCATTTATGTTTTGGTAGGATTAACGTTTTGTTCCCAGCGGAAAAGTAACAATCATTGACATTTCTACTTAAGTAAATTGTGACAGAAGAAAAGCCTAAGAAGACACACAGTTTCCTTCCACTAAAGCAAGTATTAATTTACGAAGATGAATGATAGCAGACTTGAAAATGCATAGCGCCTCACAGGGACCTTCAAACAAATAATCTGAGAAGAAAAGCGGCAATTTATTTAAGTTTAACTGTTGATTTTGCGACACTTTTACTACTTTATTCAATTAATGTTCATGATGTTGTCAATTATATCTAGGCAGATGGGGTGCAGAACAAAAGAGATTCGAGACGAGACACAGGGGGTGTAAGTGCTTCCAGTAACACACGTCGTTCCCGACCACGGTATAACACAAAAACAGGAACTTTGACTGGTCAAAGGCACAACGGTAGATCTCGTAAACAACTTGACCATACCGTAAGTGATAAGACTGCAGTTAGTCGGGATGCCGAAATCGAGTCGATGGTCAAGAAATACAAGACTAAAATTGTGAAAGGTGTCGTCGTCGGACACATTATTTCTTGGATGAAAACATTCATAGGTAAGATCACATATACATGTATTAAATTCATAAAATAATAATAATAGCTCTTCTGCTAAAACCATCCTCTCCGTATTGAACATATGTACTGAATATAAACAATTTACTTATATACTTATATTCTTTTAATTGCTTATAGACACATACAAGATAGACGAAATAGCAGATAAAGACAGCAATGCCGCAGCAATGGAAGCACTTCTTGATGGAATTAAACACTGCAAGATGAAGGGGCGCTGGCAGAGATTTGTAGAGGCTCTACATGCGAATAGTCAGTTCATTTTGACTTATTACCATATGCCTTCTTTCATCAGAGATATACCATGAAAAAACTAGAGTGAATCAATCAATTAAACAAACGTTCGCATGTAGAATCGTCGATTAAATGATTTTCTGTACCAAACATCGGTCATTTTCAATATACATGGTGAAACCGATATGGAACCAGTCTATTATTTGCTCAGTGTATGCACGTTTAATCTAAATATTCAATATGAATAAATCTGGTTCCTGCGGCGAAAAATATCTACCATATATGTCATACACTCCAATTATATTACTAATGCCTTCTCCAAAACGTTATAATATTTACTATGATTTCTGTTTTGCTATTCGTCCCCTGTGAATGAACCTTATCATAAAAGTCAAATTGTAGAATTAATATTTACTTTCATACGTCTTTGACCTCATTTTCTCCAGCTGCAAACTTCCTCGCCTTTGTTCTTCTTAATTTAGTTATTTTTGACAGCGATATGACTTGTGTTCAATATATCTTAAGGTCACTCTTATATGTATACTGCCTGCTTTAAAACCTTTTGAATCCGCCAACTAATTTATTAGAATGCCTCACCCCTCTCCAATCTCTCTATCGGGATATCTTATATAATTACACATATACCAACAGTGCAGTAATCGTTGTTTTCGGCATATTTTATTTTCAAGTAACATCGTCTTATATTTATATTCCTGATTTACTTGTATATTTACAATGCTAGTAACTAAATAGAGATATGGATCTGCAACTGGAGAAACTGGATCTAGAGTATGTCAAAATTACTCAAGCAATTCTAAAATAAAGGAATACATTGTAAATTTTTCAACTTCTTTTTCAATTGTTACTGGCTGAAAAATATTTCTGTTGGCAGTCCATACTTTGTGACTATTACACAAAATTATAGACGTCATCGTGTTCAATAAAAAATGGATCAATCAAGGCTTCTTTATCGCAACATCAAAAGATAGTTTATCCATTTTTGGCCAACCTTTGCAAAATGTATAGAACATTCACTTATTACACTCATATATTTTGATTATCTCGTATCCTGACAAATCACAAGCCAATGGAAACAATATATTTTGTTTATATTTTATTAGTATTTTTAATGATTTCTAAAACGACCTCGGTATTTCTGTACGCATAACTCCAAGGAACGGTGAATACCTCAGAATAGTGATGGCAATCTAAAGTGTACGACAATTTCACGCTTTACATATTTCAGAAATTAATCTAAGTTATTAGTTTGTTGACGTTAGTAGCTTTAAAGTATACTTGGTATGCTTACAGAAATCAATGCAGCTTCCTCGACAGATAAAACATGTAAAACATGTTCATGTCTGGTCCAATAATGAGCTATGGACAAACACATCAGCAATTAACTCAGACAGATACGCGTGCTTGATCTCAGTAAAGAAAAATCTAAGTATTCAATTAATGTATACGGACGCTTAAAACCTCAGTAATTACATTTATGGCTCCTATAAACGAAATGTATGCGAGGCGACATTGAATCAGTAAAATGTCTGTTTTTACCCATTCCGATTTATGTTAGCTCGAAATGATGCATCTTGTATGAACCATCTAGACAAACGAGTTGTCATTATGAGTCACAACCTTTTTTAAACAAAGTATCTTCCAGTAAGTACCAATATTCTGAAGTGGACACTTTCCGAAGGAGTTAAATCAATCCAAGATAACATACCGTGGATATTCTTTCAACGTCCTTCAATGTTATGCAGAATTCTATGTTGTAAAGAAGATTGTCAAAACTGTCTTAGAATGTTGTTTAAATGATTTCATTTGTTTTATTATTTTACAGATTACGGTTATATTTGTAACTTACTTCAAGGTGGTTCTAAGAAAAAAGGAGTCAGTGTGCAGCAGAAACTGTTACACATTCTCACGCCGGGAATCATTAATAGGATAAATCCTGTAGAATTAGCAAGGTATCTCTTGAGTCACAACGCAATCAACGATTATGATCTAGAAACAATACAAAGAGAGGAACAGACGACAGGAAAGCGTTCTGCGGCTAACAAGCTGCTAAACGTAGTACCCTATCGTTCAGCTAATTGGGTACAGTTATTGTGTGATGCCATGAGAGCCGAGGGCCAGGACGATTTGGCAGAGCAATTTTTGGTTCATTACGAGGAGGTTTCGTCCAATACAGAGGGACCTCATACATCAAGCAATTCTGAATTTGAAAACACAAGTGAACCGAGCACACTTGAAACAGGTAATTGAGTTTAGATTTCTTCTTCCTGTTATTCAATTATGCCTGCAAAATCTACAATTACCCATTTAAAGAAAGTATTATTTAGTTTACTTAACTAAATCTTGTTATAGATAGAAGGATAGTGGAAGAGAGTGGTAGACATTTACCGTAAAATAACTCTACAATTGAAATTGATTCAGCACCAAAATTAAGATGCATTTGATCTTTTTTTTAAAATTCACACAGCTATGAGTCATTGCGTATGTTTCATGTACATTTTGCTAATAAGTCACACACGATATAGTGCGATGCATCAGTCAGTGTAAAGTCGCAAAATAAGTCAAGTGGATAAGATATTTTATTTTGATCATTGCAATCACTGCATTTTCATGATAACCGAATCTTATGAGAAAGTACACGCTTGTTCCGATTATTTAAATATAAAAGCTGGTATATACTTTTATATTGGAGTCAGGATTAGTAAAAGTGTTGAAGGACATGTGCATTATCTTTAGTTCTGTTCTGTTCATTCGTTATCATTTCTCATAATATGTTACTCATTCTGCACTAAAAACAGAATCCAGACCCCAGCTTCCTAAAAGACGACCAAAACTACGCTCCAGTCGACAGCGCACCAAGCCTTCGAAAGTGACTTATCAAAACATTCGAGGTACCAATATTCGAGTCAATGAATAAAAATAAAATTTTATAGAAATTATATTTTCTGTGTTATTTTATTGTAGTTTTCAGGTCAAATAAACAACGAACTGATTATTGTTCTTTTCATGAAAAATATCAAATGTAAAGTTTTTTCACATTGGTTATAACGAAAGGAAAAACAAACAAAAAATTTCAAATAAGTCCCCCTCAATAAAATAATTAAAATAAAAACAAATAATAAAAAATCCATTAGTATCTTTAAAATTTATAGTTTTCGTTGTCCAGCGAATCAAAGATTTGTGGGTCCTAGCTTAGATAGGATCATACGTCTAAGCATATACTGAATATTTGTTTTTGTAGATAATTTTCAGATGTTCCTAACTTTAAAAAAGTTGTCATGCAAAATTAGTGCAAGCTAAGTGTTTCAATAATAATAATAATAATAATAATAAAATAATAATAATAATAGTTGTAGTTTTTCTTATTTTTTTCATTATTATTATTATTATTATTATTATTGTTATTACTATTATTATTATTAATATTATTATTTATAATCAAAGATGCCGAACAAGTAAAACTAGAGGATGATATTGACAGTCTCCGAAGAAAATCGATTCTAATAGAAGGAAAGGAACAAATGTTTAGAGAGTTGCAGCGGAAAGAAGATAAATTGAAAAAAGAATATGGAAAACGTAATTACGCATGCACCTTATTTTATACATTCCTTGGTCAGAGTTACAAACGTTTGATTCTAGATTTTATACTTTGTTGAGCAGACATTCACAGTTTGAAGACCTGCTAAGCACAATCGACTCAAACCATTCTAACTGTTAGCTCCCACAAAGACTGACATTTTGACAATGATCTTTTGATACTGTCTATATTACCAGAATATTAATGGATGCAGCTGTGTACACACAACCTGGATTGAATTTTAAATACCAGAAAATCGCATTCGAAATATTATGAGATCCTTGGTTATTTACAATTCAGTTAATATTTAGTATAAATTTTATTTATGTTTCGTTGAATTTTTATTCTGTTTAGTGATCGACAGTTTGCTAGTGTACACATGCAGTATATCGGTGTCCGGACATGAGAAGTGCCTTTTAAGGCAAATGGTTTCTATATATCAAGAACAATTATATTCTCAAATTATTTATATTTTTTAAACTTTTTAATTATGTTGGTGGAATGTCGCTATATAATAATCCTACCAATTCCACAAAGCTGACTTTCTTGTAACTGGTCGTGAGAAAGAAGGTTTCCAGTTAAATGATGACCACGATTCTGATTCCTCTGCAAACACTAATAAATATTATAATCCCTGGGAGAGTGTACACCGTCACATTATCTTAGACAAGACTGTACGGATGTTAGATGAGTTGTACATCGTAAATATCGCTTATGTTCTGTCAAATATTCAGGTTTTAATGACTACTTAATATTTATATGTTATGCAGCTGTAACAGATTCCCGGTTGTTCAGCTTGAAGAAAAATGTCCATTTATGAACTATCATCAACGTTTGTTTGATTACACTTGCATTTTTCTGGTCGCAAAGGTACCAGAGAGGCAAAGTTTTGTAACTCCTTCCCTCTTCAGAAACAAATTTTAAAAGTTCCTATTCATACAAGGTCATTTATTTTGTATATACAGGCCTGGCAAATATTCTACTTGAAACTCACACAAAAAAAAATTCAATGCATTCAGACCTTTAATTAATTTCAATCTTTGAGCAAGTGTATGCATGTTTTGGATTCTAGCTCAGGTGTTCTTTTTCTAATTGAAGGAGACTAGATAAAGGTGTGCACAGACTCTAGATTAGAATATTTTTTCTCTGACATTGAATTCTTACATTTTATTTTGATACAGCTATTTTATGTTTCTCATATTACAAAATGTGTAAATCTGTATATCTGACTCTAAAAATTAACTTTTCTCTATATTGGTGGTATTCATATTTTAAAAACAAATGATAACGTTGTTTGCTAAAATATTTTACCAACTTCATTTTACAGACATGATAGAAATCCTTTTTAAATATTGTTCAAATGTGTCTGAAACATTTTCAAAATACATGTAGCATTTTACGCAGTTGAAGTACATAATGATTTTTGTCGTCGCCCGGCCTGAGCTACAATTTTGCGAGTAGGGCACATGAACTCCGCAGCTTGCACCTTCTCGTTCCTGTGCGTTTCTTGTGACATAAAAATACGGTCCTGGAAGGTGGGAGGGGAGGGGGAGCACCATTTTAGCATGATCCTTACCATTTTTGTTCGTTGTTGGGAGCGGAAAAAATATATGTTGACTAGCCGGCCGGGCCCCCGACATAAAGCCGGCTCAAACTGGGGGAGAAATAGGATTAATTTGGTATAATGTTTAAAGGTTTGAGGTATATCCATAAATCATGGTTCCAAGGGAAAAACAAGTGTGCTTGGCTTAAGCTATGAGGTTAAGTGGTGTGCCGGAAAAACTGTGTTGGTGAGTATTGTGATATGCATATAGCAGAGTTTAGAAAAGTATGTAACACATGCTGGAAGTACGGTGCTGGAACATAGACAGATTACAGGATATGTGCTAGCTGCGGTGGTCCACGTGCTGAACGAAACATAAAGAGGCCGGATAACAGGACAATGAGGCATTTTAATAAAGTTATTTGTGAACTAACAAAGCAATACAAAATTCCATTTAGATAGTTGGGTTATATAAAGCTCATCATAAGCACGGCATTATGTTTAATATTCCACGTTTGAACGAGTTGCTTCGCAGAGCGATAATATCCCAAAGTGAATATGATGATGGGCTTGATGCATTATTGGCTGGTCGGCCATTTTCAGCACCAATGCACAATGTTTGACAGCCAGTAGCAGAAGTCCCACAGGACAATTTTGATGATTCGATAGACGATATTCTTAATGAATTTTCTACGCCCCAGCCTACGACCCCAAAAGAAAAGCGTGCATGACTAACCAGCCGCTACTTTTGAGCAGCATGGCGTTTTGAGATCACACTCACAGACAGAAAAGGAGGTAAGAAGAGGCTTTGGGACCCAACTTTCCGAAAAGTCGTCATTGAAGCGGTATTGAAAAACAAATGATAAGGTTGTTTCTTAAAATATGTGTCCAAGTTACTCTTCCAGAAATGATAGAAGTCCTTCTTTCTAAATATTGTTAAAAGGTCTTCGAAACATTTTCAAAATGCCTCTAGCACACACAGCTGAAGTACGTAAGGATTTTCAACGTTACCCGGGCCGGAGATCCAATTTTGGGAGCAGGGCACGTGAACTTCGGAGCTTCTGCCTCTTTGCTTCTGTGCATTTCTCGTGACATAAAAAGTGGTCCTGGAAAGGGGGTGGGTCCACCAATTTTACATTATCCTTATTGTTTTGCTTCGCTGTTGTGAGCGGAGCTGGCCGGGCCACCACTATGAAGCCGGCTCAAATTGGGAGCGAAATATGATTAATTTTGAATAAACTTTTTTAAGCACATCCATAAGCCATGGTATTTCAAGGGAAAAACAAGTATGCTTGGATTTGCTAGGATGTGAAGAGGTGTGCGGGAAAAAAAATGTGTTGCCGAGTAATGTGGTATGTATATGGCGGAGTTTAGAAAAGGATGTAAAGTATACCCATATTGGAAGTGTGGTACTGGAACATGGACCGATTACAGGATATGTGCTAGCTGTGGTGGTCCACATGCTGCAAGAGACATAAAAAGGCTAGACAATAGGACAAGGAGGCATTTTAATAAAGTTCTTTGTGAACTGCCAAGCAAACCAAAATTCCATTTAGATAGTTTTGCTAACTTATATGAAGCTTATCATATGTCTACTATCCCATGTTCGAACGAGTTCCTTCGTAGAGGGATAATATACCAAAGTGAATATGATGATGGGATTGAAGCATTATTGGCTTGTTTAACAGTCTGAGCACCAATGCACAACGTTGGACAGTCAGTAGTACAAGTAACCCACAGGACAATTTTCATCGTACGATAGACGATATTCTTAATGAATTTTCTACGGCGCAGCATGCGACCCAAACGAAAAGCGAGCCTGACAAGCCAACCGTTACTTTTGAGCAGCCTGGCGTTTTGTGATTACAGTCACAGACAGAAAAGGAGGTAAGGAGAGGCTTTGGAACCCAACTTTCCGAAAAGTCGGCGTGGTGCTTACACAAGATTATGCCATTCGCTTTTGCCAGGTCCTGCGGGAGCCAGTACTGAGCGTTGCAGAAATTGTTGCTGAGATCTTTGCAGTGATGGGCAAGATTAGCTAGCTCGAGATTCGTCACTCTCTTGAGCCTGAAGTTCGGGTTGTCTTTATCCTTTCCGAAAATAGTAAGGGACTGCCGCTTGATTGACCATTGATGTATGCTCAGTGCGTTTCTCTTTCTGTAAAAGCAGACTCTTGAAAAGCATCGTTTAAATGCTAATCGCAACGTTACATAGGCAGGATTATGGAGACTTGCCAGTCTCAACCAATCTATCCCAGCTGGTGTCGAGCCATGGGAAATGCGCTGGACTGACGCTGATGTTTGGGTTGCGTAAGTTGTGTTTGAGAGGTATTGTTATTGATATTCACGGCAACGTGGTGTGTCGGTTTGAGCCAGACAGACGTAACACACATGTTATGACGCCATTTGCGCTTCTACTGCATAACAACCATGTTTGGCTTCTAAATGAGGATATCAAGACTTTCGTGCAGGTTTACGCCTAATAGCCTATTTGGTAGAGACTCCACCGCCAAAGACTAGCGACGAGATTAGCTACAAATGGCCTCGCCCCAGGAACTCCAAAGAGACAGTTATTCAGGTAGACTCCGTCAACGATATTATGGAAACCCTCCATTTTGTAGAAGCCTTCCGTCTTAAAGAAACATCCCTGCTTCTTCCATTGCTTGCTGCTGGAGAGCGAGAGCAAGCTTGGCTGCAGCAGCCAAAAGGAGACAAAAGTGGTTTGTATTACTATCGAGTAGCCCGAGTATCTCATTTGCCAACTGATCACAATATCTAGCCTGGCGGTTTGGTGTGCCGCAACGGCGCGGTCGATAGCTTGTCTCTTAAGTTAGGCCAAATATTTGTTCAAAGCGGTGTGCTTTACCTGACGACATTATGAGCGACCAGTCAGACGACCGTAAGAGATGAACCATAAAGCGCTATGCAGTGGATCGAAAACCTCTGCAAGGAAGTGACCCTTTCCGCTACGTATTAAAACTACAGCCAAGACGCGCTTTCACCATTTGGTTGTTATCGTCGAGGTCCGCAAGAGCTGCCAGAGGGCACCAAGGTAGTTGGTATCTATATCAACCACGCCTATACTGCTATGCTGGCCAAGCTGTCTTTTTTACCTGTGTTATCCAAGCTTGCCTATCTGCAGAAGCCAAAAGGTGGTCCAGTTTGGCCCACCAGTTTTTACCTGGTAGAGGTTACAAACACTGATCCCATTCTATTTCCCCCGAGGCATTACATTGTAACAGGCACAGTCATATTGTATGCATGGGGGATGGGTCACGATTCTTGTAGAGTTTGTACTACACAAAATTGTACCTCAGAATGCAACCAAGGTATTGTCTCAGCTGTTCTCCTATGCTAGCACAGAGGTCAGTGACTGCGACAAGAAGTATGTAGCAAACCTTTTCTACGGCCCTGAGACGCTATAATAAGGCATCATGAGGTCAGTTCTACCAAGACAAGAACGAGATATTAGCATTCAGACAACGTTCGCCTGAGCATAGAGCTTGACCCAGACCTCCACTTACTTTTTGGTCATGTACAGAGAGAGCGATCAGAGGCTACCGACCGATTTTGTACTCTTTCTCAACGGCATGCGCAACCTGCTCCACAAGTTTGTTAGTGCACTGGGCGACACTATGGTTGCAGTGCTTACAGATTGTGTCTGCACAACTTTGGCGGAGCAGGAAGCCCGCCGGCGTTTACAGTAGGCCAGCTTTCAGTTTGCAGAAGAAAACTTCTGCGGGTGGCAAGATGTGGGGTGTCTTGGTATTGACGTAAGCACCCGTTTCCCTGAACTCCTGCTCGCTTGCGAAATACAGCATCTAGTGGTGGCACTATGTCCACGTATGTCTGCCCTCGACAATCAGCTGTGACTTATTATTGATAACGAATGGGATGATAAGAAGGTTCTACAACTGGTAGAACTAGATGCACCGCGAAAGCGGGTGGCAAAGGAAATAGACGACACATGCTGGGTAAAATACAATGAAAAAGACACTTGTAGACGAACTTTCCGGTAAACAACTGCATGCTCACACGCCGCCACCAAGGACCGTCCCTCTCCTGCTTGTTGGATGCTATCCTGGACTGTAAAAAGTACCCTTGGGACTACATTGATAAAAAAAACCTTGAGCGTAGCAAACGTGCGAAAGTACTTGTTGTCTGTCACACCAACACCTGTTGCGACAGAGCCGCCAAGAATACCAGCTACAGAGCCAGATTGGCCGCACACCCGAAAGTGCAGAAGACGATGCCACCTTTACCCACTAAAATGTCAGTCCTTACAGCACTATTATTGTTGAGGAGGTCTTTTATACTTGTCCCAGCTTGAGACGAACTTCTACTTCGTCCGAAAGTGCACGCATATTATTCTTGGCAACGGCCACCCGTCCAAAAATGAGGACAGGACAGCGGTTTTGACATAGACGATATGTGCCACTCCTGCTAGCCCCTCTACACATTGTACTATGTCCAAAGGCCTGGAGAGGTACTCTTTGCGACAAAGGACAGGAGCACAGCTTCGCAGCAGCGAACACGGCAGGCAGTAAAGCCTGAGTTGAAATCGCCAAACAGCTATTCGCCAAATATGAAATATAGTGACCAGAGACGATCTGAAATCCGCCGTGCGATTGGAAATGCAGTTTTCAGTTGTACTAACAACATACCAAAAAGTGAATACAAAACGGCTTTTAATAATTGGATAATTAGACAGAGAAAGTGTGTAGAGGTGCATGTGGAGTATTTTGAGAGGATGCACTGACGTATTATTCACTAACAAAAATACTTTGTTGTACAGCACACTAATATTCAGAACTTTTAAGTACCCCTCATGCACGGTTTAGAAGGCGATAATGCGATACAAAAAATTCGCAAGAATGTCACATAGTGCATCTAAGTGGACCACAAATACAGTTGACCGAATGAAATATATCATTTCGATATACAAGAAATGTCTCTAAGTGAATCTAACAGTAAATTGATTGATTGTATTATATGAGTCAGACATGAATAATGAATGCCTAATATTAAACAAAGAATGATGTAAAAACAAGGGTTAGACATACCACGGACGGATCTAACTTGAACGCCCTCAATAGTAAAGTCCACTAGAGTTATTTCTAGCAATGTTGAAGTTATGGATAAGCAAGTACTGTACTTCATATCAGTGGTTGACATAACAGTAAATTGACCACAACGCAAAAGAAACAATTGTCAATGATGCAGTCATGATGACATCCTCCCCAATGGACCAAACAACCCTTTTTAAGCAAAGTACACTAGCGCGATAATATATCAGAGGTGATGGGTAGTCTTGTTGTATAACTGTTTATCTTAGAGTTTTTTACACATCTCAACACCATTTGCAGTTTTGGGCAGCAAGAATATGCGGGGCCGTCAAAAAGGATGATATACGCCTAGTCTGATCGAGAAATATTTTACACCACACCAATGCAGTTTGATTCATTAGTATCGAATATGAATAATCCAGAGTCAGTATGCCATACAATCAGCAAGGGTATCATTATAATTGGAGATTTAGAGTTGCGTTTCATTATTATCTTAACTATACTGATATTGCCACAATGAAAGAAAATCCGTTTACTTTGCTACATACGGCCACATGCATAGGCAGCAACAACAGTTTTAATAGCTTGCTGTCATGTGCTTGAGGGGGTGGATCTTGTTTGATTTAATTCTGGCCGTTTTAAAGATGTTTTAAAAAAACAGATACCAAATCTTTAAGTTGAGTTACACTTAGTTGCAATTTATGGATTTATGATTGATTTTTTAATTGATTGATTGATCGACATAGCGATTCTTAATATGTATGGGGGTATTTATTGTTTGTTTGTTTTCATTTGTTTCTTTCGTTTGATGTGTGTTTGTTTTCATTTCTTTGTTTTTGTTAATTGTTTATTTTGAGATCACGTGTCTCTGCATATAGGTATCATCATCCAGATCTATGTTTGTATTGGTTTCTCTTGTAAATCGGTGAGGATACGGCTCATACTAAAGTTATGTTTGACTTTATTTCAGAGGACTTTAGAAAAGCAAAGAAGAAGAAGCGATCTAGTGACGGAGATGGAACATACAATTCGTTTATACCAGACGAGGTTCAGACAAATGCTCTTCTGTCATTAATTGAGTCCATGGTCTCAAGAGAGGTACGGCGGAGAATTCCGCCAGGTTTTCTGGAACATGATTATCAGGGCATCGAAAGAGATTTCAGACTTCCTCGACCACACTTCAACTACACCTCTGACTACTATTCCTTCAGTACCTGATAAACTTTGTGATGGAAAAATCATATTAAACGAGAAATAAATGCAGCTATTGTTATTTAGGACATTCGTCCAAGTGTAGGCATAATATAAAATTTGAAGAAAAAAAATGAAAGTGTATGCACTATGAGATCTCTGATGATTTTAGCGCTTACAAATGTGAAATACGTTTTATTGAAAGTTCATCAATCAAATCAGCCATACGTTTCTAAAATTACTACTTTATCAGCTTTTGTGTTTATGGCATGGAACAAGTGTATTTGTACATTAATATATTTTAATATCAATGTCCATGGTAAATGAATTTTTTTATTTATAGTGAAGCAAGAATATATCATTCATTGTCATTTTCTAGCCTGCCTCACTACAATTTGCTATTTGAATATGTAGATATGTGAAAAGCTGTGCTTTTAAACACAGTGTTGCTATCCACCCGTTATTTGAGGTTTCTTTTTGTAGAAAACATGAAATAATACAGGGTAATTATTTTACCATTTTGTACTTGTCATTTTATCAGTTTTAATGTAAATCTATTCTTTTTTTTAGTCCAGACTTTTTGACAAATGTTATCGGTGCATGATTTATGAAGAGTTATATGTAACATTAAATTGCTCATCTTTTCCAGAAGGTTACGCTTCCAGTGACTTGAAATCAAGTTGCAAAACTAACACAAAAAACATTGTCCATATACTAAATTGGATATGTGGCATGTATACATATACTTGTATTATGAGCAGATATGATCATAGGTGTTCAATAGAAGCCGACTAATAAAGACTGATGTTGTTGCATTAATGACTGTGTAGCTTTATAGGATTCACATTTAGATTAATGACCTGGAATATGTAGTTTTATTGAAGACATATATATAGACTGGAATAGAAATGTATCTGGCTTGTGTTGTAAATATTCCATATTGAAATTGCTTCTTATTATGCAAACTTGTTCTTTGACTAAGCTGGTCGCGTACCGATATCGGCGTTACTATTCTGTGACTAAATTAAAGATTAAGCACGACAATGCTACCTACCTTGTACAGTATAAGTCACGAGCTCACATCCTTTTTATTATCAGTTTGCAAATTGTTTTGAAAAATTAACAAATCGAGAGCTTAATATTTAAAATTACCCTTACTAATATTTCCAGTTGTTTTAATAGGGTTATATGTGGGACGCTTGCTGGTTTTTAGTGCATGAGTCACTGATGAAACAATACCATGCCACATGCGGTACCGCGGCAGTCCAAGACTTATGCCCGTTCTGAGTGTAGATGTCCCTATAGCACATACAAGTACAGTTTATACATACTGTATACTCAAATGTTGCATTGAACTTCCTTTCTGAGGTGCAAGGTAGAGTCTATAGATACAGCTCTCTAATACATTGCAGTTTTTTTATACGCTTCTACTTATGCACAAGTCATTTTGGTCATGACATTTAAAAGTGTCATGTATGCAGAAAGTAAGTATATTTAGGTAGGTTGGACCTTTTGGAATTCAGCATGGAATAGACTTCAATCGATGTTAAAAGAAATGCTTATAATGAGCATCAGATGAATCACTTATTTTAGATTATCTGTTTCATTAAATGGCGAAATCAGTACAAACGTTGGAAAAATCCGACAAGAACTGTGCCACCGTGTTTTGACACAATCAAGATTATTACGTAATTTATCAGACAAGACAAGTGAAATTGCTTTGCAGCAATACAAAGTTATGAATGAAATTGTCTTTCATTTTAATATTCCATATAGGTGAAAAAGATAACCCAAAACAAAACCAATTGAACGACCTATGAAAAGTTTCAGAAAATTGATTTAAATAGATATGTGCAACCTACGTTGTTAAAATTCCACAAGCTTTGTCATCGTAGAGAAATTAACAGCAACAAATTCTATACACTTTCACGCTGCATTTACTTCCGAAAAAAATCACAATGTCGTAAGGATATTACTGAACAAAAGTAAAATAAAATTAAGTCAGATCTTTTGCGTGCTCATGAATGAATTTGCTATGAATCATAAGAAATATTTGTATCGTAGCTTTAAAAAAAGCGGAGTTGTCCTTTAAAACCCTTATTGTCTTCCAACAACCCCACTCCCACCGGTATCTATTAATGGGGTGAATCTTTATGAGCTTCAGAAACTCTGATAAAGGCGCAGAAATACACATTATGACTTTCCTGGAACTATGTATAAGTTTGCAAGCGAAAAGTAGTTGTTTTATTGATACATTCCCATTACATAGCTGGTATTGCAATCAGTCATTTTCCTTGTTTTCTCTCCACTTTTACACCACTGCCTCTATAGATGTGGGGATATATAGGAATCGTGTTAATTCGTCGTACACTCGTGTGAACAAAACTAATTCTGAGGTTTTTAATGAAGCTGCGCATATCGACAACTCACTTTGCTCTCGCATTTTTATAAAAATGTGAGCCCTTTTTGACTGACAGTAGAATTCAGTGTAAATCACAATCTTGTAAAAGCAAAAAAAACTCACGTGTTTCAATTGTTCGCCATGAATTGTAATAAATAGTATGGTCATCTCCTGAAGATGCGTATATCGAAAAATCCCACAATTTTTGTCAGAGTTATATCCATTTTTACTTGCATCTGATTACAGTGTATGACAACAGCTTGTGAACTATAAATGCAACGTATATGTGCAGATACAACTCTTACCCACTATAGTGTCTGACACATTCACATGTAATCATAAAATATACGTACGCAAACATATATACACACATCAGATTAAACATACATAAGATATACATGTAGGTTCTGTAGATGGGGAAGTAGTTGGGTATCCAAGATAGGTATCTCAATTTGCGTTATGACAGAAAGAAGAAATGTGTGAAGCTCGTTTATAAAGAAAGAGAGTGTTGGTGTTTGTTTAATATCATTGTGATTAATATTCAACAACTCTGCTGCGGAATACATAAAATATGTTTTGTACAGAGTCGTTTTGAATTGAGGCAAATACAGATTAGAGTTAGAAATAGACCGTAGGTTGTGTGAATGGATAGTATCTGGAATTAGAAGACCGTTACTATGTTGCAGAGCCGTGTTATGAAAAGATGTATATGTCAAAATAGCTTTAAGGTTCCGCTCAAACAGTTATTGAAAATGACCAAGCGGAGCTAGCAGTCTTTTGTAAGGTGCACATCTGAAGTAAGGCTATGCTGTATTCTCTATAACCCAAATTACACCCAACAATGATAAACCAAAATAAAGGAAATTAAACGTTATTGTAACAATACGTAACATATAAAAGGTCTTTTTAAAATGCCCAGGATAACTAGTGAGGACAACCTAAGAAATTCGTCTTCTTTTAAAAATCAAACACTGTGCAAAGTACGAAACTATACAGCGGAACTTAAAGTACTTTGCTCTATAATTAAAAGGTGACCACTATAAATTAACAAATAAAAGTGAGAAAGGATAGTCTTTTGCTGTAATAAATTCTAGCGGCTCGTTTAGGGATTTTAATTATCTGATTAAGATTAGTAGCATTGCAATTCCACCATATGGTACAACCAAAATCAAACAAAGTCAATATATGACCATTACAAAACATTTTTAGCATATATACTAAACATATGAAGACAGTCTGTTCAATAAGCCTATTCAGGAGGATACTGCAGAACACACGCGCTTTATTTGATTTTCCCAAGATAAATGCCTGTCAATAATCACACCTAAAGCGTTTTTGATTTTCTGTTTAGTTTCATTTAGTTTCCCGAACAAATATATTGATATCCTCAAATTTGTTTATTCTTTGCCTTGATTCAATCGTCACACGGTAAAATAAATGCTTAAATTATCACCTTAAAGTTAAATGCATCAATAATTTCTTATAATGAAAACATAAAAAGTAAAGTTTGAAAGTACTGTAAATTAATGAGTTTTCTGTATACTTTAATATATTTAATTACTGTCAGTATATTAAATTTGCTCTGAAATTTGCTTGGAAGTAGAGTGTGTGTATTGAGTAAACAGGGTGTAAGAAAAAGGTTCACGTACTAGTCCAAAACCTATGTTCCGTTTGTGAAAAAAAGAAACATCCATTTGTCTGTGATTGCACTTTAAATCCATTCATATATTACACACAAAATGTTTTCAAAATCCAAACACAAAGAGCAGATCACTGCACAGTATGACCTAGCCCCAGTTACGTATGGGCCTATGGGGGGGGGGGGGGTCAGTGGGTTGGTTGTACATTATCTTTCATAAACCTCCAAATGCCTTATCTCGATTTATTTAAAGGATACATTAAAAAACTTGAAAATAATGTTTGAATAAAAACGGGATATGTAATAAATACAAAACCACATACGTAATTTGTTCTGAGTCAGAGAAAAGAACTCGTTTGAAACTTCTTAGAAATATACGTCTCGATCTGACGACCTTGATATATTCCTACGCAATATCAAACACGTTCCTTCCACAGACTCGGAACAAAACACATATGCAGTTTTGTCCATATATATCATTTTTACTATATGAAGATGCTTACATATACATTTAACTGTGCTCCTGCGATTTTCGTTCGAGTTATGGCTCTATTTAACTTGGAACTGGATGCAGTGTACAAAAATATTCTGAACGCAACTAGTCAGAGTTTTAAATGGACCACCATGAAAATTGTTACATGTCATGCTCATCATCTAGCATAGTCGCCATTATTTTTCAGTGACCTTTAAAACTTCAAAGAGCGCTAGAAAAAAAAGCAAACTAAATACAAAGTTTTGAAGATATTGTAGCAGCTTCGTTTCCACTCCGCTGCAACACAAACATTAAAAAAATTTGTTAATGGCTCTATTTTTACTCAAAATGGAAGAAAATGAATGACTCAAAACACAAATACTCAAAACCAGCCACTTCTATACCATTATATTCAGATTAGAAATTCATGGATGGCCTATACTGGATTTTTGAGAAGAAAAAATACAAAAACACTACAAACTTAGGGTGACAAATAGATGAAATAACAATGTTTGATCTGTTTTGAAGATGAAGAGGAACTATTGTTTGAAATGAACACCATGTTCACCGATTTCAAGAGCTGTCATATCGTAGTGAACTTAGGGGGAAAATGTATGTATGGAATGGAACGTATGTAAAGCGTATACAGGTCCAAGCAATCATCTTAGCACAAGGGAGAGAACAATATGGGATGGACAAGTTATGGCAAGCACATGCGGTAGAACAGTGAAAATGTCTTCTCTATACAACCATTATAAGAAGCAAATTCATAAGAAGATAATGTCTGAATTAATTATCAGCTGATCGAGCTTTGCAATATTAACTATATTTCACTGTGTTGCCCAACAACCGTAAGGTCTTGCCTCACTATCTTTCTAACAAACATTAGGAAATTATTGCTTTACACCAAGGGCTTGAACTTAGTTCAACAACGGTGCAGTCTTATCAGGCAACAAGTCTAAACTAATTCTCTTTCAGAAATAGCACGTAATTAAGAAGATTTTGGTTAACTCAGACAAAGCTACAGGCACAGTAAATTCTTCAAAAGTTAATTTATAGGGCTGTCCAATTTTAAATCCCAATATTTTGATTCTTAATTAGTTTTCGAGATGTTATAAATATTAGTAAAAGCAATCGAGGAATCTCTTGAAGAGGCACTTTTCTCAGTGGGGCTATCTTTAATCAGAATAGTCTTCCAAGTGTCAAGCAATTAATAACTAGCAAGCCTGAGTGTAACAATGTGAGGTACAAAATGTTTAATATCTTTTTCGTGTGACAAGAAACACTAAATCTGGAATGTAACACATATATTTTGAGCTATTTAAGATATTTTGGTAAGTGATTGGCGGTGAAAGAGTCACTCTTGTTTTGCCTGTTTTCGGTACATCCACTTTAGGTTCAGCAGGTTTACGCTTTGGTTATACAACCTTGCATACTAGGAAATTAAAAAATTCCTGGTGAAATATGTATACCTAGGGATTGTTTTATAAGCTTTTTCTAATTTTGTTTCATAATGCGTTTGTCCAAACCCATTAGTTCGTTCTTCAATTCTTCGATATCCTCCTTTAACTCGCAATCGTTAATCATTTCCCGGTATTAGAATCACAAGGAAAATTTTTATTACTGGTAAAAATATGAAATAACAGTCGAATACATTTCTGGAACAAATGCTAAAGTTTTCAATATATTAGTACAACATCATGGAGAAAATGATTCAGCAAGCAAATACACCTATGAAAAAACATTGAAATTTAACAGTGAATCAAAGTCGGAGATGATAGTAAATATGGATCACAGTTAACATAAATCTAGTAAAATTAATAGTATGGTTACCAGAGCGCAGTATCATATGCTGAAAAGCCAGAGTTTATAGAAGGTGTCATATCGAAGAGATGAGAATTCTAAGACTAAAACCTGAAAATAAGAAACAAACAATATTGTAGCAGAAGAACGAGGCCCAGACATAAAATAAGAGGTTGCAACGTTTCGCGCACCTATGTAACAAAGAAAACAAATACAGATCACAGAGAACGAATTTATCATTAAGCAGTCAACACATATAAATTTAACTATCAGGACATCTACATGGTTTGTAATCAAGTCAAACTGCATGTAATGGAAATTATCACATGCAAAATAAAATAATAAAGTATTAGTCAAACTTGAATTTAAAGTCAGGCTTAGGAATATAATGTCGTTTGAGGAGAGAGAGAGAGAGAGAGAGAGTAAACAACAAAATATTACTACATGACAGGTTTTAAAGCTGTAATGAGCAAACTTAAAACAGATACTGTGTCAAATGCTTGAAGATATTATTACTCAATTGAGAAAAAAGCGATTACAAAGAGCACAAAGAAGATCGAGGCTTTGTACATGAACGTCAGTTGATATGACCCTTTAAACAGCAGCTCTTATATCAAGTTGCCTGCATCGGCGAAAAACAAAAAGGGTTGTATCAACTCAAAAGAAAACAACAAACATTATAAAAGAATTATATGCAATCGAATCGTATTTTAATACAGCGATTAAAGAGCTACATGGACCTACAAAGTGCAACCTAAACAAGTATGTACGTTGCCTTAACAGATGTCCAATGAACGTTTATGAAATCCAATTGTTTGATAACGATTTTGGTATATCTGTCAGGATCTATTAAATCGTTGAGGATACATATATTAGGCCTGTTAGAGTCTGCACCTTGATATGTTGCACATTTTTGATGCCATATATACAAATCATTATCTAATGGATCTCACGAGATTAGTCTCAAGATAAATATGTAATGGATCTCACAAGATTAGTCTCAAGCTAAATAAACAGAAACAAAAAACATAAATTCATTGTAATACATATTTTAACGTTTTTGAAACACCTGAAAAATGGAATTGCTTGACTTGTTTGCAACAAAGTAACGTTGACGAATGCAAAACCAATGATCTTCACAGCTGAAAACAAGAGACATATGTGAGAAACAAATTGAAGGCTACAAAGTTAGGGGCAATGAACTTAGCTAATACAAAGTACGTTTTCGTGATAATTTAACGGATTAATATAGAAGTCCTGCTTTTAACGACTGCAATTGAAATTATAGACATGAAATATTTACCCCATTTTTTATTCACAACTTATCTGGTAATGACAATCTGATGTTTATCAACAAGACAGTAAGACAAGATTATGCATATGAGGTATTAATCGTCCCTAATAGGTATAAAAATTATATTTCAATCAGAAAGGACTTCAATGTTGATAGGTTCATAACAGAAGGGAAATCAAATAATGTGCAAAAGAACAATTAGGTTCGTGGATAGCTACAGATTCACGTGTTAATCCCTTGAACAACAAACAGAGAAATTAAACGATGACAAATTTCTTTAACGATTTGCAACCTAAATATTTGAGAAGAGCCATTTACCGATACTAGTACATATATAGCTTTGAAAGTCGGACGAAACTTTATACCACTGATATAAACTTTGTATTCAGCGTTGTTTTAGACAATGATTTCAGATACGTTCAAGATGATATGAATCAATTCAAACTCGACACATTAGTTGATATACACAACTACTACGTGAAAAACATACTTTGATCTATGAGATCTTCGAGGAGATATGTAATGTTTTGCATACGAAATTACAAGCTACACCAAGCAGAGCATTACAGAAATGTAGGTCTAGCACATTATGCACTGTTAAAAGAACAAATGTGTAGAGTTAGAATTGTTAGGAGATTACGACATGTTTTTAATGATTGGGAGTGGAATCAGAGGATGGTCAACCACTAATTATACTGTGATAGTGAAGATGTAAAAATTAGAGATGATGGAGAGTTGGAAGAATCAAAACCAAAACATTTGTTATTATGTACTTCTCTGGCAATAACGTCTATGATCAGACTGTATGCCAATATATGCTAGTAAACATTTTAGTTTGAGACGTGAAGATGACTGAGTGGATAGCAATAATATCGGTTACATTTTAGATTTGGAGGATTTTAAAGATTTGCACAATAATTTCAAAGACTATCCCTTAGTTTCCGAAAACTCGCTTCAGATTAAATCAGTTTTTAACAAGCAATTCATCAAAGAGAAAAAGGCTACAAATCATCAACGCGTAAACTAAATTGCTGTGCACATCAAAACACAAAAGCAAATAAATTATACAGTACCAAAACAAAGAACTGAACGTGCAATTGGGGCTGAAGTTGAGAAAGATACATAGGATTGTCTCGTTTGATCAACAAGTGTGGCTTAAATTATACATGGAACTAAATAATAACTTGAAACAGAATGCAGGCAATAATTTTGATAAAAACCGTTTTAAATTAAATTACAGCTCATTGTTTGGCAAGCAAATGGAACATTCGAGGAAAAGAACAACGGTAAAAATATATAGAGATGAAACAAATTGCGCGAAAGATAGAAGAATCGATCATTTGCAAATAATAAAATAATCCATAACAACTTGGTGCTGATCTCTAAAAAGAATAGAAAACAAATAAACCCACCAAATTTATTCGTGGTGAATTTTGGGGTGCATGTACTATAATAATGGTTAATGTACGAATTTCATTACAAGTTCAAACACAAATACGATGATCGGATGAGGTCATTTAAGCCGATGCAGATTATCTGTTCTTTCACGTTGAAACTAACAACTTTTATTGTGATATGAAGGAGAACAAATTACTTTGACACAGCCACTATCCCTAGGATATCTATAACGTTCCACAAATGAATAAGAAAGTTTTTGGAGTTTTCAAGAATGAACTTTCAGGCACTCCAATCAAAGTCTTCGCTGGCGTGAGGTCCAAGTTACACGCCTTCAAATCTGATAATAAAGAGATATAGGTATGTAAAGGAATAAAACAAATGTGTGTTAAAAAAACAAAAGCTAACATTTGATACGTATTGAATCATGACGATAATTACCAACACATACATCTTTGGATATCACACACTCTAAGCATGTGCACTACAAAAGCGAACAAGTGGCATAGTCATGACCTGATGATAATCATTTTCAGAATGATAGTGTAAGTACGTTGCCTTTAATTATATTTAAACGAATTAAATCTTTGAAATCATTTAAATACGAATGCCAAACAAACTAGATGCAGCTGTTGTTGAGAAGATGTGTTGGACTTGTATCTGCTAGATTACAAATGTGAATGACTTCAACACAAATGTCAAATCGTCCTTTGTGTAAACGTTGAAAAGTAGAAAAAAGGAAAAGGAATACCAATGAAGATATTGTGACAGAACAAACATCTTACAATACAACTTGAGGTACATTGAATCCATACATGTAAGTAAATAATCCAGACAATACAAATATTATACTAGGAAATTGAAAGCCCAAAAATATTTCCCCCAAAAATGTGAGAGTCAAATTCGTGAGTCACAATAACTTCTTTCAGATTCTCAAAATAAACATAACTGCAGAATCAAAAGAATACATTACATCTAACCCTGGCGTACCAAGCATTTTTTAAAAAATTAAATTTTTTTTATTAAAGACCGTTGTGAAATCTTAAGCGATGCTTAACAAAATCATTCGAGATGGTCGATAAAATCGATAAAATCGAGGACGAGTTCAATCGCAACAAACAGTAACTATGGCATATTTTATGTTTCAACCCAAACATTGTCCAAAAAGCCTTTGAAAATTTTAGCCTTGCAGAAATGTTAAGGAACCAACTAATGAAAGGCGGTTGTTAACGTACTCCAGACAAGAAAACAGATCATTATTGCCAAAGTAAATATTCGATATCTAAAAATCATTATATCTTTCGCCTGCCTAATGAAAAACAAGTAGTGAACAGTTTTATATGGTTCATTCATCATTTAAACAAATCAAGCATGGCCTTTTTCAATTTTACATTGCACTACTATAAATCCAATATTTTTTTTTTCAATTAAATTAGTCTACTCTCAAACATTTAGCAGGCTCTATGTGTGCCTTCATGTTTTCACTATCATTCCGCACTCTACGTTGTTTGTATCGTGTCATACTGTATTGGTATTAGCTCAAAATTCTGGGATTCAAGATTGGGCCACCATATACATTAACCTTTGAACAATTCTTAAAGCTAATTGTGCCGTGATTAAACAAAATTCAAGTAATTGCAACGGAGCAAGAACATAGTTATTATATATGTGTCATTGTGCTAGGTGCAATCCTCTTTGCAAACCAATGGACCTGTCTGTATTTTTGTTTGTTCATCAATGCTGTAGAATCAATCTACAGTCGAATTCTGGCACAATTGTTTGTCAATCCTATGTTTTGCATACGCAGTCTGTAATTTTGTTTGTTCACCTCTGAAGAAGAAATCTACTCAATGCAGATCCACCCTACCATCTATTTTTAGCGCAGTTGTTGATCCTTCCACTAATACCATGCTTTCCATCTGCGTGCAGGAATTTATCTAACAGTGAAGCCGATGAACTCAGAGCCGAGGTGGTTGGTATCTTGAAAAAGAAGGGTAATCGGACCAAACCTAACATTAGTAAGGATGAAAGAAAAGCCTTGACCAATCTTCAAAGAGACAAGGACATCATTATTCTTCCTGCATATAAGGGTCGGTGCACGGTCGTAATGGACAAATCTACTTACAAAGAGTTATGTTTGAACATGCTGCAGGACTCGAACACATACAAGAAAATGTCACGTGACCCCACTACTAATTACAAGAAAGAACTGTCGGATTACATCAGAGATTTACGTGAGAAAGAGAAGGTACTTGATTGGTCACTTAGTAGACTATTATATCCTACTACTGAAACAACTCCGAAGTTTTATGGTTTACCAAAGATCCATAAAGAGAATATGCCATTGCGGCCGATAGTCAGTAGTGTGGGCTCTATTACCTACAATTGTTCAAGATATTTGGCCAAACTTTTATCACCATTAGTTGGAAATACTGAACATCATATTATGAATTCAAAACAACACTTTGCCATGTTGATTAAGGATAAGAATATGTCGAAGGATGAAGTGTTGGTTTCCTGAGGGAGTGAGTTCCTTATTTACTAGTGTACCGGTTGATAAGGCTTTGTCAGTTATTAATAACAGATTATCATCTGACATTACCCTTACAAAGAGAACACCACAACAATTACCAAGACTGTTGGAGTTGTGCTTGAAGTGCACATACTTTGTGTATGATGGAGCTTTTTACCGTCAAATACACGGTGCTGCGATGGGGTTGCCAGTTTCCCCTATAGTGTGTAATTTATATATGGAACATTTTGAGCTGTTAGCGCTCACCACGGCTCCACATCCCGCGGGTTGCTGGTACAGATATGTGGATGACACACACGCTAAGCAGAAGGTAGAATATGTAACTGAGTTCACAGATCACATTAACAGCATTGATCCAGATATTACATTCACCATAGAAAAGGAACAAAATGGCGGATTAGCATTTTGGACACAAACACCGCCAGAAACATCGACGGCACCTTGAAAATTACGGTTTATCGTAAACCTACGCATACAAACAAGTACCTTGATTTTGACTTGCACCATCCATTAGATCAGAAATATGGGGTTGTCAGAACATTACAGCATAGAGCCAAAGTCGTTACATCTGACCCCACAGATTTAAAACAAGAACTCAATCATGTCAATGCTGCCCTCAAGAGGTGTCATTATCTGGATTGGGCGATTAAGAAGGTTACCAACAGGCTGAACGCTAGTCAAAGTGACAATACCGGGAAGAGTCGACATATAACTAGAAAAATGGACTCGAAAGGTAGCATCATCCTACTATTAGTGAAAGGGACTTCAGAATGCCTAAAACGCGTTTTTCAGCGACAGAAAATTAATGTGTTTTAAACCATACCGGAACCTAAGACAGATGCTAGTTCACCCACAGGATAAGTCTAATAAGAAAGATATGTGTGGACCTATCTATCACATAAACTGTGAAGGACAAGGTGACAGTCAGTGCCATCATAACTATATTTGGGAAACAGAAAGGACATTGAAAGTGAGATTCGACGAAACATAGAAGACCAAGTTCAAGTTCGTCTGAGGTATCACATCCACACAGTTTGCCCGGGCCATACGGTATCTTGTGACTCAGTAAATATATTGGAGAACAATCATGGTTTGAGCGGGGGGTTAAAGAGTCTACATACATCCTGGTTCACAAACCAACGCTGAACAGGGACGTGGACCGTCACAATCTGCCGCATGTCTGGGACAATTTTTTAACATCGCTCACTATTTCTTCGGGTGATGTTAACAATCAGTAGAGAATAAATCATTCTGCTGATGAAGCCCTTAGTACAAGGACGAAAGTTTCAGGCAGGTTAGCTTTCAATTTATTTATTGTGTATGAAATTGAACAGTTTAAACATTATCATGCATATATGTTGTTTAACGGCACATCAGCACAATCCTGGATATATAGTGTCGAGTAAGTTTTGGTATCCCCAAGAGGCATACAAAACAAAGATAAAGGCATAAAGGGTATAATCCTTCAAATACAAACTTCAATTTTTATATAAACTGCACTCTTTAAATAAGTTCCAAACCCTCTCAGCTGTAACATCATTACTGGACGCATCCCAGGAGAGCGCATTGTGCCTATTCTACATGACCGAGCCCTCAGAGGGGAGAATGCTGGAAAGGCGGGGGCTTATTTATGTGAGCAAATTGCTCACCATTCTTCTTGCTTTGTAGTAATTACTTCATTGTCACAACTAATCTCCTCTGAATGTAAACAAAAAAAAAAAAGAATAGACCAAAGGTCTAAAGAATTCAGTATTCCAGGCATAAATGAAGAATGAGAAATCAGGCTGCAATCTTATATTTCAGCGATTGACCTATATATATATATATATATATATATATATATATATATATATATATATATATATATATATATGCTCTGTACAGTTTGCTATCCAAGTGTTTAGAAATGGACCAGAAAAATGACACCGAATACCAAGGGTATATCCGTGAATAAATACACAATAAAAGCATATATCTGATGACATTGTGTATGCGTACAATGAAGATAATTTTTAAGTCAAGTTATGACTCTTTGTGTAATAGGTAATCTTGAAATACCATAACGCTTAACAAAGTTAAGTGAACTAGAAACTACTAACCTGTTTGCGTATCCTATTGCGTTTTCCGTTTTATTTCTCACATAGCTAATTTTTAAACAGTTACACCTAATTCCATCATTCAAAATTCCAGTGAACTTTATGTTTATATGCAGATAAGGATTAAAGAACTGACCCCATAAAGCATACCAATAGCTCACAAGAAACTTGAGCCGTGCTTCATTTTGCCTGCTTCGTCGTTAAATAAACCAAACACGTATAATTCCCAGTTGAGCAAGACAATTAGGTTTCTATGACCTAATTGTTAATGATGATGGTATATGTTTCCAAAATAAGTGAAATTATCCAGTTTAATCGTTGTGCATGCAGCAGTGTTTGATAAATGGAGCCAAATGCAACACCCTAAATAAAACACAAGAACTTCAAAAAATAGCTCGATTCTACTTACTTTTGCTTGCAGAAAGAAGAACTTCAAAATATAAACAAACTAGTACCCATATAAGTTTTATGATGGTATATCCAACTATTTCGTACAAACGGTCATAACTGTGAAAATATGATATTGAAGTCAACGTCAAGAGCGCGAAACATATGTTCACAGACGAGACAAAATATAATACTGAAGTCAAAGTCAAAAGCGAGAAATATATGTTCAAATACGTTAGCGTCAAGAGCGACAAAGTTCAAAGGAGTTTACAGTATAAAAGTCAATGTTAAGTGGGTGAAAAGTCAAAAACTAAAGAATGTGTGGTTCTAAAATTGTTATCAGTTTAGTAGAATGAGAAGAAATTTTTTGATATTTACCGATTTGCTTTCAGTTTACCCTCATTAAACAAAAAAGACGTCTAGTGCTTTATTTTTAGGAGCTGTATAATTATACAAAGAATTCAGGTTGTCAAAGGAAGGCAACCGTGACAAAGTGCGAATAAGCCGAAAATAGGTATATCTATCACAGTGTATACTATGTCTGCTTGTTAAGAGATTGCGACTTAATCAGCCATTTATTATGGGTGGAAGGAGTTCAAAGGTGAAATATCCTGTAAGTACGAGATTGGCATCAATCTCTATTACATTCATAACATCTTTTCAGTAATACTTTCCACGTATCTAGACAGCTGTCCAAAACGGATTGATATCATTAACTGTTTCTGGCGTTCAGTTTCAGGGCTATTCTCCTACGAATGATGCCAAGATGGATGGTATTCAATGTTACACTTTGTCAGATAAAGTGGAATATCCTCCAAAAGTAAGTTCACGTCTCTGTATGTCTGTCTGTCGCACATATTTTTAAATAAAAACATACATCTACATGCATACACTTAAATGAAGACCTTGACTGAACAGAAGTAGACTGTATTTTGCAGTCTCACACAAATACTATACAATGATTTGTCCATATAAGAAATTTAATTTATATTTAAGGCAAGAAAAAAGAACACACGTATTATAGCGGAGGAGCAAGAACAAAAGTACTTAAGACAGTATGATAGGAAAACAAAACACTATGCATAAATTAAAACGATTGGTCAATTGTTAATTTACATGTAGATATTTTGTCTATATATCTTTTTTAATCCGAATTTTGGTGTTATAGTCTTATGACGGATAAGTATTGAGTTGAATACATATTTAGTTGTATGCTATTCTAACATACAAATCTCTCCTTTAGATTATAATTGAAAAATAATACAATATAAAATTACTTTAAATCTTAAAATTGAATATATGGATCAGATACGGTGCGCCATTTGCAAACGAACATGAGGAAAGATTTTGAGCTCGAAAATTAAAATTCTTCTCCCGTGCTTCTGCAAGCGTTCAGACTAAGACAACCACGTATGATATGATAGTTATTCTTACATAATCAAGTACTAAGTGCAATATCTATTAAAAGGAATTATTATGTGTTTTATTTTATTTTTAACATAAAAGCCTGTTCTCAAACAGCTTTATAATTCCAATGTTTGAGTTATGGCTCCCGTTAAAATACTACATGTGACAAACTAGGTTAGTCTGGACCTGATCATATTAGAATATGTTTTTATCGGATCTAACCAGATTAGTAAAATGACACCATGCATTTAAATAATGATATCGTTACAATGAAATCAGACTGACTGGCGGAGCCACTGTGAATTGTGTGAAGATGAAACAAACACGGCCACTACCTCTACAGGTTATATCACTGTGATAGGTGAACAGCAAATAAAACAAGAGGAAATGACACATTCAGGTATATAGCTATGTGATGTTTCTTCTCGCAACTGATATCTCAAAGAAAATGTTTTGTGTGACCTTGTTTTCCAACATTAAAATTTCAAAAATGAGGTTAGTGTTAAATCTAAGACCAAACGCTTTAGTGAAGAAAACAAATCGCAGAAGTAGTTGTTCTGGAGAAGTGGTTCTCAAACTTGTTTTGTTCGCGGACCACTTGACTATTAAAGACAATGTTTCATATAGGATATGAATGGAGCTCGCAACCACAGTTTGAGAACCTCTGTTCTAGAGAATACTTAATTCACATCTCGGATGATATCATCATCATCATCATCATATTATTATTATTATTATTATTATTATTATTATTATGTTTATTATTATTTTTGTTATTTAAACATTATTATTGCTATTATTATTATTACTATTATTATATACATCATGTAAGGTGATGATTTTGACCATCGTCGTAAAAGAACCCTTTTAGATGAGCGTGACTATCTAAGAGAGGAAATAAGGCTGAAAGAGGAAAATATAAGAAGAAATTATGAATGTAAGTAATTTAACTTTCTATAACTTTCATTCACATTTAGACTGTGATTTTGCATACGGAATGGTTTTAGAAATAAATAATTTGATTCTTAATGATGAAATTGCTATAATTTCCAATTGATTTGATCGCATAATGTTAATTCGAATTTAATTAAAACAAACCTCTATAGCATACTAATTAGCTTTTATTTATCATTCCTGATTACATTTTGTTTTCTTATAGAAACATTCCCAACAGGTCGCTACATTATTTTCTTTTTCAAAAAGCAAAATATACATACATACTACAAGGAACAGTTCATGTGCTTTCTCTTTGGACATTAGTTGAGTGATTATATATATGGTTTAAATGCAATTCATGTGACATCGTACAATTTCCCTTTTTATTGATTATCTAACTCATCAGCTATTAATCCTGTTTTAAACGACATTTACATATTTGGCGATTAAACAAGACTTCACAGGCGGCTATAATTAAACGAGTGACATGTTAGTTGAAAATTTGCTGATATGCTTTCTAAAGACCTTTAATCCTTGACATCAAGAAGGGTTTGTTTACAGTTGTTTATGATTCAGAATTCATTAGATGGTAAACCCCGGTGGGCCCTGATTGCAAAACTCTCTGAGTTCAAAAGGTAAAAGTCCGGTCAAACCTCCAATGCTTCAAAAGTGATATTTTATTTTTATCATTACTGTGTGACTGATCACACCGCTAGAGCGTGAATTAATGATATTTGATTTATTCATATGTTGCTGTTGTTGCTGTGCTAGCCTTATATCTTAGCCTGTTTCCTCTCCGCTCAATGCTTAGTAACTGTAATAGAGTAGATAGATATACCATTTTTATTTTACTGTTGTTCTACAGGAATGCGAGTGTATTAGTGTATGAAAAGTATACTTTGCTAGTAATTATTTAACTTTAGTCTTCAGTTTTGCTGTAGGGTTAGTTAGAAAAATATACTATGCTTTATTTTGTTTTTGCATTAATTTTTAGTGTTTTTGTATTCAAAGTGGTCATACACAAAAATATCGCTGTGCCAGAGTTGTCTACATCTATACTACTATTGAAGTATCTTGTTTTCGTGCTTAAATATACGAGGTCTTATTGCCCGCATCCTCCTTAATGTCAGCGGGCATTACAAATGGTTGATAGAAGACCTAATGTCCACAAACTAATAAATGTCGGCATACAAATGAAGTGGTCGTTTCAAACGTTTAAGGATACTAATAGAATAACCGTTCCGTTGATTTGAAAATCTTCTTCAATTTGTATTTTATTTATTATAGTTATGAAATAACTGAAAAGATATTCATGTAGAGAAATCAGTCAATCACTTAATCAATCAATCAACACAAAATTTATTACAAAAAAGGTCTGTCGATATTATGCATTCGTTTGCTCTTTTCTTTATGTCCACGAAAAATAAAAGTTGAAAACAAATCGACCCATGGAAGAGCTTTGTGACAAGTAAAATGTGAAATTGTTATTAACATTTAGTTGAGAAGGAAAAGGAATTAAATGCAGATGACTTTACTAATAAGCAATTTTTACATATAGTTTCCTTCCTTCGTTCATTCATTCATTTCTCAATTATTATTTTTTTTCTTCTTCTTTTCTGTCTTTCTGGATTTTTCTTGAAGTTATTTCTTCCTGGGTTATTTATTTCTTGAAGTTCTCCTGGCTCTTCTGTACAAGAAATCAAATATTCTAACAGTGGTTCAGCAAGAAAGAAAGAAAATATTACAAGATTACAAGCTTTATTCCATTCATTTATTTATATATTGTCTATATTGATCCAATGTCCGCGAATATTAAGAAACTGTTTTAAGAGGCCTTAATTTCCACTAATTACTTAATATCCGCTGTCCTATGTATTGATTTATTATTATTTTTTATTTTTATCTGTTTAAAATTTACATGGATGAACTAAGTAATATCATCAAAACAATCCCTATGCAAGAAAATGATTAGATTTTAATTTTCAAATCAGCAATCGGATGGTTGTTAATATTGGAAATCAATTCGGACAAACCACTTTTTGGTCTAAGGACATTACTTATATTGAGGACATTCAGGACTTTTTTCTTTTCCGACCGTTCTTTGATGTCCACGGTTTTCAGTTTACCCTAATCCAATGATGAAATAGAATAAAAAGGTTGAACTAAATGTTGTCTCATCTACCTCCTCAAACACATTGTAATAGATGTATCACTTTTAAAACAACTCTCGAAAAAGAGACATAAGAAATATTAACAATTGATGCTCATTTTAGATATTGTGGACTCAGTGCAGGTAATCTAAAAATAAGCACACGCGAAAGCCCTTAAAACCACACACAGAACATATCCTTTTTGGCCATGAAATGCACATGATGTTGAGATTATCTCCTAAGTAATAGTTTCGATCATTGCAGGTAAATATGAATATTATGAATGAGGGTTATTGTTTGAACATTCCTGAAGGTATAGACGCAAGTTTAAAGCATCTATAATATGTTGCAAACAGGTAATTCTTCATCCAAATGAAAATTTCAGAAAATCTGGCTGCTAGTTGTTTTTCGTATATTCGCCAATTCCATATCACCCGCTGAGTAGGGTTGCTCAGCACTAATCTGCCTGAGTAATTAGCTTATCTAATTATGGAAATTTGATAAAAATGTCAATTATTAATTTTATTTTGTTTTCTTAACTCGCACAGGTTGTGATCTTGAAATGGAGGTGTCGATGCTGCGCAAAAAAGTGTGTCTTATCAAAGAAAAGGAAATCCTTATGCAGGACTTAATGAACACAGCAGATGATTTCAAACGAAAATTTGGAAAAGGATTGTGGGCAAATTCTGAATTTACGGTATTCATTTGGGTCATGAAAGGCAAATCAAGGTTAAAAGTGTGTGTGTGTGTGTGTGTGTGTGTGTGTGTGTGTGTGTGTGCAAGGAACTACCTATCATGATAATACAGCTATATTGTTAGAGCATTAGGGTGGACACATAGACATGAAAAATGAAGCTCTGAGGCAGGAAAAGGTCCCTTTTTCTTCCACACGAAATGATCCAGAATCGAAGAGGGTGGTTCTTGCAGAAGTTTGGTGTACTATTTCTAAAAGATTGTTCTGAACATTACTGTATCAAGTACTTATAATAAAATGAACCTGTTTTTCTTCAGCAACGTATTATATACCAATTTCAGATGTGGAGCAGGTTGATGACAACTCAGAGTTGTTCAAAAAGCTCATTTCGATAAAGCTTAAGACGTCCATAGTGAATAAGATTAACAGCCATGGAGAGACATTGACTCGGATGGACAGCCTGAATGGTAAATAGTTTTCCATGTAGCCCATTCCATTCGAGAAAAAACCCACAATACACTACCTTTGATATATTGCATAATTAAAAATTTTCATAAGATTCCCAACAAAATAACTTATTGCAAATTAAGTTTTGTTTTTTTCGTTATCGATGCTCGTGATTTCCATTGAACGATAGCATTATTTCACTCATTTTCTAATGAAATCTAGTCGAAACAATTCATCTATCTGTAACATATATATTAATGCCTTTAACTGATTCTATATATTTATTAGACATAATAATAATCTGAGGGCAGTGTGCAAGGCTTCAACTGCTAGGTGTTGTTGTATTTCAGAGGAAGGTACAGGGACAAGTAAAAATTCACGTGAGGATCCGAAGACAAGAAGAAATTCACGTGAACCTAAACGCGACTACAATGAGTCAGCATATAACTGCTCAGCTGATATGGCAACACTGCTACAGGCAATAGAATCAATTATCGCAAGAGAAATACGAAAGAGTATTCCACAAAGCTATATAAACCCAGCTTACTGTCAATATACCAGCGATGGAAGCGACTGCCCAAGACCTCGACCTCACTACCGACGTCCTACTTCAGATTACTACTCCTACACATAAAGAATTTATATTAGCTATAAGGAACGTGTGACCAAAAGACTAAAATCCTCAACGTGTATAAAAAGCAACTACAGCTTGCCAAGAAACTAAAGTTAACAAGAAGTCCAGTGGCGGATCAGCTCCCTTCCGCCGTGCCTGCAATGTGGGTAAAGCGAGGGAAAGAGCGTGGGGGTGGTTCAATATCTCATAAAAAATAAATATTAGCCTCATCCTTTTTAATATGTCAAAACAGATGCCCACTTTTAGTGTCAATCTGATCAAGGTTTATGTTTTATATATATATTTTGCATACGCTTGTACATAGGTAGGTACAAATATCCGACCTCTTTGGTTACCCCCTACTTTTGGGGAATCCTGGATCCAACCCTGAAAGAACAAGAGATTGTATACATGTGCCAATTGTCATTACTAATCTATATTAATGTGTTTCCCTCAGCACCTTTCGTGTTATTGATTGCTAATAAACGTCCAATCAAGAACCCAGTAAACATTAATGTAGCTTATACATCAAGTGCTTTAAGGATTTTAAGAACGATGCATACATGTGTGACGCAAATAAAATACGTATTTGATTCTAACAGAAACTTACAAGGTAATGAATTTCTCAATCATAGCTTTTCTGTGTTGTGACGGTCTGGGTATAGAACCAACTCTATTGAGTGAGAAATATACTGTGCAGTGACGGTTTGGATATATAACAAACTTTTTTTGAGTGGGATAATAGACAACACAGTAAAGGTTTGGGTATATAAACATTTTTTTTAGTGGGATAATACACTGCACAGTGAAGGTTTGGGTATATAACCAACTCTTCTGAGTGTGATAATACACTGCACAGTGACGGTTTGAGCATATAACCAACATTTTTTAGTGGGATAATACACTGCACAGTGAAGGTTAGGCTATAAAAACAATTCTTTTGAATGAGATAATACACTACACAGTGAAGGTTTGGGTATAGATCCAACTCTTCTGAGTGGGATAATACTCTACACAGTGAAGGTTTGGGTATAGTTCCAACGCTTTTGAGTTAGATAATACACTACACAGTGACGGTTTGAGTATAGAACCAAATCTTTTGAGTGGGATAATACACCACACAGTGAAGGTTTGGATATAGAAAAAATTCTTTAGAGTTGAATAATATACTACACAGTGAAGGTTTGGGTAGCGAACAAACTCTTTTGAGTGGGATAATACACTACACAATGAAAGTTTGGGTATAGAGCCAACTCTTTAGAGTTGGATAATACACTGCACAGTGAAGGTTTGGGTATATAACCAACTCTTTTAAGTTAGATAATACACTGCACAGTGAAGGTTTGGGTATAGAAACAGTTCTCTTGAGTGGGATTATACACTACACAATGAAGATTTGGGTGTATAACCAAAAATTTTTAGTGGGATAATACATTGCACAGTGAAGGTTTGGGTATAGAACCAACTCTATTGAGTGGGATAATACATTGCACAGTGAAGGTTTGAGTATAGAAACAGTTCTTATGAGTGGGATAATACACTACACAGTGAAGGTTTGGGTATAGAAACAATTATTTTGAGTGGGATAAAATACTACACAGTGAAGGTTTGGGTAGCGAACAAACTCTTTTGAGTGGGATAATACACCACACAGTGAAGGTTTGGGTAGCGAACCACTCTTTTGAGTGTGATAATACATTGCACAGTGAAAGTCTGAGTATAGATCCAACTCTTTTGAGTTGGATAATACACTGCACAGTGAAGGTTTGGGTATAGAGCCAACTCTTTAGAATTGGATAATACACTGCACAGTGAAGGTTTGGTATAAAACCAACACTTTTGAGTGGGATAATACATTGCACAGTGAAGGTTTGGGTATAGAATCAACTCTATTGAGTGGGATAATACATTGCACCGTGAAGGTTTGGGTATAGACACAGTTCCTATGAGTGGGTTAATACACTACACATCGAATGGTTGGGTATAGAACCTATTCTTTTGAGTTGAATAATACACTGCACAGTGTAGGTTTGGGTATAGAACCAGTTCTTTTGAGTGGGTAAAACACTACACAGTGAAGGTGTGGGTATAGAACCAACTCTTTTGAGTTGGATAATACACTACACAGTGACGGTTTGGGTATAGAACCAACTCTTTTGAGTAGGATAATACACTGCACAGTGAATGTTTGGGTATAGAACCAACTCTGTTGAGTTGGATAATAGACTGCACAGTGAATTTTTGGGTATAGAACCAACTCTTTTGAGTAGGATAGTATACTGCACAGTGCATGTTTATGTATAGAACCAACTCTTTTGAGTGGGATAATACATTGCACAGTGAATGTTTAGGTATAGAACCAACTTTTTTTAGTAGGATAATACACTGCACAGTGAATGTTTGGGTATAGAACCAACTCTTTTGAGTAGGATAATACACTGTAAAGTGAAGGATTGGGTATAGAGCCAACTCTTTAGAGTTGGATAATACACTGCACAGTGAAGGTTTGGTATAAAACCTACACTTTTGAGTGGGATAATACATTGCACAGTGAAGGTTTGGGTATAGAACCAACTCTATTGAGTGGGATAATACATTGCACCGTGAAGGTTTGGGTATAGAAACAGTTCCTGTGAGTGGGTTAATACACTGCACAGTGTAGGTTTGGGTATAGAACCAATTCTTTTGAGTGGGTAATACACTACACAGTGAAGGTGTGGGTATAGAACCAACTCTTCTGAGTTGGATAATACACTACACAGTGACGGTTTGGGTATAGAACCAACTCTTTTGAGTAGGATAATACACTGCACAGTGAAGGTTTGGGTATATAACCAACTCTTTTGAGTGGGATACTACACTGCACAATGAATTTTTGGGTATAGAACCAACTTGTTTGAGTGGTATAGAACCAACTCGTTTGAGTGGTATAGAACCAACTCTTTTGAGTAGGATAATATACTGCACAGTGAATGTTTAGGTATAGAACCAACTTTTTTTAGTAGGATAATACACTGCACAGTGAATGTTTGGGTATAGAACCAACTCTTTTGAGTAGGATAATACACTGCACAGTGAAGGTTTGGGTATTTAACCAACTCTTCTGAGTGGGATAATACACTGCACAATGAATGTTTTGGTATAGAACCAACTCTTTTGAGTTGTATAGAACCAACTCTTTTGAGTGGAATATACACTGTACAATGAAGGTTTGGGTATAGAACCAACTCTTTTGAGTTGTATAGAACCAACTCTTTTGAGTGGAATATACACTGTACAATGAAGGTTTGGGTATAGAACCAACTCTTTTGAGTTGTATAGAACCAACTCTTTTGAGTGGAATATACACTGTACAATGAAGGTTTGGGTATAGAACCAACTCTTTTGAGTGGGATAATGGACTGCACAGTGAAAGTTTTGGGTATAGAACCAACTCGTTGAGTTGGATAATACACTGCACAATAAAGGTTTGGGTATAGAAACAACTTTTATTAGTGGTTAATACGCTGCGCATTGAATGTTTGGAGGAGCTGTCTGAATCTAAGATGATAAACTATGGTTGCATATATGCGCTTGAAATGTGTGGCTAAATCGCCATATGAGGGTACTTGTACTAAAGCTGTTGTGGTACATTACTAAAACATCAAAGTAACTTTAATGTAAAGAAGAGAAGAGTAAACTAACAAACAAACAACTGCAATATTGATAATTGTTGATTTTGATTCTTTACCAGGCTTTAAGAAGTAAAAAGAACATCTACTTTTCTAAACTTGTATTTGCTATTCCTGTTCATATCAAATAATTTTAACGCAACACTAATTCTACCACAAAGCACTTTAACATTATTCTGAATGTACAATATGAATGCGTTGTCTCAGATGAATGTAGGCTTACGTGATATTAATGTATATTATATTTGACGTCATTCCAATATGATTTGCCTTTTTTTAAACGTTTTCTAGAAAATGTATCAACCGATTCGAACAAGATAATCTACTTTAAACAAACGTCTTTTTTCTATTAAAAGATGACAATTTTTCATTTATTACCAAGTTCATAATTTAGAAGTCGAAAATCCAACATACGAGATGTCACTAGTATTATTTCTATTATTATTATTATTATTATTATTATTATTATTATTATTATTATTTTCCGCGTTGTCATTATACGCTGACTGGTTCTTCTTCGCTTGTTAGACTGGTCTCCAAAAACAGTCAGAAACTAGCATATTACAGTCAGTACAGTCAACTTACTGAAAAAGTAATTGTGATATCTCCTACCATTGATTACGTATGCGAACTTATCAAATTGATAACATATCAGAACTTTTTCTCTGAAAACACCCCCCGAGTAAAACGAAGCCCAATGGACATTAGAAATTGAGTATAAGATTATAAAAATTAAGTCCGGCCGAATGAAGAAAAAAAAAATCAAAAAAAATGACGCATCATTAAATAAAGTGTTGCCTTTAAAAAAAAAACAGAGACGTACAAAACATAACCGTGCTTCAGAAAGAATGTACCCCAAGAGTGTTTGATTTACGCTGAATCATTCTTATAATCTAGAAAACAAATATCCTTCAATACATACATGCACATATCAGTGTTTCCAACAGTTTGGGACGAATATTTCATTGAAAATATAGACTAAGGAGAAACTCACAGTAGAGGTTAGCCGGATTGCCATAAATAAAATCATCTTTAATATTATTCTTAAAGATGAAAGTTTCACCGTATTAAATGAAAAATTGTCTACATATGCTTTACACCTAAGAATGTGATAATGGAAACATAGAACTCTGATGGACTTCTAGGTCGCCACGTGTTTGCAAAATCTCCATCGCACAGAATTTGTTTCCAGCCAAATAAAAGCCATCAGAAATTATATAAAGCTAAATTAGAGCCCCTGTTGTACTCATCGTCATTGGAATCCATTTTTGTATATTCATAGCTGGGAGTCGCCTTAGATCCCGAGAATAAGTTGAGACCAACCGCGCGTAATAGAATTGAAAAAAAAAAACAAAAAAAAAAACAGAAGCTAGGTGTCGTTACGGGTACCGGCGATATAAAGCTGATCGTATAAACAATTTGAACTACGAGATCCACTGCTTCTTTTATCTTAATTTGAATTCCTCTTTGAAACAGAAAGCTTAGACGGTTTCAAGAAATCGGAGGCATAATAGATGGCACTTGTAAAACCCGTTGGAAGATTAACTCTTACGTGAATCTATGAACCGTAACATCTACATCGTTTTAATATGATGGGTTAGCTTGAACATGTCTGTAGCCTGCTATCTTCCAGTCCGAGATACTCATAACCAGGGCCAATACATGGGGACATTTTTTGCTTATACGTAAACACAATTTAAACAGTCTAGAAAATATTTACGTAAACTCTAAAGTCTGCCATATTAGCATTTTTACAACAAGAAGGCCTAAATTTGATTGCACGTTATTAATAAGGAAATCACTTCAGACACTGCCATTGAAATTCAAAGCCTATCTGCATCCACAAGAAGTTACATGTATTTACCTTTTGTCTATGCCGACGATGTATTTATTCATGAAAATCAAAGCAGCTATTTCAGGGGATCATAATCAGATCATGTTGTTATATAAATATAAAATATATATATCTGTGATTCAAAACTAATACAAAACTTCACATTCACTTCTAGATTCTTCATTATGAATAATGATAACTTAAAGAACAGCTTAAAATATTATGGATTAAAGATCTTTATAAGCATATTTAAATAACAAATTCAGTTTAAATTATAATACATACTCACGAAGTTTAAAGATTTAAAGACCAGCATGGCATTCAAACAACGTTTCAGCTTGAGTACACACTCAAAGTTTGATTCTTGGATTTCATTATTCCTGTTATCGTTTTCTTAAAATTGCAATATATATTTAGAAACAAACTTCAAATGAAGAAAAAAAAATTACAACTATCTAATGTCAACTTGTTGAATTTAATATAAAATGCTAAATTTGAGTGTGCACTCAAGTTGACGACTTTCAGAATACTGAGCCTAATAAATACTTTTGTTTATTTCGTAATTTTACAACTCCTTAAAATCTCGTATTTGGAAACATAAAACCACATTAAATCCATGACATTTTACCGTAAAGAACTCTATTAACATGAATTGATTCAGGGCATTGGGATGGATTATTATTCTAGTGTTTTCCTATATCTTATATGTAATACCTCAGATTTACGCTGTGTGTTTTTCGCATTTAATATTGCACAGTGTTCATAACTTTTCTTTTCAGAACTGCATTTGTAATTAACGAGAAAGTTATAATATCAAAAATTTTATGTTGTAACTGTTATATCACATGTTGTATCTGTAATATCACATGTTTTAACTGTTATAAATCCAACCTTTAGGTGTCTTTAGTTTAACAGCTTAAAGAAGCAGAATATTTAGTCCCAAAAACTAAAGCATGTTCCTTTTTAAAATGACATCAATAATTCTCATTTCAATGTTATCCGAAGTACAATATAATCTATTTAATCTTAATAAAAGCATCAATCAACACACTGAAACTTATCAAAATATATACCTACCAAGCTTTACAACTGCAGTGAGGTTTGATAATATTTATAATTCGTTCTTCCTTAATGGGACTTTCGATGCTCATTTAATGCGGTGGGTCAGGTTTTCTCTTGCATGCAGATCAGCTTAGAAATCTTTGGTGTTTGTCAGCCTTAAGAATTTGTGTTGCACCAAAACTCTTTGTCAGTAACAGAGTCTGAACCTTTTTTTTTTCAACAAGATTGTACTTTTCTCTAAATGTCTTTTATATTTATATTATGTGTTTGTAACATCCTTCTCTACATTTTTATCACTTGTTAGAGCCTTGTTATGAGAACTATTTCCTGGTTTGAAATGAAAGTGTCTCCTAATAAAATAACCTTTGGTTTACTTCTTTACTTTTGTCATTTTGGACACTGTAATATGACTGATTTGAGTTTCAAAGTGTTACTATAGTATCCATTTTGTACTGTTAGAACTATAGTTTGTACTGTTTACGTTATTTCTTTGCATCAAGGGGAGTTAGTATCAGCTGACAGTGTGGCAACATCTATTTTTTACCCCTATTTCATAAATTTTTCATGAGACAAGTGAGGCAAAGCAAACTCAACCTCTTAGCTGCCATAAACATTTCTTAATATATGATTTAAGAAAACATAAACTCTAATTAATAACATTTTAAGCATCCAAAATATCATATTTGCACCAGAAATTGATGAAAACAGGCGGTTGTGTAATTTGATACCTCTTATTGCATAATGCCCACAGGTGCGTATTTCATGCATGCATATGAGTATGGCCGACACACAGGAAATTAAGAAAAGCATGAGACAAACTATTAAAATCCCAGCATTTATTCAGTTGTCTCCATCAATAATGTATGAACACAGTAAACATTTCTAGTAATGCAACATTCATTCGTATCATCTGTCTTTATTACATAAGTGCCGATTATTATCACTGTGTGTGTGCTCAGAAGACCGCCCAAATCTAAGGTTGTCAATACACAAAAATGTACAAAATTGATGTTCGGTATAGGTATCGGACTATTAAATAATTTACAGCCAGAGAACCAATTTACTGATTGAGGGAATAAAATATAGGGTATTAAATATTTTGAGATGCACCCATTGGCCAGTAAATGAATTTAACATTAAGTTCTATGGGAAATTAATTAGTGGTAAGATCCCTAAAATGGTTACCTTTTGAAGACAATACTTTCGCTTCTTAGAAAATTCCATACTTATGAGTAAGTTTGGTTTCCATTTATATTTGGCTTCTTCAATTTCAGGAGTACCGCTTCATTTTAAAGTCATTTTGTATGTTACATGACCTTCATTTATGTGCTGTTAATGAATATTACAACAATATAAGTCATATTCCATCACTAAATTACACTATATCTTTTATCATATCACCTATTTCAGGGCACAAGCCTTGTCATCGTCAATGTGTCTAACAATAAATGTACTAACTTTCTAACCCGGCCTTCTTTACGATCAGTTTTTTTTTCTTCAGCTTTTTGCCTACTGCCCACCTAGGCTCCCATTTTTACACCGCCCCTTAACTTGAGTGTGTGCTTATATTCAACGTTTCGATACGTCATAATGAAAGCAACGACTAACATAAAATAAATTCTCTAAATGTTATACCCTTGTCCCTCCATTCTGAAGAGTGTTGGTCGGTTAAAATGATTTACGTTTGCACAAAACAAATATTTGATTTGTGAAGTTAATCAAAGAAACAATATTTCAGTTTGAGTGCACCCTCCAGTTGCGCCTTTCCAATATATTTGGTGGTTTCTAAATCTACATATCTCATTTCTAAAATAATTAAGGTGCCTGTCGCTACTGCTTTCCTTAATTAGATCGCCCTTTTCACGAGGAAAGTAAGTAAAAAATAATTACATACAGGTGGTATGAATGTTATTAGAAAAACAATCCTCTTTGATGTTGTAGTTCTTTATAATACCTAAGTATGTTAACGCGAAGGCATTGTTAAAAAATGTTACATTTAATGTATGTGCCTTTCTGGATAAACCCTTTCTGCTCAAGTCAATTTTGTCGTGCCCACATTAGTGGGAAGCTATACGAAGCAGTCACTTTTCCAACGGCGGAAACGGCGACTGCGCCTTCAACAGCTTGTTTACTTTTTGGTAAAAACTTTTTCAGTTGAAAATATTTTCCAAACCCCTTGATAGATTCTGGTTGAGGTCCCAGTTATAGAAAATTGACAATTATGAGCAAGATCAACACAAATAATTAGATTATCTTACATCTGATTGGTCTGCACTTTAGTGACTATTTCTGATCAGATTGGATACATCTAAAGATTTTTCATTGGCTAATATTTCCTAAACCTCTTAATAGATTCTCATCATACTTAACATGAATCATTGTGAAGTTAGGACAATTCATTTTACCACACGATCGCTTGCTTCTACCACACTGAGGTCAAGGTCACAGTCATACAAAATTTGCTTTAAGATTCTAATTAAAGTTTGTTCATTAGGCTATTTTTCTAAACCCCTTGATGGGTTTTCTTCATATGTGGAACGAATTATTATGGAGCTAAGACAAATTCATTTAGTGACATGCACGCTTGTCCTATGAACTTGGGGTCAAGGTCACAGTAATAGAAAATTGGTATTAAGATTTTGATTGAAGCTTTTCCGTTTGCTTATATTTTCTAAAATCCTTGAGAGATTTTGTTAATATTTTGGATGAATCATTATCAAACTAAGACAGTTCATTACATGACATGCACGCTTGCCACTTTGACATTGGAAGTCAAGATCCCAGTCATAAAAATCTGCGTTAAGTTTTAGTTAAAGTATTTTAATTTGCTTATATTTCCTAACCCCCTCAATGGCTTTCTTCATATGATAATGGAAATAGTTCTACATGAACATGCAGCCGACCTGACATCAACCATATGGCCATGAAAACTATTTTGATAACTGTTTTTAGTATAATCACTTCTGGATAGTGGTTCTATCCACATGATATTTTCACTAGGAGCTTGCCAGTGTTCAATATAGAATTATCCTTACGGTACTTCCGGTACTTTGATTCTTTACCCTCTATGTATGCGCCTGAAATGCAAGATTAAAACAGCTTAATGCGTTCATATTTGTAATTTATCATAGCTATAATTAATTGGTTTGTGGATTAAAGAGGTTTAGATTTCAAGTGTGCCAAGAAGTACCCAGGAAGTATTTTGTATATAGTGGGTTACATTAACTATATAAATGTATAGTGTTTATGACTTCGTGTTGATTTTGTATCAGGTGTAAATCTCTATACGGAGAACAGGTGAAAAATCATGCTAATTGTACAACATTAACACAACAACTGCAAGACGATTCAGAGATCTCTTTACTACAACACCCCAGCAATCAGCATTAGATGAGTTGTTTACTTTTATTGCTGTGCATTGATATTGTAAACACACAATGCGGGGCACAATGATAGCAGAGTTTGTTCCCTTTGTATCAACATCTGCATTTTATTTATGTCTACATTGGTTCACTGTTGTGTTGGAGACTTGTATTACTGTGGATTTTTTTCATTCACTTTTGCTTATATACCAATCAAAATGAACTCTTGGTAAAATATTTTTTCCCTCGTCCCCGTTGCCTGTCCTTTGTTAAATGGTTGTTATGGAAGGGGAGAAATTGGTTTTTCCTTTATTATAAATTTAATTCATTTTTTTTTAAATTTAGAATAAGGGTTGTAGAATGTATAGATCTTTGTGATCAGTATACTGTTACAGCTAACTACAACACTCTTACATGTTACAGCTAATTACAACACTTTTACATGTTACAGCTAACTACAACACTGTTACAGCTAACTGCAATCTCTAACCTCAGAAATTACAGCTTGGGTTATATAACCCTATAGCACGGTAACGTTTGATATTCCTTTGATATTACGGTTAAGCACACCACTGGCAACCTCATTTCCATATCAGTAGGGAACGGATAATACTTAGTAACTCAGTGGAGTTTCCAATCTCCTTAATAGGTTAAGCCATAGATGACACGGAAGTTTTAGGTATATGGTAAAACTTTCCTGAAAATTAACCAAAAAACCCCACAGTTTTAAAGTTATTTTAACTGCATGTTATAAAGTGAAATCTACATAGATGTCTCTTCTAGTTTATTCGAAAATCTAAAACAATACCAGTCTAAAGGCGAAACTGTACGTAATGAGTCATATCTACGGGTATATTGGAATCTTCTGTTCTACTATCGTAAATTGATGAATGTCACTCGTAGTTGTGAGGTCAAATTTGACAGTGGACTTTCGTAGAAAAACATACTTTCCTTATCACAAATGTGCATGTTTGACTATGATATCCCAAAAATATTGAGCACACAACAAAAAAAAAAAAAAACAGATGAATCACATTTTACCGCAATAATTCCCTTTCTCCTCTGGATGCATTGTAGCGTCAGTAAATGTCACAATATTTTTTTTATTAATGCCGGTAAATGTCACAAACGCCGGTAAACATCACACACAGAAAATGTGACATTTACAATATGCGCTATAGACCCAGTGAATGTCACAAAGGACTGTAAATGTCGCAGATGTCATTAAAGAAACAGGCTGAAACCAAAAGACAAACATTTTTAAACAATTGCCGCCCTCCGCAGCTGAAATGAAGAAATAGTCGCTGTCCGTCGGCTCGTCCATAATGACGACTTTTGAACACTGCATCGCCAGCATTTATACTTTTTAAAAACTAAATTTTAGGGAAACTTTCATGAAATATCAGACGCTTATAAACATAAGAAGAATTGAATTCGTCCATAATGTCCCGAATTATTGCCCTTGATAAACTTAGGTTATGCATTTATTAACCTTGTAATCAGCTAAGATTTCAGACTAACAAGAGCCTTTCTCAATAGCAGTTTAATATTTTATTATACCTTTTACTAATGTCTGAAAATTATATACAGTACATTTGTGAATATTGTCGTAAATAAGACTTTTTGGGACCATTACTATACTAAACAACATGTTTGCTTGTCAATACACTTTAACAAATTCTGGAAAATGTCTGCTATTCATTGATAGGTTGATAAGAAGATAGCCGATTGATGAATATGTAGGTAGGTAGATAGAAAAAAGAAATACAGTTATCATCCGCGTGAAATAGCAAACGAGAGAAAATGACAGACAAACATACCTAATGGATACACGGACACGATCACAAAAAATAAATCAAAAACAGACGGACAGATAAGGGATGCAACTGATTATATTGTCTCCCCAAAGACGCTGATATGATGACAAACTCCTTACTCAAAGATACAATGTTTATCTGAAACAATGTGACATTTACCGTTGAAGTTGTACTTGCTCAACAGTAATTGCAACAATTTGTAACATTTACAGTGGCAGGATCGACGCACAACGCACATCACATAAGACGACGTAAAAGGTGTATATTGGATAAAATCGTAAGACGATGTTTTGTTATTTTTTATACTTTACCTACCAGTCAAAATTCACATGTAAATTTTCACTAAAATGTAAGCAGGCAGTAGAAAAAAACACATAACCGAGCAGGAAATAAATAGATTATTTTTGCCGCTTTTTGTGTCATATTTGTTTTTAAAAATTCATTCATGAATTTTAAAATAATTCCATTACTTTACATTGTGCGCGTTCCACCTGGCTGACTAATGCATGCCAGGGTTGAAATAAAGTCTAATTTTAAACTGGACTAGCCCACATTACAATTATCATCTGGTATTGGCCAGATTTGGATTGCGACCATGTTTAAATCTATTATAAACTGGGCTAGTCTAGATTCAAACTGTAATGTGGCCTAGACCAGATTCAAATCAAAGATAAAAATAAAATAGAAGTGAAACATTCACTAAATTGTGTTTAACAATAACAACTATTTGTATTTATACAAGGTCGAAAAATTTAATATAAAACCAAATGCGGTCCAAAGGGGGGGGGGGGTAGCATATTACTCTAACATTTGATTAGGCAAAGTGACTTGTTGTTTTCTTTATTTCCATATTATGTTATCTGCAATGAAATTTAACATACATAGCGCACATGTAGATACTATTTTTGTTTATCACATCCAACCTGATTCATCTAATATTATTGTCATGGAGTAGTCTTTTACCATAACATGGATTTTTTACCATATGCATAATATCAGTATCGACATATAGTACGAGTTTTGGCTTACATCCATAAGTGGCTAGGTGAATTTTATTGACTCCTGTGATACAGGATGCCGACCCACTACATGTGTGCAAGTGTATGTGACTTTCCTAAAAACAATTATAAAAAAAAATCAAATCACAAAAAAAACAAGAAGTTGTCACCTTTCTACAAATGAATCTAAACATCGTTCATTTCGTATTACCCAATAATCAATCTCATTAGATCATATGCAACCGAACATACATCTAAATAGCATTCATTCCCTATCTCCCTATTATCACTCTCCTCAGATTATATGCATCCGAACATATATCTAAAGAACAATACAGTTCCTAATTTCCTCGTTTATTTACAATACATACAATACATATTGAGACCTCTGTTGTTGCTGTTGTTGTTGTTGTTGTTGTTGTTGTCGTTTTGTGTCTTTTTTTTTTACCTCCCCACCCAAGGATGACTGTTGATGACATTTGCATATGATCTCTCGTCACTCTCTCTCTCTCTCTCTCTCTCTCTCTCTCTCTCTCTCTCTCTCTCTCTCTCTCTCTCTCTCTCTCTCTCTCTCTCTCTCTCTCTCTCTCATAATAAAATAATATGTTTACCCCGTACATACCAAGAGGGTTTTTACCTTCTTCTTTACCATGGTTTGTCTGCAACAAAGTTTACAACAAAGCAACATATCCGAAAGTTTTCTCAACTATCCACAGTTTCCCTAATTCTGGTTCTATTGACACGGTCCAAGTAGAAGACACAGTGTAAACAAAGTTAGTACTTACTAGGTATGCTAATCAAGCATTTAATACCAATCAAGACACACAAGAACCCACCCGCATCCATCCTTCTGATAAATCCAAATTCAATTTATTGAAACAAAAAATAAAAAAATAAAAAATAAATAAAAGAGCTCATATAAATTAGAATTTCGACTGTATCAGTATTTTCAAGATCAAAGTGTAGGCTGCAGCAGAAGACATGGTCTAACTTGAAACCGGCATCCAAAGACGCACTGATTTTCATCCGGACGGACGGTTGATTTTGTCACTATTTTCCTCTACAAATCACGGGAGTAAATTGTTCCATCTATATTGGAAGTGAATATAGGAACTATGTGAACCTTTACGTTCGTCAGTGCGCGCAATTAACAATGAATGTGCAATTTCAGACAACTACTCCAACACCGTTCTAAATTTGGACTGTAAACATGGGTTTATGTTTAAGGATGTGTTTTTATATGAACTACCCTGGAAAGTGGGGAGGGCGTGAGACTAGGTGTATAGGTTGCATAAGTGGAGAAAATAGCTAGAGAAAGAGTGGGGAAAACCACTCAGGCAGGTTAATCTTTTTATAATGCTTAAAGGAATTTATCCCTTTACTACCCAGCCCGCATTGGCACATTTCCCTGTCTACTTTATACTCGCTTCGCTAACCTCTCTACCTATATACAAGTACATACCTACCTATTTTACTTACCGACTTGCTTACTTACATGTCATATTTCCCAATTTCGCGAGAAGTTCCCGGGTTTTAGTCACAATTCCCGACGTGACGGGTTTGTGCATGCATTCTCGTGTTATAGCCTAAAACATCTGATTTGTTAACAAAATAAGTCACATAGTTGATTTAGAAAGCTATAGTGTCCTATTAGTGAGCATGTCTCAGATCTAAAACAAACTTAGAAGTTATTAAATATCTCGTGCACTCGACATCCCATTCATAGACCCCCCCCCCCCCCGGACTTTTTTCTTTCATTTTTAAAGGTGCATTCATCCATAGATAATTTGATTATGACAAGGGATTACTTAAATTAAAACACCGCTCGTGCAAAATAAAATTTCAGATTATTAATTCCCTCAATTCTTCACTGTATTCATGATATAAAAAATGTTATGTCATCCCAGCCTATCAATTATATGAACTGACATCCTTGATAATGGAATCCACCTCAGTAATTAAGGTAGACTCAAGTATTGTTGATTTTGAAGAAGAAAAGAAAAACTATGAACTGATATTGGGCTTTGCCCAATCAAACCCGGTGTTGTATGTGGATGTCAAATGCATACCAATAACCTATAAATATCAATGCATCATACATTTTCAATCTTGTCACTTAATTTGTTTGTACTGTGCCTTTTGTGCAAAATACCTAAAAGTGCGATTTGCTAAGTCAAACCAGGTATCACAAATATATAGTAAAGATAATACTTAATTGAATTTTCTAATGAGAGCAGTGCAAAGAAACAATTAACATTAAAACATATAGAAAGGATGACATTCTATAGAAACAAATTAGGAAGGTGTTCATGTTGATACAGCTTCCAGATTTTTCTTGAAAATTCCAGATCTTATGCCAATGGTATTTATGTTTTGGTGTTATCACCTGTATGTTTTACGACATGCATGAATTATCTATCTATCTATCTATCTATCTATATATATATATATATATATATATATATATATATATATATATATATATATATATATATATATATATATATATATATATATATATATATATATATATATATATATATATTTATGTACATAGATAAATATGGTGAAAGAGAGTTTTAAAAAGGGAACTACGGGGGATCAGTGGCTGGCGTGCTGGACTCAAGACTGAGAGGGGTACGAGTTCGAATCATGTCATTTGATCAATCCGGGTTAGCTACATTCGTGTGTCATTGGGCAAGGCGCTTTATCTATATTGCCTTGGTACTAAATAGCCTACTAGTGTTGCTGTGCCGTAAAACACCAAATCAAACAAATCATCTTAAAAACATATATTTAGAAACCATCCTTATTTCCCCCGTGTGTACAGTTGCACACCGAGTTTTTGCAATATGTCAAGATAGGAGAAAGTTTCAATTATTCGATGTTACTATATATATATGAAAATAATCTATACCTCTTAATGCGTGGCCACTTTAAAGACATTAACGTCTATATTTGTTTTGTTTTGTTGTTTTGGGGGGTTTGTGTTTTGTTTTTTTTAAATAAATAAAGTCACTTTTAATGTTTGTAAGAAGAGTTCGTGTGAATTGGAGGCGATGATGTTTCTATGAGAGAGAGAGAGAGAGAGAGAGAGAGAGAGAGAGAGAGAGAGAGAGAGAGAGAGAGCCATGTAGCCTCTATAAGATCTAACGTTAGGTCTGTGAAAATACTGATGCATACGTAAGTGTGAGTGTGTGTTTGTATGAGTGATTGAGTGAATGAGTGAGTGTGTGAGTCTTTGTGCCCTGGAGTCCCCAAAGAGCCTCTGTTACTTTAAATTCTGTTCCTCTTTTCACGGAGAACTGCCGAAATATAATTACCTAAATATAGCCTAATACCGACGTTTCCACAAAGGACTCTTGTGTCTTTGTTCATGACAATACAACAAATCAAGGAGAAAAATAAAATCAATAATTACAACGAGGTCCTTTGACTGAGAATTTGTACAGGGAAGCATTTTAATACATGCGAGTGGTTTTAATTTACCAATAAGACATGGTACAAAACAAGGGACAGTAGCACTTATTAGTTGTGAAAATATTACCTCAAAAAGGAGGCTCAAGATGGTATGAACAGATCTCTCTCTCTCTCTCTCTCTCTCTCTCTCTCTCTATTTCTCTCTCTCTCTCTCTCTCTCTCTCTCTCTCACACAAACACACAGACACATATACAAGCTGATAATCTCTTTCACCTGAAAATGTCCATTGTGTTTCGTAACTATTCTATAGTTTATTGGTCTACATAAACATTTGTGGTATAAAGTCACAAAATGACAAGTGAATACACATTTGTGGTATAAAGTCACAAAATACCAAGTGAATACATATCGTGGTATAAAGTCACAAAATGCCAAGTCAATACATATCGTGGTATAATGTCACAAAATACCAAGTGGATACATATCGTGGTATAATGTCACAAATACCATGTGAATACATATTGTGGTATAATGTCACAAATACCAAGTGAATACATATCGTGGTATAAAGTCACAAAATAACAAGTGAATACATATCGTGGTATAATGTCACAAAATACCAAGTGAATTCATATCGTTTCGCGAAATTACATACAGTATTCTTGTGTTTCATATTCTTATATCCAAAGTTGGAACGATTGTCATACTCGAACACAGGCGTGTGCACAAACACACATTCACCAGTTTTTTTATTTATTTATCATAGTTGCTGTAAACAATAATTCATTGTAGCCCAAATCTGAACACGAGGTCTTTATAATATATGTTGTTTTTACATAGTTGCCACACTTATCTCTCAATGTTGTCTGAAATATTCAATTTTGAACATGGTGCTGTAGCCCATACAAACACTGCTTGTCGTAGCCTTCGACTTTGGGACGACGTTCTCAGGCTGGGCCTTCGCCTTCAAGGCCGATTTCGAACAAGACCCAACACAAGTCCACGCCAGGGAATATGTGACTGGAAGCCACATGTCTCTCAAAACACCCACGTGTGTTCTACTCGAACCGGACGGACACACCTTCCATGCGTTCGGTTACGAAGCCGAGAACAAATACTCGGACTTGGCAGTCGATAACAAACACCAGGAGTGGTACTTCTTCAAGAGCCTCAAGATGATCCTATACGACACCATGGTAGGTATCAAAATTGGAATTATTGTGTGATGTTTCAGAGTGTTTTGTATATGTACTAATAACAACAATGTGTCGACAACTAAGCCTCGCCTGCGATCTGCGGTATGAGGTATGACATATGACTTACACAAGTCACCACAAAATGCTTTTATGTCTTCGTTTCACACACACACACACACACACACACACACAAACACACACACACACAATTAACTTAAATAACCTAATTGAGACAATTAGTTGCCAATAATCGATCCTAGTCAGACGCATTGCATAGTCTGTCCTTTATGTCTCTGCAATATGAAATGTCAGTCACATGCTATAATAGCAATGTATTATATACAATAATCAACAATACGCGAGTAAATAAATACACAAAACTACATTTGTTCCGAATCGATGGACAGAATATGATATGGTGTAGAGGGATACGTCGAGACCGTCAGGCTGAGACCTATTCATACATCATATCAAACGAGTTATTGCCCCTGGCTCAGAACAAGACGTGAATGCGGTTTTGTTTTATTACATGCCCCCTATTTAACGCTTTTGAGATAATTTTAGCTTTAAGCTATAAATGAAATTAAAAACGAATTGGGATTTATACAAGTTCGATTCACTGCGCCTATAAATATCGACGCACGGACCTCAATGAAGAGAACAAAGTAGTTACGATACGACTGTGTGATAGAGAAATACGGATTGAACAGCTGTATCGAACGTCCGATCATGAATGTAAGATAAAATGGGCGTGCAATAAATTAAATTATAATATGGTCCTGAAAACATATAATCAAGACATATTATGACTCGCTGAAACACATTGCACTGAGGCTGATTTGGATGCAATAAAACATCAAGGATATAAATTCATTATAGTAATTACACCCAAGATTGGGAAAAGGGGCTCTGGAGGTTTAGCTGTGCTTGCTAGAGAACATATTAGACCATGTATTCAGTTTGAACCATTAGTCAGCACAGAATATATATGTATATAGTTTCGTCTATTAGAACAATGTTTCCACTTGTCCAGTGACATTTATATTGTGTAACGTATAATCTCACCATTTAATTCAACCTACTTCAAAAAAAAAAAAATGGTATAGACACCATTGCTGTTATAGAGGGTGACATTAGTAAGTTCAATATATATGGTAAAGTGGTTTTGCTGGCAGATCTTAATGCCAGAATTATATATTTGATAATGATTTGATATATAATGATAATGATGATAATTTGTGCTTAAATTAACCCGACGCAACCACAAAGTCGCACGCCTCTGTGGAAAATAACACCAGAAATACTGACTGAAACGCACAATTTAACCGAATTCACTAAGCGTGAAATATAGGTCACAGTAACCTACTTTTGCTAAGATGGCATTGTACTCATCAAGACGTATCTACATACCAAGATGCATGGGAATAACATGGTCAAATAAACTTATTTAAACCCAAATCTTAACCATGTTTGACGGATGGACATACATACGGACAAGGGTGACACTATATGCCCCTTCCAAGTTTGTAGTGGGGAATAAAAATATGATAGCATAGTTTCACTTCAGTGTAATAAGTGATGCAGAGATTGTGATAGTTAAAAATCTTTTACACAAGAACTGTAATTCAACATGTGAACGCAGAATTCTTGTCGCTGCTCGAAACTCCAACCCGCCCTCCAACAAATCAAGAGTGAGTCTAGCATATCGGAGTATAAAACTGATACTCACAAGAAATCAAGAATGAGTCTAGCATGATAGAATACAAAACTTATCGTCACAACAAATCAAGAGTGAGTTTAGCATGACAGAATACAAAACTTACACTCACAAAAGTCTTTATTCACAACAAACGAAGGTAAATTACAACTCACGTGCCATACATTAAAAATACAAAAGTGACTTCAAATATTACCACCATATAGAGTGCTATAAGCTGGTACTAAAGTACTTGGCGCTAACATTGTCACATTATAGGTCAAAAGTAGACCGTCGATTTGACCATGAAAATATTTTTGCTAAGCTTGTACTATTCTAATTTTAATTTCATCTAAAGAGTACTTACATTTACTTTCCATAAAAAGTTATATCCGTTGATCATTTCATTCACATCTCAAACAGTTATTGGTTTTGTACATACAATAATTTGGCTTCTAAGCTCTATAACTGTTACGCACACTGAAAATTGTTATATATTGAACACATCAATCAGTAAGCAGGTGCAATGTGATGACAATAAAAGTAAGATGTCCAACGAGGTTATAAAGGGTATTTTCATCTAAAACTGATATTTTATTGTCGCTGTCCTTGTTCTTATTTTTGTTTTTATTTTTTTGTTATTGTTGATGATGGTATTGCTGTTGCAACTATGTGTACAACTATTGCAGACGCTGATATACTGGATCATTATGGGACGGCATATCAAGGTCTTCGTTGTTTGCTTCGTATTATAACAAACACTGTACACCCTGATTTGCTGGTGGAGTATGTAACGGCAGATCTTGGTCGGCGCTGTTTATTATCGGTTTTGCTCAGCCTATTCATTTGCATACAAACTTATTTAAAATTAAAGATTTGGTTGGGAACATTTGCGCACATACTTTAACAAGACCGCTGAGTCACAACGGGTTAAAAACTGAGCAAAAATTAATAAACTTATGGCATGATGAATTTATACATGTTATCAAACGGAAATATCCAGATGTCGGAATTCCGTCTGGAAGGACGAGGTCAAGTAAGTGGCAGAGAGATAATTACGTAATAACTGTAAGTTGACTCGCAGTCTGATTGGTCTACTGGGATTACCTATAGGGAGTATTTGACAGATAGTTGTTCATGGGTCGGATCAAACTCTACTCATACTGCAGATCCTTTCACCTCAAAGAGACTGTGGGGTAGGGCTCATCACTCGGTTCGTACCTTGTTAGACCTGGGTTTGGATTTGGGGAGACATATAATCGTCTAATACCTCTCACACAAAGTATCATCATGTTAATCATCACTACGATATTACCTAATTGAGAAAACTGAGTAACACTATAGAAGATTTAAACTTAGTATGCCGACCAATGTTTTTTTTTTTTTTTTTTTTTTTTTTTTTTTTTTTTTTTTTTTTTTCGTACTTGATCTAAATGCCACAACACCACCAAGGAACAAAAGAATCCGCATATAAGACATCGAAATAGTAAAAAGACGGCGTATGAAACTATTTAAAACCGTATATTACTATTACTACTACTACTACTACTATTACTATAACTATTTATTTTTAGCATGCGAAGATTTATATTGTTTGTGTATGTTAGAATAGCTTTTATATAAAGCACTCTAATATCTTTATATAAGTCAAACAATATTTGTGACCATTTTGCGTACATCACAGTTCCTCATAAAATGAAAATTACTTAACATCAGTCCTCAAAGTACTGGACAGAATGTTCTTCTTCTCTAACTGGAGAGAGAGAGAGAGAGAGAGACAGACAGACAGTGAGAGACAGACAGACAGACCGAGACCGAGACAGACAGACGGGGTGGAGGTAAGGATTTGTTGGCAGAAAAACGAGGCTTTTCCAAGCTCCTGTCCACAAATTCCAAACTAGAGAGTGGGATATAACAATCGGGGTATTAATTCTCTTATTTCTGCATTAAACGATGGGGTAAAGATCAATATAATAGATAAACTACAATCTGATTTAACTGCAGTAGACATCATCTAGATCAAAAGCATGATGATGTGAATTTCATGTCATCAGGTGCAGGTGCACTCAGGTCGAATGAATAGAATCCATCAAATGCATCGGTAAAGAATAGGAAAATTTCACCCGAGGGTCAGAATTTTGCTTCAGACATCAGGCTGTGCCGAGTGTCTGACGCAAAATTTTGATCCCGAGGGTGGAAGTTTCCTATCCTACACTGAAGTATGATGATTGATTATTTTTCTCACATTTCTGAACGAAAAATGAGTGCCGAAGTAAAAATGTCGTATTGTATAACTTTCAAAAGGCAGAACACCAATTGGAAATTCGCTTATGCTAATATAGAGCGTAAGATGTTAGGTTTACAATGAAAAATTCAGTGTAAACTTTAAATTATGTTTAAACACATTTTAGCTTTCAATGACCAATGGTTGAAATTGCTACGGTAATGGTAATACATAACGCCTGAACTGTATACTGCAGATAGCTTGCAGTATAGAAAGTCGTACATGAAGCTTGGTCGATCAGTTCGAAACGGCCTATTTGTGGAACACTTAACTTCACCCACAGCTCGTTTTATCACCTAAATGTGTTACAATTAATGTTTATCTTGATTATTATGAAAGAATGTTCAAGTGATGATTAAAATTGTGAAGTTTTTGCTACTTTGTGTTCACTATGCTCGCAGTAGAAGGTCAAGATAGTCCACGAGTCAGGATAAAGGTTACGTGTGAGGCAGGATAGAGGTATCTTGCACCTGTGTTCCACAGTGGAAAACACGATCATACACATATAGGAATGTGTAAAAGACTGATCCCGCATGGACAAACGAACATAAAGGAACGAAAGAAAGAAAGGTTCTCTATGGCAACTTTTCAATGGTCTTTCTATATTTGCGTATCAGCTTTCTCTCTCCTAGCCATTGAAACAATATACACAGAAAGTTTCGCTTTTATTTCCTTCTAGGATTTAAGGCGAGATGTAAGCCTAAAGGATGAAACCGGGAAAGAGCTGTCAGCAATGACAATTTTCATTCATGCGATCCAATACCTAAAGAACGATGTGCTTGATGCCCTAAAGAAAATCAACGGTCCGGGTCTGAAGTTACAGGAGATTCAGTGGGTCATAACGGTTCCCGCTATTTGGTCTGACGGCGCTAAACAGTTTATGAGAGAAGCAGCCATATCGGTATATGCACGCAAAGCATGAAATATATTGTCCGATTATACATCACGTGTATTAGTTGTTTGCAAGACTAGAAACGGTACGTAAACAAAACAATAAGTGTACGGTGTCCTGCAGTGTTCAAACGGTAAAAAACGGTACAAAGACAATAAAACCATCAGAAGCATTGAGCAAATGTCATGAATGGATATGTTTCATTTACAGCAGGGACAATAAAACACCCACAAACACTCACTGACGGTATGAAACGCACGCAACCGAAGGGATGGTCAGAAAATGGTAAAAAAGACTGAAAGAAAGCGGAACCTTACAATTATAAATCTAAACGTGCCAAATGGAATTTAAATGGTACGCTCCGTAATCGGTACACTGAATCGGATACAATTGAAGTTACGAGTACTGTAGATAAGTACTTCAAAATACACACCTTTTCGCTTATTTACTTACTTATTTACTTTATTACTTACTAAGTATTGTACTTGAGTATCAACTGGATAGGAGGACCAAGTCATGATTGCTACGAAAGCAGCAATATAGTAACTGCTGAAAAAATAAAAGCTATAAACAAGTTGTGCAAGTAAAACTGGGTCTTAATATCAGCACTTTGTTTAATTTTCCTATGTCAGAATGTTCTCTTTAAAGTTTCATCTTGGTGCTCACAATAAGAAGAAATGTTTGATATTTATCTTTTCATTCAGTTCACATTAAAGGTCTCTGTGCCAAAATTATTTTTGGGGGGTACAGTAATTATCCATTTCTGCTATTTACTTTTAATGTCATTGCAGCACTTAATTTCAATTGATATTTTTCTGAAGTCTCCGTGTGAACTATTTCTGAGATTATGTGCTAACTAGTTTCGTCCATACGATACATTCTTCATAAACAATGGACATAATATCATACAAATCCATTGATGTGTATAATATTCAAGGAGGAATAAATTTGTTTATTTTTACGCTTTTGTTCAGGCGGGAATACCAAGCGAGCAGCTGCTCTTAGCGCTAGAAGCTGAAACTGCTTCCCACTTCTGCAGACAATGTCTACCCGTTAGCAAAATGGAGGGGGACGACGGCATAAAAGATCTCAAGTTCGGGACGAAGTTCATGGTTCTGGATGCCGGAGGTAAATTGCAGTCTAAAGATCTGGCCTGCAAATCATAAAGCTTTTGAATTTGAACCTTTGTGTGGATTTCATTATCAATTAATCGAAGATGATGTTCCAAAAGTAAGGTGACTTGCGATTTGTTGGGTACAAAACTCCAGCTCAAACACTAGCTCAAGAGTTTTATGATGTCCAGACCTATTTTTCAAAGTCAAATTTACTTATACAACTGAAAGGTCAGAAACAAAGCACACAAATCTGCGTATTGCGTTTTCGTCTCATCCAACGTAACTGTAGCATTATAATACGTGTAATCAAAAATGCATACACAACCCCAATGCAGTTAATGGGCTTGGTGAATTTTACATCTATATTTAGTTTCCAGTGACATCTACCACCTTGTTCTTATTTTGACATTTATGTTGGGGTGGGAGGTCAGAGCGCATCCGCTATCTAAAACATGGACGTCACCACAACCACAAAGTAGCGGCATAGAATTAGCAACATTAAGCGACCTTGAACCCTTTATGCCTGAAATTGATAAGTCGAATATTTATCGTCTTAATCATAACAGTTAAAATTTGTAGCCTTAATTATCCGACACATTTGCCAGTTATCCAATATTTACATGCTGGTTATATACTGCAAAGTAGCATTGCTTGGTTACATAATCGCCAAATCTGGGGGTCTATTATTCTTTGACGTGGAAGGCATCGAATTATTATTAGCCTTTCGACCACATAGACTGGTTCTATAACGTGATCGTATAACAGCTGAAGCTAAAGAAAATGTTGGCAGGGAGATTTTTATCATGTGACCAAGCAATGTGAGAAATAGCCCGATTTGAGGTCTGGTTTGTAAATCCTGCAATTTTGGCTCGCGTGTGATCTTATTAAAGGGACAAAGTATGTTTCATTTGTTATCAATGAGAACATTTTTCATCTGTTTATCCATTTCATTTCAGGGTTTGATACACGGTTGCTTAATTATTCTAGTCCCTGTGTAAAGAAACAACCCTAAGTCTCTACCGCGTGGTTTTGGGGAATTCCATATTTCCCATAGGAAATGCATTCTGACCTCAAACCCGAACATAAATGTCCCAATATCTAAAAAGGGTGGAAAAGGTCAGAGGAAACTCTGACTATTTTGCATCACAGTTTTCTGGTTGTGGATATTCGTAAGCCAGCTTTAAATCCTGCCATTGATATTAATAGAGTCTGAATATTTAGCATTACTCACACATGGTTTGTACACCATGGTCTTTATAAAAAAAAAAAAAAAAAAAAAAAAAAAAAAAAAAAAAAAAATTATATATATGTATATATAACAATGAAACAAATAAAGATCAACTATACGCTAAATACAAACTTACGTTTATTTGTACAAACATTTATATCACTAAGTAAGGGAGTCCTTCTGAGTACTAATGTAAATGCTATTGATTGATGTAACTCTAATTGTACTATCGTTGATATCAAAACCCTTGATAGATGTGTAAGACAATTTATGCAAAAGAATCTCATAGTTTGGTGGAGCTAAAAGTTCTATTCTTCCATACATTTTCTGTAGTATTCGGTTTGTGATATTTGTTTATCAAACTGTATCCCACTACCATTATCAACAAATAAGTCAGATATTTAGGTAGAAATAAAAGATACCATTTTTCATTTAATACGATACGTCTCTAGTGTCCAATCAATATTCAGATAATACCCTTGTTTCTTCAGTATCCAAAGACATAATTATCTAACCAAAATTTAAGCTTGACTACTTTCAGAAGTCAATAACTTTCCTTTTCTGCCATTAGGGGGGACAGTTGATATTACAGTTCATCAAGTCCTGCCGCCAAATGGAGACCTAAAGGAGCTTGAAAAGGCAAGCGGAGGCGCCTGGGGCGGCACAAGGGTTGATAAGGAGTTTATGGAGTTTCTTTTTGAAATAGCAGGCAGAAAAAAGTCCGTCCTTGACAAATTTCATACACAGTACACATATGATTACTTTGAACTATGCAAACAATTTGAAATAAAGAAACGAATGGTAAAAAGAGAATGCGAAGAAAAAGTTACCATCCGGTTACCTGTTTCTTTGAAAGACATTATCAAGACGGAGACGGGGAAGGATTTGGGAGAATGTGTTGAGCGTAGTAGATTCTCGAAATTTATAATGGTGCATGATGACAAAATAAGAGTTGACGCCGCTGTAATAAAGAAACTATTTGAACCCTCCATAAAAAGCATTGTCGATCATGTAGAGCGCTTGCTACAAGCCAAAACCACCCAAGGTCTCACTGCTATTCTGATGGTTGGTGGATTTTCTGACTGTGATCTGCTTCAGAAAGCAATTCGAGACAAATTCCCTACAATCAAACTCATCGTGCCTAAAGACGCTGGCCTAGTCGTCATGAAAGGGGCGGTTGCTTTTGGTTTCAACCCAAATTCTATCACTATGCGTATTTGTAAATACACTTACGGTGTTGGAGCCAGTAGAGAGTTTACAAATGGCTTACATACATTCAGACTTCAACGGAAAACAAAGGCGGGGCTAATGTGTGTAAAGATATTCGATAAGCATGTAGAAGCTGGACAAGCGGTTACCATTAATGTACCTCAGAACGAACGGTGCTACATTCCAGCATCTACCGAACAAGAGGAAATGTTGCTCGATTTTTATGCCTCTGAACACACCAGCCCAAAGTACACCGAAGACTGCAGACATTTAGGAACACTGACGATGAAATTGTCCAATGATCACAAAATTCCCCCTGAACGTCGGGGTGTGAAAGTCAGTCTAATGTTTAGCAGCACAGAGATTACTGTTCGTGCGGTAGAAATGTCCACTGGTAAACTAACTACAGCTAAACTGGATTTCCTTGGTTGATTTTCTTTTTTTTCTTTTTTTTTTCTTTAAGACTCGGAATAGATTTTCGTCCAAGCGCCTCTTAAAATGAACATGATATCAAATCGTTCCTATTGAATGTATGCAGTATTGGTGTGATAGTAAGTACATTTAGAAACATTATGTATACTTCTTGTCTAGTGTGAAAAAGATAGATTTATATTCCAAACATGTGATATAATCCGTGAGTAAGCACAACAGTAATCAAAATGGAACTGAGTAGAGTCTGTAGGCGTTGCATAATAACTCCTTACCGACCACATACATGTATAGAGATGATACATGAGTGCAGATTCTTTAGAGCCAGGTGAATTTCTTCTCTGTCAATCACTTACGACAGGGGAAGGTTACTCATGCGTAATAACTCAAAACTATCGGGGATCCGAACTGTGTCCTCATATATGTGTGTGTGTGTGATTGGCATGGAAATGATTAGCGCATTTGTGCACTCAGGAGTGGTCCATGAGTCTCTCCTACCACTAGAACTTACAGTCCATGATGTATCCATCCTGTAATTATATTTATCTAATGAACACAAACTTTTACACAAGTTCATTTTGCGTTAAAACATATGGGTGAATGGTATAAAACTGTTTATCCACTTCTCAAGGCTTCGTTAAGTTCGTCATAATTTGGAAAATATTCATATAGAGTAATATTATATAGCTAACCGCCATGATGAACGATTCAAGGTCCATCTGTGATGTTATTTCCAAAGAGTTATCCTTTGTAACAAGAGAAACAGCTCAATGTATGCGTCTCTAGAGTCACCATTGAGTGTTAGTTGTATTCAGAACTCGCCATAGCAAGGATTAGCATGGATTAAAGGGGTTTACGTCATATGTATTATTCTTTAAATTGTCATACTAAGTTAGATATATGAAATGAGATTTTACTGAACCTAACAACTTTCGGCTACTAGGTTATCCGTAAGATAGAATTGAGATCTTCACCCAATATACATCCATGCATTTGAGTGTCATCCAATGAAAAAAGGGACCCAAATGCATATACCTGTACATATTGGGTCGACCATTGCAACTTTATGTATATAGACTTCTAGCAGATCTTTGCGGCACTTTATGCCCAGTCTGATTTAATAAATGGGTATGAACATTTAAAATTGTGTGATATCAAATCATGCCTTCAATTTTTAAATTTAGATATTTTGCTTCCATGTCGTGATTCAGATCTGATATTGGCGTTCTATAATCTCCTATGGTTTTCAATACATGTAGTGCTTTCCACCAATTATTATTCCTGTAAGTACAGGCATTTACACTGTTCATGCTTGATAAAGAACGTACTCGTGCACTGAACATTTTTTTTGTTGTTGAAAAGTTTCAAAAAGGAGAGTTTTCAATAAAAGCTCCGAGAATAACCCCTTCAGTCTTTAAGTTAAAAATTCTTTGTAATTTTTCAAGAGTGTGTCTCCTTCAAGCAAACATATCAAAATCAAATCATCTCTCCTTAACCAAATATTTATTGTGCGAACACTTTATATAAGGAGAGAAAAGCTGCATACGTTTATGATATGTGTAAACTTCCGAGCTCCCAAGATTAAAAAAGAATGGAAAGTGCATACAATTTTTCTTGGTTTACTATTTGATTGAAAATATGGTCAAGAAAAATATATTATACAGTATTGACTATTTCTTTTCTCGTTTCTGTTATGTGTTGCTTTTCTAATTACATTCGGTGCTAAAATAGATTATGGCCTATAGTATACTAAAACAACTAAGCTAATGCTATGTGCTCGATCCTAACTTTATATTTATGCACCTGAAACACAAGCTTCAAATTTAACTTCATCTGTTCTTTTTTTTAACTTCTCATAGCATAAAGCAATTTGTTTGTAGATTAAAGAGGTTTACAGTTATAGTGAGCAGTGAAACACTCTACAAATGCACGACCACAGTGTAACAGGATGAAGCCGGGTTGAGATTGGATTAGCGAATACACCGAAAGCAATTGAGTTAATGAGATGTTTATTTATAAATGCAATTTAACTATGAATGAATCTGACACCATTGTAACAAAGATATTAGGAACATGATATAGTTCCTAACATGGAACTAATCAACAACAAGTAACTCAACGAGAAAAATCAAAGACGAATCAACGAATGGAACTTAAACAAACGTGAATACTGTTTTTATCACCTTTCAACGAATAACAATATATGATTTACACCCTAATACAAACAATGTCTTATTCAGCAGCAAGGGTGACCAAAGCATGTGATTTATATACAACTACGAATAATGTATCATTAATCATTTATCCACAAGTAGGACGCATATATTATGAACTTGTCAATATATCACTAATTTAGCGATATTTGAATTATGACCTCATAAAGTTATCACTCATTTAGCGATATTGAACAATGAATGTATGAATTTATGCTAAGATAGCAATAGTGAAATAACCAATTAAAACATGGAACACACATATATCGTGGCGTCCACTTGACGATCAAGATGTATTTCCGGTTCCATCCGCTCTAATCAATTGTCAGAGAGCCACCACGTATGTCCCGACCCTCTCAGTCTGTTGAAGTTTCCCTCGAGAGCCTCCTCATTCAACACAGACCCGCCGGTCGCGAAGCCTTGGTCCCTCACTTTAAGAACACCAGTACTCTCTTCTGAACCAACGTCACCAGACAGCAGCGTACAGGTTACGAGGAACTCCAGAGAGTTCTACGACTCCACGTCACCAATCCATAAAAACAGCTAAAAGTATAATAACTGAGCCGTGTAGTACATATGGCACGGTTAAGTACGAATGCATTGATATATGTTACGCATGCGCGCACATGAATTCGTTTCTTTACACGTTACATTATTTCATCATTCAATGCATGCAGCGTATAATTAAATTAAATTCGTCTGTTCAGTTATAACAATGGCTAACTTGAACCCGACTATAGTCTTTCTCATAGCATGGAGTTATATGACCTAGGTATTGACTCTCTGTAGAATTTAGAATAAATTCTAAAACGTCTAATATATGAAACAATTCTGTCATATAAAACGGATAGTAATAAAGAATACAATTTTAAATTTTACATACCTCTACAGTTGAACATTGCTCCCGTAAAGTGGTAAGCTTCCTGACAAGACTCGTCTTAATGTAATTGTACATAGAGAATTCGCTCTAAAAGTACCCTAGCTGTGATGAATATGCGCAGCTAGAGAACTCGAGGTACTTGGATTTTGACCGCAGGCAATTTGCAAATGCTTCATGGGATGAATCGCGCTCAGTATTTCAAAATAACTAGAGCCGAAAAAATAGACCACCCTCGGGTAATGCTGTACGCGGCAACGAAACGCGAGTACATTTTCGTTCACCCATATACAATGATATAAAGTATACACAATTCCGTGACACACAGATATTCAAAATCGTGCTATAAAGCTGTGACAAATACTTCGAGTCTTCGATTTTATTCTCAATGTAAAAGTCTTTTACAACTGGAACGCTATCTTGCATTGAAAATCAAGTGTTTAGATACGATTTAGCGTCATTTAGATCTTCCCTGAATAAGTTAGCCATAACGCCACATATAAAACAATTTTCAATTTCACTCTGGGAGTATTTCCCCCTAAGTTACGATTCCAATGCACGATGTTTATAACTTTTTAAAATTCATTTTCTATTGGTTATGTTGTATCTCTTTAGGGATAACATGCTCTTAGCTCAGCGCGAAAATCATGATAATTGTATTTTTGTCTCTTTGCATAAATATCTGCAACATTGTTTTCTATACATATTAGCAGAGTTGTTGTCACTTTGCATATGGTTTTCTGTACATATTAACAGAGTTTTTGCTTCTTTGGACATTGTTTTCTGTACATATAAGTTTACACTTCTTTACTGCTGTGTTGTAGATTTCCATTACATTGAATTTTCATTTATATCTTTTTTAATAAACCATCAAACATGAACTCTTTCTAAACTGACTTAATTAATTTTTTGTCATTTCTTTATTTTATTTTTTTATCGTTTTTTTACTTTTTTCACGGTTTGTTTAGTTTTGTTTTTCTGCGTCCTCTGTGTATTTGTTTTACTATACAGTAGGTATGGGATTTAAATTCAAAAGGCCATCTCTGTATTGAGCTGTTCGTATGTCACGATTTTTTAAAATATGTTTACTCTTTCCAAAGTTGACCTAAGGAGAAAAAGAAAGAATGCCCTGCTTGACCCATTAGCAAAATCATTCCTTACAAATCGGCTGTTTTACCTGATGAGAAAAAAATATATAGTGAATGGCACCTGAGAGTAATATACACAAAGATAGGGAACTCCTTATCTACCCTACCAAATATCAATGGTTTTCTTTTGATATGCAAATATGGGCACTTACTACATGATATCAAAGCAACCGCAGGGATATCAAGATTTTTAATGGCAGAAGAGGCTTGTTCATGATACTTTCTAGGGAGACGCGGTAACTAAATTGGTTAAGCGTCTGACTTGTAAACGAAGGGTCGCGATTTTGACCTTCTGATGTCAGTAAATAAGTGGCTATTGGTCACTACAAGCGGCCGGTTGATTTTCCTACAGCAGAATTTCTTCATGTCGTGAAGGCTTATAAATGTGACGTTTTAAATCAGTGGATTATAGGAATTCGCAAACCTTCTTTCCTCTTCAGCTAGCATCAGTGGTTTTCATATAAAACAGTTCAACTGTTCTTGGACCCAGAGTCCAGGATTTAACAATAATTTTGATATTAGCTCCAGCTTCGTCGCTCGCTTTAGACTATTGCAATTGACGAGCTGGTCATCCAAGCAGACATAAAACACGATTCCCGTATTTGCAATTATAGGCCTTGTTGACAAGGCCCCTCTAACAAGAACAGATGGAATATATTTGCTTTTTTTTCTATCAGCCAGTCTTGTTACAAGTTGGAATAAAGTTGATTAAACCTTCGGTATGACCTCTATGCAGCAAACATCCCTTTAGAATGTAAAGCTTGCAACTGACTCGTCTCATAAAGCTGAGATCACCCAATCTTGCGTAGTTTGTGTGGTATATTACTAAAACTTAGATTTAATCTGATGATCCTAAGTTTCTTCGGGCTGGACAAGGGTGAATATGAGCAAAAGAGCAGCCATTTCCATACGGTCCTAAACTAGAAGACAAATAAAGCCTTCTTTTTCTTTCCTGGTTACAAATCTGGACATATTTGCATCTTGAAGGTTTCATACTAATCTGTCCCTGATGAATCAGCTTCGAATGTGTTCTCATGAAACTTCATACCATGCTCCACAATCAAGTCAAATCAAGGATTATTCAGAGTAGCGGACACCTCATGGCTATCATTCTGTGAGTTTGTGCGGGATATTAACACTTAGAACTAACATATGACTTATCAGTAAATACGTAAAGTGTTGAGTTTCTTCATGGATAACGATACTGGCAAAAAACACAAAACATTCCTTCTGTACGCTTACAACGAAATACAGTGCTGGGGTTACAATTTTTTATACTATGTTGAACATGCTATCTATGACGGAATAAGTGTGATCCATTTCTCGCCTCTGCTAAACATTAAGGAGATTAGGATTCGAACAATAATTTAAGGACATACATATCGAGCCAACTCTTAAAGCATCCCCGTGAACTTTGTGGCATTGACCCCATGGTCAAAGGTGAGCAAATGTGATGCAGGATAAACTGTCTTTGTTTCATAATTAAACATCTCATTCATAAACTGACTCCATTAAGTGATTTAAGAAATCTATAAAAAAAAAGGAAAAACTTTCAACAAAACGTTAAAGCAAATTTTCAATGACTAAGATCTTGACCTCAAGATCAAAAGGTAAGCGTGTGTGATGGAGAATAATAGTGAATGTTAGTCCAAAGTGGGACATGTACAAAATTTAGGTTAGAAAAATATAACTGTGCACGTATTTTGCGGTTTCACTAGACCGTTAATATGCACATTACAGCTTCGCAACATGCATTTTTTTATTCATCAGATCCAAATTACAGCAGAAAAACTTCTAACAACTTAAACAAAAATGATTCTTAAAATTTGCCTTTATTAAACAAATTTCTTGCCTATAAACAGAAGACACAGGTTAAACATATTCGCTTTTGACCACTAGGGCTCAATCAACAATTTATTTATTTATTTATTTAATGGTCATTTCCTGTATGTGTACAATATCTTTAGCAATAAAAATAAAATAATACTTTATGCTATTATAAAATTAACACTTATTGCTCATTTTGTCAATCCGTCATTTATATGCCCAATGCCATCTCTACATTTTCCATCCCAGGCCACAAAACTGTGATAGATAGCTTAAGGTACCTTTCCCAACAAATGTGGTTCGAACAGACTGCCTATCTATTCGCTTCACATTATGAGCAGGTCTTTTTACTGTAAGACTTCCTCAGACATTTCAATTGTTCAGAAATAAATCATACTTTTATTATAATAAGTATGATATGCACATCAAGCTAAATCTAATCTTGAAATATTCAATCTAATAAAGTTCTGAAACCTGCTGAAGATTATAGAATAAGTTTTATTTTGAAAAGTACATGGAAATATCTTCTGACACTTAACGAGACTTTAATCTGAATATTTATCTGGAGAATATTATATTAATTTTTTAATAAGAATATGTTTTTCAAATGTATGCATCATCTCCCAAATAATGCAGTCACTAATGACAAAAATGAGTATCAGTATTTTGCATGATTTACAATGATATTCAATATACAATTATATCGCAAAAAAGAAAACAAAATCACATTTTTACAGCAACAGTTCCTGTTTTCTCATGGATGCACATTTGTCTCAACCAGATAGAATCCTTCTTATTGGTATTCTGATTTAATTTTACTAATTGCACTTACTCTTTGGTTACACTTACACTTTGGTTGAATGGACGAAGCTAATCCTCGTGGTCTTTTTTTAAAAGCCCTATCGAGCCAATAGTGGATGAGAATTTACTTGAAGGAATTGATACTACTCAAGTAGATCACATTCCCAGGAACGGAATTTTAGTACTAGAAGATTCTCTGGCTCAAAAATCTCCTCAGCTATAATTTGATTTCTTTGATTACTGTTAAATTATAGTCTCTCAGTATTGACTTATTGTGACACTAAAAAACTGGCGGTAGTTAATGGTTTCCTTGACTGAATTTAATGTATGTCTCTTTGAGGTCACAACTCAGTTTTTGTCTCTCTAATTAAGATCCGAAAACTTCAAGGCCTTCATAAGGGTATTTAGTCTCTAGTCTCTGGAAATGTTGCAAAAACGTGATGTTCTTGCAAATTAGCGTGATCATACATGTACAACAGTATTCAAAATGGAATCTCACATCGGTCTTGTAAGAACAATAAAGTTTTCTTGAGTGGGAATATAAACCATTTCTCAACGGCCGAGTCAACACTCTAAAAGCCAGACAGTGGTGTCTGGTCTCATTTTCATGAGATCCGCTGTCGTGTTAATGTCGCCTTTTCCTTGATGTAACACACGTGCATTTGCTTATACGTTCACACAAGAAACTTTAAGTGCCATTTAAGGCACCATCTGAACGACGTCTGGGTCCAAAGAGTCAGCAGCAGTGCAGTATAGTTTCCCGGGATATTGATAGCATCATAGTTTCCCACGATAAATATCCCAAATATATAAATCCAGTGTGGTCAGTTTCTATTTGTTTCTTTTTCATGATAGAGAAGTAATCACATTAACAATGAAAACATGCAATCGAAATCTGTGAGACAGTGCTTGTACTAAATAGTTTTGGATTTTGAGTACCTAAGAATATATCCCTTCGGAAGATTGGTGTTTATTTTAGATTGCATTCAGTGAGAAAATTAACGTGTCAATTTATAGAAGCTTCATGAGCAATTTTGTTCCGTATTTTATAAAACCGTCCCGTTTTTCAGACGTGATACAACATTTACAGCTGGATATAGTTGTGAGGGCCTTTTGCTACTTCGTTTGTATCCGTGATGATTCAAAAAGCAACTAATGATATTTGTGTGAAGTAATTTTATTTTGTTTTACACAACGCATTTTTTACAGGGATGTACTACAAGCAACATGACGGAAAAAATCTGTTGTTGGTAAAATGTATCTGAGAGAGAGTTGGATTTGTTACATTGTATATTTTACCTCCGTATCTAAATAAACCGTTAAGTTTTCACTAATTTCGCTTGCACTCAGTTATAATTTTCTGAACTTTCAGCCAACACATATACTAATAACGAGCAAAGCTCAAATTAGTCCGCATCGAGTTCTGGATATAATTCGTATACTTATTGCAAGGTACCTGAAAAGTTATACCATAGCAGCTTAAATGTAGTGGCACCAAAGTTGTTACCATAGTCTTCCATTGCTTTATGCATGTTCCATTATGGAAAGAAATGCAAAAAACACGATTAATCTCAATCATACATTATTATTATTTACAAGGACATTATGACTTATCTACCGATAAAATTCTCAGATGTGTACTCTCTTTTTTTGCTGTTCTGGGACATTACTTTGCACTGGCTATGAACGAGAACGAATGTAATTACGTCAAATCTCCTTAACGTCAAGCAATATTGATCAGTATACAACTTGACAGCAAGTTCTGTCGCTCGTAGGTTTCTACCTATTTCATATTATTCTATACAACTTGTTACAATTCGTCCCAGTGTCAAGTTATATCAAAACACAAATGAACAAGGACCACCAGAAAATGCATTGTATCTTCCTTACACATTGACTTTTGTGCTCAATGAAGCGATATATCAAATCATGGCGGTAGTGAAATAAACTGCGATTGAATCAAATACAATTGCATACTTTGCAATAGAAGTAAGACAATTTTATGTCTCTTGCTTGAATGCTTTTGAAATACCTCGCAAAACGGAGCAACGTTTATCCATATTCTGTGCACCTTCGCAATCCATGTTTCAATTTATAACTGTCAAGGACAAGCCCTGACAGTGGTTAGGTTCTATCTGCATTATGATTTCCTGCACCGAAATCACTTTTCTCCTTCAAAGACTTCAAATTGCTAGAACTTAATACAATCTTTTACAAACAAACCTGAGAAATATTGCTACTTTATTATCATGCTAAAGTTATCAAAAACAATCAGGACATACAATACTAAGTGGAAAGGAGCTTCAATCATAAACAAAAGTATAACACAAGGATAAACTGTACAACAAAATTATCAAGTTTCTAAGATTCGATCTAAGATGGCATCTTATTGAAGATTCTAATTACTTTTCGTGTTGCATACCCAAACGGCGGATATAATCTCTTATTTCACGTAAAAGTTCCACAACTTGAAGGAACAAGATCTTGATATCAGACAGAACAATGGTTCCGAACACCAGAAACAATACCATGACTCCGAGAATAAAGCCAAACACTTTTGCTGACTTCCGCTCGTCAGGGGCACTTGTGTTCTTTCTCACTGTGGTCGAGAGTGTCTTTTTCTCGACTGTCAGTTCCTTCTTCATCTGCAATAATAATAATAATAATAATAATAATAATAATAATAATAATAATAATAAATTTAGTGGAGGTAAGAAGTATTTCCTTTTTGAACCTTTTTACCCTTTAGTTGTTTTATGATTATTTATTTATTATCTATCACATTCTGCCTGTGTCTCTCAATATGTATGAGTGAATACTTTGACGTATTTATACATTTATACATGTATATATGAATGTTTCATAAACCTTTCTAGGCGAGATTAAAAATTTTATCTGGACTAGGTCAGGTTGCATTTGTGATCATATTCGGACCTTTTTTAAACTGGACTGGTCCAGATTCAGACTGTAATCTGGTCTAGTCCAGATTGGAATCCAATATAAAGAAAATTCAGAAGTGATACATTAACCAAATTATTCCTTTAAGAAGTATCTAATTTGTATGAGGTAGAAAAATTGAATATAAGACCAAATGCTACCAGAAGTAGTTGCAAAGAGAGAGAGAGAGAGAGAGTTCTTAACTATTGTGGCTTCATTAAGTATATACTTATGTAGTTATTCTCTTTCTACCATATTATTGTATCCGCAGTTGAATGCATTAGTGAACATGCATTATACAGCACTTGTACATGTGTATCTACAGGTTTTAATGGCACATCAGCACAATCCTGGCTATACAGTACCAAGAAAAAGTTATGCAGCAAAACTGGTAAATGTGAGAGACAAAATGTTAAAAACTGTAGGAATATAAACCTTCCGAATAAAAGTAATCATATACTTCTCTAAGATAATGATAAAGGATTAAAATAATGTCAAAAGTATTAATAGGGTTTTTAAAAAAACTGCAATATAAGGATAAATGGATAAAATTCCCCCAAAAGGCCAATACGTCTCATATAAAACACATCAATTCAGAAAATCCAATATTTTTTTTTCCAGTGGCACATCATTCAGAATCATCTTAATTGACTTGATTTTTTTAAAAATATAATGTTTATCTTTCAGTGTGGAGATGTATGCAGTCGACAAGAATGTGTTCTGTTGTCAGTGTGCGCTGGCAATGTATACAGTCTGGTCGAGGTTCACATTGCAGGAGATACACATTGGTCAGGTATATGTGAGTAGTATAGGTGGAGGGATAAGGCGAAAAATGGAATGGTATGACGATAATGGGATTTAACATTACGGCCGCCATGTTGTTAGTCACGGCCATTTTAGTTTTATTATGAGTTGGCTCCCATGATTATACTTATTTATAACACCAATACAATATACGCAAATTTACCGACACCTCCAACATAATCTGAGGTACAGGTAATGCTTTATATTTAAATAACACTTATATGCTTGCATCCACTAGGGTTCATTCTCTCCTTTATACTTCCCTTTCTCTGTTTGGCTTGTAAAAGGGTGAGTGACTGTTGCTGATAGTGAGTGATTATATGTCTAGAACTAGATGTTAGTCCTCGTTAACTTTACCCATTACTTTACATGCGACCATTACACATCTATTTGTAGGTTTGAGTGTTGGTCCTAGTCGTGGGTGCTGGTCATCAAAACGGTGGTTGGTCAGTAGGTGTGGATATTGGTCAGCAGGTGAGAGCACTGGTCAGTTGGTGTGGGTGCTGATCAGTAAGATTGTGTTTGATCAATAGTTGTGTGTGTTGGTCAGAAAGAATGGGTATAAGTCACTTCAGACGGGCGCTGGTCAGTTAGACTGTATATTTGTTAGTAGGTGTGGGTGCTGGTTATTAGGTGTGTGTGCTGGTCATTAAGAGTGTGTGTTGGACAGTAGGTTTATTTGTTGGTCAGTCAGGATGTGTATTGGAAAATAATGTCCATTATAAATTCCCTTTGACCCCGATATTCACATAATTTTGTCATACATGCTAATCATGTTCATCCTATGGTCTAATGTTAATTTCCCCTTGCCGCCATAAGATCCCTTAATGTTAAAGTTATTCCCTTCGTCACGATACATGTCTATTTCAACATGGCAGTCATACTGTTTATTGCTATTGTCGCCATAAAGGCCCATTTGTCGCCAGATCGAACTCCCTATACTACTTGTGTGTCCTATACGCGTTATACACAATACCACCCCATCTCCTCATCTCTCTGCTTTGCTCGATATGAAGAAAGTCATTCTCAATAATGGATGTGTTGTCCCGAATCTTGTGTATGGAGTTTTAATTCCACATATTTTGCCAAGTAGATAAAACATTTCCATTAATATGATACTTAAAGTTGTATCAATGGAATCTTCAATTCAGAAACGAGTGATTGCATGGCTGTTTTGGCTGCTTTATTTGCTCTTTCTTTTTGCCCTCAATACTTATGCTACTAGGCAGCCAACAGTATAGAATACTTTTTTCCGGTTTTATGAGTAAGTTGTATTTCTATAAGACTTGATGTTTTAAAGGGTTGTCAGATGTAAGGTTCTGCAAAGCCTTTATTATTGAAAGGGAGTCCGAAAAAATACTCAAATTCATTCCAGGATATGACTAAGGCTAAAATGTTTGCAACGAAATGGGACATGTATCTGGTAACGGACTCGAGAAGGTTTGTAGGTGATGTAACGGCAGCTACAGCCTTTTCTTCATCTTTAAAACTGACTGTGTAAAGGAAGTATGACCACTATATGAGTTTTTTATTTTATCAAATTTCTCTAAAAAAAAAAGAGGATCAGCACAAAATGTTGGTGGTTTAAAAAACCACGGTTGGAATTGGGGAAAATTATTTTTGCAGTATTGGCCCACAATTATTGTGGCAGCTTGTAGATGAGGGCGAATACATATGCCAAATGGTGGAATGGAATTTGCTTTTCATTCATACAAGATTTTGTATTTGGTTCTAGAAACGACATTATGTGCTTGATTAAATGGATTACAAGATAATTTTTGCTGCATACTGAGGTGCTCATTTATATAGCATGCGGTAAAGTGATGGTTTATTTGAGGCAACACAGATGCAACCTGAAGGGAAAGTTTGAAAGTCTCCCAGACATAGTCTAAGTCCCTGATGGTGTATCGGAAAATCATCTGCAAGTACGTTTTGCGAGCTGATCTATAGTATTCATATATAATTGAGACACAGTCAAGATTCGACCTTACAAAAATCCTGTTTAAATGGAGTGAGATCTTCCTGTCTGCTCCCTAATCGGTGTTTGTCACAACTCTTAATAAATAAAAATTAATAAAAAGGTTTGTATGACATTTGTCTCTATGGTATTTAATTAAGTGTAACGAAAGATAGCTTGCATTGCAGAATAAGTCCCAAAACGTGCCTGCGGTAAAGAATAAGTCCCAAAACGTGCTTGTAGTGCAGAATAAGTCCCAAAATACACAATCGAGGTGTGAGTTCTGTCAAGAGAATGTTTTTGGATTGTCGTCTATTCTGTGCAATTGGAAAAGTGCATACAAATAGTTTTAGATTTCGAAAATGTTAAAATGTTCTTGGTCAAGAGCTGGAGCATGCATATGCACGTGTACACAGTATGATTATATATCTGGAATGAATACCACATTAATATTTATAACTACATTTTAATAAACATAGTGAAAATATACTGACTATTTTTTGCCAATTATGCTTAATTATTTTCTTGCAACTTTTGAGTATGTCATTGTCTGTCTGTGCTCGTGTATCACCTCTAAATTATTATGGATTTTAATCTGGTATGGGCATTATGATAATTTTAATTTGAATTAGATCAGTTTCAAAATGGTCCAGACATTATTACAATTTAAATCTAGCCAAGTCAATATGACAATTTTAATCTGAACTAGGTCAGTTTCAAATTGGTCCAGACATTATAACAATTTCAGTCCTGCCTAATCCATATGACAATTTTAATTTTAACTAGGTCAGTTTAAAATTGGTCAAAACATGATTATAATTTCAATCTGGCCTAGTCCAGATGACAATTTTAATTTAATTTAATAATTAAAACTAGACTTTGCTTGGGTCTACAATGTATGCAAGTAGACTGATACACAGATTTGACTGAATAGAAGAAAGTCCAAAACCTGTTCGATCTGTTCTTCGATTATTTTATTTCTCTCTTCGGTAGGTACTTTTTTGTTTTTCTCCAACTGCGTCTTGATAGCCAGGAATTTGTCACATCTGCATATGCATCTCTCATCAGCCCGCTGTCTAATGCCAGATGTGGAATTGGTACTATTATTCAGAAGGTTCGATATTGCCGTCGTGTTTGTCATCAAGCTAATGGGATTGCTTCCTTGGGTTGTAATGTTAGCTTCCATGAAGTTGCTATCTGAGACGATTACAGAACTCTCTGTTGTCTGGTTTGAAACTGTAGAAGAAATGGAGTTTAGTGTTACACAAGGCTTGCCAAACTTAGTCAAACCTTTTAAGTTCGATTCAAAATTATTCAAAAAGCTAGATTAGAAAATAAGGTTCACCCCTTATGCGTGTTTAAGTTTGTTAGTAGCACACGAAAGAGAGAGTATCAGTTTGAGCATCTAAGATTCATTTCCCAGGCGGAAATCGTAACATTTTGTAATAGACTCTTTGCAAATTACACTGCTAGCTATTTTCGTCATCATTACACTAGGATTATGGGAATAGAGGATAAGTTCTCATAATGCCATCAGGTTTGTTACTTTGCTTTGGTATCTGTTGGAATGAGAAGATTTTAATACGTGTGGTGTTGGTTATCTCTGACCGCACGTAGGAAAATTTATTGGACGATCAAAAACACGAATACTCTGCGCAGAAAGTATGGATCTTACTAAAGTACGAATCCTTGGTGTAGGAAATCTAGATCTCTTGAAATCACGGATTGTCAGTGTTGGATGTCGTGATCTTATGAAAGGACAATAAACATACCATCGGCTCAGATTAAACGATATTTAACATGATTGCTTGCACTAAAACCTAGTTTGTATTAGATAGTATGCTACTCACTTGGAACCTTGCAAATGTAGTATGCGACTCTGGTGCGGCAATTCAATTTAATCAACCAGGTTACGTCAAATGGAATCATTCCAAGACACTTGGAAGAGTTGGCTGCGAAAACATATGGTGAATATGAATACAATTCAAATACAAAGGACTAATACAAAGCTGTGTTTGTCTAACAAAGTCTTCAAAAACATCTGGGGAATTTGTATTTGTTCATTCTGAATATAAATACCGATTAAAATATAAATGAAAATAAAGAATTATTCGTGAAAATATAATAGTCCAGATTGTTGATCTTTTCATGATGGAAAATAATTTATATATCCAGTTAAATTAATAAATCAGCACAGTCAGGAAACGGAAAAAGAGAGTGTTTTTATTTGGGACTGAATATTGAATATATCAGAATGCGCAGTCGTTGATTTTAATTAGAAGTGAACCGAACTACAACTCTGCAGTAAAGAAGTTTCATCCCTCGCTTTCCTCTAAATATCCCCATTAGTTAAAACCATCATTCCCTAGGCAAAGAATTAATATATCCAGTGTCCAAGACAGTTGTTCTCAGTTATACACTGCTTCCAATCAGATCATTGGGTTTGAGAGCTATATCACAGATGGTTTAAGGGATTTGTACTAAATTACACGCGTGCGCACTCGCACGCCCGTACGCATACAAAAGCACGGACGAGTATGGTTCAAAAAGTCACCAAGTCGTCATAAAAGAGCGTGGCAGTGGCAGGGCACGTTCCGAAAGATGTCTTTAATTGAGATGTGAACGAAAGAGAAACTCTTTAACTTTGATGCAGTTTATGTTTTTATCTAATATGCAAACATTTAACGCGGTGATTGCACCCCCCCCCCCACCTCTCTCTCTCTCTCATTAACTAACTACCTATTTTTATTTACATCTATATATCCTTGGATATCTTAGCGCTTCACGAATTAGCATTAATATATTTGTGAAGCTGACGAAAGAAAAGAGTAGTAGTAGTAGTAATAATAGTCGCAGCAACAGCAACAGTAATATTGACAGCACTAAGCATGGGGACAGCGGCAGTGACGATAGTATTTGTGACACAAGTAGCAGTGGTGGTTGTTGAGGTTGCTGTGATGGTGTGGTACTCTTGGTACTGGTACATATTTGTTTTAATGGTACCAATTGTTTGGTGTATTGTCAATAGTGGCAGTGTGCTGATTATGGTTTTGGTGGAAGTAGCGTCATGTGCCAGTTGAGGTTGCTAATTGGGTTTTGGTAGGGGTATGTTGTTAAGTGGTATATGGTGATAATGCCTTGCTTTTTGGAGAGAAAGATTGTGATAGTAGTGGCAACAACGGTGTCCATGTTCTCACTATTTTCGGGTACATCTAAACCATACACCCTAATGTCAGAGCCATCTACCCAAATCCACCGTCCGTCTTTGGTATAGCCGCCAAACCAGCTGCTTAGTGGGACCCTTTTGAAAACAGCTCGATATAAAAAAGAGAGAAAGAAAATTATATCCTGAACAAATCAAAGATTACTTAGTATGTAGCTTTATATCTGTCTAATTATAATTTTAAAAAAAAACGATAAAGATCTTTGAAGGAAAACATAATAGTAGAGAATAGTTGTTTATCATTGCAACATTAAGTTTATTAATGTATTTGTACGTACGTCGGAAAAATACCTAATTGCGAGTGCACAGATGAGACTAAAAACCAGAATATGATTGTAAGTAAGATATGGAGGTGGGTATGTTGTAATAATATTTCACTCTTTTTTCAATGGGTGGTGGAGTGTTCAATTGACAAAGTTAAAATTTAAAGGGAGATAGTATGTGTCAATTCCGGCACAGTATACTCTTTGACTCCTATCCACTCTAGTAGGATACGACAACGCTAAATAAAATACAATCCAAAATATCTAGCGCACTAGTAAAACTCACCAATCCGACTTGTATAGGATACGACATAATAATACAAGATCGATATTCACAAGCGTAATAGCGCTCAAGGGTATTATTTTACAATACACTGCATATACTAACGCAATTGCTGAGCACTGAGCGCAAGCTCAAAAGCAGCTGAACGATGAAAGCAGTCTTGTCCCAAAATGATAATCTCACATTTTTTTATACATTATAAATAATAGCACAAGGCTACATTGTATCGAATTCAACATATTTCAGAGAGGTGATATACTATTTCACCAGTGTTACATGAAAGAGAAAATGTCGGCTTCTTGAAAAAATAACTACAATATATTTAACAGTTTGTACCGGATAAAAGTGTACTCAAAACTAGTTGTATTGCAGAACAAAATTCTTGATAATAAAAGTGTTAATTTATTGACTTCAAACATAAAAAGAAATAGTCCGATATGTCAGAAAAGATGCAAATTTCAAGATTGCTCTCAACTATAATAACACTGAGAATAGTACAAATCAAACTTGATTGCAAGGTGGTTGCAACTGCGCAGGATATATATATATTTGATTTGGGTAAATACAGAAATGTATATTAAACTAACTCTGCAGTACACACTTGAAGATCGCAAGAACTTTACAAGTTTTATGTACAATGCTTCAAAGAAGACAGAGATTGAAAAAGTTCGATTTAAAGCAAAACATGGTAACAGTATAAATCGTTTAACATTTGGGAACCAGCTTAAAACAATATTATGCCATCAAAATTGGTAGCGGAAGCAAAATGACTAGATAGAAGTATTAGAGAGCATGAAAACTGAGTTAGTAAAATATGACGAGTTCTTGAATGTGACGTCATTGGTGCCAGTCATTATTCACCAATTATCACTGCATATCTCAGCCGGTAATAGGTAATAATGTTTCTTAATGTCAACGTACTTTCAGGTCATCCCTTGTTAAATTAAGACTACAATTTTACATACTTTCAAATCATGGCTCTCATTTCATCCTTACATTTTACTCGTTTTATTTAAACAAACTGCTTAGCAAATAACTTGTGTATTAAGTTAACATTACACACGTTGGTGCAACAAACCGAAGGTCTTTCTAAGCGATTTTTGGACTATATATATATGTGTGTGTGTATATATATATATATATATATATATATATATATATATATATATATATATATATATATATATAAAGGAGAGATATAGAGAGTAGCAGTAGTAGCAGGCAACAATTTGCCTGAATTACATCTGATTAGCTCATTCTTGCCAGTTTAGTATGAATATACTGATGCTATTTACATTATATCCACATTCTTTAAGTTGTTTCACTATATGAAATTGCAGCGTGTAAAAAAGACACAAGGATAGAATCAACACCAGAAGTGGCAGATAAAACAAAACACCAGATGTTGCAGATTAAATAAAATGAAGACTTGTTGTATTGTCTCAAGTCCCTTAATTAGGGGAGATTAGTGGTTTGTCAGCTATATTCAAAGTGTGTTGTGTGCATCCCGAGGATGACATTTCGAAAAGATAATTGCTTTATTGCTCCGTCTAATAAAAATACTAAACGGGTATCCTAAAGCAACATCCCACGTTCTTGTAATTATACCTAACAATTGTATTTCAATTGCAGGTTTCACTATGCTTCAAATGTCTACATGAGAAATGAAGTGTCACATTGTAAATGAAAACAAGTAACGTTTCTGTTTCATCTTATAATCTTACACTCTTGTAATGTTCATTTATTTAGCCTCTTGTTTATTCTCGTATATGTCTGCGTTCATACATTTCGTAATTCTCCTATAAGTCTCTTTCCTTGTGTATTCATGTATTCATTTGTACTACTTACTCCCTGTCTGCTCCTATGTCTGTTTGTTCGTTCATTTGTTTGCAAATTCCTATTTATAAATGCATATTAATTAAAGGATTACTGGTGAAATCGCACATTGAATTAATTAGACCATTAATGGCCGTCTAAAATAAAATAATTCAGTAAAAACCACTTGTCAACAAAGTAAATTTGAGGCACATAGGGATAATTACACTAATACTTCCGTCGTAGATTTCTGAAGAACATTTTGTACAAAAATATCACACTGAATAGGAGAATTTCAAACTATCTTTTTTCAAAAATAAATTTGCATAATGCCCCCTCCCCACCCACACCCTCTCTCTCTCTCTCTCTCTCTCTCTCTCTCTCATTCTCTCATTCTCCACAATAAACAATGTTTATACTGACCAACCATGTTTTGTTTTGTTAATCACTGAGAAAAAAACATATACATTTCTCTCAATATGTTACTCTTTCTCTAGCTGAAAATTGCTTTTCACAACTACAGATGATTTCTCTCAAAGAATTATATATTTTTAAGGCGATAGTCAATAATATTTAGAAAACAAAAAAACAGCTTGACAAATTGATTCGTTTTATTTTCTTGAAAAGAATAAATAACCTCTGTGAAGATTAATATTCTGATGCATTGTATGGTCATTGTTACTGATGAAGTGTCACTTTAGACTTTCCCTGCAAGTATGTTCTACATAAAATATTAGCGATATAACAAAAATGTAGTCTTTGCAACTTTTCTTTCTGAGGGATCATATCGTTCATCAAGGGAACTAAATAAAATGTTTTATCTGGTTCCGAAGTTTGTTCTTTTTATATCATTGATATGTGAAAAATCACTTACCAGTATTCACTGGAACTATATGAGCGAAGCATAAAGGATCATTTTTAAAGTGATCATGTTTCATTTTGATCACAAATTGTCCATTGGAATAATTAAGTGTTACGTACTAGATCATTCTGACCTCCGTTATGCCAATAACAGATCGCAATCAAAAGAATGACTTGTTGGCACCAATAACATTCGACGCGTTCTACACGCCGAAATAAACTTCCAATTCATCCATGGTAAACTACTGTGTAAAACACATGTTCTATCGGCTCTATTGTTTGATGAATTACACCATATCATGAACAAATAAAATATTTAGTGTCCAGGATCTCACATAATGTAACTTCTATATATACTCTAAACAACACCTTTAATATAATAAATTTGTTAAGTCATCTTAACCAAGTTAATATATGAAATACATCTAACGAGATAAAAATTTAAAATGCAAAGACGCTTTTTTTCACATACAAACCATATAAAAAAATAGGTAGCTATACTCTAAAGTCTGATAGTGGTAAATATGTGAACGTATTCTAAGAACAGTGTGACATGAGATTTTGGCAAAATCAATTAAACTCGATCGTGGGGATGCAAACATCTATTTGAGGAATTTCGTTAATACTCATGAACGATAAAAGTGTTAAATCTGGCTACTGGTTTCGCGTTTATTTCCAGAAGCGACAATTGCTGCCTGAATGTCAAATTCCCTTACCTGGTGAAGATAAATGTAATCCAAATGACAATAAAATAGACACGAAGCAATTTAATTTTGTCTGAAACAATATTAACATTATACCAAATTATGATTAGAGATACATTGGATGAAACAACTAAATAAGTGATTGACAAAGAATTGACTGAACAAAGTGTAGAGCAGAAGCATTTGGACTTCATGAACATTAGTCTGAAAAAGTAGACAGGGCTTTTGAGTTCTAGGTATTACTTGATAAATTGGGCCAATCAGTTGTTATTGCGATAAAATATCCAGTCGTTTCTTTCAAGTGCAACTTTTTTTGAAAATGCAACATAATCTGCGCTGATTTTTATATGGTGAGTCCAGGTTATTGACTAACATAAGTAAAATAGTCTTGCTGCATTATGAAATTAAAATTAATGCTCTCAATTTTATCAAAACTGCCCAAAGATTAAGACAATTTAAAAGTAACTTAATTAATGTAGTCATACCTTAAAACAAAGAATACTTATTATTGTAGAGGAGGTCAAACAGAATAGAGATAACACTAGAGATAACACTAAGTTAACATTAGGTGAGGTTAATTATATGTCTGGCAAAGCTGAGCCAACAGCCTGAACTTACTACTTTCTGAATGAAAGCAAAGGGAGTACTGAAGAAGGACTAGTAAGACTGAATAAAACCCTCAGATCAGATGTTATCTGTATTTTGGGTGCACAAGTTTTAGAGCAGGCCATCTATTGCATTTTCTATTTCAAGAGAATGAGACAATGTTAACAATTTATTTGAGAAACTAATAAATTTAAAATTAATGCGCTCAATTTTATCAAAACTGCGCAAAAATGAAGAAAATTTAAAAGGAACTTAATTAATATAGTAATACCTTAAAACAAAGAATTCTTATTATTGTAGAGGAGGTCAAACAGAATAGAAATAAAACTAAGCTAACATTAGATGAGATCAATTATATTCATTTTAGTATTGTCGTACGCCTATACCAGTAGGTTGGTGTAAAAGTACTGAGCTCGACAGAACGGTCTAATACTATCTACTATTATATACACTGAAATCATGTTAATTGTCATAAATGGATTTAAATATATTCTACACACGCTCTCTTGTTTCCCTATATCAACAAAGATCTCACCCAACAGTTTAACAAAGGTTCTTCCGAACACGGTGTCTCACCCGTGAACGATGTCATGATGACGCAGCTTTCCAATTAAGCTGGCGAGACAGGATACCATATAAAGTATAGAGGATCATTACACCAAAGTTTCTGTTCAGTTCAACATTTGATGCTGAAGATATTTGACTCTCTAAAAAATTAACACAGACTGAGAGTCTCAAGTCGGACGTCGATAATGTCGCCGTCGCAGGCACGACAGGAAAAGCCATGCATATCCGAACACAAACTTTGGTCATTATGTAAAATTCTTCCAAAGTGTCAGTCGAAAACTGTTATTTATGTAGAAGATGTATGACATGCAAGAAACTTTAACATGAATGTTAATGTTGACGATGCCAACGCCGTTATTCACAGCCGAGACAATAAAGACTGCATACTCCGTTTACCCTCTCTGAATTGATTTTAACATTGTCTGCACTAGCATGTACAAACCTTTCTTCTACAAATCAGAATAGATTGTTGTTGAGTGAGTATGGTTCGTCGAATGCAAATAAAGAAAAAAATCAAAGTTTTGTAAAATTATATATTATTATCAAAATATTTACAAATATACATACTGTTGATTAAATCTTCGTCCTTCTTGTTCAGACTGGCAAGGTCTCCTCCTACAAATATACACTCATCCCGTGCCTGTTGCCAAGATAACGAATTCATTCCTTGCATCACCCACAACTGGTAATCAAAGGCCTCTATTATCTTTGTAACAGTTCCTAAGATTAAGAACAAAATGGTATGGTCAACTCAGAGCCAGCTCAAAATGCTAATACACGATTGGCTTACATCAAAATCACTGACCAATCAGATGTCAATATTTTAAACTGGATCTGCGTTTCAGTGTGAGAATGTTCTTATAATTTTGGGGTAAGCCCATCTATACAAGTCAGCATATAATTGAACAAAAGATTTATACACCTTTTTTACCACTCATTAATCAAGTAAGTGCAGCATATAATTTTTCAAAGAACAACATTTCTCTCTTTCTTTCATTCTTTCTTTCCTTCTTTCTCCATCTGTTTCCGTCTGACATTATTTTTCCTTCCTTTGCTTCTTTATTCATTTTTCTTTATATGAAACTCTAAAAAGAATATTAGAGTACTTATACATACTTTCGTAGGGTTAAAAGTGATTATGGGCAGAAATGTATTTTTTTCTTTCTTTTTTTTAAAACAAAAGTACTCTTTGAAAAATTTAGTATAAAACTAAAAATTTAACATGTCTACAACATAATAACTGTATGCACTAACATGCTAAAAAGCACATATACAGTTGTAGCTTTCACCATCACCAAATATAACATGTATTTTAAGGGAATCCTGAAGTTTAATTATATTGCTGGAAAAAATGATTGAGTATACATTACATAAATTACAGAAAGGTGCTGTTTCTCCAAAAAGCCTATTCTAGAGCTTCGTATATAGTACTTGAAAACATTATGTTTCTTCTCTCTATCTCTCTGTCTTTGTCTCTCTCTGTCTTTCTCTCTCTCTCTCTCTCTCTCTCTCTCTCTCTCTCCGTACGTCATAAATCTTATTTCAAGTGACAAAGAATTAAAAATGAAAAATGATTATTTCATAGTGGCACATGTCTTGTATTATTGTGTTGTTAACTTTATTTACGAACACACATACACACACACATACACACACATATATATACATACATACATACATACATACATACATACATACATACATACATACATACATACATACATACATACATACATACATACATACATACATGCATGCATGCATGCATGCATGCATGCATACATACATACATACATACATACATACATACATACATACATACATACATACATACATACATACATGCATACATACTTACATACATACATACACATGAAATTGGGCATGATATCGAGTTCACACTGTCAAACTATAAGATCAGTAATAGTCAAACAAATAGGTAAAACATAATATATAATGCCAAATTCCTCACATTTTTCATTCATTCATTCATAACTTTATAAATGGTGGTAATGGTAATGGCGGTGACGGTAATGGTGATGATAATAACGAAGACGATGCTGACGCCAATGATTACGAAGATAGGTGGAATAGTGGTGGAAGCCGGAACAGAGGGATACCCATGTGAAAGCGATTCAAGAAAAGCGTTTACTTACTTTTGCTCCGATGTGGCCACTGAGGGAGTGCATTGCAATTAAAAAATAGCAAGCTTGTAATGAGCAAACGCATCATCCACACTGTCCTGAAAAGTAACAGAATACACTGAATTGAGTTTCTTTATATGCATTTCTTTGCAATTCTACAAAGTTTTAACTATAATGTTTTAAACACGAATAATCTACAGATTCACACGATTAAATTTACATTTCCATCACGAAATTGGCCTCAGTCACAGTCAGATAGTCTCATTGCTGGTAAACTTCATCGTCTTTTATCCTGTCATACTGTTATCCTGAACACTTGTTCATAAGCTAATGCAAACCTATTGACAGAAATGTAGCCCTGATCAATGTGATACTGATTAATATTCAAGCGATGTTACATATCAAGTGAAGAAACGGGTGAGATAAGATACATAAATCGATTAACAATCCACCTGATTACAGCTATTGAACGGTTGCCAATTTTTAAATAAGCTTGACTTTACAAACATACATATATATACATACATATATACATACATACATATATATATATACATACATATATACAGACATACATTCAGACAGACAGACATACTTACGTACATACATATAATACAAACATGTATACATACATATATACATACATACAAACATTCATACATACATATACACATACATCCATCCATCCATACATCCATCCATCCATCCATCCATACATACATACATACATACATAGACTGACAGACTCACTGACTTACATCCTTACGTTATGTTTATATCCTTATCTTATATTTTATTAATTTAGTTACAAGATAACAAATATATTTTTTTTACAGAGAAACTGTATCTTAAAGTCATATATTATATCAGATTAATTACAATTTTATATTGAAAATAGTTTCTGCCTAAGACCACTAAATTGCCCTGCTGAAATGTAATTATTATCCTTATGTTTCCATTAAAATCAAAATATATATGATCATTATTAGCATGTTGACAATTCTTACATAAATATTACACAAATGTGACATTTTTTAATGTTTTACATTTGAGAACTTATTTCATATTTGTATGTACACATACACTATTTGAAGTCTCACAACAATATGTGATACATATTTTCCGAATCGATTCAAGTGTGCGAAGAAATAACCTCATGAACTGCCATCATCCATACATACATTTAGACTCATGAATTGCAGATGGTTGTAAATTGTATTTGAATGCTTGAGGTGAATCCGTGCTCATCAAAATTATATTTTTTGGATACACTTTGATATAGTCATATGACACGAAATCTATTTTTAACACTTGTCTTTAAATAAACGCTAAATGCATCGTACATTTTTTTGTATTGTCATATATTGAATGTGGGATTCCAAATACGTGCTTCTCATTTATATTTTTCTTTTTATTTGTTTTTTGTTTTTTTTTTTTGTTTTTTTTGTTCGCCATGGCGCTCTTGCTGTAATTGCTTTATACACCTGTAGTAAACTGGATACCCGAGAGCCGATTAAAACTCTGGATAGGTAAGGTTCCTCCCATTAACACCAAAATTGGATGAAGTTCTCTGTATAAATGTCATCTTATATACAAATTTGAACATAAAGGAGTGGAATATTATTTTTGAAAATTTCTTTCCCTCTGTAGGAAAGGTGAAGAATTACAGAACATGTATGTACAGGTTAAGAAATTAAACTGAAGTAAACAGGACCCTTTATGATAGTAAACCGTCTACTCAGTCGAGTAAACCAGCCCTAACAAAAGACTAAAACAAAACTCTACTAAGTCTTATTAATAAGGCATATTAATAAGGTATACACACTATTCAAGTAACAATATAATCAGATAAAGGATTATATATAATTCTAAACGGGTTTAGATACGAAATAGTCATTTTACGACTGCGCATCTTATCCTTACAAATGACATTTTGGTTCCAAATCTTAATTGTTTTGTCACATTTATGCAAATTCATATGCATCAAGTATTCATGTGCAGTCTGTACTAATATTGCCACGGTATGATTTTGGTTTATGATACTTTGTAACTGAAGAAACTGCATATGGTTCGCGTAATGTTTACAAATGCATAGCTATCTATTAAAAGTGTACAAAAAATTGAAGTATTTTATTTCTTTCTCCTAAATTTAACTTTGTATTTAGGCTCATATGAGCCTTACAGTTATAAGATTTCAAAGAGTCGCAGTTACTATGTTTTTGCGTCGTTTGATATTGAACTACTGGGTAAACGTTTTCAAAGGAAGTATATAAGGAAAATTTTCATTGACATTTTATATCTTTTTTTAAAATTTCTATAAGAACATTAATTAAAACTAGTCTCACGTTTTGATCATAGATAAGTATACTTGTAGAAATAATATGTAATATATATATATATATATATATATATATATATATATATATATATATATATATATATATATATGACTTTATATATATGTATGCATTATGTATCCATGTCTATGTATATATATATATATATATATATATATATATAGAGAGAGAGAGAGAGAGAGAGAGAGAGAGAGAGAAAGAAAGAGAGGAAGATATTTATGGTTTAAACACATCTATTTGCTAAATGTGCTAAATTATGCAAAAGGGGTTGGGCTACAAGTTCTCACAACATTTAGAAAAGCCCTTCCCAATATAAATATAGTGTTGCAAATTATTCAAACATGACGAGCGGTAGAAAAGAGGGAGAAAAAAACCCACAACAAATAAGATGTGCTTAAAATTAAAAGATATGGTTCGAAAAAGAAAAAAGATATCCAAGGAAAGTAAACAATGGTGTTACCAAACTTCAAAAAGAATAAAATTTTGCACCTTCATCAACTACCAATAGGTCACTGTACTGTCTGAGAAAAAAATGAATAAATTAAAAAACTAAAAAAATAATCTCTTTTTTTTTTGAAACTAAGGAAGTAACATTTGCTAAAACGCCTCGTATTCCTAATATACGTTTGAAATAACTTGAAGATATTCAAAATTTGTTCAGTTCCGAGTTTAGGTGTGCCAAATAAAAGAGTGTTTGTAGAGATTGGAACTATCATTTCGTTAAGACTAAGTATTAGGTTTTGCCTTTGAACTATGTATCGAGTTGTTACGACTCTAGGTCTTAAAAATAGGTAAAAGGAAGAAAGTTAAACCAACAATGTAATTAATATCAAGAAACAATTTATTTCCCTATAAATCAAAGTAAAATTCAAGAGATACTTACAATATTGTGAATCAAATTCCAAATAATCCTAAATGTCCTAATCACAAGCCCAAAAATAGGGAATGTTCCGAATGAGTTCCAGTAGTCTTGAATGTCCTGATATAACACAATGATACAATCCAGAATGTCTTTGAATGATTTCACAAAAATCCAAAGTAATCTATTAATTCAAAAGTCAACGACCACTTTAGTAATTCCGATGAATATATTAAGTAAACAATTCCTCTCGAAATATTATTGATTTCAATATCATAATCTATAATATCTGATCTCAAATGGATTCCCACAGACTGGTCTAAAACAGAAATGAATTATTTGTTTACCAAATCCCTATTCATACATATTTTCACTTGACCTATATCAACAGGATGTAAAACAATATAATGGGAAATATCTCAGTCTAAGTGTCAACAAGACTGATCTTGAACTCAAATGCTTGTAAGCACTCTGTTTACAAGTGAGCAGAATCTAAAGTACAACTTACTTTCATGGACAAGATTCAAACACACATCCTAGATTAAATATACATAACAGAGTGCAAATGAAAATATAATGAGGTTCTATTCTACCCGACAATTACATAAGGGATTATCTATCAGGTGATTGTCGTACTCATCTCTTTTAAGGTCGCTACATTTGTTTTTGATCCTAGTATCAATAATAGAGGATAAACGATATTCATATAGGCTTTACGATTACCAGAAAGATAATACGAAGGAACGCTTTTGTCTTGCGAGGTAACACACTTTGTACATTTTAAGAAATCGCTTTCCGTTTTGACATTGTCAGTTAGGGTATTCCATATGAGAATACAAGAGTTAAGGAATTTTTTTTATTATTTCAAGTCTGGCATTAAATCTAGAAATGTTTAGTCAAATATCTAAAGTATATCTTGACTTCTCTCCATCAAAGGGGAAGCAGTTCGTTAAATAACTTGGTGAATCGTTACAAATATTTCTATGAAATGTACAGACCTTGTGGAATTTTCTTCTTTCTAAGAGGGAAACAGCCGCATTCTTCAAAAAGTAGTTCGTACATGAGCACTTTTGGTTAGACTTGTGACAATCCTAGCAACCTCTAATTGTAATCTCTCTAATCCTAGCAACCTCTAACCTCTAATTGTAATCTCTCTAATCTATCTGAGCCTGCATTTGAACATCCATCCCAAACAACATCTACATATTCTAATATAGGCCTAATATATGATCAGAAAATTATATTTAAAGACTTTCCACTCAGCTGCTATTTACTGGATCTTAAAATATTTAGCAATTTAGATACTTTTAAAGTATATTTTCAATATGTAGAATCCAAGTTCATGTATTACTAAGTGTAAGGCCCACATGTTTATGATTGTCAACAGAAAAAAGTGATTCATGTTTGAACTTCAGTTTGGAAAATAGAGAGTTATTCTTTTGCAAAAAACATGACCTCAGTTTTTGCTGGCTTGAAGCTTACTAACCATTGATCTGACCAGTCATTTAAAGTTTCTAAGTCAGCAGTAGTAATATGTGCCACTTGGGCCCCTTATAAACACACCATGTTAACAAGGTCGGAGAATTATAGCCCCATTTTGGTTTTATGTCCCCCAATGGAAATGTAATGTTAAAAATGTCTAAGGGCTTAACATGTGGGAGCCATTATGGCTCTCTGTAGGAAATATAATGTTAACTTGTTGATCGTTATAAGCCGTTTCCATGTTGACAAATTTATGCCACACAATGGGAAATGTAATGTTAAAAATTTTAATATATTATTCAGCACCTTTTTTAGATTTCTATCCCACACACTTTTTTATTTACATCCATCGTCTGCTTTTTGATTACTATTTCACACACACACACCCACATACACACACACACTACTATATAACAAAAAGTGTAGGAGTGCTTATACACACGTTATACTTACACACACACACACACATATATATATATATATATAAATGTATATATATATATATATATATATATATATATATATATATATATATATATATATATATATTATTACACAAGAGGTGTCTCTTTGCCGAGCAAGTCAAACAATACCTGCATGAATATTGCTTGAGGTCGATGATTCCACTTTTCCAAGGACCACAAAACAACAGTCTTTGTCAACTGAAGGGTTCTTAAATGCGCAAATACTGCAAATAATGTTCCTTTAATTACCTAATGACAACACATTTACGATTCACGAGATTCAAATTGTACACCGGCAGTTTAGTTTTTTTTTTTTTTTTTTTTTCTTGTTTCACATTTGTATGACCCATCAGTATGCTTGTCGAAACAACACATCGGTACTACACGCCACGCACCACAAAACACGACCCAAACACCTAATATAAAGAATTGTTCTTATCTCAACTTACTAAACATGCACAAGTGAAACATCTAGAGAATTCATCATGTTAAGAAATTAGAGAGGGTCCTTATTACGAACTAATTTATGCTACCATAAAGTTTATTGAATACTTTACATTATGGTGTCTAATCCTAAAAATTGAATTGTTACTCAGTTTGAAAAATACCTTCCCAACACCAGCTCCCCACAATCAAAAAATAATCACTTAAATCTAGCAAAGCTATGAACCGAGGCCAAAATGCAAATAACACATACCCTGGATTTGTTATAATATAGATAGATGGATAGATAGATAGACGTACATAATATGAACCATTTTTATTCTTTTTGTGGAATAAGCTACATAACTATATAATGAGTTTTTAAAACATTCTGAAGTAAAGCAACACTAGTAACTAATATACTTATAGGTTACTGCATTTGTATGGGAAAATATGAACGAGTTTTCTGAGTTATACTGCACGACGTCAGGAGTGCAGTATAGCTCAGAAAAAACGAGTTCATATTTTCCCATACAAATGCAGTAACCTTTTTATTATATACTCATTTTGCTTTTCTACCTAAGGCTGAATAAAAAAAAGAACACACTACAAGAAACGAAGTAACTGAATTTCTGCTATATTCGAAAGTAAATACACAACCGAAGTTAAACCAATACACAGTAACAGTATTCATGCGCACATGGCACCGCCCAGTGACCTTTGAACTTGGCTGAGTACCGTGCATTCAGTGATTTGTTTCAAAAAGAAATCTCATTTTGGTCTACTTAAAATTGAAATTTTGAGTCATATTGTGAATGACTGCGCCTAGGAACAACTTTCCCAGTTGATCTGGAATGGAGGGATTTTGTTTTTATGTCGATTCAGCTAAATTCTGCTCTTTTAGTTTTTAGCTGGTTCTATTACGTACGATGTACATGTAGCTAGAGGGACTGGCCTCGACAGCAAGCTAGCTTACACACGTGTTACTGTCCTGTCATTGATAGTTTGGAATCATAAGGTGGACAAAATATGAAATTCTTTTAAGTGAAATTCTCAAGAAGATGCAGGATTAAATATTTTTGTAGGGAATATTAAATTCATTTCGTTTTGGAGTGCAGTAAATTCTCCATTGGAATGTGATTTCTGTTGGAAATGTAGTCTAGATTGCAGTGCAATTTCGCGCCGTGGATCAGAAAGTACATTTTGAAGAAATTCAGGATGCAGAAAAGTAAGTACATTTATTGTCATTCTTATTACCAGCTATAGATGACATATTTATATGTACTGTCATAATAAATCCACAAAATTTCTCAAAAAAAAAAAAAAAAAAAAAAAAAAAAAAAAAAAACAAACACGGCAAAATTGCAAAGCTTCTGGGGTGTGAGGGCCCATTTCGTCAGCGGAAAATAAGGCTTCTTCGTTATCGTGGCTTCTTGGCTCCGAGGCACTTGCTTTTATACCAAAACCCGCCTTCTTTACTTGTATTTCTTTCGAATTTAGTGCTTGGACTGACTTGTAAAATTGACGGTCTCTGAGAGAAACGGAATATAATTTGGTCATAAGATGCCTTTTTATGCTATTTATTTTATAGACTCTAGAGAGCACGGTTCATAGTCTGAACCATCGGCTAAATAAGTGTTTAAATGATCAGAATGATATTTTCAATACTGCATGCCTCACGTTTGCTGTCATAAAGCCACCGCTGTACATTGTGAATATCACGTTCAATCATTTGCTTGGTTGAAAGATTCTTTTGTGACTCAATAAATTCATCCACATCGTCAGCTTTATCATTTCTACTCTCAAACAGCTTGTTTAGTTCATCCACAGACAAATCTAGTAAAGCAAAATCTCCGGTGTCTGCTACATTTGCGTACATTGTTTGTTTACAATAAAAAGTAGTTCCTAACACGCGATGCTATTTTTAGACACACGTGTCGTGCAGTATGAAGCCGTGCAGTATGGAGAAATACTGCATGATTCTGACAATGCAAAGTTAATGGAGAAAAAAATGAGTATATAATAATTATATGTACTAGGTATTCTTTAGGAAATATTTATCTTGAATATATTATACAAGGGGAATAACTACCAACAGGAGCGTATGTATGTACGTATGTATGTATGTATGTATGTATGTATGTATGTATGTATGTATGTATGTATGTATGTATGTATGTATGGGCCATACATAAATATAAGCATCATTATAAGTGATAACATGACTGAAACGATTTTTGGCTTGGTGTATCTTAGCTGAAATATATATTTCTTTAAGTATTCAATTATTTACAAATAATTAATTTAGTCTTTACTGTCGTATTGACGAGGCCGCGTTCACGCAATGCATTTTACAAAGGTCGCGACATTATTCCTAAGACCATTTGATCTCTCTTTGATATTTTTAACTTTCCAGCCTTGACAATGTAATGATTGTTTTACGCTTGTCGCGATATTTATAATGTATGAACAAGTTTCATGTAAACATTATTTTCAAAAGAAAATTGTCTCAAATTTCCGACACTTGCATAAAATGAAAGTCAATATATTTCAACCGATGGAACCATTATTATGTTTCAGCTGCAAAAATGTGTGTATTGGTTTAAAAGAGTAAGTTTCAAAATAAAGTGTGTATCATTTACAGTTTCTGACAAATTGCCCCTAAAATGACATGTCACTGACCCGGTCCGACATGCGAGACATTACCACATTAATGGAAATAAAGCCTAAAATGAAATGACACCGTCTCCGTCCGAGATGTGCGACATTGTCTCATGGATGGAAATAAACGCAGTAGCATAATTATGAAACATAACAGAAAGTGTCTAAAAGCTTTCATTTTAGTCATCTGCATAATGAATGAACAGAAGAAGTGCTATTATTGATTTATTTTTGTAACAACTTCATAATGGACAAATTAAGTCAAAGATGTACATAGTTACAATATTACTTTTTCGAGTCATTGTGGTATAGTAATAATATACTCATTTGTTCATGCCATGGAAGTCTAGATTGAAATATCAAAATATCGTATTTTAAAGAATCATAAAGCATCCTTTGTTAAAAAGTGGTAGGAGGTCTATCTGTGGAAACTTATACTAGCTGAATCAATATCTGCTTCTTGCCAAGCTGTATTCTGTGTTCTCGGGTTCTAACACAACGTTAACATGACGTAAATATGGAATATCTTTTAATTCAAATTTCACTTTCAGGTGATTTGATTTCAAAACACCAGTTGGACTTTTTAATTTTAGAGTTTATGGTTTGAAATGCATGTGCAGCTTTTTTAAAAATGTTTTTGTCTTGTCTCCATAGAATATGTGAGACATTGGACCCACTAGTTCTAACGAAGGTGTCCGGGTCAGTATTCTGGTAATAGTGGCAACAAAACTAGGCCGAGTTTCTGGTTGCAGGTTTGTCTTTATTGCAATAAGTGTGGAGGAATATTGGGGAATTGCTTCTTTTTTTTTTCTTTTTTTTTTAAAATGCCTGGAAATATCTTCTGACACTTAACGATACTTTAATCTTAACATTTATCTGGAGAATATCACATTATGTTTTAATAACAATATGTTTTTCAAATGTATGCATCATCTCCCAAATAATGCAGTCACTAGTGACAAAAACAACCTTTGGTGTCAGTATTTTGCATGATTTACAATGATATTCGATATAAAATTATACCACAAAAAAGAAAAAAGAATCAGATTTTACAGCAACAGTTCCTGTTTTCTCATGAGTGTACATTTGTCTCCACCAGATATAATCCTACTTATTGATATCCTGATTTAGTTTTACTAATTACACGTACACTTTGATTGCACTTACACTTTGGTTATAGTTACACTTTGGTTACACTAACACTTTGGTTAAATGGACGAAGCTAATCCTCGTGGCCTTTTTTTAAAAGCCCTTATAGAGCCAGTAGTGGATGAGAATTTACTTGATGGAGTTGACACTGCCCAAGTAAATCACATTCTCAGGGACGGAATTTAGTACTTAAAGACTCTCTGGCTGAAAAATCTCTCAGCTACAAATTGGTTTCTTTGATTACCGTTACATTATGGTCTCTCAGTGTTGACTTATTGCAACACTGAAAAACTGGCGGTAGTCAACAGTATCCTCGACTGTGAACAGGTTGTATGTCTCTTTGAGGTCACTTCTCAGTTTCTTCGCTCTAATTAAAGTCCGAAAACTTCAAGTCTTTCACGGTAAGGTACATTCTTTACTCCATAAGGCTATTTAGTCTCTTATCTATGGAAATGTTGCAAAAACGTGATGTTCTTGCAAGTTATGGTGATCATATATGTACAACAGTATTCAAAATGGAATCTCACATCGGTCTTGTAAGAACAATAAAGTTTTCTTGTGTTGAAATTGAAAACATTTCTCAAAGGCGAAGTCCACACTCTAAAAGCCAGACAGTGGTGTCTGTTCTCATTTTCATGAGATCCGCTGTCGTGTTAACGTCGCTTTTTCCTTGTTGTAACACACGTGCATTTCTTTATACGTTCCAGCGACAAACTTTAAGTGCCATTTAAGGCACCATCTGAACGACGTCTGGGTCCAAAGAGTCAGCAGCAGTGCATTGTAGTTTCACGGGATATTGATAGCATCATAACTTCCCGCGATATGTATCCCAAATATATAAATGCAGTGTAGTCGGCTTCTATTTGTTGTTTTTTTAATGATAGAGAAAAGTTACATTAACAATGATAACATGCAATGGAAATCTGCGAGACAGTGTTTGTACTAAATAGTCTTGGATTTAAAGTGCCTAAGAAAGATTCGGAAGATTGGTGCTTATTTCAAATTGCGAACACTAAGAAAATTAACGTGTCAATTTATAGAAGCTTTTTCAGACGTAATACATTATTTGCAGTTGGATATGGTTGCTAGGGCCTTTTGCTCCTTCGTTTGTATCTGTGATGTTTCAAAAAGCAACTAATGATATTTGTGTGAAGTAATTTTAGTTTGTTATACACAACGCAATTCTTATACGCAAGCACTCCAAGCAACACGAGGGAAAAACTATGTTGTTGATAAAATGTATATGTGAGAGTGATGGATTTGTTACATTGTATATTTTACCTCCGTATTTAAATACACCGTTAAGTTTTCACTAATTTTGCTTGCACTCAGTTACAATTTTCTGAACTTTCTGCCCAGACATATACTAATAGCGAGCGAAACTCAAGTCTGCATCGAGTTCTGGATATAACGCGTATACATAATGCAAGGTACCTGAAAAATTATACCATAGCAGTTTAAATATAATGGCACCAGAGTTGTTACCATCGTCTTCCAGTGATTTATGCATCATCCATTATGTAAAGAATTTCAAAAAACACGATTAATCTCAATCATGTATTATCATTATTTACAAGGTCATTATGACTTATCTACCGGTAAATTTCTCAGATTTGTAATCTCTTTTCCAAATCAAAGGCACTATCAATGAAAAGTCTTTGCTATTCTGGAACATTACTTTGCACAGGCTATGAACGAGCACGAATTAAATTACGTCAAATCTCCTTAACGTCAAGCAATATTGATCAGTATACAACTTGACAGCAAGTTCTGTCGCTCGTTGGTTTCTACCTATTTCATATTATTCTATACAACTTGCTCCAATTCGTCCCAGTGTCAAGTTATATAAACAAAACAAATGAACAAGGACGACCAGAAAACATACTGAATCTTCCTTACAAATTGACCTTTGTGCTCAGTTTTGCGATATATCAAATCATGGGGGTAGTGAAATAAATTGCCATTGAATCAAATACAGTTTAATTCTTTGCAATAGAAGTAAGACAATTTTACGTATCTTGCTTAAATGGTTTTGAAATACCTCGCAAAACGGAAAAGAGCAACGTTTATCCATACACTCTGCACCTTTGCAATCCATGGTTCGATTTTATAACTATCAAGGACAAGCCCATGACAGTGCCTAGGTTCTATCTGCATTATGGTTTCCTGCACCGAAATCACTTTACTCCTTGTCACGGAATTGTATGGTTTATATCAATATGTATATGTGGTCAAAAATGTATTCGGGTTTCGTTTCACACTAGAGCGTTACTCGGGGGTTGTTTATTTTTTCGGCTCTAGTTATTTTGAAATACTGAGGGCGATTCACCCCATGCTGCACGTGCAAATTGCCTGCAGTGAAAACTCACGTACCTAGCTGCTGCGCATATCTGTCACGGCTAGAGTACATATAGAGCGAATTCTCTGTAAACAAATTACACTACGACGAGTCTTGTCAGAAAGCTTACCTCTTTACGGGAGCAAAACTTCAGCTGTAGAGGTATGTGAAATTTAAGATTGTATTCTTTATCACTATTCGTTTTATATGACATAATTGTTTCATATATTAGATGTTTTAGAATTTATTCCAAATTCTACAGAGAGTCAATACCTAGGTCATACAACGCCATGATATTAGAAATACTATAGGCTGGTTCAAATTAGCTATTTGTTGTAACTGAACAGACGGGTATTATTTAATTATACGCGGCATGCATTGAATGATTAATGTAATGTGTAACGAGACGTAATTCATGTGCGCGCATGCGCAACATATATCAATACGAAAGTACTAACCGTGTCATATGTACTACACGGTTTAGTTGTTATACTTTTAGCTGTCCATATGTATGGTTTGGTGGTGTGAAGTCACAGAACTCTGTGTGGTTTCGTGTGACGTGTACGCTGTGTCTGGTGACGTTGTTTCGGAAGAGTGTACTGGTTTTCTCGATGCGAGGGACCAAGGCTTCTCGACCAACGGGTCTGTGTTAATGTGAAGGCTCTCGAGAGATCCTTCAACAGACTGGGAGGGGTGGACCATGCGTGGTGGCTCCTTGACCATTGACTAGAGCGGGTGGAACCGGAGATACATCTTGGTCGTCAAACGGGCGCCACGATAGTTATATTTATTGCGTGTTCCATTTTATTGTTATCTCAATATTGCTATCTGTGCAAAATTACATTCATTCCCATTTCAATATCGCTATATGTGTGATAGATTCATAATTTCATGCATTCCCATTTCATTTTCGTTATATGAACGATATATTCATAAATTCATACATATTCCAATATCGCTTGATGAATTGATAAATTGATGAGTATCATATTGATAAGTGCATAAATCACATGCTTTGGTCACCCTTGGTACTTAATAAGACCTTGTGTATATAATGGGGTGTAGATCATATACTCTTATTTGTTGATTGGTGATAGGATGCTATTCACGTTTGTTTAAAATTCCATTCGTTAAATTCATCTTTGATTTTTCTCGTTGAGTTACTTGTCGTTGATAGTTCCATGTTAGGAACTTTATAATTTTCCTTATCTTTTTGTTATAATGGTGTCAGATTTGTTCATTTTTAAATTGCGTATATATATAAACATCTTATTAACGCAGTTGCTTTCGGTGTCTTCACTAATCCAGTCCCAACCCGGCTTCATCCTGTCACAAATGGTGTCAGAAGTGGGATTATTGGATTAGTCGGAGCACGAACGTCAGTTTGCATAGGTCTTGACTCCGATAAGATTTTTTCAGTTATCTGTTTCAGACTGTGACCTTCCTGACAAGAACTAATTCAGGCGGGTGAGTGAATACCTCACTCATATTTTGTTTTATTTACCATTTGTTTATCATATATACATATTGCATATATTTGGAGAAGGGATATACGGTTGGTTCGTGTAGTCCTAAAAATTGTATGTGTTATATGATAGTGCACTTGGGATTGGTGGTCTTATCAACAGTATTTATCATGTCGTCGCTTAAAGATCTAGTGGAGTTGGGCAAACAGTTTGGGTATGAGGGGGAGGCCCTTAGAAAATTCGTTCAGGAGGAGCAATCTCGGGAAAGGGATCAAAGATTAAAGGAGAGAGATATAGAAAGGGAAAAGTTAGAATTAGACAAGCAAGCCGAGGAAAGAAAGATAGCATTTAAAAGGGAGAAGATGGAATTTGAGAAGGAGAAGATAGAGTTAGAGAAGCAGGCAGAGAAGGAAAGGATAGGGTGGGAAAAGGAAGCAGAAAGGGAAAGAATAGAGCAGGTAAGAAACCTTGAGGAAAGAAAGTTAGAGAAGAAGAAACAAGCAAAGTTACAAGCCATCGAGTTAGAAGACAGGAATATGGAGAAAGAACATAGAAGGAAATTTGAATTATTGGAGGCTAAGAAAGATGGTCAACAAGAATCAAAGTTAAGAGGCCCTAAATTACCCCCTTTCGAAGATGACAAAGATAACTTAGATAGTTATTTACATAGGTTTGAGCGATATGCTACCATCCAAAAGTGGAAAAAAGATGATTGGTCGCTCCATCTCAGCGTGTTACTTAAAGGTAAAGCGCTAGATGTGTATTCGCGTCTACCCGTGAACGACGCATTAAACTATGACGCATTAAGAGAGGCACTCCTTAAGAGATACGAGTTGACAGAACAAGGGTTCCGCAAAAAGTTTAAATATAGTAAACCCGAGAAAGGCGAGACATTCACCCAGTTCGTCAGTAGGACGGGGGATTATTTCCAGCGTCGGGTTGAATGTGGTAAGATTCAAAAAACGTTTGAGGGTCTTACCGATTTTTTACTTAGGGACCAGCTGTTAAACACTTGTGGTAGGGAATTGTACTTGTTCCTGAAGGAAAAGTCCTTCAATAATATCTCTGATATGGCTACTCAGGCAGACTATTTCGCCGAAGCTCGGGGAGGTACCCAGAATGTGGTTTCAAGGGATAACAAGGGAGGTAATCAAGCTAAAGATCAGAGACCCAGAGAACCCGAGAAACTTGGTACAAAAAAAGGTGGAAACTTTCAATCTGGGAAGGGTACAAATCGTAGGGATAGACAATGTTTTACCTGTAAGGAATGGGGTCACATCACGCCCGATTGTCCGAAAAGGAAGGGGTTTGTCCAGAGAGTCGCGGTTGCTATTGAAAGCAGAGCATGGTCAGGAGGCGGTAAGCGCGATGATTTTCCGCGTGATAATTCGGCATCTAATAACGCGAATAAGGTATACGAGTCCGCAGCGCGTGCGCAGATCGGTCATGATGTTATTCAGTCGATCGGCACTTGTCTTTTTCCCCGAGGCGAGGGTACCGACTGCTACTGGTACCGCCAACGGTCAAGATGTCACGGTCTTACGCGACACCGGGTGCACGGGCATCGTATTAAAGCGTAGTCTCGTTAGGGATGACCAAATGCTTGGTTGGAAATCCCCGTGCATGTTATTAGATCAGACGATTGATCGCGTTCCCGTCGCGAGAATAGAAATCGAGACGCCTTTTCTGACCGGAACCGTAGAAGCTCTGTGTATGGAAAATCCCATATACGACTTAACTATCGGAAATGTCGAGGGCTCCAGACTCCCAACTCAGTCTGATTTCCGGTTTCCCATTGTACAAACGGCCGAAACTAGGGCGCAGGCGCAGGCGGAGAAAACGCCACTACGTAAGTTGAAACTTCCGGAAGCCGTGACCGATATCTCGCGCGATGAATTTACGTGTGAGCAAGGGCATGACGCGTCCTTGAGCGCGACCGCGGAGAGGATCGTATCCGGTACCGCGAAACATTGTAGGGGCGGTGCAAGTTTGAAATTTGTACGTAGGGAAGGGTTAATGTACAAGCAATTTACCACGTTGGATGGTAGAAAGTATTTCCAACTGGTTGTCCCCCAGAAATTCAGGTCCCGTATACTTAGAGTAGCGCACGAGTCCGGTAGTGCAGGTCACTTGAGTAGGAAAAGGACGAATGACAAAGTATTAAGAGAATTCTATTGGCCAGGTGTAAATAGTGATATAGCACGATTCTGTCGTTCGTGTGATGTATGCCATAAAACTGTTGAAAAGGGCGTTTTGAACGTCGTATGTATTGCGGTCATAGAAGACGAGCCGAGTGACCCCAACACAGAAATTCCCCTTGAGTACCCCATGGTTGTAGGAAATGAGGGAATAGATACGGTCAGCGTGTGCCCAGAATTACCTGAAGGTCAGCGTCAGCAAGTCAGGGAAATTTTGAGTAAGTACCCAGACGTATTTACAGATAGACCAGGTAATACTGGATTAATAACGCACGAGATAAACTTGAATACCTCGGAGCCAATCAGAATTAAGGGATATCCAATACCCTTTAATGCACGGGAGACAATCGATGAGGAAGTAGGTAAAATGTTAGACCTGGGAGTGATTGAACCCTCTAACTCCCCCTATTCTTCCCCCGTGGTATTGGTCCGAAAGAAAGACGAAACGAATCGATTTTGCATAGATTTTCGACAACTAAATAAAGTCACCGTGTTTGATGCTGAACCGATGACAGACATGGAGGGCTTGTTTTCAAAATTGGCAGGGCACCAGTACATTTCTAAATTAGATCTAACAAAAGGTTATTGGCAGGTGCCCATCGCTGAAAATGCTCGCGTAGTAACGGCATTCGCGACCCCTAAAGGTCTTTTCCAGTTTAAAGTTATGCCTTTCGGTCTGGTTAACGCTGGTGCGTCGTGCGTGCGTCTTATGCGAAAATTGTTGAAAGGCATGAACAATGTAGATAGTTTTGTCGACGATATTCTTGTATATACACATACCTGGGAAGAGCATGTTAGGGCATTAATCGATCTGTTCGACAGACTCCGCAAGGCAAATCTCACAGCGAGATCCTCCAAGTGTAGTATAGCATATTCAAACTTGGAATGCTTGGGCCATCTAGTAAGTGGGTCAGGGCAGTTAAAACCCCACCCTGATAAAATTGAAGCGATTAAAGACGCTCCTAGGCCAGAAACCAAGAAACAGATACGATCGTTTCTTGGATTGATAGGTTTTTATAGGAAGTTCGTTCCAAATTTCGCCGCTATAGTTAGTCCATTGACGGATTTAACTAGGAAAGGGCAGCCAAATAAAGTTTCTTGGGGTTTATGCCAAGAAAAGGCTTTTAACGCCCTTAAGGCAAGATTGATCAGTGCACCGATCCTAAAGTTGCCAGAATTAAATAAATCGTTCATATTGAGAACTGATGCATCCGACACGGGCTTAGGAGCAGTTTTGCTACAGGAGCAAGATGGGGTAAAGTTACCCATAGCTTATGCTAGTAGGAAATTGCTGCCTAGGGAGCAAAACTACTCCGTGATCGAAAAGGAGTGCTTGGCACTGGTGTGGGGTATAGGTAAATTCCACACGTACCTTTTCGGAAGGGAATTTGTCCTCGAAACGGACCATCAGCCTCTCATATATTTGAACAAGGCAAAAGTTGCCAACGCAAGATTGATGCGTTGGGCATTGACTCTGCAGCCATATCGTTTCCGGATCGAAGCAATCAGAGGGTCGGAAAATGTAGGGCCCGATTATTTAAGCAGAGTGTGATTGGCAGGTTTTTTTTCCTTACCATGATATTCTGGTAATGTAAATAATACGTTTCAGTTTGTATTTTTGCAAAATTCCGTGATTTTCTAAAAGTGCTTCCACTTTTTTTTAACGGGGGGGGGGGGAGGTATTGTCACGGAATTGTATGGTTTATATCAATATGTATATGTGGTCAAAAATGTATTCGGGTTTCGTTTCACACTAGAGCGTTACTCGGGGGTTGTTTATTTTTTCGGCTCTAGTTATTTTGAAATACTGAGGCGATTCACCCCATGCTGCACGTGCAAATTGCCTGCAGTGAAAACTCACGTACCTAGCTGCTGCGCATATCTGTCACAGCTAGAGTACATATAGAGCGAATTCTCTGTAAACAAATTACACTACGACGAGTCTTGTCAGAAAGCTTACCTCTTTACGGGAGCAAAACTTCAGCTGTAGAGGTATGTGAAATTTAAGATTGTATTCTTTATCACTATTCGTTTTATATGACATAATTGTTTCATATATTAGATGTTTTAGAATTTATTCCAAATTCTACAGAGAGTCAATACCTAGGTCATACAACGCCATGATATTAGAAATACTATAGGCTGGTTCAAGTTAGCTATTTGTTGTAACTGAACAGACGGGTATTATTTAATTATACGCGGCATGCATTGAATGATTAATGTAATGTGTAACGAGACGTAATTCATGTGCGCGCATGCGCAACATATATCAATACGAAAGTACTAACCGTGTCATATGTACTACACGGTTTAGTTGTTATACTTTTAGCTGTCCATATGTATGGTTTGGTGGTGTGAAGTCACAGAACTCTGTGTGGTTTCGTGTGACGTGTACGCTGTGTCTGGTGACGTTGTTTCGGAAGAGTGTACTGGTTTTCTCGATGCGAGGGACCAAGGCTTCTCGACCAACGGGTCTGTGTTAATGTGAAGGCTCTCGAGAGATCCTTCAACAGACTGGGAGGGGTGGACCATGCGTGGTGGCTCCTTGACCATTGACTAGAGCGGGTGGAACCGGAGATACATCTTGGTCGTCAAACGGGCGCCACGATAGTTATATTTATTGCGTGTTCCATTTTATTGTTATCTCAATATTGCTATCTGTGCAAAATTACATTCATTCCCATTTCAATATCGCTATATGTGTGATAGATTCATAATTTCATGCATTCCCATTTCATTTTCGTTATATGAACGATATATTCATAAATTCATACATATTCCAATATCGCTTGATGAATTGATAAATTGATGAGTATCATATTGATAAGTGCATAAATCACATGCTTTGGTCACCCTTGGTACTTAATAAGACCTTGTGTATATAATGGGGTGTAGATCATATACTCTTATTTGTTGATTGGTGATAGGATGCTATTCACGTTTGTTTAAAATTCCATTCGTTAAATTCATCTTTGATTTTTCTCGTTGAGTTACTTGTCGTTGATAGTTCCATGTTAGGAACTTTATAATTTTCCTTATCTTTTTGTTATAATGGTGTCAGATTTGTTCATCTTTAAATTGCGTTTATAAATAAACATCTTATTAACGCAGTTGCTTTCGGTGTCTTCACTAATCCAGTCCCAACCCGGCTTTATCCTGTGACACTCCTTCAAAGACTTCAATCTGCTACAACTAAGTACAATCGTTTATAAACAAACCTAAGAAATATTGCTACTTTATTATGATGCTAAAGTTATCAAAAATAATCAGGGCATACAATAATAAGTGGAAAAGAGCTTAAATCATAAACAAAAGTATAACACAAGGATAAACTGTACAATAAAATTATCAAGTTTCTAAGATTCGGTCTAAGAAGACATCTTATTGAAGATTCTAATTACTTTTCATGTTGAATACCCCAACGGCGGATAAAAGCTCTTATTTCACGTAAAAGTTCCACAACTTGAAGGAACAAGATCTTGATATCAGACAGAACAATGGTTCCGAACACCAGAAACAATACCACGACTCCGAGGATAAAGCCAAACGCTTTTGCTGACTTCCGCTCGTCAGGAGCACTTGTGTTCTTTCTCACTGTGGTCGAGAGTGTCTTTTTCTCCGCTGTCAGTTCCTTCTTCATCTGCAATAATAATAATAATAATAATAATAATAATAATAACAATAACAATAATAATAATATTAATAATAATAATAATAAATTCAGTGGAAGTAAGAAGTATTAGCAAAGTGCTCCTTTTTTGTACCTTTTAACGCTTCGTTTTTTTACGATTAATTATTTGTTAGCCATCAATCACGTTCTGGCTGTGTCTCTCTATATGTACGAGTGAATGCATTGACGTATTTATACATTTATGTATGTATATATGTATGTTTCATAAACCGGTCTAGGCCAGATTAAAAATTATATCTGGACTAGGCCAGGTTGCATTTGTGACCATATTCAGACCTATTTTAAACTGGACTGGTCCAGATTCAGACTGTTATCTGGTCTAGTCAAGATTGGAATCCAATATAAATTCAGAAGAGCGACATTAACCAAATTATGCCTTTAAGAAGTATTTAATTTGTATGAGGTAGAAAATTGAATACAAGACCAAATCCTATCGGAAGTAATTGCACAGAGAGAAAGAGAGAAAGAGAGAGAGAGAGAGAGAGAGTTCTTAACTATTGTAGCTTCATTAAGTATTTTTGTATGTAGTTATTCTGTTCCTACCATATTATTTTATCCTCAGTAGAATACATTATTGAACATGCATTGTGCAGCACATGTATTTGTGTGTGTACAGGTTTCATTGGCACATCAGCACAATCCTGGCAATACAGTACCAAGAAAAAGTGGTAAATGTGAGAAACAAATAATGTTAAAAACTGTAGGAAGATAAACCTTACGAATAACAATAATCATATACTCCTCTAAGATGATGATAGAGGATTAAAATGATGTCAAAAGTATGAATAGGGTTAAAAAAAATGCAATATAAGGACACACGGGTACAATTCCCAAAAAAGGGCCATTACGTCTCATATAAACCACACTCTTTTAGAAAATCCGATATTTCTTGGGCGGCACATCATTCAGAATCATCTTAATTGACTTGATTTTTAAAAAAATATAATGTTTGTCTTTCAGTGTGGAGATATATGCAGTCGACAAGAGTGTATGCTGTTGTCAGTGGGCACTGGCAATGTATAGTCTTGTCGAGGTTCACCATGCAGGAGATACACATTGGTCAGGTATATGTAAGTAGTATAGTTGGAGGGATATGGCGAAAAATGGAATTGTATGGCGACAATAGGATTTAACATAACGGCCGCCATGTTGCTAGTCACGGTCATTTTAGTTCATTATAATCTGGCTCCCATGATTACACTTATTTATAACATCAGTACTATACACACAAATTCACCTACAGCTCAACATAATCTGAGGTGTAGGTAACGCTTTATATATAAATCTTAGATATATGCATACAGCCACTAGACAACATTCTCTCCTTGACACTTCACTACCTCTGTTTGGTTTGCAAAAGGGTGAGTGTCAGATGGTGATAGTGAGTGATTATCTGTCTAGAACTAGGTGTTAGTCCTCCTTCACTTTACCCATTACTTTACATCTGACCATTACACATCTATATCTAGGTCTGAGTGTTGGTCAGCAGATGTGAGTGTTGGTCCGTAATCGTGGGTGCTGGTCAACAAAATAGTGGTTGGTCAGTAGGCGTGGATGTTGGTCAGTAAGATTGTGTGTTGGTCAGTAGGTGTGGATATTGGTCAGCAGGTGAGAGCGTTGATCATTTGGTGTGGGTGCTGATCAGTAAGACTGTGTTTGATCAATAGTTGTTTGTGTTGGTCAGAAAGAATGGGTGTGGGTGAGTTCAGATGGTCGCTGGTCAGTTAGGCTGTATCTATGTTAGTAGGTGTGGGTGCTGGTGAGTATGAGTGTGTGTTGGGCAGTAGATTTATGTGTTGGTCAGTCAGGATGGGTATTGGACAACAATGTTCATTGTAAATTCTGTGACCCCCGACATTCACATAATTTCGTCGTACAGGCCCATCATGTTCGTCCTATGGTCTAATGTTAAATTCCCCGTGCCGCCATACAGATCCTTAATGTTAAACCTATGGACTAATGTTAAATTCCCTTCGTCGCTATACAGGTCTATTTCAACATGGCAGTCATACTGTTCGTTCCTATTGTCGCCATAAATGCCCATTTGTTGCCAGATTGATCTCCCTATAATACTTGTGTGTTCTATACGCAAGGTACACAATACCACCCCATCTCCTCATTTCTCAACTTTGCTTGATATAAAGAAAGTCATTGTCAATACTTGAAGTCTTGTCCCGAATCTTGTGTATGGAGTTTTCATTCCACATATTTTGCCAAGTAGATAAAACATTTCCATTAATATGATACTTAAAGTTATATCAATGCAATCTTCAATTCAGAAACGAGTGATTGCATGGCTGTTTTGGCTGATTTATTTGATCTTCTTTTTTGCCCTCAATACCTATGCTACTAGGCAGTCAACAGTACAGAATATTTGTTTCCAGTTTTATGAGTAAGTTGTATTTCTATAAGACTTGATGTTTGAAGAGTTGTCAGATGTAAGGTTCTGCACAGCCTTTACTCAAATTCATTCCAGGATATGACTAAGGATAAATTGTTTGCAACGAAATGGGGCGTGTATCTGGTAACAGACTCGAGAAGGTTTGTATGTGTTGTAAAGGCAACTACAGCCTTTTCTTCATGTGGAAGTATCGCCACGGTATGAGTTTTTAATTTTATTAAATTTCTCTGCAAAAAGAGGATTAGCACAAAATGTTTGCGGTCTAAATAACCACGGTTGCAATTAGGGAAATCATTTTTTGCAGTATTGTCCCCCTATTATTGTGGCAGCTTGTAGATGAGGGCGAATACATATGCCAAATGGTGGACGGGAATTTGCTTTTCATTCATACAAGATTTTGTATTTGGTTCTAGAAACGACATTATGTGCTTGATTAAATGGATTAGAAGATAATTTTTGGTGCATACTGAGGTGCTCATTTATATAGCATGCGGTAAAGTGATGGTTTATTTGCTGCAACACAGATGCTCTCTGAAGAGAAAGTTCGAAAGTGTCCCAGACACAGTCTAAGTCCCTGATGGTGTATCGGAACAATTCATCTGCAAGTAAGTTTTGAGAGCTGATCCATGGTATTCAAATATAATTGGGACAGTCAAGATTCGACCTTACAAAAATCCTGTTTAAATGGAGTGAGATCTTCCTGTCTGCTCCCTAATCGGTGTTTGCCACAACTCTTAATAAATAAAAATTAATAAAGAGGTTTGTATGACATTTGTCTCTATGATATTTAATTAAGTGGAACGAAAGATAGCTTGCATTGCAGAATAAGTCCCAAAACGTGTTTGGAGTGCAGAATAAATCCCAAAACGTTTGTCTCCTCCGCAATCGAAGTGTGAGTTCTGTCAAGAGAATGTTTTTGGATTGTCGTCTATTCTGTGCAATTGGAAAAGTGCATACAAATAGTTTTAGATTTCGAAAATTTTAAAAATGCCCTTGGTCAAGAGCTGGAGCATGCATATTCACGTGTACACATTATGATTATATATCTGGAATGAATACCACATTAATATTTATAACTACATTTTAATAAACATAGTGTAAATATACTAACTAATTTTTGCCAATTATGCTTAATTATTTTCTTGCAACTTTTGAGTATCTCATTGTGTGTCTGTGCTCGTGTGTCACCTCTAAATTATTATGGATTTTAATCTGGTATGGGCATGATGATAATTTTAATTTGATTTTGGTCAGTTTCAAAATGGTCCAGACATGATTACAATTTCAATCCAGCCTAGTCCAGATGACAATTTTAATTGTAACTAGGTCAGTTTAAAATTGGTCAAGACATGATTATAATTTCAATCTGGCCTAGTCCAGATGACAATTTTAATTTAATTTAACAATTAAAACTAGATTTTGCTTGGGTATACAATATATGCAAGTAGACTGATGCACAGATTTGATTGAATAGAAGAAAGTCCAAAACCTGTTCGATCTGTTCTTCGATTATTTGTTTCTCTCTTTGGTAAGGACGACTTTGTTTTTCTCCAACTGCGTATTGATTGCCAAGAATGTGTCACATCTGCATATCCATCTCTCATCAGCCCGCTGTCTAATGCCAGATGTGGAATTGGTACTATTATTCAGAAGTTTCGATGTTGCAATAGTGTTTGTCATCAAGCTAATGGAATTGCTTCCTTGGGTTGAAATGTTAGCTTTCATAAAGTTGCTATCTGAGACGATTACAGAACTCTCTGTTGTCTGGTTTGAAACTGTAGAAGAAATGGATTGTATTCTTACACAAGGCTTGCCAAACTTAGTTAAACCTTTTAAGTTCGATTCAAAATTATTCAAAAAGCTAGATTAGAAAATAAGGTTCACCCCTTATGCGTGTTTAAGTTTGTCAGTAACACACGAAAGAGAGAGTATCAGTTTGAGCATCTAAGATTCATTTCCCAGGCGGAAATCGTAACATTTTGTAATAGACCCTTTGCAAATTTCACTGCAAGCTATTTTCGTCATCATTACACTAGGGTTATGGGAATAGAGGATAAGTTCTCATAATGCCATCAGGATTGATGTTTTGCTTTGGTATCTGAGGGAATGAGAAGATTTTAATACGTGTGGCATTGGTTATCTCTGACCGCACGTAGGAAAATTTATTGGACGATCAAATGCACGAATACTCTGTGTAGAAAGTCTGGATCTTATCATATCACGAATCCTTAGTGTAGGAAATCTGGATCTTTTGAAATCACGGATCCTCAGTGTTGGATGTCTTGATCTTATGAAAGGACAATAAACATACCGTCGGCTCAGATGAAACGATATTTAGCATGATTGATTGTACTAAAACCTAGTTTGTATTAAAAAGTATGGTACTCACTTGGAACCTTGCACACGTAGTATGGGACTTCGATGCCGCAATCCAATTTAATCCACCGGGTTACATATGGAATAATTGCAAGACATTTGGAAGAGTTGGCTGCGAAAACATATGGTGAATATGAATACAATTCAAATACATAGGACCAATACAAAGCTGTGTTTGTCTAACAAAGTCTTCAAAAACATCTGGGGAATTTGTATTTGTTCATTCTGAATATAAACACTGATTAAAATCTCAATGACAACAAAGAATTAGTCGTGAAAATATAATAGTCCAGATTGTTGATCTTTTCATGATGGAAAATAATTTACATGTCCAGTTACATTAATAAATCAGTCAGGAAACGGAAAAAGAGAGTGTTTTTATTTGGGACTGAATATTGAATATATCAGAATGCGCAGTCGTTGATTTTAATTAGAAGTGAACCTAACAACAACTTTGCAGTAAAGAAGTTTAATCCCTCGCTTTCCACTAAATATCCACATTGGTTAAAACCACCACTCCTTAGACAAGGCACAAATATATCCAGTTTCCAAGACAGTTGTTCTCAGTTATACACTTCTTCCAATCAGATCATTGGGTTTGAGAGCTATATCACAGATGGTTTAAGGGATTTGTACTAACTTACACGCGTGCGCACTCGCACGCACGTACGCATACGCAAGCACGGACGAGCATGGATTAAAAAGTCACCAAGTCGTCATAAAAGAGCGTGGCAGTGGTAGTGGCAGAGCTAGGGCCCGTTCCGAAAGATGTCTTTAATTGACATGTGAACGAAAGAGAAACTATTTAACTTTGATGCAGTTGATGTTTTTATGTAAGATGCATAAATTTAACGCGGTGATTGCACCCCCACCCCTCTCCCTCTCTCTCTCTCTCTCTCTCTCTCTCTCTCTCTCTCTCTCTCTCTCTGTAACTAACTACCTATTTTTATTTACATCTATATATCCTTGGATATCTTAGCGCTTCACGAATTAGCATTAATATGTTTGTGAAGCTGACGAAAGAAAAGAGTAGTAGTAGTAGTAATAATAGTCGCAGCAACAGCAACAGTAATATTGACAGCATTAAGCATGGGGGCAGCGGCAGTGACGATATTATTTGTGACACAAGTAGCAGTGGTTGTTGTTGAGGTTGCTGTGATGGTGTGGTACTCTTGGTACTGGTACATATTTGTTTTAATGGTACCAATTGTTTGGTGTATTGTCAATAGTGGCAGTGTGCTGATTATTGTTTTGGTGGAAGTAGCGTCATTGTGTCAGTTGCGGTTGCTAATTGGATTTGGTAGAGGTATGTTGTTAAGTGGAATATGGTGATAATGCCTTGCTTAATGGAGAGATAGATGGTGAAAGATTGTGATAGTAGTGTCAACAATAGTGTCCATGTTCTCACTATTTTCGGGTACATCTAAACCATACACCCTAATGTCAGAGCCATCTACCCAAATCCACCTTCCGTCCTTGGTATAGCCGCCGATCCAGCTGACTAGTGTATCCCATCTGAAAAAAGTTGGATATAAAAAAAGAGAGAAAGAAAATTATATCCTGAACAAATCGAAGATTACTTAGTATGTAGCTTTATATCTGTCTAATTAGAATTTTTTTTAAAAACGATACAGATCTTTGAAGGGAAACATTATGGTAGAGATTAGTGGTTTATCATTGCAGCATTAAGTTTATTAATGTATTTGTATGTACATCGGAAAAATACCTAATTTCAGATGAGACTAAAAGCCAGAATATGATTGTAAGTAAGATATGGAGGTGGGTATGTTGTAATAATATTTAACTCTTTTTTCAATGGGTGGTGGAGTGTTCAATTGACAAAGTTAAAATTTAAAGGGAGATAGTATGTGTCAATTCTGGCACAGTATACTCTTTGACTCCTATCCACTCTTGTAGGATAAGACAACACTAAATAAAATAAAATCCAAACTATCTAGCGCACTAGTGCTACTCACCAATCCGACTTGTATAGGATACGACATAATAATACAAGATCGATATTCACAAGCGTAATTGCACTCAAGGGTATTATTTTACAATACACTGTATATACTACCAATACACTGTATACACTACCAATACACTGTATACACTAACAATACACTGCATACACTAACAATACACTGTATACACTAACAATACACTGTATACACTAACGCAATTGCTGAGCACTGAGCGCAAGCTCAAACGCAGCAAAACGATGAAAGCAGTCTTGTCCCAAAATGATAATCTCTCATTTTTTTATACATTATAAATAATAGCACAAGGATACATTGTATCGAATTCAACATATTTCAGAGTGGTGATATACTATTTCACCAGTGTTACATGAAAGAGAAAATGTCGGCTTCTTGAAAAAATAACTACAATATATTTAACAGTTTGTACCGGATAAAAGTGTACTCAAAACTAGTTGTATTGCAGAACAACATTCATGATAATAAAAGTGTTAATTTATTGACTTCAAACATAAAAAGAAATAGTCCGATATGTCAGAAAAGATGCAAATTTTAAGATTGCTCTCAACTATAATAACACTGAGAATAGTACAAATCAAACTTGATTGCAAGGTGGTTGCAACTGCGCAGGATATATATATTTGATTTGGGTAAATACAGAAATGTATATTAAACTAACTCTGCAGTACACACTTGAAGATCGCAAGATCTTTACAAGTTTCATGTACAACGATTAATCGAAGACAGAGATAGAAAAAGTTCGATTTAAAACAAAACATGGTAACAGTATAAATCGTTTAACAGTTGGGAGCCAGCTTAAAACAATAGGTCATCAAAATAGGTAGCGGAAGCACAATGACTAGATAGAAGTATTAGGGAGCATGAAAACTGAGTTTATAAAATATGACGAGTTTCTTGAATGTGACGTCATTGGTGCCAGTCTTTATACACCAATTATCACTGCATATCTCAGCCGGTAATACTGTTTCTTAATGTCAACGTACTTTCAGGCCATTCCTTGTTAAATTAAGACTACAATTTTACAGATACTTTCAAATCATGGCTCTCATTTCATCCTTACCTTTTACTCGTTTTATTTAAACAAACTGCTTAGCAAATAACTTGTGAAATAAGTTAAGATGACACACGTTGGTGCAACAAACCGAAGGTCTTTCTAAGCGATTTTCGGACTATATATATATATATATATATATATATATATATATATATATATATATATATATATATATATATATATAAAGGAGATAGGGAGTAGCAGTTGTAACAGTTTGCCTGCATTACATCTGATTAGTTCATTCGTGTCAGTTTAGTATGAATATACTGATGCTATTTACATTATATCCACATTCTTTAAGTCATTTCACTGTATGAAATTGCAGCGTGTAAAAAAGACACAAGGATAGTATAAACACCAGAAGTGGAAGATAAAACAAAACACCAGATGTTACAGATTAAATAAAATGAAGACTTGTTGTATTGTCTCAAGTCCTCTAATTAAAGGGGATTAGTGGTTTGTCAGCTATATTCAAAGTTTATTGTGTGCACCCCGAGGATGACATTTCGAAAAGATAATTGCTTTATTGCTCCGTCTAACGAAAACACTAAACGGATATCCTAAAGCAACATCCGTCGTTCTTGTAATTACACCTAACAATTGTATTTCATTCCCAGGTTTCACTATGCTTCAAATGTCTACATGGGAAATGAAGTGTCACATTGTAAATGAAAACAAGTAACGTTTCTGTTTCAACTTATAATTTGACACTCTTGTAATGTTCATTTATTTAGCCTCTTGTTTATTCTCGTTCACAACAGGCATAACCGATATAAAAATGCAACCAGGAAGAGATTTAAACAAAACAGATTCAACATGTCGGAGACTCGGCAAAGCTAGAGAACTAAAAAAATAGTCTTGTTAGAGGACGTGACGAAACTGAAGAAGACAGATATTTTGCTGAAGTTTACAACAAAAGTTTTCAAGCTGAACGGGAAAACTCGGTGTAAATTCTTACTATAGAAATGGAAAGATATATTGCAAGAGATGACTTTTCTAAGAAAGATCTCGAGAAATAAATGTATTTCAACAATCCAATTTATAACAGAAATTGTAAGTTATCTTTTTCATTGCAAAGAATAGATCTTATTGTTAGATATTAAGATATTAAAATATTTTCGATGAACTCAAAAACAATATCTTCTACTACATAAACGATAAGAATAAAACGAGGTCTGTTCTAAAGTGTGATAGTTTTTACAACCTTGAAATGTACATTAAAAATGTCAATGAGATAATGACTACAAACGGTGGCAACGAATAAAGTATTCATGTTCAATGTTTGAAAAGCACCATAAAAGTTAAATCATCAAAAGTAATCACTTCATGGTATAAATCACCAACTACAATGCTACATTTTTTAGAAGTCAGTAGCCTGAGAAATATACAGCTGCAAAATATTTCTATGAAATAAAATATATTCTTAGCGATTCTGGCGTCAACAGTTGTGCAATAACTGAAACTTGGCTAAGAACCGTCATGACAACACCAGCTTGGGATATCCGGGATATATTTCTTATAAGAGATAGGCATCCACAAAGGGAGCAGAAAGTGTTGCTTTTTATGTTGCACCATATCGATTATGAAATAACATCGAGGACTTGTGGGTCCAAATGAATATGGAGAAGTCAAAATCCATTCTAATTGAAACTTTAAATCGTTCACCATATTCCTTGTTACAACGTATGACACATTTGAGACCTTGTGTGCAGTCAAGTTTAAGATATAATTATGATGAGAGACTTTGACCAAAAAAATGATGGATGGATAATACTTTGTGAATCGTTTTGGACCCAAACATTGTATTAACAGACATACTAGTACTACAAAAAGATGCAAGACATGTATAGACTGCACATGAACCACGCATCTGGATATGAGTATATATATTAAAGTGCCATGAAGTAGTATTCATGATTTTCTTCAGCATATATATTTGGTATAATGCTGATTCCACCTTTTATTTCATTCTCACTCATCAGGAACATGGCATGGTGTGTTTAAAGCTCAAGTTCTACACCTGCTATTTTCAAAATCCAATCATGCCCTAATCCGGGAGCACTTTAATAATGAGCAGTGTCTAGTGTGTTCGAAACTCCTCAAAAATATCATATAATATCCATGTATCATTCATTACATAGCGGTATAGCAGTTTCCTTAAATATTTAAAAATTGCCCAATGATTCATATGGATAAAAGTCTCTAAACCGATATTAGATTTAGTGTCTCAACAATGTATAAGTATTTCTGTAAGTTTTTCATTGCTTAAATGTATCCTACAAGTTATGTTGACTGCTCCATAAATCTACGATGTCTACAAACCCGGATGTATTCCTAACTGTTTGTTTCTTTTCCTTCCTTCATGAATATATCAGCTATTAAATCCTTAATGAGAGAAATATAATTGTCATCGTTGTCGGTAAGATTTATATATTTCATCTAAATAACATTTAACTAATGTTTTAATGAACAGATAACTGTCATAAGCGGACAAGCTATAGATTAAAAATTTATAATAATTTTGGATATTTAAAATTAACATTGCATTAATTATGTTGTGGACTTATAAATTTGCCGGTTAAATGGCCTTGGTTCTTACTTTTTCAGTTATTTTTCAGTTATTTCTCAAGGACAAAATTAACATATGTTTGTTAAATTAAATTGTCGTACATCCTTTCTTTCAATTCCATAGGTTTTTGCATCTTTTGGTCTTAATTCTTCATATAACTAGTTTTGCAATCTTATCAAATGCATCGTAAAATACTTTAATGGAATCTGATTCATCTTAGCTATTGTTTTATGTCTCTTTGGGGTAAATGTATCATAGAAACAAGATCCTGATGGAACTTGTTGGACTGTTTTAATTGCATACGAAAATATATTGTTTTGCGTGTCAAATTCATTTTTCACAGATATAATAACACTTTCCAATCACAATAAATAATCTACGAAACATTTAATTGGTATTTATACTTTTCAAATTTTACAACTGAGCCTTATTTAGGCATTACATCTAGCGACTTTGCAACGTTGTCAGATGGTCCTTTGTATTCTGATAATATTTCTGGGGTATATAAGCGATTGAAACATTTAATTACAGTATGTTTATGTCATTGGCTATTTATCCGTGATAATACTAACTTTGAAAAATAGTTTATTCCAACGTAATAGTACTTTTCATCTTTATTGTCATTAGGACCACCATGTAAAAACATGATTAACACGTCAACATGTCTTTCTCTCTCAATTTCAATTATCTGAAGCAATTTTGATTTGAGATCGATGAGCTATTTTATGAACAGTCATATATATATATTGTTATGTATGATGTTTATGTAATATTATAAATATTTTAGGAAATTATAAATGTTTCTTCACTTTAATATTTGCTTAAATCTTAATGTTATCAGGAAAAACATGTTTAACTAGTGTCCTTGAATTAAGTTGTTTTGATCAATATGTTTTCTCAATTTGAAGGTCAAGGTTGAATGTTGTTTACAAGTAAAATTTCATTAAGATGACACATGTTCTAGAACATTCTGTCATGTGACCAATCTTTATATATGCCATGTTTGGTGGACATTTATCCAGTTTTTACATTACCATCAGTCTTGTAAAGAGCTATTACAGTTGTGAAAATTCATTCCAAATTCTAAGAGAGGAATTATTTTAAATATTCATTGGATTATAACAGTGCTCATAAACTTTTGGATTTTTGATTTTTAATTGATGATTTTGGAATTTATGTGAACTTATTCAGAGATTTTGGAATACTTCATTTTGACATCAGCACATCAAGATTACTAGTACATCAGAACTTTGGAGACCATTGGCACATAATAACATTCAAGGACACAGCCGTGAATTCGGAACATTCTATATTTAGGACTTGTGATTAGAACAATCATTCTTATTGGATTATTAGGATTTCAAAACACATTACTGTAAGTGACTTTTTGATTTTTCATTTTAATTATCTAGTAATAAATTGCTTGTTGATTTTTTACTTGATTTGTTGGTTTCACTTTCTTTCTGTTACATTTTTCTTAGACCATAGAGTCGTAACAATATATATATATATATATATATATATATATATATATATATATATATATATATATATATATTAAATTTAGATTAAAAACTGTAAGGTCCACCATTTGTATTATTTTAAACCAACTACTGTCTCTATCTAAATTGTATTGTAATATTGTTTGTGGATCTTTTGGTATATTTCACTTGATTTAAAGTTTAGCACCATAAAAATCATTTATTATCCATCTGTTCTACAGTGATACGAGTTTTTGTTGTTCTTAATCCATTCAGGATAATCCACATATGAGCTTACTATGAGTGGTTGATACCTATCTATGCGCAGTATTATATATTAAATCCTTTCAAGCATCCATATTGAACTAAATCTTTTTTTCTATCCACATTTGGTGCATACAATGTAGAGTACACTCTAAATAGCATTAGCCATTTTATCAACATTTAATATATTTAGAGGCCTTCATCTGTGGTACTAATTTAAATACTCAGCTTGTTCAACTTCCCGAATGGGTAGCTTCAAAAGTCTAATCATCAAGTCTTATTTTACTATAACTGAACCAAATTGTCAAAAAACATTCGAATAATAATCTTCTTCAAATATAGTTCAAAGACAATGAAAACTTCATACAATCTGCTGTTTTGCTCTCATTAACATATGTTCTAAAGAAACATCTAACTCTTTTCTTATGATTCTATTTTTAAATTATGCGTATCCATTCTACTGGATTCATTCCTAGCTGGGCCACATATAAAATGTGGTTGTAATGCTTTTCTTACTTGTTTTCATTTTTATTTATTTAGCTACGAATATTTCGATAAATATTTAACTAGTTTTCATATATATGATCTTTGACGTGTAACATTTGACCTTTATAATAAATATCAGCAGATGCTTATCTTGTCTCTCTGGTCTGCCAGTCTACACCATCCGAATATAATCCGAATACAATCTTTGGTCATTATGTAATATGATTCCAAAGTTTCAGTCGAATACGGCTATTGATGTAGAAGATGTGTGACATACAACAAACTTTAACATGAATGTTAATGTTGACGATGCCATCGCCGTTATTCACAGGCGAGACAATAAAGAATGCATACTCCGTTTACCCTCTCTAAATTGATTTTAACATTGTCTGCACTAGCATGTGCAAACCTTTCTTCTACAAATCAGAATAGATTGTTGTTGCGTGAGTATGGTTCGTCGAAAGTAAATAAAGAAAGAAATATCAAAGTTTGTTAAACTATATATTATTATCAAAATATTTACAAATATAGATGCTTTTAAGAAGATCTTCGTCCTCCTTGTTCAGACTGGCAAGGTCTCCTCCTACAAATATACACTCATCCCGTGCCTGTTGCCAAGATAACAAATAAAAATCTCTCTCTCTCTCTCTCCAAACAGTATGAATCTTATTTCAAGTGACAAAGAACTAAAAATAAAAAATGATGATTCCATATTGGGTCATGTCTTTTATTATTGTTTTGTTAACTATAGTTACGCACACACACACACACACATATATGTACATACATACATACATATGAAATCGGGCATGATATCGAGTTCACACTGTCAAACTATTAGATCAGTAATGGGGTCAAAAATTAGGTAAAACATAATATATAATGCCTAATTCCTCATATTTTTCATTTATTCATTCATAACTTTATAAATGGTGGTGATGGTAATGGCGGTGACGGTAATGGTGATGATAATGACGAAGACGATGCTGATGCCAATGATGACGAAGATAGATGGAATAGTGGTGGAAGCCGGAACAGAGGGATACCCATGTGAAAACGATTCAAGAAAAGCGTTTGCTTACGTTTGCTCCGATGTGGCCACTGAAGGAGTGCATTGCAATTAAAAAATAGCAAGCTTGTAATTAGTAAACGCATCATCTACTCTGTCCTGAAAAGTAAAAGAATACACTGAATTGAGTTTCATTATATGCATTTCTTTGCAATTCTACAAAGTTTCAACTATAATATTTTAAACACGAATAAACTACAGATTCACACGATTAAATTTACATTTCCATCACGAAATTGGCCTCAGTCACAGTCAGATAGTCTCATTGCTGGTAAACTTCATCGTCTTTTATCCTGTCATAATGTTATCCTGAACACTCATAAGCTAATGCAAACCTGCTGGCAGAAATGTAACCCTGATCAATGTGATACTAATTAATATTCAAGTGATGTTACATGTCAAGTGAAGAAAAGGGTGAGATAAGATACATTAATCGATTAACAATCCACTTGATTACAGGTATTGAACGGTGGCCAATTCTTAAATAGGTTTGACTTAATATACATACATATATATATATATATATATATATATATATATATATATATATATATATATATACATACATACATATATATATATATAAACATACATATATACATATATACATACATACTTACATACATACATATAAATATGCAAACATATATACATACATATATACATACATACAAACATACATACATTCATACATACATACATACATACATACATACATACATACATACATACATACATACATACATACATACATACATACATACATACATACATACGTACATACACTGACAGACTCGCTGACTTACATCATTACGCTATATTTGCATCCTTATCTTATATTTTATTAATTTAGTTACAAGATAAAAATATATTTGTTTTACAGGGCATCTGTATCTTAAAGTCATATATTATATCTAGATTCATTACATTTTTTATATTGAAAATAGTTTCTGTCTAAGACCACTAAATTGCCCTGCTGAAATGTAATTATTATCCTTATGTCATCATTAAAATTCAAAATATATATGATCATTATTAGCATGTTGACAATTCTTACATAAATATTACACAAATGTAACATGTTTTACGTTTGGGAACTTATTTCATATTTGTATGTGCACATACACTATTTAAAGTCTCACAACAATATTGGATACATATTTTCCGAATCGATTCAAGTGTGCGAAGAAATAACCCAAGGAACTGCCAGCATCCATACATACATTTAGACTCATGAATTGCAGATGCTTGTAAATTTTACTGCAATGCTTGGGGTGAATCCATGCTCATCAAAATTATATTTTTTGGATGCACTTTGATATAGTCATATGACACGAAATCTATTTTTAACACATGTCTTTAAATATACGCTACATGCATCGTACATTTTTGTATTGCCATATATTGAATGTGGGATTCTAAATACGTGCTTCTCAAGTGCGTAAATAATTTTAATGTCTAATTCTGTTTTATTTTAATTTTTCGTCATGGCGCCCCTGCTGTAACTACTTTATACACCTGTAGTAAACTGAATACCCGAGACCCGATTGAAACACAGGATAGGTAAGGTTTCTACCGTTAGCACCAAAATTGAATGAAGTTCTCTGTATAAATGTCATCTTATATACAAGTTTTAATATAAAGTAGTGGAATATTATTTTTGAAAAATTCTTTTTCTCTGAGGAAAAGGTGAAGAATCACAGAACATGTATGTGCAGGTTAAGAAATTAAACTGAAGTAACCCGGGTCCTTTACATTATTAAACCGTCTACTCAACTGAGTAAACCAGCCCTAACAAAAGCTAAAAAAAACTTCGACTATGTCTTATTAATAAGGCATATTAATAAGGTATACACACTATTCAAGTAACAATATAATCAGATAAAAGATTACATATAATTCTAAACGGATTTAGATCCGAAATAGTCATTTTACGATTGCGCTTCGTATCCTTACAATGACATTTTTTTCCAAATCTCAATTGTTTTGTCACATTTATGCAAATTCATATCATCAGGTATTCATGTGCAGTCTGTACTAATATTGCCACGGTATGACTTTGGTTCATGATACTTTGTAACTTTGTAACTTAAGAAACTGCATTAGGTTCGCGTTATGTTTACAAATGCATAGCTATATATTAAAAGTTTAAAAATTTGAAGCATTTTATTTCTTTCTCCTAAATTTAACTTTGTAATTAAGCTCATATGAGCCTTACAGTTATCAAATTTCAGAGAGTGGTAATTATTATGTTTTTGCGTCGTTTGATATTGAACTACTAGGTAACAGTTTTCAAAGGAAGTATATAAGGAAAATTTTCATTGACGTTTAATGTCATTTTTAAAAATTCCTATAGAAACTTTAATTAAAACTTGTCTCACGGTTTGATCATAGATAAGTATACTTGTAAAAATAGTATATATATATATATATATATATATATATATATATATATATATATATATATATATATATATATATGCATGTATATATATATGTATGTATTACGTAATCATGTATATATATATATATAGACAAAAGATATCCAAGTAAACAATGGTGCTACTAAATTTAGAAAAAATAGAAATTTTATATAATGCACCTTCTTCAACTACCAATAGGTTACTGTACTGTCTGAGAAAAAAATGAATAAATTAAAAAACTAAACAAATAGTCTCTTTATATTTAGAAACTAAAAAAGGACCATTAGTTAAAACGCCTCGTATTCCTAATATACTTTTGAAACAACTTAAAGATATTCAAAATTTGTTCAGTTGCGAGTTTAGGTGTACCAAATAAAAGAGTGTTTGTAGAGATTGGAACTATCATTTCGTTAAGACTAAGATTTAGATTTTGCTTTTGAACTATGTATCGAGTTGTTACGACTCTAGGTCTTAAAAAATAGGTAACAAGAAGAAAGTTAAACCAACAATTTAATTAATATCAAGAAGCGAGTTATTTCCTAATAATACAATGTGAAATTCAAGAGATACTTACAATATTGTGAATCAAATTCCAAATAATCCTAAATGTCCAAATCACAAGCCCAAAAATAGGGAATGTTCCGAATGAGTTCCAATAGTCTTGAATGTCCTGATATAACACAATGATACAATCCAGAACGTCTTTGAATGATTTCACAAAAGTCCAAAGTAATCTATTAATTCAAAAGTCAATGAGCACTTTAGTAATTCCAATGACTATATTAAGCAAGCAATTCTTCTCGAAATATATCTGATTTCAACGGCACAAATAATAAAATCTGACCTCAAATGGATTCAAATGGACTGATCTAAAACAGGAATTATTTGTTTACCAAATAACTATTTATACACATTTTCACTTAACATATATCAACAGGATGTAAAGCAATAAAATGGGAAAAATCTAAGTCTAACTGTCAATAAGACTAACCTTGAACTCAAACGCTTGTAAGCATTCTGTTTACAAGTGACCAGAATCTAAAGTACAATTTACTTTCATGGACAAGATTCAAACACATACCATAGATTAAATATACATAACAGAGTGCAAATGAAGATATAATGATATACACTTTCTATTCTACCCGACAATTACATAAGGGATTATCTATCAGGTGATTGTCGTACTCATCTCTTTTAAGGTCGCTACATTTGTTTTTGATCCTAGTATCAATAATAGAGGATAAACGATATTCATATAGGCTTTACGATTACCAGAAAGATAATACGAAGGAACGCTTTTGTCTTGCGAGGTAACACACTTTGTACATTTTAAGAAATCGCTTTCCGTTTTGACATTGTCAGTTAGGGTATTCCATATGAGAATACAAGAGTTAAGGAATTTTTTTTATTATTTCAAGTCTGGCATTTAATCTAGAAATGTTTAGTCAAATATCTAAAGTATATCTTGACTTCTCTCCATCAAAGGGGAAGCAGTTCGTTAAATAACTTGGTGAATCGTTACAAATAATTCTATGAAATGTACAGACCTTGTGGAATTTTCTTCTTTCTAAGAGGGAAACAGCCGCATTCTTCAAAACGTAGTTCGTACATGAGCACTTTTGGTTAGACTTGTGACAATCCTAGCAACCTCTAATTGTAATCTCTCTAATCCTAGCAACCTCTAACCTCTAATTGTAATCTCTCTAATCTATCTGAGTCTGCATTTGAACATCCATCCCAAACAACATCTACATATTCTAACGCCTAATATATGATCAGAAAATTATATCTAAAGACTTTCCACTCAGCTGCTTTTTACTGGATCTTAAAATATTTAGCAATTTAGATGCTTTTTCAAGTATATTTTCAATATGTAGAATCCAAGTTTATGTATTACTAAGTGTAAGGCCCACATGTTTATGATTGTCAACAAAAGCAAGTGATTCGTTTTGGAACTTCAGTTTGGGAAAGAGTGGGTTATTCTTTTGCTAAAATATATGAGCTCAGTTTTTCTGGGTTAAAGCTTACTAGCCATTGATTTGACCAGTCATTTAAAGTTTGTAAGTCAGCAGTAGCTATATGTGCCACTTGGACCCCTTATGGCCCCACCATGTTAACAAGGTCGAAGGATTATAGCCCCATTTTGGTTTTTTGTCCCCCTATGGGAAATGTAATGTTAAAAATGTCTTAGGGTTTAACATGTGGGAGCCGTAAAGGCCCCCTATTGGAAATGTAATGTTAACTTGTTGATCGTTATCAGCCGTCTCCATCTTGAAAAATGTATGGCACGCTATGGGAAGTGTAACGTTAACATTTTTAATATTCTATCCAACACCTCCTTTTTCATTTCTATCACACACGTACTTTTTTATTCACATTTTATTCACATCTATCATCTACTTTTTGATGACTATACCCTCCCCCCCCCCCCGCACGCAGACACACCCACACATTACTATATAACAAAAAGGGTAGGAGTGCTTATTCACACACAATACCCACACAAACATACCATCACACACAAGCTGGCAAGGGTAGGAGTGTTTATAGACACACTATGCCCACACAAACATATCAGCATACACAAGTAATGCGTAACGGGTTTTAAGTTTTAGTTGTAAAGATAGACATAGACATACACAAACATACACAAACACATATATATCGACAATAATTTTGAATACTATCTCTCTTTTTTAGAGATCTGGGTGGCCCTGAAATGGGCCGTTGGTTTTTGTTAACCAAAGAAGAAGGTTAACATAGTCGGCATTGCTTCACTGTTCTTCTCGGTTAACATAGTCGGCATCGCTTCACTGTTCTTCTCCTCAAACTTATCCTCACAGCCGGGACGTGGACTAAGACTTTTTCCTGTCTTAGGGATTCATTTTCCTTGATATTGTAGACATTCTGGAGCCCATTGTCCTTTCTCTTGACAGACATAGCAAGGATCTTGATTTATCTAGAGTGAAGTAGTCTGTCGTCTTATTGGAAGTGTACTTTCGAATGACTCTATGCAAATCACTGACGAGAAGGGCGATCTGTTTTGACTCTTCCATCTTCACAGACTGAAAGCTAATGAATATATTCTCTTTGGGTGAGAAGTTCTATATACAGGCAGAGAGTGTTTTCCCTAGTCAAATCAAATTTGAATCATGATGAAACGATAACACCATTCCAGCGAGAAGCCAGACACCAAGAGACGACGACAACAACTTTCGGTGACACCTCATACGCTACGTGAAGTGTTAGCACAAGTGCGTGTCAGTGATTTTCAAGACGACATGAGTGATCCTGTACCAACACAATCTTCCTCCACTACAAGACCAAGAAATTCAAGATCAGTCAAAAAAGGAAGTCTTTCGGTAGCTCCTGAAGATTATTTTCACATTTGAGATACCCCAAAAGTGACTTCCAGAAAATTTCGAACGACAGCTTACACGTACACGATGAAATTTAAAGATTTCAAGTCGGACGTGCTACCATAGAAAGCATCGGGTTTCATTTCAGATTTATGGTTATCATTATCAGAGGTCTTGAAACGACAGTGCAAAGCTAAAGATGACCTACGTTTGAGACTATCCATCAATCACGACAGTTTTAAATCTGGATCGAGTTCAGCACACCGGCAGAATTAACACCTTCCAAACTTATCGACAAAATTCAACACGTCAAAACAATCGAATTATGAGTTTGACATGACCAATAGAAAGGCAACTCTTCACATGGGGCACGTTTCACCTCCCAGAGGTAGTGGACGACGCAAAGTTTTATCGATCGATAAACTGCTCAGTAACAAACGTTGTATCTTTCAGATTAACAACGACCAAGACTAAATGTACTTAGCTCGTGCCATCGTAGTGGCTCGAACTTATGTCGAGAAAAACGATACACGGAGCGGAAACGATCATGGAAATGCATTAGAAAATCGGACAGACACCCAACAATGAAAAGAAGCAGAAATTCTTTTTACAGCAAGAAGGCATTTCCAACGATACTGTGTGTGGAATTCCTGAAATGCAAAATACTTCAAGACGTGTTGCCACCTTCATTATACGTTGAACGTATAACCTCAAGTCATTCGTGGAGCTCTCTTGTTACGAGGATCTGATTTCCCAGTCGGAAAATGCATTCGCGTTTGTCATCATAAAGAGCATTTTCGATGCCATTTCAACTCTCCCAGGATTTCTCGGATACAATTACTATTGCGACAAATATGACTAAGGATTTGCATTCTGGAGCAACATATTAATGATGGAGAGAAATGTCATGGATGTTCAGCTTTCAGACCTTGCATTCCTGAAGGACAAGAAAGAATTCATTGCTCTACGTGCAATCGAACCTTTTTCAGTCCTACATGTTACGAACAACAGCGCATGAAACAATTACAACAACAATAAAAAAGTGCTTGCGAATTATTGAGAGTGTGCTCTACTTGTGGGGATCTTGTTCGAGCGAATAACCACGTTTGTACAGGAAAGAAACGATTTCCTTTTTGTAACCAAACTGTGGACTTCAATCATCAATGTTACATTCAAAGATATGACAGTGAACTTGAAGACGAGCTAAAGAGTGATCAGAACAAGAATAATAAGAAGAAATGTGGATTTTTATATTTTTTTACTTTGAATGTTCACTAGAGACTGGAATTCACATTCCAATGTTGGTGGTGCTCATCGTGCTTGTGACAAGTGTATACAAGAACCTATATTTTTTTCATTGTATAAATTGTAATATGATTCCAGGAGGACGAGAAATGATATTTCGGGGCTCTCGCAGTCTTGCTGATTTTGCCGAATGGATTGTATACCCTTCCAACGACACTTGGAACAAAGAGGAAGTCCAGCGTTACGGAAACTGTCATTGATATGCTACAGTTATGGCTCACAATTTCTTGGGATACGACGGACAATTTATTTGGAAATATTATTCAGAACGAGGCATCTAATTTCCAACAGTAATCATGAATGGAGCCAAACTCATTTACATGAAAGTGGGAAACGTACAGTTTAAAGATTCCATGAGTTCTTTGTCTATGCCCTTTAGTAAAATGCCTAAAACGTTTGGAATGACAGAAATGGCTAAAGGATATTTTACACACTTTTTCAATACCGAAGCTAATCAACACGTCGCGCTTCCGCATTTGCCTGACGTTTGCAACTACGACCTCGATGGTAAGCACACAGAACAACGAGAAGCATTCTACACCTGGTACCAACTCCACTTCAGACCTTTTTGACTTTCAAAAAGAAATGTTGAAATATTGTGGATCCGATGTGGACATATTACGACGGTGTTGTGGAAAGTTTCGAGAATTATTGCTGGTTCATGGAGGTATCTATCCCTTGAAGGAAGCTTCTACCATCTCTAAAGCGTGTGGATTAGTCTATCGAATAAACTAGCTATCATACTCCCTCAGTCGTATATCTCCATTAGCCGTCGATATTCTGCTAAAGCTTTGAGCTTGCACCATTACTTTTTTGAAACTGAAGACAAGTGGATACAACATGCTAGAAACGGTACAGAAAAGAAAATTGGAAATCTTTCAGTCGATGGTTGGGATTTAGAAAACCCACTGATTGACTACGAATTTCAAGGATATTTATTTCACGAATGTGCTACTAGTTATCCTCAACAAGACCTGAAAAATTGTTCTCAGAGTTCACCATGGAATAGTTGTACGAGCAAACATACCAACATACCAACAACGCCTGGGTTTAGAAGTCAAGGATACCAAGTGATAGAAATGTGGGAACACGACTACTAACGACGTTTGAAACCGATCCAGAATTTAGACGTCGTGGATATCGATTTTTTTATTTTTTTTTAGGACGAACCAATGCGAAACGCTTGTTGTACGAAGTGGACGAATCTCAAGGAGAGCAAATTAAATATATTGATGTGTGTTGTGTGTTCCTTGTATCCTTGTTTGTGTAAATATACTCGATTCCCCACATGTCACCCTGAAATGTAGACATAACACATCGACGTGAATTCGCCAATACGAAGGTTTGATCAAATGCAAAGTGTTAATACCGACGAACGTGTGCCATCCTGTTTTACTACATCATTGAAACGGAAAACTAATGTTTTCTTTATGCGCTACGTGAGCTGGAACATGTAGTCAAGACCAACATTGTCGCCACAATGATCAAGAACGCGCTTTGACAGGAACGTGGGTGAGTGCCGAATTGTTTCATACTCTCGATCGCGGATACCAGCTGTTAAAAGTATACGAAATTCGGCATTTTCCTACCACAGAACAATACCGACAGGACCGCGTCAACTCAAGTGAAGGGATTTTTTAAGGCTACGTCAACGAATTTCTGAAATTGAAGCAAGAAGCTAGAGGATATCCTTCTTGGTGTCAGACTCTATCAGACAAAGAGACATTCAAAGAACGGTACCGATACTTAGAAGTCATCACTTTGGAACAAGTGAAAAAGACGAAGGAAGACGATCGTTTGCAAACGTCATGTTGAATTGTTTGTGGGGAAAACTAGCGCAATTTCTGATATTACCGAAGACGGAATACCTGGTAGATCCAAATTGATACATTCCACTCGTCGACCATAAAGGAAAACTTATTAAACACGTGGTCATCCTACGTGAAGATTTGATCTTGGTGAATTACGAAGAAGTTGCAGAGTTTGTACCCCCCGACATGTTTCTAAATTTCAACATTGCAGCGTATGTAACAGCCAATGTCTGTTTAAAATTGTATTATGTCTTGTAACTTTTAGGAGATCCAGACCTTTAATTTGACACCGATAATTGTATGTACATAGATCGCCCTGGCAGCTAGCTCCCATTCGTCGAAGACCAGCTTTTAGGAGCATGGACTGACGGACATGCAGAAGACAATATTGTAAGTTTTACTTTTGGTGGATCCCAAGATTACGATTAGCAATGCAGAGACCAACAAGGACGAGTGCATACCAAATGCAAAGTAAATGGACTGACATTGAACTATCGTTCGAGTCAAGTCGTGAACTTAGACGCCTTAAAAGAATCCTTAAAGTCAGGACAATATCAAGACTTTCGCGTGAAAACGTTTGACCCTCACAAAATTTTACGTTTGCAAATTCACCAAATCGTCAGGTGACCCTTATAAAACGAATATCAGATTGTCCACCAGAAATGAGTGTGTCTTCCCGATCACAACACGCTACATGACGGACACGCTGATCTCCAGTATAAAAAAGAGAGAGTTCCAAGACAGAAAGATCATTGCGAACACAAACGCCAACCTAGAAAGATGAATTTAACATTGCAACAGAGTGACGAACTCACTGACTCCAAGGTCAATTTTTAGTTCAAGCTTAAACTGATCACGCCGAACTCGGCACAGTAACCGAGTGATTGACCAAAGTTCAATGACGTCAAGTTGGATGCTGTGCCTTGCTACCAGAATGATGCCGTACCCTGCAACATCAGCGATGAAGCACCTTGCGGCTCCGCTACAGTCGAAAGCGATATAGCACGACCTTACCGCTCTTCTAGCGAAAGCGATGCAGCACGACCTTTCTGCTTTAATGACAAAAGTGATGCGTGTCCCTATCTATGGATGTCATCCATGCACTCACAAACCATTCTATATACCATTAGCTCAAGATTTACAAATCAAATAACAATACAAGTTTCATGTGGCTTTGCCTGGCTATTGTGACTTTGAAATTCGGTTCAAGAGAAATGGCCTAAAGATCTAGATGGATTACCCACTACCAAACATTTTAGCCACAGCCGGATTGATCTGTTTGGGACCAGGAGCCGAAGTACAGTGTTTCAGTTGTGGTGTGAAGATCAACGAAAGGGAGTATAAAGATTCCGGCTTCATCGAACGTGCCAGATGGTCTCCGTGTTGTCACTACTTTCCCTTGGTGGGGCATGGTTATTATCCACATGGATATTTTAGAAGAGAGAATTCTTAGATTACCTTTGGAGCTGCGAGAACGCATTTACACAGACTTTGTACAGTTTCAAGGGAAACGGAAAGAACATTCTTTACTACATAGATATTTTAACCATTGGTATCTATATGCTATAAAAGCTGATAAGTTTGAAGATCTTCAAATGGTCAGACATTTGATCAACGACTACCTGACTCCTGTAAGAGATTGGATGTCATAACTTTTACCTACAATGATATTCAGAATTCCATGGAATGAAGTCTAGAACAAAGTTAAAAACTTACAGGAATACCAACAAAAAAAACCAACTTTTACAAGAAATATTTCCGCAAGACAAAACTCCTTTACGACGTGTGATTTGTGGTGAGCTAACGACTGAATTTCTTATATATATTCTTTATAAACATATTTCGTCATAAAGAAAGACATTCCTAGTTTAGAAAACACATTCAGAATCTACATTTCAAGCTGCGATAACACATTTACAGAGGATTTGTCAAGATTCAAGTGAAACACAAAGAACAATTGCATCCGAATCGACATAGACTTTCATATCATTGATATCTGAATGCTATAAAAAAGTTGAATACTTTGAAGATGTTCAAATGGTCAAACATTGCTCAACTGCCCACATCTAAGTAGAGATTCGATGCTTCGACTTCTACCTACCATGCTGGAATACTACAAAGAATTCCAGAGGGCGAAGACGTACAGAATTACAACAACAACAAAAAACCTTTTAAAGAAGTATCACCTCAAGACAACACTTCTTCACGAGGTGTGATGTATGGTGAGTTAGTGACTGGAAAAAATTCTTCAAAACGATTTACCTGCAAATTACCTTTTGTCAAAAGTATGACTATTTCCTCAAATAAAGACATTCCTATGAATGCCTAATATAAAGCTTACCATGCCACGCCTTTGGTCATCAGTGTTGCAGCGAATTCCATGGAAGGAAGTCAATGACAGTGTTCAAGACATGCGAGGAGAAGACGAAGAATAAATTAACCTTTGTTGAACACGATAAAGATATCATCGTAATGCCAGTATTATTTACATTATTCGGAATTTATGTCAACAAAGTAAATTGCATCACACCATCAGTCTCAATGCACATTATGTCGTGTTGTTTAAAAGTCCAAGAGACAAATCTCAAGTGCAAGTCTTAGGAACATCTTGGCTCGACTATGCATATAATGATGCCACTCAATCACCACATGCGTGCTTATGTATCGATTTAAAACCTGCCACTCCCGGTTATTTGATATTTAGTACAAATTTGCTTAGCAACATGGTGCCAAGAAGGATGTCCTGTGATTTACACGTCACCTTCCTTTTTTTCGTCTGTCTAAAAAAAAGCACTATAAAAACATAATTCACTTCTTTTCTTTCTAACAGTATTCAACATATCTTCCTTTCCACCTCATCCTCCTGCCAAATTGATTCGCGCTCTGCATGTCATCAGTCGCTAAAACAATGCACAAGTAGGTTAACGTTTGTTCGAAGCTAGTCTTAAAGAAGTGTTAAGATGTTTTACTTTGGCAGGACGTCAGTTACTTCGAGATATCATTCACATATCACATCAAACAAAACGTTTTCTTTGAAAAACATTATGTAGCTTTGTCACAACTGGCTGATCCAAGAATTGATACGCAAACCAAAAACCAAACCATTTTGAAATCTGGTGGAAGTGGATCTTTAGGATGTGTCATTATTCATTCCCTTTTAAAATGGGATCCAAATGCGGAAGCTAAAAAAGCCAAATCCCCTAAAAGACGTTAGACCAAAAAGAACAGAAGTGTTGGTGGTCGTGCAGCAAGTTCACGCTCTAACAAAAAGAAGAAATGTTCGAAGGAAAGTACCCCACCCCACCCCACCCCCCCAAAAAAAAAATTATAAAAAAAATCTCCTGCAAGAAAGAGAGGTAACGCCGCTAGAACGCGTACTCAAGAAAACCTTGCCGCACGGCTAGGGTTTCTCTTGCCACTTCTACTTCTTCGTTCATGATGATGTCTATCAAATCTGATTTAAGACCAGTGTTTCCTAATTTGATCAAACATGGAAACCCATTTCGAAAGGAACTTCTACTTCTCCATTGACGTCTTCTTCTGATTCTACTGCTTGCTTTAGCTGCTGCTGCTGCAGGCAAAACAAAAACAAAAACAAAAACAAACACAAAAAAACACCAAAAAAACCTCCTAAGACAAAAGAACAAGACAAAACAGGTGTGTTACAAAGTTTACTGGATTGGTCCAAACAAAATCTGGAAAGATTTAGTCCGTTGAAACACTAGTAGTACCTAGAGTCAAGTTGATACGACAGTCAGACAATCAGTGGAGATTAATTAAAGTGTATAAAAGGAAGAAGTGTTGGATTAGATTCACTTCAGTTTTATTTCGTCCTGAAACAAAGATGCCACTAAGAAGTTCACACCATCATCGTCCCAAGAAACCGTTTTCCAAAAAGAGGAAGAAAGGGATTCCCCCCTCGTGTAGCTAAACAGTGGGATGTTTTGTCAGTACTGACCAAATCCAATGTTCCAATGCAAAAACAAATCATTCAAAAAGCACCTAAAGAAATCATCGATACCGTGTGTAAATGTTGCTTGAACGTTTTGAAAGGAACGGTGCATTTTACCAAGATACAGAAATAACTATTAGGACGACATCGTCAAGATCTTAGCCAAATGGTGAAAAAGAAAATACCCATTAATCAAAAGAAAACAAACGGAGGATTTCTACTCATGCTGATAAAATATTTTTAAAAGTGGCTGCTCTTTTGCTAGGATCGATTGCTGGACCTCTTTTAAGAGGAGTTATGAGGTGCGGAAAAAGAAGATAAAAAGGATAAACTTTTCTGGAAAGACATCACACTTTTACCTATCGATCTTATGGAAGGACGACAATTAACTTTGTTCCATACAAACGATGGATGGAACTTCTTCGTTGGTACGAACAACGGACCCCTCATTTACCTCCTAATCCTAATCTCACCGAGATGTCACACTTACAATATAAATTACAATCGTTGATGGACCGAACCGATTTGTCCGGAACAGAAAAATCGTAACTATTGCAATGTCTTCAACTGTTTTACCAGAAAGCTTTAGACGAGACAGATAAACCTACTTTGAAAGATTTCAAGAATGTCATGAAAAGCGAAGAAAAAAAAAAAGACGATGACAGACAGATACACAGAGATGGAAGAAGAAGAAACAAGACAAGTGTTTCAAACTCCATCTGCTGAAACACCTAGTATGACAGACTCTTTGTTGACACCTTTCCCTACTCCCAGACGAGAAGAAATAAAAACTTGGGTCAAAAAGGTGATCTCGACACATTCTGCGGCAAAAAAACAAAACTAAAGGGAAGAAAAAAGCTAAATAAAATAAATCAAGAACAAAGTAACCTAACAACAAATGACTACTCCTACTTCTATTGCTCGTCGGACACATCAAGCATTGTCGGATTCCAAACAAATACCACATGAACAACCTAAGAGCAGTATCAAACAGTGGGTGACTTATTGAGGAGCAACAACAAAACAGCAAACCACATCATGGATACACTTTTAGCCAGGATTTACTACAACCCTGCTCATGCTGCTGGCCATGAAGGAATTCAACAATTGCATCATGCTGCTAAAACTAAACATAGAAGTTTTCGTTTGCAAGATGTGCAACAATGGTTACAAGAACAATCGACGTACACGTTACACAAACCCATTCGACGAAAAGTTTCCAGAAGTCAAACCAAAGTAATTGGCATTGATTATCAATGGCAAGCAGATTTAGCAGATAACTCTCAGTTAGCGGCGTGCAATCGTGGTTACAAATTTGTTTTGTGTCAATGGTGTATTTTCAAAACAGCTTGGTTAGTTCCTTTGACTTCTAAAACAAGTTCAGTGTTAGTCAGAGCTTTCAAATTGGTTTTGAAACAGCGTTGTCCACACCCTCTACGACGGCAAACAGACAAAGGCACCGAATTTCTGAACAAAGCTTTTCAAAAAGGATTTTGGAAAAAGACACATTAATTTTTCACCACGAAAAATCCTGAAACAAAAGCTAGAGTAGTGGAACTTTTTCAAAGAACTTTGAAAGAACGTATGTAATAATTTTTGCCCATCAACGCACTCTCAAATACATCGTATACCACGTATAGTCAAAGTATACAATCAATCATACCATCGTACCATCGGCTGTACACCAAAAGTGACACCTGAAAACGAAATGATCGTGTTTGATCGATTGTTTGTAACGTCATAAATCAGAAAAAAAGAAAGAAATGTTAAAACCGGAGATTGTGTTCGCACCGGAAAAACAAAAAGCGCTTTTTTACAAGCTTACTTACCCAATAACAGAAGTGTTGCTTGTCACTGGATAAGTGCGTGGACGTGATCCTCATGGCTAAAATTGGAAGATATGAACGGAGACGGGTTTAAAGGAGCTTTTTGCTTGCCTGAGTTACAACGAGTGACCAAGAAAAAAGACGACGTGTACGATATCGAAAGCATTCACGATCGAAGAACACGTAAAGTGGGAAAACGTCGACTTGAAGAAGCGAAAGTTTGTTAGAAAGGATATCCACCCAGATTTGATTCTTGGATTGCAGCTTGACAAGTCATCGACTGTGAAAAGAAGTAGAATTTACGAACATGCCGTAAAACACAGCAGCTACCGCTCCTTCTAAGAGTTCCTCTCTTCAAGAACTACAAAAAGAACACTTGTGGGTGTTGTTTGGAGAACATGTCCCAAAAACAAATCTTTTTCTGTCAAATATTTGTGGTGTATTGTTTCATTGGGCCAGCCATTGGAAATTTCAGTTTGCAACAAGAAGATAAACAATTGTGGACTATTTTACTCAGCAGTTGTATTGGTTATCTTCCCAATCCGTCGTTGAAATGTACCGACGGTAACAACAACAACAACGGTAGCCTTGCTGCCAACGCCAGTCACCACTCTTCCGATAACAGTAGCTGCCCTCTTCTGGAACATTTGTAAAATCATTCTCCTTTGACAACGAACGGCTCCTCAGAGACCAGAACCATCGCACTATTAATAACCAATTTTATTTAACATTACCCAGTGACAGTTCTATGGATGTGTTTCTTTCACGGCCAAATTACCTCAGTCCATGCAATTGGGTCAGGAAGCTCGTTGGGAGGTAGCTGTGGTAGAATCATTCATCCTGGGGTCAATATGAAAGAAAGTCCAAACACTTTACTTTACATTACTGTTTGATAGTGTTGAAAGTCGGCAATATTGGCATCATTTATGAATATTTTCAAAATGTTTTTCATAGATATTAACTCAAAGAATAAGTTTGTTTTCTTGTTTTGTTTTGTTTGTTTGTTTTTTTTTTTTTTTTTTTTTTTTTTTTTTGGGGGGGGGGGTAAAAAAAAATAAATGCGATAACTCATATCTATTGTATTCTTATTTCGTCTAGAAATTTACGAACAACTAAATTTAAGAGCTGAAAATCAACCTTTCACGTTCTCTTACTATGTTTGTGAAAATAGTAGTAACTACACAAATAAATCAGATGTGTGTTCCATTGTTTTCTTATAATATTTCCCATGGGCAGAATCATCCTAGCATTTAGCCCGAATCAGCCCGTAATTTGGTCCGAATCAGCTAGCATCTGCGTGAGGGTGCAAGGGACAGTTTGTATGCACAAATTTAATGCCGCATCCACCTGCCTAATATAAAAATTCATAAGAAATAAAATACACAAGTGAGGTCAAAAAGGTTCATATTTGTGGATGGCTATAATAAAACAAAACATAAGAATATCATTCACTTGAGTTAATGAAAGTTCATAGCAAAAGAAGTTTATGCACCCCAACCCCAAATGTATAAATGTATTTTTCACGCCCGATGGTCATTTTTGACACAAAAATATGCTCACAGTGCAACACAGGCCCTTTCCCCAGGTGATAATATTGAAAAACATTGTATAATAAACAGATTCATGCATTTAAGAATAGTTGACATCCAGGCCTTTTTTTTTTAGATATTCTACTTGCCATGAACCCACGTGTCTACTGCTATGGGTGGCTAGCTCTGCTTCCTAGCCGATTATTGGTATTTCACTGTCTACATGCTGCAAAGTAACAATAGGAGATGTACATGCCTCATATCAGTTTCAAGACAAACACAAGCCCGAAACACCTAATTCAATTTTTTTCCCATATCTTTAATTATTAAACAAAAATAGCTGAAAAATTCACATTCTAGCCTTAAGCTAAGAATTTACGATTCTAAGTATGTAGCGGCTGCCTGATCTTGCTCAGCATTCGAGATCGGCCAAAGAACCAGTCTAGATTGACTTCATAGTAGCGAATGGGAAAAAAAGCTACCAATGTTCCGAATGGAACATATTAGAGAAGTAACTCTAACTTAATCTTGTGATCAAAGTCTGCAGTGGTACAGTGAGAAGAAAGATGCGTCCAGGAGGGTTAAGATGGGTACCTGCTGCATTTGTTTGTGGCATCTGTGCAGCGATGTATCCTATTTTCATACATCCATACTTCTTCCCGGAGAAGTGGCGTAAGTCAAATATTTACAAGAAGCCAATGCTTGTGTTATTAGATTTCGAGGTACAGCAGTTACGCACATTGCCACTTGCTTGTAAGTAAAAGTCATACAGGTCATGTATGCGTTTAGTACCCACTATTTCAGTAACAGGTGGGTTTTTTTTTTTTTTTTTTTTTTGCGAATTTGATTACACATACTTGTAATTGGTGATTATTCGTTTTATTTGGATCCTCATACATCCATTTTCCTTTGGAAGGTCATTATTTACACGCCCTGAGTCCTACAATGCAAGACGTCTACCCTTGTACTTATGTTGCTTGGGCCGACGTCTTACTGCTTAAATAAACGACGTTGTGTTGCGTAATCCAAGGTCGACTGACAGGGAAAACTTGAGGCCAAATTTTCAGGAATATCTAACACCTGGCATCCCATATTGACACTTTTCCACAAATGAAAGTCTAATTGCTTTAGTCGGTCTATACTTACTCTGATGTCTTTTTCATAATGGAATCAAATTCTGACACAAGCAAGTGGACGCATTATTAAGTTCCGTTGACATACATTTCAGTTGGTTGAAATGCGATGATAGCCAAGAAATGCAGAAGTCTGCTAAGGTTGGAGTATATATCTTTAACAAAATGAAGAAATATATACTAATGTTGATGAAAGTGATTATATAGCTTCATTTCGTTTAAGAAATGTATCTCTTCTTTAACCGACTTCGGCATTCTTCTGCTCCCATCGCATTTCAACCAACAGCCCTGTACAGTTTGGCATTCAGTCAGGCCATTAGAGCTTAAAGTGACTATAGTATACTTTTTGAAGTCTGCCATCCAGTAGTTATCAGCACTTGGTGTTTGAGATCTTGGACCAGTATACCTGTTCTTTAGCAAGACACTTGCAGTGATCCTGTTGAATGCTAATGGCTAGAACTAAATGCAATTTTTACTGACAATTTTCTGAGATATATGCCTAACAATTAATGACTTGCATCTTAAATAATGGTTCTGATAGTGTGCACACCATTAGATAGAATCCTGCATAAGCACAAAGTCTCATGACACCTTTCAGTTTCCTGGTTGGTTTAAACTTGTTGCAAACTTAAATCCTGAGTCAACCGTTCTCCATTACTTCATTTAGAAACAAGACAATTTAAAGTAACTGGATATGTTTTGGGGGTGAACGAGATAACCACATTTTTACTTACACTATAGCATGTCAAAGTAAAAAGCACACATGTTTATCATTGAAGGCTGCTGTAAGGTGAGAATGGTTTGTTTTCAGTCATTGAAAAAAAGAAGTGATCTTATCTGAGGCAAAATTAGGATTTGTTTAGTCAATTGAAGCATTTCACCATTGTCAATTAATTCTGCACATATGTATGCTACTTTATGTCAACTGTATATGAGGGACATTTGAAAAGTTATTAATATTTTGTTATAGCTTTCTGTTTCTTTGAACCTGTCAATAAATTTAATGTTGATCGATAGACAAAATAACGTTCTATAAAATGATCTGCAGCTGCAGCACTCTGGATAGCTGTAGATATATGCGTTTGATGTAAGATGTAAATCACAGTGACCTAAAAATTTCAGAGAAGGAGAACAATTCTGCTACTGTAAAATATGGGTGCTTCTAGGGTACTCCGATATAAATACCAACTTGGATAAAGTTTACAGGTGTAATTCTGTCATACCATACAATTTTGAGGTGGTTTCATCATTTTAATGATGTTTGCGAATCCATGGAAGATGACCAACATTCTGGAAGACCGTCGTCTGTAATTGCTGAATGGGAAATGACTGCTATGAAGGGGGCAGTTGATGAAGATGCTTGATGCAAAGTGGAAGATATTTATGTTATCACAGGCATAAATTTGTTACCAGTTTTTTAATATATTAAAGAATTATTTGAAACTCAGAAAGGTTTGTGCAAGATGGGTCCTACATTTGTTGACAGCTGTTAAAAAAATAGACTGGGGTAGAAGTGTCCAAACAACTACTCACCAAATACAAAACGAATGACCAGATATTATGGTAGAATGAGATTGTTACAGGTGATGAAACATAGATTTAATTTTTTACATCCCAACTGAAAAGAAAATAATTTAAAAGTATGGCTCGTAGAAAATGAGCCAAGACCACAATCACATGATGTAGTCTGACTGTCAAGAGAGTTTTATACGCAATATTTTTTAATGCAAAAGTCCTGGTCATCCAGGTACCTCAGCCAGACTCTGCAAGTGTCACTGAACAGCTGTATGCCTCTGAAATGTTGCCAGAAGTTGTAGAACACACTAACAAACCACCCGTCTGCACATCAATACCTTATCCATCTACTCCATAACAATCCACCAGCACATAAATCTGCTGTGGTGACCAGCTCCCTGAAGGAGCACATAATCCAAAATTTAGCCACATCCTCCATACAGCCTTAAGTTAGCTCCAAGTGTTTTTAGCTGAATACAGTGTTGAGAGATTTGCTGAGGGGCAGACAATTTGAAAGCCGTCATGCAGTTGGAATTGCGTTTCCAGTGCATGAACAACATACCAAGAAGTGAATACAGAATGGCATTTAATAATTGGATAAATCAGACAGAGAAAGTGTGTAGAAATGCTTGGGTAGTACTTTGAAGGGATTGACTGACATACTATTCGCTAATAAAGAACTTTGTTGTACAGCACACTATATTCAGAACCTTTTTAATATCCCTCATATACTGGCAAATATAAATCTTTTACCTTTTTAGCTTACTTGGCTGAAGGTCAAGTGTGCTTATGGAATGACCCTGTGTCCATCGTGCATTGGGTTTAGTGTTTCCATCAACAATTGCCATTTTTAATGTCTTTACCAAAACCATTGGATCAGTTTTGATCAAATTTGGCAGATAGCATCTAGGCAATAAGTTCTTCCAAATTTATACAAATGATGCCAATTTACCTTCAAATATGGCTGCAATTACTAAAAATAGTATTAAAAAAAAATTCAAATGGCTTCTCAAAAAATACTGAAATGGATTTTATCACACTTGAAAAAAAGCATTGTGGCAGGAAGACCTTTTAAATTAGTGCATATTTGGATAAACTACTTATCAATAACCACTCAACTGAACTGACCAAATTTGGCAGAAAGCATCCTGGCATAGAAGGCTTTCTGGTTTATACAAATGATGCCAATCTACCACTAAAAGTTGAAAAACATTTCCACATCTTTATCTTTAAGAAAAAACAACTGCTGAACAGAACTTGACCAACAGACACAAAGTGTCCTGTCATAGGGGCCTTTCAATATTATATAAATGATGCTGATCTACCATCAGATATAGATGAAGATAGAAGAACTAGAAAAAATATCAACATAAAGCATTCTACTGACACAGATTTCTTCCCCATCTGCTCTTGCATTTGGCTATTAGGCAGACATCAACCAAGTGAATGATCTCAGGCCAACTTGGTCCTCTTGTTTGTGATGTTTCAGTGTATGAATTTTAGTATTGTATTGCTGTTGCAGATTTCAGTACACTTAGTAAGAGACAGTGTCAATTATCAAATGTATAGGCTATACAAAATGTGCATATTTCCTCTGGTGAAAATGAAGTATGTGTTACAAAATTGAAGTTATTCAGAAAAGCTCAACTTGAAAATTGTGCACTACCACTTCAGCATTGTTCAACCATTTCAACTCTGTGGAAAACTGAGGTTTCAATTCCAATGAATTCATCAGCTAAGCTGGAAAGCTCAATTTTAAAAAAGGTTTTCAATGGAATTCCATTGTACATGTACTTGTACTACAGAAGCACTGAATTTATGTCGCATTTCTGCTTAACTTCTGCTATAAAACTGCTAAATGTATCTGCTGCAAGTCCAATACCCTTCAGTGATCTTCCCAGAAAATTTTTATAGCATCGGGCTAAGTGTCATAAAATGTTTTTAAAAATGCACATTATCATCATAAAAGTGAAAAAATTTATATGAATGATATATAAAGGAAGAACATATATTTACATAGTATTCTTTATTTCCCAAAGGTATAACATGAATTTTTTGTCGAACTCATTTGTCTTTGAATTTAAATAAATGATATCCTTCGTTTCTTCACTTCCCCATATATTTTGATTGCCACATTAAAATTACAATCTTTAAGGCAAAGTCCTTCAGCAGGACTGAGCAAATCCCATAGCCCGAAGTCCTTGACTATTCATTTTCGAAGTCGGGCAAGTAAAATTTTCCAAGTCGCTAGTCCGGGACAAGTGCTTTTTAAAAAAGTAAGGCAAGTCCTTATTTTCGTGCTTTAATCACTATATCTACCTTTATTTGGCCAATCATGCCCTCCGGGCGTACTGAATATTTGATTCTACCCCTCTTCATGTATACATTTACATCCTGTATAACACATAAATGTGGTCAGTTCTGTTACCGCTTGACTGCATATTGGACTAAGCAACCAAATTATTGGGAAATCAAAACACATCAAACAAAAAAAGGCCAGTATGACCAGTTAGCAGTGTTTTAAGCGGCTTTGTTGCATTTTGTTTACTCAAGCCAGATCATCACGAGTGGCTAACTATGCTTTTAATCCACCGAGTCAGTGTAATTAAATTAATGAAAGGTACTTTACCGACATCAGTGTTGGTTTCCCTTATGAACTGATTAAATGACAGTAATGATTCTTTAATTTTTAATTGATTATACAGATGATTAACTTGCACGTGCGATATTGCGTTTGAAGCAAAACAATTATGCTAATTAACGAGCTGTCTCTGTTCGTATTTAAAAGAGAAAATGTATGTTATATTCACTTTAGAAGTAGTTGTCAAGCAAGCTGATAGTTACTCTGTGGATAAAATGAGTTTGCTAAATTATTTTCGCAAAGACTGTAATAAGGGCGATTCGGAGAAGGAAAATTTTATTGAAAGTGGAGGGATAAAACGTAAGACTGCTACTGAGTGTGCGGTATCTATTTCTCCAAAGAGACATAAGCAACAATCCATGGTGGCAAAAATTGTCAAATATGACACTACTAAGAGACAGAGAAATTTTCAGCCACATTGGGTTTGATTGTAATCCCTGGCTTGAATGTATTGACTCGGAAGGAAAGATGTTTTGCAAACAATATCCAAAACTGGCACAGGTTGGAAATTCACCCAGTGTATTTGTCAGTGGAACTGACAAATTCAGGATTGAACCAATAAAGTCTCATGACATGTCTGGACCCCACAATGCATGTGCAGCACAATATATGCATGACACTAGCCAGCATGTGCAGCAAATCAGTGAAGTCAGAGTTGCTGACACTCCACTAGGAAAGGCCCTTTCAAAACTAAACGAGACTGAAATGAAACAAATGAGAGCTCTCTTTAACACAGCCTACACCCTAGCCCGTTATGTAATACCATTTTCTGGTATGGAAATGATGTGTGCACTCCAGGAGAAGAACGGTCTTGAACTTGGCGTGAATTATAAGAACAGATGCAGGGCAAGAGACTTTGTTCAATGAACTTAATCAAGACTTCTTTAAGGAATTCCTTAAATCAAAAGAGTTTACAAATGCTAATGAACATTTCCGCAAATGGACCAGAGCTTGAGGACTTTAAAAAGACACAGCTATCAACTGTTGGCTTAGTGCAGGTGGCAGACATATACATGGACATTTTTTCAAATCCATCAGCTAAAACATATATACATGAACCTGAAGAAGCCAAATGTATAACAAACCAATGTTTTTGAAAAATTAAATTCTTTTAATAAATAATTATGTTGTATATTATTTCGTTTTTTTTTTTCTATGGATTAAGTACATACATCTCATCAAATCTCGGCAAGTGATTACCATTTTGGGACCAGTGAAAAGTAAGGTGGGACTAGTGAAGAATAAGGTGGGACAAGTGAAAAGTAAGGTGGGACAAGTGAATTTTCTGAAACCACTTGTCCTGAACTAGTGGTTAAAAAAAAATTTGCTCAGCCCTGTTCAGCATTAATTATCACAAGGTAATTCAGCACCCTCTGTGTCAGCCTGTTCCTTAAAACACTCATTATTCTGTTCATTGCAGAGAATGACCTTTCACAATCTGGAAATAATGGAAGAGAAAGTTTATTAATGGATGTACAAAAAGATACAAAACTACCAGAATCCTAAGTCAATTATCAGGGACAAATTCTTCAAGAGTCAAGACAGTGATGTGTTCTCAAATAAGCATGAAAGCATAACTAAGATAATACATATTCCATTCCATTAAGAACAATATATCAATGTGTTTGTCATTGTTTAATTTATTCTTTGAATCAATGTCAGAGAGCTAAAACATTGTTCAAAAAAGGCAATTGTTTCCAATCCCTGTCTAAAGGGCATGGGCTCCTTGATATGCACCATGAACTGCTTTAAATTGTGCCACTCCACCTTCACATCATCCAACTTTGTACTCTCCAGAAAGTGGTCAGTCAAGATGTGAACCCTGCAAAAATATATCACCATTTAATGTATAATGTGATACAATCCAATTGCATACTAGTTGTTTATTGTTGGAAAAATATTTCATATATAAATGAAAGAATAAGCGAACACTTTGTATATACACGTTCTCAAAACAGGCAAAATTGGAAAAAAAAATGGTTCCTTTTCTTGCTTGGATAGAGAGAAAAAAGAAATGAGAAATTCATAGGGCAGCACACACTTAAGTTAAGGTCTACTAATCAAACTATTTACCTATGTAAATATAAGAACAACTAGTGGATAAGATGCAACTTTCATTCCTTGTTACATTTTCCAGAAAATAATCAGAACGACATCATTCACGACTACAAGTATTAAAAAAAATATATATATTTTTATATAGCACTAATATTAGTACCCCTTCTTCGTGGACAGGGTACTACAACGTTCCTATATGTATCAATGGAGCACTTTTTCAACATATTGTCAGAAAGTTTTAAGAAATTGCATACATATCCTTAAACAATCAAATAGTCTTCTTATATTTAATACCATATTACCGAATTTCACTGTAGAAACATGAGTAAAATATCGTTTATATTCTTAATACAAAATGTTTCTGTTGGATTGTCTGCCATATTAGTTCATATAATAACTACTTCTGTTTTCAGCCACGTTTTTATTTTGGTGTGCCATATAAGGCCATTGCATCCATCTTTGGAAATTTAAACATCGTAGTAAATATAGCACGCATTTAATAACATATAGCGTATAATATCCAAATATGGTATGGTAAGCCTTCTATAAAAAGTGAATTACCATGAGAATCTGGTGTTATCTGTCATGGTGGTCAAGGTATGGTTAGTATAAACATACCAATATATCTTATATATAGGCTTAAAAACTTTATCATAGGCCAAACTTCCTTAAAAACATAACTCTACTTAGGTAGTAGATGTTTACTCATGTCATCTTTTTGTCTTTGACAGTAAGTTTATTTGCTCCATTGCAAGATATTAAATCGACATCGTAGCTAATTCTTATGGTGCCAGAGGAATCACCCACCCCCACTCCCCATCTCACCTGTTGATAATTAAGTAGATCTGAACCAAAATTTAGCAGTATGGAAAACTTACCATATGATCCAGCAAATTCCATTCAAGGATATGAAGTTTTCCATTCAGTGTTGAAACCTGTCCTTCGTTTCATTAGCTCTTTTGGGGGGAAAATCACGCTATCTGCATCGGAATCATCATTGGTGACACAAAACTCTGATCTTCGTCGTCAGGCCAACATTGGGCTAGCCGGCTGCTGGGTAATATTACGTATTTTTGAAGGTGGTGTGTACATTTTTCACAAGAATTTGCTTAACTTAATACATAATATGTTTAGCTTATTTTAGCTGGTAGTGGAAATATATATAACAAACACTACCAACAGTCAAGCAAGCAGGTACAAAAGATAACAGCAAAGTGAGTGAGTAATTATCCCAGATTATCCTTATTAAATACCCAAGAAGAGGTAATAACAGGTGTCATTTGAGTAATAGAGTTTTGAATTAAATTACAGGATATTTATTTAACAGATTAATTTATAAGGATAGCAGGAAACAATCATAAGCATAGCGACAGGTTCTAAAGCATAGCGGGCTGAAATGATAGTGTAGCGGGACCGCTATGGTAAAAGGCCCTGTGGAGAACTGAAGGGCCTTAAGTTAGAAAACCACATAAGTTATCTGCACTGACCCATTGCATTAAGGCATAAACTCCACTGAAAATTTAGGCTGCACTTCTGCTAAATTAATCAGTTGAAGTTATGCTGAAAACCTCATTGGCAAATTCCAATAATCCTTTTTTGAGCAGTTCATGCTGAAAACCTCATTGGCAAATTCCAATAATCCTTTTTTGAGCAGTTCATCTCAAGATGTTTCAGACTGAGACAGTCCAACATTCCATGAAATATTTCCTCATACTGTGAGATATCACAGCTAAGTGCATGGTCATTTGTCATTAGTGCACCAGAAGTGAGAGATATTACCATGGTCATTTGTCATTAGTGCACCAGAAGTGAGAGATATTACCATGGTCATTTGTCATTAGTGCACCAGAAGTGAGAGATATTACCATGGTCATTTGTCATTAGTGCACCAGAAGTGAGAGATATTACCATGGTTGAGGTGTTTCAGTACATCGAGGCCCTCACATCAAGTTCCAAAACTGATCAGTATTACATCGTTATCTCAGCGCTTTGAAAGAAATGTCGGAATTTTGTGATAAAGTCTGTTCATATGCACGGTTTGGTTTGATGGGTTTTAATGCCATTTTTCAGCACATGATAGGCTATACATGGTGGCCAGTATATCTGGTGGAGGAAGAACCCGGGAAATATCCCGGGAAGAACCACCGACCCACGGGAAGCTACTGGCAAGCTTTCTCACATAACCACATTGGCTGAGCCCAAGACTCGAACTCACGTGGACATAGGTGAGATGGTAGTGATCGGTAAAGGCGACCGCCTTAGACCACTCGGCCACCCTGGGCCCCCCCATATGCACAGATGTAAGTACATGTGCGTGTAATGACCTTGAACTAATCCTACATGATTAGAGGTAGATACATGAAACTTTTAGTTAATGATGGCTATATGAGTGTAGACTGTGCCAACACTATCTGAATTTTGATGATGCCCATGGGGGTGGGGATAGGAGGTGATTTTACATACCGTATTTGCCGGCCTATAAGTCGATGCGTAGTATAAGTCGAATTCGCTAATTTCATCAATTTTCAATCCTTCATCCATATATAAGTCAATGCGGAGTATAAGACGAAGCCCAAAATGATAATTATTTTCTTACACTATACTTTTCGTACTTTGAAATTTTTAATTTTTTTTTCACTAACGAAAAATTACTTTAACATACGGTAAAGCAATTTCAATGACATAATCCATATATAAGTCGATTCGGAGTATAAGACGAAGCCCAGACTTCCAGGTCAAAAAGTATCGACTTATAGGCCGGCAAATACGGTACATTTAAAATAACTCCAGAGTTTTATGTCTCACATACAGTCAGTATATGTGATCAGTGACCCCAAGTGTCTGCATGTGTCAGCCTGGGACTAGTGGGTGCTTTGCCAGGGTCGTTCCCTACAACCTAGAACTGAAATGTATGCTAATTTAATGACAGTTATAAAGGGCAATATTGAAGGGACTTTTTAGAAAGTTAGGGAGGTATTATTTTTTGCTTTTGTGGTGATTTTGGTTATTTTATCCAGAAATGTACATGAAATTAAACTGAATATAATATGGTATAATTCAGGCATTCTTACAATCTGGATATCTTCAGATCTGAATATATTATATTTGCATGGGCTATGGGACATCTTTATAAATGTTCAGACTTTCCCACTGTATAAGCAGTTTGAAAAAAATGCATGAAAACTGTTTGCAGCAGTTATGGCGGAGACTTGTTGATTCTACCCTAGTTCCCATCTTTCTGTGTGTGTGTGTGGAATACTTGCTTATAATTCAGATCTTGTGTATTTCCAAAGGTCTCTGTAGGATTTTGAAATTGAAGGTCCAGGGCAAAACAGGGGGCTCTCAGTCCTCCAGTGTGGCATTGAGCTAGCTACAAGATATACTTACTTTAAAACAAAATTAGGGTTATATGCATAAGTGAAAATGTGGCCATATGTGTTCAGTGTTTTTTTATCAGTTTGATCTATTTTTTTAGGGTTAGTAAGTGTAAAAAAAAAACAGGATGGCTTGATGCCTGGATAACTGAAAATCGAAGAACATGCTGATTAGTTGCAGAGTTCCAATCCTTCTTTATGAAATTTTTGTATAATTTATGGCACTGTGATTCTGCTGCATGTAGTTTAAGTCAGTGACATTATATGATTGTCAGATATATACATGTATATTTACAATGTTAATATCTCTCTGATGTAGTAAATAATTCATTTCATTTTTAAAATATATTTTAGAGGAAGTGCAACGGATCGCTAGAAGTGGTATAGATCGTGAGAAGATACAACCAGCAGGTAAATAATCGAATAGATATCGTGGTAGTAAAATTGCACCACTGTGTAATATAGCTTTTGTAAGTGATGAGAGCATATGATGCTGTCACTATGATTTTGAAAATGGACTAAATTAACTTTTAAATACTAAACACCACAATTATTTTCACAATTTTTCTAGTAATTATAAGTATATATTTTGCCATTCATATTCAGAGTACATTTGATTTTTGCTGTCATGAATAATATATTTTCAACTTTGATTTCCATTTCAATTTTTGCATTACTGCATTTACGAAGAATTCTGATAATAATCAGGAGAAGTAATTGGCAGTATCTTATTATTATCTTTACATATGAAGATGTGGCTGTATCTTCTTATTATCTTTACATATGAAGATGTTTTATGTTTGAAGGTCACAATTTTATATAGGAAAAGATTTTAAAATGATTGAATTGAATATATTTTAAAAATCCAATATTTAAAATCATATGCTGATTGGCATTTCATTTCAGTTCGATAATGTTGTACTCTCAGATTCATATCTTTCATTCATTTTCAAATTATCATTTGATTAATTAATGATATCAAAGTTTATTTTTAAAAATACTTGGTTCTAACATTTATTTTATGAAACCAACCATTCAGTGGCATAATCTTGAAGCATTTGTTTGTAAAATTGTATCCATTTATTTATTTATTTATTTACCATATTTCATTTAGAAGTTGAATCCAACTGCAAACTGCACAGACCTTGATCTGCTATTGCATAATGCACCAGCGGATCTGAGTCCATGCAGTTCGTTAGGTGTAATCATTAGAACAAACAATATAGACCCTGATCTGCCAGTGTATTATGATAGAACAGATTACAGTCTATGTTGTTTGCAGGTGGACTCAACTTATAAGCGAATATATGGTATTTATCGTCATCATTGTTCTAATAATTCCTTTCACTCTCTTAAATTTGGCTTTATAGTGAAAAATTCATAGGACAACATGTCATATTAATTTGGAAAAAATTACAGATGTTTCATGATAAGTGCCATATAAAGAATGATTTTGAAAAAGTTAATTTTGACACGGAACAAACTAATCCGCTCACTACACCTTGATCAAATACCACTTTTTTTCATACCTCATGTAATTTGATGAAATAATCAGTAATTAGAATCTGGATTTGTAAATTTTATCACCATCATTTAGCAACAACAACAAAAAATATAATATATATATTAGAAATAAAATATAGAAAAGCACCTTCTTACCCAGGAGTATCACAGAGGAGAAGCAGTTAATTAACCTTTCATTTTATTATTTTGATAAATACCTTGATTCACATTGAAAAACTTTGCCTATAGTTTTTTCTTAAGTTGTACAAACATATTTTATCCTTAGAAGAAGTTATTGTCGTAAAATAATTTTCTCGGTAAGAGAAACAGATCTGAAACAAACACCGAGATGTACTGAACAGACACAGAGACATACCAAGCAAAGACATAGATGTACCAACACCAAATCAGAGACCTACCAAAAGAAGACAGAGATGTACCAGTTAAATACACAGGCATACCAAACAAAGACAGACGTACCAAAATGCATGACAAGAGATTTGTTAACCCTGGTTTTCTGGTGGTGCTACCTATCAGAGTCAGGGGGAAGTAACTGACTTTAATCCCCTGTTGCAACTCGTACATAACATATGCTGCTTTTCTAGCCCAACTAGTCAATTAAAAAAAATGCCACCTAATCAATTGCAACTTTCTTTGTTCCAGGAAGTGTGAAGCATATTGTAGTCTGTTCAAATGAAATGATGTATGAAACACTTTAAAGAAACTGACAAGATAAATTCAAAGTACACACATGATCCTTTTAAACAGTGTCAGGGTGCTCCAGGATGCCGAATCCACATAAAATATGCATACTTTTCATTTTTGGACGCATGAAATTTCAACAGCTGAGTCCTCATTATGCAAGCTTTTTTGTAGGTGAAATTCTCTTTTATTTGATCCATTTACACAAAGCGAGTATCAATCATGCAGTATGCGATCTATCAAACAAAGTTCAAGTTTTTTAATGGGATTAGGTGAAGCCGCACAAGTTGGATCTTAACAGACAAGGAGATAAAGACACCTGTTAATCAAGTGTCGTTGCCTAATGATCATTTTGATCAAAAGACCAATTACACGTGCATTTGCTTTAGCACATCTCTTTGATAGGCATTACTCAGCAGAGTTTTAATTCATCCTTATGCGATGTTTGGAACACTTGCATTTTATTGTATAGTGCCAAGATTTGGGGATTTTATTTTATGTTGAAGGAATACGAACTCCCATGGTAATTGTCATAAAATCAGCTGATTTTCGGTGTCATGTACAGATATACCTTCATTTTCAAGTTATTATCATATATGTACTATTCCAGTGGCTACTTAACATAATTTCTTTGGTGCCAAGTGCAAGGCTGTAGATGAGCATGATTCTCGCAAGACTAGCCGACAGAAATTAGTAGATGCATCTTATAGTTTTGATAAAGAAAAAAGAACGCCAAAGTGACTGAGATTTGTGGAATGAATCATGGAATAGGACGAGAAAACCTTGGAATATTATTAGCTTTATGCACATGGTGCTGCGACTGTGGAAAGAATAATGCAATTCCAACCCAAGGAACACTGAATGTACAAAGTTAAACATAACTGCATCAAGACATTGGGCCATGGATGTTTAAAACAAGAAAATGTAAAGAAATTGATGAGGGTGATGGAGGAAGGTCCAGAACTTATGGATTTAGATATTAAAGAAAAACAGCTGTGGAGAAATCTTGTTATAGTTTTTTTTTTTTTAAAGTAAATGTAGTATGCTGTGTTGCGTAAAGATGAAGTGATAAAAAATGAATGGAATATGGTCATTTGTTTCTTTTTCCAATGTCTTGGAAAATGTATTGATTTCAAACGGAATTAGGCTAATTAAATAAATTAATATAGAAAAGAAAATGTAATCTCTTCCTTGATTCCTTCTAGCTCAGGGACTCCAAACTACGGCCCGTGGGCTGGATACGGCCTGCAGCTTTGATTTGTCCGGCCCGAAAATGGTTGTACTTTTTTTAAAATGATTTTGCATATATTTAAATTTTTCACAGTCGCTTCGGCCTGCAAACTCCCTTCAAAAATCTAACATGGTCCTCGTCTTATAAAGTTTGGAGACCCCTGTTCTAGCTGCACACAAAATTAAAGAATGGCAAGATAAAGGCATTGAGAATTGTTATAGTTGTAACATCACAATCACAATTACCAAGGTTATCAAATGCCTTAATTTTTAATTCGTTTATTATAATACTAAATATTCACAATTAATGAGAATTAGTAATTTTGTGATATATATATATATATATATATATATATATATATATATATATATATATATATATATATATATATATATATATATATATATATATATTGGTGACACAACATAACACTCATTGTGTTCTAAATTATTGCAAGGGAAAAGAAAAGTATCTTTATTGAGACTGCAAGTTTAAGTACTGGAACTGCAACTTTTTTCAAGGAAGCAGTCCTGGACTGCAACTTTCAAAATCCTGTGGACAACCCTGAATGTTATACACCAGAATGTATAATTTTTTATTTTATAAAAGAAATGTGATAAAAAATTAAGACAAGTTAAGTGATGGGCAAATTCTGTGCACATTTCTTTGAGTAAAAGTTATGCCTTGAACCTACAACTCAACAAGACCTCAGACGAGTTTGATGATGAGCACATGTGCCTTATATTTGAGTTATGTCCCTTGATCACCTTAGCTTATTTGAGTTGTGTCCCTTGATCATCTTAGCTTATGCATCGCAGATGCACACAACACCATGTGTACACTGTAGGGTCAATATTTTTTAGATATTAACACAATTTTCTGTTAAGTTTAATCTCCATATCATCTTGGATGGGTTCTTTGATGAGTATGTTCAGCACACAGTCTTATGTTATGGCCTTTGATCGCCTTAGCAAAGGCCCAAACCTTACCACTCAAGTTTCCACATTAGACATGCTTTGCACAGTCTTGAAAAACATGGAAATCTGATGTCTGGTCATGATAAATCCATGATAATTAGAAAATGTGGATAAAGCCCTTGCAAAGTCCTAAGAAATTTGCACTGACAGGCCTTTAAAAGCTCTTGAATTTCACTAATATTAGATGTATTACTACTAAGTTTAAAAAACATGAGTTGTTAGTGAGCACTTTGGAACCCTCTAAACAGTCATTGACAACTTCATTTTTGAAAATAGATCCTGAGAAAAATTATATCGGTCCGCTACAAATCCTCCTGCCAATGCAACTGTTGGGTCAAAACCCATATTTGGGCCAGATCTTCCACTCAGGCAATCACAGTTAAAGCTGATAGCCTCAGCAAGAAGGCAGAAGCCACATGACACGTTGTATGTACCATTCAGTCAAACTGTCTTAGGAAAAGATCTAAAGAAAAGGTCCAGGAATTAAATAATCTTAAAGAAAACTTGAATGATATGGTAGAATTCCTGAAGAAGTACACTGTAGGGATTGAACATGGCTTGGAAGATAGATTACAAGGAGTTGACAAAGCACATATGCAGCTGGAAAATTAGTAATGACAGTAACTTTTGTTGCCAGTGCCATTATTGTATATATATATATATTGATGTTTATATTTCAGGACTTTTCTCACTTTGTTTTATAATTTGGAAGATGGACTCAAAACATAATTACAGTAAAAGAGGTTTCAGAATTCAACTTTAAAAGTGGACAAGTTAATTTAAGCTAGCCCTGGACAAAATTAATATGAGTCCTTGAAAAGTCCTTAAATTTGGTCCTGAGACTTTTGTATGAACCATGTTAGATTTAAACCAAAGTTGCTGTGAAGGTTCATCTCAAATCAGTTCTGATGATTTCAGTGATGACCCATTCTGCACACATTTCTCTTAGTTATGGCCCATGCTCATCTTATTATTTCTAATGCACAACCTTGTGAACACCCTAGTTTCCACATTTATTAGATTTCAACCAAATTGCTTATCAAATTTCATCTTAGCATGAGCTTGGACAGGTTTGATGAAGAGCATTCTGTGTTTATACATGTCTTTCTGTGAGTTATGGGCCTTGATCATCTTAGCATTTGAATTGCTCATACACAGCTGTAGGAAACAACATCATGACAATACGATACAAACTGAACCCTGTCATAATAAAAAGGCAAAAAACATACAGCCAATGAAATAGTCACAACTTGACTGCAGTACAGCATGCAAAATAGCTGTCACCTGTTCAGTAAGCTAACAGGTAAATAGGGGGAAAGGCTGTGTTTCTAATTGTTTCAATTAAACGGTATCATTTCTGTTATTATAAACCATTTTGGTAAATGTTGCAACCATATTATACCAATACAATTTGTTTGGATATTTGGAAGTCCCAATATGCCAACTTTCTTTCTTTGTACACTATGTTTGTGTTTGTTTCTTTATTTTTGTTTTGTTGAAGTTTTTTTACTAGGATTATGGCTGATGAATATAAAACTTAGCTGTTCTGTTCATGTCTTTGCAGGTCTCAAGGTTTGGTCCGACCCATTTGATAGAAAGAAGACCTAGTTGAATCCGAATCCGAAATGAAATTTCATAGACTTTGTACTATATTATAAAGATTGTAAATATTTGCTTATATTTGTTTTCATCTCAAGAGATTAGAGAATGAAGTGTACTTAAATACAGTATATGTACAATTTTCAATTTAAATACAGCATGTGTAAAATTTTCTAAGTGTAGTAAAATACAGCATGTGTACAATTTTCTAAGTGTACTTAAATACAGCATGTGTACAATTTTCTAAGTGCAATTAAATACAGCATGTGTACAATTTTCTAAATAGTAATGCAAAAAGTAAAGATACTTTTAACACCATGTTCAGATTTTCAAAAGATGAGTCAACAAGCTAGATAGATATTAGCACATCATGTTTCCAGTGAAGAGACTGGAATGGAATCCTGTTTCATTATTAAAGTGAGCACTAAGTATTATTCCCTGTGATAGAGAAACTTAAACAGTTATGACTGGTTGAATGGTACAGATATAGTGCTGCATTTCCTTTCATGTAAGTCTCAAGTTAAAGTTGTTGTGTTTCCTTTTTTAAATTGAATGAATAATTCTAATTTATGAGGTTATAAATGTTCCTCCATTAATTTATTGTTTTTATTGCATCCCTACAATACATGAGAAAAAATTACAGTTGCTAATGTATATTTGTCAGCGTTTCTTCTCCTTCAAGTCTGCATTATTACATCCATTATACAGTTCACTAAATGGCCTTGCATCCCGCAAAAAAGTCTGACTCCTATGTAGAAATCGAAAGATGACTATGTCCAGTCTTTTAAAACAAAACACTGTTGCTTACAATGCTGCTTACAACAATATTTACATGATAATGGATATTCTAACGAGTTGTTGATGAACATGTGAATAGGTTCAATAATAAAATGAAAACCATTACAGGGATTTACAAATCCACATGCCCTACTCCTGGGACAAGCTCACATTTGACTCGGGAAAGCTCAAGGTTCCAAGGTACTCGTCTGCAGGCAAGTCCAAAAAATATGACAGAGAGAGAAAGAGAGGGTTCCATTCTTAGCGCTTTATTTTCTGCAAGTTTTATACCATGTGATCTCGCCACAGTACATATATCATGACCTTTATTTAGGGTTTATATGTACTGCATTCTTTTATTACATAATTTGCCACAGTTTTTCTTTTATCTATTGCATGTCATTTCTATCTTGGTGTCAATATCAAGGTAAGTCTCACATTTTCTTGTGCAACTGTGATAATGTGGATATTTACCATTTAAAGCAAGTTTTGACAGAGAATAAATATTTATATTTTAACTTACCGGTTACATTTTAATCGCAATATTTGTATGTATCCAGGATTCACTGACTTCCAGGTCCTAACCTAGCCTCAGGCAGTTTGTGAGGTTGCTGACTCTAAACAATCAGCTTGTCAAAGATTGTTATAATGTATCTTGGCAATTTTTAAGGTGAGTAGGCGTTAATTGTTAATAATATAACTCGCGAGATTTATTTGACATATATGTTTGGAAATAAAAGGCACTCGTCTCTAATGATTAACCACCAGAAGGATTTAGTTCAGAATATGATCAATGTACCGATAATGTAGCCATCACAAGCGGTGTTTATCATATGTTGTTGACATAATAATTACATGAGACCAACACCTACTTACTGCTTGGCAAACAATTAAATGGATAAAAATAAGTGTCTCAATTTGAAAAGTCAGCTTGTCAAATATTTTGATGCATGTCACCAATTTCAAGGTGACTTGATAATAATTTCTAATCCAATGGCTTAAATAAGTTCTCACAACTCCTTCAGTTGTGAATATAAATAAATCATTACAAACAGTCTAGCTTTCATTATTGTTGATGTAGCTGACAAGATGAGTACACTATCTTATTTAGGCTATAAAAAAAAAGTAATTTCCTTAAAATATCCCACATTTTATTTTATGTAATTTTTTTACTCGTGTTGGAATATTATGTTTGGAGCAAGCTCAGATTTCTCAAGGGAAAGTTCAATTTTCTAGTTGGTTTGCCCAGGGCAAGCTGACTTTTATAAAAATTTTAAATCCCTGCATTACTTACTGTGTGTTACATTGTTGAGTCCACTCTGCAAGTTCGTGGTGCTTGAACAGGAAGACAGCACTCGTCTCTTCTAATATTAAGAGAGACTCTGTCAATTATATAATTATTGTATCATTATTATTATTTGGCTTTCATAGTAATATACAGTTTGACTAATCAAGTTTCTAATTATATAGAAGCTAAGTCTCTAATTATATAGAAGCTACTCAATCTTCACAACTGATCTGGTTTGATAAAACATAACTGTGTTAATATGGTTATGAAAACTTCATGATATATAATGGTTTTTAGCTTTACTGGACATAGACAAGAAAAACTTATGGAATGGCCTGTTGTCTGTCATCGATGTCTGTCCATCTGTTAGCACAATGTTGTTATTGCTGCTCCTAAACTGCCTGGAGGATTGCCATGAAACTTCACACACAAAATGCATCCCAAGGTCTACTTGGTCCTACATGACAATGTTGGTGCTTGGATATCCATTATGACCACCACAGAGGCCATCTTGAAAATCTTGTTATTGCTACTCCTGAATGGATGGTCATATCAACATTGGGTTTTCACTAAATGACTTCATATGATGTGTGCTTGGTCCTAAATGAAAATGGTGCCTATCTGACATCCACTGTGGCCACCACAGCAGCCATCTTCAAAATCTTCTTGCTGCCCCAGTAGAAAAATCATATCATGGGGTTTTCACCAGAAGACTTATTATGATGTCTAGTTGGTCCTAAATGAAAATGGTTCTGCTCAGACATCCAGTATGACTGCCAGTGGCCATCTGGAAAATCTTGTTATCGATACTCTTCTTGAATAGATGGCCATATCAACATGGGGTTTTCACTAAAAGACTTCTTACAATATCTAATTGGTCCTCAATGCCAATGGTGCCAATCTGGCATTAAATATGGCCAGCACAGCAACCATCTTTCAAATCTTATTAACACTAAACCTTCTCAACATAAAGTCATATTGGAATGGGGTTTTCACCAGAAGACTTTTTATGATGTCTGGTTAGTCCTAAGTGAAAATGGCTCTGCCCATATAATCCAGTACATGTAGAGCCACCACAGAGGTCATCTTGAAAATCTTGTTATTGCTACTGCACCTGTGGTGGAACGGCACCATTTCTCTTGTACACGTGGCACTGGCCTCTTACATCACTTGAAAACAGAATTACTTCAGAGACTCAGACTAGTATGCATGTTGAAGTTTATTTGTTTTGTTTTTTGGTTGTTTTTATTTTGTTTACTTTATAATTTCTCTCATATTCAGGGAAGAGTAATTACCTTTTAATTATTAAGAAAGGTGATGGTTTTAAAATTTTCCAAGATCCTCTTAAAAAGGTATTTAATTGTATCTTTGTGTGTACTAAAATATTTGAATACAGATACAAATGAACCACACATCATCGGAGAATTAACTGTGACAAGTACAACATGCAAGGAAATTATAATCTTTAATAAACAGATCTTCCTATGCACATAGAAGCAACACAAATATTATATTTAATCAATTCAATTATTGCAATTTTAATGTGGGTTTCTTTCTCTGTACATATATTTGAGGAAAATTCGTGAACCTACCGTATATACTCGTGTGTAATCCAGGTCCAAACACAAACAGCACAGACCCTGGTCTGCTTTCACATAATGCACTGGCAGATCTGGGTCTATGCAGTTTGCAGTTGGTATCAGCTTGTACTCGAGTACATACTGTAATTATATTAATTATAGCGTGCCGGGGTAAAATTCAGCACAATATATTGTTCTTCTTAGCTATAATAATTAATCATCAAACTGTTTTCAATACGATTACAAAAGTAAATGCGTACCAAGATAGGAGATGCATTTCTAGGTTTACAAAGTAGGTGACTATAAATAATGTTCACAACTCCAGTTCATGAATGTATAAAACTCGGCAGGCTTTGTGATTTATTTAAATTCTAAGTCAGCTCTAACACAGCTTTAAAGAGATTGAAATTTATCTGTACAAGATTCATATATACTAGAGAATTCATATGCTGTAGAGTTTCGTTTATGTAAAAGGCCATTTCCGGCCAACAACAGCCATTTGTTTAGGCGTAGCGGATGAATCCAAATTCAAGAACAGCTAACTCCAGTCGATTGGTCACAAGTTAGTGCTACCCTTCCAGGATTTGCTCAAGCCTGGTAACTAATTCCGGGGGAGCGGATTGCTTCATCATTCGGTGTGTCCGTGCTCGCAGCTTTTTCCTGAATTCACGCTCACCCGCCATTAATTCTCTGAAAGTAAATGAAGTGATAAACGATTAGGATCTCACTAATCTATGCATCTCTAGGCAACTGCACACAAATTTTGTTTTCTGATTTTCTCAAGTAGGACAGAGGTACCTTAGATTGTAATAGCAGACAGGAAACTAACCCCGAGTTTAAGTTTTTAATTTGTACTGCAGTTGGTGATTAAGCATCAATTAAGCTCTCAATGGCTATAACTACTCTAAGTTTCCATGGCAATGGAATTCAGAGGTCTGTACGTAGGAATTAGTTTCTTATTAAGAAAAAAAATATTTGTAGAGATATGAACCATAATTCATACCATTATGTATATAAATCTTTGGGAAATTTCATTTTGATTCTCTGCGATTTTATCAATGTTATTAATAAACTGTTTGCAGTTCATAAACAATAACTAGCGGTATTTGCGATGGGTGCGTCGCAAAATAAACAGTGACTAGAGGTATTTACTATGGGTGCGTCGCAAAATAAACAGTAACTAGAGGTATTTGCGATGGGTGCATCGCAAAGGGGCCCGCTCGCTCAGTTTGCTTGGCATAGGGCTTTAAACAAAGTAACTTGTGTTAAAAGTAACGCATATGGGATCAGGTCAATCTGCCATCAAGCTTCCACCTCTGTATGTAATGATAATCTAACTCCATGCGCCGCCATCTTTCTGTGCATGAGCTGTAATGAATAAACCACATTAAAGGGACAGTTTTCGTATTTTAAAAGAATTTTTATATCAAAAGTTTGATGGAAAACATGTTAGCTAGAAATCAATCAGAAAAAGTCATGAACTTTATGTTAATTATGCAACAGTAAAATAATCATGGTAAAGATGTAATATTAAGAAGATGAAACAGTCTACTCTTTCAAAGAGAACAAGTAAACTACATTTGTCTTGACTGACTGCAAATGTAAATGTTGATGCATGCATATTAGCGCTGGAAGCACTCAAAAAGAATGATCAGAACTGAAATGCAGAATTGAAACCAGTTGTGTTGAGTATTTAGCTGTATAGTGAATGCCATCTTTATGTAATCTTCCATATTAGTTGGGATAATGTGAAAATGTTCATGATGATAATGGTCTGTACACCTGTGGTTCAACATCCATCGAAATTACTCTTTCCCAGATAAAAATAAAAGCTATTACTATGGATCTGATTGCAAGTAAACCCAAATATCATTTGTTTTCACGGATGCGCTTGCTGGTTCCATGGTTTCTCTCAGACTGCATCCTCTAACGTACGCTTATGCAGCTACATATACATCTGGCATAACTTGGGATAAAAACAGGTTTAACTTTCACATCATCAAAGCACTAGAATTTGCTACAGTGCACGTTGCAGGTGTGTAATTTACACCAAGTCGATAACTAGCTTTCCGTGACAAAATTCAATACAATACGTAAACTGCCCGTTGATGCTGTGGATTTGTGGCAAATAATGCACAAAGAAAAGAGTGCATTATTTTTACAAATTCATCGCTTGTTGAAGTTTCACAAATTTAAACCATTTTCAATGTGCATTCATCACAATTTACAATTTAATTATTTATTTATTTATTTTTTTTGGTTAAAGTTTATACTGACTCAGACTCGTGCTGCAAACAGAATGATCAAAAATGCCCCTAAATCATCTTTACCCTTTTGAATCATTCAATATACTATATTGGGCAATTGTGCTTTGCATGAGCGCATGGTTTTGTATACACTTACCAGTCACCTTGGTCTTTCTAGCATACTCTGCATGCTCGAGGATAAAGACCGCATGAGGCCATGGCAAAGTGTGTAAACGCATGAGAGCTGCGTCCTGATTTTCAAACAAATTTGTTTGAATATATGATATCGAATTGGATTTTGTTCAGTGGCCCAACTGCCCAAGCTACCTCCACAATTTTGAAATATGCCAAGCGAATGGTGACCTTGTCAGCGTGTTGCCAATGAGGCTTGAACTCTAGGTACCTGGTTCCGAAGAGAGCATAAATGTGGTGCAACTCGGAATACTCATGAACTCTGAGAGCGGTTGATCATGAGAAACTATAATGAACTCGTAGCTGATGTTAAGTGAGCAAGAAAGCCCTATCATGGAAATCTAGGCAACAAAAATATTCAGGAAAATTCCAGCAGCCCCAAAGTATGGAGAAAATCAACAAAAAGTTAATTACTCCATTAGACTGCAGAGGAAATTGTATACACGGTGATGAAGAGAATGATGAAATTAAATTCTTTTTTTTTTCTTTTTTATTTTTAAATTGAAAATATCGATGATAATGGTGCAACTATACCTAACCCAACGCCAACGATAATAATCACACGTTGACTGATAGTTCTATTATAACCGAGGATTTAAGGATTTGCTAATGTTTTAGGTGCTAGCAAGTCATCAGGACCTGATATAATTAGTCGCAAATTACTAAAAGAGGGTGCACGCCAATTGATATACCTACTTTCTAAGCTTTTTTATAAACATCGCTTCTACTGGGTAATTAACCCTATAGTTGGAAGTTAGCTAAAACATTACACTTGTGCACAAAAAGGGAGTAAGAGTGACATACAAAACTCTATACTAATTTCATGATCGAGTGCAATGGGACAAATAATGAAGCAAGTAATGTTTGAACATCTCTTTTTATTTCCTACTCGACACGATTTTTAATGCTAATTTTTTTATATGATTCTATGTCCGGAGATTATACTGGTAAAAAAGTAGTGCATCTGCAGGATACATTTTGCCGGGCTCTTGATGAAGGCAATGGAATCAGAGATTTTTTTTCTTTTTCAATGAATGCAAAACCTTTAATAGAGAACAGCATAAACAAATGTATGATAATGATACCGTAGACGCATTTAATACTAATATACATTTATTTGCAGATGATTGCATTTAGTATAGAATTGTTAATAATCCCAGTGCTGCCGCAATCAAAAACATTGTGATTTTTAAACAATTATTTTTGGGAGAAAAACAAAAATTTCACGGTAAATTTAAATCCTAGATAAACCGAAACAATGACAATACCATTGATGTCAAAAAAATATAATTATCTACCTCTTCTTATGGACAACATCCAACTTACCTAAGCTTCGTTACACAAGCACCCCATAATGATCTTTATTTTCATTTAGCTGATATCCAATATATTATTAATTGACATTCGATATCCAATATATTGTTAATGGACATTCGATATCCGATATATTCTTAACAGACATTTGATATCCAATATATTGTTAATGGACATTCGATATCCGATATATTCTTAACAGACATTCGATATCCAATATATTGTTAATGGACATTTGATATCCGATATATTCTTAACAGACATTCGATATCCAATATATTGTTAATGGACATTCGATATCCGATATATTCTTAACAGACATTCGATATCCAATATATTGTTAATGGACATTCGATATCCGATATATTCTTAACAGACATTTGATATCCAATATATTGTTAACGGACATTTGATATCCAATATATTGTTAATGGACATTCGATATCCGATATATTCTTAATGGACATTGGAAACGATCTATGGGAGTACTAAAAGTGTTTACACAGCACAGTCGACAGTGGTAGCGTCAATCAAGGAGTTTTCACCCACAAATACAAAATGGACTAGAGGGTCAAAAGGAGTACTTTGAATGGAATTTGAACCTGGATCGAAATCAATGGGTTAAACAAATTGTTTAGTCCTGTATTTTACACAATTCAGAAATCAAAATCATGAATGAGCTTTAACCTTGACATATACGATTCCACCTTAAAACAAAGTCACACAAAGCTAAAATTGGCAAAAAGCTGCATTTGTGGAACTCTACATAAAGCAAGCAGAAGGGTGTTGAAATGATTCTGTGTTTGAAACCGCTACTTTTCGGGCAGGGAGAAGACTTTCAATAGGGTCTAACACCACTAATTCAATTCCCATACACAGTAATGTTAACACACTTTAGACACAAGGTCTGGTTAGACACTTTGTACTATGCTTCACATCTATCTTTGACATAACTTGTACTCAGATGAAATCAATATGTTCCACATTTACTTTTCGAGATAAATGTGCATGAAGTGACAGACAGTTGTCAAATTAGCAATTTCAAGCTTGCCTGAAAATATGGACAAGGATATCTTTTAATCATTATATTTTTTTTCTACATTCTTTAATAGATTTATTTATTCGGGTGGCATATTGACATAGATGTCATATGCTTACAAAGTATAAATATAAAAAAAAATACAGTCTCCATTTTTAGCCAGTCACTGAAGACCGATTGTAATTCTCCTGGGCTCAATCCCCCCACCTCTAATAGACTGGTTTTGTCTCTCCCAAATAATTAGTGGTGTTAGACGTGAAATGAGTACAGCAGCCTTCAGTCCATATATACATAATATGCAACAAGAATTGGGTGGTCACGACCATCCCGGTTGCCCAAGTTCCAAGGCCCTTGACACACATTTACGCTGGTAGTCCCATTGTATGTACTTGTCATGATTCTGAGCAAAAAATGCCGACAGTTTAAAATTTAAATCGTATTCAGATCTATTTAGTCACGTTCGGAAAGCAAATTTAAATGCCTACCACAAGTAATTTCCTTTCACTCACTAAACTAATCTAAAAAGCCCCAATCTGAATAGTTTTCAAATCACAAAAATAGATGCAAAATCCTGAGTCTAGCCATAACTTCTATATGCATCATTGTCTGTCGCTCACTTACCTTTACTGCTCACTTTGCTACAAAGTATATTACGCAATTTATTTTTTAATAAAAAGATGTACTTTTTAAAGGGCCAGAGTTGTATTTTAGTATAAGTGTAATGCTACAAATCCATTTACACAAAGAACAGTCGAGAAAATTTTACATTTTTTACATATAGATTTGTACAGTATCGTCTGCAAATATTTGATTCATACGGTATTTTTTGAAAGATGATACAAGAAAGAACAAAGTATCATGTTTTAGGAAACCATTTAGGAAAAAAAGTCAACTTCATCTTAAAAAAGACAGTTTATGATTTATCTTATACAAATGTAAAATATGTTTAACTTTACGTCAGTTCCTCAGCAATTTTTTTCCCTATGGTATCTATTTTGGAAAACAATTTAAAAGTATAAACAGCCAAATTAGCTTATAGCCCTTGAGACTATTATATGTGTAAAAGGTGCACAGGGTGATGACGATAAAACCTGATTCAAATAGAGTTAATTGTGTTCTTATTATTTTATTTTGAATCAAAGCAAGATATTTGTAAGTAAAAAAGTACACAACTTTAGAATGATTTTAATATTTTGCAGACATGTGGCATTTAGGCAGAAATCCCATTAGAACACTACATTTAATTTCTTGTTAAAATGTTATACTGAACATCACAGCTTAATGTTTTGCTCTTTGGATAATAATGTTAGCTTGAATCCAACAGTTCAAGACAAAAATTAAAACAAAGGAAAATTATTGGTGAATTTAGTTTCATTCAATAACACCAGTGTCAGGTTATACAAGGTACAAACACTATTGGTCGTTTGTTAAAAAAAAATGTTAATAACAGATTTTGTAAGAAGTGCTGAATATGATCGCCAATTAAAAAATGCAAATATGTGTATTATTCTGACTGAAGCTTTCCCTTCTAAACGTGTACGTTTTACATCGAAAATATAAAAAAGATGGGCTTTTTTTTAATAACAATAGTTAATAGCTGAATAACAAAAAAGATTGAGTGCGCATACCCGGTATATCAGAAATATTGTAAATAAGCAGTCTATATAAGGGACATGCTGTATTTTCTTACCCAAAATCCACCTCTCCGTCCCCATCTGCGTCCAGTTTGGTCACAATATCGTCCAGCTGGGACTCCGTCAGAGGAATGTTTTCAGCCTGTATTGGAAGTTGGTATTACAGTGTCACAGATAAAAAGTTGTAAAAAGAGGGTACAAATTAAATTTAAGAGGGCAAAATAGTCCAAACAAAAGTGAAAACTACTGCAATGATTCTTCATTGTGGATGTCTCCAGTTGAACATGCCAGGACCCACATTTTATTACATGAACTGTTAAGTTGATCCACCTTTTCTCAAATATCTACCTAAACTCTTTTGTTTAAATTCTCCTTGAGAACTTCAGCTTCTATTTGCAAATTTGGAGTACATTTAGATTGATACTGTCTGTTTATTGTATACTTATAGGAAAATATTGACCCAAATTAAGGCCCCTAATCCTCGTTTTACATGTTTCAGATATTATCCATTACATAAGCACAGATATGTAAACACAGATTTCAAAATGTTCCCTTGTAACACAGTAATACATACTATGAGTCCCAGTTTGAACTCCTGCCTGTCCACACTTAGACTCCTATCCCTATCCAATCTCTTCAGAAGGTCTACAACCCTATAACCCTCCTGGTGCATGTAGTGGTACATCCGCATCACCGGGTCTCGCCAGTCTATGGCATCTGCATCCTGCTTCTCTGGCTCCTTGCCCCGTATCACGGCCCCGTACACAATGTTCAGCTTCTTCTTTAGCTTAATGTCCTCCCATAACTGAAGAAAATCCAGGCTGACCACAATATCCTAAAATACACAGCAATATTTCAATGATAAGAATGATTTTAATGCAAATTTTTTAAGTTATATCAAGACAGATAATTGACCATTTACAATGTTTTTATCTGTTATACATCCCTCGTGAGTCTGAGGACTTGAATGGTCCTCCTGGGTCGCGGAGATCAGCTCCAAACATGAATATGAGGAGAACATAATTGAAAAAGTTTAAGATTTTGTGTTTTGGGTCTTATTATTTTAGAGATTCACCTGAATTTTGCAGAAGTTATTTGAAAACTCGTTAAGATTTATTCCATTACATTTTGGGGCTCAGACCCAAAGTGGTTGGCGGCGCTGTGTAGGATGCGTTTGGACCTCTCTGAGGTGTAAAACTGAGTGAAATTTGAGGGAGATACGGTGTAGTGGTTGAGAGTATATGAGGTCATTACAAACAAACCTAGCTGACCGAAACAAACTCATACCTTTTGCTAAGGAGGAACCGTTGAGCTAAATATTTAAAGACTGTCTGATCAAGATATTAGTGCAGCTGCGGACCTTATGGAGGGCAAGAATACCTGGCATCTTAGGTGAAACAAGTGGGACTACTGGTTTTGGTTTATAAGCAATTGTGAAATATTTTTTACATATTAATGGTGTATCAAAAGCGAATATATATATTCTCTCTCTAATGGGTAATGTTTCATACTTGAAGTAAAAAACAAAGCAAAGGTAATGTATTGGACTTATAGTGCTCACAATTTAGGAAATGCTGTTGTCTTACAGTGCCAATGATAAAACAATGCAGTTTTCTCAGCAGTACCAATGAATAACACGTAAGTTTCTTGCTGACGTGTAAACTGATCTTGTACAAGTGCCAAGTCCCAAAATTCCTGTTTCAATAGACAATGGAACCTCTTGAGTTTTAAATATATGTGGTTTATTCTCTGGTTGGTACCAGTATAAAGTTGGTGATTATATTAGAGCTACATGAACCTTATACAAATTGCTCGATGTGGTTATAAAATTCGTTTTAAATATAAGTTAATTGAGTGGGAAACATGTGGAATAACAATAAAGCTGGTCTCAGAATGGCATCATGATTGGTAACCAACGCTGCATCTAAATATATCATATATGCCATAACACGTGTCACGCGATAAACACGATTTTGGACTCCCAAACACCCCGGCACGGTCGTGTTTCGAAAAACACGATTTTCAGCAATCTTAGCAACAACAGAAAAAAATTCCCCACAAAAAAAACACAGAAAATGCTCAGAGCTCATGTAAACTATCCACGGGGCAGTATATATAGCTGTTTTAGAGCAATTAAAAGGTAAGGTGGTCAGAGATAAACAGACACCTTTGAGAGATTTACTCGATTAGCTCACAATACATGTAGCTAGGGTGATGTGTTGTGTCAAATCCTTTGAGCATCACTGAGGGAGAGCCCATTAGGTTAATTTGCATAGGTAAAGTACACTAAGTGTAACAAACCAGTTTGTCTGCAGTTAGGACATCAAAGAGATGCATGATCAGCGGCAACATTTCTTTAAGTTGGATTTTTACTCCATATATAAAAGTCAAAACATGATTATTTCGGTAGGTTGAACAATATCACCATTCAATCTCTAATGCAGTGTTGCACCTAGGATTCCAAGGTCAGGGGACACTGTGTCCCTCACCCTCATTTTAAAGGGACAAAGGAAGATTGTAGTGTACATAATGTACTAGAAGTGCTAAAAATAAATGAGATAATCTTATTTGCTTTGACAGTTTTGCGACCTTAACTTTCTCATATTTTCCTTTGACATTTACAGTATTGCAATAAATGTTTTATCGTGTGATCAAGCAACTCATGAAAACATTAACATGTCTGAATATCTGGTAAACCTGAAATGAACTGCACCATGGAATTTTCCATTCCAGATCTTGCTCTCATTTAACTGTAGTGTTCACTCATTATCTACTACCATTTATTATAATAAACAACCATGTTTTCTTAATTTCTTTTCTTTTGAATGTATTAAACCATTAATCAAATGACAAATTGTGTATCTGCATAAAGTAGTACCTTTTTTCAATAATTCAGGCTGAGAAATAATTAAATCTTCACTGACGTAGGTGCGACTTTAACCTCGAAAATACGTTACAATAGCGCCAATCAAAGACTTCAGCAACTCGGCCGATTACAACAAACCTTGAATGTTTTCCTTACCAGATTCATTGTTTTGAAATGGATATTCATTGCCATCTTACAGGTTTTATAACTTTTAGCGACTTTGGACATTGCTTGCGCCAATATAGTCGTGGATGCACATCAACGAAGGAAACATGTAGGCATATTTGTGAACACAAATGACACTTGCATTACCGTCAAACCAACTACTGAACTATTGAAAGCAGCAAAGTCTCCATGTAATTAAAATTAAATTTTACTGTCCAGTGGATTTTAAAGAAATTAACTTCGTGTATTTTTGTATTTAATGTCTGTGAGGTTGTGACCATGTGTACATGTGTGGCGATGTTATTTGACAATGCTAAGTCTACCATTGTTTTGTTTGTAAGTATATTAAATGCTTCAGGGAAAACAGATGGTATTTTCTTTTGTTCAGGTTTGAATTTCCAGTTATTTGCTATAGGTAGATTTGAAAAGATAGCTTATTCTCATTTCGATGACGTCGCTTTTGGGAGGTTACGCGCACTGCCCCTTCCCCCCCCCCCCCACGACATCAAAACACTTTTTGAGTCTCACTCTCCCCCCCCCCCCCCCCCAACACTGTCTGGGAATATGGAAAGTATGATATACAAAAGCATAAAAAATGGATAAAGAGAGTTCCTTCAATTATTGTATACTGTTATTTCTTCGTTAATACATACGATTCAATCCCGAAGATTCAAGGTTCTCGTAATGTAAATGTTCGGCACCCGGAAAGAGTCGTCAGAAGTTGTTACGAGTTTGGAGGGTGGCATTGATCGTTTATATAAAATAATTATTGAGAGATCCTTTCGGAAAAAAAGATGACTTTATAAACTAAATAAAACGTTTAAAACAAATTGCTGAGGTTCTAAATGACGGGAAATAGCTAGAAAGTTGGAGTCTGCGCACCCCTGTAAGGAAACACTATGGGACAAGACGAGCAGACTACATACTGTTTTACCCAGACCGCATAACTGGGGTGCTCTGATAAACTACCAAAGGGAACTCATCGTCATTGTGGCGGCAGGTTTAACATTACGAAAACCTTGACGAGAGGACGAGTTGAATGAACACTGCGTTAATGGAGGAAAGAATGGTATGAAATTATTAAAGCCGGTGTACAAGGAACTGTCGTTATCTATTTTTCAGGATATTTGTTTTTATATATTTTTAGATGCAGAACCAAATACCATTCGCAATACTGTTTGAAACTAATTATTGTCATAAATGAGTACCGTTAGATCCAATAACGATACAACACATTTATCTGATGTTTCTATTATTTTTAAGATCGTCATGGCTACTTCAGGTGTAATAGGATTTTGCCCGATCTGAAAGAAAGGAAAAGTAAGCAATCAAACTTTATTAGACATTGACGATTTGTAAATATGTGTGTCTTTGTGTGCGTGTGTAAAACATCAGACCCAGTTACTATATAAGTGTTTTGAGCACAAATTTGACTCATACTGCAGATTTTGACCATAAGTAATTCCCTAAGGTATAAACCTGCATAAATACGTTCACAAGGATAGTATTAGAATACAATCTTTTTCTAAACATAATTTTTCGAAATATTCTGAAACAGGTGAACACTAGTGCTGAGTTTAAAATTTTGGATTTGTAGCCTTAGTTTGATTTCGTGCTTAAACAAGTGTTATGTCCTTAACGCAGTCTTGCTACAAAAAATATATCAGCCTTCATCTCTCAAATTTGTATGATTGATTTTTGACACCAAATTATCCCTGATATAGAAAACAAAAATCGCTAAATAAATGTACGATACTTTATGGCATTGGAATGTTTAAAAAAATGAAGTTACACGAAAAAAAAAATACTTATAAAGAAACTACAACAAAATATGTAAAATACAGCACTGGGTGATTTGTCCCTGTGTGTAAATATTGAAGTGGTAGAGACCAAATACGGGCGTCTTACTTACTCTAAGTATTTCCAGTCCGTCGTTTTCTTTCAACCCCTTTAAAATGTTCCCCACGCCCTCTGTCCCTATCCTGTTGTTTGATATATCCAGTTCCTTCAGCGTTCTATTTTCTAGTAAAGCTTTCCTAAGGAGGGCACATCCGCTTGTCCCAAGTCCATTGAAAGATATGTTCAGTCTCCTCAAGCCCACATTTCTCTGTCAACATACAAAGCTGATATTGCAGTAAAATGTGATTGCTGAAACCTTTTTAGATTTTCAGAAATATGTGCACGCCTACATAATGTACTACCTTTATACTGTAAAACAAGAAATGTTTGAAATTAACTACTCAGCACGGGAAAGTTGAGTACAAGTTTAGGGTCACTTATTTTTTTTTTTTTTTTGAATTTCAGCCACTCTTCCATTGATTCATCACAGATCGAAATAATTTCACTACAATTAAAATTTGCAAACTTCATTCTCTCATAAGATTAATGGCACGTAACGGTGAAAATACTAAAAGTCCATACCATGCATTCCAAATTCTTGGCACCGTCAAGTATTTAAAAATAACTACAAAGCATTATTGAGTGTTCATTATTTACAACATTATTAAATTACTCTCTCTCTCTCTCTCTCTCTCTCTCTCTCTCTCTCTCTCTCTTCTTGATTCGTTGGGAATATGTTCAGTCGAAGCCAAAAAAGTCACACAACTTCAAGAACACAGGTACTGACAGAAAGTAAACGAAGCAAACTTTTTGTAAAAATAAATATACTTTTGGTTAGTTTTGACATTTAATTTTCATCTGATTAACAGCCTGATATCTAAGTATGAAGGGTCATGATCTTGAAAGACGATGTCAAGATTGAACCGGAGTTTCAGTTCGGAATGAAGTCTTTTGTGTTCCTTAAAAAATAAAGTTCTCTAAAAATTTAAAACGTATCAGCTGCATTTTCAGAAGTGTCCTACGCAATCTTAAGCTGACCAAGGCACAATGTTCCCGCGCCTGAACTTACTTATTGGAAGTTGAATAGTGCGGAGTCTTGAGGATGTGAAAACGATTCATCACATTTATCTCATCAAAATTATTCAAATACTTCCACAGCAGGCGAGAAAAATCCCTAAGCCTCAGTATGATGAAGTAAAACATATCATACCATGTATTTGACAGATATACTTATATTATACAGCGCATCCAACCAAAAATACCTAAGTATCAGTATGATGGAGTTAAACATATCATACCATGTTTTTGACAGATATGCTTGTATTATACAGCGCATCCAACCAAAAATACCTAAGTATCAGTATGATGGAGTTAAACATGTCATACCATGTTTTTGACAGATATGCTTATATTATACAGCGCATCCAACCAAAAATACCTAAGTATCAGTATGATGGAGTTAAACATGTCATACCATGTTTTTGACAGATATGCTTGTATCATACAGCACATCCAACCAAAAATCTCTAAGTATCAATATGATGGAGTTAAACATGTCATACCATGTTTTTTTACAGATATGCTTATATTATACAGCGCATCCAACCAAAAATACCTAAGTATCAGTATGATGGAGTTAAACAAATGTCATGCGATGTTTTAGACAGATATACTTGTCTCACACAGCGCACCTAACCAAAAATCTCTAAGTATCAGTATGATGGAGTTAAACATATCATACCATGTTTTTGACAGATATACTTATATTATACAGCGCACCTAACCAAAAATCTCTAAGTATCAGTATGATGGAGTTAAACATGTCACACCATGTTTTTGACAGATATACTTGTCTCATACAGCACATCTAACCAAATTTATGAATTAGATCATATCGTCTTGATTTTAATTATATGCTTGTTCAAACAATACATTGAGATATCAAGAAGTGATACAGTGTGTAAATTTAGCCGAGTCCATATTAATGGAAAAAAGGTAAGTAATTCTTCCAGTAACATTTTTAAATTATGTATAAAAAGATGCCTACATTATGCTCTGTATTTACTTATGCTTAATTCATTTTTGGAGTCCTAATATCTAAGCACTTGAAAAAATTGGTGTGCATCAGAGACGCAGAACACTTCTGTTGTGGTTGGACTAAGCCCGCCTTAAGTTGTTTGGCCTAATGACTTTGGTTGGACTAAGCCCGCTGTAAAGTGTTTGGCCTAATGGCTTTGGTTGGACTAAGCCCGCGTTAAGGTGTTTGGCCTATGGCTTTGGTTAGCCTTTGTTGGCCAATGAGTGTAAAGTTACTCTTTTTAAAAACGGTCATAATGTCACTTGTTTATAATACAAAAGTACTGACCTTGACACTTGCAACAATGGCCATCGAACCTCTACCTCTCAGATGATTCCAACTGAGGTCAAGGTCATTTAGAGTGTCACTGTTTGCTGCGGCAAGAACATACGAGTAAATAATATGTCCATGATTGGTAGAAAATAAAATACATATTCAAATAGAAGTCCAATATTTATTCATTTATTTAACTTGAAGCTTGCAAAAGGCGGAAAAGTGATTATTCAGCTTATAGCGAGCGGAAGGGGCTACTATATTTTTTAATGCGTTGTCTTTATTTCCCGATTTTCAAAAATCAATCGCTTTATTCAAAACAAATTTATCAAAATGTATTTTTATGAAAGAAAGAACATACCATTAAAATGTTTGGACACAACATATTGTTACTTAAAATATTACTTCATATCTCTGTGCCTTGATTGTATTGTAAAAAGGCGATAGATATGTGCTGGAACGGAGGGGGAGGGGGAGGGGGAATGAGTGAAGATCTGATTGGCGCTTTACTCACCAATAGCAGCGCCTAGTACCATCCCTCCTTCCTCTCCAAAACAATTATGGCTGGCAACTAATTTTTTGAGATTTCTGTTATGCTGAAAGATAGAAAAAGTATGATTGTTTTCTTCATGTATTCTGCTTTTTCGTTCGCCTTATTCTTCCTAAATTTATGAAGCATATAATTTTAAACACGTATCCTTTTGAATTGTTGTCGATTGTAACAATAGTTACACATCATGTTATTTGCCTATTCTTGAAAGTGCGAATGTATTTTCTGCCCCCCCCACCCCCTTTTTTTTCTCTCTAATCCAAATAGCTGTACAAATTAACTTGATGCAAATAAATGAAAATACAGATTAAATATGCTTCTATTTGTAAACAGAAGACTTGCCTTTAAATGCAAACCTTTATCTCAGAGTTGGTCTGCTATCGAGCTATGGGAATTGGTGAAGGTTTCTTATGAAAACTTTGGAACTTACTGCGATTATTTCTGCAACATATTTTGCGTCCGAGTCAATTAGGTTGTTCCCTGAAAGAACAGAAAAATATTAGAGCGATACAAAACAAATTGTTCCTAAGTGTACAGTATTTAACATAACCATTAATCAAATTTTAACACTGAATATCATTGATAAAACCATGATCATAATTGCAAAATAAAATTAACATGTATTCCACATGGAAAATCTCTCTCTCCTCTACCTACATACTTACTATGTACCTACATGCTTGTTCCAGAAATGAATTCAGATATGATGATGCCTTCTCTGTGTTGAGGGTTTTATATTACCTAGCTCAACAGTCCATGAAAAAGTTGTTGGTTGTATTAATTTTCACATACCTGAGATATCGAGAGTCCTTACTTTTCACATACGTGATATATCGAAGGTAGTAATTACGTTACTTTTGATATACCCGAGATATCAATAGTCGTAATTACCTTACTTTTCACATACCTGAGATATCAATAGTCGAAATTACCTTACTTTTCACATATCTGAGATATCAATAGTCGTAATTACCTTATTTTTCACATACCTGAGATATCGAGAATCCTAATGACTTTACTTTTCACATACCCGAGGTAAAGACGGTCGTAATTACGTTACATTTCACATACTCTAGGTAAAGAGGGTCGTAATTAAGCTACTTTTCATATACCCGATGTAAAGAGGGTCGTAATTAAGCTACTTTTCATATACCCGAGGTAAAGAGGGTCGTAATTACGTTACATTTCACACACCCGAGGTAAAGTAGGTCGTAATTACGTTACTTGTCACATACCTGAGATATCGAGAATTCTAATGACATTACCTTTCACATACCCGAGGTAAAGAGGTTCGTAATTACGTTACTTTTCACATACCCGAGGTAAAGAGGGTCGTAATTACGTTACTTGTCACATACCTGAGATATCGAGAATCCTAATGATATTACTTTTCGCATACCGAGGTAAAGAGGTTCGTAATTACGTTACTTTTCACATACCCGAGGTAAAGAGGGTCGTAATTACGTTACTTGTCACATACCTGAGATATAGAGAATCCTAATTACATTACTTTTCGCATACCCGAGGTAAAGAGGTTCGTAATTACGTTAGTTTTCACATACTCAAGGTAAAGACGGTCATAATTACGTTACTTTCACATACTCGAGGTAAAGAGGGTCGTAATTACGTTACTTGTCACATACCTGAAGTAAATAGGGTTGTAATGACGTTACTTTTCACGTACACAAGGTAAATAGGGTCGTAATTACGTTACTTTTCACATACCCGAGGTAAATAGGGTTGTAATTACGTTACGTTTCACACATCTGAGGTAAAGAGGGTCGTAATTACGTTACTTGTCACATACCCGTTGTAAATAGGGTCGTAATTACGTTTATTTTTCACATACCCGAGGTAAATAGGGTCGTAATTACGTTACTTTTCACATACCCGAGGTAAAGAGAGTCGTAATTACGTTACTTTTCGCATACCCGAGGTAAAGAGGGTCGTAAGTTGCATTACTTTTCACAAACTCGAGGTAAATAAGGTCGCAATTACGTTACTTTTCACATACCAGAGGTAAAGAGGGTCGTAATTACGTTACTTTTCACATACCTGAGATATCAATAGTCGTAATTACGTTACTTTTCAGCATCATATGATGCAGCGACCGAAGTCCTGTCGTTTCGATGCCGTTCTCTGAAATGTTCTGAAAAAATGGCGTTTTTTGTGAACACTGCATTCAATATTGATCTAAAACGATTGCAGGTATGTATAGGTTAAGAAATACTTTACGGTCGGAATACAAGATCAATTGCTATATTGACAGTATTTATTTATTTATTGATTTATTTACTAGGATTCTCACAAACTTTCTGAAAACTTATTAAATTTCACCGGCTTCGCAGAAAAGTAATAGTTTACACACGAAAGAAAGTATTCTATATCACTTTAATTTGCGTACACTTTTATGACTTATATGTTCTCCTTACTTTTGCGTAAAGAACGAATCTTTGATTCATTATTCGTTCTAATATAAATCTATTACTTCTTCTAAAGTAACTGGAAAATCACTTGTGCTGCATGTAATATTCTAAGATTCGCAAGCACTGTTTGAATTACTCGTATCAATAAAAGCTCAGAATGGATTTACACATGATGACTCGAACAAATACAGTGTTAGAATCAATCTCTATTGGCTAACTTTTTATGTTAAGTTAACCAAATTACCTCTCCTAAGTTAACCAAATTCATATATCCATCGTGTCATGATTATTGTGCATCTATTCCATTAATTTTCAAACGCAAAACAAATCAAAAAAGATAGTTAATGGTTAATGTGTTGACTATTTTGGTAGTTCTTTACGTACAAAGTGCGTTTGATACACATTCAAAATGCCAAAAGTACAAAGCAACGGTTTAACATCAAGTTTAGAGAAACTCATATAACCATAGGAATTGATTATGATTTAACTTGGGTTTCACTTAGAGAACTTTACCTCAAATATAGAGTTCAGTGATCTGATTGAATGCCATCAGAATATAGCTAAATACAATTTCCAGTAAAATATATCAATATATTTTCGTATGGATGCCTGATTGTCTGAACAGATAGCCATTGCTACTTGCTGATCAAGCCTTTCTGAAAGAACGACAAGTCTACTGCAACTCTCGTCTATTTTTAAAATAAGTGGATGACATAAAGACTAGATAAGAGACGATATAACCTCTGGAAATGCAAATATCTGCAAAAAACCCACCAGCTCCCGGATCTTCTGGTTCTTGTACAGCATGGCTGCTATGCTCTCGGCACCTTCGGGTCCGATTCCATTGTCACTCAAATCCAATGTTTTAATCCATTTATTGCCCTCGAAAGAAAACAAAGACGAGCACAAACGTATTGGTTGATAATGGTTTCACTGACATGAAGCAATTAATAGCATCGTCTTGGACTTTTAAGAAAGAACAGCTGAGTATCCTCGATTCGTATAAAACAAGTTCTCTTTGGGTTTCTATGAACCAAAAACAATTGCCAAACTTGTAAGGTGTTCAAATTAAAAGAATTCCTTACATACCACAAGGTATTGTTTTCGTATAATTTGAAAACAATATTAAAAACACGGCATGTACAATTTACCTAAAGTGTATTTCTCTCTTAAAAAGAAACGCAAAGAAAGATAGACAGAAAAAAGAAAGAAAATATTGAAGGAAATAAAGAAAAAGGTAACTGCCAAAAAAAAAAAAAATGCTGAATATATTCGGTTTCTGTAAGCATCTTAAGTTACCTTGCCTTACTTCCTAGAATAAGCAAAGTGCATATTACATGAAAAATGTAAAATATTGTTAATTTAGGTAGCATTTTCTTGTAAGTGCTTTCCATAAAAAAACAATATCTTTCATATGGCATTTCCTTTTTAAAGAACGTCAATACCGTTTAGACACAGAAACTGGTCATCGGTTTTGACATGGTCGTCAGGTACTTTTTATGTTAATATTAATAATTTGATTCGTATGGATTGTTTTGAAAACTTACCATTCAAAGGTTTTTAGTTGTAGATAAAATTTACAAAATACCAAGTGTGTCTGCTTGAAGACAATGTCAGACGCCATGATTAAAGTTGAGAACGTTATTTGAGAAGCGAAAATTGTCAAGTACCTGAGGTTTTTCAAAGCCAAAGGATTTGCGGCATATTTGAGATTATGAGATTTGTTAATAATCAAGGTTTTACAAAAGTCTTGAAGAGTTTGAGTGTATATAGCTAACAAGTTATATCTTCCTAATATCATCAGAAAACATTCGACTTATTGAAAGCTTTTTATGTCAAATTGCTTGATTTGATAATCAAAACAATCGACCGTTAACTTTGATTTTCGTCTTAAACGCCATACACAACTCCTTCGTAAACAAAAAATACTGCATCTCTTTTCCTCCAATGACCAAGTAATCTTTCTTGAAAATGTTTGTTTTGATAATTTGCTGAGCCTTTTTTTGTTGGGAGGAATTCGCAATCGGCAGAAAATATAATTAGAATAATCTTACTGCGAGGCGAATGGGTACCCATTTGCTATTTTCACCGATATAGTAATGTTTACTTTTAAAATTAGAGCAAACTTTTTGTGGTAAAATCAAGCCAAACACAATACTGTGATTTGGAGGCAGATATGCTTTGTAAGGTTGATGTTATAGTGATGATTTTCATATCAGCATTGAATCACTGCTAAGCCTAGTTTGGCCAGCAGCCATGTTTCCTGCACAGCAGAATACGTTTAAGACTAATTTTAGCAGTCAAGTTTTAAGCAGGAGATTTTGCAAGAAATTATCAAATTATTCTGAGCTCTCGCGCTTCCAAGTAAACATGGCGACGTCTAACAATTGAACAATATCACTCTTTATAATGTAACAATGCCAAAAATGTATATTTCCAAGATTATCACAAACGTATTTTAAAACAAATATTTCTTTCCGAGTAAAGAGCAGTTGGAACTTCTAAATTACGATATAGTTTGTCTCGTTACAACAGTAACAACAATCAAAGCTACCCATGAGGTATTTATCACCAGTTGTTAATACAGCAAACGTTGTACCACTGAGACCAGTTTATTGTAAGGTTGTGGAAATAGCAGCTCTACGACTTAACGGCATCTCTTATGGTGCCATCCGTTATCAAACTAAGGACTGAATAGATCAAAACCTTACACCCGGGTTTATATGAGTTAATTATTATTATTAGTAGTATATATATATATATATATATATATATATATATATATATATATATATATATATATATATATATATTACTTGAGTATATCTTCATAATTCTTGCCCCCAAAATATTTATACCTACAACGAGAGCTATGGCCACTGCTTTTGCGCCATCAGGTCCTAGGCTATGGCTTTTCATGACGAAATTCTTTTCGGTCAGGTTCCTAGCAATGAAATTTACTGGAGTAACACCAACACGACGGCATGCAGCGAGGTATAATTGCACATTGTCCGTTTTCTCTTTCTCAGATGCATCTAATTCTCCCGTCTCTTTGGGTTCAACTGTAAATATAAGGTAAGTTCCATGTAAGCAGACTGACATTCATATTTCAACCCATAATTCTCCAAAGTCACATTCAGATTTTCTTCACTGAAACTTTGAATTATTGTGAGATACAACTTGACTCGAGTACACATCATGTCAAATTTATATACTACATATCACAGCCATGTCTATATCTCCAAAGTCAAGGTCACAGGAAGATATTTTGTGTTATTCTTACCCAATTTTGTGTCTGGATAGTCACTTTTTAATGAGATATTTTGATGACACCTAAAGCAGTTAGGTGTCACGAAAATAATGTATATCCTACTGAGCTAGAGCTGTTTTAATGGGCCATAACTCCCCTACAGAATGACGTGCAATGCTGGAAATTAAACTCATTCAATGTTCCACCAGTGTAGAGCTGTTTGCCAGATTTAGTTGAAATCCAACAAACCTTGGTAAAGTTATGCTGTGGAAATCAAAATCAGGAGGACAGACGAACAGGGTGGGGGTATTGGGTTGTAACTCACGTCAATTTAATCAGAAAACGCTGGAAATCGTAATCATTTAATGTCTCGTCAATATAAAAATGCACGCCAAATCTGATTTAAATCCAACGAACCTTGATGAAGTTACGCAGAAGGAAGACAAAGTCAGACGGCCTGTCGATAAGGGGGCATAACTCTTCTAAATGACGACGTAAAAGGCTGTAAATCGATCTTTCTTTAGGTATCATAAATATAAAGCTGAATAATAAATTTGGTAACCAAATAGTTGAGGGACAACTGGAGAGACAACACGTGACTACTATAGGATTTTGACGACTTCGTCGAGCGGGGCCATAATTACTTTCCAGCCCCTACCTCCATCGCCCTCCCATAAAATTCATGGTTAGGATCACAGGAAGCAAAATGTTATTTTTGAAAATTGTATTACAAGAAGTTTATCACTGAGACTACGTAACATGTTATGACCTTATCATTTAAACTACCCGATATACTTTAATATAACCGTACACATGTAAACAGCGGATAGTATACTGCATTCGGGTCCTTAGATGAAGTTTATGAACATCACGGATAAATTAATTATGCAATTTATGAACAAATTTGTGCTCGCATCCTCATTTTGAATTACAACATAAACCTTGGATCAAATTTTCCTTAGAAATATATGATAGACAGAAGGTGATTTGAGTACTACTTCAGGGTCTCGGATTCAAGGTCAAGGTCAAATAGTGTATTACCGTCTGTACTAGCATATAAACCTATACCAACTGCAAACTGCAAAGACCTAGATCTGCCGTCGCATAATGCGCCTGCAGATCTGGATCTATGCGGTTTTTAAGGACTAATCAGAAGAACAAACAACATAGACCCTGACCTGCCAGCGCATTATGCGACGGCAGATCAGGATCTATTTTGCTTGCATCAGGACTCTGGTTTTAAGCGAGTACATACCGTACTCAAAGAGAGCATGCTCTGTCCTGTGGTGATTGATCTTTACTAGAAGTTGTGCCATTTTGAATATGCAGGACCAAAGGGGCCAACATCACGTGTGCAAGGACTCTACATCAAATGAATAATATTTGTATTCATTCTTAAGTATACTTTATAACTGTTGATTACGAAAAAACACATTATTACTAGAAGCTCCAATGCTACGTTTAGGATATTTTTATAATGGTCAAGACCACAATATTATCAATTTTAATTGAAAATAAATGTTTCTGTATTTTGCTCTTTCTACTAGTAATACGTTTTAGGGACCGACCATTTATTTTCGGGGGGGGGGGGGGGTAAGAAAAAATTCCAATCAAATGGCTTGAAAACAATATTATTGCTCTGATTTGTCGGAAAAAAGAACTAATACAATGGATTATATTAGCTGAAAAAATATCTTAAGATAAAAGAAAAAAGTTAAAACCTGGTTCATAAGAAAATTCCAGACTCCCCTTTCCACCGCAAAAATGTAATGGTCGTTCCCTTATGACACTTTGAACAGAAAACGTATCTTGACCATAAAGTTTTTGTACATACAAAATTCAAATTACTCAACCATACGTAGACTGTAAACATCAGTGATTGTTGGGGTTATTCTGTGCGTCTTTTCGTACGTAGACATCGAGCTTTTGATCGTGTCACTGATACTGTTTTTCATATGCATTCAAATTGATGATGTGATGCGTTGTTCGTCGGTGATGCTTCTGTATCGATATATTACTGCGACAAAGTCTGTACGGCTTAAGCGTGTAAAAAAAAGTTTGCTTCACATTCTATTTTAGGGCCATTTATCGATTATCCTACCCTCTTCTCATAAAGAATTGTTTTAGTGCTTAAAGTTGAATTGCATTGTTGCATTGTCCAAAATGGCTCTGAAGATTTAGAGCGTACACAAGAAATGTCACTGTTGATTAATAACCTTTCCTTTGAGAATGAAACAAAAATCTTGACATTATGTGCGCCCTCCAAAATTTTACATACACATCTGTGTTGTAGGTATGACTTTTTTTGTCTACAACGGCTTCATAGATACGACACGAAAAGCACTGGTCATGAAGATATGATCACACGTGGTACATGACACACGATAAAGTCGTTTAATTTTTTTTTTTTTTTTTTGGGGGGGGGAGGGGATGGGGGAGGGGGAGGGGACATATGACCTGGGATTTTCTTTCCAAACAGATGTTGTTGTTTTTCCAACTAATATGATTGATAGAATTAGTTCCTTTTTCTACAGATCAGAGCAAGAGCTTTTTTCTCTTCAGGCTATTTGAAGGCAATAATTGTTTTTCACTAACGTCCAGTCCCCCTCCCCCTCCCCATCTCCACCTTCCCCCGAAAATTAAATGGTCGGTCCCTTATATACACTGTAAATGTAACAAATTATATCTCTGTCCTATTACCTGCAGCTGTATAGAGCATATCCAGCGTTTAGAGAAGTGTGACGATCAGAGAGAAGATTGGTATGACGACGAATAGAGCTACAGATATACAAACCTCTTCATACATTGGCTCATTCTTCCGTCCTATATTCGTGTACAAGTCGGATTCAACTGCAAAACTGCATAGACCCAGATCTGCCGTAGCATAATGCGCATGCATATCTGGGTCTGTGCGGTTTGTTAGAATTAATCAGTAGTACAAACAACATAGACCCTGATCTGCCGGGGCATTAAGGGACGGCAAATCAGGGTCTTTGCTGTTTACAATTGGATTCCGTGTGTAGAATCTGACAATACCTCAGTACATCCCACGCTAATAGGATTCGAAACAAATATTTTCATATCAAGAATGGAAACAACAGGCGAGATCACACAATAAATGGCCGGCAATGTGATCTCCAATTTAAATTTTATATCTCTTGTTTGCATGATAAACCATTTTTTTTTTCTTCTAAAATGTTGATTGTGATCATGATTCCTGACTTCTGTATGATATAAATATTATCTTTGGTTACCAGGAAAAACATGTCCCGTAGGTGATTGAATGTCGTAAGCAAACCACATTTAGTTTTTACATACCTTACAGAACCACCTCTCTCTCTCTCTCTCTCTCTCTCTCTCTCTCTCTCTCTCTCTCTCTATATATATATATATATATATATATATATATATATATATATATATATATATATATATATATATATTGTACGCAAAATGATTTTGTTTTGTTTCTGGGGAACTAGGAAGGACATCGCTTGTGACACAAATGTATTAAATCATCAAGTATTTGTTTATGACTTGTTTAAAATTGTTAAGATACAAAGTATATAATAATTATAATATAATGTGATGTATTCATTACATCACATGATAAGTTTTCCAGATAACTACGAGGAGTTATGTTTACGACCATACGTATTTGCCACTGACTCCGCGATACTGTACATGGACTTTTCCCGTGTCGCAGATATAAGAATGTGCTACAACGGAACAACACGATCCATTCAATTATTTTGTTTGCATACAACTACCACCTGCAGAAAGCGACCAGCAACAATTATTTTCGGTCCTTTACATTAACATGTACTTCATATAGTGACTGGTGATTATAAGCTTTGAATTTCTATTTTAACATCATCTGCATCAATCACTTGTAAATTGAAAGACAACGTATATATATATATATATATATATATATATATATATATATATATATATATATATATATATATATATGACTCTTATCTAACATAGTTGTTGTCTGTTACCTTATACAAGGTATATGAATTCAGTTTACTATGGCCCCGAGGCATCATCTTTCTTTGTCGGATATAATAATCTATGAATTGCATTTTGATACAAAATATGAATGAGCTCTCCACTTATTCGATGCGTCTATATATCAATGATAACCTACATAGATGCGTGCTAAATATTTCAAGCCACGAATTACGGCAATCTGTATAAGCTATAATACGATCCAAAAGACCGTGGGGGTTCTGTCTGATAAATTGAACACAATTTAATGATTGATATAGGTTCAACGCATAGTATATGGCCTTGCCACTCAAATGAGGAGGCACAGATTTCAAACCGCAGGTATATGAAACATTAGGATAGGACAAAAGCGTGTGAAATAATAAGAAATATTATTTATTGCTGATTAAATTTGTTTCTGATTTTGCAATATTGACAGAATAAATTCCATATCTACAACTGTTTTTGCTGATAATAGGGATAACTTTGGCCCAGAAAGAACTATGAAAAAAGCTACACATATTACAAGTAAAAACTTGGTGACAAAAATAGTACATATTCCTTCATGAATGCAATATGCGCTCTGAAGCTCAACCAGATCCATGAAAACGGGTTTTTAAAGAGTTTAATGAAGGCTAACAAGCATAATTAAAACGAGCATACATACATATACACATACACTCATACATACATGTACATACATTCATACATACATAAATACATACATGCATAAGAACATACATACTTACATCATGCACGCATGCATACATACATGTATACATATAGACAGACAGACAAACATACGGTTTCACCTATCAGTGAAAATGAAGTCACTGTACCTAAAATTTCACAGTCCAGTGATTTGCGTTTAATTCATCTTCTCAGTCACTATTACTTATAGAGTCACAGAACTTGGTATGTAAACTGAGTCATGGGGATTACTAAGGCCATCAGTAAAAACTATCTTACAGTGACCAATACTTTACGGATCAATGACTTGTGCTTACCTTTGCGTCAAGTTCAATTTCTCTATATTAGGATTTGCGTTTAGGTAATTTTAGCAGATAACAATCCTCATAGAATCACATAAGTTGGTATTTAGGCGTCATAAGAAGCATTACACCTTTTGGTAAAAATCAGGTCAATGTGACCTGTATCGCACGGTCCAGTGATTTGTATTAACCTTTACGTTTTGTTCATTTTATGAGTCACTATTGCTTATGAAGTCACATAACATGGTATGCAGTTGCGTTATGAAGAGTACTACACCCTTAGGTCACTGTGACCAATATTTCGTGGTTTGCAATCCGGCCATATCGTCATTTTATTGTTTTGGATGTTTCACGTTAAATACATGTACCTTATGCGCAAAATAATTCTCTTCTAGTTCATTTAGTGCTTTAATATTTGTTCATATTCCTTCTTTTTTTCCCTCTCTTTTTTATTTTTTATTTTTATTTTTTATTTTTTTTCAATGCGATTTTGTGTACGTAGGCCTCTGTGTTCTTTTATTTGGATTGTAACATATGTGTGGAACTTCGTGTAAGCGCATACAACTCCAGCAAGTTCGTTTTGATCAATTTGGTAGGCTTTATTTATTCATTTTGATTATCTTTCAATTCTTTCTCTCTTTCTGTAGCAATTTATTTATGATTTTTTCCCCTTTGTTGAGGCCACGTGAGTCAACTATGCACTGAAGTTTGCAAAAATAGAGTCAACAGAATACACCAGACACACAAACAGATACACGGGAATATATGTGGACACACATACTAACGAGAAACATCCACACATACAGACAAACCGACCATATTTGTTTTTGTGCTTCAAAGTCTCACTTACCATCTGCCATAATATCGTATCCAGTGAAAGTAAACTCTCTTTCAATGTCAGTTTTGACAGTTCGTTTTGATGAGCTTCCGGTGGACGCGGATGCAGATCCGTGCGACTTGGAATCTTTCTGTTTGGATGCTGGAGTACATGGCTTACTTTGCCTTGTACTTGGTCTTGAAGAAACACTGGAACTTTCCGAATCCGAAACTTTTCCCGTCGATTTTGTGGACTTAGTCCGACTAAGATAAAGGGATGCTGTTTTTGGACCTTTCCCAGTGCTTTTGATTTCCGTCGTGGACATTCTTCTCTCGAAGGTCCCAGTTCTCTCAATGGTCTCAGCTATATTATCACTATTCCCGTTCGCGTTATGTCCATTTTCATTCTTGAGCTCCGCTTCTTCTCTCACCGGTGATTTGTCATTACCCCTTATCGATTCTTTTGAAGCCTTCATGATTGCGCTTCGGTTAATCTGGGCCGTTTGTCGTCCCAGCTATAGTACCCTGTAAAATAGGCATTGTCCACACAGTTAGAATTATAAAACAATTTATTTAATGCACAATTGGCAAATACAATAAGTTTTCTTGATACACGTATATTCAGCTGTTGACATAATACTACTGCAAATTCTCCCAATTTTACAGTCTCACAAGGAAATATTTCATACTTGAGTCTTTATACAAGTTTATCAGATATAAAGCAGAAAGATTGAAAAGCGCCAAACGCGTTTTTCCAGCGCCTATCTTATATTTTGCAGAGGTACTTATTCCCCTTAACACTTTTTGTTCTTTATCTTATTACTGTATATCTCAAGCAGGTAATATTGGCAACGTTTTTCACTCTGACTTATCGCCGTTCTAGTAATTGCTTAATCTGGGTATATCACTGGAATTCATAAGGTCGATCCTACGTTACCTTCATGACTACATATGACGTAAATCCTTCTGATTCTACATTTTAGAGTCAATCCCCCTGTAGCGTACTAACGGGGTGCGGGGGGGGGGGAGGTGACGGGGCGGTTGCTCTGGGCGCCAGAGGTCTTGGGGCGTCAAAACAGCTGATAAAAATTCGGGCCTCATATTCTGGCACTGAATCCCCCCCCCCCCCCATGTAGTACTCCAGAATTATCAAAACTCGGACTCCAGGCGGTATACTGAAACCGTTCCATGAGTGAAACCGAACTTCTACTTTACAATTTACAGATCACCTATTATGATGAGGGAGCCGCGGTAGCTCAGTTGGTAGAGCGTTAGACTCGTAATCCGAGGGTAATTAATTCGATACACGAACAGGTCAGCCCAGGTCGGCTGTCCCGGCGTGTCCTTGGGAAGGGCACTTAGTTCCCATTTTATCGGCATGATGTAGCCAATATTGTGTTAAAAGTGCCGTTGAAACAAACAGACAACATCAAATAAAGCTTTGTGATGAGCGTATAGCTGGATTAAAATGTTCCAAGGAGGACTGTCTAGCCTGTAAACACCACTCTGATGCGTGTGGTCCGACGTACTTACAAAACAATTTAACATTTGTGACGCTGCAACTGGCGTCGTTCTCATCAACGGAAACGTCATATATGTCTCGCTATCACCTAACGCATACAGTACATGGATAAGAAGCGTGTGAGGCAGGAAAAAACGAAATACGTGGTAGCCGCATGGATATTGCGAAACACACACTAAACGTCTGCAACAACAAACGATAGTGACTTTGAAAACCAAGTGTAGTTTTAAAGTTTAAATCATTCTAATTTCTGATTGATTTCTGCATTGCAAATCAATTCCGGCTTTTGGATTGATGAAGTCTGTACGGAAGTCTGTCTGTCCGCCCGTCCCTCCCTTTTGCATCAACACTGAGGTCGTGGTTTTAGTTTTATCATTGTCTCAGATATAGGGTCATATAAGTTGGTATTTAGATATGTCATGTGGAGTACAACACCAATCAGCGAGAATTAGGTCACTGTATCCTATGTTTCACGGTCCAGTGATTTGTGTTGACATTTGCGTTTAGCTCTTTTATCAGGCATTATTGTCTATGAATCACATAACGTGGCATGTAAGTGCGTCAAGAGGAGTACTACAGTCATCAGTTTAAAATAGGTCACCCTCACCTATATTTCATGGTTCAGTGATCTGTGCTTACCCTTTGAGTTTAGCTCGGTTTCTTTAGGTAAGGATTTTCGTGTAAGTCATTTTCTTGGACTCTAATGCTCGTAGAGCCAGATAGGTTGGTATTTAGATGTGACATGTGATGTACTACACCTTTCAGTAAAATATTAGGTCACTGTGATCTTTATTTCACGGTCCAGATATATGTTGTAACCTTTGCGTTTAGATCATTTTAAGAAGCACTATTGCCCAAGGAATCACATAACTTGGTATGTAATAGCATCATGAGGAGTACTACTACCTTCAGGGAAAATTAGGTTATTGTGACCTATATTTCATGGCTTGCAATCAGGCCATACCGCAATTGACGTTTGTCTTGTTATGGATAATTCACATGAAATCTATATATGAGCAGAATAATTTAAATTGACTCTAGTTACTTTAGTGCTTTAATAGGGTCTTTCCGTGTTTCTTCCTTTTCTTCTTTATTTCTTTAAAAATACGATTTTGCATTGGTTGACATCCGTGTTCTTTCATTTGGATCGTGACATAAGAGAAACTTTGTAATAGCCCATAGAACTCCAAAGAGGTGTACTGATCTATTTTTGGAATGTTTTACTGACTTCATTTTACTATCTTTCTCTTTCTTTCTCACTTTCTTTATCAATTTATTTATGGTTTATTTTATTTTATTGAGGTCACGTGAGTTAACAAAGCATTAACCTTTGTAAAATATAGTCAATAGAATACACTAAAACGTTCAAGAGGCTGTACATAGTGTTACTAAGGATTTATGCAAACTCGAAAGAAAATATATATATATATATATATATATATATATATATATATATATATATATATATATATATATATATAATGACAAAAATGTATAACGGCGCAAATAAAATACCAAACAGTTTTGAGCCAAACAAGCTCTCCGTCAGGGGGAAGAAATAATTTACATTCACAAAACAAACACTAAACACAAAACACAAGACAACCTCTTGACTCCTACATGTTTAAATGACAATGAAATAAACAAGCGAAGAATAAACAATATAAGAAAGAAAGAAGACACATATAAAATACGGTCTAAAACGCGTAAACTACATATCTATGTTATGCAGCCATCAGACCAACTAAGTTGTGTAAAAACTTATGTATATATATATATATATATATATATATATATATATATATATATATATATATATATATATATATTGCATCTTATTTTTCTGTTAGTTGTTATCTTTAACATAACATTGGCCAACACATTTATTCTTCATTGTCAACAATCTCTCTCTCTCTCTCTCTCAATTTCTATGGATTCAATACTCTAAAGCTCTAATGTATAGCTCTCATGTTCAAGTTATCTATGAATACATCAAACAATGACATTTATCGTATCAATAATGTTTTATATCAAACAAGGCGTCGTCGCTACACGCAAAGGGTTTCATAGCAAAACAAACAAAGTCTTTCACGGTTTAAGGGCTTGTATTTTACTCTTTGACTTAAAAAAAGCAATAAAGTAGTTTGTATTTGAGTTACCGCGTTGTTCTCAATTGATATGGGCTTTATTGTGTTGATTTAACAGCACAATCCAAGGGGCATGATACGAAAAACAAAGTTTATCTTTATAAAACATAAGGTGGACCATGTATTGAAAGTACAATGTCCTTTTAAAAAAAGGATTTTAAAAGTCAAGTTAAGAAAAAATCCCGAGTGTAAATTAAATTTGATAACTTTCTCGACCCTCGTATATACATATACTCACACAGGTATACTAATCTTGTCGACTAAACACCTGATTGCATATACGTCTTTCGCTTATACATGCCTTGGTCCTTCTGTAATGACACTTATTTAATGATTGGTTTATTTATTTATTGATTTATGTATTTATTTATATACTTATTTATTTGCTTCAGCCTAATGAAAATATTGTGCGTATTTAAGTAGAACTTGGGCTAATTTACTCTCATTTTGCTTAATTCTTACTTGCACTTCTATATTTATTTGCTTTCTCTGAACATACCTACCGTCTTACTTACCTACCAACAAATCTTCATGTAATGTATGTATGTATGTATGTATGTATGTATGTATGTATGTATGTATGTATGTATGTATGTATGTATGTATGTATGTATGTATGTATGTATGTATGTATGTGTGTATGTATGTATGTATGTATGTATGTGTGTATGTATGTATGTATGTATGTATGTATGTATGTATGTATGTATGTATGTATGTATGTATGTATGTATGTACGTATGTATGTATGTACAATGCCACTTTTCTATCTATCTATTTACAAGGCCATTTATCTATCTATCAAAATACCTACCCACTCATCTCTCTCTCTCTCTCTCTCTCTCTCTCTCTCTCTCTCTCTCTCTCTCGTTCTCTAGCTGTTATTTAGGCTGTGTCTATCGCTGTAATTATTCTACCATTTTGTAATAGATTACTCAAATATCAATTTACAGGTAAGAAGTTTATGCTTCATCATTATTACCCATAAGGTCAGGTCACATTAACACAACATATGGGACTTTAAATTTTACACTTGAAGAATTATGAACTTTTTTGAATGACGTTGTAATTGTTACAGGTCATGTAATTGTCGGAAGATAGTGCAGATCAAAGGAAGATTTTATGTCTATTCTCACGTCAACTCGGAGTGTAAATGACACTTGTTCATGTCAAAATAAATACCTATAATAAGTCTACCTACTAATCTGCTTCTATTATTATATATTTATCAAAAATGTAAATGAAAGCTCAAGAGTAAATACAAAACACTACCATCCGTTTGAATACGATTTCATAGATCGGCTATATAATACATGAACTAGGAGCACCAACACAAGATGTGTATGTGTACGTATATGTGTACGTGTGTTGGTGTCATTGGGGAGAGAGAGAGAGAGAGGGAGAGATACCAAGCAAATTTAAAAATTAAGATAATATTCCGAGGTTACTTAATTTTAATATGTTCAATTTTATATTTAAAAGGTTCGATGGGTTCAAAAGTGATCCAGAACGTTAAGTATTAGCTCCATCATAATTCTGTTTCATATGACCGCTAGTTTTGATGCTGGTTGGGATGTGTACTGTCCATAAAATTAAATTTTACGGCATTTAATGAGAGGTTTAAACATCAAAGTTTTATTTAAAAGATAGATATAGGATCAATTCGATCACTGACAATTTTGTTGGAATATATATATATATATATATATATATATATATATATATATATATATATATATATATATATATATATATATATATTTGAAATGTTAAAAATTATAAAAATTTTATACCGGCATTACCAACATTTATTTAAATATAACCCTGGATGATGTGTATCAAAGGTAAAAGGAAATCATATGAAAAATTGTACCATGAGCTAATGCAATTCTAAGCAAACTTAATGTCTCCGTAATTGTCTTTTACGCAATTATCACCTATTTCATCTAGAAAGTCCACAGATTCAATTTTGAGAGCTTCCTTCATTATCAGTGTAATTGTATTAAATGGGATCACCACAAAAAATCCAGACATTTGGGCAGTAGACGGTGGGGATTGTTGACAATTAAAATAAAAGTATTTTCGAAGAAAAGTTACTGAAACATATCACTGAATTTTCAGAAATCACTCAGAAAAGTGCATCACATTGATAAACCCAGCTTTAGTGACATAAAAGAGTTAGCAACAGGATTTGATATTACAAAGAAAAACTTTCAAATACTCTCTCTCTCTCTCTCTCTCTCTCTCTCTCTCTCTCTCTCTCTCTCTCTCTCTCTCTCGTCTTTTCTTGTTGTAATTCATATTTACATTTATTTGGAAAGGTTTATCTTTCTAAATTTTTGTGCAATCTATTTCACAATATTTTTAACTTTACTTTTAGTTGGCACCATATACCCACTATTGTGCCGATAGGTCGTAATATGCTACTACATACATACATATATACTCATCATCATTCAATCATTTCTCAGTTAAAAAATTGCATACGACTCCAGGAATGATTAGTGAGTCTAAATATACCTTACGAAAAGTGAGTTCCAAATTCATTCACAACACCGATCCGTAACTCTTTTAGAAAATCACAAGAAGCAGAAAATGCAGCAGCAACAACAAAAGCAGCGACGATGACAACAACAACAACAAATGATGATAACTTCCAGAGGAACAAGAGAGGAGTATATACCCGGTGAATGGTGTTAATGGAAACACTCGTCCATGATTTAGCATTTGACCTTTTAAATTCTTTAGTGTTTGAGCAATCAATCACGAACGTATCAAGCGTTTAATAGAAAACAGTTTTCGTCTTGTCAAAAATACAGGAATTTATATTTGTATAAAATTGAAGCAAAAATAACAAAAACAAGAAGAACATGCGCAAATTCGTATTTGTACTTTTTTCTTTTTTTCGATATAGATTGTTGTGTTTCGCGTTTGTGTTTTCCGTGATTGTTGCCTGCGTCTTCAACCCGTAGGTCCCGAAAGCACTAAGGCTAGTTTACATTAGTTTTGCACTGCGTTCTATCGCTCTGTTTCATATATGTTAGAACTCTCAGCTGAGAAAGGTGATCTCTCGGGATCCTGTGCAATTCGAAAAAAGTATTATTTGCCGTATGATCTGTTTTATATATATATATATATATATATATATATATATATATATATATATATATATATATATATATATATATATATATATATATATATGTGTGTGTGTGTGTGTGTGTGTGTGTATGTATATATTGATTACAGAGATGAAACGGAAATGGAGAAACCTAAACTGCTGTCATTCATTAATAAGGTCTCTGTGATCCAAGTATATGTATTGGGCATAAGTCAATAGCATACAAATGAGGTGATACTTAAACACTTAATAACTGAATCTGACAGGTTGATACTTAAACACTTGATAACTGAATCTGACAGGTTGATACTTAAATACTTGATGATTGAATTTGACAGGTTGATAAATAAACTCCTAATAATTGAATCTAACAGGTTGATACATAAACACTTAATAATTGAATATGAAAGGCTGATACTTAAACACTTAATAATTGAATCTGACAGGCTGATACTCTAAGTTGTGACTTCTTATCACAATTCCAAAAAGTAGTCAATCGGTTCTGCTTAATATTCAAGCAGTTTATCTGAAACTTCGTCAGTTAATCTGGTTTTTCAATATTTAAACCGATCTAGAATGATGGGTGGTACTCAGGTAATTATATTTACCATGCTAATTTTAGGGGTGTATAATGTATACCTCTTAATGTAACTTCATTTGAAAGATTTGTACGCCGGGCTTCCACGCCAACAGGTATGCAGTAATCAGTATATATATATATATATATATATATATATATATATATATATATATATATATATATATATATATATATATATATATATATATATATATATAATAAACCAGTGATCTGATCTGAAATTATTCAAACTTCTGAAGACGTTACACATGTTTCTATACGCCTATTGGGAATGAAGTACATCTTAGTTTAAAACCTTTTTACGGGGATATCAGACATTTATATAACAGCAAAAGATTGCGCCACCGATCGACTTTTGCATGGGGATTAAAATTAGATACATGGTTTAACTCCAATAAAAGTTGCAAAAGGATACACAAAGAAGCCAAAAATGACCCAGACCTGAAGGCCTAGACTTGCCGTGGTCTTTGTTTGCATGTTTACTATCAAGTGGTGATTTATGCCTCGCATGCACGAGCAGACTATTATAAGGGTACCGTGTGCCTCGTTTTGAATGATCTGTTTTGGAAACATTCAGAAAACTAAGAAATGAAAGAGGCGAACGGGCGCTGACTAATAGATTGATCTGTTAACAAATTTTATTTGAAAAAAATGTGATGAAACTCAATCACCATCTTACTTCTCATGGTTATAACTTCTGACACTTACATTTCATTTCTGAAATTAAATTAATGAGATGGTTATGGTAGGGAGAGTATTTTACTATTCTATGTTAACAACACAAACAAACTGTATAAAGGTACACTTTAAATTCTTCTCATTTCCAATTCGAGAGATTGATGGAAAAGCAGATAATGCCATAGTAGGTATATAAACATTCTACTCATCACGATGCTTTGTGTCTCGGTTCAACTCGTATTTGAATATATACAGACGCACACACACACACACACACGCATATATATATATATATATATATATATATATATATATATATATATATATATATATATATATTATCGTTGGGGTGGGGTCGGACAGTTATTAATGGCCAGACAAGTGAGCTTGGACATAGAGTAAGGGAACTACTAATTACTCCTACTTACAGTTTAGATTATTTGGTTTAAAACTGTTGTTTATTTCTAGGTCTATCGATATGCTTTCCTTTTAGTAAAATGTTTTTTGTGTGTTTGAAATTCATCATTTATTTATTGAAATACGGAAATTCTTCACGCCCAATCCGTCATCATGCTATTATCTCTCTTTCTCTATCTGTCTGTCTGTCTGTCTGTCTGTCTCTCTCTCTCTTTTTTTCATTCTATCTAATCTTCTTTCTGACCTCTAAGTCTCTTGTTCTTATTTATTTGATATAGTTAGGGTTGCCACTTGTTACTCACTTTAAGGAACCTTTCCGTATTGAATAGTAACATGTAGTGTTGTAATTTATCAGATTCTGAAGGACTCACAAATGTTTTATTTATTTTGTAGCTCTTCATGTAGCGACCCAAGATATAGCTGTTACATATATACACATTTTGGCTATAACTATATATACACTGTTTTCGACATGATTATATATCAGACTTAAGCTAGCTGGAATCAATCTTTGTAATATTGATGCATCAAATATTGACGTATGAAATGTTTGTGTTACATTCAATATTATTTTATAAATAAAATGCACAATACAAGAATCACGAATCTGTTCCCTTTAATGTATCTTTTAGCATGGAAAATACACAAATTTGATAACACACTTTACGATGTTAACGCTATACTGATTTAAAATGTCATTATGGGGTATTCTGTTATCAACGTTGATGTCATTTACCTTTTCAATGGTCATTTCGGTACAAAGAAAATAGCTATTTGATGTTTGTAATCATTTGTTATGTATACAAAAAATTGTCATTCAATGTCCAATCATGTGTTATGTATACAAAAAATTGTCATTCAATGTCCAATCATGTGTTATGTATACACAAAATTGTCATTCACTGTATAATCGAATTGTAATCTTTAAGATAAGCTGAACAGTGGTTTTTACTTCAAGTCTTGACATTTGTCTGAATGACTTGGTCATTATAAATAAATAAGTAAATGAAGAAAGAAAGGACGAAATAAAATTTTCAGACTCATGGTTCTTTATCTAAAACTTTGGAGACGTTAGGAACAGAATTGTGTATACTCAGAATATGAAGAAGAAGAAGATGATGAGGACGAGGATGAGGACGAGGACGGCAATGATGATGCCGACGTAAGATGGTGAGGGTGTAGATATGGAGTGAATAAGAAAACAAAGTCTTTGAAAGTCCTACTGTATCATCTGAGAACTTGTACCCAAAACTAAAATAGAACTAAAATAGCTGAAGTGTATGTTATACCATTATTGACAAAATTTCACCATCAACATTTAGTTCTTGTTCTTGTTCATACACAGGATGACTGCATAAGGAGCGAATGAAAAAAGCAACCAAAGCCTATTTGCAAAATAAGTTATAAACACGAAGTGAAGGTTAATAAATCTACATAGGGTAATTTACGACGTACAGGTCCTAATTTCTGTGTGAGGTCTGAAAAACCACTAATAGATGTAAATGTATTAATGCGTCAAAAGAAATAGAAGTTTTAATACGTAAGAAAAACACGAGGTACTCTGACAGATAAAAGTATAATGTCATTTCATAAAGCCATGTATCAAAGGATTTGAAATATATGAGAGCATTGTCTTGCTTAATCCAGTCGTGAAAAGTATATGGCATTAAACGTGTAAAAAGAATAAGCAATAATAGAAGACTCTATCCGATCGCAACCACAACAAAATAAACAGCGATTCCTTAATCTCCAATTAGTAAACGCTTGACAAAAAGGAAGGACCATAATAATAATAATAATAATAATAAAAATAATAATAATAATAATAATAATAATATTATTATTATTATTATTATTATTATTATTATTATTATTATTATTATTATTATTATTATTATTATTATTATCAAGCAAAGTCAAGTTTTAGTAAATGTAGCAGGAGATGAGTTAGGACGATTGTTGGCAGCAAAGGTTGGAGAAGAAGAAGAAGAGATCATGATGATGATGGTGGTTACGACGATTATGATAACGACTATGACGATTATGATAATGACTATGACGAATATAATGTAAGCTGAAAGTAAAGAAAATAACCGAATGACAGAGAGAGCATATTAAACAGACAAACAAGCAGTCGGACAGGTATCAAGATGAATGTACTGGTTTTCTAAATATATATGAAGAATGACACACAAATTTATAACGACGCAAATACAAAACAGTTTCCCAACGTTTCGAGCTAAACAAGCTCTTCGTCACGGGAAGAAACAACTTACATCCACAAAACAAAAACTTAACTCAAAAGCCAAGATAAATTCTTGTCTCTTACACGTTTGAATGACGGGGAGGGGGGGGGGGGAATCTACCAACAAAAGATAAAAATACAACAAAAGAAAGAAGAAAAAAATTGAAAAACGGTCTTAAAACGGGTAAACTACATGTATATTTTGTTCTGCCGTCAACCTAGCAAAGTTGTAAGTCAAAAATCAAAGAAGGGATTATCATACCTATCTTACCTTATTAAAGCCTAGTAGTTCTAGTAGTTACAGTCAAGCTTAAGATACTTTTAGTCAGCCTTTGCAATTTCCCGATAAAATCTAATAGAATAGTCATGTCCATGCCATTCCGGACGCCTAACACGATTGACTATTATAGTTCTTACCCAAATATAACCGTTATGAGAGCTCTAATACAGACTCGGTTGAGACGGATGATATACCAATCACAATATCCACTCCATTAGCTATTACGGACGCTTCACCAACCATAATATCTTCTCCGCTGGCTGTGCTACTCAATACTTCATCAATATTCATGGACTTGTATCAATAATATTGCGGAGGTCCGTCGATGAATGATAAAATGATAATCTTTCTCATAGATTGTTACTCTACATGATCTGGTTCCTACCACTACGTGAAAGAAGCAAAATGACAGTCCAAAAAATCCGTCTTGCTTCAATGGAGTTTCGTATCATAATCGAAAGTTACTGGGATTTATCATCGATTTACTGTCACTTGCGGTTCACATTTTTGTGTCGAAGAAATCGCAAATAGCTTTCATGATCATAAAGTGGGCGGTTTTTATTGCCGACTAAATCCATGGTAAGTAGTACTTACGATGCAAAATCACCACTCTGTTTTTATTGTAAGACGGAATGATATAATCAACAGCACATTTTTATGCTGAATGAGTGGTGACCCTTATCAAATAACTACGTGTTTCCTATAATGGTCTAGCTATAGTTATTGTTGAAATAGTCATATCATCGTACAAGTTAAATGTATTCATACATTATTTCATGTATACGCGTGTGCATATACTATAATTATAGGTTATTGTATATGTAATGTCTGATATCTCAAGCAGAAGAGTTCTATTGGCATGTGGCCGACAATCTTACGAGCTGGCTGCACGAAAACAACGAGTCCAACCGAGCTATCAGAAATTATAACAAGCATTAGTTACTATATCTCATAACATTACTTTAAAGGAACAATTTACAAAATATTCAAATAAATATGCTTATTTTATTCTCTCAACGTTATTATTAATTTCATTCATGACGAGCATAACAAATAACTTTATGACGCCATAATGTTATAAAGTGCATCCTTATCTACTTAATATACCGCATGACAACCACGTATACAAGGAAATAAATAAATGTTTAGTTACCTCATATGTTTAAATCTAGGGGGTGAAATTAAAGTATACAGTAACATATTTACGCTTTGGTTTTCATTATTCCAATTAGCTGACTGAAGAACACGAGAAGGGCAGAACATAAATGCTGACGGTTATCCAGTTTAAGACAATGTTACATGCCACAGCGATCACATGATTTAACTTGTTTTTCTTTCTTATTTTTTTAATCTAATTCTTGTTTTTTCTTCTCCTGCTTCGAATTCTACTTCTCATTTTCTTCTTCTTGTCAACTTCAATATGAGGCTAAAGTTGCACTCATAAAGCTTTTTTTACGTTGATGTAAACTTTTATCAAACAAAATGGCAAACATAAAAATGGTAGGTTGCTGATTGAATGCATATATATATATATATATATCTATATATATATATATATATATATATATATATATATATATATATATATAAGAATGAAAGCTCTCATAGACCAGAAGAGCTTCTGGGGTGGTCTATTATCCGTCGTCCGTCCGTCGTCTGTCGTCTGTCAGTCCGTTAACACAAGTTTGTTATTGCTGCTCCTCCTAAAGTACTTGGAGGATTGCCATGTAACTTTACACACACATTCATCCCTTAGTCTACTTTGTCCTAAATTAAAATGGTGCTGTTTGGACATTCAATTTGGCGCCACCACGGCCATCTTGAAAATCTTGCTATCGCTACACCTTCTTAACGGGAAGTCATATTGACACGGGATTTTCACCAGGAGACTTCGTACGGTGTCTAGTTGGACTTAAATAAAAATGGGTCCGATCCGAGATCCAATATGGCCTCCACAGTGGCCATCTTGAAAGTCTTGTTATCGCTGCTCGTCCTGAATGGATGGTCATATGAACACGGAGTTTTCACTAAAAGACTTCTTATGATGTCTAGTTTATTCTAGATAAAAATAGGGTCGATCAGATGTCTAATATAGCAGCAACAGCGGCCATCTTAAAAATATTGTTATCGATATTTCTTCTAAATGGAAAGTCATATTGGCATGGAGTTTTCACAAGAAGACTTCGTATTATGTCTAGTTAATTCTAAATGAAAATGGTGCCGATCTGATGTCAAATACGGCCGCCACAGTGGCAATCTTGAAAATATTGTTATTGGTAGTCTCCTTGAATGGGAAGTAATATTGCAAGAAGATTTCTTATGACATATAGTTGGTTCAAAATGAAAATGGTGTCGATCAGATGTCCAATATGGCTACCACAGCGGCCATCTTGAAAATCTTGTTATCGCTACTTCTCCTGAATGGATAGTCATATTAACATGGATTTTTCACCAGAAGAGTTCTTATGATGTCTAGTTGGTCATTAATGAAAATGGTGCTGGGCTGATGTCCAATATTGCCGCCACAGTGGATATAAAACAATTGTTATCACTTATTCTTTCTGAATGGACGGTCGTATCAACATGGGGGTTTTACCAAACAACTTCTTATGATGTCTAGTTGGTCCTGATGATGCCATTCAGACATTCAATATGCCTGCCACATTAGCCATCTCGAAAATGTGAGAAAATAATATAACGGGACAAACATTACCGAAGTCAAATATTTTGAATGCTCATATGGTTTCTTTACCGGAAAGCTTTATACAACACAATTAGGAAAAACCAACATAACTTCCAGTTTTATTAACATATAGCGCGACCAGAATAATCTGTTGTTTTTTTTTTACACCTTTCATAAGAATAGCTAGTAGGACATAGTCAAGTACATTGGAGGAAAATATATACTGGTATGCATGTACTGTGCATGCTGGATGCGCACGAAATGATCCCTTTACACTAAGCAAGCAAGCTATTCCAATGAAAGGTGTCTCGGACATGTTATTCTTATTAATGCATAGGTCGTAATGACTATTCCAATGCAAGGTGGCACGGACATGTTATTCTTGTTAATGCATAGGTCGTAATGACTATTCCAATGAAAGGTGTCACAAACAGGTTACTCTTGTTAGTGTGGATAGGTCCTAATGACTATTCCAATGAAAGGTGTCACGGACAGGTTACACTTGTTAGTGTGGATGGGCCCTAATGACTATTCCAATGAAAGGTGGCACGGACAGGTTATTATTGTTAGTGGAGAGGCTTTAATGACTATTCCAATGCCAGGTGACACGGACATGTTATTCTTGTTAATGCATAGGTCGTAATGACTATTCTAATGAAAGGTGACAATGGCAGGTTATTCTTGTTAGTGGATAGGCCCTAATGACTATTCCAATGCAAGTTGACACAGACAGGTCATTCTTGTCAGTGGATAGGCCCCAATGAAAGGTGACACGGAGAAGTCATTCTTGTAGGTGGATAGGCCCTAATGATTACTCTAATGAAAGGGGATACGAACTGGTTATTCTTGTTAGTGAATAGGCTGTAATGACTATTCCAATGAGAGGTGACAAGAACTGGTCATTCTTGTTAGTTATTTCACCAGTAAGGACCATAATAGATGTAACTACCCTTGGCTTTTAGACACAATAGTACACAACATCTTCGCACATCAATAATTCGAACAAGAAAAGGTGGAACCGACTAGAAACATTTATTTATTTATTTATTTATTTATTTATTTATTTATTTATTTATTTATTTATTTATTTCATTATTTATTTATTTATTTTGCTTGAATATAAAGTCTATTGGACCTCCCTCTGGGGAGGATTAATCTCCAGTTGGATCAAAAGGAAAAAAGATGAATAAAAAAGTTGCTCATTTTTTATACTGCAACTTACGACACACTAGTCACTCGACACCGAATCGAATTACTGTATATACTCGCGTATAAATGGATCCAAATCATAACAACATAGACCCTGATCTGCCGTCGCATAATGCGCCGGCAGATCAGGGTCTATGTTGTTTGTTCTACTAATTAGTCCTTACAAACTGCATAGACCCAGATCTGCCGGCGCATTATGCGACGGCAGATCTGGATCTATGCAGTTTGCGGTTCGCATGGAATTATACGAGAGTATATACGGTAAGCTGAGAGTGCGTCTAATGATTCGTTTCATGCAGCGTATCGGGGTGGAGTTTTAGTGTAATGTAACCGACTCACAGTTGTTGCGCTCTAGAAAGCGGTTATTTGAAATAGATAGTTTGGAAAATTACAGGGTAATTTTGATTGAGTTGGAAACTCGATAACGCTTAAATGCGCTATACACAATGGCAAGAGTGAGTCAATGGCCACTTTTAGTGGAATGTTGTATCAATTTTGAACATTGTTTTTAATATGTTTTATTCTTTTCAAGACATATGGCAGATTTCACAGGAATAGTTAATGTATTTGTAATTAGCTTGTATTTCAAAATGCTATGCTGAATGGCATTGACCATCGGGTATTTATAATTATATTTTGAACAAAATTGTTTGGAAAGATATATATTTTCAATGAAATGTACTTAATGACTTCTTACATGACTCATACCTCACATTAAAATAGCCATTCTTTCATTGTTATTCTAAACTATCATAAACTATTGGTAACATTATTACAAAATACCATGTAGGCGAGATTAGCCACCCTCGACCCCCCCCCCCCCAAAAAAAAAAAAATCTTTATTTGCACAAGAGCGAAACCAATAGATCAATTTTTGATTATCACCAGTTTTAACATAATTACATTGTAAATATAATGTAATTTTGCGTTCCTAAATTTGCAAGCAAGATTGTTTTTATTTTAGAAGTACCTGATAATGATATTTCAGACGGCGCTGGACTCTTTCTTCTCTTTTACGCTGAAATTTCCTCGCATCAAACTCGCCATATTCGATAAATGTCAGAATATAATACGTGATTTTTCACTACGAAAGACACTTAAATCTTCCTGCCATCTGAACACCTTGTGAAGCAAAGTTTCTATCTCGAGGTAACTTTGAGTCCACCCTTTTTTGGTCAAGGTATTGTTTTTCTTACATCACAAATATTTAGAGCTTTAAAAAATCTGGATCCGACATGGTGTATATGTTTCGTCTTTTTCAATATTGTTTCCTACAGACTGCTGATTTCTGTATAGAAAATGAAATTTATATCAATGAATATAAATGGTTGAATGGCCAAATATGAAATTTAGACACGAATGCGTGCATTTGATTGCTTTTTAAACATGAGCCACTCTTTTAGTTATTTAAGAAGTATTTTTCATTGCATATAGTATGCGATCATGCAGTACTCAGTTTTCTTTATGTTACATGAAAAAGACACAAGCTATTGTTTTCATTCAGCAAGTTCCATGCTTTGGTGTCCCCAGCTTTTCGGAGAAACAGGCATCTTATTATGATGTAAGGTACGTTATGTATGGTACATGCAGGGTACAAACATTGTCTTCCATATAAAAAGGTACGTTCTGTATGGTACCTGTAGGGTACAAACATTGTCTTCATATAAAATTACGTTATGTATGGTACATGCAGGGTACAGACATTGTCTTCTTATACAAAGGTACGTTATGTATGGTACATGCAGGGTACAGACATTGTCTTCATATAAAAAGATACGTTATGTATGGTACATGTAGGGTTCAGACATTGTTTTCATATAAAAAGGTACGTTATGTATGGTACATGTAGGATGTAGACATTGTCGACATATAAAATGGTACGTTATGTATGGTACATGTAGGGTGCAGACATTGTCTTCATATACAAAGGTACGTTATGTATGGTACATGTAAGGTGCAGACATTGTCTTCATATAAAAAGGTACGTTATGAATGGTACATGTAGAGCACAAACATCGTCTTCATATAAAAAGTCGTATACAAACTTTGGTGAACTTTCATAACAAATATTGGTAATGTGTACACACACATCTTCATGTACATAACTCTATCAACTGATCACACTGAATGATGGCAAATAGTACAGTTTTAGATGTCGCTGATATAACGCTTAATATATCACTGAGTCCAATTGAATAATGGCAAGAAGACGTTTTATAAGGAAACCACATCTTTTTGATATGCTGTGAAAAGAAATCTTCTACTTCTACTTCTTCTTCTTTTTCTTCTTCTTCTTCTTGTTCATTATTATTATTATTATTATTATTATTATTATTATTATTATTATTATTATTATTATTATTATTATTATTATGTTCTTACGTTCGTTCTTACTTTAATCTGAACTCCATTTCCTTGTTTAATACATGCGTTACTGTCTATCATATAACATGTATTATGTTCTATAATAATACTAAAAAAAGCATTTTGAATATTGTTTATATACTTAAGCAAACACATGTGCTTGAACAAACATACTTTGGTGTATTTCATAAGTCACACACGAACATCTATATTATACTTACGTTGTATCATACTCCATATATATATATATATATATATATATATATATATATATATATATATATATATATATACACACATGCAAGTATTATGTTACTGTACGTGTGCTTATGTATGTATGTATGTATGTATGTATGTATGTATGTATGTATATATAAAGATACTTGTATATATGTGCGTAAGTGTATATATATATATATACATATATAATGTATAAGTGTATATATATGTATTATGAATATGTATATGGATGTACATGTAAGTATATAACTTTTGTATTGATTCAATGTCTGTACATGCGGTAGATTTGTTTTACTGTATTATCAAACGTGCCACGGTCAATTTTTGTAAACAAACTTAAATGTATATGTATATGCTTGCTGATGGCCAGTCGGTTAAATGCAAATAAAGATCTGTTTAAATGTTGAAGAAACAAACGTGTGACGGACAGACGGAAGGAATGACACATGGAAAGGTCAACAAAACTGGTAATATTCACATTTTTCCTTGAGTTAGCAGGGAACAGTAATCAACCTACCAGCTCTTCTGACACTAGTAATCGCACCTAAGTGAATTCCATGTAATGAACTGATTGTTTTACTTGCAGGCCTAACATCACACAATATTAAACGTATAGAGAGGGAATCCACTGAAATTACGAATGCCAAGTAAAAGCGACGCACACCAACAAAATTACTGAGTTCTGAAAATTATCGAAATAATTGAACTTAATAGCATGTTGAGGTCAAACAGACTTGTCGGCTACACCACCGCCTTTCTCCAATAATAACTCTTATTACTGATAATTAGTTTAATCTGTGCAATTATACTGTAATTAAATGTCAAAATCAGATGACATTATGATCAAATATAATTATTTTTAGACGCTTGGGTGAACAGGTAAAGAACGTTCAAATATATTCTATCGCATTCTGGGGTGGTATCTACGTGTGAACCACGGAATAGAACAGTGGTTCCCAAACTTTTTTGATCGCGACCCTAAATACCATCTTTTGCGACCCAAAATGCAGTACCAGTATAGGGTCGCGAGAGTCGTCGCTACCCTCATTTAGGTCGCGACGCGGGGTTTGGGAACCGCTGGAATAGAACCATATCTTGCTGCTTTTATAACAGGCGAGATAGTTAACTTTTATATTACATAATGCGTAGGTTTTTATTTTGGTTTCTTGACATATAACTCTCTCTCTCTCTCTCTCTCTCTCTCTCTCTCTCTCTCTCTCTCTCTCTCTCTCTCTCTCTCTGTAACATAACGTTGAAAGGGAAAGAAGAGATCAGTTTCTTATATTGTTTATGTTTGACGCAGCTTGGTATAATACGAAGATGTGATATATAGTTATTACGATTTTACGCCTATACACCATTTTGAAAGTTTCATCCTCGTTATAAGTATTGATAATCATTCAACTGTGTCGTACGAAGTTCGAAAACTTAATACCAGATTAAAACCATACTGTTCTTATTTCGTAGAGTCGCGGCGCGAGGGTTAAGAAGCCCGGGCGCAGTGTTCTTTAATGGCGCCCTTACTAAGGCTCCCGGAGGGAATGTTCTTTAGTGGCACCCCTACTTTGCCACAGAGAACAGTTTTTATGTCAGCTGCCAACTTCCACCCCCCCCCCCCCCATCTAAGACTTGAAAACCGGGCGGTGGGCTTAGATGGGGGGAGGGGGTGGCAAAAAATATCTCGACAGCGCCCCCACCCCTCCTCGTCCGACGCTCAGGGGCAATTGCCCCCCGACCCCCTAGCGCTGCCACTGTATTTGGTTGTACGTTTAAAGCATCAATGAAACTGAAAATCACCTTTTTCAATAAAATTCGGCGTTTATCTAAGGTAGGGAAATCATATAAAGATTATTACAGACCAAAAGTAGGCCAATTGAACAACATATTAGTGCGAGGCCTGGGTTAAGTGTGCGATATTTACTAGTAAAAGAAATCGCTCAAACTTCAAAGCAAAAATCGTGATCACTAAGTGGACTGAAGTCGAAGCGCGTCAATGACAGTATCATAAAACTGTCAAACCAGGTAAGGCTGGTTCTAGACTGTGGTACATCAATATGTACAATTTCACGAATAATTTTGCTAGCAATGGCTTCGCACTCCAGGTGGACATGAGACCGTCGATAGCTAATGTCCCGCATCTTTAAAGAAAAGTATGGAGTTCCTGTACTTTTAACCCATCATACACCGCCCAGGATTTTAAACAATAAAAAATGACTGCGGATCAGAGGATTATCTTAAGACTAAGAGTAAAATAACCCATTGTCACTGTCGAACAATTAGAAAGAGACGTTTATATTCAAGCCCCAAGAGGACTTGACTATATCCAATACGATGCCACTGCCGTTTATTTAACTCAAACATCACGATAAAACAAAGGATCCGTGGTGGTCATTTGTTCGAATAGGCATACAGTAGATGATATTTTGAAGAAATGTAATAGAAGATGTCTTCAACCTGCATTCGATTTGGGAAGAGGTGATCAGGATAAGACTGGTTTGATAAAGTTGTATGCCAAAATAATAATTTGAATATACAAGAAAGTTATATACTGTAATGTACATACTGACTCTTTACAAAAATCCAACTAACAGAACCATCAGAATGAACATTACTGAAAAATTTACTAGACCAGTCAGACGTAATCATTCCACAAAGCATACAAATTACTAGACCAGTTTGTTCAAGGGAGACAAATCTGTTGTGTGTTTATCCTGCTTTTACGAGTTAGTTTCCTTGATTACCGCTATTTTGTGAATCAGTACATACCAACACTTTCAATGTAAACTGCGGAACAGGTAATGGTTGATATATAAATCGAGGAATTATTTATCAATAGCTGTGGCAATGCCTAGCAGTTTGGTATGTTGGCCACCTGTTCGATCGCATGGATCCGGATTCTTATAAATCGACAAGCATTTAGTTTTATCTTAAGACTAAGGTCTAACTTTAGTAGTGGACATGATCGCAGGGAGTTGCAAATATCACGGGTTAACCCGCCTCTGAAGCGTGTACACTGGTGACAAGTGCGAAACTAGTGAATCCGATTACCGTTTATGTTCCTTGGTTGCTGAGTAGCTAAAATATTCAGCAAGACTAGCACATGATCACCAGACTAGGCTTTTGCTAAAATGTATGCAAAATATTTAACATATTTTTTCACATATCGAACAAGTTGGCAGTTCAATATATTTCTTTATTATTACATTTAAAAAATGGACACTTTGATACTTGATGAGCCAAGATAATAAAAATTACATGAAAATTTACGAAACCCTTTAATATGCTTTTAACATGAAAAAATTTAAGAGACATGAGTTTGCATTTTTGAAATAGAGTCATAAAAAATCTTAAATGTAAATGATTACAGATTATACGGCGGAAGCAATCAAGATTTGTATCAACTTTTCAATGATATTAAACCTTATTTGACGAAGATCATCAGGAGAACAAATTGACAAGTTAGTTCCGTGCAAGCTCAACTAGAATTAATGATAAGATGTATGAAGTGACCAACTCAGAAGGGATAACAAATTAAGTATATAATTTTTACATTATGACGAGACACATTAGCACAATGAACGGTATTAAACGTATATTCGACATTTTACCTACAGAATTTGGAAAGGAAATAAGCGAAGTACAAGATGGATGTTTGATATGATTTAATATTTAACATTACACATATGTAGATACAATGATCTTCTTATCTTTAGGTAACTATATTCTGTTGTAAGTCTTCTTGAGTTGAAAAAATGGACAGGTAATAAGAAAGTGGCAAAAATTGCTTTAGACTCTTTCAGATTTAGTGCAAATTATGTTTTTTCAACAAATAGTTACTCCACAAATAAAAATATCCTGAGATTCCTTTAGGCACTTTTAACAATACCTAAAACATGATTCATTTGAGATTATTGTTTTGAATGTTTACCGGAAAACAGACACGAAATAAATATACATGTGTACATCTATATTTTCTTTCCTGTTGATATCTTGCTGAATTTATGTAATTTAAGACCTCTGCCATGTAATCGATTATTATGTGTTCTCCTTAAGACGAGCTACATTCAGTGATTGTCAATGTAAAAATCGTTAACACTTACGTCACTAATTTATGTGTGCTTTTGTTGTTCCTCGAACAAATACTTTGTGGCCTTGGTGAAATCTTGCTCACTTGAGATCCTTGAGAATAAGCAATATTTGTTACACCACTTTTTTCACCGAGATTGTTGCTATTGCTGAGTTGAAAACGTTTTCCGGATCAATTCCTCCGTTATTTTGCACAGTTTCAAAATCCTCCTTAAACTCATTATGTGAGAATATGTTGTAAGTCTCGTCAATGTTCTACTCTATACCTTGTGATATAGTCATAAAAGAAAACTATTTCATTTCTGTATTTGTCATTAACGATTGTGCAATTAATCCCGAAGTAATTATATTATTTCCAGATAAATGGTTTCCATTTCGTGATCCTGGTTACCACCTTCTATCACTTCAGAGGCTTTTTCAAATGCTATGTTCAATCTAAAATGCCGTGGAAGAGTACGAGGATACAGTGGTAAATGATCTGTTAGTATCTGAAAGCATAAGTGTATTCTGAATTTTTTTTTTTTTTTTTTTTTGCTATACACCACAAACTGTATATCTTCAGCACCAGTGCTTTCCACATTTGCCTATGGTCGTCAGCTTTTAAATTTATCACTCATGATAACCTGTTCAATTCAATTTGTTCTTACAGATGCTTGTAACTATATATCTTCGAATGTGATGAAATTGTTGCACACATTCAACTTGAAGAGATCATCGTTTCCGTTTGTTATGCTGATTTCTTTCACAAGCATTCTAACTAAATTATTTACCACTGCAATGTTAACATCTACCTCTACCTTCATATAAAACGGCACACATAACCTACCTGGTTGAACTAATATATTTGGACATACCTTTGGAACTGCTGTTTGTAATGTTTGATCAGGTTGAATGTTACTAGGCGTGTATGTGATACAATGTTACTAGGAGTGTATGTGATACAATGCTACTAGGCGTGTATGTGATACAATGTTACTAGGCGTGTATGGGATACAATGTTACTAGGCGTGTATATGATACACTGATGTGTTTAACTGAAGTATTTAGTTACTTGTGGTATCTTTTTCCGGCTTGTGAGGAGTTATATATTTACTGTTTACCACAGCAACGTTAGTATCTGCCTAGACCTTCGTATCAAAAGACACAAAGATAGGACCTGGCACAATCAATATATTTGGACTTAGCTTTAGAAATGGTATCTATAAAGTTTGTGTTTGGGTTCAATGTTGTTTGTTTTGCATGTGATACAATGATGTTTTGGACTAGAGTATTTCAATCTTCTTGTGCTATCGTTTCCAGCTTGTAAGCAGTTATTTAATTATTGATATGCCACAAAACATGTAAGAAACATATACTCCAACACCAACCACAAGTGCAGTTGACCTCTTCACCAGAAGGCTGAAAGAAAATTCAGGGTTTCTTGGTTTTGCAAGTTTTATCTTATCTTCTGGCTGAGTAGGTTCATCGCTGAACGCTTCGCGTGAATGCGTAGCATTTGCGCCACAATTAGTAGATGAAATATGGATCAAAATATTTCAACCAGGTTATTTAAAGACTTAGTCAAAAGCCTTGTTCTCTCAAATTTACATTTCATTAATCCAGTGTCATAACACTGTTTTTATTTAACTCAACCATTTTTCTGTGTAATTCTTTTATGCTTTATCATATCGATCCGGATCAGACATATTTCGCAGATAATTGTCTCCTGCGAATGCAAGACCATTAGCTATTTATCCTCCAATAATTACTCCTGCTGCGATTTATTGTGCTGAAATACTGTTTTTGTATACGCCATTCTATTAAGAGTAACAAAGTTCGATCCCACTGCCAGTTTTTATCTCGCATCTTGACTGACGAGATGACTAAGCAATACGTTGGATGTTCAGCTCTAATCCAAGGTAAAAAAAATAAACAATCTTACGGGTCTAAAATTCAAGTTAACAAAACTTTTGTATAAGCCGTATGCTTTTTTAAAAACTAGAATAATTTATTTCTCTGCTTATTGTATCGTGGGCTAACTTGTATTCAGCAAAACAAAACTAATAAGAGTTGATTCCATATTTTTAATAAATATTCGGGGTGTAGTTTTAGACTTAAAAGTATCCGAGAACCATCAATTATTTGTGAGTAGAAAAGTAACTTCTAATCCGAGTGCTGTTGTCTCCATAACAGTTGAAATTGTAAGAGCAAAATTGGCATTTAAATCAAGATCTCAACACTCCAAAGTTGAAACAATGCAAAAAACATAATGTTGCATATGAATACCGGCATTACTTTGGTTTTCTCTTCGAAGTCAGTTTATTTGTTTTTCTTTTCACCAATTTCCTTTTTCAAGTTACTTATTCCAATGCCAATTGCAATGCTCTTCTTTCCCATTTTCATGTCTGATCTATTTCGTTTATTTTGTTTTTAAATATATCAAAGCTACAACCTAATGTGTCTCAATGTCTTTTGATTTATTTAAGTTTTAACTCCATCTATTTCCGTAGCAAGCTCTTTGTTCTAAATCAATTACAACTTTTTTTGTTCACACGTTTCATGTTTTTGTCTATTTAGTCATTGCTACCTTGTAACACGCCGATATTATTAACCAGTTCTCAGTAAACATATTCTTTGGCATGTTTTTGATTGTTCAACCTCAGCATGTAACTTGTTGTAAAACTCTTAAAGGTAGCATCTTTGATCATTTCGATCTTCTCGCTCAAATCTGTAACAGTTAAGTCGTAAGTTATTTTGTAGATCCAATCATATAGCTATTCACATTTATTTTGCTTTGACGTCCTCACTCTGCATGGCTATGTATGTAAAATCTTTTCTCTTCTGCAATTCTGACAGGCTATTACCATTATCAATTATTCTGTTGTACATCGGTTAAAATTATAAAGTACCATAGTTTTCCAGTCACTTTTAAAGAACATTCCCTCTATATCGCTTTCTAAAACATCAGTCTCTCAGTTTATCCGAACTTCAGTAGGTTGCAAATACTGTTGAATGTTAGGCATCTCAACTGCTCTTTCCTTTACTGTTTGTATTGCTTGTATATCAGTACTCAACTGTTCTTTCCTTTACTGTTTGTATTGCTTGTATGGCAGTACTCAACTGTTCTTTCCTTTACTGTTTGTATTACTTGTATGGCAGTACTCAACTGTTCTTTCCTTTACTGTTTGTATTACTTGTATGGCAGTACTCAACTGTTCTTTCCTTTACTGTTTGTATTGCTTGTATATCAGTACTCAACTGTTCTTTCCTTTACTGTTTGTGTTACTTGTATGGCAGTACTTAACTGTTCTTTCCTTTACTGTTTGTATTACTTGTATGGCAGTACTCAACTGTTCCTTCCTTTACTATTTGTATTACTTGTATATCAGTACTCAACTGTTCTTTCCTTTACTGTTTGTATTACTTGTATGGCAGTACTCAACTGTTCTTTCCTTTACTGTTTGTATTGCTTGTATATCAGTACTCAACTGTTCTTTCCTTTACTGTTTGTATTACTTGTATGGCAGTACTCAACTGTTCTTTCCTTTACTGTTTGTATTGCTTGTATATCAGTACTCAACTGCTCTTTCCTTTACTGTTTGTATTGCTTGTATGGCAGTAGTCAACTGTTCTTTCCTTTACTGTTTGTGTTACTTGTATGGCAGTACTTAACTGTTCTTTCCTTTACTGTTTGTATTACTTGTATGGCAGTACTCAACTGTTCTTTCCTTTACTGTTTGTATTGCTTGTATATCAGTACTCAACTGTTCTTTCCTTTACTGTTTGTGTTACTTGTATGGCAGTACTTAACTGTTCTTTCCTTTACTGTTTGTATTGCTTGTATATCAGTACTCAACTGTTCTTTCCTTTACTGTTTGTATTGCTTGTATGGCAGTACTCAACTGTTCTTTCCTTTACTGTTTGTATTACTTGTATGGCAGTACTCAACTGTTCTTTCCTTTACTGTTTGTATTGCTTGTATATCAGTACTCAACTGTTCTTTCCTTTACTGTTTGTATTGCTTGTATATCAGTACTCAACTGTTCTTTCCTTTACTGTTTGTATTACTTGTATGGCAGTACTCAACTGTTCTTTCCTTTACTGTTTGTATTGCTTGTATATCAGTACTCAACTGTTCTTTCCTTTACTGTTTGTATTGCTTGTATGGCAGTACTCAACTGTTCTTTCCTTTACTGTTTGTATTGCTTGTATGGCAGTACTCAACTGTTCTTTCCTTTACTGTTTGCATTGCTTGTATAGCAGTACTCAACTGTTCTTTCCTTTACTATTTGCATTGCTTGTATGGCAGTACTCAACTGTGCTTTCCTTTACTATTTGTATTGCTTGTGTGGCAGTACTCAACTGTTCTTTCCTTTACTGTTTGTATTGCTTGTATGGCAGTACTGAACTGTTCTTTCCTTTACTATTTGTATTGCTTGTATGGCAGTACTCAACTGTTCTTTCCTTTACTGTTTGTATTGCTTGTATGGCAGTACTCAACAGTTCTTTCCTTTACTGTTTGTATTGCTTGTATGGCAGTACTCAACTGTTCTTTCCTTTACTCTTTGCATTGCTTGTATGGCAGTACTCAACTGCTCTTTCCTTTACTGTTTGTATTGCTTGTATGGCAGTACTCAACTGCTCTTTCCTTTACTGTTTGTATTGCTTGTATATCAGTACTCAACTGTTCTTTCCTTTACTGTTTGTATTGCTTGATTAGCAGTACTTAACTGTTCTTTCCTTTACTGTTTGTATTGCTTGTATGGCAGTACTCAACTGTTCTTTCTTTTACTATTTGTATTGCTTGTATATCAGTACTCAACTGTTCTTTCCTTTACTGTTTGTATTGCTTGTATGGCAGTACTCAACTGTTCTTTCCTTTACTGTTTGTATTGTTTTGTATGGCAGTACTCAACTGTTCTTTCCTTTACTGTTTGTATTGCTTGTATATCAGTACTCAACTGTTCTTTCCTTTACTGTTTGTATTACTTGTATGGCAGTACTCAACTGTTCTTTCCTTTACTGTTTGTATTGCTTGTATGGCAGTACTCAACTGTTCTTTCCTTTACTGTTTGTATTGCTTGTATGGCAGTACTCAACTGTTCTTTCCTTTACTGTTTGTATTGCTTGTATATCAGTACTCAACTGTTCTTTCCTTTACTGTTTGTATTGCTTGTATATCAGTACTCAACTGTTCTTTCCTTTACTGTTTGTATTACTTGTATGGCAGTACTCAACTGTTCTTTCTTTTACTATTTGTATTGCTTGTATATCAGTACTCAACTGTTCTTTCCTTTACTGTTTGTATTGCTTGTATGGCAGTACTCAACTGTTCTTTCCTTTACTGTTTGTATTGCTTGTATGGCAGTACTCAACTGTTCTTTCCTTTACTGTTTGTATTGCTTGTATATCAGTACTCAACTGTTCTTTCCTTTACTGTTTGTATTGCTTGTATGGCAGTACTCAACTGTTCTTTCCTTTACTGTTTGTATTGCTTGTATGGCAGTACTTAACTGTTCTTTCCTTTACTGTTTGCATTGCTTGTATAGCAGTACTCAACTGTTCTTTCCTTTACTATTTGTATTGCTTGTATGGCAGTACTCAACTGTTCCTTCCTTTACTGTTTGTATTGCTTGTATGGCAGTACTCAACAGTTCTTTCCTTTACTGTTTGTATTGCTTGTATGGCAGTACTCAACTGTTCTTTCCTTTACTGTTTGTATTGCTTGTATGGCAGTACTCAACTGTTCTTTCCTTTACTCTTTGCATTGCTTGTATGGCAGTACTCAACTGCTCTTTCCTTTACTGTTTGTATTGCTTGTATGGCAGTACTCAACTGCTCTTTCCTTTACTGTTTGTATTGCTTGTATGACAGTACTCAACTGCTCTTTCCTTTACTCTTTGCATTGCTTGTATGGCAGTACTCAACTGTTCTTTCCTTTACTCTTTGCATTGCTTGTATGACAGTACTCAACTGTTCTTTCCTTTACTCTTTGCATTGCTTGTATGGCAGTACTCAACTGCTCTTTCCTTTACTGTTTGTTTTGCTTGTATGACAGTACTCAACTGTTCTTTCTTTTACTGTTTGTATTGCTTGTATAGCAGTACTCAACTGTTCTTTCCTTTACTGTTTGTATTGCTTGTATAGCAGTACTCAACTGTTCTTTCCTTTACTGTTTGTATTGCTTGTATAGCGGTACTCATCTGTTCTTTCCCTTTACTGTTTGTATTGCTTGTATAGCGGTACTCAACTGCTCTTTCCCTTACTGTTTGTATTGCTTGTATAGCAGTACTCAACTGCTCTTTTCCTTACTGTTTGTATTGCTTGTATGGCATTATATAGGGTAACTCTGTCTCAATAATTCATATGCATCTAATATTATTTTCCTCTTATTGTTAATCGTTTTTTGTAGCCCTTATATTCTATTAGCTTTTTGAATGCCAGTCTGTTCAATAGCAGTTATTTTATTGTATACAGCTTGTCTCCATATCGAGATATCTTTTTTTCAAATTGTTTTCATCCAAAGTCTTACGTAGTTCTATATCAACTATTTTTTAAACATAACTTATTGAGCTGCATCGTTTATTTTACTTGACCTGCTATATTGTTAATATGGTTATTATGAAGCTTTAAATCATTGTTAGTTGATTCACCTAGTGTTGCATCTTCCTCCTCTGATTGCCTTTCTAAAATGTCTGACGTTTCTTCCGCCACTTTGAAATATATACCACTAGAATACCACAATTTCTATCATCATCCTAACGTTATTTGCTGTAAATGAAAAACGTATGTTGAAAATCAATGACTTTTCAATCGTCATCTCTAATGCTTATATTCAGTCTGTTTGTGGTGCCCCTCTTTAATTATTTGTAATGACCATTAAAGCGGCAATAAAGCGACGTTACTGTGAAAAACATTCTTAACAGGCAATGACTCTGTCACAAGTAAAGTATAGTTACCATTGAACTTGTTTTGATGATTTTGATTTGGTCAAGGTAAATGCATACTTTTTGGGGTTTAAAGGATCTAAAAAGAGTTTCAGATTCATGAAAGGCCAGTACACTTCTTGTGCTAATAAGTCCTGAGAATTCATTCTATAGGTGACATGCTGTGCCTCGTTGTTCGTCAAAGTGGTTTGAACCTTTTAGTTGTGTTTCAGACATTTAAGGTCTATACTTTCTCTTTGATTTGTTTCAGTATTTAAAGGAGTCCTTCTTTAATTCTTGTCATTGGCATTAATGAATATTTTGTTTCGGAAATACTGTCTTAGCCAACAATAATAATAATAATAATTAAAAAAACAACAAACAAACAAAAAATAAACATCAATTCTCTGCAACAATTTGGACAGATTACCATTATGTTGTCAACATGATTATTGAGATAGACTTCTTAATCAGAGAGTGTGTCGATTGTAATATAATTCATCATTTGTAGAGGGGAAATCTAAACAGCCAAATATTGCACGAATCCACTAATTACCAAAACAGCTATACCACCACCCACTATATACTACATTTTGCCTGAACTTCTTTTGAACTTTGAACTTCGTGAACTTACAGACAACACTGGCAGGGCAAGCCAAAAAAAAACGATATTTTTACTTGAAAAATACCTTTTGAAATTTACGTCCTTAAAAACAAGCCATGTCATGAATCTTTTTGATAGACTGTTAAAACCTATCTTAAATTATTGTTGCAAAGTTTGGGGATTTATTCCTGCTAAATGCATTGAAAGAGTGCATTTACATTTTTGCAAAAAGATATTAGGAGTGAAGAAGACAACACAAAATGATTTTATTTATGGGAGTTAGAGCGTACGACAATGATAGTCAATAGATGTTATTACATTTTATTACATTGTGAAGTATTGGTTTCAGATATTAGAGGCAAAGGAGGACACATATATAAAATATCTATATACCAAATGATGTTGAACGATTTAGAAGCTCTACCCAATAAAGTAAATTGGGTATATATAGTTAAAGATCTATTGTCAAGATTAGGATTCTATGAAGGTCGGGTTAATCAAGGGGTCGGTAACACTGATATATTTTTACAATCAATTAAATTAAGGCTAACTGACAATTTTATCCAAAATTAGATGGATCGTCTTAAGAACAGTAGTCGAGCATTATTTTATGTAAATGTTGCAAATTTCGGATCAAAACTTTACCTTGACAGCATCTATTCTTTGAAATATAGAAATGCAATTGCTAAATTTAGATTATCTTCTCACAGACTCGAAGCTGAAGCTGGTAGATGGGCGAGACCATATAAACCAATTGATGATAGACTTTGTTCTATTTGTAACCGCATTGAAGATGAATATCATTTTGTCCTTGAATGCGTATTGTATAAAGATCTCAGAGCCAATTATATAGAGAAATATTTCAGAAAAAGACCATATATGTTTAAATTTATAGAAATTATGAATATCCAGAATACTTGAATTGTGAATAATTTGGCCACTTACATTTATAAAGCTTTTAATCATAGAAATACCGTCGTATATGCATAGAGCTTGTAAATATATTGACTGACCACCATTTCAACATGAATTTGAATTACATAACTTCTGATTTTATTTTCATTTTATTACCTTTAATAATGTTGATATCTCTTTCTCCCTACGGAGAAGTTTTGTGAATTAATATGCTTATTGCACTTGCATGGATCTGCATCTGCATGCATATATAGCTTCGTTTCTTAATATGATTTCTTTGTATATTGTAGACTAAAGATTATGATACCTTTTTGTTTATTATACTATCTGCCATTCAAATTCAATTCATTGAAAAAAGATGTATCCTCACAGTTCGTTTGGGCTATTGGAACGAATACAGAATATTCTATCTTCTATATTTGCGTTCATCTTGTGATGACAACGATTTGGATTGTTCAGCAACTCTTGCATTAATTAATAATTAATATGCTTTATAAAATTTGTTTCTAGTCCATCTGTTCCAGATCTTTCATTCGTAAAGTTTTTACCCCTTATCTCTTCACATGTTGCATTAGCAATAGCTATCTTCAATACATGTTTGTACTCTTAAAATTCAGTAGAAATGGGTTTATTGCTATTATTGACTTGTGTAAATCGCAGTTGCTTTTCCAGATGGATTTTATCCATTTATTAATGATAATATCTTACTGTTTAAATACCCCCTCCCACCAACCCACCACCCAAATAATGGCTGCTAGAGGCGTTAAAGACTTTGAAGAGTATGAAATTCCTGAATCTTATTTGAGAGATGACTATGAATACACGGAAAATATGGAATCATATTTGGAAGAAAATAACCGATCAACAGATCGTTTTACAACATGTCAACAAAATCTTCAGGCAGAAATAATCAGTAACTGCAAAGAAGAGATCATGAGTGGTTAAATAATAGATAAGCAACAATATCAGTTGATGATTTTATAATTGAGGTCAACACATTATATTTTTATTACACAAACAAACAACCCAAGAAAATGTATCTATGAAAAAAGCTGTAAAAGATGCATCGTTAGATAAACAGCCACAAGGAACGAATTTGAAAAATGCAAAAATACAATATCAGCTAGACGTTTATTCCAAATTATGGTTGAAAAGTATTAATAAATACTGCATATTCAGGAGGATTGCCTTATATTGCAAGAAACGACAGTGTCAGACAGACGAAACACAACCTAAATACCTATTAGAACCAACTGTTACCATTAAACAGACAATGCTAGTCAGTGAGGTTATTGAGATGCTCACAAGAGACACAAATGAACGGTTTGATCACCAGGTATTAGAAGCTAAAATATTTTTAGTTATTACCATGTAAAAAAAATAAAAATGGCGAGAACTTCCACCTGCAAAGAAAAGATCGTTGAAGATAAAAGATAATAAAGACGTTACGTAATCCCAGTTCAGATATAGTATCTTTGATGAAATGTATAGAAAACTAATCGAAGATTTTTTCTTGAAAAAAATCAATCAAGAGATTCAAATAAAAAAGGCTGTATTGTAATAATAATTTAAATGTTTTGAAAGCATGAGGCGCAATTATTTGGACACTTAACACAGCTGGGGAGAAATATTACAGAAAATATTGAAAAATCAATTTTATAATTTAAAAACAACAACATTCCATTAGCTCACGAATCAACCTATTATCTAAAAACAGATCATTTCGAACGCCTAAATTTAAAATCGGTAAAATCGTATGTGCCAAACTATGTAATTACACTGGTCTACAGACAAAATGCTTCCGCAATAAATATTGTCAAACTTTGCTAATTCTGGATCACTGAGAACGAAAATGATGCTTAAAATTGTTGATTGGCTCTAGTTTTAAAGATATTATACTCGGTCAGTATATACGACCCTTGACTTGAGAATGGCGGAGGATAGGTGAGTTATAAAGGGAAGGGATCTCAATTTAAACCAGAAATGACTAAAATACATCTTTGACTGGATCTATGAATAAATCTATGACTGGGTTTGGACAGTACTTGCTTTTTAAGCAAAACAATGAATGATGCAATCTGAAGATGGTATTGCGTCAAACATGATATGAATTGCATCATTTTATTACTAGAAGTCATGGATGATGCAATCATAACTAAGCTTACATTACTCTGCTGAAGACATTGCCCTATATCAGCTCTACAAATCATACAGTGTCGTGCTCTCTTATTTGTCAGTGACTGAGTTTGCAAAGGGACACGTTTCTGTTTAGCCAAAGTGAACAGAGATGCTTCGCACTTGTGTTAACAATGCAGATAACGTCTGCTATGTTTGTGATGAAGTGACTTTTGCATCACAAAAGCGCAGTATAACCACTATGGTCAAGAAAGCCTATCACCTTTATTTTGGCTGCAAAATTTGAGACCAGGACAAGATTTGGGCCCCACCACATATGCTGCAACACTTGTGCAACAAATCTTTGCCAGTGGTTGAGCAGAAAGAGGAAATCTATGTCTTTTCAGTGCCAATGATTTGGAGAGAGCCAACAGATCACATCAGCAATTGTTACTTCTGCATGGTGCCTCCAGTTGGGAAAGGTGTGTCAAAGAAGAAAAAGTGGACTGTGCATTATCCAAACATTCTATCAGCTATACGCCCAGTACTCCACGGAGAAGGACTGCCGGTTCCTGATGCAACAGAATCATTCTCACTTGAGTCAGACGAGGAAGAGGATGAAACTTTTAGTCCTGAACCATCAATGTCACATGACCCATATATTCTCCCATCCTCCTCCTCTGAACCACTCCTCATAACACAAGGTGAACTGAATGACCTTGTCAGGGATTTGGAACTACCCAAGAGTAAGGCAAAGCTGTTGGGCTCCAGACTACAGCAGTGGAATCTCCTGGCAGTTGATGTTAGGGTTTCCGTATTCCGTGACCGTCAAAAGGATCTTGTCCCATTCTTCTTCATGGAAGGTCATCTTGTAGCCTGCAACAACATCGATGGTGTGATGGCAGCCCTCAGCATAGTTCATGATCCAGATGAGTGGAGACTGTTCATTGATTCATCAAAGACAAGTCTTAAAGCTGTTTTGCTGCATAATGGCAGTGTTTTGCCATCAATGCCAGTTGGTCATGCAGTCCATATGAAGGAAACCTATGAAAACATGAAGCAACTTTTGAGGTGCATAAACTATGACCAACATCAGTGGCAGCTTTGTGGCAATTTCAAGGTTCTTGCTCTCTTGCTTGGTCTGCAGACTGGATACACAAAGTACTGCTGTTTTCTCTGCGAATGGGATAGTCGTGCGAGAGATTCCCACTATATCAAGAGAGATTGGGCACTCCGACAGTTATTAGAGCCTGGGATGAAAAGGGTACAGCATCCACCACTTGTTGAATCAAAGAAGATTTTGTTACCACTCTTCCACATCAAGCTGGGGCTGATGAAGAACTTTGTCAAGGCCATGGACAAAACACAAGCAGCTTTCGAATACCTCCGTGGAACATTTCCAAGGTTAAGTGAAGCTAAGATAAAGGATGGTGTCTTTGTTGATCCTCCGATTCGTGAACTTCTTCGAGATGATACATTTCACCGTGCACTGGGTGGCAAGGAAAAGAGGGCATCTAAAGCCTTCCAGTTAGTGGTAACATATTTTCTAGGAAACAACAAGGCAGACAACTACAGGGAGTTGGTGGAAAACCTCCTCAAGGCATACAAAAGCCTTGGTTGCAACATGTCACTAAAGATACATTTTTTGCACTCTCATCTAGATTGTTTTCCACCGAACTGCGGAGCAGTGAACGACAAGCACGGCCAGTGATTTCACCAGGACATTGCAACAATGGAGAAACGTTATCAGGGCAAATGGAGCCCATCAATGCTTGCAGACTATTGCTGGACAGTGACAAGAGATCTCCATTTAATGAATACAAGAGACCAAGGGAAGAAGCGCCGAGTAGACACTGAATAAGGACTAAACTATGTACTTATATATACATAATAGTTATTTGACTTTTGTTTCAATATATTTTTTATTTATTTAACCCTTTTGCTGTTTTTTAAAGTGTTACATAAACAGGACAGATGAAATATTACCATGTAAAGCAACCATAAACACATGAAAAGACCTAGGTTTACAATATATGATTAAAACTCTACTATGTACACAATATACATAGACGTAAATTGTAAAAACTTAAATATCTTGGAAACAGTGCCAATCATATTTGAATTCAGCACATCAAAATCCCTAATAAATAGCACATTTTATCTCTGAAGCAGACGACTTCAAAAAAATTGTAGACCAGTTTTACCTGACAACGGATATATTTGGAACGGCTAAATTTACAATCTGTGATATCGTTAGAATTTAGAAATACAAAACAGTTTTTGAAAAGGGCTACCTTCTACTTTGCCGAGGAAATATTTAAAATCAGACAATTATTTTAAGTGATCCAGTAGTTTACAAAAGGAAAGATTTTAATGGGAGGATACAGACGGCGTGTCAATCGAACGAGAGTTAACTTTATACGACAAACAAGATGCAATACAAAAAAGTTCAAAATGATCCTAAAGACCAAAATAATAAACGGTTAAAAGTATGTACTTGTTAAATCGGAAGGATATGAGGATTCATTTAACATTTGGGAACCAGTCTTGATTAGACCGTTCTTCTATGTTTGTTTTGTTAATCTAAAGGAGTGCTGACACTAGTCGAATAGCATTATGTTAAGACTACTACTGGATCCACAAGAACCGATTAACTCATATTGCATGTTAAACACGTATATCTAACACTATAAATTAACAAAATTCCCTTTTCAACATTGTAATTTGTACTTTATATCAATTAGAGGGTAGGTATTGTTAGACAATCTTTCATTTGAAGTGTCATCTTATATTTTCTTTCTTCCTATCACGACAAGCATCATCTAGTCCCCAGTAAAGCTTGCGTATATGCGGCTATAAGTCAGATTATATATACTTGTGGCATTGACCAGTTTATGATATTAACATGTCCGATTATGGCCTCGAATCAGCACTATATTTATATAATATTGGCTTGACTGACGATAGCTTGGACAGGCAAAGATGTTTCAGCCAGTCTCGATGGACTTAACTCCCAAGCAAGAAGCCATTCTTTGACTCTAAAGAGCATAACACACACACACACACACACACACACACACACACACACACACACACTCACGCTTGGGTTCATCAAATATGTTAAGACGTGGACAATTTGTATTTATTTATGTTAATAGGAATCGCTTCTAAATCGACATTTAAATTTCTTTCCTAGTGACTTTATCTCCCTAACTATGAGTGGTGATATCACTAATGTAAAGTATTTACTACTAGTCATGGTTAGTCGAAGTCGAAGATGACGGATGGTGAACAGTTATGATTACGAACCCGTATGCAAATCTTGAACCCGCTTCTAGAACGTTATGTTTGACAAGGCTGGGGCAAGCTGTAATATCAACATCACCTGAGCTGTTGGCTTTTCTACATGGACACTTGTTGTCTGCTTCCAAAATGCGTCCGATTTTCCAGGAACGAACGCATGCGTGAGAACTTTTCTTTATTCAACCCAGTCAGTTTCGTTTTACCATTTACGATAATGAAAATACACCAGTCGCTCTACTAAGACCATCCTGAGATAGAATTCTAAATATACCACTTTGACCTGTTCTATTTGATCAACTTCTTCTCTTCTCGAAAACTCTTCAGTCTTTTTTAGCATCTAGTTGAAGGGACATGCGACAGAGAGCATTATAATGCCTTGGGCTGAGTCTAACGTTATGACTTTTCCGTGCGAATTCAGCGTTAAAAAGTACAAAGCAGAAAGGGGGGGGGGGGAGAAGGGTTTTTTTAAGTAAACACTTGCTGGTTAGCCTTGAAAAGGAATTGGAAGAGTGTCATACAGGTTCTTCGTTAGGAAGATAGAACAGTTGTGAGAGACGGTCGTTTGACAAAAATGTGCCGAACTGGAGGCGTTGAAGAACTCGTTTCTTTTTCGTTCTGTCTCGCAAAGGAGAAGTTCGTTTAACTCAGTAATCTCTACATTACAGTTGCATATTCTGAAAAAGGTTTGGTCATACTTTCAGAAAACATAATTAAAATAGCTGAACGACAACTAAATAAGATTAATGCATGAGAAGTCAATTGAACATTTCTTTTTTTATTGGCAACACAATTATATATTGACTAAATGCAATTATCAATAATAAAATTATGATACATTCTCTTTCTTTCTTTCTCTCTCTCTCTCTCTCTCTCTCTCTGTCTCTCTCTCTCACTCTCAAACACAAGCAAATAATATAACTTCCATAAGAAGTATTTGGTGAAGCAGGTGGCAGTAAAGATAAAATATACAAACTTCCCTCACTACGAGGTGAATTGCTGATTGCTAATGTCAAAAACATGTGAGAAATAAGCGACAAAATATATAATTATGAAACCCGACAAAACCGTCTTATTATGATATTATAGAACAAAAACAGTCTTAAGCTTTCAAAACTACGGTGATCTTGGTCAATCTTTATGATGACCGGAAGAAAATACTACTTAGCTAAATTTCACTAATTTTATCAAACAAATCAATGAAAAGCAGATTTGAATGTTTTTAAAAGATTTACTAGTATTCATTTTCTTTGTAGGAGATTTTGCACACAAATCGTATGTACATAACTGCCAGTAGAAGATTCGAAATGTCCATAAATACATTTCTACAGAAATTCGTTGTAAAGTACTCAGTTTTAAAGGTTCCACTGTTTTCCAACGTTTGTGTTTTGGGATAATGAAATATATTGTGCATATAGAAGTTTCCATGTTGTTAGAAAGTTAGGTTATCAGAGGTTACACTGTAATTTAACATGTGGTCAGACAATGTTTTACAAAGTTGAAAAGTTTACCGAAGCGCGGGTGAAAGGTCTTGCATCTGCAGGCAAAACTTGAGTGATGCAAGTCTTTCCATAGTCTTACACCACGCGTTTTGAGATAAGCAAAACAATAATTTATTATTACTCTTACACATTTAATCAGCAAACCAATTGACTACATACCAATTTTTAAAAGATATCAAGTCATCGTTCAACTCTGGCACCCAATTGATATTACTTCTATTTTTGAGGGTTGTTATTTTAAGAACATAGTAAACTTGTAGCATGGTGTAGAATGTTTGTTTGACAAAACTGTATTCAATTGGCACATACAATTCCTATGTTTGAAACTGGTTTTTATCACAAAGTCACACGTGTCAAACTTGCTAGAACCGGCAAGATCAAATATAAGAATGTACATTTCTTGTGGCCATGTGTCATTTTCTACCAATGAATGGTAGATCTAGTTTCGGAGGAACGTAAGTTTGAGACAACTGATGGTCTTTTGACTTAGTTTCATCATCCGCTCTTGAACTGGCGTCACCCCGTAAATGCAGCACATCTCTTTCCTTCATAAGTGGACTTTTCATCCGTCTTTCTCTGGAGATACACTCTCTGGAAGATGAAAATAGCCTCAGTTTAAGCAAGTGAATGATTTAATTGTGTTACCTATTAATTTCTTGACAATGTCTACCAGTTGTGACTTTATCAAAAGAAGAAACAAAAAATAATTACACATTTTCACTAAGCCTTTGTAATAACCATTTAAAGTAGTTGAAATCGCATCATGTGACGCAGAAAAGTACAATTTATCAGTTTATAACACCAGAAAAGAAGTACGTATTGTATGCATGCACTTTTATAATATTTGCCAACAAACATGATAAAAAATATAGTTATATGTATTTCTTGATATTTTCTATTATTTTTATAACTATCTGCAATTATAAGAATTGAATTACATATTTTATAATTCGATTACACGCTCTGCATGAAAAGCATTCATTTCGCTAAGGAGCTTTATGCAGTGTGTAGTTGATCTGTAAGCTTCATGACTTTCTGAATCCTGTAAAATATAAAGTTCAATTCTTAAATAACGTTGAATACTATTTTGACCCAATTTCGGTAAAAATGTTTTGATTTCCATAACCTAAGCATCGGTTTCACATTTGCTTTGTAAGTTGGCATATATAGGTAATGCAAATTGCACATGAAGTAAAATCCAAGCAGGAAAAACAATTGAAAAAATATTACTCCATTCTTTATCAGAAAAACTTATGTTGAGATCTATGAAACACTTTTACGTGATACTTGCTCATAATTGACGTATACACCCACATTTTCTGTTGTAACGTGGAAAGTTCGAAACTAGGTGTTAAGAAATACTGCAAATTATATTGTTATCTGACCTTACTAACCCAGTAATAAAAACAAGCAAACAAACTTGGATACATTAAAAACAGACAAACAACGTTTAAATCCATTAAATGATAACAAGTAGAGAGAACTCCCTATTTCACTTGAGTAGTTTCCAAATAAGTTAGGCTCCCTTGAATTAAATATTGAAAAAGAATGACTTGCACATCTTAATGAACACAATACCTGTTAATGAATTGTTTCAGAAAGATTAATATTGATCAGCTAATTAGAATATGATACATTTGTCACAATATATTAGTGTTTAAATATTCATGGAATTCCAATGTTTTACCTGGAAGGAGAACTTTTAAACTTTATGTAAAATCTGAAACGTTTGAAAAATGCTTTCCCCATAGTTACACACACTCCGATAAAGCACTGCATCTTAAATCTACACTACTATCCAAAGATCTCGAAAAAGTAAAATTCATGACTAACACTGGGGAAAAATAGGGTAGTCGGGTCGAAATTTAGGTTCCTCTCTTCCATCTCGTACCAAATAAACTATTTTTAAAAAAATAAATATAATAGATTATCGGACTAAGATATGAACGTAATCCGCTCACACAGGAGCATGCATGCGATGAACGTTTCCAACAAAATCAAAAGCAAGAGAAAAGAGAGCGTACAATATTTAGACTGAATCAAATATACCCTTAAAATGAAATGGAAACATTTGATTGATTTCTGACAAATTCCTTCAATAAAATTTTGAAATTAAAATGGCTTCAGGTTTCATTAAGATGCTTCATCGATGTAGAACTAATGAACAGAAGAGTAGGATATACCAGTCTAGCTGTAGTGGATTGTAGATTGTGGGGCAATTGGGTGTTTGATCTTGTCATTCAGCTCAATACTTGTGTAGCATTTGGGTGTTGGATAGGGTCATACAGCTCAATATTAGCGTGGCAATTGGGTGTTGGATAGGGTCATACAGCTCAATATCAGTGTGGCAATTGGGTGTTGGATATGGGCATACTGTAGATTGTGTGGCAACTGGATGTTGGATATGGACATACATCACAATATATGTGTGTCACTTGGGTCTTGGATATGGTGATACAGCTCAATATCTGTGTGACAAGTGGGTGTTGGATATAGTCATACAACTCAATATCTGTTTGACAATTGGGTGTTGGATATGGTCACGCAGTTCAATATCTGTGTGGCAACTGGGTGTTGGATAAATTTCTACAGCTCAATATATGTGTGACAACTGGGTGTTAGATATAGTTCTACAGCTCAATATCTGTGTGGCAATTGGGTGTTGGTTATAATTCTACAGCTCAATATCTGTGTGACAATTGAGTGTATGATATGGTCGTACAGTTCAATATCTGTTTGGCAATTGAGTATTGGATATAGTTCAACAGCTCAATATCTGTGTGACAAATGGGTGCTGGATATGGTCATGCAGCTCAATAGCTGTTAATCTCAAATTATGCAATTATTGGTTCATTTAGTTTTCATGACAAGAATAAGGAAATATACTTGTCACAGAGACAAGTGATGGTTAGTAGTAAATGATTGTCATTAAGTTAATGCCAAAGAAAAGTGTCAATTAATTTATTAGAGACACATGGCCATTGTTGCAAATGTTATAGTTGCTTTTTGTGTCTTTCCTTCCCTCTTCTTTCGGAATAATGGGCAGACGTGTTGGGAAGAAGTTTTAATTAAAACGTTTTTATTTGCGGATAAAGGAGCAGTAATTGAAAATTGAAAAATCAATAACTATGTTTCATTGTAAAGGGCATTGACAGTAACCCTTTCTTGTTACAAAGAAAGTTAGTCATGAAACGAAAAAAAAAACCAAAAAAAACCAAAACAGTTTAAGAGAGAAACATATAGGGTAACAAAGCCCTTAAAATACAATAGCAATAAAGCGAACAATCTATAAAAAATAAATCGTTACGAAAGCACCAGCAGAAGCAAGATTCTATTAAATATGCACTGTCTACTTTATTTGCAACCTTACCACGAGAATACTTAGATTTGTCCAATATACATCTCTCCATATGGTCCGCTTCAGCGACGATTTTCTCTTTAGTTAAACGGCTGTAATAAATCACGAGAATGCTAACATTCATATCACAACCATAAAGACAACACAACTGATCACAGTATATATCTATAGTAGGAAGATTCTTTTTAATTATTCAGAAGGATCAGGACTTTTTATTCAGAAGGATCAGGACTTTTTACTCAGAAGGATCAGGGCTTTTTATTCAGAAGGATCATAGAAAGTTACCCAACCTTGTGCTCATCCTTCTGCCTCCTCTTTACATCCCACCCCTTTCTTGTTCAATCGTTAACTCATAACTCCATCATTAGATAGGACTTTGTTACCTTATTGTTCTATAACACAGACATGGCTATTTTTTCGACAGTGTCTTCCTCTTATCACCGAATAATATATATATATATATATATATATATATATATATATATATATATATATATATATATATATATATAATAGTAAGATAATTACTTTATGTAATAAGATAGAGACACGACTGTATTTACTTCCATTATCCCATTAGACTATTTGAATACAAACTCTGTGTATAAGTAGCAGATGGTACAACACATGATCATGGTTACAATCATACACATTTAAAGTACGAAAGCGGTCCAAAACCCAATGTTCCTCTCACCCTTTATTTTATCTTACTCAACTCTCAACTCAACCTTGGCCCAATATATACATATATATATATATATATATATATATATATATATATATATATATATATATATATATATATATATATATATATATATATATATATATATATATATAGAACACTATGTTATATGTGACTCTGGTAATATCAAGCAGTAAAATCAAGAAATATGAATAAAGAGGAACGGACATTCCCAATGAAAACGAATTATTGGGTTTCCTCGTCTTAACTAGGAGAGCTAGGCACATCCCATATACGTGGTAATCTTCCATAATGGTGCAATGTTTGTAGTATTGATGAATTCGATCAAACAGATGTCACCTAGCTCGCTTAAATTTGAGAAATTAAATGTAATCTACAATATTAATCCTCATTATTCATATGTCTCTATACACTGACATTGCGCCGAGATGAAATACCCGGAATTTAATAACTTGTAAAAAAAAAAATCCAAAACAGAAAGTTCATTATTTACTTTATCAGAAAACAAAGAAAGAAACAAACTTACAGCAGATCGATTTCGCTGTCACCGGTTGCGTCAAGGTATGCCATCACCTCATCCAGAACAGAGCTACTGACTGGATACCCCTCCAACTGTAGGCATAGGATACAATATACAAATTCAGTTTTAAAGGAGTTATTTGTGTTAATCAGAAAGACCTATTCACATATGACCTTTCAAATCAATTTAACACCTCATTTTGCTATTATTTCAGTGTACTGATGCTACTACTACTAATACTACTACTAAGACCACTACAACAACAACTACTACTAATAATAATAATAATAATAAAATAATAATAAGTTGTAAGAGCAGTAGTAGTAGAGGATGCTACTTGAGACCCATTGGATTCATGTTAAATAGGGTGAAACGATTCTAGAACCAAAAGGGAATTTAACGGTGTAGCATGAGACGAAGGTCTGCACCAGAACGGAAATGTCATATGACCTTATAGGTTTATCATATGTGGTGAGTCTGTCTGTTTGTGTAACAGTGTTGTTGCCTGTGTTTGACAGAAAATGTGACTTTTTCTGCTTTCTAAATGAAGGAAATGCCACATTTTTTTTTATATTTTATTTTATTAATTTTTTTTTTTTTTTTACTTCATAAAGAAGTCAAACACTAGGTTTCAAAATAAACATTTTTTAATAAGCACCGCTCACTTGAAGTGAAGAGGAAGGATTCGGGCTTGTCCCTTCCTTTTTATCTACAAAAGATCAAACGTGAACATATTTACAAGGTTGACAGCGTTGTAAAGTGAGACTAGATTTCCAATGACCATTTAGGACAGTATCATTTAGCCATGAATGTACAGTACGTTTCTGTGCTAAAGAAAATAGATAACCATAATGTTCACAAAACCACTTTTCTATTTTATTATAATTTCTAAACATGTGAAGAACAATCGGAGGTATAATGGAAGATATATATTGAAGACACTCACTACAAAATTGCTACGTATGTCACAGACAGAAAGTTTGCAAAACAACATTCACTCTCAATCTAACTCCGGCTCGTTCTGTTTTCTAAAATAGTTGTTCTATTTTGGAGGTAAATGTGAGTTTGCACTCTGACTGGAATGCCGTTTTACGTCATATGTTTATCATGGTGAGTCGGCCTGTTTGTACCTTATTAGATATGTTTGGCGGGCAACGTGAGTTTGTCTGCACTTTAAATTAAATGTCGTAGGGGAGTCCAGTTTTAAATAGGGTTTAAAATTTACGGGGACAAACGGGAAATTAAAGTGAGACCTTCATTTTTAAAGGTATTTTTTTAAACACTGTAGCATGAGGCGGCGGTCTGATCTTGAACTGAAATGCCGTATTATGACATACGTTTCACATTTGGAGTCTGTCTGTTTTCGCAACATGTTGGTTCTATTTTGGAGAGAAATGTAAGGGGTTAGAGTTCGTCGACAGGAAAGACTGGAGTTTGTCTGAACTCTAAATGAAATGCAAAGCCGTATTTTGTTTTGTTTGATTACAAATCTAACTTCTTTACCTCCCCTTACCACCCTATGATCCCTTTTATAAAGTTAAAATCTTTACCCTATTCTATTATATCCCCACCCTATTCTATGCTCCTTTTTTAAAATCAAAACTACCATCCTCAAAATCTTTACATATCTACACCCAGTTATCTACTATCCACCCCCTAGTTGTATAATATGGATCACCCAGTGATATTCTATACACCAACCATTTACCTACTATCAGCACCCAGTTATCTATTATCCAGAGCCCATTTATCTACTCTCAGCACATAACCAAAACTACCATAATCTTCACATATTAATACCCAATTATCTACTATCCACCACCTAGTTATCTCATATATAGAGCATCCAGAGACCTACTGATCACCAACCAATTATCCACTGTCAAAACCAAGTTATCTATTATCCACCAACCAGTTATCTACTATTCACTAACCAGTTATCTACTATCCATCACTCACTTATCTACTATCCACAAACCAGTTATCGACTATCCAGCACCCAGGGGCCTACTATTCACTAGCCAGTTATATACTACTAGCACCCAATTATCTAATATCCAACACCCAATTATCTACTATCAGTAAACAAACAAAAAAAGCTTCATAATCTTTACATATCAGTACCCAAGTATGTACTATCCAGTTATCTACAATCCACCAACAATTTATATATCGATTCTAAATAAAACCAACATTATTTAATAATAATTATATTTAGGACTGGGTCCTTCCAGATAGTTAGATCATTTCCCTTGGAACGTCTGGAAACGACTTTCAAAACGACAATAGTCGGACAATGTCAAAGGAAACGTGTAGTCTTCTTTGATTTGGAACTCTCTATGAATGGGTGGTATCCAGAGTGGTTTGTGAGTGAGTGAATCAGATACATACAGGGCACACGAACGACGTCGTTTTCCATATTAGAACAGCAAGGTTGTGCAAGATCGCTGATGTAACAACGTACAGAATCACTCTGGTCGCAGGGTATTGCATTCGACTTCGATTAACTTTTGGTACGATCCATCATACTTTTTCTGTGTGGAATTCATCTTCCTCGAACAGCGTCTATACTCATAATGCTCTTTCTGTCTTGGAACTTTATTTATATTGGAGATCGGTGAATCCAATCCATAAGATAAAGTGTTGTGATTGGGAAGTCGCACGCTTTTGTCCAAAGGTCGACTAAAGATTTAATGATTGGACAAACGTATAATTGTTTTGTTCTTCCATAGCTTTCACACGAAATTCTTGATCTCGGCCGAACTTTAAAGCTTCTTTTAAGACGTGAAAGTTCACCATTTGAGTGGAACGATAACTAAGTGTCAATCCTTTCACTTTACATTTTATATGATGTCCTCCTCGTCTGTACTGGTAACCCTAATTGTTAGTTCCCCACTGGCAGAACTCACAATAATGTCTTCTGGGTGTTCGTCGGTTCATGCGCCTAAACCGTCCCCTTCGATACGTGGGTGATAGCGTACAGGTCGATCGATGTACATGCAACTATCTATGTCGAAGTAAAGAGCTCGATCTCCTAACCGTTCCAAAAAGGAGTACAATTTTCAACGCGCATTGGCTGTCACGTATGCTCCAATGACAACATTTCCAAACTCGTGGGGTGGTGCAAACTCAGGAACTTGTTCGTAATTCGTCAAAATAAAATCTTCACTTATGATTTCCACATTTTTAATGAGCTTTCCTTTATCGTCGATGAGTTGAAAGTATCGACTTGGATCTAGCAAATAATCAGTCTTTGAAAATATGGGACGTTAAGCTAGTTTTCCCCAAACAATTCAACATGACTTTTGCGAACGAACGTCTTCCTTCGTTCTTTTCCACGTGTTCCAAAGTGATGCCTTCTAAAATAAGTACCGTTCTTTGAATTTGTGTTTATCTTCTGAAGTGAGACATCCCGAGGGATATCCGCTAGCTTCTTGCTTCAATTTCAGACGTAACCGGAAAAAATCCCTTCACTAGAACCATCTTGTTGGTATTGCTCTGTCTTTGGAAAATGTCAAATTGCGTATACTTTTAACAGTTGGTATCCACGATCGAAAGCATAAAACAATTCGGCACTCACCCACGTTCCTGTCAAAGCGAGTTCTTGGTCTTATTGGCAACATGGTTGGTCTTGATTACACGTTTCAGCACGCGTAAGACATACACAAAACATCAGTTTTCCGTGGCAATGAAGTGGTAAAACAGGATAGTAAAAGTTCGTCTGTGGTAACACTGGACATTCGATTAACCGTTCGTACTGACGAATGTGTTTTACGTCAATGTGTTCTGTCCGCATTTCAGGGAGTCCGGTCGGGAATAGAGAATATTTATACATCCAAGGAATCAAGGAACACACATCGATGTATTTGATTTTTTCTTCTTGAGTTTCGTCAACGTCGTACAGCAAGCGTTTCGTATTGGTCCGTCCTCCAAACAAACTGTCTCTGGGATTCAAAGGCTCGATATCCACTATGTAGTACTCTTCGACGATGCGTTGGAATTCTGGATCGGTTTTGAAACGTCGATCGTAGTCGTGTTTCCACATTTCTATCACTTGGTATCCTTGACTTTCCAAATTCTGACGGCGTTGGCAAGTTTCGTTGTACAACTCTTCAATTGTGGAACCTGAGAAACGCTTTTTCAGGTCTCGTTGAGGATAACAAGTAGGACAGCCGTGAAATAAACTTCCTTGAAATCCGTACACTGTCTGTGCGTTTTCTAAATACCAATCATCTTCAGAATAAGATCCAGTTTTCGTTTCACCACCACCGTTTCTAGCATGTTGTATGTGCTTGTCTTCAGTCTCATACAAGTAATGGAGCCAGGGCAAAGCTTTGGCGGAGTATCGACAACTGATTATTCACCTGGTTTGTGCAGGTATGGTGGCTAGTGTGTTCTCGGGCATGAATTTCGTTCTGTACACTAATGTACACGCTTTAGCAATGGTAGAAGCTTCCTTCAAGGTATCGATAACTCCATGATTCATAAATAATTGTCGAAATTTTCCACAACAGTGTCGTGAGATGTCTACATCAGATCGACAATAAGTCAACATTTCTTCTTAAAAGTTCTAGAAAAGTCTGAAGAGTGAAGTTGGTACCAGGTGTAAAATGCTTCTCGTTGTTCTGTGTGCATACCGTCAAGATCGTAGTTTTGAATTTCTGGCAAATGTGGGAGAAGGACGTGTTGATTAGCTTCAGTATTAAAAAGTGTGAAAATTAACCTTTTGCCATTTTTGTCATTCCAAACGTTTTAGGCATTCTAACTAAAGGCAGAGTTAATTAACTCAATGAATCTTTCAATTGTTCTTTTCCTACTTACGTAAATTACTTTGGCATCATTCATGACGACTGATGGAAATTATGTTCCTTGTTCTGAGTAATGTTTCAAGAGAAATTGTCCGTCGTATCCGGATAAATTGTGCGCCATAACTGTTGCATATCAATGTCAGTTCCCGTAACGATAGACTTGATCTTCGCTCCAACTGTCCTCGGTGGGGTCTAAAATCAATTCTGCAAAATCATCAAGAGTACGCGAGTCAGGAAATATCTTTTCTCATCCTCCTGGAATCACGAAACAATTTGGACAATGATGAATTAAAGGTTCATTAATGTATTTGTCACAGTCACGATGAGCTACGCAAAAATTAGGGATGAAAACTCCAGTCTCTTGTGAACATTCGAAGTCAAAAAAGATAAAATCCACATCATGGTCTTTTTTCTTGCACTTGTTCTGGTCCGTCATGTATTTCTTCCTCCAGTTATTTGTCATATCTTTGAATATAACACTGATGATCAAAGTCGATGACTTGGTTACAAAAACGGCATTTGTTTCTGTCCTGCATAAACGTAAAACATTTCGTTATTCGTACAAACATGCCGTCCACAAGTAGAACATACTGTTAATAATTCGCAAGCACTTTTCTGTTGTTGAACTTGTTTCGTGCAATGTTGCTCGTAACACGTGGAACTGACGAATATTCGTTTGCAAGTACAATTCTATTTCGTCCTTCAGGAAGGCCCGGCTTGGAGGCTAAATACACACGACATCTCTATAAACAATGAATATGACGCTCCCGATTGCTAAATCCATGATCACATTTCTCGCAATAATACTCCAATAAATCCTCTGATAGTAGTGATGGCATCGAAATGATCTTGATGATGATAAATGTGAATGTATTTTCCATCTGGACATCTGGTTCTCAAAACAGGAGATCTCCACGAATGACTTGAGGGTATACTTTCAAAGTATAACGAGGGGCTAACACGTCTTGAAGTTTCAGCATTTCAGGAACTCCATATACCGTCTCTTTAGAAATGCCTGCTTGCTGCAAAATAATGTCTGCTTCTCTTCGTTATTGGGATATTTCCAATCGTCTAATGTTCTTCCATGAACGTTCCCATTCCACTGTATCGTTCTTCTCGGCATAAGTTCGAGCTACAATGATGACACGCGCTAAACACATCTGGTCTTGATGGTTGTTAATCTAGACGATACTTTGTTTGGTACTGCGAAGTTCATCCACTAATAGAACTTTACGTCGTCCACTGCCTCTTGGAGGTGAAACGTGCGTCAAGTGAAGAGTCGCTTTTCCATCGGTGATGTTAAACTCATCATTCGATTGTTGAACATGTTGAATTTTGTCAATAATTTTGGAAGATGTCAATTCTGCCCGTGTACTAAATTCGATCCAGATGGGAGACTTCAAGCTGTCGTGAGTAATGAATAGTCTCAAACGATCGTCATCTTTAGCTTGGCATTGTCGTTTCAATTTCTCTAATATCAATCCCCATAAATCCGTAATGAATCCTGCTGCTTTCTCGGGTAGCACTTCAGACTTGAAATCTTCATATATCACCGTGTAAGCCGTCGTTAGAAATTTTCTGGAGATCACTTGCTGCGTCTCTCGAATGTGAAAATAATCATCAGGAGCTGCTGATCGATTTTTTTTCGGAGATCCTGACTTTTTCTGTCCAGTGGAGATAGTTGGTATTGGATAGGGGCCAATCATTTCCTCTTCGGAATCGCTAGTTGAACATGGGCTAACACTTCTCTAATGGTATTTGGCCGCAAAGAACGTCGTCGTCGCTTCCCTTCTGGTTTCTCGTTAACATGGTGTGATCTTTTCTTAATGATTGTTGATTCAAATATGAAGTCCGTTACGTTTCTCTCTCTCTCTCTCTCTCTCTCTCTCTCTCTCTCTCTCTCTCTCTCTCTCTCTCTCTCTCTCTCTCTCTCTCTCTCTCTCTCTCTGTGTAGAGCTATTCTCTTTACCTATATTTGTGATAATGTCTTGCTATACTAAAAATTTGTCGAGTTCAAAATGACTTGAACTGATAAATGCTCCAATTCCTGTTTCATTCAGTGACAAAAATATTCTGTCCTATGTATACTGTTTAAAAAAAAAAAAGAGTCGATAAATGTTAAAAATTCTTTAGCGTGGCAAAAAAAAAAAAAAATGATACAGTACATGAGCTCTTAGCGTAATTCCAAAATTCGTTAGTTTATATGCACTCAAAATGTAATCTTCAAAGAAGCAAGTTCATATGTTTTGAATCACATGTAGTCTCAAATCTAGAACAAAATACATCGGTAGAATAAAACGATCCTGTTGGTTAACACAATTGTCAATACCATCACACCCGAATCTAACTCATATTAATTTGGACCGTCTGTCGATACAGAAGTGATTTCATACGGCCCCTTGAGTCATCGGATTTTTTAAGCTACTAGTTTACGATTGGATTAGGGTAATGACAAATATGCTAACTTTATGTGAAAAAACACCAAGGAGTGTTTGGGTGTAATATTTTGTGAGAACTTCAAATCTACGCTTTGGAAAAATAGATAAATTATAATGTGTGAACGAAATATTCAACTGATATTTTACCAAGAAAAGGTGGATTTTTTCCTGAGATGTTAATTTTTTAGGATGTGTGTTCTTGAAATTTCATAGTCTCTATATGTCTTGATTTCTTATTTGAAGTATAAATATTCTCTCTCTCTCTCTCTCTCTCTCTCTCTCTCTCTCTCTCTCTCTCTCTCTCTCTCTCTCTCTCAGCGATCCAGGCATTCGATTGCTTATGTTAATAGTGTTATCCTGCAAGGTCCACTCTCTCTCTCTCTCTCTCTCTCTCTCTCTCTCTCTCTCTCTCTCTCTGACCTCGACCCATGTCGGGACTCAGATTGTTCACGCACCTCGCACACATCATGAACAATTCATAATAATAATAATAATAATAATAATAATAATAATAATAATAATAATATTAATAATAATAATAATTACTCTCTCTCATAAATCATCAACTCTCTTCGATATACTTTTATGTCGCTATATTTATCAAGCAAAAATAAAAAAAAATGAAAAAAAAAAATGAGATATTTGATTTAGAGTGCAGATAAACTAGCATTTTCCTCCCTAAATAAAACAACAGACTAGTCTGTGAATGTTTCACTCTGCGCAGGATAAACACATTTTGTAACAAATACAAGGCCACTGCCTGACACAATGTAGGGCATGCTTTGTAACATATTTAAGAAAATCTCATATGACAATGTAACAATATACCTCTGGTTTTCAGATACAGATGAATGAAAAATTGTCAATGAACGTTTCTAACTTAGGATTTACCCTTGTCTTCAGAAACTCTTAAAAAGGGTATAAACTTATGTTAATTTCTCCTTGTCATATAATAGAGCAAAATTGATGTTCTATTTTTATTTCTTCTTACATTTAATACTACTACTACTAATATTAATACTAATAATACTACTACTAATAATAATATTTATTTTTTATTGTATTTAAGTAAGATTCTTGGTAGGGCTGGGTATTAAATAAACTGGGTACTGGATAGTAGATAACTGGACTTTAACTCTCTCCCTGTGTTTCAGACACACACACACACACACACACACACACACACACACACACACACGTGCTTTAGCTTGGTGATTTTATGAACAACGGGAAAGCAAAATTAACTTCAGAACATTACATTTTGTCAAAATACTCTGTGCCTACATTAAACAAACACATTTCCAACTGTCACAAGTATATTGACATTTGGGATAAAAAAAAAGTCGGTTAGTGAATATATCAATCTACTATAGCTAGTGTAAACGTCCAATTGTAACTTTATATCAAAATTGATGAATGACACTTTGGCCTAACAGTATGTTAGCAGAATTGTAACATAATTTAGACTGCAGACAAACACACATTTTCCTACCTAAATAGAACATAAAATTGACAGACGCGAATGGGATGGTAGTTTTGTTAAAAACATGATGGTAGGGACATTATAGGTGGAAATAGAAATTTGTACTTTATTTATAAGAGAGATTATAAGGGTTATAGTTAGGGTTAGGTTGTTAGTTTTATTTAGCAGGGATGTATATGGTCTGTAGCCTGCTGAATAAGGTTTACTCTATAGGGTTGTAGTGGAGATACTGAAGGTAGTTTTGTTTGAAAATAATAGGACGGTAGAGTAGATATATTATAAAGGGAGGTAACTAAGGGGCCTAATAGAAGAGGCTGGATGTTTTTGTAACTTAATTTATAAGAGGGACCGTAGAGTGGTATTGGGGTTAGGGACGTTTGTTTTATTTAGAAGGGATAGATAACTGGCTGGTGGACAGTATATAACTGGTTGGTGGATCGTAGACAATTCGTTAGTGGATAGTCGAAAACTGTTTGGTAGACAGTAGATACCTGGGTCTTGATAATAAATAACTGGTTTATGCTGATAGTAGATAATTGGATGTTGATATTAGGAAACTGGGATCTGGATAGTAGATAATTGGTTGGTGGATAGTAGATAACTGGGCTTTGATAGTAACTCAATGGGTGAATAGTAGGTGACTGGGTGCTGGATAGTAGATAAATGGGTGTTGATCGTGGATAATTGGTTGGTGGATAGTATATAACTGGGTGCTGGATATTAGACAACTACGTGGTGGATAGTAAATACTTGGGTATTGATATATGAAGATTATGAGGATGATAGTAGATAACTGGGTGTTGCTGGTGTATAACTGGTTGGTGAATAGTAGGCCCCTGGGTACTGGATAGTAGATAACTGGTTTGTAGATAGTAGATAACTGAGTGCAGGATAGTAGATAACTGGTTGGTGGATAATAGATAACTTTGTTTTGATAGTATATAATTGGTTGGTGGCTAATATATAACCGTGTGCTGAATAGTAGCCACCTAGTTTGTGAATAGTAGATAAATGGGTGCTGGATAGTAGATAAGTGGTTGTCAATAGTAGATAACAGGGTGCTGGGTAGCAGATAACTGGTTGGTGGATAGTTGAAAACTTGGTTTCGATAGTAGATAATTGGTTGGTGAATAGTAGGTCGCTGGATGCTCTATATATGAGATAACTAGGTGATGGATAGTACATAACTGAGTATTGATATGTGAAGATTATGAGGATGTTAGTTTTAGTTGGGTGCTGATAGTAAATAAAGTTGCCCTGGATTGTAGATAACTGGGTGCTAATAGTAGATAATGGGTTGGTGGATAGTAAATAATTGGTAGGTGGATAGTAGATAACTGGGTGTTGATAGTAGATAATTGGTTGGTGGATAGTAGATCACTGGGTGATCGATATTAGACAACTAGGTGTTGGATAGTAGATAAATGAGTGTTGATATGTAAAGATTATGAGGATGGTAGTTTTGTTTTTAAAAGAAGGAGGGTAGAATAAGTTGGAGATATTATAGAATAGGGTAAAGATTTTAACTTTATAAAAGGGATCATAGGGTGGTAAGGGGAGGTAAAGAAGTTAGTTTCGCTATCAAACAAAACAAAATACGGCATTTCATTTCATTTAGAGTGTAGACAAACTCCCATTTTCCCTTTCGACAAACTCTAAATCTTACATTTCCCTCCAAAATAGAACCAACATGTTGCAAAAACAGACAGATTCCTCATGTGAAACGTATGTCATAATGCGGCATTTCAGTTCAAGAGCAGTCCGCCGCCTCATGCTACACTGTTTAAAACAAATACCTTTCAAAATGGAGGTCTCACTTTAATCTCCCATTTGTCCCCGTACATTGTTGACCCTATTTAACACAGAACTCCCCTAAGACATTTCATTTAAAGTGCAGACAAACTCACATTGCCCACCAAACATATCTAATATACTACAAACAGACCGACTCACCATGATAAACATATGACGTAATACGGCGTTCCAGTTGAAGTGCAGATTTACCTCCAAAATAGAATAAATATTTTTGAAAACAGAACGAGCTGGAGTTAGATTGAAAGTGATTGCTTTTTTGTAAACTTACTGTCTGTGACATACGTAGCAATTTTATAGTAAAAGTTCATTTAATACATACCCCTCCTTATACCTCAGACTGACCTTCCAATGTTTAGAAATGATGATAAAATAGAAAAGTTGTTTTGTGAACATTATGATTATCTATTTATTTAGCCCAGAAACGTAATGTGCATCCATGGCAAATGATACTGTCCTAAATGATCATTGCAAATCTAGTCTTACTTTACAACGTTGTCAACCTTGTAAATATGTTATGTATAATATTTTGTACATGAAAAGGAAGAAATAATAACTACTTAAGTTATTAAAAATATGTTGATTTTGAAACCTAGTGTTGACATGTTTGTTTTTTGTGTCTCATTCACACACTCTCTCCCTCTCTCTCTCTCTCTCTCTCTCTCTCTCTCTCTCTCTCTCTCTCTCTCTCTCTCTCTTTCTCTCTCTCTCTCTCTTTCAGACACAACCTTGTTAAGATACACAACTTCGATGTACTTTTATGTCGCTATATTTTTCAAGCAAAAATAACTACGGAATATCATTCATTTAGAAACCAGAAAGACTCACATTTTCTGTCAAACACATGCAACACTGTTACACACACAGACAGACTCACCACATACGATAAACCAGTGAGGTCATACGACATTTCATTCGTGTGCAGAACGTAGCCTCATGGTAAACTGTTATAATGTAGCTATGAACCAACATGGCGCCTATGTTAAATTCCCGTTTGGGTCTAGAATCTTTTGACCCTATTTAACATGTGACCCCGTTTGGGTCTCAAGTGACATCCTGTACTACTACTACTACTATTATTATTAGCAGTAGTATTATTGTGATTATTATAATAATTTTATGCTACAATTGTTTTGTTTTCCTATTAATATTGTGCAAATATTTACGTTTTCAAGATTTTGGATGTATCCTCCCGTGTTCAATACTAATATCTACGTTTCAATTAAAATTAATTATTCGAATAAAACGCTCTGGACTGTAAAGGGTTTCAAAGAAACATAACCTCATTAGTATATTCTAACTAATCCAGCTTGAGTTGTTGCCCTCTAATCAATAAGACTGAAGCTCAAACTTGTATGCATATCAGTAGTGCTATTTCTTTTGACGTAAATTAAATGATAATGAATATATAACGATTATAATGAATATATAACGCTTATAATGAATATATAACGATTATAATGAATATATAACGCTTACAATGAATATATAACGCTTATAATGAATATATAACGCTTATAATGAATATATAACGATTATAATGAATATATAACGCTTACAATGAATATATAACGCTTACAATGAGTATATAATGTTTACAATGAATATAAAACGCTTACAATGAATATATAACGCTTATAATGAATATATAACGCTTATAATGAATATATAACGATTATAATGAATATATAATGCTTACGATGAATATATAACGCTTATAATGAATATATAACGATTATAATGAATATATAACGCTTATAATGAATATATAACGCTTACAATGAATATATAACGCTTATAATGAATATATAACGATTATAATGGATATATAACGCTTATAATGAATATATAACGCTTACAATGAATATATAACGCTTATAATGAATATATAATGCTTACGATGAATATATAACGATTATAATGGATATATAACGATCATAATGAATATATAATGCTTACAATGTATATATAACACTTATAATGAATATATAATGCTTACAATGAATATATAACGTTTACAATGAATATATTACGCTTTTAATAAATATATAACGCTTACAATGAATATATAATGCTTACAATGAATATATAACGCTTATAATGAATATATAATGCTTACGATGAATATATAACGATTATAATGGATATATAACGATCATAAGGAATATATAATGCTTACAATGTATATATAACACTTATAATGAATATATAATGCTTACAATGAATATATAACGCTTAGCTCATAGAAAGTACAAGAAAAAAAAAACAACAAACAAACAAACTCGAAATACTGTCTAAGAATATGATCGTCAGGGAAAAGACATAATCAAAACAAAACCTCCATCGTCAGAGGTCGGACATCATAAAAACAAAACCTCCATTGTCAGCGGCACGACATGATCAAAATCTCTATTGACAGAGGTCGGAGATGATCAAAACAAGACATACATCGTCAGAGATCATTTCTTGAAACCTTTCTATAAGCGAATATAGACATCTATTATAATTTGTCATTATCTTTGCATGGGTTTTTCTGTGAAGGATTATTTTAATGACAGCAATGACATTTTTGAAGTACAATATTTTCAAATTACTATAAATAAGTAATATTATTAATATTAAGTTTGCCTCTTAATGTTTCAGTCTTGGCATCATGAAATAGTATTTCTGGTGAACATCCGCAACTGATAGATCACGGTCAACGTTAGAGAAACTATGATCGCAAAACATTATGAAACTGATTCAAACAGAATAGCTGAAATTCGGATTGAGCGCAGCATCGACTTTCTTTGTCCAACATGACATGCATAACACCTGCCTACCCTCATCGCCCACCTGTCGACTACATTTCAGACAGGGTTCAATTCTCAAGGCCCACTACTATGTGCGTGCGTGTGTGTGCGTTTCTATCAATAAAAATTTGCACTCGCCACAAAAGTGTTCTTAATTATCAATCTGTTTCTACTTTTCTGTCAGAGCTGCGACAGGGTTGTTTTTTTAATAATTTTCTTTGGGACTATGAAGCTTCAGATCTTTATGTCATTTCATGGTAGTCAAGTTACACATTATGTCGATAGGTTGAAATAGCCTACCGTCGTCAAGTTTCACATTTTGTCGATAGGTTGAAATAGGATACCGTCGTCGGTTCACCAAAGAAATGACACCATAATGCTCTTACCGCTGTGAAAAATGATGCATAAAAACGTATTTACTTTGCTCCAGCTGCTAGTATCTTCTCAATCTGATGCAGTCAACACTTTTTTCCGAATTTACTGATTAGGCAAATTATCTAACAAGCCACACATTCATCGAGCGAAATTTGCAATTTCACAATGTTCACTACTTTGTTACTTACTTCAAATGCATATTCCATTTCCTCCCTCGATAGCTGGGAGCTGCTATCCTTGTCCAGTTTTAGAAAAAAGTCTATTGACCGCATGTGTTCTTTCATGAAGAACAGGATCCGGATTGGGTCTATGTTGAAAATGTTTTTCGGATCAATCTTGCGTACCTCCCCCTTGTTCATCGGCAACGCCTCCTTGTACCGAACCAAGAATATTCTCTTCTCTTGAATTGTATCCAGTATTTTTTGGAATTCTGTGTCCACTGTAACTCCCTGTGCATATTACAAACCTTCAGTCAGAACATTGCTCATGTTCGTGCATTTTGCTGGTTATAATACACATATTATACATGTGCTTTGATGAAAGTGTTGACTGAATTGGTCATATGTACGGTTCTTACTTGATTTTCATTACATAGAGGACAATTTGTCACCAATCTGATAAAAATCAGAATCTACTTATCAGTAAGTAGATTTGACAGGCATTGATAAAAGTTCTTGTTCTTGTGACCTTTGTTATTCCCTGTCCACTTTTTTTTCAGTAGCCTATCAGATAAAGCGTAGCATTTCATGTTAGGGAGAGTTGTCCTAAGCAACGATATATCCCGAATGACGTTTATCACTTTCAGCAGTATGAAAGCTTTAATTTGATCGGTGAATCAAAAGGTCGACATAACATTTCATTACTGACTTCTGTTTAGAGATATACTTAATGATCGTAGAAATGCAGGCTTTTTATCAGGTAGTATAAGTTATTCGCCCCCATCTATAGCTGATCCTAACTGACTTTCCTCATAAAAGCTAACAATTCAAAAAATTTAAACACCCACCTCCAAATCTAGCTCCTTCAGTCCACTCTGATTGGCCTTGAAGATTCTGTTTAGAAATATGCTTGTCATAGGCGTTGTAATTGGATTGTATCCCAACTGAAAGAGTATATATAGCCGTTAAAGGTTTCTTATTTGAGAAAGATATTAAAAACATCGGTTACATTTAAAAAAAAGATATGATCAGGTTCTTGATCTTGAACAGACGTAAATATTGTTTTTTTTTTAATTTTTATTTTTTATTTTTAGAAAGAGCCGTACATCTAGGTTCGCATGCCAAAGTCTAGATAGGCAATATTCTATGGCAACACGAGCACAGTTTCATTGACTTGATCATCATTTATTTTAAAAAATTTGAACATTTTATTTATTTATAATGTTCAGTTTTATTTATTAATATTCAAAGATCAATAAAATAATATATTTCAGAAAATTCATGGTAAAAGGACACGCCCATTGTGTCGTCTCCCTTGCAGATTCAAATGGCAGATTCACATAGATAAAAACCTAAGACGTAATTTTTAATAGGTCTACTAAAGAATAACTTACAACATGGTCAAGATACATAATAAGTTATTATTCTGATAATACAGAATATCGCACAGAAAGAAAGGCTAACCTTCAGTGTTGCTAGAGTCTTGTTCTTCTCCAAGCCTTTGACTAGTTCAAGCAATGCAGGTGGATGAATTCGGTTGCAAGTCAGATCCACGCTGGTTAGGGTCGTGTTGTGAATCAGACAATGGGCCAATGCCGCACAACCCTCGTATCCGAAACCATTCCATGCCACAATCAATGTTTTCAAACCCGTATTTTTCTTTGAGAAAATAATGACAAAAGGAAAATTATTTTTTTAGATAAGTTTCACGTTTGATAAAGTCATTTGGTTATGTCATAAATATTGTATATTATGCTTTGAAATAACACCAAGCAATGCCATATGTTCGTTACACTGTGAAATAACGCCAATTAATGTCTTATATCAGTTACATTGTGAATCAACACCAAGCAATGTAACATGTCATTTACACTGTGAAATGACACCAAGCTATGTCACTTGTTAGTTACACTGTTAAATAACACCGATCAAAGTCATATGTCAGTTACCCTGTGAAATAACACCAAGCAATGTCATATGTCAGTTAACTGTGAATAATACCAAGCAATGCCACATGTCAGTTACACTGTGAAAGAACACCAATCAAAGTCATATGTCAGTTACACTGTGAAATAACACCAATCGAAGTCATATATCAGTTACTCTGTGAAATAACACCAAGCAATGTCATATGTCAGTTACACTGTGAAATAACACCAAGCAATGTCACATGTCAGTTACACTGTGAAATAACACCAAGCAATGTCAGATGCCGACAAAGTACGTATTTATTGGGATCATCTCCTGAATTGAAAACTCTCTCTCTCACACACACACACACGTACACACACACACACAAACACACACACACACACACACATAATGACTTGTATCTCACAATATTAAATTGGAAAACCTTATATCTCGAGTCAGGTGGAATATAGGTGCGATGTAAATATCCGATAATATGTTGATGATCAACAATAAAAAGATGGAAATACATTTTTTAGCAATTTTCAAATCAGAACATCAGCATTACTGTTTCGTGTAATAAACATATTCTTAATTATGCGTTTGTATAACACGGTATTATATTCTTGACAACTGTTTAATAATTTCGATGTTTGGCTCAACTTCGATAAAACAGACCCTTGTCGAAATATAGCACGTCTCCAAGCATTGAAATACTGAGGAATCTAGTTTATAAAATAGGGTATACTATATTATTAATTGATTTATTTTTATGGATGAATGACATTCAGGAAAACGGTTCGGTGATGCAAGTTAGAAAAGGAGCAACTTTATTAGGTTGAAACTCGAAAGCTATGGCTTCCACATGTCTTTGCAATCTCTTTTAAAAACAAATACCTTGGCCTCGATTTCGCCTTCAGCTGATTGGATAAAATTCACGTCTATCTTAATTACAACCAATTAAACGTCTTCAGGTTACACTTAACCTTCAAGATTTTTTGGTGAAATTAAGATCTGAAGACATAATCGTCTTTGAGAATGTTATACTGAAAGCTTCCACGTGTTAGAAAGCCCAGCTAGATCACTTGAAAGGATACAACACTAAATTGAACAGTTTATCTGTTTTGTATTTAAATAATACAACCTACATTGTTAACAGTCAAAGCACTAAAGCAATGATCTTGTACCTACCATTAAACCTTGGCAAAGACCAATGGCACCTTTAGTCCTTATATGGTTCCAGCTTAAATCTATCGTGGCAAGGGTGTCATTATGCACTGAAATTAAACGTAAGTCAGTAGAAAATAACAGGAATTTTTGTTATGCTGGAGAATATATAGACTAAAAGATGTGACAATGGTAAATGTTGTTATCCCCCCACCTCCATATTTACCAGAAAGCCAATTATCAAAGAGACTGTCATTTTTATTTTTTCAAACACTTACGAGTCAGCAACTATTTCAATAAAGCTGCATTATCAATGCTTCTAAGAGAGAGAGAGAGAGAGAGAGAGAGAGAGAGAGAGAGAGAGAGAGAGAGAGAGAGAGAGAAGTGATTTCGTCTTTTTCCAAAAAATAATATTTGGAGAAAAAAAAATCGAGTCTTGAAGCCTGTCACTTTGCCACGAGGAAACTAAACTTGATGGCCGCCTTCTTTTACCGATGGTGGGTGTGCGAATGAAATTTTACTAATGTAATATTGATGGAACTGAGCTGATGTGAGGAAATCAAATTATGACTTGTCGTCTCTTCGATCTTGTGACCTTTAACTTAAATCAAGATACTAAAAACTCATTGTTCTTTCTTCCGATGTTGACACATGGTATAATGGTGAAAGTTATCGGCCTGATAGTAAGTAAACAAACAAACACGAGAAACATTTAATATATTCGTAAACGACTTGAAAACATGAAGAAAGAAAAACAATGGAAACTAACGAGAGAAAACCTGGAGAGCGCAGCAATAGCACACTTGTTTTGTACTTATGCGGTCCCAGGTTCAACACGATCTACGTGCCGTGCAAAGATACGTTATTGCCATTAAAGGTCAGTAGTTTCTCCCCACCCCACCCCCACTCCCCCCATTTTCCGATTTACTCCACTCTCAAGTTCATTTTATGCCAACATCTTTGCCGTCGAGAGTATTTGAAGGTGATTTGTACAAACTGTGAAACCCTGTTGTACAGTCGACGTAAAACAACTTAAGGTTAAAAGGTCTAACATTATTCATGGACTGGCTGTCTGCATTACGAAAAGATTAGACTCCATTAAATATGATGCTTATCCTTTTTATTTTTGAACAATATGAGGTTCCAGATGAAACAATGTAAACGCTAGCAACCACTTTTCATAAACTTTACAATGCAGAATTTTCCCGCATATTTTACGACTGTGCGTCTGCGCAGATCAGACGATACGGAAAATGTCACACGATTACTATGGTGTGTGAACGAATGGTCACGGTAATAGCAGAGATTTTCCATTGACTATTTATGCATATGTAATCCATGTGTAACCTTTGGTACATGTTGGTAACATCACAATCATGCCTCTCGCTAGACACCAACTGAAACTATTTGTCCTATATTGCGCATAGAAATCGATGGCAATAATTGCAGTTGTTGACCTAGTAAAAATATGTTTTCCAAAGTCATCCTAAGCTTTTGTTCTGTCTTCATCTGACCATGAACATAAAAGAATGACCTGTATGTATACAATTACGATACTTTAAGAAATGTCAAAGAAGAAGAACAATGGGTTTATCATGCCGATAGTTTTAATCCTTTACGACAGTAAACATTATCAGCTTCTTCAGAATGTTACTGTCTTGCTGTAAACAAGGTCAAATTGACTTACATAATGCATCTCCAATAATCTCAGCACTGTCTCCGAGGTTGTTTCTGCACAGAATCAGTTCTTTCATACTTTCATTAGACTGAAAACAGGAAAATATTGAGTAAGGTTACCGAACCTAAAAGCTTGTCTCAAAGACGAATATCTCTCTCTCTCTCTCTCTCTCTCTCTCTCTCTCTCTCTCTCTCTCTCTCTCTCTCTCTCTCTCTCTGTGTGCGTGTGTGGCCATATGGACACCTAGGCTCAAAATAGAATTTACCACCATTAATCAGATCAGCATAAATCTGACTTATAATTGCTTGTAAAACATTCTAAAAAAATACGGTGAAATTTGTTTTAGAATGAACGTTTCTTCGTTATATCCTTATTATAATGTATATATAACGCCTGAACTGGTGTGCCAGTTCACATGTACTAACCGCCAGTTTTTTGTATATGTGTCCATACTAACCATGATGTATTGCATACCACAAGTAAATGGATAATAGAGCGTAGAAAGAGAAGAACTACAATAAAAAGATAAATAACTATGGGTTTCGTTTCAGTTACCAACCTTAATAATGGCAGCAATATGTTCTGCATCTTTGTCATTTACTTTGTTTTCTAGAAAGGAATGATAATTACACGATAAAGCACACCAAACTAGTAAGTGAATCATCTTGCAAATTTAAGCCTAAAATTACCAAAATAAATAAATTTTCCACAAAAAATTGGTGATAAAGTTAAATTTCTCATGTAGGCATTACAGATGCTACTAAACTTTGATTTAATGTTATTCCGATACGATAACTGTCTGGTTATTTGCAAGTTTAGTCTCAAACAAGTTTTATTTCATGCCTCATTCCTTGTGTGTATTTAGGAACAACGTTGACAACATCAAAAATGAAACGTTTTGTAACTTTATATGTTGTATCATTTCTAGCGCATATATCTTTCTTTAAGCTATCCTTTTTGAGGGTTTTAAATCCCCATAATTTATCGAGTTTAAATAAAACTTTTTGGAATGATGGATCTTATCCGTGGCACTTTATCTTGGACCCATAATAAAACCGTAAAAGGGCATTATATTTCCAGCGTATGTACAATTTCGAAAATAAATTGTTCTTCTGTTTCATGTGTAAAACTAACAATATCGGACCTATACGTCATAAAACCGTTACACTACTCCAAATTTTACTCCAAAATATTGTGACAAATCAAAAGGTTGCATTTGTTAATTTTGAGTAGTATTAACAAATCTGGACTAACATTTGTAACTCGAAACGTTGAGTAAAGCTTTATGACGGGTGGACCTGATATAACTCACCACTAAGGTCTAGTATTTGCAGAGTATCGTTTGTCTTCATGAAATCAGCGAGACACTTCAACACCTGTCCATTCACATCACATTTGTCTAGGACCTGGAAAAAAAAACAACATTTTATCTTCGATTTGAGTATATCATTAAATGTATCCCTTCTATCATTATGAATATATTTACTTGTGTAAATATATATATATATAATTTAGGTTTCCAAACATTGTCAATTCAACTTTATGATGTTTTTTTTTGTCATCATCGACATGTTATCATCATCAATATATTGATCAAATCATCGCCATTATCATCTTCAAGACTGTGTCATTACTATCATTGATATTATCAATAATATATCGTTATCATAATAATTATTATCAATATTTTTAACGCTGTAGTTGTTCCTCTTTTATTATGCTGTGATTCTGCGTGTTTAAGTAGTTGTACTTCTCGTGGTGATTATCGTTAATATAATTGCGGAAGCTTTATTTCATTGCTGTTGTTGGTACTGATGCTGCAACTTTACTCACCAGACTCACAAGGGACTTGTGTAAGGATACCACATTAAGGGCATATGTTAACTCCCTTACACCCAACCTGTTGCCACCAAGCTCAAACTTCGTCAGCTCTATTTCAGGCTTTAAAGAAGAAAAGATCAAAAATTCATAAAAGTCGAATATCTGATAACTATCTGTTTCAATGTACATTCACACTGAAGAAGTAATTATCTTAAATGCGTTCAGCATCAAATATATCGTGCAATAAAAAGTTTTAAAACCTTGTATATAAATGTATGACTATCTCCTTTTCCTGTACGTTTCCCCTAAAATAACTTTATTACGAGTTGCAGCTCTAAATAATAAAACACACATTTTACATGTACAATTAAACAGTGGCATTAAAGATGAAAATTCATTTGTTACAGTGGCATAGCAACCCCCGCAACTGCGGCGGGGCCTAGACACAGTGCCGGCCCAAAATTATTCCCATCAAACATCTTTTTCTTGGGAAGGGGGCCACAGAATTAAGCTTTGCGCAAAATTTCTTGCTACACCACTGATTTGTTACAATGAAAACTACGTCAAATATTTGTAAAAGCGAATTGAAAAATTGACCTATTTTTCATAAAAGTTAGAATAGATCAATTAATTCTTAATATTATAAACTTAATTTCAGTGATGCGATTCTATTACTTAAACATCATTAAGTAATTAAACACAGAAATGTATATAGGTCTGTAAGTAAAAGGAAACATTTGTTACGCACCCAGTACATTGCAAAAATGATCTTATAACGACACTGTTATATTAGTGTATATTATGTTATGATATTTAATGACACTGTATTATTAGTGCATATTGTAGTATGATATATACTGACACTGTCTTATTAGTGTATATTATGTTAGAACATATAACGACACTGTCATATTAGTGTATATTATGTTAAGATATTTCATGACACTGTGATATTAGTGTATATTATGTTAAAATATATAGCGACACTGTCGTATTAGTGTATATTATATATGTTAAGATATTTGATGACACTGTCATATTAAAGTATGGTCCCGATGGATTCTGAATCGTACCCAGCAGTAAATCTCAGAAACTAACAGCATGCCACATCTGAAATCCAGATACGAATATTAAGCTCCTTCCATACCTTACAAATTTATTTCATTCTTGTCAATGTTCGATGTTATTGCCTTGTTTTTTTTCTCTCAAAAAAACAAGAAATTGAACGGCGTCTGTAATGTTGAAGCGCCATAGCTGGACTAGTCTATGTTTACGACGTGGGAGTGAGCAGCTTCCCGCTATTCGGCAAATTCCGGGAGAGTCTGATATGAGTTGTGTCCCTTTAAAGCCTTTATGAGTATTTTCCCTTAGATCATTTTCTTGTACGGAAAAATTGACGAATACATATAGAACATCGATGCAGATTATCCTAGTGTACAGCCAGTATGCGGTTTCGGAAGAGACAACAACCGTCTCATTATTAAAGAATTCAAGGTATAACGTTATGAAATTTTTGAAAAGCTGTATGTTGACTATGTAACAAGCAGACGATGTTTGTTTACATACCGCACGTGCGTCCGGAACATCCCGTCATCCCTCCTTCTTGCATAGACTCTTCCGGTTTCCAGAAAACAACCGAAACTTTATTATTGTCTTCACCGTTGAGAGCCACATTTAAAAAACAAAAACAAAGCAGTAACATCGAACATCGGCAAGAATTAAAGAAATTTGTAAGGTATGGAAGGAACATAATATTCTTATATGCATTTGAGATGTGGCATGCTGTTAGTTTCTGAGATTTAGTACTGGGTACGATTCAGATTCCATCGGGACCATACTATAGTGTATATTATGTTAGGATATTTAATGACACTGTCATATTAGTGTATATTATGTTAGGATATTTAATGACACTGTCATATTAGTGTATATTATGTTAGGATATTTAATGACACTGTCATATTAGTGTATATTATGTTAGGATATTTAATAACACTGTCATATTAGTGTATATTATGTTTGGATATTTAATGACACTGTCATATTAGTGTATATTATGTTGGGATATTTAATGACACTGTCATATTAGTGTATATTATGTTAGGATATTTAATGACACTGTCATTTTAGTGTATATTATGTTAGGATATTTAATGACAATTGTTATCTGTCACGTTCCATGCTTGAAAGGAAATTACCTATACAGGTTTGAGATGATTTAGTTTGGTAAGGTGTTTTACGGCACATCAACGCATGAGGGTTATTTAGTGGCGAGGCAATTGAACGTACAGTGCTTTGCCCAGCATCATACCACTGTAGCCGACTTGGGTTGATCAGATGGTAGGATTCGAACCCGCACCCTTTCGGTCTCGAGACCTGCACTCTAACCACTGAGTGAATGAGATAAGAAATACGTGTATGTTATGTTTGGTTATTGTAATAAGATGTTAGTATAGAGTTATCTGTACAGCATGGATTTGTATTGTACTAGTGTTGAAAGGTCCATATTGGACGAGATACCGAAGGCGTCGAGTCTAATACAAGTTTTTCCACACAAAATGGAAGGCTACAATCAAAAAGTCTATAATGCACAGATAACTGTGTAATGACCTTTTTAGTATACACCTAATCTTAATTTTAATAATGCTTCGTTATATTTCCAAACATTCTTTAGTTTGCATAATCTGCCAAAAGTAGAGGTTTGTGCATTGTATTACTGCTCTGTATATACGTATATATAAGTACCTATTACTATAGATTCCAAAACAATAATCTATGTCAAAAGTTATGCCAAAGTTAAGACTAGACGTAAGTAGAATTAAAAGACAACATACCGCTGAAAATAAAATAAAATGTGGTTCTTCCTTATGATAATTATGATGCTTGTTTTATTTATTTTATTATTATTATTATTATTATTATTATTATTGTTATTGTTATTGTTGATGTTTTAGTTGTTGTGTGGTAGTAGTAGATGTGTTATTGTTGCTGTTGTTGTTGTTGTCATTATAGTTATCGAGCTCTTAATATAATTTTGAGATAATTTTGCTTCTTACGATCTCCACTAAACTATCAACACATAATGCTACTTGAATAAATAAAAGATATATTCTGCCATAATATTTCAAATTGTGAGATTAGTTATTCTTGTTTATATTTATTACAAAGGTCAATGGAAAAATTATATCATATTTTTTATCATTCTATCTTAATTTTAATTTTAGTACGATCACAGGTCACATTCACAGATGTCGTTTGTTCCAGGATAAAAGCTCCATTTGTCTGCTAGACGAACCAATAAAAAACATGCGTAATAAATAATTTATTCCTGAATGGGGTATTTAAACATGAAAATCGATTTCATGAAACTTTTTGCACGGGAAATAACTATAGGAATCACGAGACAACATTTACCTCCCTTTTGTACACTATAGGTTACACAATCCTATATGGAAATAATCTATGCACATGAGTTAGATTCAGAAACTGTGTAAGATGTAATTATAAATAGCCAGTCACATGATGTAAATGGAAGATTGTGATTGGTTACACTTTAGTAGATGTATAAGAATATTTCTTTCTGGGTTACAATTAAGTAATTGAGACATTCTGTTAGATGGGAAACAAGACCATGACGCTTTCGCTTCATTGCGAATGTACAAATCATGGAAGCAAAAATGTAAATTACAAATGATAGAAATCCATCATATCTCTTTCTCTCTCTCTCTCTCTCTCTCTCTCTTGCAAAACAGTACACTCTATTGCAATAGTTTATATATATATATATATATGTGTGTGTGTGTGTGTGTGTGTCTGTGTGTGTGTGTTCAGATCATTGTTGCCCATCCTATTATCCTATTACAGCAACACAAGTGATTTTAAAGAATGTTATTTATTCTCTATTACGTAAATTATTTAAGAAGTTGAAAACGACCAGTTCCAACATATTATTCAAAGAAACCTCGACGGCTCATATGTTTCCATGATGTGGTCTTTGAGAAGGAGGACACTATAGGAATCGGGAGAACCCACCGCTCTATGATAAGTTAATTGGCACATTTGAACGTACCGCGGCAATGAATCCGCCGCTGCAGAGGCGCAAAGCGATCAAATAAATGATCGGTTATCCACCTACCCACATTTCCAAAAGATTTTTTTACTGAATCTGGGGCTGAACACTTGAGAGAAGCTAATTAAAACTCTGTTCAAATATTTTTTTTGTACTTGTTTTTTCTGTGAGAACTTTTTTGTTTGCAGTTTATATTCACGGTGCACTCTCGTTATTTAAAGATTTCTAATTGATTGTGTGTATCCTCTCCTACTTGTCAGATAAAGCAAGTATTTTGTTTTTAGTTAGAGTATGATTTAGTGACATCCATACTTATTGTCGAGAAGCACGCATTTGTGCAGTTTACTCCACTCCGTAGTTATCTCGACAGACTTCTCTCATCAAAGAATCCATATTGGATGAAATAACTTTTCTCTTTGGAATATTAGGTGTTGTTCGCTAATTCAAAAATTAGCCTTTAAGGAACAAAAAGTTCATGCTGTAGTAACTTCTCTGCAAATTTAACACTATATGAAGATGGAAAGCTTTGAGTATTTTCATTATACCAGATAAGTTTTATGTGCAGAGTTTTCTTATGATATCATGAGTTTATTCTTGTGTCAAACACTAGACTATACCAACGTAGCACAGATGAGGTTTCACGTTTGCCCGCCATAACTTTAACCGCACCGCCGATTGCCGCATAGAATGAGTGAAACGGAAGTGAAAAAGTCTTTTAACCAGATTGTGTCAAGAATTCGCAGCAATCTAACACAACGATGTGTAGGGGGAGGCACTTGCTATTTTAGTGCTAGTTCGGTTGTATTGTAGCTATGACAATCGAGACTGTTAAAGTGTCATAGTCTGTCTACAACGTGGCAATTTTTTTTCCTCAATATTCTGCATAGATCTGATTTTTAACAAAAGAATATGATAAATATTTTGAGATAAATATCACAATTTATAGCATACCAATTTAATATTACATAATTGATCTGGTGTTTGATACGGATGTTCAGTCCGCATTTCCGTATCACAAACCGAGATTGGAACTATTGAAGTGTTTTCTCTGATGTCCGCGCGTCGACATTCCATAGATGCACTTAATTGAACTTTTATAAATCCTAATTCATTCTGAATTTTATTCTTAATGTAAACCTCAAATATTTAGAACGCATAAAGAGAGGGTATGTAATAAATACAAAAGTGCATTCGTGTTTTGTTCCGAGTCTGCGAAAAAAAAAAAATCGTCTGTATTGGTTTATGAATATTCTACACTATGTCGAACTCTTTCTTTCCGCCGACTCCGAACAAAACACGTTTTATATATTGATTACATTCTAATTTAATCTTAGGTGATTCCTCTAGTGTTCAATGTGGATTTTACATTCATAATTTTGGATATCACACCCAGACTGGAACTTTTGGGGTGTTTTCACCGACGTCCCCGCCTGTTGATTTGCTTTGTTGAAGCGAATAGAATTTTTATAAAATCCAATCTGCTGTGAATTCCATTCATTCTATATAATGAAAAATATGTGGAAAGCGTGCGAGGGTATGTAGTAAATACAAAACCACATTCGTCTTTTGTTCCGAGTTGGGGGAAAGAACTCGTTTAATATGGCATATCAATACGTTCGACCCTAAAGGCCTTAACGTATCACCTACTCCATATCAAACTCGTTCTTTACGACGATTTGGATCGAAATACGTATATAGATTTTGTGCATTTATTGAATCAGATATTTGTTCCTCTTCTTTTTTCCTTTTTTTTTATGCTGACAGGGGTTATTCAAGTTAAAACCGTTTGTCTCTAGTTGGCGTTGAAACGTTTTCACGAGGTAGGAATCTATGAATGACTGCTCCTAACTCTTGACACGAAATTGAATCCATTGTGACCCTCTCCCCTACTTATTAAATTTGATCAGTAAGTTGACAGTCGTTCTGCAATATGAAGGGTTCAAGTACATATACCTGACATTTTTAAATGATAATTTGTCAAGTCTTTTAATATGTTCATTCTACCAAAATAAGTGATTATTGTCGTCAACCCATGCCAAATATTGCAAGTGGCATGACCTACATAGGCATAAAAGAAAAAATATCCATATGCGTTGAAGTAAATTTTTCTTTAAAGTTTTTCTTTCTTGCCTCAAAATTTACAATGAATGATTGAATCTCTCGTGCTAGAAAGAGGTGAATTGATACTTTGCTTAAGATTAAGTTGTTCCGATAATTATAGGGGTGACCATTAAGCGGACTGTTGATCACCTACAGTTTTTAAATAGCTAAACCTGAAGTGAACACTTCTGTCTGTACCAGCGGTGAAATTTGTCACCCCTTGTCATGGGTGTAATGTCCTCATTAAGTTAACACTGACTTTGTCTAAAATAAATGTGTTTGAAATAAAGATGTGTAAAATAAACGTGTGCAAAATAAAATTGTGTTAAAGCAAAACTTATATTTGATTGATAGTTATCATACATTACTTCAGAAAAGTACAACTCAGAATATATTCAAACACTCATTTGTACGGTAAAGTACAATTCAGAATATATTCAAAGACGCGTTTGTACGGTAAAGTACAATTCAGAGTATATTCAGACACTCGTTTGTACAGTAAAAAGCCATTATTACGAGGGTCATGCAACAAAGTTTTTCATCGGGCAAATATATGAATGTCACACTGTTTTAATCGTTGATTATAATCCTTCAAACAAATCAGTTTCGATTTGAAAACACGATTTAAATCTTTTTCATGTACTTCTGAAAAGCTGTCCAGTGGTCTGATGTAAGTCAACTAAAAACAGAAATTAAGGAAAGTCCATCTTATGTTGATACTAATACGAATATAAGTTATGTTTCTGACTCTATAGAATTGGAACAAAGTATTTTAATCAGCAGTACGAACTGCTGACATGGAATTGGAGTTTTTATAAATAGAACTTTCATTATGAAAACATCAGGATACATACATACATACATACATACATACATACATACATACATACATACATACATACATACATACATACATACATACATACATACATACATACTGGTCGACGTCTGAATCATACGTTGCATTCAGTCGCCGCTTTTTTAGGAACTTGTAGTGGATGCAATAAACGATATATAAAAGTTAATTTTTGTTTTGACAAGCAAAATGCGAAGAAACGAGTGCCTAAGGACAACTCATCATCATCATCACCATCATCATCATCATCATCATCATCATCATCATCATCATCAACTTCTTCTTCTTCTTCCTCTTCTTTCGTAATCATCATTTAACACCTTTTATTATCTCTTTCTTACAAAGGTTAAGATAAATGACGGAATAAATTTTATGAAAAATGTAAAATGTTAGGAAATCAAGTGTTATCACTGATATTCCTGGTCAAAACCCCTGTCAAGTATGATGGTGATGACCACGACGACGATGATGACGATGATTTTCATCCGGTTTTGAGACTTTTCTCGAAACTCAGAGATATTTCGAAATATATGAAAGAGTCTTGTTTGAAATTTTAAGCACAGGCTACCCTTTATCAAAAAATCATTTCCCATCATTTAAAAAGATCACTGGTTGTGTTTTACAGTAATGTTCAAAACTTTGTTTTGACTTAGCTTTGAGTCTTTCACTTATACAATGTATGGATTACAGACCTTGCCCCATTTCCTATAAACTTGTTGAAGAGAGAGCTTAAATTCAACAAGTAGAAAACACAGAAATACAGATATACAAAGAAATGGTACAGACATCAAACTCTAAATTCTTTGAGCTTGAATTTATCTATTTAGTCATTTCGTTTCAAAAATACAAGATCAGACGAGTTTCCATAATCACGAGCACAAAATATATAATTCAGGTACAAAATCGGTAAAAGAAAAACAAATTATATTACTTCCCTGTCCATGCGGATAGAATTATAATAATATCTACGAATTATTTTAATATTGTCTCCTCTACACATTTGCACAATATCTCTAATGTGACAAGAAGTAACGTATGGCTTCTAATATTTGACTTTAATGCACATACATATTTTCTGACTATTAACATTTTTAGCTTCAGTTTTACAAACACACTAATTACAAAGGACTGTACTTCTTTTATGCCATTTGGACATATTCAGAATTGTCACCCAAGTTCGGAGTGTTATGATCATGGCATTATTTGTCAGTAAAAATAAAGTCATAAGAAAAATTCACAATATGACTTTAAATGTAAAGATAAAACTTGTTTCAACTTTTACACATAAAAATATTGAGCTCATTTTAAATTCTGAGAAAGTGATTCCGGAACAATTCTCCTCGGCAATGTAGATAAAAGCCTCGGCAAACTATTGTGAGATACTGATCCACTATTTGTATGTAACCATGCATAACGCGCACCCAGTTGCGAACTGCATAAACCCAGATCTTTGATCGCATAATGCATGGCAGGTAAGTGTCTACGCTCTTCACACGAAATTAACGTTGTTTTAAAATTAGTGTAGCAGCGGCTGCTTTTTCCAAAAAGAAATTTACTACTCCACACAAACTTCACCACACACCCGTTGAGTATAGGGCCTTTCAGAAACATGAGAAGAATTAGCAAGGCCCATGACTGATCACAACACTTTGGCACTTGTCTGTTTGCTATTTTAAAAGTCTGCGTGTACCTATATTGGCTATTAATGAGATACTACCTCTACATGGAGCTTACTGTCTGTTTCAAAGTACGATTTATACCTTAATAAGCAGGAGCAGTACAAAGTCCTTACGTACAATGCCAAGTGACTCTTAATACAGCTTACTTATTCAAATCAGATCCAGAAACAGATATATCGTATGCCATTACTTTGAATTATTTATGTACATCGATAAAGGAAATTTTAGTGTGTGTAAAACGACCACTATGGTGGAAGAAATTAATAAAAAAATGTACTTATTCAAAGCCAATACCAAAGAGTTTGCTAGCAAGTGTCATCATTTTGTTGTCTTTCATTCTTTATCATCATCATCCATTTATTTCTAATTTTAATATATGCATATAATTTATGAAACTCCGGCTTACACTTCCTGTAATAAAATGTTACTTACCGTAATAGCCATGAAAAACGCCTTTAGTTCTTTGGAATCGAGATTGTAATCCTTAATACTTATAAATGAATGTCCGAACTGTTTAATAACATTGTTGCAAGGTACGACCTTCAGTTTCCTGCACATTCTTCTGTAGTAGTCCTCGCATTTTTCTATCATATCAGGACTTTTCTGTCCTCCCTGTTCCTCGTCTACAAAAAATATTTAATTATTACATCATATTATACATTCTTAAGTTCCGATTGGCTAACTATACTGATTCGCAGGCAGTTCGCATTTTCCCTTGACTCCCGGATACTATATCTGGCCTCAGTCATTACAGCTGTTCCAGCGGGCACTATTACCACGCGCCGACGTCATATAACGTCATATTACATCGTGTGAAATACTAAATCTGTTATTGCCTGTTCCTTTGAGAACTGTTCTCCTACAATGTACAATGTTGTCCGGTGGGGCACTATACCCACAATGTACAATGTTGTCTTGATGGCAGGGCCGGACCTAGACCAAATAGCACCCTAGGTTAAGTGCGTCTTCGGCGCCTTCCCCCTCCCCTCCATTTATTAAACTTTTGAAATCAGGCGCACCCCAAGTCCGACGCCCAGGCGGTCGCCTGCCCCTAAATCCGGCCCTGCTGGTGGGGCACTATACCTACAATGTACAATGTTGTCTGGTGGGGCACTATACACACAATGTACAATGTTGTCTGGTGGGGCACTATACACACAATGTACAATGTTGTCAGCTCAGGTCACTATACCGACAACACAACATTACACAAGAACGGTTCCCTCTGGAGAAGGGAATAATAAAATTATGGCGATTATTTAAAAGGCGATTTCCGAACAGAAAAACACGATATCAGAGTAGAAATAAAAGTGAAATTTTCATGAAGTTATTATGCACAAAATTCCAGTAGAAATTAAAAATACACGAAATGATTATAGTGTAGAAAAATATTATGAACTGTGTTATTCTTGGTTGAAACAGCACCACTATGTCTAGATAATCATGTAAACGTACTCGAGATCAGTTAGTAAATAAAAAACTGTTGTGTAAACGATAGGTTAAAGTCGCAAATTGACTGAAATCGATCTAAGAGAAATCATGCATACGAAAAAATTTTAAATTATATCCCAACAACGAATTCGATAATTCTCCATCCAATTACATGAAAGGAAAATTAAGAATAATGTTCTTTTTTTGTCTCTTGATAATACATTTTTTGCAATAAATAACGGTCCGTAGGGCGAGGAAGAGTTTTTTTGTACGCAGTATTTTGTCTGCCAGCTTATAAGCACGTCAAAAAACACTACGAGAGAAAATAAAATAATTACTATTATTTATAGATGTTATTTTAATCTTTCCATTCATAATATCTGTATCTACTAGTTTGTTTTATCTAGCTTCATTTGTGGCATCAGGGATAACACTAGTTGTGGCATCAAGGATAACACTAGATCAGTAGCTGAAAAAAATTAAGTTACCGTCACTGCAATCAAAATTGTAATCCGCTTCGGGATCAAACTGTTTGATATTCATCTTGGATTTGGTCTCTTTGTTCTGAAGAAAGTTAGTTTTGGCCTTATGTGTCAGTCGAGCTACATTAACCGCCAAACCTAGGCTAGTGGTTTTCCACGGGGAACTCCAAATTTTGTCATCTTCACTCTGCGGGGAAACCTCAACCGTCCGCGACACTAAGCGACCGTCTGCCCCGCTGATTGGTGGAAGTGCCATGCTTCCCTGAAGGATGTAGAAAATTATGAATTTTAAAATCGCTGTTATGTTATAAAAGAATGATTCATTTTGCTATGTCGTATCTCTATGACTGTAGATGTGAACAAACCTCTGAATAAATTCCTGTGCTGTCGGTGACATGTCTGATTGTCGTGATAGCAATACATGGCGTCATGCCTGTACAAGCTTAAGCGCGTGGTTTTAAAAACGTATCTTTCATCTTTTTGGATTTAAAAAAGGGAGAAAAATGTGATACATATTTCGTAGATATAATGTAGCGTCCAAACATATAAGAAGTTAAAATGTATGTTCAAAAACCTTTCATTAGACCGATAATATGAAAAGATTGCTTTCGTCATTGTGATTTTTAAATTCTAAGAAGTTGGACTTGTTTCTTTTAAGAGAAATCCTTTCATTTTCAATTCAAAATACAAACGACGATTGTGTTATATTTTCTATTGTCATTTAATGCGTATGCATTAGCTTTTATTTCATACATTATTGAATTCATTTAGTTATCCATATATAATGAATGACTGCTCGTAAAAAATCAAACTTAAGGATCCTAAGCTACAGACCTAATCATTTTGGCAAATTAAAACTAAGATATCAAAACATTTATTTTCCGTCAAATGTGCAAATATTTCCACAAAGGTTTAAAAAAAATGGTATGTCAGCCGCATATTCATAAAAGCCATCAAAAGAATGATTTTAACAGAATTCTTTCGTAAAATGTAATAAGATTTGATTCATCATGTCCAGTTAAATAAAGAAACAAAAGTGGGTCCCATTTTCTGGTAGATCAAGCCGAGGGATGATAGGAATTTAGCTGTCTAACCTTAGTCCATTTTTTCAATAATTCTGTTTGTCGTGATCTCCCTATGCACATATTTACAGCAGTCCTCACCATCAAAACTTCCCAACTCCGCCGACCCCACCCCCAGCGGAAAGTAGCCCCATTATTGTACTCACTTAATTTGACCCTAATCGAATTATACGTAGCAATTTTTTTTCTCAGATATTTGTTATCATCTGCATCTGATAAATGATAGATATAACAACTGCATAATTTCACCTGCCGCCTCGTGCTCTTTTGCGCCAAAAATATTACATTTTATGCCCACTCTCTCATAAAAGTATTGAGAGAGGGCACTAATAAGACAATGCCTGTTGCCCGATCCCGAACCAAAATATTTATTAAATAAAAAAAAAAAAAAAAATACGAGCACAAGGTCAAAATAGACAAGTTTAGGCATCAAAAAGTAAATAAATGAAAAAAACATAATATATACATACAACAAAATTATTTTCCCTAAAACTTCTCCATGAGTAAGCAGAAACGTGCCTTCAAACACATCTATTTAGCTCCTACAGGCAGCTTCCAACATTTACATGTATTCCAGTCAGAATATGCCTGTCGAAACCACAAGTATATACAAAACTAACATACAAATCGACCTCGATGGATAAATACGTGTTATTGAAATAATATTTCGTTTTAAGCATTTTGAAAAATCAATGTTCATTTCGGAACTTCCTTCGTTTTTACTAAATTATCTCTGGAAATGAATGTATACGCTATCTAAGATGTGATCTATATGCATGATGAGATAAATAATTCATTCAGTCCGTGTTTTGTACACTGCATGACAGATATATTGTTTGGTCCTTGCTTTCTGCATTCAAAGTATTTAAGGGGAATTTTGACCATCTTACCTTTAATAAATAATGCAAAAACTCTTTATTATGTCCTCATTTCCTTCGAAGAAACAATTCTGGTGAATAACCGTTGATATACTCACAACTCAGACTGAATGCTTCCTCTGTAAATCGCTTAGTTGTTATGGCTGGATTAAAGTGTTATATTATATTTCCTTTCATCTAAACACACGTTCTCGCCTATTGTCCTTCTTAACACCGTTAGAGCATATATCTTCTTTGAATGAAGGTCACACAGTTACCCTATGATCTATTTCAGTATAATGGAGGTACAGTCTACTCCCTGAAGAAGGGGAGGGAAGAACTCATTGGAAAAATGCTGGTTGTATTGGGGAGGGTCTGCTATAGGCTTTGTACCCTTACCCCGCTTCAGACAGGTTTTGACATCCCGTTATAGACAGACCTTTTGAAACCGAATATCCCGTTTAAGTAATGCGTGAAGTAGGATGACCAGGACACATGGGAATGTTAATCAGAATAAATAACGTATCGCCATATGTCAGTCAAACCCTAACAAGTGCCAGAACCTATGGCCCGCCAACCAATACTATCGCTGGCAAAGGTGTGGGGCATCACGTGATTTACAGGCGCACTGGAAGCTTGTAGGACATTAAGGCCCAAATGCCCGTCACCTAGCCGACTGCCACAACATATCATATATAAATGATAATCGTTATTACTTGAACATATTTTAATCATTTTTCAATGAAATGTTCAGTATGCTCTAAAACATTATGACTAATTCACATGGGGTACGTGTCAACATAAAATACTTTGAGTATTTACGATGTGCAAATGCTGAAGAGTAGGCGTGGTTATCTCTGCTTTGGAGATAGGTCACTTAGTGTTACTACCATACTTTACCTTGCAAAAAGGCATCCCACTGTCGGCCAGGATTATTTTTACCCAGTGTTAGACACTGAAAACGGAACCCATATCCAGAATTTTGTTTGAAAAAACGCAATCCCCTTTTCAGAATTTAAAGCCTCCCTCCTCCTGCTTGTATTAAAAGTGACCACCTCCCTGTCAATATGTTTAACCTATCATTTTTTAAAAAAATTATATACATCGAAAACTGGCATGTAGCCGATGCGGAATAATGAGTAACTAAAACCTTCTGTTTGACTAAAAATTAATATAAGCGTCACAGCTTACGCGCATCTGGAGAAATCAACTAATTATTTTAATGTAGCTAAAGATCAAAACTATTTTCTAATCACTCGATATTTAAATGGTAAAAGCTCATTCATTATTGAAACTAAAATGTATCCTGCTTACGTACATCTTTAGCGCTTAATTACAGGAAATTACGCCTTTTCCCTATTTCTCAAATTTTACAACATAAATCTACAAAATTCATTACCCTCCAGTGTCCAGCTGGGGATAATTAGAAGCATATGGGATAAAATAATCGAAAAGCAAAAGAAACCACAAATCATGAATAAATGATATTGATTGATATCGCAATACATAATAGCATAGTGACGCGAATCTGAAATCCCTGATGCAAAAAGAATGAACACGAAACACCGCGCTATCCTGGCACATGTACAGGTCTTGAAAACAAAATACGGTAATAAATACCCATTCGTTCATGCAGTGGAAACAAAAAAAAAAAAAAAGGAAAGAAAAGAGAAAAAGAAATAGAGATAGTTCGGATGGATAAATGGATTGATTCATAAATTTATTGATTGTATTAAATGACTGAATAATTAATTGATTGATTAATTGGGATAGACGGACAGACAGACGGAATAATGAAAAGATCGATAATATGAGTACACATCCGTTAAATGTATATTCAAAAGGAGAAAGTATATTAATTTATACACACAAACGCTTGTTTTTAGTCCAATCTCTCTCTCTCTCTCTCTCTCTCTCTCTCTCTCTCTCTCTCTCTCTCTCTCTCTCTCTCTCTCTCAATATAAAAACCCATCGTAGATACTGTTGGTATTACCAAATAAGATAGTATTATGTAACTATTATTGTACATGTTGATTCACAACAGGATACTCTTGATGGGATCGATCATCGCCCGACACTTTTACAGCATGTAAACATATATTTATCAGTGCATTAAAATCTTATTAAGGGCATTAAACACAGCGACAAACACAATTTTCAAGTGTAAACTCCACTACTTAGTACGGTGCTACATAAATTAGTCATTTTATGTCAAGTCTTTATATTTTATTGCATTCGATCGGGAAGAAGCGAGATTTATAAAAGGACACAAAACACTTAGTCAAGTAACAGTTGGGTTCAATGTTTATTTTGACAAATTAATCAACCGTTTTTGACAAAGGTTTAAATCCATCCTAATCATCTGCACCGATTAAAGCATGATTCGTGAAAGTACTTACAAAACCGGAATGAATATTTCCAGATTTTGATAAATTCTATATACTATCAACATGAAAGACTCAGACAGTGTGACTTATAGGACTCTTAACTCATTTCATAATTGAAATTTGACAATCACTAAAAAATACATAATACTGTACCTTAGAGTCACTAAGGTATGAACTAAGCATGTAGACGCCAGCTTGAAAAAAACCCAACAAAAACAATATTATGCATGAAATATCATCATTTTACCAATGACTTGTTCACACTCTCTGCAATAAAAATTCAAGAAGAAATGTAGCAGAAAACTTTGAAGCAAATATATGTTATTTGATATTGGAAGCCTGTCTTGATTTATATCATTAGACGTTTATGATATCCCTTGTATGTATTAGTGATATTATTCAAAGGGCTTAATTTGTGACAGACCAAACAGGCAATAGATAACAGCAAAAATACATATTAAAAAGACAAGCATAAACTGCAAAACGTTCGCAAATTTTTCTCTTTAAGTTAAGAAACACCACCGGTATGCGAGGAGGTTACATAGGACACAAGAGATCTTCATTTGGAGGAACTTGTTTCTTATCCAATTACCATATAAAGATGCAATATATATATATATATATATATATATATATATATATATATATATATATATATATATATATATATATATATATATATGTATATATATGTGTGTGCGTGTGTGTGTATGTGTGTGTGTGTTTAAAACAACTGCAAATTCATTTAAGTACAAACTTTCATTATATTACTAATTCCCAAATTCAAGTGAATGCTTTATAAGTCAGATCCTGCATACGAAAGCATTTCTTTATTTATTTCTACTATTCTCAGTATTGTCTAATACCTAATTGAATATATTTTTTATTTCTCTTTTCTCCCCCCCCCCCCCCGCCCAAAAAAAAAAGAAGGGCTATTAGAGATATTTTTTACTAATTAGAACGGAATTTAAAGGGTTTGGAAAACATTCATATTTCTATGTTTCAAAATCACATAAGTGAGTGAATATAGTTGTAGTGGTCAAGAAGACAACAAAGTCATTCATATCAATAATTGGTGGTACATTTGATCCATATATTGCAAGATATAAAAATTACCGAAAAAGTCAAAATATACATTTTTTTTTCTTTTCATGTGCATGCTGCCTACATACAATAGGTCGACCTCAGGAAAACCATATATCTAAGAAAGCATTAAACCCATTTTATCTTTGTAATGTTTACATTGCATGACTTCGAACAGAATACATTGTGACATCAGTAAAATTAAAACCTTCAAAGATCACTAACATATATACTCTTGTTTACCAAATAGATAATATTTATACGGCAGTTAAATTCTACAAAGGTTTGAATATTAATAAGGTAAACAACACGTGTTTATTGATATTTCATCGCCCTTTACACCAACTTAAATGTTGTCTCTTTGAAACTTAGCAGTGGCGTACTAAGGGTAAATGGCGCCCGTGGCGACGATGATGGCCCAAAGGGCCAGAATACGAGGCCCGAATTTTTATCAGCTGTTTTGGCACCCCAAGACCTCTGGCCCCTGGGGCAACCGCCTTCCCCCCCCCCCCCCATTAGTACGCTACAGGAACTTAGATCACTAAAATAAGCTTTCCCGGTCCTTGCGAGAGTTAATTCCGATCTAATATTTAGAGAAAAGGTGGTAAGGTCATATGTGACCTTTATGGAACAAAAGAAAGGTTGAGAATTATAGGCAGGACCTATAGGGAACTTCCGGTTCCCGTATCGAAATAACAGAATAGTAAAACACACATGGGTGTGCACCAAATACAATAACTTCATTCGTAAAGATTTCGACATAATGTTGACATTATAAAAATATAATTTATGTAAGTCACATTTGTTAAATATATTACCAACCACCGGATGAAAGATTTGTTTTAATTTCTCAGTTATTTAGGTTTCCCTTATACATGCTAAAGAGAAGCGTTTAGATCCAAAGAAATTGTCTTTAAAATACTCGTATAGTTAATGTATGTGCGCTTTTAAAGGTCAATTATGGAGAAAATCTTCAAAATATTTTTTTTCCATGATTTCTGAAGAACATTTTATGAAGATTTAAAATCCGTTTCTCTGGTAAATGAACTCTAACCGAATTCCAGAATTTAACATTGCTGAAAATATAGATTGTCTAAAATTACCTAGTGTATTATCTCCCTTGACCAGGACTTGGTTTGCTGGTTTTTGTGACGTCATTTTAGAAAGCGGAGACCAGCCACTAACGTAGAAACGTATTGTTGCACGGTCAATTTCCTAAATTTCCACAGAATCACTGTTCATTCATAACGGATTGCAAGTTCACTACAGTATAATCTCGACGTTAGCGATATCTTTGTTCTTGTGACAAGTAACTTTTTGCATACATGTCAGGGGCATGTTAATATATGCGCCAACTTTTGTGAGGGTCAAACTTTTAAACGCAGTTATTAGTAAACGATGCAACAGAAGTTTTTAATATAAACGAATGTGGATTTTCAGGTATGGAAGAGTCACAACGAGCATCTACTAATGACTTTAAAATAGAAAAGAATGGGTAAAAGTAACCTGTCACTAATTGTCTATAAAATTAATCGCTGATGCAGCATTTTAAAAAAAAACTCTTTAAAGTAGCACAGGTTGAAGATCATAGATTCATCTTGTCAAATACACCAAAAAGAATTTATGTTGATCAGTTACAGTTTTCAGATTGACACAATGTTTGAGATCACGCAGGTTTTCCGCAGCAGGCAGATAGTAAATTGCTCAAGATTTCCCAAAGTCTCGTAAGCTTTTCATTAACTTTGACATTTTCTTTGACACGCTTGATATTGCGATTATTAAAATTACATTTTCTATTTCATTATTCAATAAGAGACAAAAGTCGCAAATGCGTCATTTTATGTCCAATCTCTCACAAATTGTATGGCGCTACGATCCACTTAGATGCCAAGTGACGTAATATCGATAACGTCATAATCTAATGTTCACGTTATTCTAAGCTGCGCAATACGCGTTCATTTTACATGAGCAGACATCTTTAAATCCTTCAATCTTTTTCTTTACGTTAGGTATGTTTCTAACATAGCGTTATTGGAGTTAAGAACACTTTTTGTAGATTATATAAAGTTCTATGAACACAGCAAAACGAAACGAGTTTCATTGAGTCCAACTGATAATACGAAGCTACCTGAACGATATTTAACACTATTATTACTGGTGTAATGAAACTTTTATCTACGTAATGCTTTAAAGCATATATCAAAAAGAGTAGAAATAAATAACTCGTGTGGGTAAGGACATACTAAAGATACGATTCAGACAGGTATTATAGAGACGTAACTGCCATATACAAGTTGACACACGAGCCGTGCGTTACTTGATACCAGATAATCGATTAAATATTAAATCGGAAAAATGACTCTGCGTTTTGTTTAATTAACAACACATCACTCGACTGCAAAGCTAAGTAAATATCGTGTAGTCAAATGACTTTTTATCCTTATTAATATTGTACTTTTCTTGAAATGTAACTCAATCAGATGCTATCTCTAGGCTAGACTCACAACTTTTTATTTCTCCTGGCACTGACGCATATTGCTTCAATTGATTCAATCTATTGAATGTTTTATATTCACAAGTCATGCGTCAATCTTTTTCGTGGCAAAAGGGAATCATTTTACACACTGTACTTTTTTTTTAAAGTAAGCGAAACTCAGTAATTCTTTAATTCTGAAAATGGAAGTTAAAATTAAACCTTCAAGTTATTTTTAATATTTTTCTCACCTCTTTCCTTTTTTAAATACAAGTAAATAAATGATAACAACACTTTTAAATTTGTGTTCTCCATTCTTACTTGTAGGTATATACGAGTCGACGTAATTTTTCAAGGTTTTACTAAATCAACTTAACATATTAGAGTGAAGCGTCCTATGAGCTGAATTATTGTTTCGTGGCTCTAAGAATTTATGAAGAAAAAAGAAATCACCGCTGTGAATAAATACTAGACTGATTCTACTAGTGCAATTCCACATTTATGAACTTGATACTTCCAAAATAATATTTAAAACCAGCATAAGTAAAACGACTCGTGCGGAGAAAGGATAGAATAGTACAAAATTGATTCGGTTAGTTGTAATCCTGGCTAGAATAGTACAGCAATTGATTCGGTCAGTTGTAATCTTGACAAAATTTTCTATACAGTTTTATGCATGAGCTGCGCGTTCAGCATGGCCATATTGTTAATGAATACTTAGGAAAAAAAAGTGGATTTGAATCCTTATTATGTTTTTGACCATATTGTTAATGAATACATAGGAAAATAAGTGGCTTTGAATCCTTCATATGTATGGCATATTCAAGAAGATTTCATTAGCTCATTCTCCTTATCACAACATATTGTAGCACGCAAGGGGCTCACTCAGAGCGAATCAAACAACTACTCGTAAGTCTGGCTTGAGGTCAATGTTTCCCATATTTCCAAAGACCTCTAGAAAACTATCGTTGTCAACTGAAAGGTTCTTAAACACACAAATACTACAAATAATTTTCCTCCTTAATACCGAATGATCACACATCACGAAACTTCACACTTGCATAGTTTTCTTGCTTCACGTATGTATTATCCATCAGTAAGCCTTTCCAAGCGAAAGACTGGTATTTTACGCCATGCATAACAAAACACGACCCAAATACATAATACAAAGAATTATTCCCATCTCAAATTACTAAACACTTATACCTTAGAGAATTCTTTACGTTAAGAAATTATGGAGGGTCAATTTTATGAAACTAATCTATGCTACCATAAAGTCTCGTGATTACTGTGTACTGTATATTATAACATTTTCTCCTAGATATTGACTTATTAGTCGGTTTGAGAAATATCTTCCCATAACTGACTCCCCATAATCAACAAATAATCACGAACATTTAACCAAGCCATAAACGGAGACTTAAATACAAATAGCACATACCCTAGGTTTTATTACAATATTATACATCAATTTTAAAAAATCATTAATTAATCTTTAGTGAGCCTGAAGCAACAATTGTATACATTTTCTACTGGATTACATATTTTGATTTCCTCAGATATAGGCAAAACATTTCACCGTTTTGCACTCCTGTTTTTTCCTCTTATCCTGTTTTTGAAACAAAAAATGTTTGTAATTCACAACTACGGTAAATTGTAGATCAAAGGTGTTTCATAAATAACTTCAAAGTACAGGGCATCTATATTGTTTTTATGCGAGTTTTCACGCAATTCAAGTAAGGCATAATAGCCTTTTATTTGAGGATTTGAAGACGATAAAGGTGGTTTAACTATTGCAAATCGAGTCTTGGCATGTAGCCCGTAAAACGGATATTTGTGGCCGTGCTACTGTGAACATGTCAGAAGAGCCGGTAAAACGGATATATGTGACAGTTTCACTGGTAACATGTCAGCAGAGCCGGTAACACGGATATATGTGACAGTTTCAAAATAACTGTAGTCTCGTATTGTCCGAGATTGTAGTTACTTTAGACGCGTATTGTGGAGAAGCATATTGCTTTAGGAAAAGCTTCTGACCTGGCACTATTTTTACTTGAGACAGGGCACCAGTCAAATCTTCACAATGAAAGGCGTTGAAAATAACATTCGACGATGATTCAACAAATGATGAAATACATTGAGCTTGATTGTATTCCTGTAACGTTTAAAATTATTACTTACGTTGCTATTAGTGATGACAAGTCATCACGTCGCTGTTACATCATTAAGGTCATTATGACATAACAGCAATCACGACCCTGGGTACAACTCAAAATAGTCGTTATGTACATCAGAGGTCTTGTTTATCATGCGACAGAAAGTGCCAACAGTTTATCTCTGAAGTTACATGCGTGTATACGGATAACTAGACAACTCCAGTACGTCCGTTATGTATCTCTGTAACCGTGGCTCCTATTGGATGCATGCAAAAACGTTTCAATGTCTGACGTAGTAATGTTTATCCATGCGCCATACACCTTGTTTTAAATAGCAACAGACAATGAAACTGCAGCTGTGGTCGACATTAATTGTAAAGGAAATAATTTAAATCATTATATTCCAATTTTAATCAAATTAGAAAAAAATCCTTGCAGAGCAATGAAACAAACAAGAAAATTGACAGCAGTCTGTTTTAAATAAGAACGTTATTTCTCTTTAATAAGAAGAATACCCAAGAGGAGTAGATCTTGCTGAAATAAATTTATAAGAAATTTCTTTTAAAATTCCATGTCACAGAAGGACCGTAATGGTATTGTTCCGTCTGCAAGAACGCGATAAGTATATATTATGATTTTACTGCCACAAATTTTAAAATTCGACCAATCAGAAATCCAGTTACATTAGCTGCCATGTTTGGGATATCCACTTGGAGCACCTCGTGTTTTCTCTATAAAATTCCATCTCAGCAATACTTCGATGGAGTGATACAGAGTAAACAGGGGAAAATGGCCAGAAAATGGCGGAGAAATCAGTCACACACAAACGTACGCTAAGCAAAATAAAACGATGACAAAACATTTTGATACCTTTATGGAATTATTTCCACAAGCTCAGTAAACAAGTTCTCTAGTGAGTTCAGGCTTAAAAAAAAAAGAAACTTGGGAATGTTCGGAGCAAAATAAGCCACCTTTTGCATGCCTTGGCGGGCAAAAGCTGGATATTATTGAACTAAATTCATAAATTCATATATATTCCCATTTGAGATTCTGTGTATCACAGGAGCCGAGATAGCTCCGTTGGTAGAGCCTCGGTCTCTTTATACAAGGATCACAGATTCGATACCCATCTTGGAAAAGGCACATAGATCCCATTTCCTTGGCATAATATAGCCAATAATGTTTTAAAAGTGCCGTTAAAACCAACAAAAACAAAAACAAATATGTTTATCACATAGTATTTATTTTGAGAGGATAAAGTAAAGGTAGAAAGAACAAATGATTTTCAGCATTTCAGTTCATTCTGGCCCAGACGTTGCACATTTAAATTCTTGCGCGTGAAAAGACGCGAGCTGAAACAATATTGTACAATACGATGATGATGAAAAACGTAGAAAATTTTTTTTTTTTTTTTTTTTTTTTTTTTTTTACAAATAGCAATTAAAAGTTAAAAGAGTAACTGTCCTTCTAATCAGTAGAACATTTCACAGGATAACTACAATTTTCAACACTGGACATCAGCTGGAGATTCTTGTGTGTTGTCACATAGTTCACTCCGGCAGGTCAGCTGGATTAGGTGAGGCGTCATATACATAGCTTTCGATGTGACTGTCTACAACGTTTCCACCGAAAAGTGTGTTTATTCCACCATGGACATTCGCAACAAATGCTGTATGTGATTTGGCAGAAGAAATAGCATTCTAGTTATTGGATATTTGTCTAAAGAGATGATTATTGGATGCAGAAATTGTGCAAGCTCTAGATGTATTGCTGAGAATGGAGGAGATCTACCGTTGCTGGTTTGCATCCATTTGATTGTAGTTATTTACATATTGAATGTTTTTGTGACCGGATATTTGCATTATTTAATTTGGAGGAACGCAACAAACATTTAGTTTCTGGATTAAAAGTTCTCGGGGATTAAATGTTTTCGGGTGCTGTCACTTTTTGTCAGTTGAGAGATCAGCATTTGTCAACATTCCCTTCATAAGACAGCTGAGTTTATTTACTCCCTATCGAGTCTGGGCTGACATTTAAACCATGCTTTTTGGGGGTGGGATGCAAGATCTATGTCGCATCGTAGTTGCGATGCAAATCAGACAGTCTGCATTACAATAGGAGGACTGTCATTTCTCTACATAGACTCTGTACATTCGAGTTGGACAGAGTGCTTGTTTTCTTGGTTCTCCCACATTTTAGGTTTAACTAGGTGAACGTCCATCGGGTTTACTTACGATCTAGTTTTAGTTTGACGTTTTGAGAATTCTATGTAGTGCAAATTAGTCAAGTTCCGACTACGTCACAGCCACTGTTCCTTTCTATGAATTCGCCCGTTTGTTTCCAATGTCCACTCGGCTATAGATCGGAAAGACGGCCGCCACATTGCAAATAGTAAATAGTAGTTCAATACAGTAGTTCCAGTCTGCAGGGGCAAGGAAAATTCCCACGATTGCAGCCAATCAGTAATAAGAATACTGCAGAAGGATTTCACAGGCTTATTTGGACCAATCAAGTTCACAGGAAGTGATATGTTAACCTGTGGACATATCGAAAATAACAAACAGCAAACAGTGTATGTAAAGTGGACCGACTATGTGATAAACATGTATATACAATGGCGGCTACTGTATTATTTACTGGGCGTTTTTCCAATCATTTGCGGAAAGAATCGAGTATGATCCGACCGTTTGAACATAATTTTAATGCAATGTAGAAAACTCGTATATTGTGCTTTAAAGTAATTCAATATTGTTTCTTAATTTAAAGAGTGGAGCACGTACGATACATGTTGACATGTACAGATAATTTCATTAATAAAGCATGTCAGTTATTTAATCAAGTAATATGTCAGTGCTATTTTAAGACATATACAAATTTAAAATTGTGCATGCAACATAACTAGTTTGGACTGAATAACCTTTACTGGTTTATATGTACAAAGTCTCTGCACTCGAAAATTAAAAGACATGCACTCATTGCCTTTTAAAGATGTATTTATGAAAAGGATCAGCCGTGTGAATTAATGTATTAGTTACGATGTAATGTATAGGTCCATAAACCTTAAATTTAAGAAGATTGTGTATGAATTCGTAATAAGATGACTTTAAAAAATTGAAAGATATTTTCAAAGACCCGAACATGTATACATTATCAATTATCTAACACTTGCATACGTGTGTGCACTTAACACCCTCATATACACCTGTGACACGATAATAACAGGTAATATATCTCCAAAATAAATAGTATGTTATTTACGTAGTATTGTAAATCTTATATCCACTTACTGACTGACTTTATTCACTACCTCTGAATTGCGGAATACGCGTATGGGGTGCATTTCAAGCTGAGAATGTGCTATTAAACAAACAATAAGGCTCAAGATATCGCACCCCACTGGGGCCATCTAATCCATTGGGAAAGAAGAGAGAAAATTTGTGAATTAATCTGCTTATTTCATTTTCATTGATTTGCATCTGCATGCATATGTAATTTCATTTCTTACTATGATTTCTTTGTATATTGTATACTATAGATGATGATACCTTGTTGTTTATTGTACTATCTGCCATTCAATTCAATTCATTGAAAAAGATGTATCCTCACAGTCCGTTTGGGCTATTGGAATGTATCCTTACAGTCCGTTTGGGCTATTGGAATGTATCCTCACAGTCCGTTTGGGCTATTGGAATGAATAATGACTCTTCTTGTATAATTACATGGGTATGATCTAATTATGTCGCCCTGACCAGAAGACAAATTTATGGACGACTGCTCCATGAAGTGTGAACTCCCTTGTTAGTACAAGCTATACGCAACAATTCATAGAACAATTTCATTATCCTTTTATCTATATCAAATAAAATGTTGTTGAAATATCAATATTCTCATAGACAGACAGACAGACATGCCAATAGATAGATATATATGTCCGTATGTGTAGTTTCTTACCTTTGTTGAGTTTAACTCCTTGAGCGAATTGTTTCGAATCTCCGTGATCCAAAATGACAGTTTTACTCTCTGTGAAGGGACCATATTTTTAAGCACCTGCACTTTTGAAGAGGAGTTCCGGGTTAAAATGTAACCTGTTATTATACAAATATCACACAGATCGCCCTAAGCGGTTACTGCTAGAGCAACGATGAAATATGATACCTTTTTTATTTTCATGACTTTGAATTGTATAATGGAAGCTACTGATTGTCTGTTAGAAATTTCATAGAGCTGAGAACGAGTCTGACTCAACTTCATCAAGGTATCGCAAAACATACAAATGCTGGGCCATCGCACAAATGAATTCATATGCCACACAAACAAACAATAACATTCCTTACACATTTTAAACATTTTTAATCACCACTGTCTCTAACGTGTACTTCAAAGGAGCTTCTGAAGGCGAAATAACGTATAATCGCCCTTAATGAATAATGTTGGATTTCGTCTTAATTTGATAAAAAAAAAAACTTCAGTCTTTATTGGGTAAGGGAATAGGAACAAGTATCAATTGTGACAGTCAAGGGGCAAAAAGATTATTTTAGGATATAATGCTAAAAATTTAGGCCGAGTTTTGTGTGACTTTTCCTAAATATAAAGCACTGAATGGAAGATCTCTCATGGGTATACAGTCCAAAACCAACAAAAACTTACCTTTATGCGCAAGTGACCTTTATATACAGGTTAATGCACACTAAGTTATGTTCAATTGCCTTTATACACAGGTAACCGCTTGATACAGGAGACCACTATTGAATCTTTGACTGTATTTCTAATACAATAACTTAATTCAAAACAATTTCGTAACCGTTGTTATGTTCTAACAATGACATTTTTGCAAGGCATCCTTATCAAATTCATCAACGAGCAGTTATTTAAGGATTTAATGCTTTCATTTCCATTTTTCTTTCAGTTTCCATGGAGCAGCCTTTAAGTTAATAAAACAAGATGCGATTATATCCCTTGTTGTTAACAGTGAGTCCTACATCACTCGGTCATCAAATACAACTAGACACCATTTGTGTAGAACAATCATGTATCCAAATTTATTTCTGTTTTCAATGATTCAAATGTGGAAACCATTGCCAACAAAGATAATAAGGAACCCATCAATTCAAAGTTTCAAAGCTTACCAAAATAGGGATAAACATAGAACTCCTTCGATCGTGGTATTACATGGTATTACGTGGTATTACGTGGTATTACGTTGGTGATTAGGTGGTTCAAGTCCTGCATACGCGATTCAGAACTAAATGTAATAGTTTAAATAATTATTTATTTTTAAATCATTTTTTCCAGCAGTAGATTCTATGGATGTGGCAATATCGAGTTACCAGAACACTTATTATTACAATATCAAAAATATACAGCTCTAAGACATCGTGTTCTTTTCCCATTACCATATTGACGCACAATATTATTTGGTTAATCCATGTACTCTTATAAAATTAATACACATATATTTTTGGCAGTGCAAACCTTTATAAAATTATCAAAACGGGTTTCAGACCATATGAATCACAACCACGCCAATTTTTCTTATTATTTAGCTGTCTGCAGTTACTACATGTACTATAATTGATTATATATATATAATTTAGTGATATATCCACGTCAAGTCACTATAAAAATATTAACTGTTAGAATTTTTGGTAATTGGAGAGGCAGTTTTTAATAAGCTTGCAGCTTTCTACTGGCTCTCCAGATATTGCATGGCTATGGTTTATATGTAAATATATTTTATTGAATAAATATTTTTAAGCTCAATTTAAACATATTTAAAAAACACATGTGTGCTAGCGTATGAATCTTATCTTGCAGGCTATGTATAAGCTGCGAATTTGTTCTTTCGGTGTAATGGCTTTTTGACGTTATCAACTTTTATTATCAGATCTATATGCGTGTTTAAAGTCATCAGCATTTTTAAAGGTTTCTTGAAATGGTCTGAACACAGCAAAGTGAAATACAATACTTTAAATTATATTATATATCAATCATATATGAATGAAGAAAAGGGTAGAATAACGCAAGTAGAAAAGAGCATCGCATGAATGATTGCTTATGTCAGCTGAGGTCGAGACGGGACACGCAAGTGATATTCAATAAAATCTGACAAACGTGTCTTACACAGGAGTGGTCAAGTAATCGATTATTAGTTAACATAGTTATTTTACGTTGAAAATAATACATGGAAGGTAATACTTATCTCAAAGCTAACTAAAAACGATAAATCCTAATTAATATTAAAGTGATTCTGAAATTAATGTAATTTTTAATTAGCTATCATCTTCTGCCTACACATTAAACCTTATACTTCCCACCGTCTCAAGATATTAGACCTGAATTGACTCCATTTGCACATGATTTTGAATTCAATAACTTTCGCTAACTTTAGTCTGCTCAAAGCATCGTTTCCGCATATTAAACGAAGCGTCGATTGAAGCATCATTTTAGAAATTGTTTGATTGTCGCCAGTTTATCACCGTTTATCATCATTTATTTGAGTATCAACTCGCTAAATTTAATGGAAATAAATAAATAAACAAACAAATAAATAAATAAACAAATAAATATATAAACAAGTAAATAAATAAATAAACAAACAAAAAAATAAATAAATATCGCATTGTAAAATCATAAACAAAATTACATGAAGGATTTTTTTTATCAAGAAATTCTAAATAAAAATTATTACATGAGAAACTCTTATTACTGTCACTCTCTATCATAGTATAAGTGCAATAAGAACAATTTAAAAATGGAATAGTTCTACATGTATACCTCTTTTATATGTACATATAAATCAATTAATAATGACTGTCAGTGACCTTAGTAAGCAACGCTTCTACGAGATTTCAGAGCATATAAAAAAAATTAAGAATAATGTACTATGCAGCATAAACGGTTAGGACTTGATTATCTTAAATATTAACAAAGTGTCTGCCCCTGAATTTTAAAATACAGTTACCCTCTGCCACTGAATAGTGTATTTCATAATTAGTTTGTAATTTTTGATAAATATAGTGGTGTTAGATCTAAAACAATTCAGAAAAATGGTAATGTGTCATTGAACAGCGCTGATGGGAAACAAGCGTGATTATGAATTGTACAAAACTGCACGTGCTATTTTTAAATCCGACGTATGATGACCATTCTATTTCACACTTACATACTTGTTGTCATTTATCTTCATGCATATACTGTTGACAAGATAACTAAATCCAGTAATCACTTGCTTATTTATTTTAACTTAATATCAAACTCGAAATTGCGTCGCAATTGAAGTTTGGAATGACCTACCAATAAAATCAATGAAGGCTAAAAATGTCACACACCATGGGATATAGGAATTATAGGAATATCTTGGGAAAACAAATATGCAATCTGATTTTGTTTTAATAAAGGAGAGTCGATTTGCCAGGTTTCTAGAATATGTCACTTGTACCGAGATATATTAGCGTCCATATCAAGACTGAAATGTTATTAATAAGAAGTTACACGTAACTAGGTATGACAACATTGAATACCACTTCTATAAACATTTCCCTAATAAATTTTTATCAGCTTCAGCTTCGCGTGCAATTTTTTATTTTCTTTGTGTACCCCACATTAACTCTAGAGTCTGTCTTCTTCCCCAGGAGCTGTTCTTCTCGTCAGCAACGTACTAACCGGGGGGGGGGGGGGGAGGGGGCGGACGGGGCGTCAGAGGTCTTGGAGCGCCAAAACAGCTGATAACAATTCGAGCCTCTTATTCTGGCCCTTTGGACCATCATCGTCGCCCCGGGCGCCATTTACCCTTAGTACGCCACAGCTTCTAGTTCACTACTTATACACGTTTTAGATCACTTTCCTATGACCATTTCTAGATTTACTTAACACTGTAATAACACATAAGTATCTTCCTGAATTCATATCTATCGGTCTGGACCAGTACCTTTAGACGTTTCACAGAGTTGCACAAATATGATCATATGTAACATTAAAAGATACACTGTGAGAGTCCGCCCCTTGGTCTCACCTAGGAATTGACCTTTGATAAAATCACTATAATGCAGGAGGTACCAATTTAACTGCTAAGGCAAGGTAGTCATATAAATCATATAAACGTTTAAGTCCAGTACAGATTTTCATTACAAAATTTCAATTACATAATTTAATTGTGAATGCCACGATACAGTCTTAAAAGGATCAAGCTGGACCTTCGTAGTTTATTTTATGATATGTTCGTATCGAGTCAGATGGCTTGCTTCTATCTATTCAAATCTACATACTTGTCCCTCTATTAAGAGGCACGTCGATCTATTTCTCGTGGGATTTTGTAACCTGTGGAGTTATACCAATGACTACCATCTGACTGAAATATTAGAAAAATGTGTATCATTATCTTTAAACGTTAGTGACTGTAGACTTACAAGCTAATAGATTTGGAGAGAGAGAGAGAGAGAGAGAGAGAGAGAGAGAGAGAGAGAGAGAGAGAGAGAGAGAGAGAGAGAGAGAGAGAGATAGACAGAGATGGTTTGTACCTTGCTGTAACTTATCACTTGGTAGATGAAGTGCTCCGCTGCTTTCACGTCTGATTTCTTCAGCTTATCAAGCACAGAGAGTGTCAAATTTCTTTGTAGTTAATGATCGCTCTAACATTCTTAATCCGGAAAAAGCTTATGTTCACCAAATCCCGAAGATTTATTATTTGTCTGTTATGTAGACAAATTAATGTAGATAGTACCTCCTGGAGTTCTATTCCCTTTGAATTCACATCTATTTTTTTTAGTACAAAATCTGAAAATGAAGTTTATGAACAACAAAAAAGTAATATTTGATACACTTTTGTATGTATAGCTTATAAACTGTTTTGTGGAACATTAAAGACTGGCAACTGAAAATGTCATATGGGCTGCTGATGACACGTCGCACTCAAACCAAAACCGTACATTCCAGGACCAGATCACACATATGCCAGCTTATCTTTAAAGAGCTTAATGTTATTTACAACTTTTATTCTCCCCTTTTTCTTTACGTGCACAGTGTACTTGGAAGATATTAATATGTGAATAAATCAGACACAAATCTTGCCCTTGATAGGACAAAGGCGATGTAAATACAGCAATCGTAAATATGAATTCCGTCACATACAATGATCACCTTCTAAACTTGACAAATTATGTTGTATCATACAAAGACTCCAAGTATAAAACTTTACTTGATCTACTTTAGACAGAATATACACGGTTAATACATTTCTTACATGCACCGTCTATATGTATTTTTCAATTAATGAACGAAAATTATAGTACAATGGATTTGGTCAGATATTACTTTTACACTTAAGTCATACTAACCTTGTCCATCTTTATATGATTGTTGGGTACGAACAATTCTAAGTTGGTAGAAACTGTTTCTAACAAGCATTTTTATATACTAGTATCTGATTTGGTAATACAGTATGTTTAAATCAAATCTGATTGTCAGAAAGGGATTGAAAATGTTCTTTAATGTTAGTCAGTCAGATTACAGGGATTCTGTCAATCATTTTGCACCATTACTCCTGCAACAGCCAATCAAAAGCTAGGCTGGTACGGCGAATATAATTCGAGGAGCTGGGTATATAAGAGGGTGATCTGGGCATTTTATTCATTCCAACATTGGCTGTACATGAAGAAACGCCGAGAAAAGCTTCGTGTCTGGCCCAAAATTCTGACCCCAGAGTGGAATTTTCCTTTTCTACACCGATATATATCAAGGATTAATATAATCCTACTAATGCATTCGTGTAGGTTAGGAAATTTACACCCGAGGGTCAGAATTTTACGGCAGACACGAGGCTTTATGAGGGTGGAATTTTCATATTCTACACTGAAGCATAATGAAAGCTTCTTTTTCTCATATTTCTACACGAAACAATGAATCAAAGTAAAACATGGCGTATCGTGAATACTGATGTAATTTTCAAACAGCAAAACATCCTCTGAAAATTTCCTTACCTTAAGATAGACGTAAGAAGTTAGATTTACATTGAAAAATTCGTGGCAAACTTAAAGTAACGTAATAACCCATTTTAACTGTCAAAGAACAGTGGCTGAAACGGCTATGGTTATGGAAATACACAGCGTCCGAATTGTGTACTAGAGATAGCTTGCGCAGTGATACAAATGTGAACAGGTCAAAAAATAAAGTCCACTTTTATCCATAAGATTAATCGAGACAGACAAAAATAATGACATATTTCTCGATTCGGCTTTGATCTAGAATTTATTTACCCCTCAGAAATAATAATGCACAAAAAAAAAAAAAAACGTATACAACGACGGCTTTTGGGATTCGATATTTCACTAAAGAAGGCGTACGTGTATCTAGGTCGATCAGTGCGAAACGACCTGTATGTCACTGATCGCTTGAGTACGGAAATGTGTTGCAATTAATGTATATCTTGATTATTGTCAAAGAATGTTCAACTGATGATGAGAATTTGAAGTGATTGCTACTCTGTGTGCACTATGCTCGCAGCAGACGGTTAAAATAGTCCACGAGTCAAGATAAAGTTCCTGTTTTTGTTAAGGAAAAATTATAGATTAAACGAACTGTTCTGCCATTGCGACATCCGAAACTTTAAAAACAAAATCTTTTTCCAAATAAACTTGTCATAGCATACCGCATACCATAAAATCTGATAGTAAACTTGTTATAGCATATCGCAGACCATAAAATCCGATACACATCCACTTCAGAGCAAAGCTAAAACCCCTCACAAACCAAACTACGAATGGATCCCTTTGAACCGTTTGGGGATAAAAGATGCAAGACATGAAAAAACGTGGTAAAAACTAGTGATTTCTTCAGCATAGTAACCGGCGAAAAAACTCAGTATTGACAGCAGCACCATAATATCGAAAACACAAAATTTGATGTGTGGGAGAGACAGAAAAGCTAAACACGATGACGAACCTACATAAATCAGACTGGCAAACCCAAGTATTTGCCAGAAGCCCCGTTGCAGAACACTTTTTTCCCCTGGCCACTATTTCAATGACCTTATACTATCGGGAATATCCCATAAACAAAACTGGAACCTCGAAACCAGAAGAGCAATGGAAAATTGGAACTTTATTTAGTCCATAGAGTCAATAGTTGATATTTTTGGATCCGCCCCTAGAAACATAAGGAAATGAAAACGAAACAAAACAAAACAAAGCAAACCAAAACGAAAAACCATAAACGCAGATCTTCTACGACTGTGATATTGAACTAGCTTCCATGGGACGAGTGAGTACGTCTCAGTTTTAATTGTCTTTGCTGCATACTTATTTGTCCCAAGTATGAACAGAATCCATTATGTGATTTCGGAAATATAAACAATGAAAACCTAGAATCTAAGCCTTATCATTAATCTTCTAGGAACATAACCTTGACCTTAATTTCAAAGGGGAAAGTGAGTGTCTCGCAATAAGAAATTTACTCTCTTCTAATTCATCATCTCAAGTATTAACAAAATCCATCGAGGGGTGTAGGAATACAGACAAATGAAAACCTTACGAAAATGATAAGAAAGGACGCCGACGGTGACGCAAGATAGTGACTTCTATGTTGCGCTTTTCTAATAACGTGGAAGCTGTAGCGTACTAGCGGGGGGGGGGGGGGGGAGCGCCAGACGTTTTGGGGCGCCAAAGCAGCTGGTAAAAATTCGGGACTCGTATTCTGGCCCTTTGGGTCATCATCGTCGCCCCGGGCGCCATTTACCCTTGTTACACCACTACGTGGAAGCGAAACCAGGTACTTTTTCAACCATATTTGGTAATCTGTTTTAAATAAAGTCAAAATGTTTTCCGTGGAAAGTTTTTTTTTCTGGCTTTATTCCGACAGTACAATTTTGCAAACGTAGTATTCTCTGGTGTACCAGTGAGGTTTTTGCCAAACGTTTCAAAAAGTAAAAAAAATTCCTCACAGAGAATGGAGAGCAGCTCATACAATTAATGCATTGTCTATAAGACACCTGCAAATTAGTGTATACATTGTATCTTAAAAACGGTGTGTAATTTAGATTTAAACAGTCTTAGAGGCTTTCTGTACTTATTGGAGTCAATAACATCTTAAATATTTTATGACGTAAACTGATCACAGCGCATTGAAGTTAATTACCAGCTGTAGGTCCGACTATTAAAACTCGAAAATCAAAACCACCACTGTGATTTATGAACCGAGCTTGTTTAAAACTCAGGGACGTAATACTTAGGAAAAAGATCTTAAACGGTTTTAGTGTAGAATAACTTATGAAAAGGACATAATATGGATAATTGATTCTGTCAGTTGTAATAAAGACGGAAGTTTCATTGACATAATTTTAAAGCAAATTGACACCCCAGTCGTCACTAGAATGATAGAGTAGTTTAAAGATCATAATTTTAATAAGGCGTAACAAGGATCATTAAACTAAAATGACATAAATGGTGATACATTTTTAAGTCGTTCTTGCTATTTATGGATTATTTAATTACATTCAATCTTCTAATTAGCCAAAAAACGTATGTTGAAAATGCAATGATTTCTTTAAGTGTTTTGTAAATTCAGACAGATACAATGTCCTGCATAGACAGTCGATCTTTTTATATCTCCCAACTTGAACGCATCTCACTTCAATATACGATTTGTTAATTGCTATATATTGAAAATACTTCCTTGTAATACGTTGATTAGATTGATGCTATCATTTTACGAATTGTATCAATTGTAATTGACTGAAAAGATCAGATTGTAAGTAAAATGTTCTATATTTTAAACTCAATTTAATATCATTCTTTCTATCACTCCCTCCGGTTTTGTAATTAAACAATATGAGATAAAATTACAGGTACAGTACATGTGGACTATGGGCGATCAGAGATAAGAGCTTTTCTTTCTGCTGGGAATATAGGTGTCAATTTGAAATTATAATTTCATGTATATATTTCGCGTTTTTAAATAAAATTCAAGTGGGTTTGTTTATTTACTTGAGAGTTAATTTTCTCTTGCCTAGCGAGTCGTTGCTGTGCATCTCGGGTACTTTCCTTCCACCTTGTAATATTTTTTTTTTTTTTTTTTTTTTTTTTTGGGGGGGGGATAAGCGCATGGCCAAATGTATTAGAGCGCTGTCGCGTGAGATCAAAGTGCTGGGCTTCGTTACTCGAGGCGCAGGTTCGATTCCCGATTGGAACGAATTATAAGTCTCAAGCCTTTTTGATTATATTTGTGTCATTATGTGTAAATGACACAATAGGTGGAAAACAGCGTGGGGAATAAATTTCTCTATGTTTAGACCTAAAACAGAATAAGGAAAAGGTGAAAACTAAACGACAACATAACAGAAGAATAACTACATTTCCTTAAGGCAAACAAGATCAAATGTTAGCTAGAAGCGCGACAGATCTGAGCTCTTCAGCGTCACCTAATTAGACACGTCATTACGAGAAATTTGGGTTACGCAGAGAGTCATGTATAGGGCTTCATTATGTTTCACTTCTAGTCATCCCAGATGTATTTTTCACTACGCGAAACAAGCATATTAGTGTATTTATATTACAAGGGAAGTTGGCAGAAAGATAATAATAATAATAATAATAATAATAATAACTTGATATCACTAGAGGCGAGAGAGGCTGGACTAACTAGTACGAATGGAACTGGCGCGATGTAGTTAAATAGTACACTCATGGACTAGACTTTTCCTTTAAGCTAAATTCGCCTTGTGTTCGCATCATCCAATATTTCTCTTTTGACTCAGTGGGCAGCATATCGAGGGACTGGACGTAGTGTCCGGTTGATCTGTAATGGTTGGAGAGTTTCTATTATGGCTTTTGCGATTATTCATTCTTATTCTAAAGTCACTTGTTTCGCCAACATATCGGATCGCAGAAATCTTGCATGTCGACATAAATGCCATTTTTACTGACACATCCTATGAATAAGGTAAGGCCATATCTTTGTCAATGTATTTGATAAGTAAAGCTGTGCCAGATGTCATCAATATATGACTGTTTTAATAAAGTCCCTGCCGTCTTATTGATACAAAATGTTTGACATTTAGTAATTTAAAGGCCCTGTTATCTTACTGACACAAAATGTTTTAATACAGGCCATGCCGTCTTACTGATACAAAATGTTGTACATTTAAATAATTTATTATGTGGTTAATCGTAAGTCTATATTTTGATTGCGCCGGCAAAGAACATGATACAAGAAATCTGATAAATATTACATGTGATGAACTTTGTAGTATAACACTATTTTCTTGCGAGACCTGATGCCTTCTTGATTAGTCTTTTTATACTGATTACAGTCTATCGAAGTAATCGTGATATTAAGCACTAATAAATGACATCAAGTTCTTTTTTTAATCCAATAAAACCCTTAAAGTTTTTATAAGGAAAGTGTTATTATAGGGTCAACTTTAGTTGAGTTGGTCGTTATCTTTCGCAGTGATGTCATTTCCAATTGTGTAAAGATTTTTTTTATGTATCATTGTTCAATAAAAGACAGGAATCAAGATCCCATCATTTTAGATAGAATCTTATCCAGAGTTGCACAGGGCTATGATACCCTAAATAAACAAGGGATTTTATATTGATGACGTAATAATGTAATTATGTCATTTCGAGCTGCGTCGTAAGCATGCATTAAAATCAGTGAACATCTTTAAGAGCCCAATCCTTAATAGTACTATGTTTCTGCATCATGTGTATCAGTGTTACGCGTGATGAAAATTCCTTAAGTGTCTCGACTGCTATATACCTATTACTATAAGTCCATTTATTTATATGTCTGTCTAGGTCTTCATTCATCTCTATTGATGTATTGTTTTCGATATCAATATCTGAAACTATCATCAGATTGGGTGAATGATGTGCATTTTACTTTTATAAATTTCGTTACAGCAAGAAAATGATTGATTGATTGATTGATTGTATTGATTGATTGAGTAATTGATTGAAGCAAGTATGGATGACACATAGACGTACTATGTGATATCATAAATTATCTTACCTTTTATTTGGACGTTTTGTAGTAATAACTGAAACACCGAGAGCGTCCAAGGTTCAATTATCAAATATTCACTAAAACATTTGCACGGAATAATAATAACACCTAGGCTTCCAGACAGTTTTGGTTCTTTTGATAGCAAGCAAGAAATCCAAATTTTGAATCCGCCTCTTGAATTCACCTCTGTTATTATCACAATGGCCGCCGATAAAGTTTATGAGTTAATTGAAAATAATACTTCACCGACTGGTAACTGAAAATACTACTCATACCACTTCTCACTCAGCACACTCCATATGTCCAAGGACCATCCTCACAACTGCTTCCACATCTAAGAACAGCTCACTCTAATTTAAAATGTTTTGCCTTTAATTTGTGTTTGAGCTTGTCTAGAAGTATATGAATATATGAATATAATTCCATCAAAAAGATGATTAGAACCGCATTGATGAAAATTTCGTGACACACAACTATCACCTTGTCTCCTTTCATTGTATATTGACTCGATTTAAAGCTAGAAATGATCTTTTCTTTACAGCACATACACAGTTCACATATTTTTCTCTTGCGGGGTCTGTTTGTATTGTTCAGTTTTCAAATGAAAATTATAATTCATTCCTCTTCATCTAGAAACTTCAATTCAGCAATATATATATCTCTCACAGAAATAAAGGAACATCAGCTTTTGTTGGAGAATTTATGAATGCGGCTAATCGATGAAATCGCAAGATGTGATGTCACTCATTTAATTTTCTTGTTTACATAGAGGTCTTAAGAAAAGACGATAATTGTAGGACAATCTTAGCAATATTTGTTTAGCCTGTTTGTACCTGTAGGTCTATTTTGTTACAATTGGCAGTACGTTAGCACAGCCAAAATACGATAAGCAGATATACCGTTTAATTGCTCACCTGTAATTGAACATGAATTATTTTTTAATTTTAACGCTCATGAAAGTATCAAGAATATATTGTCCTATATATATTAAACTCAATTGTTAAAGTTATCATTATATATGGATTGAAATATGGGGGGGGGGGGAAACAAAGTGTATACATTGTATATTACTGCTGCAGACGACATCACCTATCTTGGATTGTACCGATACTGGAAATATAACATTTATCAGCATACCGGAAGACATTGTTTAGCATCTTGCAACTATATATTGTGTTATATCTATCTATCTATCTATCTATATATATATATATATATATATATATATATATATATATATATATATATATATATATATATATATATATTAAACTCAATTGTCAAAGTTCTTGTTTTATATCGGTTGAAACATAGCAAGCAACAAAATGAATACAGTGTATATTACTGCTGCATACGACATTACCTATCTTGAAGTGTACCGATACTTGAAGTATACCATGTGTAAGCATACACGAAAACATTGTTTGGCATCTTGCAATAAAATATCTTTGTGAAGCCATTGCTGGAAGTGATGGTGATATTTTATATAGCCAATCAAATAAAGGTAACACTATACCCAATTCAGTGTGCTCTAATTGGCCGTTTAAATAATCACATATAGTTTGGTTTGGTACTTACGACACAGAAACACAAGTAGATCATTCAGTGCCGAGGAAATTGGAATAAAGTGTCTAGCCCATGAAGACCCCACGGTAGCCGACCCAGGTTAATATGTGGTAGGATTCCAACCCGCACCCTTTCGGTCACGAGTCCAGCCCCTAATTAATGAGCCACCGGGGCTCCTACCTCCATTAGTCGCCTCTTATGAAATAAAGGAGGGCGCAATTTGATATGTTGAAAGTAGGCCGCTAGAAGAAGAGATCCCTGATACAAATAGCCAATTCGATGTCTGAGACTCAAAACAAAACACATATAATTGTTATTTACATGCAACACACACACACACACATTACAAATATAATTGATAAATGGTGTGTATTATACTTCATGATAAATTAAACTATTCAATTTTTCGACGAGAACATTACACACTATTGTGCACTCGATTATGTATTTAGAATTCCAACTGAATATGCGATTAGATGCTTTTAAATTTGTCTAAACATGCATATAACAAGCACGGAGTAAATGTCACAAGCCTCAATCGCAGAGAGAACTACAGGGAAGAGGGGGGAAGGGGAATGTGGAACAGAGTTCTTTAGACATTTATATAGGCAAGTCAAATACATGTCGTTTATATTAAATCAAAGTCTTGAAATGGATCATCAATCCATCAATGTTTTTAATTGATGGCATATGACTTTTTTTAATAAGGGAATGTTTTCGTCTCTATCTCCGGAAAAGGCTGTTTTATATATTCAATCTACATTATAGAACATGTAGTTTTGAAACTGTCTTAGAACGCCAGTTTTCTGATAATTCTTGAAGAAAGGATTTGCATGTTTAATAAACTTTATGTTATGCGGATTAGCCTATTCAAGATTTACAGTCAAACTTTTACTATTTCTCCTGCATTGGACCAGGCAGAAGAAAACAAACTTATATGCACAGGGTCCGAAATGCCAATTTTAACTACTGCTGCATCTTAAAATGTATTTTTGTAAACGTCGTGAAAAGTGGATAAAGAGAGCTCTTTTTACATTGGATTCAATTATTATATACCCTTTCTTCCTCTTTTTCTCTCTTCATAGCCTTTAATCGGTATGCCAATTTTATTTTTATTGATAAAATTGAACTGTTGTATATTACTGACGTAATTGACCAACGAGTAATGAGTAACGATTACAAGAGATTAAAAATGAATGGGAAAATAAGTTTACGTTTAAGATAATTTATAAAAACATCATTCTTACAGCAAATTTAAGAAAAATCAATTGACCAAATAGTTATGAATTATCATTACCACTTAATTCCTCTTTATATGTATGGTTTATTTGCTCTGGTACCATTTTTGCAATCCTCTACTATTCTTATTTTCGTCATGAAGTATGTTTTTAGTTACATTCATTTACTGATGAATTAAAATGATATCCAGCTAAAGTAAAAGTTGGCATATCATATATTTAAATATTTACAATAAAATACGTTGAAACGGCTTTATTCTCATTTGCAATTCCTTGAACTTAATTACTCTTTTCTATTGCACCTATCGTTATTGTAATGTTTCTAGATGCTGTTACACGTATCTATTGTGCTTGCTGGAACATAACGTCTTTTATTTAAATGTAACTCAGGTACAACGGTAAATTGTACTTCAGCACGCTTGCACACAAATAGATACAGTGATCTCTCCAGAACTTTTGATAGTATCGTTGTAAGTGCAGTAGGGTCATACAATGTTTTCAAACACGCATTAATAGATACATTCTCTTTCAATGCTTAAAAAGTAGATACAGTATATTTTAATGTTTAAACAGTAGATACAGTATATTTTAATGCTTAAATAGGTAGCTACAGTATATTTTAATGCTTAAACAGTAGATACAGTATATCTTAATGCTTAAACAGTAGATACAGTATATGTCAATGCTTAAACAGTAGATGCAGTATATTTCAATGCTTAAACAGTAGATACAGTATGTAATGGTGCAAATTTTTGTCGATTTATGTAGAGAACATTTAGTTTGACAGAGAACAATTAATTAGATTTATGAAGAAAGATACCGTATGAAATCGCTAGACTGCGATGGTTTTAATGTTCCTGTTGTGGGAGAAATTGATTCTTAATTAAGCATTCGTTTATTTAACGGTCAGACAGATTGGAAAGAAAAAGGTTACCTTCGATCTTGGTATCGAAAATGTCAGAGTTGAGAGAGTACAGAAACCATTTGTTAGCTAGTTGAGTTGAAGTTGCACTATCTTGTTGACATTGTCCAGAATCAGTTACTTAAATAGCACTAATCTAGAAGGTTACGCTGACCGAATTGTCGCATATTTATAAAAGGCGGTAGATTCGTTAATCTGATTGGCTACGCTAAAAAAAGGGGTGTGTTCCCCAGACGATATTTCATGTTTTAATATGCCCCATCGCAAAATTTAGTCAGTCTAAATTCCTGCAAGAGGAAGATATTTTTGACTCCGAGATTGAATTTAGAACAAGTTCTCTCGTAAAATTATTCAAGGGACCGGATGTTTGGAAAGTTAACGGACACAATTCTGGCGGTAGAAGCAAGCGAGGCTTGAAAGCACAAGGTATTTGCATCAATCTCATGTAATTCGTCGATACCAATATAATTATTTGCTTGAATTTATTTGTTTATATTTGCATGAATTTATTTGTTTAAATTCATAGATCAATTTTCTTGATATGAGCATAACTATTTGTTTGAGTTCATTTGTCTGAATTCGTACAATAATCTTCTTTATATGAGTTTGACGAATTGTTTGAATTTATCGTTTTGATTGTTATAGGAATCATGTATTCTAAGAATTTCATGCATTACTTTATTTGATACAAGTTGTCTTAGATGATTTCATGTATGATAAAGACTTGAGTATTCACTGAAATTAATGTAGTTAAGCCATGAAGTGAATTTCATTGATTCATTTGTATAATTGAGACGGGAAATGAAACTGTTATGTCTCGTGTGATGTTAATGTGAATCAGGGAGGAAATAGCCGTTAGAAAATACATTAATCTTCTGAAACTAGGTTTGTTTATGGCCTGTCCAATTTGGCCTGACCAGCTAGCCTTTGGTATCTGTTTGAATTCCGATAGGACGATATCTGACGTAACGAGAGTGGAGTAATGTTCTATTCCCAGTAGGATATTTGATGGAAGATTTTAGGTTGCTTCTCTGTTTATTTTGAAAGGGGAAAAAGCTCCATCCACGCACCTACGTATTCACGTACCTACCTATCCACCCACCTACGTATCCACGTATCCACCTACCCATACAAAGTTGAGGGCCGACAAAGGCGAGATAGAGAGAGTGAGGAGGGGAAAAAGTAAAAGAACAAAGCGAGCAGTGGTGAATTTGGAGGGTCCAGCGTAAACCAGGTAATACTGTTATGCAGGGGCAATGACTTCGATTGTTCACTCGATTCTATGATGAACTAATTCTATCGTTTTAAAACAGATCGGCTATTTGCATAAGTATATTTGTGTTGAAATTCAGTAAATGATTTATTTCAAAAAGAAGTGAATCTTCCTAATGTAATGTATTTTCCCAGTTTGTTTATGTAATTGATTAAATTGGCATATTTCATGTACGGGGGCTCGTGTTATTCTGTTCAATATATCTGCTCAGATCTCTATTTATTCTATCTAAAAGTTTCATAATTTATATTATTATTTACTCGATCCGGGCAATAACACCGAGGTCGATCATCCGCTAGACAACGATAACCAACCAAATAAAGCGGACACCTTGTAACGAGGTAGACCCCCACACAGTATATTTAAATGCTTAAACAGTAGATACAGTATATTTTAATGCTTAAACAACTGTTAACTCCTTTAATTGTGAAATTCGAGGATTCATAAAAGTTACTAATTTAATAGCAGTCTCATGTCAATGGGAAATAAAGATATACCAAAAATTAAAAAGAAGCGAATTAACATATATGTAGTAGTTTTGAATATATTATATTTGCTGGATGACTAAACTTTTGAGTAAATTTTGATTTACCTCCTATCATCGAAATATATAATCATAATATAAGTGTCTAGTGTAGATACATGGCAGATTTTAGTTGAAATATGTAATTATAATATAAGTGTGTAGTGTAGATACATGGCAGATTTTAGTTGAAATATGTAATTATAATATAAGTGTCTAGTGTAGATACATGACATATTTTAGTCGAAATATGTAATTATAATATAAGTGTCTAGTCTAGATACATGGCAGATTTTAGTTGAAATATATAATTATAATATAAGTGTCTAGTGTAGATACATGGCATATTTTAGTTGAAATATGTAATTATAATATAAGTGTCTAGTGTAGATACATGGGATATTTTAGTTGAAATATGTAATTATAATATAAGTGTCTAGTGTAGATACATGGCATATCTTAGTTGAAATATGTAATTATAATATAAGTGTCTAGTGTAGATACATGGGATATTTTAGTTTGACTATATCATTATAATATAAGTGTCTAGTCTATATACATGGCAGATTTTAGTTGAAATATGTAATTATAATATAAGTGTCTAGTGTAGATACATGGCATATTTTAGTTTGACTATATAATTATAATATAAGTGTCTAGTGTAGATACATGGCAGATTTTAGTTGAAATATGTAATTATAATATAAGTGTCTAGTGTAGATACATGGCATATTTTAGTTTGACTATATAATTATAATATAAGTGTCTAGTGTAGATACAAGGCAGATTTTAGTTGAAATATATAATTATAATACAAGTGTCTAGTATAGATATGGCCGATTTTAGTTGAAATATATAATTATAATAAAAGTTTATAGTATAGACACATGGCCGATTTTCATTGAAATATGTAATTATAATACAAGTGTCTAGTGTAGGTACATGGCAGATTTTAGTTGCAAAAACAAGAAGCAGTATATATATTTCAATAATTATTTTCTGTACCAACTTATAAGTCGAGTCCAACTGCAAACAACATGGATTATAATATGCCGTCGCAGAATGCGACGGTGGATCAGAGTATATGTTAGCGTATATGTTATGTGCTCTACTGAGTACACCAAGCAAACTACATAGACATAATGCTCCGGCAGATCTGTGTCTGTGCAGTTTGCAGTTGTAATCGACTTATAATCGAGTATATACGGTAATGCTTAATCATTTTTTACACTTTTAGTTATCGTGTTTGCACCAGTGTCTTGATAATTAGCAATACAATTAGACTATCACCAAATCTTGTAATCACTACAATGTGTGATAGTGCTGAATAAACTTCCTCACATTACCAAATGAACCTATGTGTTGTAGTAAAGACGAATCAATAAGGCTCAAGATTCCGCTCTCCATTGGATAAAGTAATCTAATGTGAACACGAATATACCATTTGGGTATGTTCTTAAAGGGACTGAATTTTTCAAGGTTTAAACAAGGGATTATTTCACCGTGATCTGGCTGCGTATTCACGAACCGAGCTCAAGCATTCACCTCACAGTCACCTTTAAAAACACCCCATACTTAGAGCCACTTAATATCATCAAAATTTGGTACGCATGTAGCAATACAAATAATTAAATAAACCCCAAATTTTAGTGTTTCCATTTTCATTGCGAGCGATATAATATAAGATTAAAATTTATAAAATTTGAACACAATTGGAATTATTTGTACTCGGGAATTTTCTTGACTACGGGTCCAGGGACAATATTCTCCAAACTTTCGAAGCAAAAAAAAAAAAAGCTTAGGCTCAAATCCCCGAATCAGTTGTAATACTTGGAAGATATCAGGAAGAGTAAAATTCAGCAATCTGAGAAAGGTTCTCATCTTAAGAAAATCATTCACGCTCTGATTCTAACTTTCTCTAAATGCAAATTACTTGCAGTCTAAGTTTTAAGACTTAGAGCTTGAAATTTGGTATATTTAATTGCACAAATTTCCATAGCTATATATGTTTCCACCAAGGGTTATATATCATATCATTTTGTTCACTGACCAATCCGGCAACTGAAATGTCACACCGGCCGCTGATACACGTAGCTCTCTACACAAACCATATACTTTACGTATACCGGGAACAAACATACAGCTACAAGTTCATTTATAGAAGAACTCAAAACCATTTTAAAAAAGTTGCCCAATTCGAGTTTGCGCAAATATAGTAACTTATGAATACCGTACAAAAATGCATGAACAACTCTGGAAATTATATATATATATATATATATATATATATATATATATATATATATATATATATATATATATATATATATATATATATATAAGTTTCGCACTGATACATTTCGTTACACACAACAAAGACTATCCTGATAGGTTCAGTTTCATCGGTCATTGGCTCCAACAAAATGAAACTTATGTTCTGTTGATGAAATAAATACCATTCGTTCATTTTTCAGAGATGGGTTCTCTGTGTATTGTTCAGTTTCCAGATTAGAACAATTATCCATTCATATATATCTGGAAGATTTCAATACATCAATAAATACTGCTCACTGAATTATAGGAATACAAACGTTTGTTGGACAGTTTGTAAATGTACCTTATCGAACATATCTATAGATTGCACGTCACTAATTCACGCCTTGTTTACCTTGATGTTTCCACCAAGGGTTATTGTTCAATAAAGTTTTAACATAATTGTGTTTCGAGTGTTTGTACCTCTAAATCAGTAACACACGGCGTACCGACCTCATACTCGTAACTTCGTGCATACCTGCATGTATGTTTAACATGTTTCTGGAGACAAAAATAAATAGTGGGCATTGATTATTTAGGAAAATGATGTTCCAAAAATTTGACAAGCATAAGGTTCCCTTATCTATAAATTAAAACTAGGTCAAATATGGATGCAAAACAGAGTTTTTAAGATGTTGAGATCATTCACTACTAAAGTTTGTCTCGCCCATCTGCTAAATGTATGAATCACTGTCTCACTGTCTCGGCCAAGCTCGGCATCTTGTCTCAAATGCAATATGAAGAGTTCGATCTCGGAACTAATTTTTATCACGCAGAATACCTCAGCTTCCTTAATTTAATCATGGACTTATTATTAAACACGTCCGCCTTCCGCTGAACAACGTGCAGACATTTGCAGTTGGTAGAGCGTCGCACTCGTAATTCAACGGTCGTGGGTTCAATACCCGTCCAGACCATCCTGGGTCTTCTGCCTTAGTGTGTCCTTGGGAAAGGCATTTAGCTTCCGCTTCCTCTGCATCATATAACCAATTATTTTTTAAAAGTGCCGTTAACCCCCACCACCCAAAAAAGAAAATTAAACCAAACAACAGAGGGATCACTGAAGACACCGTAAATGAGGAAATTTCAATGCTGTTGAATATTTGGGAAATTTCAGAGTTTGAAACATATCGTGTGTTAAGATTTTGCTATTTTCCAATTGATCAATTAAATCGCGACAATTACACAAAGCACAAATGTCCCTGGATACGGTAATTAATTGACAAGTGAGTAGTGAACTTTGTTACTAGGTTGACTAGGTTTACCGTATCGTACGCAAGGGGAACTAAGAGTTGGCATGCGAATGATCGGTCTTTCCAAAAAGGTTTAGAGGATTTGGGTGTGTTCTACGAGAGAGAGAGAGAGAGAGAGAGAGAGAGAGATAGGGAGTGGGGGGGGGGGGAAGAGGATATACGCTCTTTGTTAGCGCATATGGGATCAAGAGATATACATAACAAATGGGGGGTTGGGGTTGTAACTTTCTTTCGTAATTGCATATTTAGTTCTATGTCATAAGGAACGATGTTAAAGGTAGATAAATGACCAACCTAATGCAGGTACTTAATCTCGATAACCACACGCTAATATAAAGAACACTGGAGAACAAAGATAAATCTAGAGGACACGAGAAGAACACAAAATTTCACTCCTCCTGCTAAAGGGCAACATAGTTGGTGACCGCTTTCAGGACTACCAGTGCAGGGCATCATAAAATCGGTATTTTGAATATATATCAATTGAATAATTAGTTTATGTTTGACAGAGTTGCTAAAAGATCATAATTATAATAATGCGTAAAGAGGATGATTAAACTAAAATGACGTAAATGGTGATAAATGTTTAAAAACGTTAGTGGTATCTATGGGTTATTAAAGTATATTTAATCTACTAAGTAACCAGAGAACTACAGCTTGTGTTGAAAATGCAATGCTTTCTTTAAAGGTATTGTACATTGAGGTTTAAGAGCCCTTTTTGGTTATTTTGGCCAAATAACTTCAAACGAGAAGAGCAGAAACAACCGATTGTAACCAGTTTTAACTGATAGGATTACCTAGATTACATTATTTTAATTTCAAACATGTAACAATAATTAATAAACTGTCACTTAAACAAGCAATTCAATTTTATGTAGTTTCTAAAACTTCACCAGAAGATAAAATAGTCAAAAACATTTCAATACCACGTTGAAACAACTGCTGTCAATGTACATGTGAGCACATGCACAAGTGTCTTCACACCACAGTCTTCATCTATTCAAACCATAAGGGTCATTGATGTTATAAGGGTCACTGATGTTATAAGGGTCACTGATGTTATAAGGGTCACTAATGCTATAAGGGTCACAGATGTTATGGATGAGTAGCCTCAACTTTACAACTACATGTTTATGGGGGTTATTCCAAAGTAAAATAGGAATCTTTTGGACTGTTAAATTTTTGTGAAGTTTGAAAACTAAACAAAAGTAAATTGCTTGTTCTAGTGGCAGTTGATTAACTAGTCATACCAATTTGTAATTGCAATAGTGTAATCTAGGTATCCCAATCAGTTAGAAGTAATTACAATGTATAGTTTCTGCTGTGTTCATTTCAAGTCATAAGGCTAAAATTCATGGTGTAATGACCAAGAAGGGCACATAAATATTACAGTAGATACGATGTCCTGCATAGCCATTCGATCATTTTATATATCTCCCCACTAGAACGCATCTCATTTCATTATTCCATTTATTAATTGCTTTAAATTCAAAATATTTCTTTGTATTTTGTTGATTAGATTGATACAGCAACTTTACGAATTGTATTAATTGTAATTGCCTGAAAATATTAAAATCTAAGTAAAATATCCTATATTTGAAACTTATTTGATATTATTCTTTTCATTACTCTCTCCGATTTTATAATTCAATAAAATAAAATTAACGATACAGAATATGCTGGACTATGGGGGATCCATAGATAAGCGCTTTTCGTTTTGCTTGGTATATAGGTGTCAATATAGTTCGCATTTCTAAATATAAATCCTGTGGGTTTGTGTATAGTGTTGAGAGTTAATTTCCGCTTGCCTAGTGAACTTGTTCCTACGTATCTGCAACATTTTTTTATTTATTTTATTTTATTTTATTTTTTCGGGGGTTGGGGGGTTGGAGTAAGAGCAATGGTTGAACGGATTAGAGCGCAGGTGCATAAGAGCAAAGCAATGGGCGCCGTTACTTGAGGCGCGGGTTCGATTCCTGCTTTGAACTAATTATAAGTCTCTAACCTGTTTGATTATATTTGTGTCATTATATATAATATAATTTATATATAATATCACATAAGTTGGAAAAAGGCGTGGAAAATAAAAAAATTTCCTACATTTCGACCTAGAAGCCCTGTCTTTCTGAGTTGACAATAAATAACAATATATATTTTCTTTTTGACACAGGGATGCAAAATTGTCCAAAATAAGGAAAATGTGAAAACTAAAGAAAAGAACAAAAAATAACAGATGAATAAACTACATTTCCTTAAGGCGAACAAATTCAAATGCTAGCTAGAAATACAACAAAGCTGTGCTCGTCAGCGTCACCTAATTAGATACGTCATTATGAAGAATTCGGGTTACACATGGAGCAATGCATAATGGTTCATTATTGTTTGATTTGAGTCATCCCAGATATACTTTTCTCTACGAGAAACAAACATATTAGTGTATCTATATTACAAGGGAATTTGATAGAAAACGTAATAATAATAATAATAATAATAAAATAGCAGCAACTTGATGTCCTTCGAGACGAGCGAGGCTAACTAACTGGTAGGAATAAAACTGATGTGATGTAGTTTTTAAACAGAACACCTATGGACTATAGTTTTTCGTTTAAGCCAAATTCCCTTTGTGTTCGCAGCATCCAATATTTCTCTTGTTGCTACATTCATTATATATCCATCCGTGATTCGACTCAGTGGGCAGCATTTTGAGGGACTGGACAGAGTGTCCGGTTTGATTTGAAATGGTTGGTGAGTTCTGTTTTGACCTAGTTTCTGTCACTTGTTTCGCCTACATGTCGGATTGCAGAAATCTTGCGTGTCAGAACGTAAATGACGTTTTCAATGCCACATCACATGATTAAGTTAAGGCCTGATCCTTATCAATGTATTTGATAAGTATAGCTGAGCTAGATTTTATCAATATATGACTGTTTTAAGAAAGTCCTGTGCCGGTTTACTGATACAAAATGTATTACATTTAGTAATTTCTTCTGAGGCTAATCTGTTGACTATACCTTGATTTCACAGGCAAAGAGCATGATAATATTTCATGTGACGAGCTTTGTAGTGTAACTCTATTTTCTTGTGAGACGTAATGCCTTCTTTATTAGTCTATTGCAAACTTATTACATTCAAACAAATTAATCGTGATATTAAGTGCTTGGGAACGATACAGACTTTGGTTCCCTTTTCGAATCTAATAATTGCCTTTTATCGTCATAAAGAAAGTTTTATTGTAGGGTAACAAGGTTTCCATACAAATAAACCACATTACAAATTCATTGTTATGTCATGCTTGTATCTTTCTTGGACTATCATCTTATTCATATCAAATATCATTTCTAACGCGTTAAGAAATTTCAGACAAGAAGAAACGCATGTACAACTCGTTGTAGCTGGATATAACTTATATATCACAACTATCGCGTTAAAACCTCTTCCTAAGGCATTGGAAATAAACTCTAACACGTTAGAAGTATGCATTAACTTTTTAAAAGTAAATTAATTCTTTAACGCGTTAGATCATGATTTAACGTGTTAGTTGCAAAATCGAACGCATTAGATGTTAGTCGTGAGGTAATGAGGAAGAAATTATGATCACTTAATTTGAAATCATCAGTCCATTTACACACCTTTGCTTGAATACCATCACGTTATGTCACATGACGAATAACTTAAATATTACTCTATTGCTGATTCTTATAGCCACTTTTTGCTTTAACTTTTAGCCTAAAACTACCACTTCCACATGGGGATTTTAAGTGTAATTCAGGGTGCCTCGTTAGAAAATGATTAAGACTAAAAATGTTCCCTTGGAACAAGGTAATATATTGGGAAAATATACATGTACGCCACTAAGGTATTTTGAAGTAAAGGCCAAGGAGTTTTCCTCAGGGCAAGGTAACATATTGGGAAAATGCACAGGTACACCACTAAGATATTTCTAATTGAAGGACAAGGATTTTTCCGAGTTTACCAAGTACACTCTACCACTCTGAACAGATTCTCCATACATCTTTTATAAACGATATATATATATATATATATATATATATATATATATATATATATATATTAAATACCCTTAAATAAAAACTGCACCTCATAATGTATCCATTTTTTCATTACCATTGCCAGCTATAGTCCAGCTCTAATCTAACGGTGAGTTTACGTTTTAAACGGATGCGTCTATTATATGTAATCAGCTGTGCATATAACTCATTCCTCCTTAAGGAGACGTATACAATGTAATATTACATATAAAGCTGCCTGAATGGTTGGTTCTTTAATGCAGGTGGGTAAAGATAGGAATTAAAATCTTTCGCATATAATCAAAACTGGGTAAAATCTACACATACCTTCACTTACCTAATAGGTCTTCCCAGATATGACTTTTGACTCCGCTATCGTTTCGTCGTTGAGCAATGCACCTGTTCAATGCTCATAACATTCACACGAATAATATTCGTGTGTAAAGGGTAATTCGAAAGGTACTAAATCAGTTCTAAACTGTAATCATCTCTTTATTACAGTGACCACATATACAGTGTTGTAGTGAGCATCAGATTTCACGAATGATGTAATGTTTTACTTATTCAGACATATTTCATATGTATATCAAATAATCAAATCAAGGTCTAAACAAATATTAATTGAGCTTAATGTATTTTCAATCTTTGTGTTGCAATTTACCCTCCCCCACCCCACCTCCAATCCACCTTCAGAAAAGCCGTGATGCGCTCATATGTGGATAAAACTGTTTAAGGATGGTACTGTTTAAAAAATGGATACTTTTACATAATAATTTGTTATGACAACAAAAGAAAAAGCCATGATAAGAGTTTCAAAATAACGATCCTTACATATAGATGCATAGGAAAAAGTGATCTGTCATCAAACAGACATAAAATAATCGCTGAATGAGTACTTAGAAATTGATTAAAATTGATCACATATTCTTCTTTTCAAATAACTCGAAAAAGCGTATGCTGCTCAGTGAATGTTTTCTCTATGTCAGGGTTACGCGCGATAAATATTTACACGTGTCTCGACTGCTTTATATCTGTTATTATGTGTCCACCTATCTGTATGTATGTCTCGTTCTTCATTCATCTATATCGATGTATTGTTTTTATATCAATATCTGAATCTATCATCAGAGGGAGTGAATGATGTGTATGTTACTTTTTCTAAATTTAAGTTACAACAAGCCAAAGGATAGATATATAGACAGATATATTGATTGATTGACTTATTGATTGATTGATGCAAGTATGGATGACATATAGACATATTTTGTGATGTCATAAATTATCTTACCTTTTATACGAAACTTTTGCAGTAATAGTTGAAACACCAAGAGTGTCCAAGGTTCACTTCTCAAATATTTATTGCAATATTTTTGTACTAAATATTTATAATTACACCAAGGTTTCCAGACAGTTTTGGTTCTTTAGATAGCAAAAACGAAATACAAAGTTTGAATCCGCCTCTTGAATTCACGTCTATTATAATCACAAGGGCCGCCGATAAAGTTTATGAGTTAATTGAAAGTAATACTTCACCGACTGGTAACTGAAAATACCATGCCGGCTACTCATACCACTTCTCACTCACCACACTCCATATATTCAAGGACCATCCACACAAATGCTACCACATCTAAGAACAGCTCACTCTAATTTAAAATGTTTTGTCCTCAATTTGTGTTTGAGCCTATCTAGAAGTATATGAATATATGAATATAATTTCATAAAAAGATTATTAGAACCGCTTTGATGAAAATTTCGTGACACACAACTATCACTTTGTCTAGTTGCATTGTACATTGACTCAGTTTAAAGCTAGAAATGATCTTTTATTTACAGCACATGCATAGTTCACATATATTTCTCTTTCGGGGTCTGTTTGCATTGTTCAGTTTTCAAATGAAAATTATAATTCATTCCTTTTCATCTAGGAACTTCCATTCAGCAATATATTTCTCTCACACAAGTAAAGGAATATTAGCTTTTGTTGGAGAATTTATGAATGCGGCTAATCTATGAAATCGCAAGATGAGATGTCACTTTTTTATTTTCTTGTTTACACGGAGGTCTTAAGAAAAGACGATAATATATTAGGACAATTTTAACACCATTTTTTTAGCCTGTTTGTACCAGTAGTAGGTCTATTTGGAACAATTGACAGTTATGTAAGTACAGCCAAAACACGAAAACAGAAGATATACCGTTTAATAGCTAACCTGTAATTGAACATGAATTATTTTTTAATTTTAACGCTCATGAAATTATCAAGAATATATTGTCCTATATATATTAAACTCAATTGTTAAAGTTATCATTATATATGGATTGAAATATAGGGGGGGGGGGAACAAAGTGTATACATTATATATTACTGCTGCAGACGACATCACCTATCTTGGATTGTACCGATACTGGAAATATAACATGTATCAGCATACGCGAAGACATTGTTTAGCATCTTGCAACTACATATTTGTGTGAAGCCATTGCTGGAAGTGATGGTGATATTTTATACAACCAATCAAATGAAGGTAACACTATACCTTATTGAAGGTGTTCTAATTGGCCATTGAAATAATCACCTATGGTTTGGTTTCGTACTTACGACACAGAAACATAAGTAGACCATTTATTGCTGGAATGAAGTGTCTCGCCCAAGAACACCCCACGGTAGCCGACCACGGTTAATCCTATGGCAGGATTTCTACCCGAACCATTTCAGTCGCGAGCCCAGCCCCTAATAAGTGAACCACCGCGGTTCGTACCTCCAGTAGTCGCCTCTTTCGAAATACAAGATGGCGCATTGAGCCTGTTCTGCATTCCCGAGCCAGCAGTGGGTGAATCACATATGATGTATAATCGATATGATTTGCATCCAAAAACATTGGTATCCAGTAAATATGTACTCTTCCTAATCGAAGTGTTTTCCAGACAAAGTTGATGAAAAGAAACTTTAATTTGATATGTTGAAAGTCGGCCGTGAGAAGAAGAAATCCCTGATACAAATAACCAACTCGATGCCTGACAGGTCAAAACAAACACACATAATTTTTATTTACACACACACACTTCAAATATTCATTGCCTATGACATAAAAAAACAGTAACGAAATAATATTATGTATGTCCTTTGTAATATAATTAATGAAATAGTACAATAATTGAATATTCTTGATATATTTTATGTAGGACAGATTAAACTATTCAATTTGTCGACAACAACATTATACATCTTTGTGCACACGATTTGTATTTGGAATTCAAGCTGAATGTGCGATTAGATGCTTTTAAATTTGTCCAAACATGCATAGAACAAGCACGGAGTAAATGTCACAAGCCTCAATCGTAGAGAGAACTACAGGGAAAGGGGGAGGGGGGTAATGTGGAATAGAGTTCTTTATACATCTATATAGGCAAGACAAATACATGTCATTTGTATTAAATCAAAGTCGTGAAAAGGATCATCGATGCATCAATGTTTTAAATTGAAGTCATATGACTTTTCTTTTTATAAGGGAATGTTTTCGTCTCCATCTCCGGAAAAGGATGTTTTATATATTCAATCTACATAAGAACGCCAATTGAATATAGACCGTAAATTCATAACTTAGAAACCATAATCATAGTCTCCTTTCATCAGAATAAATCTGCAAATACGTAAAGAAAACTACTAAGTTAATCGCAATAAATTTGTCATTCTGTCTTTTTCTTCTGAGCAAATTTACTTAAAATAGAAAATTTCGAGTGTAGATCAAATTTCGCATGCACAATGTTTTGCAACAAATTGGTTTTGGTTTGGGGTTTTAATTACTTCATCGTGTGCAGCTGTCTCCACAGATTGCACCATTGTCATGGTACACGTAGTTATTGGGTTATTCTGGTGCAGCTATTATGAACTTATCATTCGATGCTGAAACAATTTGGAATGTTTGCACGTTCACAACTTGCATCTTATAGACGGGAAGGGGTATAATTATGGAATGTTTACAGTTACACGTTCAAAACTCGTAATCTATAGACGGGAAGGGGTATAATTCTGGAATGCGTGCAGAGCTTAACGCCATAAATAAAGCTCGTAGCAACAACGAAAAACTTGCAGTTAAAAGTCATTGTAAAATCCATTGGAAGTGTTTGTTAAGGTTACATGGTCACATACATGTAAATTGCTTCTAAGGATTTCAGTCACAACACCGGGTACATATAAGCCTCTAAACCCAAGGATGAACCTTTTAAGTTAAAATTGATTTGAAGGTCACTTCCGTTTCAGGTTGGGGGGGGGGGGGAGGGGGTTGTGGGTGGAGGCTGTGAGCAATGGCAAGTTCTTTCAAAGGCCCCAAAATTATCTAAAACTATTATATTTAGTGAGGTAACAGAACGTATGACGCAATGTTGCTCTGCGGAGAGACTTTTCAATATTGTGCGTACAGGCATGCACATGTTTCAAATATGATATTGAAAATTCTCCCTAAATATTTTATTTCGGTGTTGCAATACGGAGTTGAAATAGAAGAACCGACACGTCCGGCTCCAGATAACATATAAGTATCATATATCCTCCAATGCGGGCAGCACGAGCTGCTTGCTGATACTTGAACTTTTCGACACTGCAGAATGAGAGTCTACTGTAACCATCATTTATCTCCCTTTTGGTCCAGAATGAGAGTCTACTGTAACCATCAATTATCTCCCTTTTGGTCCACCACTAATAAAACTCGCTTGGTTTGAATTAAACTCTCCTTCTGCATTCTAAGTCATGAACTGGGAAAATATTCCGCAAATTCTTAATTATTTTCATCTCAATGAGATATTTCTTTAATATTTTCTTTAATGGTATAAAGAGTGGAAGAGAATTTTGCAATCAGGGACAGTATCTTTTGATTCGTGTTGTTTTGCTTTAGAACCTTTTCTTCCTTCATCTCTATCACGCATTATTTTTGTTATGAGAAAGGGAATGTAAGATATCTACAGTTCTGTAAGAACCCATTTAATTGTATGAAGAAATGTTTCTGCAACTGTTCATGAGAGAAATCAATGCTATACATTTATTTAAATTGTATCTTGCAAACAACATCGACAGGAAGACAAGCACACGATGCAATTGTGCACAAAGTGTACCTCAAGAAACCCCTATAGAACATCAAACGTACTGTGAGTAACATGTGCGAAATAAAAACGTCCTGAAAAATGGATAGAGAGAACTCTTTTTCAACTGGATTCACTAATTATATACCCTTTCTTTTCTCTGTCTTCATAGCCTTCAATCGGTACGCCAGTTTTATTTTTATTCATAAAATTGAACTGTGGTTTATTACTGACGTAATTGACACACGATTAATGAGGTAATAGTGCAAGATATTAAAAACTAATGACAAAATAAGTTTACGTTTAAGGTTATTTGTAAAAATATCGTTCTTACAGCAAATTTAAGAAAAGTCAATTAACCAAATAGTAATGAATTATCATTATCATTCATCTTCTCTTTATATGTATGGTTTATTTGCTCTGGTACCATTTTTGCAATCTTCTACAATAATTATTTTCGTCGTGAAGTATGCTTTTAGTTACATTCATTTACTGAGGAATTAAAATTATAGCCAACTAAAGTAAAAGTTAGCATATGATATATTTGATTATATACAATAAAATTCGTCGAAAATGCTTTATTCTCTTTTGTAATTCCTTGAACTTTATTTAATCTTTTGTATTCCACCTTTCGTTATTGTAATGTTTCCGGATGCTGCTGCAGGTAAGTATGCTGGAGCAGAACATCTGTGATTTAAATAAGATGCATCAGTAATTTGTACTTCAGCGACCTTGCACACAAATAAATACATTGATATCTCCAGACATTTTTGATAGCATCGTGGTAAGTGCGGTAGGGTAATAACATGTTTTCAAACACGCACGTTATCATTTGTTGTTTAAGCATTAAAAGATACTGTATCTATTTATCAAATAGATACATTCTCTTTTAATGTTTACACAGTAGATACGGTATCTTTTAATGTTTACACAGTAGATACATTCTCTTTTAATGTTCACACAGTAGATACAGTATCTTTTAATGTTTAAACAGTAGATACAATATCTTTTAATGTTTACACGGTAGATACAGTATCTTGTAATGCTTAAACAGTAGATACAGTATCTTGTAATGCTTAAACAGTAGATACAGTATATTTCAATGCTTAAACAGTAGACACAGTATATTTCAATGCTGATACAGTATATTTTAATGTTTCAACAGTAGATACAGTATATTTTAATTCCTAAACAAATGCTAACTCTCTTAAATGTGAAATTAGAGGATTTATAAAAGTTACTAATTTAATCGCAGTCTTAGGTCTGTGGGAATAAAGATATACCAAAAATTAAAAAGAAGCTAATTAACATATATGTAGTGGTTTTGAACATAGTTAATTTTGCTGGATGACTAAACTTTTGAACAAATTTTGATTTAGCTCGTGTCTTTGAAATATGTAATTGTAACATAGTCTCTAGTATAGATACATGGCCAATTTTAGTTGCAATATAATATAAGTGTCTAGTACAGATACATGGCCGATTTTAGCTGCAATATAATATATTTGTCTAGGAGAGATATATGGCCGATTTTAGTTGCAATATAATATAAGTGTCTAGTACAGATACATGGCCGATTTTAGCTGCAATATAATATAAGTGTCTAGTGTAGATACATGGCAGATTTTAGTTGCAAAAAACAAGAAGCATCATATACATTTTTATATTTATTGTATGTACTCACTTATAAGTCAAGTCAAAATGCAAACAACGTAGATCCTGATATGCCGTCGCAGAATGCGCTGGTGGATCAGCGTCTATGTTGTATGTTCTACTTATTGCACCAAGTAAGCTACATAGACCCAGATCTGCCAGCGCATTATGCACTTATATACGATAGTCATCATGTTTGCACCAGTGATTTGATAACTAGCGATAAAATTAGAATGTCACCAAATCGTTTAATCACTACAATGTGTGATATGACTGGATAAATTTGCTCACATTACCAAATGAACCTATGTATTGTAGTAAAGACGTATCAATAAGGCTCAAAATTCCGCTCTCCATCGGATAAAGTAATCTAATGTGAACACGAATCTACCATTTGGGTATGTTCTTAAAGGGACTGGATTTTTCAAGGTTTAAACAAGGCATTATTTTACCATAACCTGGCTCCGTAGTCACGAAACCGAGCACAACAATTCAATTCTCACTCACCGCCTATATTAAAAACCATATTTAGATCCACTTTTTATCAGTAAAATTTGGTACGCATATAGCGATACAAATAATAAAATAACCCCCAAATTTTAGTGTTTCCATTTTCATTGCGAGCGATGTTATATAAGATTTAAATTCATAAACTTTGAGCATATATGCTATTTTTGTACTCACCGTGATTTGGCTCCGTAGTCACGAAACCGAGCGCAAAAATTCAACTCGCAGTCACCACCAATATTAATATCATTACAATTTGGTACGCATGTAGCCATACAAATAATAAAATAACTCCCAAATTTTAGTGTTTCCATTTTCATTGCGAGCGATGTTATATAAGATTAAAATGTATAAAATTTGAACATAAGTAGAATTATTTGTACTCTTTTCTTAACTACTGGTCCAGGAACAATATTCTCCACATTTTCTGAGCACAAAAATCTCGCTCCTGGTCAAATCCCCGAATCAGTTGTAATACGTGGACGATATCTGATACAGTAAACTTCGGCAATCTGAGACAGGCGCTCATCTTAACAAAATCATCCACGCTCTATGAGTCTAACTTTGTTTTAATGAAAAGACTTACAGTCTAAGTTTTAGGACTTTGAGTTTCAATTTTGCAATATTTAATTGCAAATAATATTTCCATAGTTATATATATATATATATATATATATATATATATATATATATATATATATATATAATACTATTTTGTTCACTGACCAATTTGGCAACTGAAATGTCATACCGCTGATACACGTCGCTCTCCACACAAACCATATACCTTGCGTATCCCGGGAACAACCATGCAAATGCTAATTCATTTATAGAAGAACTCAAAATCATTCCAAACTGTAATTCCCGAATTTGAGTTTGCGATAATATAGTAATTTATGAATACCGTATATAAATGCATGAATAACTCTAGAAATTATGCTTGTCCGTTGTATGACAAGTTCTTTGAAGTTTCGCACTGATAAATTTCGTTACACACAGCAAAGATTACCCTGATAGGTTCAGTTTCATCTGTCATTGGCTCCAACAAATATTAAAATTATCTTCTGTAGATGGAATAAATACCATTCATTCTCTTTTCCCATATGGGTTCTCTATGTATTGTTTAGTTTGCATATTAGAATCATTATCCATTCATATATATCTGGAAGATCTCAATACATCAATACATATTGCTCACTGAATGGTAGGAATACAAACGTTTATTGGACAGTTTGCAAATATGCCTTGTCAAACAAATCTAAAGATTACACGTCACTTATTCACGCCTTGTTTACCTTGATGTTTCCACCAAGGGTTATGGTTCAATAAAGCTTTAACATAATTATCTTTCGAGTGTTTGTACCTCTAGGTAAATATGACACAGCCTATCGACTTTATACTGGTAACTTCGTTGAGACCTGCGTGTATGTTTAACTTGTTTCTGGAGACAAAAATAAGTAGTGGGCAGTGATTACTTAGGAAAATGATGTTTCAAAAATTTCACAAGCATAAAGTTTCCTTGTCTATCAATTAAAACTAGGTCAAATATGGATGCAAAACAGAGTTTTAAAGATGTTGAGATCATTCACTACCAAAGTTTATCTCGCGCAACTGCTAAATGTACCAATCACATGACATCGGCCTGTCTCGGCAAAGCTTGGCATCTCGTCTCACATGCAATATGAAGAGTTGAATTTCAAACTAATTTTTATCACGCGGAATACCTCAACTTGCTTAATTTAATCTTGGACTTATTATTAAAAATGTTACTTTAGGGTCTACGGAAATTAGAATATGATAATATGTCGATTTTTGGGAGGGGGGTTGCAAGGAAATATTTTAAAGTGTAGTGTCTAACGGGAAATGTAATGTTAAAACTACACTTACTGACCAATACCCAGTTGCCTGTTATCCATTAACCCTCCACCGATACTATCCAATACCCCTACATCTACTAACTTGGGCATGGACAAATATTTAAGACAGTTACAGTTTAATTGTGGATATTTGGATGTCTGAACTGAGTGTGTCTGAGAGAGAGAGAGAAGAGAGAGAGATTACGTCTATAATTATTTTCAAAACCAAATGCTCTTTCCAGAGCCCGCCTAGATCTCTTGGAAAAGAGATACTACTCACCACTGCCAAATTAAACATAAATCAAATCCCTTCGTTATAAAATGTGTGTGTGTAACTTTAGAATGTTTCGTTCTGTTGCCTTCAGTCTAGCGATGGTACCCCTCACACATATGCGTTTAAAGTGCTGCCTATTTGTACCGACATAAACTACACATGGGCATAAGTGGTAGCAATTGATTGATGGTCTCTTCCGTCGACTGTAGTTATTTATTAAATAAGCTCAGAACGAATATTGGAAACATTGTTCTGAAAAATTGCCTTATCAATGAAAAATACAAATTGGGGACTAGAATAATTTAGTAAACTATAAAAATCTGTAACCACAATCATTTTATTTTAATTATTTTTATCTGAATATATCGTCTATTCTCACATTCGAATGATCTGTTTCTCTGTATTAATGACGTATTCATGCATCGGCATCATTGCCATATCATGTTATGCTTCGTGTGTTTCAGTCAGTCAAATAGGTCATATGTGAGCAAGTTAAATGCAAAAGAGTGTTCTTACCATATTGAAATAACTGTTTTGCCAAAACGTAAATAGTAGAAAAGAACAGTTTTCTGTGGGGTTTTTTAAGGATATATTAGGATTATATTCTTTGATTTGTGTTTTAATAAAGCAACAGTATGTAAATATATATTTTGGTTACGTTTTTGTGTTTGCAATTGTTAAATGTTTGTGTCTTCGCCTTGAAAAGGGATCCATATATCTCGAACTCAGATTTGAAAAGGGATCGGTATATCTCAAACTCAGACTTGAAAAGGAATCCGTATATCTCGAACTCAGACTTGCTGCAACGTGCTTTGTCACATTATTTTTTTATCACACACACACACACACACACACACACACACACACAGTATCATGGGGCTTAAGAAACCTGCAGCGAACCCGGAAGGGGGGAGCGGGGGCGGAGCCGGCTCGCTCACTCCCTCTAACCACTACCACCAGTAAAAATGAGCGCAAAACATTTCATAGAGTAAGTTTTCTTTACCGTCCGATGGTTTAAATTATGCCTTGGAAACGCTTAAAATGCAAGAGATCCATGCGGCTTTGTCCCCTGGGCCACCAACGGGGGTTCTGTACCACAGGTCCCTCTTATAGTACTTTACGCTCCTCCTAAACAATACTTCTGAACAAAAAGTCAAAGGAACGAGTGAATACGTCTCAGGATGAAATGTCTTTGCTACATAGTTATTTGTCCCAAATATATGCAGAATCCATTAGGTGATTTAGGAAATATAAGCAATGAAAACCTTGAATCTAAGCCTTATCATAAATCTTCTATGAATGTAACCTTGACCTTACGATCAAAGGGGTAAGTGAGTGTCTCGCAATAACAAGTTTATTCTCTTATAATTCATTATCCCAAGTATTAACAAAATCTATCAAGGGGTGTAGGAATACAGGAATATGCAAATTTTAACTAACACCATGTGAAAAATGTAGACGACGCCCTCGCCGCCGGTGACACAAGAAAGTGATTGATATGTTGGGCTTTTCCAGTAACGTGGAAGCGCCACCGGGTATGTTTCCAATCATTTCTAGTAATCTGATTTAATTAAAGTCAAACTGTTTTCCGTGGAAAGTTTATGTTTCTTCAGGCTCCCTTCCGACAGTATAATTTTACAAACGGAAGAATTATCCTTGCTGTACCAGTGAATCGATATTTTCAAAAAGTCACAAATTTTCCTCTCAGAGGATGGAGCACAGTTCATAAAATTAAGGCATTATCTATAAGACACATGCAAATTAGTGTATACATTGTATCATAAAATCGATCTGTAGCTTAGATTTAAAATAGTCTTGAGAGGTTTTCTAAACTGTACTTATTGGAGTCAGTAACATCTTAAATATTTTATGACGTAAACTGATCACAGTGCATTGAAGCTAATTATCAGAAGTGAGCCTGATTATTAAAACACAAAAATCAAAGTCACTGCTGTGAGTTATGGATTGACCCTTGCTTAAAACTCAGTGACGTAATACTTAGGAAAAAGATCTGAAACCGGTTAAGTGTAGAGTAACTTATAAAACAGTACATAATATAGATAATTGATTCTGTCAGTTGTAATAAAGATGGAAGTTGCATTGATGTAATTTTAATTCAAATTGACACCCCAGTCGTCACAAGGAAAGGTCAAGGAATTCATTATGAATCGATTGAATAATTAGTTCACGTTCGACAGAGTAGTTTAAATATCATAATTATAATAAGGCGTAAAGAGGATCATTAAACTAAAATGACATAAATGGTGATACATGTTTTAAGTCGTTCTTGCTATTTATGGATTATTCAGTTATATTCAATCTTCTAATTAGCCAAAGAACTTATGTTAAAAATGCATTGTTTTCTTTAAGTGTTTTGTAAATTGAAACAGATACGACATTCTGCATAGCAATTCGATCATTTTATATCTCCCCAATAAAACGCATCTCACTTCAAATTCTTCTTTGTAAAATGCTGTTTAGATTGACACAACCACTTTACGAATTGTATTAATTGTAATTGACTGAAAAGATGAAAATCTAAGCAAAATATTCTATATTTGAAGTTTAATTTAATATCATTCTTTCCATCACCCCCTCCGGTTTTGTAATTCAATAAAATGAATTAAATTTACAACTACAGTACACGCTGGACTATGGGCGATTCAGAGATATGCGCTTTTCTTTTTTTCTTGGTATATAGGTGGCAATTTTGAAAGTATAGTTGCATGTATATATTCACATTTCTAAATATAAATCCAGTGGGTTTGTGTATTTAGTTTGAAAATTAATTTCTGCTTGCCTAGCGAGTTGGTTCCCATGCACCCCGAGCACTTTCATTTCACCTTTCAATATCTTTATTTTTTGGGGTGGATGGGGGGGGGGTCTCACCTCTTTGATCATATTTGTGTAATTATATACAATATAATTTATATATAATGACACAAAAGGTGGAAAATGGCGTGGGGAATATAAACTGTTTTCCTACATTTCGACCTAAAACAAGTTCTTCTTCAGTTGACAACAAAGAACAATTCCTATTTTCTTTTTGTTGCAGAGAATCAGAATTGTCCAGAATAAAAAAGGTGAAAACTAAAGAATAAAATAACAGAAGGATAAACTACATTTCCTTAAGGCGAACAAGTTCAAATGTTAGCTAGAAGCGCGACAGATCTGAGCTCTTCAGCGTCACCTAATTAAATACGTAATTACGAGGAATACACAGGTTACACAGGCAATCGTGTATAGAGAGGTTCATTATTTTTCGCTTCTAGTTATCCCAGAAATACGTTTCACAACTAGAAACAAACATATGCGTGTATTTCCAATGCAAGGAAAGTTGGTCGAAAGATAATAATAATTACAATAATAATAATAAGAAGAAGAAGAAGAAGAAGAAGAACTCGATATCACTAGAGGCGAGCGAAACTGAACTAACTGCTTGGAATAGAACTGACGCGATGTAATTAAACGGTACACTTATGGACTAGATTTTTGCGTTTAAGACAAATTCGCCCTGTGTTCGCAGCATCCACAATTTTTCTTTTTGCCATGTTCGTTATATGTCCATCTGTGATTTGACTCAGTTGGAAGCATTTTAAGGGACCGGATATAGTGTCCGGCTGATGTGTAATGGTTGGAGAGTTTTGTGTTGACTTAGTTTCTATTATGGTTTTTGCGATTGTTCATTTATATTCTAAAGCCACTTGTTACGCCAACATACCGGATTGCACAACTCTTGCATGTCAACATAAATGCCATTTTTACTGACACATCCTATGAATAAGGTAAGGCCATATCTTTGTCGGAGTATCTAATAAGTAAAGGTGAGCCAGATGTAATCAATATATGACTGTTTTAATAAAGGCCCTGCCGTCTTACTGATACAGAACGTTTTACATTTAGTAATTTTTCTGTGGTTAATATTTAGTCTGCACTTTGATTGCGCAGGCAAAGAACATGAAAAAAAGAAATCTGGTAAATATTACATGTGATGATTTGTGTAGTGTAACTAAAGCCTTCTATATTGGTCTATTGCATACTTATTACAGTCAAACAGAGTAATCGTGATTTTAAGCGCTAATAGACGACAATTTGTTCTTTCTTTTTGAATTCATTATTTGGCTTTTATTTTCATAAAAAAAAGTGTTTTTTATAGTGGAAAAAAGGACTTCATTAAAACAAAACACGTTATAAATTAATTTTTATAGTCATGTTTGTAAAACTCATTATCTGTCATGGACTATCAGCTTATTCAGATTTAAAATAACAAAAATATCGATGACAAGGTATTATGCCTCAGTCTACCTAATCAGCTAATCAAGAAAATAGATAACTTGAAGATGGATAAAACATGTATCTCTACCGAGTTATACTTGGCATTAACGTGTTCGAACACGCTTCTAAAGAGTTAGAACATAATACCAACACGTTAAAGCAAACTTATAACTGGCTAGATATTTTTATAACACGTTAGAAATTTTCGACAAGAAGAAACGCATGAACAACTCGATCTAGTTGGATATAACTTATATATCGCAACTATAGTGTACAAAAAATATTTCCGACGCGTTAGAAGTATGTTTTAACTTGTTAGAAGTATATTAATATTCTAACACGTTAGATGCATGCTATAACGCTTTAGTTGCCTTTCGGTGTCGCCTCATACGCTAAGTGAAGTGTTAGCCCAAGTGCATGCTAGTGGTTTCGATAATGACATGAGTGAGGCTGAACCAACACCCTCAACTTCTGCCACAAGACCTACAGCGTCCAGAGCCACAAAAAAGTCGTTCAGTAGCTCCCAAAGATTATCTTCACATTCGAGATACGCAAAAAGGCACTTCTACGAAATTTTGAACCACGGCTTACATATACACGGTGACATTTAAAGAGTTCAAGTCTCAAGTGCCACCAGAGAAAGCAGCAGGTTTTATTACAGATTTGTTACAAATCGACAATGCCAAGCTAAAGACTCTCCATCCATCACGACAGTTTGAAGTCTCCTGTATGGATCGAGTTTAGTACACCGGCAGAATTAACACCGTCCAAAGTCATCGACAAAATTGAACACGTTCAACAATCCAATGACGAGTTTAACATGACCGATGAAAAAGCCACTCTTCACATGACGCACGTTTCACGTCCTAGAGGTAGCGGACCACACAGATCAATGTTATTGGTGGACGAAATTTGCAGTACCAAACGCAGTATTGTCTAAATTAACAACTCACACGATCAAATGTGCTTAGCCGGTGCCATTGTCGTGGGTCGAACGTATACCGAGGAAAAAAAGGAAAGTGGAATGGAAAGGAGCAAGGAAAAGCATTCGACAATCGGACACAACCCAACAAAGAAGAGAAGCCGAACTCCTTTTACGGTAAGCAGACATTTCCAAAGAGACAGCGTGTGACATTCCTGAAATACAGAAACTTCAAGACGTTTTGGCTCCTCATTATACGTTGAAAGTGTATCCTCAAGTGGTTCGCAGAGCTCTCGTGTTTCGAGGACATTATTTCCCAGACGGAAAATACATTCACGTGTATCATCATCATTAGCATTTCAATTCCATTACTAGTATCACAGGATTTCTTGGATACACTTACTACTGCGAGAAATGTGACCTTGGATTTTGCAGTCGGGACCAACACATTCATTGCGGAGCGAGATGCCAGGGCTGTTTAACTCCCAAACCATGCATTCCTGAAGGAAAAGAACGAATTCATTGTTCGACGTGCAAGTGAACCTTTATCAGTCCATCTTGTTATGAACAACATCTCATGAAACAAGTTAACCAGCAGAAAAGTGCTTGCGAATTATTGAGATTGTGCTCCACTTGTGGACATCTTATTCGAACCAATAACTCAAAGGCACACGTTTGTCCAGGTAAGAAAAGATGCTGTTTTTGTGACCAAATCGTACACTTTGAACATGAATGCTACATTAATAAATACGACAATGAACTGGAGGAAGACTTCAAGGAAGCCAGCACAAGAACAAAAATAAACAAATTGATTTTATCTTTTTTGACTTTGATGTACGCAAGAGACGGGTATTCACGTCCCTAATTTATGCGTAGCTCATCGTGCTTGCAAGAAGTGCATACAAGATCCTAGTTTATTTCACTGTCCCAATTGTAGTAAGTTTCCTGGAGAACGTGGAATTATTTTTTTTTCGGGGATCCAGCACTTTTTCCGATTTTGCCGAATGGATTTAGACCCTACCGACGACACTTGGAGCGAAGAGGACATTTAGCGTTACGGGGACTGTCATCGATATGATACAGTATTGGAAAGCAATTTCTCGTTTGAAATATTATTCAGAACAAGGCTCAAAATGTCCCGCAGTCACCGTGAACGGAGCCAAACTCATCTACATGAAAGTGGGACAAGTACAGTTTAAAGATTCCATGAGTTATTTAGCCATGCTCTTGAGTAGAACGCCTAAAACGTTTGGAATGACAGAAATGGCCAAAGGTTATTTTCCACAAATTTTCAATACCAAAGCTAATCAACACGTTTTGCTCCCGCATTTGCCTGACGTTCGCTACTACGACCCTGAGAGTATGCACGTAGAACAAAGAGGGTTATTCTACGCTTGGTACCAAACTCATTCTTCAAACCCGTTTGACTTTCAAGAAGAAATGTTGCAATATTGCCGAACTGATGTGGACATTTTACGCCGTTGATGTGGAAAATTTTGACAACTATTCGTGGTCCACGGATGTATCGATCCTTTCAAGGAAGCTTCTACCATCGCTAAAACGTGTGGATTAGTCTTTTGAAAGAAGTTCATGCCCGAGAACAAATTAGATATCGTACCCCTTCAATGGCCAGCCGTCGATACTCCGCCAAAGCTTTGTGCTGACTCCATTACGTGTGTGAAACTGAAAACAAATGGATACTACATGCAAGAAACGGTTGAGAAAAGAAAATTGGAAGTCTTTCTGTGGATGGCTGGGATTTTGAAAACCCTCAGATCGTCTACGGATTCCAGGGATGTTTATTTCACTGATGCCCTAAGTGTTTTCCTCAACGAAACCTGAAAAGTCCTTTCGCAGAGTTCACCATAGAAGGCATTACTTTGGAACACGTGGAAAACGACGAAGGAAGACGATCGTTTGCCAAAGTTATGTTAAATTATTTGTAGGGAAAGTTGGCACAACGTCCGATATTGCCCAAGACGGGAATACTTGACAGATCCAAGTCGCTGTTTTCAACCGGCGGACGACAAAGGAAAAATCACAAAACACATGGAAATCCTCCATGAAGATTTGATCTTGGTCAATTACGAAGATGCGACAGAGTTTGCCCTCACCACCCCCGATGAATTTGATAATGTCATCATTGCAGTGTACGTGACAGCCAATGCCCGTTTTCAATTGTATTCCGTCTTAGAACGTTTAGCAGATCGAGTCCTGTACTTTGACATCGACAGTTGTATGTACATCCATCCAATTCTTGCCTTCATTTGTAGAAACAAAATTCTAGTTATATCCATTACATTAGTTGAAAAAAATGATCTTAATTTATTCTGGGGTTAAAAGGAAAAAATATCAGGGTTCGAAAGAAAATCCTAGCCACGCACCCATCCCCACCCATCCATGAAAAATTAAATGGTCGGCGTCGACGCTATAATTGCCACATTGTGAACTTACTTGCAAAAAATAAAAGCTGTGCTTCTGTGATACAAACTCTCCGTTGGGCCTGAGTTGCTGGACAAGTGGAAATCGGTATTCATTTACACTGGAGTACTCGTGGTAATCAATGTATTTTCTAAGTGATACATATGCTTTGACCAACAAAGATAGTACATTTTGGAGTATTCCATACTGCAGACAATCTCTACATACACTGTCAATTGCATAGATAGCAGCCTGGAGGCCATCCTCTTGTTCGTTTTCCAAAATTAAATGTTGTTTCTCGAATACACGTGATGGTGTTTTCCGCAATATGCATGTAAACAACCGCCATGTTAGTCGACATTCATGGCTGGTTGAGCGTAGTCTCGATCTTACAATGCAGGGGCGCCCTCTGTTCTTTTGATAAAAGTTGATCATTTGACTATCGTGTTTCATTCATTTGTCAATAGTGTTTGCACATGGATGTTGTACATGTTTGTGTTTCTTTACATTTTCTGTTGTTAGTTTGTTCCATTTTACATTAGCTTAACCAGCTTGATATTTGTTTGTTTCATCCGAGTACCGTTTATTTCGTTTGGCGTTTGATTGTTTAATTAGTATTTTGTTTGTTTCTTTTGACATTTGTCTATTTGGTTTGCGCCACGTTTGTTTTATCTGAGTACTGATCTTATTGTCTGAGCTTTAATAAGCATACTTGTTTTATTTGTATTTGAGCTCTTATTGCTTTTATTTGAAATGAACTTATTTTGTTTTAATTTCATATTTTTTTTTTTTCGTCGTTGGCCTTCCATATAAATGTCTTCACGCTTCACAGACCGTAGAAATAATGACCAGACACAGGCCTACTAAATGATATAGCAATAAATGAAAGTGATTCATTATTCGACATTGAATAAATAGGCCGTTGAAATTGACCGGAATGTATGTCAATTTTCAACAGGTATGACCATTATCAACAGCTGTTGGGTTCAGTTTTCAACACTGAATTTTGATTTTGCAATGTTTTCAACGGTGGTCCAAATTCAATTTTACACTGGATCCTGGCCTCAGACCACAATTATCCCCCCTTGAGGTTGACCAAAATTAGGAAGATATTCCGAAGAAACAGTGCCTTGTTTTCATGGTCTGTTTGCCTGTGACTTATGTGGTAAAGTTCTTATTGTAATAATTATGAAAGGGTAGACCTGAAACTTTATGAAATTGTATGGCAAGTTGCATTTGCTTGTTGTTTAATGAAAACAGTAGTAGGATGAAAACTGTCCCTGCTTTCTGGATCATGCAGACGCTTTTTGGTTACTTCCTCAGGGTCAGTTTGTTAACAGAACAATCAATGTGGTCTGAGGCCTCCTTATCTGCCTGTCGGTGGATATAAGCTGCTAAAGTACAAGTCATACATGTCGTGTATGCGTTCAGCACTGACTGTTTCAGTAATCGGTATAATTTTGTAGAATTTAATTACATATATCGTCAAACGACCCGATCTCGTGAGAATCCTTCAATCGTGCGCCATGTTTCTCGAGACCTAACGCGCTTATTTTGGGATAATGACGCCATCAACTCTGTCACCAGCGTTCTTCAAGAATGACCGGAATGAATTAAACAGTAAAATCAGACAAAATGAGATTTAAACAGGTAATTTCATGTAATTTAAAAAAATCATAATGAAAATCTATATTTTCACTAATGCCTATTATATGCTAAAGATGGCGCCGCCGACCACATGATGGCTTTGTTAACATATTTTAAACAGGATAACCCACTTTGGGAATTTATACAACTGGATAGCCAATGTAAATATTCGGTTTTAATCATGTGGGGTTCTTATACAACGTAAGAAAAATTTACACTCAAAATGTTTATTCACTACGGACTTTTTCGTTTCAGAATTATTTCATAATGAACATATATTCCACGTCAAAAGACATTGAATCTATTATAATAAAATGTGTATCCATTCACCGGTGTCTATTTTTAAATTTCTCTCTCAATGTCTGTCTGTCTGTCTGTCTGTCTCTCTCTCAGTCTATTGAGTCATGTATTTATATGGCAAAGAACAAGCAAGCTGTAATGTAAGTGCACAAACTGCATATAGAAATAACGGGAAAAAAATTTCATTGTTAAATTTTTTTACTTTTTATTTCAAAACATGGAGACGCTATACACTAATAATATCCATACCTTGACCTAATTGGCACATTCCGGTCATATGCCACGTGACTTTTTAGTCAGTGTCACGAACTATGGATGACCTTTCCGGAAATAAGCAAACTTACAACACGCTCGGAAAAACGGTAATTCTGAACTAATATACATGGATGCCAATTTTTTTTTATTGTTAACGGCGATTAAATGAAGTAGATATAGTTGAACACTTTCTATGGTTATTTGAATAGATTATCACTATATTATAACGAACGCGTTAAAATTCACGCTAAGTGCACGAAAAGTGGTTGTTCGAGTATACCTTTGAATGGCGATTTATTCAGTGTATTACGATCCTCATGCATCCAGATTTATTTGCGAGGTCATTATATACGCGCCTCGAGAAATGCAAACGGCAAAATCAATGTTAAATCCATGTTAAATCAATTGGGCATTTTGTGCACGAGGTCAACCTCTAGCTATGATCCAGTACAAACCGGATTTAATGTAGCGTGCCGTGATGTCACAATGAAAGCTGCGCGTGTTGAAAACAAAATCGTACTACCCTGTTATTTGTTATGACATGCCCGATATACTCTTTTCTTGACCCAGTTTAATACCCGGCCACCAGTGTAAACGTCCATTGCGATCAATAATTTTCGTCTCGAATTTTTTTTTTTTTTACGATTTTTAAGGTGCAGAGCATTTAATAATCATGATTCAATAGACTTTGGCTAAACTATATTAGTATTAAATTTCAGAACAACAATTAATATTTAATTTAATTTGAGTAGATGCATCTACATGACCACGTTGACATACACTTTAGGCATAATTGCGATGAGGGGAGGCATTATCGACAACAATGACCTGCTTGGGCTGGAAAGTATACCAGTACTTCCGGACTCATTAAACCTGAAGAGTGTGATACAGTGTTTATCCAGTGTGGTGCTTTGAAGATGGATACGCAGATGGATGGAGATAAACCATTCAATGTGAAGTTTGTGATAAAATGTTTAGGCAGATTAGTGATATTAAGATTCACATGAAGATATATACTGGAGATAAACCATTCAAGTGTGAAGTCTGTGATAAAATGTTTAGGAAAAGTTGCAATTTGACGACACACAGTAGGACACATAATGGAGATAAACCTATCAAATGTGAAGTTTGTGGTAAAATGTTTCGGTGGAGTAGTCATTTGAAAGTACACATGAGGATACATACTGGAGATAAGCCGTTCAACTGTGAAGTTTGTGATAAAATGTTTAGGCAAAGTAGCAATTTGAAGAGACACAGTAGGACACATACTGGAGATAAACCGTTCAAATGTGAAGTTTGTGGTAAAATGTTTGGGTGGAGTAGTCATTTGAAAGAACACATGAGGATACATACTGGAGATAAACCGTTCAAATGTGATCTTTGTGGTAAAATGTTTACGCAAAGTAGCAGTTTGAAAGAGCACGCGAGGAAACATACTGGAGATAAACCATTCCAATGTGAAGTTTGTGATAAAATGTTTCGGCAAAGTAGCAGTTTGAAGAGGCACAATGGGATACATACTGGAGATAAACCGTTCAAATGTGAAGTTTGTGATGAAATGTTTGCATGGAGTGGTCATTTGAAAGAGCACATGAGGATACATACTGGAGATAAACCATTCAGATGTGAAATTTGTGATAAAATGTTTAGGCGGATTAGTGATATGAAGAAGCACATGAGGATACATACTGGAGATACACCATTCAAATGTGAAGTTTGCGATAAAATGTTTGGGAGGAGTGGTAACTTCAAGATGCACATGAGGATACATACTGGAGAGAAACCATTCAAATGTGAATTTTGTGATAAAATGTTTAGGCGGATTAGTGATATGAAGAAGCACATGATGATACATACTGGAGATAAACCATTCAAATGTGAACTTTGTGATAAAATGTTTGGGTGGAGTAGTAACTTGAAGGAGCACATGAGGATACATACTGGAGAGAAACCATTCAAATGTGACTTTTGTCATAAAATGTTTAGACAGAGTAGTGTTTTGAGGATTCATATGATGATACATACTGGAGATAAACTATTCAAATGTGAAGTTTGTGATATAGTGTTTATCCAGAGTATTGCTTTGAAGATACACATGAAGATACATACTGGAGATACACCATTTAAATGCGAAGTTTGTGATTAAATGTTTAGGCAGATTATTGCATTAAAGACACACCTGAGGATACATACTTCAGATACATCATTTCCAGATCTTTGATAAAATGTTTAGGCATAGTATAAATTTGAAGATGCACACAAGGATATATACAGGAGAATAAACATTAAGAGATGTACAGTATTTTTTTTTTTGTTTTTTAGATCTGTAGGTTTGCTCATAGTGTTCTGTTTTGTAAATGTTTCCCAGCATATGCTGTTACATGATCTTAACTGTTCTGTCTTGCATTATATTATTCCTACAATGTAAGATGACTACCCTGATATTCATGTTGTTTGGGTCAATGTCTTCCTGCAAAAATAAACGGCATTGTGTAGCATGTTCCCTGGTTGACTGATAGGGGAACTAGAGGCCAACTTTCAGAAATATCTCACACACTTGGCAGCACATATTGACACTTTTCCACAAATTAAAGTCTGATTGCTTTAGATAGACTATACTTACTATAATGTCTTTTTCCTAATGGAATCAAATTCTGACACAAGCAAGTGGACGCATTTTCAAGTTCCGTTGCCATACATTTCAGTTGTTTGAAATGTGATGGTAGGCAAGGAATGCTGAAGTTGGTTTAAGTTGGAGTATGTTTCTTTAACGAAACAACACTGACATCTCACCTCTGTCCAAGTGTTTGAGTCTCGGGCTCGGCCAAAGTGGGTACATGTATGTGAGAAAGCATGCCAGTAGCTTCCCGTAGGTCGGTGGTTTTTCACGGGGTTTTCTCGGGTTCTTCCTCCACCAAATATACTGGCCACCATGTATAGCCTATCATGTGCTGAAAAATGGTGTTAAACCCATAACAACCAACCAACCAATTTTAACGAAACAAAGAAAAATATACTGATTTTGATGAACAAGATTAGACAGCTTCACTTTGTTAAAGAAACTTATCTCTCCTTTAACTGACTTTGGCATTTATCCCCCTCCCCCCATGGATGCCAATGGCTTACAGTACATAGACATAAACCATATGTATGCATTCTGTATGTGCATAGTCTTGACCAACTCTTTGCCCCTGTGTCTTTAAATTTGTATGGTGTAAAACTGTATCCTAATTGTGTATTTGATAGAAATTATGCATGGATATTTTAATGTTGCATGCTATTTTAGACTAGAATATAGCCTCAGGCAACCACTTTTCATGCACTTATCGTGAATTTTAATGCGTTCGTTATAATATTGTGAGATTCTATTCAAATAACCATAGAAAGTGTTCAACTATATCTGCTTCATTTAATCATCATTAAAAAAATGTTGACATTCATGTACATTAGCTCAGAATAACCGTAATTTTGCTTATTTCCGGAAATGGTGTCGATGGTTAGTGACGCCTACTAAAAAGTCACGTGGCATATGACTGGAATGTGCCAGTTAGGTCAGGGTATGGATATTATTAGTTTATAGCGTCTCCATGTTTTTGAAATAAAAAAAATAAAAAATTTAAATATGAAAAAAAAAATTTCCGTTAATTCTATATGCAGTTTGTGCACTTACATTACTGCTTGGTTGTTCTTTACCATATAAATACATGACTCAATAGACTGAGAGACAGACAGACAGAGAAATTTAAAAATAGACACTGGTGAATGGATACACATTTTATTATAATAGATTCAATGTCTTTTGATGTAGAATATATGTTCATTATGAAATAATACTGAAACGAAAAAGTCCGTAGTGAATAAACATTTTGAGTGTAAATTTTTCTTACATTGTATAAGAACCCCACATTATTAAAACCAAATATTTACATTGGCTATCACGTTGTACAAATTCCCAAGTTTGGTTTTCCTGTTCAAGATATGTAAACAAAGACATCATGTGATTGGTGGTGCTATCTTTAGCATATAATAGAAACTTCAAAATGTCTAACACAAATAAGGCGTTAGTGAAATTATAGATTTTCATTATGATTTGTTTAAATTACATGAAATTAGCTGTTTAAATGTCATTTGGTCTGATTCAATGCTGTCACTCATGAAGAATGCTGGTGACACAGTTGATGACATCATTATCACGAAACAAGCACATTAGATCGCGAGAAATATGGCGCACGATGGAAGGACCCGCACAACATCGCGTGGTTGGACGATACTTTTGTAAATTGATCTTTATGTTTGAAATCTTTAAATACAAATTCAATCTTTTCTTCATTTAAATGTGTTTTTAGCATATAAATACATTCTTTACAAACTAATTTCATGATTCATTTAGCATGTATGTACATAATTATGTATGTATGCATGCATGTACAGATGAAGTGCAGTATAGTTTTGTAGTGCAAGATCCCTCAGTGCTGAATTGTTTGAGAAAAGAAATGAAAGCTGCACTCTGCTTTTAAATTGCCTGTATTTTAGTTACTATACATAATAGATATACAAACCATATATAAAAAATAATTATTGAATTTTATTATAAGCATCAAGTCACATATGTTACTTTATCATATTTGCACTTACAGGTGCAAATACAGGTAAATATATAAATTTTACCTTTGTATTTCATATGTATTTTTGTATCTCTTTTTAATGAAAAATTTAAAATATGTATACAAATTACACCATTTTTTTCATGACTCAACCACATATATATATATATATATATATATATATATATATATATATATATATATATATATGTATATATATATATATATATATATATATATATATATATATATATATATATATATATATATATATGTTTGTCTGTTACAACTTAATATCCAAATTGTGAAAATCATAGGTGTAGAATAGGTAACAGTTAGTCAGCATCCAGTCAAGGAACACAACAAGTAAGTTTACACCCTCTAAAGTCTGTAATAAATGTTCACAAAGCTTTGCAGTTTTCTTGTTATTTATTCTATTATATGTTTGTCAACTAATGTCCACTTATGAGCTTATAAAGACAGTCACCTGTCAAGTTCATTACCTGTTCAGGTGTTACTCAGGATTCTCAATAGACGTGTACCCTCTGGTTTTGACGCATGGAATTTACATTTTACCCATTTCTGACGCATGGAAATTAGAACCTGTTTTTTTATGATGCACGTTGATTTGGGCTGGAGCATCAGTCCTAATTACCCTTGATTGAGATTCACCTCTGACAAAATTTCCTACTGAGTGTACGTTGTCCAACAAATTTACTATATGCTCCAATGATCGACATTTGCTAGACTACTGCTTACACCTGATCTACCTCTATGCAAACTCAATATGCACTGGGCAGAGCTAACAGGTCACTGATGTTATGCTTAGGCGGGCATTACTGAATCAAGGTTATATTGTTTTGAGATTATCTTTGATGTTTGTGATAGAGGAAGAGGGAATCAATTATGACTTCACTTGATTAACTTTTGAATCAAATATTGGCATTGTTTGATTGACCATCAACATAAATGTGATTCTACTGGCGGTAGAAGTAAAATACAGTTTAAAAGGCTGTCTCCCACACGTATCGTTTTATAGTTGAAATCTATCACTTTTGAAAAATAAAAGATTATTATTATTATTATTATTATTATTATTATTATTATTTAAAGACAAAAGAAATTGGTATATTTGACCATACAACTATTGAGAGCCCATTAAGTGTGAAACTTCATAATCACAATTAATGTCATCAGTGGTCACCAGTCAGTGACCTTGTAAAGGAAACTAAAAATGATTGTGGATTTTATTTTTAAAAATCTTGGCAGTGAACTACGAGATATACACCTCTTCCTTCATTGAAATGTCATACATTGGCTCATATTAATGAATTGCAATGGCTCAGGAATTATATTTTCTTTCCTGTCTCAGTCTCAGAAACGAACCTGCCAATGATGATCATTCTGACACTCGGACTCCAAAGAAACAGAAAGTTAGTAACATTTGCGAGGAGAATGAGAATAAATCTCCTTAAGTTGTAAGAAATCTTACGAATCAGTTTGCAGCATGAATAACAAACAATCCATGTTACGATATCATGACTCAAAAACAAATGACTCTTGAGATTTCAGTTTCTACTCTCAAGATCCAGTGCGTACCCGACTTTTCTCACATGAAGACATGGAAAATTGCAATCTAATTGTTAAATACTATGTAAGCAAGACTGACCTTGAACTCAAATGCAGTAAATATGTTGTTTACAAAATGACCACTAAAATACAACTTACCTCATAGACACACATTATAAATTTAATATGCATAACAACAGTGACAACATATATAGTGTTGTATTGAGCATCATAGTGTTACGACTCTATGGTCCAAGAAAAATGTAACAAAGAAAGTGAAACCAACAAATCAAGTAAAAATCAACAAGCAATTTATTTCTAGATAATTAAAATTAAAATCAAAAGACACTTACAGTAACGTGAATTAAAATCCAAATAATCCAATAATCCTAAGTGTCCTAATCACAAACCCTAAATATAGAATGTTCCGAATGAATATCAGAAGCTTTGAATGTCCTAATGTGGTAGTAGTCTTGAGTATTCTAATATGCATGAATGACGTAATCCAGAACATCTTTGAATAAATTCACGCAAATGCCAAAGTTGATTATTAATCCAATATGAGAATGAGCACTTTTGGTAATATCAATTAATATTTCAAATAAAATTTTGCTCTCTGTAAATTTTGAATGATTTTTCACAACACAACTGTAAGCATCTGATTATTAGAATGATTCTCCTTTGGCTAACCATTTGAACCAGAATTAAATATTGTTCACCGAAATCTCTCTCTATATAAACATAAGTCATGCGACAGAATATTCTAGAAAATGCGCGACTCAAATGGAAAATTTCCCCCGCGGACGTGACTTCTCGCATGTAAGCAGTGGAAATTTCCACTCTGGTACCAAATGCTATGTAAACAAAACAGACCTTGATCTCAAATGCAGTAAACATGTTGATTATAAAATGACTAAAGTACAACATATCCTATGGACACGTATTATAAATTCGATATTATAACAGTAGCTATATTACAGTGGCCCGTATAACGGGTCCCAAGTGGCCGAGTGGTCTAAGGCGCTCGCCTTAACAGATCATTCACATCTCACCTCTGTCCGCTTGGGTTCGAGTCTTGGGATCCGCCAACGTGCGTATGTGAGAAAGCTTGCCAGTAGTTTCCCGTGGGTCGGTTGTTCTTCCCGGGGTTTACTTGGGTTCTTCCTCCAACAAATATACTGGCCGCCATGTTTAGCCTATCAAGCGCTGAACAATGGCGTTAAACCCATAACAGCCAACAGTGCCCCGTATATAGTGTTGTATTGAGCATAAATTTCACAAAAAACGCAAAGTTTTGTTCATTCAAAATGATTTCAAAATTGTATATCAAACAGTCAAAACAGGATATAATCAAAGTTTCCAAAACGTTTAACGGGAAACGGAATTGTTCGCATTTATGTCAAATAAAGTGTATTTAAACAAATAGACCATGACAAGTTCAAGTATTTAGCTGAAATTGGTTCCTAAATCAATCCTCACCCCAAAGCTATTTCCACCTTGCTCACAACTTTAAAAAAAAAAAAAAAAAACGTTTTCATTCCTACCCTACGAACAAATAGAGCACTCTCTCAGTTTTATAGCTCAATTTTATCGTATCCACACACACACATACAAAAAGAACATTCGAAAGAAATGGATGTGCATCACGCCTCGCCAGCAATGTATCCAGTTATGTGCCTGTGAATGTATCAAAATATGAATTGAGTGTGTCTTGAGCTTGAGAATAAAAGGTTTTTCAATCATGACTTTTTTTTTTCTTTTTTTTTTTGACGTAAGCTTGAAAATAAAATGTTTTACAATAATGAAAATCTTTCATTTTGTACAAAAAATGACTTAAGCTTGAGAATAAAAGGTTTTTCAATCATGATATTGTTTTTCGTTTTATGCAAAACGTGTCTTTTTTTAAAAGGGGTTTTAAGTCCCTTTGATATTTTGAACCTTGTAAAAGGTATAAAATATACTGTAGGAGACAAGGTTTGTAGCTCGAGAAATTTCCTTTTTCAAGTAACCTACCAATATGTGGTAATTGTCTCCGGTGGTAAAGCATTTTCAGTAGAATTTTTTATCCAATAAGCTATTATACAGTTACCTGCTCTATATTTATGATAACTGTAGGCCTAGAACATGTTTACCAAATATTTTTAAAAAAATGTTTTGCTTCTACTTGTCATAAAAGGACCATGATGATGCTTAACACTATGATCATAGAAGTTTGCATCGCTTTTGTGTTGAAATAAGAAGATGCAATTGACATAACGAGTTTTTGGAGGTACTACAAAATTGGTTGCTTTTGCAAAAATAATATTGAAGTCGAAGAAAAAAAAAACTTCTTAAAAAATAGGATGATAGCACATATCGATATACTAATCACCGCTTTTGTAACTACTGATGTAAAATGGAGCATGTTTAATTGCTTTTTTAAATCTTGATTTAATTGCGATTTTAACTATTGATGTAAAATGGAACTTGTTTAATCGCTGTTTTAACTTCGAGATCATGGTGTTACTCCGGCATTATCAAAGAAGTGCGTCGTTTAATATAAAGTCTCAGTTGGAGTTCACAACTTATTTATTTGAATTGATGTTTCCTTTAACAACATTACCAATTACTACGTGTATTTTGTCAGTTCAAGCTATCAAATCAAAGTATAGTTAAAACTAGTTTGTGGTCGTCATATATAGCTAAAACATTTTATGTACTGACTACTGAAGGAAAGGGCAGTATTAAACTGTTGCTTGTTTATTTATTTATTTATTTCTTTATTTATTTATTTATTGTCGTTGTCTACTGAATGTCTGCCTAAAATTGATTTGATTGATTTCTTCCAAACAGCCGATGGATATGTTTGCTCATAGCACAATTTTGCTTCAATATACATTTATTTTTAGTAATCAAACATCTCAATATAAACCGTGGACTAAACTATGTGTCGATAACACTCATCAGATGTAAAAGAAATCGTAGTTGGAACATATTTATCAGTTTATTATCATAGCATATGACAATAACGAAGTAACTACAACGAATCGACACAGTTCAACTTACAGTCCCGCAGTGAATGTTTTATTGAGTAAGATTGTGGATGACATGTTAGTGAGCGGAAATAACGTAACACCGAATCCATGAATTTACGAAAGGCCATAGCTTTGTAACAATTTCCCAGGTTATCTTATACATTTAGTTGAGTTGGTCGTTATCTTTCGCAATGATGTTATTTCCAATTGTGTAAAGATTGTATGTATTATTGTTCAATTAAAGACAGGAATCAAGATCCCATCATTTAGATCGAATCTTACCCACAGTTGCACAGGACTATGATACCTTAAATAAACAAGTGACTTCGTATTAATGACGTAATAATGTAATTATAACGTCATTTTGAGCTGCATCGTAAGCATGCATTAAAATCAGTGAACATCTTTAAGAGCCCAATCCTTAATAGTACTATTTTTCTGTATCATATGTATCAGGGTTACGCGTGATGAAAATTCCTTAAGTGTCTCGACTGCTATATACCTATTACTATAAGTCCACTTATTTATATGTCTGTCTAGGTCTTCATTCATCTATATTGATGTAGTGTGTTCTATATCAATATCTGAAACTATCATCAGATAGGGTGAAAGATGTGTATTTTACTTTTATAAATTTCGTTACAACAAGCCAATGCTAGATAGATAGGCAGATTGATTGATTGATTGATTTACTGATTGATTGATTGATGCAAGTATGGATGACAGATAGACGTACTATGTGATGTCATAAATTATCTTACCTTTTATATGGACGTTTTATAGTAATAACTGAAACACCGAGAGCATCCAAGGTTCAATTATCAAATATTTACTACAATATTTTTGCACGAAATATTAATAACACCTAGGCTTCCAGACAGTTTTGGTTCTTTTGATAGCAAACAAGAAATCCAAATTTTGAATCCGCCTCTTGAATTCACTTCTGTTATAATCAAAAGAGCCGCCGATAAAGTTTATGAGTTAATTGAAAATAATACTTCACCGACTGGTAACTGAACATACTACTCATACCACTTCTCACTCAGCACACTCCATATGTCCAAGGTCAATCCACACAACTGCTACCACATCTAAGAACAGCTCACTCAAATTTAAAATGTTTTGTCCTTAATTTGTGTTTGATCTTATCTAGAAGTATATGAATATATGAATATAATTCCATCAAAAGATTATTAGAACCGCATTGATGAAAATCTCGTGACACACAACTATCACCTTGTCTCCTTTCATTGTACGTTGACTCGATTTAAAGCTAGAATGATCTTTTATTTACTGCACATACACAGTTCACATTTTTTTCTCTTCCGGGGTCTGTTTGTATTGTTCAGTTTTCAAATGAAAATTATGATTCATTCCTCTTCATCTAGAAACTTCAATTCAGCAATATATGTCACTCACAGAAATAGAGTAAAATTATCTTTTGTTGGAGAATTTATAAATGCGGCTAATCGATGAAATAGCAAGATGAGATGTCGCGTATTTAATTTTCTTGTTTACATAGAGGTCTTAACAAAGATGATAATTGTAGGACAATCTTAGCAATATTTTTTTTGCCTGTTTGTACCAGTAGGTCTCATTTGTTACAATTGGCAGTTACGTTAGTACAGTCAAAATACGATAAGCAGATATTCCGTTTAATTGCTCACCTGTAATTCAACATGAACTATTTTTTAATTTTAACGCTCGTGAAAGTATCAAGAATATATTATCATATAAACTCAATTGTCAAAGTTATCGTTTTATATCGGTTGAAACATAGCAAGCAACGAAAAGAATACAGTGTATATTACTGCTGCAGACGACATTACTATCTTGGAGTGTACCGATACTATGTGTAAGCATACACGAAGACATTGCTTAGCATCTTGCAATTATATATCTTTGTGAAGCTATTGCTGGAAGTGATGGTGATATTTTACACAGCCAAACAAATGAAGGTAACACTATACCCTATTCAAGGTGCTCTAATTGGCCGTTTAAATAATCACCTATGGTTTGGTTTCGTACTTACGACACAGAAACACAAGTAGATCATTTAGTGCCTAGAGTCCCGCACGTAATGAGTGAGCCACCGGGGCTCGTACCTCCATTAGTCGCCTCTTATGAAATACAGGAGGGCGCACTGAGTCTGTTCTTCATTCCCGAGCCAGCAGCAGGTGCATCACATTTGATGCGTAATCGATATGATTTGCATCCAAAACATTGGTACCTAGTAAATATGTACCCTTCCTAATCGAAATGTTTTCCAAACACAATTGACGAAAAGAACTTTAATTTGATATGTTGAAAGTCGGCCGCAAGAAGAAGAGATCCCTGATACAAATAGCCAATTCGATGTCTGAGAGTCAAAACAAAACACATATAATTGTTATTTACATGCAACACACACACACACACACACACACACACACACACACACACACATAAAATTGATAAATGGTGTGTAATATACTTCATAATAAATTAAACTATTCAATTTTTCGACGAGAACATTATACACCTTTGTGCACTCGATTATGTATTTAGAATGACAACTGAATATGCGATTAGATGCTTTTAATTTGGTCCAAACATGCATATAACAAGCACGGAGTAAATGTCACAAGCCTCAATCGCAGAGAGAACTACAGAGAAGAGGGGGGAAGGGAAATGTGGAATGGAGTTCTTTAGACATTAAAATAGGCAAGACAAATACATGTCGTTTGTATTAAAATCAAAGTCGTGAAAAGGATCATCAATGCATCAATGTTTTTAATTGATGGCATAGGACTTCTTTATAAGGGGATGTTTCGTCTTTATCTCAGAAAAAGTCTGTTTTATATATTCAATCTACATTATAGAACCTGTAGTTTTGAACTGTCTTGGAACGCCAGTTGATTATAAACCATAGACTCATAACTTAGAAACTATAATCGCGGTCTCTTTTCATCAGAATAAATGTGCAAATATGTAAAGAAAATCACTAAGTTGATCGCAATAATTTTGTCTTTATTTCTGAGTAAATTTACTTCAAATAGAAACATTTTTATTTGGAGTGTAGATCAAATTTCGCATACACACTGTTTTCGCAACAAATGAGTTTTAGTTTTGGTTTTTAATTACTTCATCGCGTGCAGATGTCTCCACAGATTGCGTCATTATTATGGCGCACGCAGTTATTAGGTTATTCTGGTGCAGATGTTATGGATTTATCAATCGATGCTGAAGCATTTTGGAATGTGCACGTTCACAACTTGTAATCTATAAGATGGAAGCGGTATAATTCTGGAATGCGTGCAGAGCTTAACGCCATCAATAACATTTGTAGCAACAACGAAAGACTTGCAGTTAAAATTCATTGTAAAACCCATCGGAAGAAATGTTTTGAGTTAAGTTTACATCGACACATGTATCTAAATTGTTTCTGAGAGTTTCAGTCGCAACACCGGGTATAACTTAAGCATCTGAACCATCCAGGATGAACCATTTCCGTGAGTTAAAAGTGATTGGAACATCACTTCCTATTCAGTTCTTTTTTCTTTTTTTGCGGGGGGTCGGGAATGCCGATTTCTTTCAAAGGCCCCAAAGTAATCTAAAACTATTATATTTTGTGAGGTAACAGAAGGATGATGCAATGTTGCTGCGCGGAAGAACCCATTTAATTGTGTCGAGAAATGTTTCTATCACTGTTCATGAGAAGAACCAACCAATGCTATACATTTATTTAAATTGTATCTTGCAAATAACATCGACAGGAAGACAAGCACACGATTTTTCGACTTGTATCACCCGGTACGACTGAGATTATCCTGTTCAATAGCTGAGATTATCCTGTAAATAAACCTGATGTTATCCGGATTAGCCTATCCAAGATTTACAGTCAAATTTTTACTACTCCTCCTGCATTGGTCCAGGCAGAAGAACACAAACTTATATGCACAGGGTCCGAAATGCCAATGTTAACTACTGCTGCATGTAAAAAGGTATTTTTGCAAATGTCCTGAAAAGTGGACAAAGAGAGCTCTTTTTTACATTGGATTCAGTTATTATATACCCTTAATTTACTCTTTCTTCATAGCCTTCAATCGGTATGCCAGTTTTATTTTTATTGATAAAATTGAACTGTGGTATATTACTGACGAAGTTGACACACGAGTAATGAGCTACGATTACAAGAGATTAAAAATTTACGGGAAAATAAGTTTACGTTTAAGATGATTTATAAAAACATCATTCTAACAGCAAATTTAATAAAGTCAATTGACCAAATAGTTATGAATTATCATTACGACTTAATTACTCTGTATATGTATGGTTTATTTGCTCTGGTACCATTTTTGCAATCCTCCACTATACTTATTTTAGTCATGAAGTATGTTTTTAGTTACATTCATTTACTGATAAATTAAAATTATAGTCAAACTAAAGTAAAAGTTGGCATATCATATATTTGAATATATACAATAAAATACATTGAAAGGGCTTTATTCTCATTTGTAATTCCTTGAACTTAATTTACTCTTTTCTATTGCACCTATCGTTATTGTAATGTTTCTAGATGCTGTTACACGTATCTATGGTGCTTGCTGGTGCATAAGGTCTCTTATTTAAATGTAAGTCAGGTACAACGGTAAATTGTACTTCAGCAAGCTTGCACACAAATAGATACAGTGATCTCTCCAGAAATTTTGATAGTATCGTTGTAAGTGTGGTAGGGTCATACAATGTTTTCAAACACGCACGTTATCATTTGTCGCTTAAGCATTAAAAGATACAGTATATATTTATCAAATAGATACATTCTATTTCAATGCTTAAACAGCAGATATAGTACATTTTAATGCTTAAACGGTAGATAGAGTATCTCTTGATGTTTAAAAAGTAGATACAGTATGTTTTAATGTTTAAACAGTAGATACAGTATCTTTTAATGTTTAAACAGTAGATACAGTATCTTTTAATGTTTCAACAGTATATACAGTATCTTTTAATGGTTAAACAGTAGATAAAATATATTTTAATGTTTAAACAGTACATACAGTATATTTTAATGTTTAAATAGTAGATTTAGTATATTTTAATGCTTAAACAGTAGATACAGTATATTTTAATGTTTAAACAACTGCTAACTCCTTTAAATGTGAAATTCGAGGATTCATAAAAGTTACTAATTTAATAGCAGTCTCATGTCTATGGGAATTAAGATATACCAAAAATTGAAAAGAAGCTAATTAACATATATGAAGTAGTTTTCAACATAGTTATTTTTGCTGGATGACTAAAGTTTTGAATAAATTTTGATTTACCTCCTATCATTGGAATATATAATTATAATATAAGTGTCTAGTGTAGATACATGGCAGATTTTAGTTAAAATATATAATTATAATATAAGTGTCTAGTATAGATACAAGACAGATTTTAAGTGAAATATGTAATTATAATATAAGTGTCTAGTTTAGATACATGTCCGATTTTAGTTGAAGTATGTAATTATAATATAAGTGTCTAGTATAGATACATGGCCGATTTTAGTTGCAATATAAAATCAGTGTCTAGTGTAGATACATGGCCGATTTTAGTTGCAAAAACAAGAAGCAGTATATATATTTTAATAATTATTGTATCTATTGTATGTACTCACTTATAAGTCGAGTCCAACTGCAAACAACATAGACCCTGATATGCCGTCGTATAATGCGCCGGTGGAACAGCGTCTATGTTATATGTTCTACTGATTACACCACGCAAACTACATAGACCCAGATCTGCTGTCGCATTACACTAGTCTACAAAATTTTAGAAGTCGTCTGCGTCAGAGATAAAATATGCTATTTTATTTTATGCTAGGCAGTGAAATACTGGATTTTCCGAGTGATATAATTGTGATATTTCACTGCAGTGAAAAAATATCATGATATTTTTTCACTTTGTGGTCGATAGCTCGCGTGGTGTGTTGGTAAAGATGGCTGTTTCGCATCCCGGCGAACCGGGTTCAAATCCAGCAACTAACATAATTTATTTTTTTTTTCATTTTCTTTGTATCTGTTATTTTACCTTGAATTGGGAGGAGCATTATGTAACTACTGATATTTTATGTGCAAATATACACAAAGCAGAGCAGAACATAAACGGTCAACCGCTGACATTATCGCGAGGGATGCAGTAAGAAATCAGCTACTTCAGTGTTTTACAAATTGCTAGACAAAACGCTTGAGCATAAAATAAAAGGAATATTTGCTTTCTCCGAGTGAAAAACGGATATATTTCATCTCGTGGGTGAAAAACTTAAGTATTTTCACCCACTCGATGAAATATATCCGTTATTCACTCGTTTCAAGCAAATTTCCTCTATTTTTTTTAGGGATTTTGATGTGCTAAATTCATATATCACAATTAAAAAATCTGATTGGATACTGTTTCCAAAATATTTAAGTTTTTACATTTTACGTCTATGTATATTGTGTACATAGTAGACTTTTAATCATAAATCATAATCATAACAAATGTAAAAAAAAAAACTATTATGTATATATAAGTACATAGTTTAGTCCTTATTCAGTGTCTACTCGGCGCTTCTTGGCTTGTCTCTTGTATTCATTAAATGGAGCATCTCTTGTCACTGTCCAGCAATAGTCTGCAAGCATTGATGGGCTCCATTTGCCCTGATAGCGTTTCTCCATTGTTGCAATGTCCTGGTGAAATCACTGGCAGTGCTCGTCACTCACTGCTCCGCAGTTCGGTGGAAAAAAATCTAGATGAGAGTGCAAAAAATGTATCTTTAGTGACATGTTGCAACCAAGGCTTTTGTACGCGTCGAGGAGGTTTTAAACCAACCCCTGTAGTTGTCTGCCTTGTTGTTTCCAAGAATATTTGTTGCCACTAACTGGAAGGCTTGCAATGCCGTCTTTTCCTTACCACGCAGTGCACGATGAAATGCATCATCTCGAAGAAGTTCACGAATCTGAGGACCAACAAAGACACCTTCCTTTATCTTAGCTTCACTTAACCTTGGAAATTTTCCACGGAGGTACTCGAAAGCTGCTTGTGTTTTGTCCATGGCCTTGACAAAGTTCTTCATCAGACCCAGCTTGATGTGCAAGAGTGGTAACACAATCTTCCTTGATTCAACAAGTGGTGGATGCTGAACACTTTCATTCCCAGGCTCCAATGACTGTCGGAGTGGCCAATGTCTCTTGATGTAGTGGGAATCTCTCGCACGACTATCCCATTCGCAGAGAAAACAGCAGTACTTTGTGTATCCAGTCTGCAGACCAAGCAAGAGAGCATGAACCTTGAAATCACCACAAAGCTGCCACTGATGTTGGTCATAGTTTATGCACCTCAAAAGTTGTTTCATGTTTTCATAGGTTTCCTTCATATGGACTGCATGATCAACTGGAATTGATGGCAAAACACTGCCATTATGCAGCAAAATAGCTTTAAGACTCGTCTTCGATGAATCAATGAACAGTCTCCACTCATCTGGATCATGAACGATGTTGAGGGCTGCCATTACACCATCGATGTTGTTGCAGGCTTCAAGATCACCTTCCATGATGAAGAGAATGGGACAATATCCTTATGACGGTCCATGAACAGCGGAAACCCTAACATCACCTGCCAGGAGATTCCACTGCTGTAGTCTGGAGCCAACAGCTCTGCCTTACTCTTGGGTAGTTCCAGATCCGTGACAAGGTTATTAAGTTCACGTTGTGATATGAGGTGTGGTTCAGAGGAGGAGGATGGGAGAAAATGTAGGTCATGTGACATTGATAGTTCAGGAGCAGAAGTTTCATCCTCTTCCTCTTCCTCGTCTGACTCAAGTGAGAATGATTCTGGTGCATCAGGAACCGACAGTCCACTTTTTCTTCTTTGACACACCTTTCCCAACTGGAGGCACCATGCAGAAGTAACAATTGCTGATATGATATGTTGGCTCTCTCCAAATCATTGGCACTGCAAAAGGCATAGATTTATTTTTCCTGTTAAACCACTGGCGAAGATTTGTTGCACAAGTGTTGCAGCATATGTGTGGGGCCCACATCTTGTCCTGATCTCCAATTTTGCAGTCAAAATAAAAGTGATAGGCTTTCTTAACCATAGTGGTTATACTGCGCTTTTCTGATGCAAAAGCCACTTCACCACAAACATAGCAGAAGTTATCTGCATTTTTCACTCAAGTACGAGGCATCTATGCTCACTTTGACTAAACAGAAATGTGTACTTTTGCAAAATCAAACATTGACAATTAAGAGAGCACGACACTGTATGATTTGTAGAGCTGATATGGGGCAATTTCTTCAGCAGAGTGATGTAAGCTTGGTTATGATTGCATCATCCATGACTTATAGGAATAACATGATGCAATTCATATCATGTATGATGCAATACCAGCTTCAGATTGCATCATTCATTGTTTTGCCTAAAAAGCAAGTACTGTCCAGCCCCAGTCATAAATTTATTCATAGATCCAGTCAAAGATGCATTTTAGTCATTTCTGGTTTAAATTGAGATCCCTTCCCTTTATAACTCCCTTACCGTCCGCCATTCCCAAGTCAAGGGTCGTGTATACTGACCAAGTATCATATCTTTAAAACAAAGCCAATCAGCAATTTTAAGCATCATTTTCGTTCTCAGTGACCCAGAATTAGTAAAGTTTGACAACATTTATTGCGGAAGCATTTTGGCTGTAGACCAGTGTTATGCACCGGCAGATCTGGGTCTGTGCAGTTTGCAGTTGTAATCGACTTATAAGCAAGTATAGACGGTAATCCATACTCATTATTTTTTACACTTATATACGGTAGTTATCGTGTTTGCACCAGTGACTTAATAACTAGCGATAAAATATAGACTGTCACCAAATCGTTCAATCACTACTATGTGTGATATGACTGAATAAAGTTGCTCACATTACCAAATGAACCTATGTATTGTAGTAAAGACGTATCAATAATGCTCAAGATTCCGCTCTCCATGGGATAAAGTAATCTAATGTGAACACGAATATACCATTTGGGTATGTTCTTCTTATAGAGACTGGATTTTTCAAGGTTTAGACAAGGAATTATTTTACCATAACCTTTCTCCGTAGTCACGAAACCGAACACAACAATTCAATTCTCACTCAGCGCCAATATTACAAACAATATTTAGATCCACTTATTACCAGTAAAATTTGTTATGCATATAGCGATACAAAAAATCAAATAACCCCCAAATTTTAGTGTTTCTTTTTTTGATTGCAAGCGATGTTACATAAGATTAAAATTTATAAAATTTGAACATAAGTAGAATTATTTGTACTCAGAAAGTTTCTTGACTACGGGTCCAGGAGCAATATTCTTTAAACTTTCGGAGCACGAAAATCTAGCTCCGGGTCAAATCCTAGAATCAGTTGTAATACTTGGAAGATATCAGGAACAGTAAAATTCAGCAGTCTGATACAGGTGATCACCTTAAGAAAATCCTTCACGCTCTTTGATTCTAACTTTGTTTTAATTTAAATTACTTACAGTCTAAGTGTTAGGACTTTGAGTTTAAAGTTTGCTATATTTAATTGCAAATATTTCCATAGGCCGCTGATAAACGTCGCTCTCTACACAAACCATATACTTTGCGTTTCCCGGGAACGACCATGCAACTGCTAGTTCATGTATAGAAGAACTCAAAACCATTTAAAACTGTAGTTCTCCAATTGGAGTTTGCGCTAATATAGTAATTTATGAATACTGTAAATAAATGCTTGAATAGCTCTAGAAATAATACTTGTCAATTAGTATGACAAGTTCTTCTAAGTTTTGCACTGATAAATTTCGTGACACACAACAAAGATTATCCTGATAGGTTCAGTTTCATCGGTCATTGGCTCCAACAAAAATTAAAATTATCTTCTGTAGATGGAATAAATACCATTCATTCATTTTTCCCAGATGGGTTCTCTGTGTATTGTTCGGTTTGCATATTAGAATAATTATCCATTCATATATATCTAGAAGATCTCAATACATCAATAAATAAAATATCGCTCACTGAATTATAGGAATACAAACGTTTGTTGGACAGTTTGTAAATGTACCTTATCGAAGATATCTAAAGATTGCACGTCACTAATTCACGCCTTGTTTACCTTGATGTTTCCAACAAGGGTTATTGTTCAATAAAGTTTTAACAAAATTATCTTTCGAGTGTTTGTACCTGTAGGTCAATAAGACACAGCTTATCGACTTTATACTGGTAACATCTTTGATACCTGCGTGTATGTTTAACCTGTTTCTGGAGACAAAAATAAGTAGTGGGCAATACTGAGTGGCCCGCTATCCATTATCCCTCCACCCATACTATCCAATACCCCCACATCTACTAACTTGGGCGAGGAAAAATATTTAAGACAGTTATAGTTTAATTTTGGAAATTGGACGCCTGACATGTGTGTGTCTGAGAGAGAGAGAGAGAGAGAGAGAGAGAGAGAGAGAGAGAGAGAGAGAGAGAGAGAGAGAGAGAAAGAGAGAGTGAGAGAGAAGGCTCCCAATCCACCACCTCTTGTTAGCTCTCTCTCTCTCTCTCTCTTTGCAGCGGCAGCAACTATCACTACCACTACAGCAACTTGGACGTGGAAAAAGGTTTAAGACAATTACAGCACTAACGTTGGAATTGGACGCCTGACATGAGTGTGTCTCAGTCTGAGAGAGAGAGAGAGAGAGAGAGAGAGAGAGAGAGAGAGAGAGAGAGAGAGAGAGAGAGAGAGATTACGACTATAATTATTTCCAAAACCAAAGGCTTTTTCCAGAGCCCGCCTAGATCTCTTGGAAAAGAGATACTACTCACCACTGCCAAATTAAACAAAAATCGAATCCCTTCGCTATAAAATGTGTGTGTCTCTCTTTGGAATGTTTCATTCTGTTGCCGTCAGCATAACGAACGATATTTAGCGATAGTACCCCTCACACATATTCGTTTAAAGTGCTGCCTATTTGTACCGACGTAAACTACATATGGGCAGAAGTGGTAGCAATTGATTGATGGTGTCTTCCGTTGACTGTAGTTCTTTATTAAAGAAACTCAGTACGAATATTGGAAACATTGTTCTGAAAAATTGCCTTATCAATGAAAAATACAAATTGGGGACTAGAATAATTTAGGAAACTATAAAAATCTGTAACCACTATCATTTTATTTTAATTATTTGTATTTGAATATATCGTCTATTCTCATATTTCGGATGATCTGTTTTTATGTATAAGCGACGTATTCATGCATCGGCATCATTGCCATAACATGTTATGTATCATTTATGTTTCGTGTGTTTCAGTCAGTCAAATAGGTCATATGTGAGCAAGTTAAAAACAGAGTGTTCTTACCAAACTGAAATAACTGTTTTGCCAAAATGTAAATAGTAGAAAGAGTACAGTTTTATGTGGGTTGTTTTAAGGATATATTAGGATTATATTCTTTGATTTTGGGTTTTAATAAAGCAACAGTATGCAAATATATATTTCGTTTACGTTTTTGTGTTTGTAATTGTTAACTGTTTACGTCGTCGCCTTGAAAAGGGATCCGTATATCTCGAACTCAGACTTGAAAAGGGATCCGTATATCTCGAACTCAGACTTGAAAAGGGATCCGTATATCTCGAACTCAGACTTGCTGCAACGTGCTTTGCCACATTATTTTTTTATCACACACACACACACACACACACACACACACACACACACACAATATCATGGGGCTTAAAAAAACCTGCGGCGTACCCGGCTCGCTCACTCCCCCTAACTACTACCACGAGTAAAAATGAGCGCAAAACATTTCATAGAGTAAGTTTTCTTTACCGTCCGATGGTTTAAATTATGCCTTGGAAACGCTTAAAATGCACGAGCTTCATGCGGCTTTGTCCCCTGGGCCACCAACGGAGGTTCTGTCCCACAGGTCCCTCTTATAGTACTTTACGCTCCTCCTAAACAACACTTCTGAACCCAAAGTCAAAGGGACCAGTGAATACGTCTCAGGATGAAATGTCTTTGCTACATAGTTATTTGTCCCAAATTTAGAAAATATAAACAATGAAAACCTTGAATCTAAGCCTTATCATAAATCTTCTATGAATGTAACCTTGACCTTACGATCAAAGGGGTAAGTGAGTGTCTAGCAATAACAAGCTTATTCTCTTATAATTCATCATCCCAAGTATTAACAAAATCTATCAAGGGGTGTAGGAATACAGGCATATGAAAATTTAAACTAAAACCATGAGAAAAATGTGGACGACGCCCTCGCCGCCGGTGACACAAGAAAGTGATTGATATGTTGCACTTTTCCAATAACGTGGAAGCGCCACCGGGTATGTTTCCAATCATTTCTAGTAATCTGATTTAATTAAAGTCAAACTGTTTTCCGTGGAAAGTTTCTTTTTCTTCAGGCTCCCTTCCGACAGTATAATTTTACAAACGGAAGAATTATCCTTGCTGTACAAGTGAATCGATATTTTCAAAAAGTGACAAATTTTCCTCTCAGAGGATGGAGCACAGTTCATACAATTAAGGCATTATCTACAAGACTGCTGCAAATTAGTGTATACATTGTATCTTAAAAAACGGTGTGTAATTTAGATTTAAAATAATCTTTAGAGGCTTTATAAACTGTACTTATTGGAGTCAGTAACATCGTAAATATTTTATGACGTAAACTGATCACAGCGCATTGAAGTTAATTATCAGCTGTGAGCCTGATTATTAAAACATGAAAATCAAAATCACTGCTGTGAGTTATGGACTGACCATTGGTTTAAACGCAGTGACGTAATACTTAGGAAAAAGATCTGCAACCGATTAAGTGTAGAGTAACTTATAAAAAAGTACATAATATAGATAATTGATTCTGTCAGTTGTAATAAAGATGGAAGTTGCATTGATGTAATTTTGATTCAAATTGACACCCCAGTCGTCAGTCGTCACTAGGAAAGGACAAGAAATTCATTATGAATCGATTGAATAATTAGTTCACATTTGACAGAGTTGTTAAAAGATCATAATTATAATAAGGCGTAAAGAGGATCATTAAACTAAAATGACATAAATAGTGATACATGTTTTAAGTCGTTCTTGCTATTTATGGATTATTCAGTTATATTCAATCTTCTAATTATCCAAAGAACTTATGTTAAAAATGCATTGTTTTCTTTAAGTGTTTTGTAAATTGAAACAGATACAACATTCTGCATAGCAATTCGATCATTTTATATCTCCCCAATAGAACGCATCTCACTTCAATATACGATTTATTAATTGCTTTGAATTCAAATATTTTCTTTCTAAAACGTTGTTTAGATTGATACAACCACTTTACGAATTGTATCAATTGTAACTGACTGAAAAGATTAGAATCTAAGTAAAATATTCTATATTTGAAGTTCAATTTAATATCATTCTTTCCATCACTCCCTTTGGTTTTCTAATTCAATAAAATGAAATAAATTTACAACTACAGTACACGCTAGACTATGGGCAATTCAGAGATAAGCGCTTTTCTTTTTTCTTGGTATATAGGTGGCTATTTTGAAAGTATAGCTGCATGCATACATTTCGCATTTCTAAATATAAATCCAGTGGGTTTCTGTATTTAGTTAAAAATTAATTTCCGCTTGCCTAGCGAGTTGGTTCCCATGCACCCCGAGTACTTTCATTTCAACTTGCAATAGCTTTCTTTTGAGGGGGTGGGGGAGTGGGTCTCTAACCTTTTTGATCATATTTGTGTCATTATATACAATATAATCGATATATAATGACAAAAAAGGTGGAAAATGGCGTGGGAAATATAAAAAGTTTTCCTACGTTTCGACCCCAAAAAAGTTCTTCTTCAGTTGACAACAAAGAACAATTCATAATTTCTTTTTGGTACAGAGAAACAGAATTGTCCAGAATAAAAAGGGTGAAAACTAAAGAATTGTTTCGTGTCACTGGACAAGTTCGTGGACGTGATCCTCCTATCTATAAATTGGAAGACATGCACGGAGAAGCGTTAAAAGGAACTTTTTACTTGCCTGAATTACAACGAGTGACCAAAAAGACGACTTGTACGATATCGAAAGCATTCTCGAACGAAGAACACGTAAAGTGGATAAACGTTGAGTGGAAGAAGTCAAAGTGCGTTGGAAAGGATATCCTCCTAGTTTTGATTATTGGATTGCCGCTTCCTAAGTCATCGACTATAAAAAGAAGAAGTAACCAACATGCCGCTCAACACAGCAGCTACCTCTTCTTCGCAGAGTTCCTCTCTTCAAGAATTACAAAAACAACCTTTGTGGGTGTGGCGCGGAGAACGTGTGCCTAAAAGTAAAATCGTATTTTTTCTGCCAAATCTTTGTGGTGTATTGTGTTTCATCGGAGCAGCGATTGCCAATTTGAGTTTGCAACAAGGTGACAAACAATTGTTCACCATTTTACTCAGCAGTTGCATCGGTTATCTTCTGCCTAGTCCTTCCTTGAAATATAGTACGGACAGTAACAACAACAACAACCTCAACGGTGCGGCCAACGTCAGTCATCCTTCTTAAAGTCACAACAACAACAACAACAACAACAACAGTAGCCCTCTTTTGGAACATTTTGAACATCATTCTCCTTTGACAACGAGTGACTCCTCGGACACCAGAACCCTCGAACTATGAATAACCAATTTTATTTAACCTTACCCAGTGACAGTTCTATGGATGTGTTTCCCAACAACACCTTATGTTGTTTCACGGCCAAATTACCTCAGTCCATACAATTGAATCACGAAGCTCATTGGGAAGTGGCTTTGGTAGAAATCATTCGTCCTACGTTAGCCCTCAATATCAACGAAGGTCAAAACACTTTCTTGGATAGCCTGAACGAGCAAGTCCAAGAACACTTGGACAAAAATGAGCCTGGGATTTACGAATCCAAAAAATCTTTACACACCAATCCTCCGTCCTTGACTAGCTATACCATGAGAATTCCTGTGGGGTATTATTTTAATGCTCAACATTTGGTGGATACCATTGCAGCTATCTTTCAGGACCAATTTGGCAAAGCCTTGGACAAAGCCACGAAAACTGTCCTAATCGAGTACCATAAATTGCTCATCGTCTTAAAATGCATTTTTCGAACGCCAGAATATTGTCCATCACTTTTTGTCCTGGGTTGTTTGATATTTTGAGTGGATACACAAAAGTAGCTAATATGAAAGACGTTTACAGCAACGTTCGATTTTACAAGTATTTTCGTAACACTGTCGAATTGAACGATGGACTGAATTTATTGTTTGTGTACTCCGATGTGGTGGAGTAAAACGTAGTGGGAAACACAGCCGCTCCGTTACTGAGAGTCATTCCTTTCAAAGTGGATTCTGCTGTCACTGCGTACGAGGAAGGTGGAAACACGTATCACGTTCACCGTGAATTTGTACATCCTCATTATCTTCCTGTCAGTAAATCGTATTTTGACAGTGTCTACATTAGTATAAAAGGAGATCTGGGACAAAATATTCTATTCACTAAAGGAAAAGTCACGATGAAACTACATTTTTGAAAACGGTTCTCCAGTGACTTGTAACACAAGATGTATCCTGTGTGCCGAGGAGTTGCTCGACAACGAGGACATGGTTTAGGAGATATGTTAAAATCCGTTTATCGTACGGTAGCCCCAATCTTGAAACCCATGGTGACTCGAGGATTGCATGCCTTAAAAGATGCCGCTTTGGCGCAAGGAAAAGAATTTCTTCAAAACGTCCTCATCGACAAACAAATTCCTAAAGAAGCCTTTATGAGACCAGGAAATATGTTTTGCTGCAAACTGGAAAAGATCTTTTGGGTCGCTGAGAGACCCCTATAAATTCGCTTAACACTTCTGGACCTGGCATTACTTCTTCCTCAACGCCACAGCAAGGACAAGGCAGAAAGAAACGTCGAAACTCCTTTAGAGCTCATAAACACGGTGTTCAGAAAAAGAATAAGAAAAGAAGAACTGTCAGAGAATTAGACGTGTTTGATTACTAACTGTGAAAACAAATGATGCACAGAGATTCTTGCGAATGTACCAAGTCGGAACTGGATCTGTTTGCCATGCCACCTACTATGATGACGATGCAAGAATCCCAATGGGTAGAATTTCATCCTGTGTCGTCTTTGACGACTTCAGTCCCTATCAAATTTGAAATCAAAGGACAAAACGAAGATTACATCGATCTGAATAGTAGTCACTTGAATCTGAAACTCAAAGTGCTCAAAACAGACAGCAGCAATCCTGGGGCCGATGCCAGAGTAGCACCCGTTAATAATGTTATGGATTTATTGTTCAGCGAAGTGGTACTCGATTAATAAACTGGTCAGCAGCAGCATGGATACATACCGTTACCGTGCTTACTTGGAAAATCTCTTGACGTACGGAAAAGAAGCCAAGAACACCCATCTGGATGCTTCCGTGATATGGAAACCTGACACCTCGGAAAAGTTCAACGACACAGAGTTGACTGCAGATGACGATCCTCACAATGTGGGATTTACCTCCCGTCGAAATAAAATCAAACAAGGGCGCACTTTAGAACTGATGGATCGTTTGCATTTGGACATGTGGTTGCAAGAGAAGTATTTGTTGAACGGAGTGGATGTACGCCTGAGACTGAATCGTAGTAGTACCGTCTTCCATTTGATGGCTCATGCCAACGAGTACAAAACCATCGTCGAAGAAGCCAGACTTTACGTGCGCCGTGTGGAAGTGTTACCTAAAGTAGCCAACGACATCAGTCAGACTTTGAGCAGAACCACCGCCAAGTATTATCCTGTGCGACGAGTGGAAGTGAAAACGTTTACCATTGCCTCTGGACTCCAATCCAAAATCGAAGACCATGTGTTCCAAAGACAGCTCCCCAAACGTTTCATCATAGGCATCGTCAGTAATGCAGCCCTCAACGGAGCCATCGATCAAAATCTTTTCGACTTTCAACACTTCAATGTCTCCAAGACAGAAGTCACTCGAGACGGCCAGACGTTGTGTACCAGCTCTTTTGACCCTAATTTTGCCCAGAAATATTACTTGCGATCTTACTTGACTCTGTTTGAAGCCACAGTACAGTTAGGAACCAACAACAGCCCCGGCATTTCGTACGAAGATTATGCAGGAGGATATGCTTTGTGAGGTTTTGATTTCACTACCGACCAAGGCAGCGACGAAGGACATTTCCACCCTATACAATCAGGCCAACTTCGTGTGGAACTTCAGTTTGCCACAGCTCTGGCTAACAACGTGAACGTCATCTTGTATGCAGAATTTGACAATACTTTATAAATCAACAGTTTTGGAGAAGTGATTCTAGACTATTAGAGATGCAACATGAAGAAGCTATGGAGATAAGCGATGAGTTTTTTTATATATGGAACAGTCACAAACCGCAAGTGATGACGATGTTTTTTATCCATGACCAAAAGAAAACACAACTACAGTCATGATGTCAAGATGGCCAGAACAAGAACAACATTTAGTCTCCTGTTTTGCTACGGACTTGGCTGAGAGAATTACAGCCCTGACCAAAGAACATTGTTATGGATGTCAAATTGACCATCCAAGTCAGAAACAACACGACAAATGTATGATGATGAGCGCAGAAGAAAAATTGAAAGAGTATCTGGATGAGGCATGGTCTCAGATCTCAGAAGAGAAGGTGTTGAGAAAGTGGTATAAAGACTTGCAGGATCGTTCCTTACCTCCAATTACTTCTCTGGAGACCCAACGCATCGAAGCTCTCTTGCAACAGAGTACAGAGACTATTCGTCCATCGAGTTACTTGACAGACATATTCAAGGAAAAAGTCAGGTGTGAATTGATGACTTAACATTACCTGTTAAAAAATGGATACCTAGGAACTTCATTACCTGTTGACTCGCAGTTCGTACACCGCTTCTTGGAATCCTGTGGTGTGTGCTAAAGATAAATTTCCACATCGCAAACCTAAAGACGTTCAAGCCTATATATCAATACTGACGACAGTGATCGACCAGGAACCAATTGGGTGGCAGTGTACTTTCCCAGCAATCACAGTATGGAGTATTTTGATTCTTATGGATTACCTCCTTTGGAAGATGACATCATTGACTTTATGAGAAGAAATGCTGTCTCCATTCGATTCAATAATGTGAGATTTTCTTCATCAACGCAGTCTTGGATTTCCCTTAGGACATTTAGTGACTTGTTTTGATAGGGAGTACGCTAGAAACGATGCAAAAGTAGCTCAGAAACGTAGCGTGCATCGAGGGCAAAATGACTTAGAACAGTGGAAGTCCAGTTTGACTTCCCAACGTTGTCAATCCTGTAAATACGTTCATGTTTAAAAAAATGTTTGTTTGTATTTTGTGTTAGAGAATCTTCTTCTTGTTTATAAAAAAAATGTTGATTTTTGAAAAAAATTGTGTTGTGTTGTTTATTGATTGAAAATAAATGGAATGTATATGCTCTTTAACCTCTCTCTATCGATCTGAGGTACCTACTCTTTCACATTTCTCTCTATCGATCTGGGTCATGTTTTCCATCGCGTCCGCGCTTCCAGCATATAAAGCGGTGCTTTTGACAGTCGGGTCACCCTCGTTGACTCGTCAACAACTAAACATGACTGCGAAGATTAGTAAACTGAATGAAGCTATGGTGAACATGCATCGGGTTAGACGTAACTGATTCAGAAGAACCCAGAGAAGAAGACGATGATCTTCCTGGAAATGGTCTAAGATCTGGTGGAAGAAGTTCTGCGAGAAGAGATCATCAGGGAAAGAGCGGAATGGGAGGAGAGACAAAGACTGCAGTAGCAGCAAATGCAGCAACAACAGCTACAACAACAACTCTTGCAGCAGCAGAAGCAACAAGAAGGAGAAGTGTCCTGTAAGATGGACTTGTGAGGAGTTCGCCTTCTCCTTCACAAGGAAGCGCCCCTGTGCTGCGGTGAGACCTGTGGTGAAATGTGGCCGTACTGACAGAAGTTAAACTTCTCACCAAACAAAAACAAACAAAAAAACGGTCCTTTTCATGGCCACCCACATCTCTTAGAAAGGAAATCAAATTGCCAACAGTGTTTCAATGTTTGTTTGTTTGTTGGGTGTATGTGTATATTCTGTCCGTATAAAATACTTCTGTCCCACAAACACTTCTACCCCATAAACACTTCTACCCCATAAATACTTTTGAGGCTATAAATCTTTTTGAGGTCATACAGCGTTTTTGAGGCTATAAACACTTTTGAGGCTATAAACACTTTTGAGGCTGAAGCGCCTCCCCCATGTTAATTCACCCTTGAGGCTATAGTGCCTCTTTTGAGGCTACGGTGCCTCACATTACTACTGTCCATTTTCTTCTTCTTTCTTTCTTTGACAGTCTGTCTCTTTTTTTTAATTTCTTCACTGGCATGGGTTTTTCCTCTTCTACTGTTTCTTCTAGTTTTATTGCCTTCTTGCATTTCTTGACGGGAATGGGTACTTCTTCTGTTTCTGAAGAACGCCTCGCCTCCCGCTTCTTCTCCTGCTTGTTCTCTTTTTTCTTGGGACACTCTGAAGAACAATGTCTTTTTTCCTGACAATGATAACAGTTATCTTTACGATTGTCTCTCTTTTCTCTTGTATTTCATTTGATTTGACGTTGTGGACATTCTGGAACCCATCGTCCTTTTCCCTGGCAGATATAGCAAATATCTTGACTTTTATCTCGAGAGGAGTAGTTCCTAGTCTTATCGGAGGTATACCTTCGAGTGACTCCCTGTAAATCGCTGACGAGAAGGGCGATCTGTTTTGATTTTTCCATATTCTTCTTCACAGTTTGAAAGCCGAATTAATTATATACTCTTAAGGTGAGAAGTTCCCTCTATATATAGGGAGAGAGTGTGTGTAAAGCTTGGTCAAATCAAATTTTGAAATCAAGATGAAACGATCACACTTTGCTGAGAAGAAACAAGAAGAAGAAGCCAAGAGGCGACGGCGACGCCTTTAGGCGTTGCCTCATACGCCAAGTGAACTGTTAGCCCAAGTGCATGCTAGTGATTTCGAAGATAACATGAGTGAGGCTAAACCAACGCCCTCAACTTCTGCCACAAGACCTACAGCGTCCAGAGCCAGCACAAAAGGTCGTTCAGTAGCTCTCAAAGATTATCTTCATATTCGAGAGACACAAAAAGAGACTTCCAGAAAATTTTGAACCACGCCTTACACCTACACGGTGAAATTTAAAGAATTCAAGTCACAAGTGCCACCAGAGAAGCAGCAGGTTTCATTACAGATTTATGGGATTCCTTGTTAGAGACACTGAAACGACAATGCCAAGCTAAAGACTCTCCATCCATCACGACAGTTTGAAGTCTCCTGTATGGATCGAATTTAGTACACCGGCAGAATTAACACCGTCCAAAGTCATCGACAAAATTGAGCACGTTCAACAATCCAATGACGAGTTTAACATGACCGATGGAAAAGACACTCTTGACATGACGCACGTGGTAGCGGACCACATTGAAAAATGTTATTGGTGGACGAAATTCGCAGTACCAAACGCAGTATTGTCTAAATTAACAACTCACAAGATCAAATGTGCTTAGCCGGTGCCATCGTCGTGGGTCGCTATACGTTGAAAGTGTATCCTCAAGTGGTAGCGGAGCTCTCGTGCTTCAGGACATTATTTCCAAGACGGAAAATACATTCACGTGTATCATCATCATGAGCATTTCAATGCCATTAATAATATCACATGATTTATTGGATACACTTACTACTGCGAGAAATGTGACCTTGGATATTGCAGTCGGGACCAACACATTCATTGCGGAGCGAGATGCCAGGGCTGTTTAGTTTCCAAACCATGCATTCCTGAAGGAAAAGAACGAATTCATTGCTCGACGTGCAAGTGAACCTTTGTCAGTCCATCTTGTTACGAACAACATCGCATGAAACAAGTTAACCAGCAGAAAAGTGCTTGCGAATTATTGAGATTGTGCTCCACTTGTGGACATCTTATTCGAGCTAATAACTCAAAGGTACACGTTTGTCCAGGAAAGAAAATATGCCGTTTTTGTGATCAAATCGTACACTTTGAACATCAATGTTGCATTAAAAAATACGACAATGAACTGGGGGAAGACCTCAAGGAAGCCAGCACAAGAACAAAAAAACAAACGAAAACAAAAAAGAAAAACAACGAAAAAAAAACAAAGGGGATTTTATCTTTTTTGACTTTGAATGTACGCAAGTGACGGGCATTCACGTCCCTATTTTTGGCGTTGCTCATCGCGCATACAAGAACCTATTTTATTTCACTGTCCCAATTGTAGTAAGATTTCAGGAGAACGTGGAATTTTTTTTTCGGGGATCACGCACTTTTCCCGATTTTGCCGAATGGATTTTAGACCCTACCGACGACACTTGGAGCGAAGAGGACATTTAGCGTTACAGGGACTGTCATCGATATTCTACAGTCATGGCAAACAATTTCTCGTTTGAAATATTATTCAGAAGTAGACACCAAATGTCCCGCAGTCACCATGAACGGAGCCAAACTCATCTACATGAAAGTGGGACAAGTACAGTTTAAAGATTCCATGAGTTATTTAGCCATGCCCTTGAGTAGAACGCCTAATACGGTTGGAATGACAAATGGCCAAAGTTTATTTTCCACAAATTGTCAACACGTTGTGCTCCCGCATTTGTCTGACGTTCGCTATTACCACCCTGACAGTATGCATACAGAACAACGAGAAGCAGTCTACGCTTCGTACCAAACTCACTTTTCAAACCCGTTTGACTTTCAAGAAGAAATGTTGAAATATTGCCGATCCGATGTGAACATTTTACGCCGTTGCTGTAGAAAATTTCGACAATTATTTCTGTATTACGGAGGTATCGATCCTTTCAAGAAAGCTTCTACCATCGCTAAAGCGTGTGGATTAGTCTATTGAAAGAAGTTCATGCCCGAGAACAAATTAGATATCATACTCCTTCAATGGTCAGCCGTCGATACTCCGCTAAAGCTTTTTACGCTGGCTCCATTACTTGTGTGAAACTGAAGACAAATGGATACAACATGCAAGAAACGGTGGAGAAAAGAAAATTGAAAGTCTTTCTGTGGATGGTTGGGATTTTGAAAACCCTCAGATCGTCTACGGATTCCAGGGATGTTTATTTCACGGATGCCCTGCGTGTTTTCCTCAACGAAACCTGAAAGGTCTTTTCTCATAGTTCACTATAGAAGGCGTTACTTTGGAACACGTGGAAAAGAACGAAGGAAGACGATCGTTTGCTAAAGTTATGTTAAATTATTTGTAGGGAAAGTTGGCACAACGTCCGATATTGCCCAAGACGGAATACTTGGCAGATCCAAGTCGCTACTTTCAACCGGTGGACTCACGAAACACGTGGAAATCCTCCATGAAGATTTGATCTTGGTCAATTACGAAGAAGCGACAGAGTTTGCACTCACCACCCCCGATGAATTTGATAATGTCATCATTGCAGCGTACGTTACAGTCAATGCCCGTATAAAATTGTATTCCGTCTTAGAACGTTTAGCAGATCGAGTCCTGTACTTTGACACCGACAGTTGTATGTACATCCATCCAATTATTGCCTTCATTTGTAGAAACAAAATTGAAGTTATTTCCATTACGTTAGTTGAAAAAAAATGATCTTAATTTATTCTGGGGTTAAAGGGAAAAAAATAGAGTTCGAAAGAAAATCCCAGTCACCCACCCATCCCCACCCATCAATGAAAAATTAAATGGTCGGCGTCGAAGCTATAATTGCCACATTTTGAACTTACCTACAAAAAATAAAAGCTGTGCCTCTGTGATACAAATCTTCGGTCGGCCTGAGTTGCTGCACAAGTTCAATGGAAATCGGTATCCATTTACGCTGGAGAATTCGTGGTAATCAAGGTCTTTTCTATGTGATATATATGCTTTGACCAGCAAAGATAGTACATTTTGGAGTATTCCATACTGCAGACAATCTCTACATACACTGTCAATTGCATAGATACCAGCCTGGAGGCCCTCCTCTTGTTCATTTTCCAAAATTAAATGCTGTTTCTCGAATACATGTGGTGATGTTTTTCGCAATATGCATGTCAACAACCGCCATGTTAGTCTACAATGATGACTGGTTTAGCGTAGTCTCCCCCTTACAATGCAGGGGCGCACTCTGTTCTTTTGATAAAAGTTGATCATTTGACTATCGTGTTTCGTTCATTTGTCAATAGTATTTGCGCATGGGTGTTGTACATGTTTGTGTTTCTTTACATTTTCTGTTGTTACTTTGTTCCATTTTACGTTAGATTAACCAGCTTGATTTTTGTTTGTTTCATTTGAGTACCGTTTATTTCGTTTGGCGTTTGACTGTTTAATTCGTATTTTGTTTGTTTCGTTTGACAGTTTTCTGTTTAGGTTGCGCCACGTTTGTTTTATCTGAGTACTGATCTTATTGTCTGAGCTTTAATAAGCATACTTGTTTTATTTTAGCTCTTCTTGCTTTTATTTGAAATGTACTTATTTTGTTTTAATTTCATATTTCTTTTTCGTCGATGGCCTTCCATATAAGTGTCTTCAACGCTTCACAGACCGTAGCAATAATGACCAGAAACAGGCCTACTAAATGATATAGCAATAAATGAAAGTGGTTCATCATTCAACATTGAATGCATATCAATTTTCAACAGGTATGACCTTTTTCAACAGCTGTTGTGTTCAGTTTTGAACGTTGAATTTTGATTTGGCCATGTTTTCAACGGTCTAAATTAAATCTTACACCGGATCCTAGCCTCAGACCACAATTATGCCCCCTAGAGGTTGACCAAAATTAGGAAGATATTCCGAAGAAACGGTGCCTTGTTTTCATGATCGGTTTGCCAGTGACTTATGTGGTAAAGTTACTTATTGTAATAATTATAAAATGGTAGACCTGAAACTTTAGGGAATTGTATATCAAGTTGCATTTGCTTGTAGTTTAATTAAATCAGTAGGATGTAAACGGTCCCTGCTTTCTGGATCATGCAGACGCTTTTGGTTACTTCCTCTGTGTCAGTTTGTTTACAGAACAATAATTGTGGTCTGATGAACAGGGGCTCGTTAAAAAAAAAATTAGGAGTTACGGTCAGTAGATAGAGGGCTGGGGGATCCAACCTGTAACAATATAACACAAGGGAAGACACTACTCCTCACCCCTCATTATTACCAAACCTGCTAGCTTGCCCTATTTTCGTCTCCTAATGTAAAAATTACGCCAGCTGTAATCAAAAATGGATCAATTATCTTAATATCTCAACAGACCTCGTTCAGTTCATGACCTATTGGAGAAAATTCAACATTTTTTCTCCGATTTCGAAGAAGAGACAAGTACCTGACCGGAAGTTGCCGTTAGCATTTGACTAGTCTTGGATTTCACCCTTGACGGAGAGGTAAGTAACAAACAACCGCTATTCGCTCGATATCGTCAGCTTGTATTTCGTGCTGAATTTTTGAATAGCGGTTGTTCGGAACTTACCTCTCCGTCAAAGGTGAAATTTTCGGCTCGAAGTCTTTTTTTTACGACATTTAAGGTGCAGAGCATTCAGAAATTATGATTCAATAGACTTTGGTTAAACTATATTAGTATTAAATTTCAGAACAACAATTAATATTTAATTTAATTTGAGCAGACACACCTACATGACCACGTTGACATACACTTTAGGCATAATTGCGATGAGGGGAGGCATTATCGACAACAATGACCTGCTTGGGCTGGAAAGTATACCGGTACTTCCGGGCTCTTTAAACGTGAAGATTGTGATACACTGTTTATCCAGGCTGGTGCTTCGAAGATGGACACGCAGATAGATGGAGATAAAACATTTAAATGTGAAGTTTGTGATAAAATCTTTAGGCAAAGTAGCAATTTGAAGAGACACAGTAGGATACATATTGGAGATAAACCACTCAAATGTGATGTTTGTGGTAAAATGTTTGGGTGGAGTACACTTTTGAAAGAGCACATGAGGATACATACTGGAGATAAAATATTCCAATGTGAAGTTTGTGATAAAATGTTTAGGCAGATTAGTGATATGAAGATGCACATGAAGATACATACTGGAGATAAACCATTCAAGTGTGAAGTCTGTGATAAAATGTTTAGGAACAGTTGCAATTTGAAGAGGCACATGAGGATACATACAGGAGATAAACCACTCAAATGTGAAGTTTGTGGTAAAATGTTTAATCAGATTAGTAATTTGGAGATGCACATGAGGATACATACTGGGGATAAACCATTCAAATGTGAAGTTTGTGATAAAATGTTTAGGCAAAGTAGCAATTTGAAGAGACACAGTAGGACACATACTGGAGATAAGCCACTCAAATGTGAAGTTTGTGGTAAAATGTTTGGGTGGAGTAGTCATTTGAAAGAACACATGAGGATACATACTGGAGATAAACCGTTCAAATGTGATGTTTGTGGTAAAATGTTTATGTGGAGTAGTCGTTTGAAAGAGCACACAAGGAAACATACTGGAGATAAACCATTCCAATGTGAAGTTTGTGATAAAATGTTTAGGCAAAGCAGCAGTTTGAAGAGACACAGTGGTATACATACAGGAGATAAACCATTCAAATGTGAAGTTTGTGATGAAATGTTTGCATGGAGTGGTCATTTGAAAGAGCACATGAGGATACATACTGGAGATAAACCATTCAAATGTGAAGTTTGTGATAAAATGTTTAGGCGGATTAGTGATATGAAGATGCACATGAGAATACATACTGGAGATAAACGATTCAAATGTGAGGTTTGTGATAAAATGTTTGGGTGGAGTAATAGCTTGAAGGAGCACATGAGGATACATACTGGAGAGAAACCATTCAAATGTGAATTTTGTCATAAAATGTTTAGACAGAGTAGTGTTTTGAGGATTCACATGAGGATACATACTGGAGATAAACTTTTCAAATGTGAAGTTTGTGATACAGTGTTTAACCAGATTAGTGCTTTGAAGACACACATGAGGATACATACTGGAGATACACCATTTAAATGTGAAGTTTGTGATTAAATGTGTAGGCAGAGTAATGTGTTAAAGACACACATGAGGATACATACTTCAGATACATCATTCAACTGTGAAGTCTGTGATAAAATGTTTAGGCATAGTAGAAATTTGAAGATGCACGCAAGGATACATAGAAGAGAATAAACATTAAGAGATGTACAGTATTTTTTTTTTGTTTTCTAGATCTGTAGGTTTTTCTCGTAGTGCTCTGTTTTGTAAATGTTTCCCAGCATATGCTGTTACTTGATCTTAACTGCTCTGTCTTGCATTATATTAGTCCAGCAATGTAAGATGACTACCCTGATATTTATGTTGTTTGGGTCGATGTTTTGCTGCCAAAATAAACGGCGTTGTGTAGCATGTTCCCCAGTTGACTGATAGGGGAACTAGAGGCCAACTTTCAGAAATATCTCACACACTTGGCAGGCCATATTGACACTTTTTCACAAATTAAAGTCTAATTGCTTTAGATAGACTATAGACTTTTTCCTAATGGAATCCAATTCTGACACAAGCAAGTGGATGCATTTTCAAGTTCCTTTGACATACATTTCAGTTGGTTGAAATGCAATGGTAGCCAAGGAATGCTTAAGTCGTTTTAAGCTGGAGTATGTTTCTTTAATGAAACAAAGAAAAATATACTAATTTTGACGAACAAGATTAGATAGCTTCACTTCGTTGAAGAAACTTATCTTTCCTTTAACCGAATTTGGCATTTACCCCACCACCACCATTACCACGGATGCCAATGGCTTACAGTACATATACACAAACTATATGTATGCATTCTGTATGTGCATAGTCTTGACCAACTCTTTGCCCATGTGTCTTTAAATTTGTATGTGTGTAAAACTGTATCCTAATTGTGTTTTTGATAGAAATTATGCATGGATATTTTAATGTTGCATATTATTTTAGACTAGAATATACTTTTCTAAATTGATCTTTGTATATGAAATCTTTAAATACAAATTCAATCTTTTCTTTTTTGTAAATGTGTTTTTAGCATATAAATACATTCTTTACAAACTAATTTCATAATTCATTTAGCATGAATGTACATAATTTAAAAATGCCTGTGGATTTTATAAAAAAAATCTTTGCAGTGAACTGTGAGATGTACAACTCTTCCTTTTTCATTTAATTAACAATATACTGCCTCATATTAAGTAACTATTATTGTAACATTTTCACTCAGATTCTGAATCTGAATCATGTTCAAAATTTGTGTTTTATTTTAATATGAAGAGAATACATATTATGTGACAAAATGAACTTATTTTGTTTTCAATCCCCTTAAAACACGTAAAATTAATGCTGATAAAAAATCTACCTTTTTAGAAGCCAATCTACTGATCATGTAAATCTACTGGTTTGAAATCCTGGTTCTGTCACAGGTATGCATAATTATGTATGTATGCATGCATATACAGATAAAGTGCAGTATAATTTTGTAGCACAAGATCCCTCAGTGCTGAATTGTTTGAGAAAAGAAATGCAAGCTGTACTCTTCTTTTAAATTGCCTGTATTTTAATTACTATACATAATAGATATACAAACCATGTATAAAAAATAATTATTGAATTTTATTATAAGCATCAAGTCACATGTGTAACTTTGTCATATTTGCACTTACAGGTGCAAATACAGGTTTATATATAAATTACCTTTGTATTTCATCTGTATTTTTATATCTCTTTTAATGAAAAAGTTAAAATATGTATAAAAATTACTCCATTCTTTCATGGCTCAACCATATATATGTATGTCTGTTACAACTTGATATCCAAATGGTGAAAATCATAGGTGTAGAATAGATAACAGTTAATGAGCATCCAGTCAAGCAACACGACAAGTAAGTTTACACCCCCTAAAGTCTGTAATAAATGTTCACAATGCTTTGCAGTTTTCTTGTTATTTATTCTAGTATATGTCTGTCATCTAATGTCCACTTATGAGCTTATAAAGACAGTCACCTGTCAAGTTCATTACCTGTTCAGGTGTTACTCAGGATTCTCAATAGACGTGTTCCCTCTGGTTTTGACGCATGGAATTTACATTTTACCCATTTCTGATGCATGGAAATTAGAACCTGTTTTTTATGATGCACGTTGATTTGGGCCAGAGCGTCAGTCTTAATTACCCTTGATTCACCTCTGACATAATTTCCTACTGAGCGTACGCTGTCTATAACAACTTGACTATATGTGCCAATGATCGACATTTACTAGACTACTGTTTACACCTTATCTGCCTCTATGCAAAATCAATATGAACTTAGCAGAGCTAACAGGTCACTGATGTCACACTTAGGCGGGCATTACTGAATCAAAGTTATATTGTTTTGAGATTATCTTTGATGTTTGTGATAGAGGAAGAGGGAATCAATTACAACTTCACTGGATTAACTTTTGAATCAAATGTCAGCATTGTTTGATTGAACATCAACATAAATGTGATTCTACTGGCGGTAGGACTAAAATACAGTTTAAAAGGCCGTCTACCACACATATCGTTTTATAGTTGAAATCTATCACTTTTGAAAAATAAAAGATTATTATTATTATTATTATTATTATTATTTCAAGACAAAAAGAATTGGTGTTATTTGACCATAAAACTGTTGAGAGCCCATTAAGTGTGAAACTTCATAATCACAGTTAATGTCATCAGTGGTCACCAGTCAGTGACCTTGTGAAGGAAACTAAAAATGATTGTGGATTATATTTTTTAAAATCTTGGCAGTGAACTACGAGATATACACCTCTTCCTTCATTGAAATGTCATACACTGGTTCATCTTAAGTAACTGGAAAGGTTCAAGAAGTATATTTTCTTTTCTGTCTCAGTCTCAGAAACGAACCTGCCAGCAATGATCATTCTGACACTCGGACTCCAAAGAAACAGAAAGTTAGTAACAGTTGCGAGGAGATTGAGAATAAATCTCCTTAAGTTGTAAGAAATCTTAAGCATCAGTTTGCAGCATGAATAACGAACAATCCCAGCTACGAGATCATGACTCAAAAACAAATGACTCTTGAGATTTCAGTTTTGACTCTCGAGATTTTCATTTTGGCTCTTGAGATTTTGGTGTCAACAGCCAAATGACTCATAAGTTTTTAAATCTATTGAGAACCCTGGTTACTTTCTTAGAATATTTATTAAGAAATATATCCCAGCTCATTATTTTTGTGGCTGATGTATGGGCTTGATATCACATACTCAGCTGTTCAGTAAAAATCAAAATCGGATGTATGCAACAAACCCACAGCCATAACCAATGCAAATAAAAAAAAAGAGTTTGAAGTCATCAGGTGCAACAGGCTTCCATTTTCTCATGCAGCTGTTGTCTATCAAGTCTGCCCCATTTATTCTCTACTGTTCATAAAGATTCATTTGATCTATGATCAGATGCAAGAAATCCTAATGAAAAAGTAACCTTAAATGGTCTATAGGCTTGATATTGTCCATTTATACATTTAATTTTGAAACACTGCTGAACAGGGGGTTAACCGGCATGCCATCAGTTTCTGTCCATCCAGCATGTACATCGGACTTGTATTCAATATCATTTCGGGCTCAAAATCACTCACTGACATTTCTAGTAACACTTTCCCAGAGATGAACCATGTTTGGAGTCAGCCATTTTGGGTTTTCTAGGTAGTGCCTATCATAAGCATGCATGTGTAAAACTTCTCTGATGAATACAAGGTTAAAACTATGACCAAATGCTTGTTCCAGGGCCCAATGTACCAATCCAATTTAGTTTAAGAACCATTCATGTTAAGCCAAAGTACTGGGATGTGCAAACAGTTGATTACCTGAAAAATTATTTAAGTCGGGACAAGCAGTACGAGACCTCTACCGGTGGTGTGACTTATGTTGCGGCTAGCACTCTCATGGTTAAATAAAAGTTTTATATTTTTTACCACTTACCTATACTGATAGTCCTCACCATATAAAGTAAAGATTTTAGCTCCCCCCTCCCCCCCCCCTGCCCCCAACAAGGCTGGCCCCACTCTGCAGCGTTGGTAGAGACAGGTGCTGAAATCTGAGCCAGAGATTGTATTTCACTGTGCTGATGTTAATTCTTATACCTATAATCCCTACTATCTAAATGAATTTTTTTTTTACAGTGCTTACATACCAACCGATGATGCCCTGAACAGAATTGTAGGGGAGTATTTATTTGCCCAGCCACAGAGGCCTATTTCAGCACCATGAATTGGCAAGCAAGCTAGGTGATGGCGACTGCCCTACTTTGTAAAGTTGCAAAGTAGATTCAAGGCGATTTTGAAAGACTACCGCACCACTGTGCTGAACATTTATTCTTGTTCTGGTGGCACAGCTGGAGAAGGCCATGCCTAGCCTAGAAAACGTTTATGAGAAAGAAGCTGAGATGGCAGACACAAAAGTGAAAGTCTAGTTTCATATATGACTATGCAGTGATGAGCTTGAGCAGCTAGTTGGCAGGGCCGGATTAAGACCTTTAGAGGCCCTAAGCACTGAAAAGATTATGGTGCCCCCCCCCCCCATGTAATGCAAAATTAAAAAGAACAATATTAAAAGGTAATTTCTGATTTATTTTGTGTTGTTTTTATTTGGTGCCCCTGCTTGGCTTGTGCCCTAAGCACATGCTTAGTCTGCCTATTCTCTAATCCAGCACTGCTTGTTGGCCAAGCTAATGCTCTTGTACTGAAGCGCATTGAAAATTACAAGCACGAGGGGTCTGGATGGGCATTTGCCCGCTGCAAAGCACTTGACATCGGTATGTTGCAGTACAGCCCATTTCAAGGCTGGAGCTACATTCCAATTACAAAATATATGCCACAGTGATCTGCTGTTAATATGAAAAACACTGATAATTGCTCTTTCAAATGGGCTGTACTATGAGCTGTACCAGTATACCCAGCTAATGACAACAATGACCAGCCAAGAAAGTGCCATCAGGACCTGGTTGAGCTTGACTTTAAAGACATTGACTTCCCTGTCAAAGTTAGTGATATAGCCAAGTTTGAGTGCCGCAATGAAATTGTCACGATTAATGTCATTGCTTGGGAAAATAGACTGTACCCACTGTGTGTCAGCAGTGCAAGTGCAGTAAGGCCACACACTATGGACCTGTTGCTGCTAGCCGACATATCAGAAAAAAGTGCCACTATGTCTGGATATAAGACCTAAGCCATATGGCATACAAGCAAAACAAATGCAAAAGCAAATAGCACATCTACCGCCACTGCCTACATGTACTTAGCGGGGATCACCTGTTGGAAGACCTTGTCAGGGACTGCCGTGGTATAGCCGAAAAGCCACTGCGTGTGACCTTACCAGAGCCAGCCAGCACAAGCACCATCTTAGCCTGTCAGAACCACCACCACCAGATGTGTACTTCATACATCATCTATGCAGACTTTGAAGCACTCAACATTCCGGTGGAAGGCTCAGCCAGCAATCTGTATAAAAGCAGCACACAGAAAATCGCTGACCAGGTCTCATGTTGCTTGTACTATATGTTTGTCTGCTGTGATGGAGTATCCATGGAGCCAGTGTTATAATGAGGAAATGAGGCTGTTGCCACTTTCATCTGGAGCCTTGAGTGTGAACTAGAAGAGTTCCACGAGGTGCTTCAAAATCCAGCGGTGATTGTGTTGAATGAAGATGATCAAAAGGCTTTTAAGAACACCAATGACTGCCATGTCTATGACAAGAATCTTGGCCACAACTGCATGCAAGACCACTGCCATATTACCAGAAAATACAGTGGAGCTGTCCATCAAGCATGCAATCTCAAACTGTGCATCTACTCAGAAAAAAGTGGCCTGTTGTGATTCATAATCTGCATGGCTAAAATGGCTACCTGATCATGAAGACCATTGGAACAGCATCGATGGGGAACATCTGCGTCATTCCAGACATTGAAAAATAGATATTGTTTTAACTTGGGCAGCTGTGGTAGTGAATTAAAAATAGGTGAATTTAGTAAACTGAATATAGTTCTGAATCTAATGCCCAAACAAAATTATGTTGTGTATTATAGAACTTTGAAGTTGTTTAATTCTCGTGAATGTATTAAAGGTATCATTCATATTTAATCAGCAAGTACGGCACCACTGGATACATATTTCCTTGACCGTAATAAAGATATGTGTGTATTCAAGTTCTTCAGCTAAATAACAACACAGATTTGTGTCAGAGATTATAATATTCAGGAGTCAAATTACCTTGACCTATTTCATTCAGCAAACATACATACGTTAACATACAAATATATGTATTCATGATAAAGGACCTATTTTTAAATTTCTTGCATATGCCCATGATTTATATTTATTATTATTATTATTATTATTATTATTAAAGCTCTGCATATTGGATTGTGAATCTGGAGGCCATGCAGAATCTTATGATAACAATGTATGCTGCATTTTAAATGCTCCCAACCAGTGTATGATATAAAATGCTGGAATAAAATGTTTCGCAAAAGCAAACAATAAATGTATATCTGTTTAATATTAAACAAAGTAAGCAAGTTATATTATTTATTTAAATACAAATGCTTTGTATAAATGGGCTATGGTACTTTGTCAAATTAATCTTTTGAATCGTTAGTCCAGAAAATAATAGTACTGAAAAAAATTAAATCAGATCATGATTGTGAAGGTGGATATTTTAGCGAAGTTAATATGGATTATCCCAAAGAGTTGCATGGCTCACAGACTGATTGCACGATTCACAAATTAAATGCATGATTTACATACTGACTGCACTGTTCACATACTGATTGCATGATTCACATACTTATTGCATGCATGATTCACATACTGTTTGCATGATTCACATGCCTATTGCATGCATGATTCACATACTGATTGAATGATTCACATACTTATTGCATGCATGATTCACATATTGCATGATTCACATACTGATTGCATGATTCACATACTGATTGCCTGATTCACATACTTATTGCATGCCTGATTCCCATACTGATTGCATGATTCACATACTGATTGCATGATTCACATACTTATTGCATGCATGATTCACATACCAATTTTCCTTTGGCTATTGAGCAATTACAGATTATTGGTTAAGTAATTATCTGATAGAGTGTTTGGGGGAAAACAAGAAAATAGGTGAATTTACTAAACTGAATATAGTTCTGAATCTAATGCCCAAACAAAATTATGTTGTGGATTAAAGAACTTTCAAGTTGTTTTATTCCCTTTACCATATTAAAAGTATCGTTCATATTTAATCAGCAAGTATGGCACCACTGGATACATATTTCCTTGACCGTAATAAAGATATCCTTTATATTTAGTCAGCATGTACAGCACAACTGGATACATATTCTTTTGACCGTATTAAAGATATCCTTGATATTTTGCTAGTACAAATAGCACCACTGGATACATATTTCATTGCCAGTGATAAAGATAGCCATTCATTACAAGTGTGGGGGTTGTGTGAAACACGTAATGAAAAATATTGTTTTTATTATATGCTAACTCACATGAGGTATTCTGCATAATGGATGCATACAAAAAATCATCACGTTTGATTTTTTCAAAGTTCTTGGATTGGTGTCAGAAACAATGGCTTTGATATAGATTGGGTGTGATCCCTCAATATATATATATATATATATATATATATATATATATATATATATATATATATATATATATATATGAATCTAGGTCTTAAAATAATGTAACAGAAAGAAAATAAAACCAACAATGTAAGTAAAATCAACAAGCAATTTATTTCTAGACAATTAAAGTGAAAATTAACACAGTAACATGAATTAAAGTCCAAATAATCCTAGACACGAAGCTTAGCATAGGAATGAAATCTTGTTTACCAAAACCTGTATAAATATAAAGATAAGTCACCTGACAGAATATTCTAGAATATGAGTAACTCTAATGGAAAGTTCCTGTTCGTACCCAACTTTTCTCACATGAAGACATGGAAAATTCCAATCTAATTGTTAAATGCTATGTCAACAAGACTGACCTTGACTCAAATGCAGCAAATACGTTGCTAACAAAATGATCACTAAAATACAACTTACCTCATAGACATATTATAAATTCAATATACGTAACAACAGTAACCACATATATAGTGTTGTACTGAGCATCGTAGTGTTACGACTCTAGTCTAAGAAAAATATAACAAAGAAAGTGAAACCAACAAATCAAGTAAAAATCAACAAGCAATTTATTTCTAGATAATTAAAATGAAAATCAAAAGACACTTACAGTAACGTGAATTAAAATTCAAATAATTCAATAATCCTAAGTGTCCTAATCACAAGTCCTAAATATAGAATGTTCCGAATGAATATCAGTAGCTTTGAATGTCCTAATGTGCTAGTAGTCTTGAATGCTCTAATATGCATGAATGACGTAGTCCAGAATATCTTTGAATTTATCACGTAAATCCCAAAGTCGTGTATTAGTCCAATAGGAGAATGAGCACTTTTGGTAATTTCAATTAATATTTCAGATCAAATTTCCTCTCTGTAAATTTTGAATGATTTTTCACAACACAACTATAAACATCTGATTATTAGAATGATTCTTCGTAGGCTGACCATTTGAAGCAGAATGAAATATTGTCCACCGAAATCTCTATATATAAACATAAGTCAGGTGACAATGTTCTAGAAAATGGAAATTTTGCCCCACGGACGTGACATCTCGCATGTAAGCAGTGGAAATTTCCACTCTGGTACCAAATGCTATGTAAACAACACTGACCTTGATCTCCAATGATGTAAACATGCTGATTATAAAATGACTAAAGTACAACTTATCGTATGGACACGTATTATAAAATCGATATACATAACAATAGCTATATTACAGTGCCCCGTATATAGTGTTGTATTGAGCATCAATTTCGCAAAAGACGCAAAGTTGTGTTCATTCAAAAATATTTCAAAATTGTATATCAAACAGTCAAAACAGGATATAATCAAAGTTTCGAAAACGTGTAACGGGAAACGGAATTGTTCGCATTTATGTCAAATAAAGTGTATTTAAACCAATAGACCATGACAAGTTGAAGTATTTAGCTGATATTGTCTCCTAAATCAATCCTCACCCCAAAGCTATTTCCACATTGTTCACAACTTTTTTTTAAAAAAAACTTTTTCATTCCTACCTTACTAACAAATAGAGCACTCTCTCAGTTTTATAGCTCAGTTTTATCGTATACACACACACACATACAAAAAGAGCATTCGAAAGAAATGGAGGATGGAGGTGCATCATGCCTCGCCAGCAATGTATCGAGTTGTGTGCCTGTGAATGTATCAAAATATGAATTGGGTGTGTCGTATTTTCAATCTTCAATTTACCATCCTCCACTCTGCCTTAAAAAAATTCGTGATGCATACATATTTAGATAAAGATTTTTAAGGATGGTGAATGATGATAAGTCGAAATATTTAACTGTTTCAAAAATGGATATTTTTACATAATAACCTGTCCTGACATCACTAGACCAAATTAAATATCTATCTCAAAATGACAATCATTTCATGGAGATTCATAGGAAAAAAATCACCTGGCATCCAAAAACTTCTATAAAATAATCACTGAATGAGTACTTAGAAATTGATCAAAATTGCTTACGTTGAAAATTATATATTCCTCTTATCTGATAACTTGAGAAAGATATATGTTGCTAAGTGAATGTCTTCTCTATGTTACATTTGTAGCGATAGCATCGAAACTTTTAAAAGCAGATCGGTAAAGTCGATAACTGGATCGGGTATTCCGGGCACTTGGTGACATCCGGAACACTCTGCACCTAACAACCCAAAATAGCCGGTGAAAACAACAGCTTCGTGATACTACTGATTCCCGACGTAAGCTTGAGAATAAAATGTTCGACAATAATGAAAATCTTTCATTTTAGGCAAAAAATGTCTTAAGTTTTATAATAAAAGGTTTACAATCATGTTTTTTTTTTGGTTTTGAGCAAAACAAGTCTTTTTAAAGGGGTTTTAAGTCCTTTTTGATATTTTGAACCTTTTAAAAGGTATACAATATACTGTAGGAGACAAGGTTTGTAGCTCGAGAAATTTCCCTTCTCAAGTAGCCTACCAATATATGGTAATGGCCTCCGGTGGTATTTGCGTAAACACTAAAATTTTAAAAGCATTTTCAGTAGAATTTGTTATCCAATAAGCTATTATACAGTTACCTGCTCTATATTTATGATAACTGTAGGCCTAGAATATGTTTACCAAATAATTTTTAAAAAATATTTTGTTTCTACTTGTCGTAAAGGACCATGATGATGGTTAACAGTACGATCATAGAAGTTTTCATCGCTTTTGTGTTGAAATAAGAAGATGCAATTGACTTAAAGTGTATTTGAAGGTGCTGCAAAATTTGGTTGCTTTTGCAAAAATAATATGGAAGTCGAAGAAAGAAAAAAAAATAAAAAAATAGGATGGTAGTACATATCGATATGCTAATCACCGCTTTTGTAACTACTGATGTAAAATGGAACATGTTTAATCGCTTTTAAAATCCTGATTTAATCGCGAATTTAACTACTGATATAAAATAGAACTTGTTTAATCGCTATTTTAACTTCGAGGTCACGGTGTTACTCCAGCATTATCAAAGAAATGCGTCATTTAATATAAACTCTCTGTTGGAGTTCACAACTTATTTATTTGAATTGATGTTTCCTTTTACAACATTACCAAATACAACGTGTATTTTGTCAGTTCATGTTTAGCTAAAACTATTTTGAGGTTGTCATATGTTTCTAAAACATTTAATGTACTGACTACTGAAGGAAAGGGCAGTGTTAAACTGTTGTTTATTTATTTATTTATTGTCGTTGTCTACTGAATGTCTGTCTAAAATTGATTTGATTTGATTTCTTCCAAACAGCAGATGGATATTTTTGCTCATAGCACAATTTTGCTGCAATAGACATTTATTTTTAGTAATCAAACATCTCAATATAAACCATGGACTAAACTATGTGTCGATAACACTCATCAGATGTAAAAGTAATAGTAGTTGGAACATATTTATCTGTTATTATCATAGTATATGACAATAACAAAGTAACAACAACGAATCGATACAGTTCAACTTACAGTCCCGCAGTGAATGTTTTTATTGAGTAAGATGGTGGATGACATGTTACAAGGCGGAAATAACGTAACACCGAATCCATGAATTTACGAAAGGTCATAACTTTCTACAATTTCCCAGGGTATTGTATACATTTAGTTGAGTTGGTCGTTATCTTTCGCAATGATGTTATTTCTAATTGTGTAAAGATTTTATGTATTATTGTTCAATTAAAGATAGGAATCAAGATCCCATTATTTTAGATCGAATCTTACCCACAGTTGCACATGGCTATGATACCCTAAATAAACAAGTGACTTTATATTGGTGACGTAATATTGTATTATAACTTCATTTTGAGCTGCGTCGTAAGCATGCATTAAAATCAGTGAACATCTTTAAGAGCCCAATCCTTAATAGTACTATTTTTCTGTATCATGTGTATCAAGGTTACGCGCGATGAAAATTCCTTAAGTGTCTCGACTGCTATATAACTAATAATGTATGTCCACTTATCTATATATCTGTCTAGGTCTGCATTCATCTATATTGATGTATTGCTTTCTATATCAATATCTGAAACTCAGATAGGGTGAATGATGTGTATATTACTTTTCTAAATTTCGTTACAACAAGCCAATGCTAGATAGATAGGCTGATTGATTGATTGATTGATTTACTGATTGATTGATTGATTGATTGATTGATGCAAGAATGGACGACAGATAGACGTACTATGTGATGTCATAAATTATCTTACCTTTTATATGGACGTTTTATAATAACTGAAACATCGAGAGTGTCCAAGGTTCAATTATCAAATATTCACTACAATATTTTTGCACGAAATAATAATAATACCTAGGCTTCCAGACAGTTTTGGTTCTTTTGATAGCAAACAAGAAATCCTAATTTTGAATCCGCCTCTTGAATTCACCTCTGTTATAATCACAAGAGCGGCCGATAAAATTTATGAGTTAATTGAAAATAATACTTCACCGACTGGTAACTGAAAATACTACTCATACCACTTCTCACTCAGCACACTCCATATGTCCAAGGACCATCCACACAAATGCTACCACATCTAAGAACAGCTCACTCTAATTTAAAATGTTTTGTCCTTAATTTGTGTTTCAGCTTATCTAGAAGTTATATGAATATAATTCCATCAAAAAGATGATTAGAACCGCATTGATGAAAATCTCGTGACACACAACTATCACCTTGTATCCTTTCATTGAATATTGACTCGATTTAAAGCTAGAAATGATTTTTTATTTATTGCACATACACAGTTCACATATTTTTCTCTTGCGGGGTCTGTTTGTATTGTTCAGTTTTCAAACGAAAATTATAATTCATTCCTCTTCATCTAGAAACTTCAATTCAGCAATATATGTCACTCACAGAAATAGAGGAAAATTATCTTTTGTTGGAGAATTTATGAATGCGGCTAATCGATGAAATCGCAAGATGAGATGTCACGTATTTAATTTTCTTGTTTACATAGAGGTCTTAAGAAAAGACGATAATTGTAGGACAATCTTAGCAATATTTTTTTAGCCTGTTTGTACCAGTAGGTCTATTTTGTTACAATTGACAGTTACATTTGCACAGCCAAAATACGATAAGCAGATATACCGTTTAATTGCTCACCTGTAATTCAATATGAACTATTTTTTAATTTTAACGCTCGTGAAAGTATCAAGAATATATTATCATATAAACTCAATTGTCAAAGTTATCGTTTTATATCGGTTGAAACATAGCAAGCAACAAAAAGAATACAGTGTATATTACTGCTGCAGACGACATTAAATATCATGGAGTGTACCGATACCATGTGTAAGCATATACGAAGACATTGCTTAGCATCTTGCAATTATATATCTTTGTGAAGCTATCGCTGGAAGTGATGGTGATATTTTACACAGCCAATCAAATGAAGGTAACACTATACCCTATTCAAGGTGCTCTAATTGGCCGTTTAAATAATCACCTATGGTTTGGTTTCGCACTTACGACACAGAAACACAAGTAGATCATTTAGTGCCTAGAGTCCAGCACGTAATGAGTGAGCCACCGGGGGTTGTACCTCCATTAGTCGCCTCTTATGAAATACAGGAGGGCGCACTGAGTCTGTTCTTCATTCTCGAGCCAGCAGCAGGTGCATCACATATGATGTATAATCGATATGATTTGCATCCAAAACATTGGTACCTAGTAAATATGTACCCTTCCTAATCGAAATGTTTTCCAAACACAATTGACGAAAAGAACTTTAATTTGATATGTTGAAAATCGGCCGCAAGAAGAAGAGATCCTTGATACAAATAGCCGATTCGATGTCTGAGAGTCAAAACAAAACACATCTAATTGTTATTTACATACAACACACACACACACACACACACACACACACACGCACACACACTGCAAATAAAATTGATAAATGGTGTGTAATATACTTCATGATAGATTAAACTATTCAATTTTTCGACGAGAACATTATACACCTTTGTGCACTCGATTATGTATTTAAAATTTCAACTGAATATGCGATTAGATGCTTTTAATTTGGTCCAAACATGCATATAACAAGCACGGAGTAAATGTCACAAGCCTTAATCGCAGAGAGAACTCCAGGGAAGAGGGGGGAAGGGGAATGTGGAATGGAGTTCTTTAGACATTAAAATAGGCAAGACAAATACATGTCGTTTGTATTAAATCAAAGTCTTGAAAAGGATCATCAATGCATCAATGTTTTTAATTGATGGCATAGGATATCTTTATAAGGGGATGTTTCGTCTCTATCTCAGAAAAAGTCTGTTTTATATATTCAATCTACATTATAGAACCTGTAGTTTTGAACTGTCTTGGAACGCCAGTTGAATATAAACCATAGACTCATAACTTAGAAATTATAATCGCGGTCTCTTTTCATCAGAATAAATGTGCAAATATGTAAAGAAAATCACTAAGTTGATCGCAATAATTTTGTCTTTATTTCTGTGTAAATTTACTTCAAATAGAAACATTTTTATTTGGAGTGTAGATCAAACTTCGCATACACACTGTTTTCGCAACAAATGAGTTTTAGTTTTGGTTTTTAATTACTTCATAACGTGCAGATGTCTCCACAGATTGCGTCATTGTATGGCACACGCAGTTATTAGGTTATTCTGGTGCAGCTGTTATGGATTTATCATTCGATGCTGAAGCATTTTGGAACGTTTACACGTTCACAACTCGTAATCTATAGACGGGAAGGGGTGTAATTCTGGAATATATGCAGTGCTTAGCGCCATCAATAACACTTGTAGCAACAACGAAAGACTTGCAGTTAAAATTCATTGTAAAACCCATCAGAAGAAGTGTTTGTTAAGTTTACATCGCCAGATGTATCTAAATTGCTTCTAAGGGTTTCAGTCACAACACCGGGTATAACTTAAGCTTCTGAACCATCCAGGATGAACCATTTCCGTGAGTTAAAAGTGATTGGAACATCACTTCCTATTCAGTTCTTTTTTCTTTTTTTGCGGGGGGTCGGGAATGCCGATTTCTTTCAAAGGCCCCAAAGTAATCTAAAACTATTATATTTTGTGAGGTAACAGAAGGATGACGCAATGTTGCTGAGTGGAAGAACCCATTTAATTGTATCGAGAAATGTTTCTATCACTGTTCATGAGAAGAATCAACCAATGCAATACATTTATTTAAATTGTATCTTGCAAATAACATCGACAGGAAGACAAGCACACGATTTTTCGACTTGTATCACCCGATACGACTGAGATTATCCTATTCAATTGCTGAGATTATCCTGTTAATAAACTTGATGTTATCTGGATTAGCCTATTCAAGATTTACAGTCAAATTTTTACTACTCCTCCTGCATTGAACCAGGCAGAAGAAAACAAACTTATATGCACAGGGTCCGAAATGCCAATGTTAACTACTGCTGCATGTAAAAAGGTATTTTTGCAAATATCCTGAAAAGTGGATAACGAGAGCTCTTTTTACATTGGATTCAATTATTATATACCCTTTCTTTACTCTTTCTTCATAGCCTTCAATCGGTATGCCAGTTTTATTTTTATTGATAAAATTGAACTGTGGTATATTACTGACGAAGTTGACACACGAGTAATGAGTTACGATTACAAGAGATTAAAAATTAATGGGAAAATAAGTTTACGTTTAAGATGATTTATAAAAGCAAATTTAAGAAAAGTCAATTGACAAAATAGTTATGAATTGTCATTACCACTGAATTCCTCTTTATATGTATGGTTTATTTGCTCTGGTACCATTTTTGTAATCCTCTACTATACTTATTTTCGTCCTGAAGTATGTTTTTAGTTACATTCATTTACTGATGAATTAAAATTATAGCCAGCTAAATTAAAATTTGGCATATCATACATTTCAATATATACAATAAAATACGTTGAAAGGGCTTTATTCTCATTTGTAATTCCTCGAACTTTATTTACTCTTTTCTATTGCACCTATAGCTATTGTAATGTTTCTAGATGCTGTTACACGTATCTGTTGTGCTTACTGGTGCATAACGCCACTTATTTAAATGTAAGTCAGGTATATCGGTAAATTGTACTTCAGCAAGCTTGCACACAAATAGATACAGTGATCTCTCCATACATTTTCGATAGCATCGTTGTAAGTGCGGTAGTGTCATTAAATGTTCTCACACACGCACGTTATCATTTGTCGCTTAAGCATTAAAAGATACTGTATCTATTTATCAAATAGATACATTATCTTTCAATGCTTAAACAACAGATACAGTATCTTTTAATGCTTAAAGAGTAGATACAGTATATTTCAATGCCTAAACAGTAGATACAATATCTTTTAATGTTTAAACAGTAGATTTAGTATCTTTTAACGCTTACACAGTAGATACAGTATCTTTTAATGCTTAAACGGTAGATACAGTATCTTTTAATGCTTAAACGGTAGATACAGTATCTTTTCATGTTTAAACAGTAGATACAGTATCTTTTAATGCTTCAAAAGTAGATACAGTATCTTTTAATGTTTAAACAGTAGATACAGTGTCTTTTGATTTTTAAACAGTAGATAGTGTATCTTTTAATGCTTAAACAGTAGATACAGTATATTTCAATGCCTAAACAGTAGATACAATATCTTTTAATGCTTAAACAGTAGATACAGTATATTTCAATGCCTAAACAGTAGATACAATATCTTTTAATGCTTAAACAGTAGATACAGTATATTTCAATGCCTAAACAGTAGATACAGTATATTTTAATGTTTAAACAGTACATACAGTATATTTTAATGTTTAAACAGTAGATTTAGTATCTTTTAATGCTTAAACAGTAGATACAGTATATTTTAATGCTTAAACAGTAGATACAATATCTTTTAACGTTTAAACAGTAGATACAGTATATTTTAATGCTTAAACAGTAGATACAGTATCTTTTAATGATTACACAGTAGATACATTATCTTTCAATGCTTAAACAGTAGATACATTATCTTTCAATGCAACTGTTAACTCCTTTAAATGTGCAATCCGAGGATTCATAAAAGTTTCTAATTTAATAGTAGTCTCATGCCTATGGGAATAAAGATATACCAAATATTTTAAGCAGGCTAATTAACATACATGTAGTAGTTTTCAACATAGTTATTTTCGCTAAATGACTAAATTTTTGAACAAATTTTAATCTACTACCTATCATTGAAATATATAATTATAATATAAGTGTCTAGTATAGATACATGGCAGATTTTAGTTGAAATATGTAATTATAATATAAGTGTCTAGTGTAGATACATGGCAGATTTTAGTTGAAATATATAATTATAATATAAGTGTCTAGTGTAGATACATGGCAGATTTTAGTTGAAATATATAATTATAATATAAGTGTCTAGTGTAGATACAAGACAGATTTTAGTTGAAATATATAATTATAATATAAGTGTCTAGTGTAGATACAAGACAGATTTTAGTTGAAATATATAATTATAATATAAGTGTCTAGTATATATACATGGCCGATTTTCATTGAAATATGTAATTATAATAAAGCGTGTAGTGTAGATACATGTCCGATTTTAGTTGAAATATGTAATTATAATATAAGTGTCTAGTGTAGATACAAGACAGATTTTAGTTGAAATATATAATTATAATATAAGTGTCTAGTGTAGATACATGGCAGATTTTAGTTGAAATATATAATTATAATATAAGTGTCTAGTGTAGATACAAGACAGATTTTAGTTGAAATATATAATTATAATATAAGTGTCTAGTATAGATACATGGCAGATTTTAGTTGAAATATATAATTATAATATAAGTGTCTAGTGTAGATACATGGCAGATTTTAGTTGAAATATGTAATTATAATATAAGTGTCTAGTGTAGATACAAGACAGATTTTAGTTGAAATATATAATTATAATATAAGTGTCTAGTGTAGATACAAGACAGATTTTAGTTGAAATATATAATTATAATATAAGTGTCTAGTGTAGATACATGGCAGATTTTAGTTGAAATATATAATTATAATATAAGTGTCTAGTGTAGATACATGGCAGATTTTAGTTGAAATATGTAATTATAATATAAGTGTCTAGTGTAGATACAAGACAGATTTTAGTTGAAATATATAATTATAATATAAGTGTCTAGTGTAGATACATGGCAGATTTTAGTTGAAATATGTAATTATAATATAAGTGTCTAGTGTAGATACAAGACAGATTTTAGTTGAAATATATAATTATAATATAAGTGTCTAGTGTAGATACATGGCAGATTTTAGTTGAAATATGTAATTATAATATAAGTGTCTAGTGTAGATACAAGACAGATTTTAGTTGAAATATATAATTATAATATAAGTGTCTAGTGTAGATACATGGCAGATTTTAGTTGAAATATATAATTTTAATATAAGTGTCTAGTGTAGATACATGGCAGATTTTAGTTGAAATATGTAATTATAATATAAGTGTCTAGTGTAGATACAAGACAGATTTTAGTTGAAATATATAATTATAATATAAGTGTCTAGTGTAGATACATGGCAGATTTTAGTTGAAATATGTAATTATAATATAAGTGTCTAGTGTAGATACAAGACAGATTTTAGTTGAAATATATAATTATAATATAAGTGTCTAGTGTAGATACATGGCAGATTTTAGTTGAAATATATAATTATAATATAAGTGTCTAGTGTAGATACATGGCAGATTTTAGTTGAAATATATAATTATAATATAAGTGTCTAGTGTAGATACATGGCAGATTTTAGTTGAAATATATAATTATAATATAAGTGTCTAGTATAGATACAAGACAGATTTTAGTTGAAATATATAATTATAATATAAGTGTCTAGTGTAGATACATGGCAGATTTTAGTTGAAATATATAATTATAATATAAGTGTCTAGTGTAGATACATGGCAGATTTTAGTTGAAATATATAATTATAATATAAGTGTCTAGTATAGATACAAGACAGATTTTAGTTGAAATATGTAATTATAATATAAGTGTCTAGTGTAGATACAAGACAGATTTTAGTTGAAATATATAATTATAATATAAGTGTCTAGTGTAGATACATGGCAGATTTTAGTTGAAATATGTAATTATAATATAAGTGTCTAGTGTAGATACATGGCAGATTTTAGTTGAAATATGTAATTATAATATAAGTGTCTAGTGTAGATACATGGCAGATTTTAGTTGAAATATATAATTATAATATAAGTGTCTAGTGTAGATACATGGCAGATTTTAGTTGAAATATATAATTATAATATAAGTGTCTAGTGTAGATACATGGCAGATTTTAGTTGAAATATGTAATTATAATATAAGTGTCTAGTATAGATACAAGACAGATTTTAGTTGAAATATATAATTATAATATAAGTGTCTAGTGTAGATACATGGCAGATTTTAGTTGAAATATATAATTATAATATAAGTGTCTAGTATAGATACAAGACAGGTTTTAGTTGAAATATGTAATTATAATATGTGTGTAGTATAGACACATGGCCAATTTTAGTTGAAGTATGTAATTATAATATAAGTGCCTAGTATAGATACATGGCCGATTTTCATTGAAATATATAATTATAATATAAGTGTCTTGTATAGACACATGGCCGATTTTCATTCAAATATGTAATTATAATATAAGTGTCTAGTGTATATACAGGGCAGATTTTAGTTGCAAAAACAAGAAGCAGTATATATATTTTAATAATTATTGTATGTGCTCACTTATAAGTCGAGTCCAACTGCAAACAACATAGATTATGATATGCCGTCGCAGAATGCGCCTGTGGAACAGCGTCTATGTTATATGTTCTACTGATTACACCACGCAAACTACATAGACCCAGATCTGCCGGCGCATTACACTAGTCTAAAATTTTTTAGAAGTCGTCTGCTTCAGAGATAACATGTGCTATTTTTTAGGGATTTTGATGTGCTGAATTCAAATATGACAATTAAAACAACTGATTGGATACTGTTTCCAAGATATTTAAGTTTTTACATTTTACGTCTATGTATATTGCGTAAATAGTAGACTTTTAATCATAAATTGTAAACCTAGGTCTTTTCATGTGTTTACGGTTGCTTTACATGATAATATTTCACCTGTCCTGTTTATGTAACACTTTAAAAAACAACAAAAGGGTTATATAAATAAAAAATATGTTGAAACAAAAGTAAAAAAAAAAAAACTATTATGTATATATAAGTACATAGTTTAGTCCTTATTCAGTGTCTACTCGGCGCTTCTTGGCTTGTCTCTTGTATTCATTAAATGGAGCATCTCTTGTCACTGTCCAGCAATAGCCTGCAAGCATTGATGGGCTCCATTTGCCCTGATAGCGTTTCTCCATTGTTGCAATGTCCTGGTGAAATCACTGGCCGTGCTCGTCGCTCACTGCTCCGCAGTTCGCTGGAAATAAATCTTGATGAGAGTGCAAAAAATGTATCTTTAGTGACATGTTGCAACCAGTGCTTTTGTACGCCTTGAGGAGGTTTTCCACCAACTCCCTGTAGTTGTCTGCCTTGTTCTTTTCGAGAATATTTGTTGCCACTAACTGGAAGGCTTTCCATGCCGTCTTTTCCTTGCCACGCAGTGCATGATGAAATGCATCATCTCGAAGAAGTTCACGAATCTGAGGACCAACAAAGACACCTTCCTTTATCTTAGCTTCACTTAACCTTGGAAATTTTCCACGGAGGTACTCGAAAGCTGCTTGTGTTTTGTCCATGGCCTTGACAAAGTTCTTCATCACACTCAGCTTGATGCGCAAGAGTGGTAACACAATCTTCCTTGATTCAACAAGTGGTGGATGCTGAACACTTTTCATCCCAGGCTCCAATGACTGTCGGAGTGGCCAATGTTTCTTGATGTAGTGGGAATCTCTCGCACGACTATCCCATTCGCAGAGAAAACAGCAGTACTTTGTGTATCCAGTCTGTAGACCAAGCAAGAGAGCAAGAACCTTGAAATCGCCACAAAGCTGCCACTGATGTTGGTCATAGTTTATGCACCTCAAAAGTTGTTTCATGTTTTCATAGGTTTCCTTCATATGGACTGCATGACCAACTGGCATTGATGGCAAAACACTGCCATTATGCAGCAAAACAGTTTTAAGACTCGTCTTCGATGAATCAATGAACAGTCTCCACTCATCTGGATCATGGACGATGTTGAGGGCTGCCATTACACCACCGATGTTGTTGCAGGCTTCAAGACCACCTTCCATGATGAAGAATGGGACAATATCCTTATGACGGTCCATGAACAACGGAAACCCTAACATCACCTGCCAGGAGATTCCACTGCTGTAGTCTGGAGTCAACAGCTCTGCCTTACTCTTGGGTAGTTCCAGATCCGTGACAAGGTCATTCAGTTCACGTTGTGTTATGATGTGTGGCTCAAAGGAGGAGGATGGGAGAAAATGTGGGTCATGTGACATTGATAGTTCAGGAGTAGAAGTTTCATCCTCTTCCTCTTCCTCGTCTGACTCAAGTGAGAATGATTCTGGTGCATCAGGAACCGGCAGTCCTTCTCCGTGGGGTACTGGGCACACCTTTGACACACCTTTCCCAACTGGAGGCACCATGCAGAAGTAACAATTGCTGATATGATCTGTTGGCTCTCTCCAAATTATTGGCACTGCAAAAGGCATAGATTTATTTTTCCTGTTCTACCGCTGGCGAAGATTTGTTGCACAAGTGTTGCAGCATATGTGTGGGGCCCAACTCTTGTCCTGATCTCCAATTTTGCAGCCAAAATAAAAGTGATGGGCTTTCTTAACCATAGTGGTTATACTGCGCTTTTCTGATGCAAAAGTGACTTCACCACAAACATAGCAGACGTTATCTGCATTTTTCACTCAAGTACGAGGCATCTATGCTCACTTTGACTAAACAGAAATGTGTCCTTTTGTAAAATCAAACACTGACAATTAAGAGAGCACGACACTGTATGATTTGTAGAGCTGATATAGGGCAATTTCTTCAGCAGAGTGATGTAAGCTTGGTTATGATTACATCATCCATGACTTGTAGGAATAACATGATGCAATTCATATCATGTATGATGCAATACCAGCTTCAGATTGCATCATTCATTGTTTTGCCTAAAAAGCAAGTACTGTCCAACCCCAGTCATAAATTTATTCATAGATCCAGTCAAAGATGCATTTTAGTCATTTCTGGTTTAAATTGAGATCTCTTCCCTTTATAACTCACTTATTGTCCGTCATTCCCAAGTCAAGGGTCGTGTATACTGACTCAGTATCATATCTTTAAAACTAGAGCCAATCAACAATTTTAAGCATCATTTTCGTTCTCAGTGATCCAGAATTAGTAACGTTTGACAACATTTATTGCGGAAGCATTTTGGCTGTAGACCAGTGTTATGCACCGGCAGATCTGGGTCTGTGCAGTTTGCAGTTGTAATCGACGTATTATCGAGTATATACGGTAATGCATAATCATTTTTTTACATTTTTATACGGTAGTTATCGTGTTTGCACCAGTGACTTGATAACTAGTGATAAAATAAGACTGTCACCGAATCTTTTAATCACCACAATGTGTGATATGACTGAATAAACTTGCTCACATTACCAAATGAACCTATGTATTGTAATAAAGACGTATCAATAAGGCTCAAAATTCCGCTCTCCATGGGATAAAGTAATCTAATGCGAACACGAATATACCATTTGGATATGTTCTTCTTAAAGGGACTGGATTTTTCAAGGTTTAGACAAGGAATTATTTTACCATAACCTGGCTCTGTATTCACGAAACCGAACACAACAATTCAACTCTCACTCAGCGCCAATATTACAAACAATATTTAGATCCACTTATTACCAGTAAAATTTGTTATGCATATAGCGATACAAAAAATCAAATAACCCCCAAATTTTAGTGTTTCCATTTTCATTGCAAACGATGTTATATAAGATTAAAATTTATAAAATTTGAACATTAGTAGAATTATTTGTACTCAGAAAGTTTCTTGACTACGGGCCCAGGAACAATATTCTTCAAACTTTCGGAGCACGAAAATCTAGCTCCGGGTCAAATCCTAGAATCAGTTGTAATACTTGGAAGATATCAGGAACAGTAAAATTCAGCAGTCTGATACAGGTGATCACCTTAAGAAAATCCTTCACGCTCTTTGATTCTAACTTTATTTTAATTAAAATTACTTACAGTCTAAGTGTTAGGACTTTGAGTTTAAAGTTTGCTATATTTAATTGCAAATATTTCCATAGGCCGCTGATAAACGTCGCTCTCCACACAAACTATATACTTTGCGTATCCCGAAAACAACCATACAACTGCTAGTTCATTTATAGAAGAACTCAAAACCATTTAAAACTGTAGTTCCCGAATTTGAGTTTGTGTTAATTGAGTAATTTATGAAGACCGTAAATAAATGCATGAATAACTCTATAAATAATACTTGTCAATTGTATGACAAGTTCTTCTAAGTTTCGCACTGATAAATTTCGTTACACACAACAAAGATTACCCTGATAGGTTCAGTTTCATCGGTCATTGGCTCCAACAAAAATTAAAATTATCTTCTGTAGATGGAATAAATATCATTCATTCACTTTTCCCAGATGGGTTCTCTGTGTATTGTTCAGTTTGCATATTAAAATCATTATCCATTCATATATATCTAGAAGATCTCAATACATCAATAAATAAAATATTACTCACTGAATTATAGGAATACAAACGTTTCTTGGACAGTTTTTAAATGTACCTTATCAAAGATATCTAAAGATTACACGTCACTTATTCACACCTTGTTTACCTTGATGTTTCCACCAAGGGTTATTGTTCAATAAAAGTTTTAACATAATTATCTTTCGAGTGTTTGTACCTGTAGGTCAATAAGACACAGCTTATCGACTTTATACTGGTAACTTCTTTCATACCTGAGTGTATGTTTAACATGTTTCTGGAGACAAAAATAAGTAGTGGGCAGTGATTATTTAGGAAAATGATGTTCCAAAAATTGGACAAGCATAATGTTCCCTTATCTATCAATTAAAACTAGGTCAAACATTTATGCAAAACAGAGTTTTAAAGATTTTGAGATCATTCACTACTAAAGGTTATCTCGCGCACCTGCTAAATGTACCAATCACATGACATCGGCCTCTCTCGGCAAAGCGCGGCATCTTGTCTCAAATGCAATATGAAGAGTTCAATCTCGAAACTATTTTTTTATCACGCGGAATACCTCAACTTATTTAATTTAATCTTGGCCTTTTCATTTAAAAATGTCACTTTAGGGTCTACGGAAATTAGAATATGATAATATGTCGAATTTTGTTAAGGGAGTGTTCATTGCCAGTGGATATTTAATAGTATAGTGTCTTACCGGAAATATAATGGTAAAACTACACTTACTGACCAATACCCAGTGGCCCGCTATCCATTATCAGTCCACCCATACTATCCAATACCCCTACATCTACTAACTTGGGCATGGAAAAATATTAAAGACAGTTACAGTTTAATTGTGGAAATTGGACGCCTGACATGTGTGTGTCAGAGAGAGAGAGAGAGAGAGAGAGAGAGAGAAAGCTCCCCATCCCCCACCTCTTGTTAGCTCTCTCTCTCTCTCTCTCTCTCTCCTTGGACGTCGAAAAAGGTTTAAGACAGTTACAGCTCAAACGTCGGAAATGGACGCCTGACATGAGTGTGTCTGAGTCTCTGAGAGAGAGAGAGAGAGAGAGAGATTACGTTTATAATTATTTCCAAAACCAAAGGCTCTTTCCAGAGCCAGCCTAGATCTCTTGGAAAAGAGATACTACTCACCACTGCCAAATTAAACAAAAATAAAATCCCTTCGTTATAAAATGTGTGTGTGTGTCTCTTTGGAATGTTTCATTCTGTTGCCTTAAGCCTAACGAACGATATTTAGCTATAGTGCCCCTCACACATATTCGTTTAAAGTGCTGCCTATTTGTACCGACGTAAACTACACATGGGCAGAAGTGGTAGCAATTGATTGATGGTGTCTTCCGTTGACTGTAGTTCTTTATTAAAGAAACTCAGAACGAATATTGGAAACATTGTTCTGAAAAATTACCTTATCAATGAAATATACAAATTGGGGACTAGAATAATTTAGTAAAATATAAAAATCTGTAACCACAATCATTTTATTTTGATTATTTTTTTCTGAATATATCGTCTATTCTCATATTTCGGATGATCTGTTCTATGTATAAGCGACGTATTCATGCATCGGCATCATTGCCATAAGATGTTATATATCATGTTATGTTTCGTGTGTTTCAGTCAGTCAAATAGGTCATATGTGATCAAGTTAAACGCAGAGTGTTCTACCAAATTGAAATAACTGATTTGCCAAAATGTAAATAGTAGAAAGAGTACAGTTTTCTATGAGTTGTTTTAAGGATATATTAGGATTATATTCTTTGATTTGTGTTTTAATAAAGCAACAGTATGTAAAAATATATTTCGCTTACGTTTTGATGTTTGTAATTGTTAACTGTCTGTGTCGTCGCCTTGAAAAGGGATCCGTATATCTCGAACTCAGACTTGAAAAGGTATCCGTATATCTCGAACTCATACCGGCAACGAAGCGCCAGAAGTCATCAATGAGTCCACGTCGATTTATTAGCTACTGCTCATCGACCACATCATGGAGACTGGGAGATTTTGCACGTTGATGCAAGAACTCATTGAAGATGTCAATGATGTATATAACACCGATGATGAGTTCGGAAGGAATTGAAACAATTCGCGTGCTCCGCGAAATCAATGCCGCGATGCAGCGTGTCGTTGAAAATACAACGCCGAGCGTCACTCCGATGATTATAATCTCGTCAACTAAGCCATAATTCCATGTCGATTTTCCAGCGCCGATTACAGCAGGGGAATCCCGCATACTCGAGATCGCACTAGCCTCGTTTCGCGTTTTTTCACAGTTGGACTAATATTCGATCGCAGCCGTTTGAAGCTATCGACGCAAATAATTCGCTCGTGTTCTCGCTAGACGTTGGTTCAGCTTGGAGCATTGTTGAACTTCCCACGGGCGCGTACGAGATTGATGAGTTGGAAAGAAGAGTTTCGGTGTTTACCACCCCCCCCCCAAAAAAAAAAAAAAAAAAAAAAAAAATTAAAAATCAACATACGCGTACAGGAACCTACACTCAGCTCCGCAATCTCAATTGAATCTCCACAATGCATCGTTAACATTGGACGGTCGTCGTTGACAACAGTTATCAGCTGGCCTGAAGATACTTCCGTGCAGGATACCATATCGCGCCAGGCATTGTCAGGATCATCTGGACGATTCGTGTTAATCTTACTTGTGATGCCATAAGCGGCAGCTACTAAGCAAACCTTTCAGGCGCAGGAAACGTAGCTTTGTGCAGAGGAACTCAGGAGGCAGCTCCCCTGGGTTACACATTGTTCCGGTTTTCCCCGAATGCACCCCGAGATGATCTACTCTCGATAATTCTGGCAGCGCCCGTGTATCTTCCCAGAAAAAAATCCCCAACTGTCACACGTTCCTTTTTCCCTTGTGGACCAGTACGAGCACGCGTTGGACCTGCGAGGGGAGACTCTAACGATACAACTGTACATGAGCGATCGATCTGACATTTAATGTACACAATTACGGCCGTTCTCATTCATGTAACAACCATGCGTGTTATCAACGCGATATATTACGGAAATGGAATCGGCGACGTCGTCCAGAGATTTTTCACAATAGCATCAAAGGTGTTCGCTGGCCTGGCTGGCACGATGCATCGATCGCTAAACAAGTTGCAAAGCGAATCGTTGATAGCATCAACAGCGCTGCCGTGGTCCGGTTGAAAAATCTGGGATCGCAGGCTGTTCAATCAATTCGAGATAGACTACAACGATTGGTGCGGCAACCAAAGGTTCCAGTTTCACTCCCGTCCACGGCAACAATGCCCGCAACGATTGGCAAAATCATCAATGAAGCTGCTCAACACTACCTGGCTGAGTTGGCACCAGCCCATACCGATCTGATGATTGCAAATCTGGTAACGTGAAGCCCAGCTTCCCGAAGTAGATTACGATTGTGGAAAAAGGTATTAGACGGAGCTGATGATGTATAAAGTCTCACCATGGCTTGATTCAAAGATGTATCCGATCCCGCGTTGAACATTGACGCGCCTGTGTTGCGAGATCTATGCGTCCGATATAATCAGTATTATTCGTACCGAGCTATGGTCGCCAATGAACGTGTACAAATAGAATGACAAGTACATGGCACGTCTTGATATTTTCTCCCATGTAACGCCTTCTTGGAAATCGAGAGAAAACCCGTGTAAGACGTCGGTAAGAATTGTGACTGCGATACCAAGGTTGGATTTGTCAACAACTGCGTCATGGCATTGTTCAACAGCGCACCATATCTTATCGACGGAAAGGAAATCGAAGTATGTTTGGACAACGTCGACATTACCACGACAATTCTCAGACTCGCCAGATACAGAGACGATTATGGGAGATGCGCTGGCCCATCTATGATGCTTAACAAGGACGCAAAAGGACACGCAGGTCATATTCAGTACATTGGACATCAGCTTATGCAGGCTGCTTTTCTGTACCCAAAACTCACTGGTATGCCTCCCAGACCTGGTATTAACGGCGCCGCTATTCAAAGTTCAAGCCCACGGTTCAACCTTGGATTCGCGACGCGTCGAGGACAACATAGCTTAAAGGAATTTGTTTCGTGTGCAATTCCTCTGTCACATATTCGGGATTTGCAGAGATGTCCGCGAGGTTATATTTTGGAGCCAAACACAGTCGAGTTGACCCGAAAGAGCAACAACAACGATGCGTTGGCATGACATTGGTATCGCTGATGGCGAAGTTGTGTTGTCGAAATTGACATTGTGGATGCCTGTTATAACCCCTTTGCTAACCACAGACGCGCGTTTTTGTTGTCATTTATGGAATCCGGAATCAAGTCAACGCTGTCCTTTATCTCGCTCACCACAGGCTCAATACAAAGCACCGCGAGACAATTATCGTGGCAAGTAAGTACCCAACAAGGTATCATGGCACCGTAACACGTGTTCGTAGTGTTTAAAACAATGGCTCGGGTGACAGGCGGACAGGCCCATATTGTGATTATATTTGACGATTTAGGAGTGTCTGAAGTTTGTCTGCGGTCATCAGGAACCCGCTGAAGAAATTTCGCTCGATTCGGGAGCCAGTCAAATCCCACGTGCATATCACAAGCTATGGTCGTACCTGGGCCGGGATCAAAACATTGATACGGGTCTGCAGATTTCCCCAAAAGACTACACTATGTTGTACCCGATTTATTACTTTTCGTTGGAACACCTGGAGCTGTTCAGGCAGTCCCTGGTCGACATGTACTTTAATGCACCTGCAAATGTCCTTATTCATGATTACAGATGCATTGCTGTGATTCTCTCGGACAAGACTCTGTTTGTTGGAGGGCTCGGGTGTTTGAATGAGGGTCATTGTCGCACCTGTAGAGAACTTATAGAGTTCTCTAAAGTTTTGTGGCGGGTAATTTGAACATGAAACGTCTTCAAATAACATGTCGCACCAGCTTAAACTTGTCACTTTGAGCCGAGGTCAGCTCAGAAAGATCGCAGCCGCGATAAAACAGTTCAAGTTATCCAGAAACACCCCAATGATGTTGACACCGACGCAGGCGCAACAGTTGGAAGCAGCCAAACGTTAACGTCGTGGTATAGCTCTCGAGTTCTCCTCGACCAGGGTCGCCGCGATGAAACACTACATCGGAATATTTCCATTCCTCTCAGCGATTCCAACGTTATTTGCAAAAGCGTCTGCGTTAGGGTCGCAGGAACCGCATCAGGTATGGCTCTGAAAAGGGCAGTCAGGGCTCTCCAAACAAAGGAAAGGTCTTCAACTACCCGGAAGTGGGGGTCAAAGGCTTCCGATTGTACAGGAACTTCGACTGTGGTCTCGCCGTTGACGGCCGCAGCGTGTCCATTGACCAGTTTTGATTTACTCGCCATGACAAAATGAATCAAATATTTCAGTGGGGTCCTTATGCGGGGTTAACTAGCGCCAATGATCCCCCGCACGTGGGAAACTGGCATCATCAACTTTAATTCATGAACAGGACCTGGAACTCATTGGGTCGCGTACGCAGTAACACCTCGACACCTATTATATTTGAACTCGTATGGTCTTGCGCCGCCACGTGAAGTTGTTGATTATTTACACAGACGTTCCCTGGGTGCCAGTGCTGGACGACAAAATCTTCTACCTCTGTTTTATTCAACGCTGCCGTTGCAACCTCGAACAGCCGGCCCTATATGTGGGCATCTGTTCGCTGAAGCACTGCGTACATTCGAGAAAAGCCCTAATCTCACGCGCGCTTTTCGACTTTGCATTGTCACTGAGAATCTACGCTTGATAGTATACAAAATGCCAGTCAACATTTCCAGATAAGCGAGCGTCGCGACCCGATGGGGAGCCGCCGATATGGATTTAACCAGGTTTGCTACCAAAACTGATTTGGTCGAGTTGAGCAACCGGGTTGTTGTTGGCGTCAAGATCAAACTGTAAAACTGCAAACGTACAACGTGACATGAACGACGTTGTTTTGAAGCTGCGAAGAGCAATCACGAAAGAACCTGTCCGAAACCAATGTGAACCAGGCAGTCAGAGACTGTGGTGCGTATATGACATCTATCGAAATTTACGTCGCGACTGTCAATACCGAAACGAAACCAATACGTAGAAGTCAAGGACGCAGAGGTGCTATCAGCCCAACCCTTACCAATACGCGTAGTAAATTCATAGGTAGTTTTCCAAGGAATGATGACCAACAAAGGAGAGGAGGAAGAAAAAGACTCTATAACAAATGGTCCACTTATTTTCATTTATGTCAGAGATGGCTTTGATAGACCTAAATCTCACATCTTAAAGTGCGCGAATCTGGATAGTATTTATTCATCTTCAGCGGACTTAGTGCCGGTTGAGTGCAATGGCAATATTGATAAATGATCGCCAGCGTGATAGACTACTTTTGACGCGTTGCCTCAGATATGTTCCAGAATCTTTCACATGTGCAGTATCGATATCATTGGTGGTCAGAGATGAAATTAAGTTTAAAGGATTCAACGTCTATCCGGAAGGGCACTTAGCCATTTTCGGTCTTTGTGTTTAAGATTTGTCATTACATATACGTGATATATTCTGAACAGCAACGCGATGACAATCTTGAAGATTTAAATGGTGACGAGGTGCTGGATCAGTTGGGAGGGCGTGCCAATATCGATGGTGATTTTGTGCCGCTTGTCGATGAATATCTGCGTGAGATCAGAGTTCACAGACCCTCGTATACACTGAAATATAATCTGCGCTAGGGTCAAATAGAAATCGACCGCTGGAATCATCCTGTTGTGCCAATACCAGCTCGAGGTCAGCTTGGAAACATCGCATTAGCACGTGAAAGAGCACCCGGTCCCTGGAAGCTACGTCGCCGTCGGACGTAAAAACATCCAGGGATTGTTTCCACAACGATGAAGTTATATTCACCCACCGCGATCAAATTCTCCGTCAATTATATCACACCAAGAATAACTCAACCGGCGAAAGAAAAGCCCAGACTGATATTAAACAAAGACACACTTGTCCACGTAACAGTTCTTAGACAAAAACGAGAACGATGATTGGTGACACCAAGCAAGGGCGAAATCAGTGTAGTTCTAGGTAAACCTAAAAGCGTCCAAACAATCGACATAAATATTTCCCAGGAAGATATTTTATATGATTGTAAGGCAAGTATACCAACGAAAGAAACTACTTAGTTGGAAGTGCCTGTGCGTCTTGCACCCGACCGCGATGCCTGTCAAGCGATTAGATTACTCTCCGTGGTTATTAATCGAAGAACTATAAAACATAATTGAAGCGGAACAACAGCTGCAAGATGAAATCGCAAAGAAAACCGTTTTACTCACGAAATACAAAGTTTTTACGCTCGTCTGTTGTCGTAGATGCTATTTGCGAAATCGCCGCCGCGACCACCGTTGACCTTAGTGTTGCTGGAATTGCAATATGGCAACTATCACAGGTACGCCCATCGGATGTGTTGTCGGATCTATATCAATACTAACTGTTGTGGCGAGTGGCGTTGGAAAATAATTTCATTATGGTTGCACAAACGAATACGTGTCTATTCGGAAATTCTTGCGGCCGCACAAAGCAGTCTCAGCACAATTACCAAGCTGTACTTGGTGGCCATCGAAGATAAAACGATTACCAGTTCGAGACAGTGCTTGCCGAAATGGAAAGCGTCCGACGTCTCCGCGCGCAGATACGGAATCGGGACGCTAGCGCCCTCGAGACAAAACCGAAACAGACAATTGGTTTGCATGCGGTCAAAAACGAGTAAACCTGTCGCGAATGCCCCCGCGGGCGATCACGAATACACCCGACGACTTTTAGTTCCCGCGGGAGACGTCCATAGATGGTAATCTCGCGGAAGACCACCATGGGCTACTGATCACCAAAAGCGCGCACGGACCCGTGCTTCTCGCCCACGGTGATTCACATGCGCTGTATCAGGGTCTGCCGCGGGGGTAACGTCATGGGGGATAGAAGGGGTGAACCCTGATTAGTCACAAAAATCTCAAATTCTTATTTTGCTACTACTACCGCTAACGGACTTAAATATTCTCCTTTTTTCACATGGTCCACATGGGACAACCAAAACGATATTTTAGTATCAGGCAATTCACGCATATCTTTATATTCTGTAAAAATATGAAATTGGTTGTCGCATGTGGACCACTTAATTTTTGTAAAAATAGCCCCAATGTTAGCAAAAAGTGGGTATTGTATGGCCAAAGGTGACGTCATGCGTATGGGCATATGACGTCATATCTAAATAATTTGTAAACATCAATTCAATTTGAACTTTTCAAATGCCGATCAATGTTTTGCAGTGGTATTCTCAAAGCAACTACTTTTTTCAAAATTTGTAAAGTTTTGGTCCATACGGGGGTCTACCCCTTTTGAAACACTGAATAATTTTTTCTATAATAGTCTCTGCTGTAAGGGTAATGCGTGGAGAAGAGCATCTGGGTTAACCTGAAACCAAGGATGAAAGATATTAACGGAATATTCTACTTTTGTGTGCTGATTTTTTGCGTCAAAAGTGCTGGTAAGTGAGAATTTTGTGTGATCATTCTCATCAATAGTGCCGTTAAGTAAGAATTTTGAGATAAGAATCACATTTATTCTCCAGGACTTAAAATTTTGATTGTAAATAAAGGATATTTGCTTGCTCCGAGTGAATAACGGATATATTTCATCTCGTTTGTGACAAACTCAGTATTTTCACCCACGAGATGTAATATATCCGTTATTCACTCTGAACAAGCAGGTATTCTTTTTATTATGTGCTCAAGCGTATTGTCTAGCAATTTGTATAACACTCTGAAGTAACTGTTTTCTTACTGTATCCCGCGCGAAAATGTCAGCGTTTTACCGTTTATATTCTGCTATGTTTTGTGTATATTTGCACATAAAATAACTGTAGTTACATACAGGTCCGTTGTAAGGGGCGGGCGAAACGGGCGATCGCCCACGGCGCCAAGCCTCTGGGGGGGGGGGGCGCCATTTCGCAGAGTTTGCTGTATTTTTTCCCGAGTGGGGGCGCAAAAGACGAGGCTCGTCGGGGGCCCCGTTTCTTCCAGCGCAAACTTGCGACGGCCCTGGTTACATAATGCTACTTCCCAATTCAAGGTAAAACAGCAGATAAAAACAAAATGGACAAAAAAGATTATATTTGCCCTTTGCCGGTTTTGAATCAGGTTCGTCTTCACCTTTACACCACTCAAGCGTCTTACAAAAGCTTGGAATTTATTTGTCATAATGTTATCAATGTCTATTGATGGACAGTGAAAAAATATGATATTGTGTTCACTGCAGTGAAATATCACTATTATTTCACTCGGAAAATCCAGCATAAAAAAAAAAAAAATATTTATATCATTTAATTACATTGGGTGGAAACATCACGCCAAACACGATAAATAATATTGATTGCAGACAATACAACATTAGGTTCATTATTGCCTAAAATCGGCCCTACGTCAGATTTTAATATTTTTCTGAATGTATCTACTGTATGGGTACTTCATAGAATTGTTTTGTTTTTGATTGGTTGGTTGTTATGGGTTTAACGCCATTTTTCAGCACATGATAAGCTATACATGGCGGCCAGTATCGTTGGTGGAGGAAGATCCCGAGAAAGCCCGGGAAGAACCACCTACCTACGGGAAGCTACTGGCAAGCTTTCTCACATACCCACGTTGGCCGAGCCCGAGACTCGAACCCACGCGGACAGAGGTGAGATGTCAGTAATCTGTAAATGCGAGCGCCTTAGACCACTCGGCCACCCGGGGCCTCGTTTATTTTTTGACATGGGTATTAGTCTTTACTGTGTTTTAACGCAAAATGGCGATGACGTCATGTACAGCAGAAAACACCTATAATGACGTGCATCATCGTTATGAGTGACGTGTTCTGCTTGTGTACTACAGTGTATACATAGATGTGCAAGAGGAAGAAGTTCCTATTCTCTTTTCCGTTTATATTTAACAAAACTGATACATTTCTTATTAGTTATATCATTCTAAAAGTTTCTTGAATAAGGCAAACCTTTTCTCATTCAATATAAGTCTTGTTGCATCAGACCCCGACGGCTCTCGTTTGTCTCATTGTGATCTTCATTATTAATGTTGTTGTCAATTGTCTTTATTGCTGGAAAATATGGGTGAATACTAATATGTATCTGCAATTACATAATAATATTAGACCGGGGGGGGGGGGGAGGAGGAGGGAGCGGACTGTAAGGTCAGAAAGTTTCTTTAGCATACTTTTTATTTAAATTTAATTCCCTTACCGTTTTGGTTGTTACTGCCCCTTACTGCGGCTGTAAGGGTACGGCAGGGTGATTAGTATGGATGTATGTTTCATGGAAGCAAATTATAAGAAGGAAACCTGATCGCGTTACACGTCAATGCAATAACATTCGTTTTCGTCGGAGTAATAAAACATCCTCCTTAACACATAAACAGAGACAGGCTCTTTCTCTGTGTGGAGCGCACACACACACACACACACACACACACACACAGTGGCATACTAAGTGTAAAAGGCGCCCGGGGCGACGATGATGGTCCAAAGGGCCAGAATACGAGGCCCGAAATTTTATCAGCTGTTTTGGCGAACCAATACCTCTGGCACCCGGGGCAACCGCCCCGTCCGCCCCCCCCCTCGTTAGTACGTTACAGCACACACACACACACATACACACACACATACACAAATTTGCTGTTTCATTATTATGTTAATACAGCAAAATATTTTTTTCTTTTTCTCACCTGCGCTGCATTTCTTAAAAAATGTACATTGCTAGATGATATTTCCTATTTGTGCTGAGTTTGAATGTTCGACCAGATGTGAAGCAATCAATGCAGCAATAAGCAAGTGTGTTTTAAGTGATATTACGTTTTTAATAGAACTTCTGTTTAAGCAAACACATTTGAAGACGACATAATCCGTCAACTCTTTGACAAGACAAACACAAGGTTGTTTAGACCGGCAGACAACCACAACAGCAGATGGATAAAAATAGGACGAACGGGCAGACGGATAGAGAAATAGATCAACAGGGAACGAAAGAAAACCGACGGACAGACGAAGAGATGATGATAAACGGACGAATCGGCAAAGAGCGTTAGGACGGATCGGCAATTGACGAACGGGTGGATGAGGGAACTGATGGACAGACAAACCCAAACTTATAGACGAATAAAAGGATGGAAGGACGTACAGATATGGGCGAACAGATTAATGGACGGGCCTCATACACGGACAAACAAACGGTCGGAATGAAAGGGCAAACGGGCAGAACAATCCCCACCACACCAATGCCCCCTACACAGCCGTAAGTGCGGTTTCAACGGTATCAAACGCGTTTACCGCGCGCCTATGCTTTTTGTAGGGGGCTTGCTGCTGTTCAGGTTTGGCGCTTAACGACATTTCAGTCTAACAGACTTTTCTTTCGAAATTCGTGTGGATTTTGGTGTTGTTGGTATGACAACATTATAACTCCTCTATGAGGAGCGTGATGTGCAACTTTAATTGGTATTGTGAGATTGGGGGGGGGGGGTGAGCTGTCACACGGACACGAACCTCTAACCTGTTGCCGGTGTATGCGAGCAAGACGGCGATGTAGTGAACGAAAATGTCAGGTCCATTAATATCTTAAATCCAGAAATTGGACATGATCATGCTTAGAGATAGAACAAAGCTGAACCCAGAATTGTATATAGACAGTAACACATGTTGGTTATTCAGCGCGGATGCAATTGGAGTAAAGTGTCTTGCCGAAGGCCTCATCTGATGATTAGATCTGAACTCGAACTCTTTTGTTTGTGAGTCCGGCACTCTAATCACTGAGCCACTGCGGCTCTTGTCTCCATTAATCGACTTATAACACATACGGGAGGGCGTATCGGACCTATTCAAAATCCCCGACCCAGCTACAGGGGGTGTATAGTTATTACTAAATCCCCGACCCAGCTACAGGGGGTGTATAGTTATTACTAAATCCCCGACCCAGCTACAGGGGGTGTATAGTTATTACTAAATCCCCGACCCAGCTACAGGGGGTGTATAGTTATTACTAAATCCCCGACCCAGCTACAGGGGGTGTATAGTTATTACTAATGTGACCAGGTAACAATCCAGGGCTTATTGCATGTCATTTGAGAGAGAGGCCGATTTTTCTCTTAGTTTTTCTTCTCATGTATACGGGAGGGCTTATCGGACCTATTCAACTCAATTATGCGGTATATTACAAATATTGCCTATATATTGTACCTTATACACATGTCTAAAATGTATAATGCTCTTAAAAAAAGCACGGTTAAGATAATATAACTCATATTCATGGGAGATTTCCTTTGCTGTCCCTGATGGCTATAATATTAAAAGCATTGAGGCAGAAGATAATGGAAAGGACTATTGACAATCATTGAACTTTTGTAAATATATTACTTGTTTAATGTGTTGCATATCTAATAATATCAATGTATGTTCCTATTATTATTGTGTAATAATGAAAATAACTGAATGTAATCTCTTTGGAAGAGGAAATAAAGAAAGTCAGTCATACATACATACATACATACATACATACATACATACATACATACATACATACATACATACATACAAGTTCTTGTCTTCCCTAATTTAAGCTTATTGTTAATAATTAATGCAACAATATATGCTATATACTAGATGTACTGACACTCGCTATGACAATAGCAGCATCATCCAAATGCTCAAAGAAGGATGGGGCCTTATGAAGATAAATGATATTTAGTTCCAAAATTTCTTATACATAATAGTATGATCACATGTATTATTACGTTTCACCTTGTCTTAGTTTACGCAGTATGTCTCTTTTATCTTTTTACTGTGATCCTTATTGTGTCTCATGTTCTTGTAATATCCATGATTTGATTAACATGATGTATTTTTTGTTGAAGAGGAAACAAAGTCAGTCAGTTAGACAGTCTTGCGTACACGCACGCACGCAAGCACACATGCATACAAACATACATGCATACATACATCTGTCATGTAGCAAGAAATGCACATATTGTTACCATTTCTATAAGTTTTCCAATTCCTTGTCTTTACTATCTCAAAGTTAATGTTAATCATGTAACAATATACTGACAGTGATTGTATCATTAACATCATCAGACAAGTGTATACAGAAGGTTAGTGCCATGCTAAGCTAATTTATATTTTGTTCTGATATTTCTATGGACATATTTATATGATTGCATTTATTAAGATGTTTCGTTTTGTAAATACGTTAGTTGACGCAGTATTTCTCTGCTAGTTATGTCACTTTGATACCTTGTTTTGTTTCGTGATCTTGTATTGTCCTGAATGTGATAACCTGATGCGATCTCTGTTGAAGAGGAAATAAAGTCAGTCAGTCAGTCAGTCAGTCATACACATACATACATACATACATACATACATACATACATACATACATACATACATACATACATACATACATACATACATACATACATACATACATACATACATACTAACATACATACATACATAGTGACCTGATAATATGGTCTATATACAACGTAAATCGAAAAAAATAAAATGATGAAGGGGCCGGATATGATTCTGTTTTCATGTTTTTATTCCTAAGCAAATTATTAAATCTGACTACATCCTTGGCCGTAAATTGTTCTGATATACTCACAATGCGTGTAAAGCGTGTGTTAAAGCCTCGTCAATATTTATTGTACATAACGTCAAAACTCTTGATGGCACATATTCAAACACATACCATCGACAAAACCAACATGATTGTGATTTGCAAGAGACATAAAGTATTCATTATTCAAAAGCTTGAGGTCATTTCTATAACAACACATACATAAAGTATTCATTTTTCAAAAGCTTGAGGTCATTTCTATAAGAACACATACATAAAGTATTCATTTTTCAAAAGCTTGAGGTCATTTCTATAAGAATACATACATAGAAAGAATTAAATTAAAGGTATGACGAGATAGATACGGAGAAGAAACTACATAAAATTGATTATTGTAATATATGAATCAGCTTTGTGAAGAAAATCTACAACTCGGTATAAAAGCACTGCTTGCATTAATAAAATAGTAAATATTTCGTATAACAACGACGTACATCACGTCAACCTTTAACATAAGCCATTATGTCAACTTTTTGTGCCTTAAAATAAGAATAGTAATTATATATATATATATATATATATATATATATATATATATATATATATATGTGTGTGTGTGTGTGTGTGTGTGTGTGTGTCCTTAAAGTGTTATTTCTAAAGTTGTATGCATATAATATAAAGGAATCTATGCGTTACCGGGCTGGCTATGCAAATGGGATGGCAAAGAAAATTTTCATTATATTATTTTGATATTGTGTTGTGTTTTAGAATATTGACAACGGGTTGCCTGTGATAACGGATATACACTAAAAATAACGTTTTCGTTGATGACTGGTTAATAGACAGCTATGCGCACGCGGAATCTAATTTTTAAACACTCAGTCGCTCATTTAAAACTTTCGGTTGCTTTGGTCATGTGACTCTCTTGAGCGTCCCTGGATTTTGTCAACGGAAACTTTCAAATGATTTGTAGTTGTATCTGATGGAACAGCAGTATATAGCCACGAACTTAGTAATGGCCACAAAAGGTATGGTTGTGTTATTTTACGCGGATTCACAAGTTGTCAGACATAGGATTTTGATCCGGAAATATTCTGTACATATCACCGAAAGGACCCTTCAGCCGACCGTAACTCAAAAAGCCGCGAGAAATACCGATAATTGTCTAAAATGTACACCAATATGTTGCGGACACATTTGTCTGCTTGTCTGCATGAATTGCGCGATTTAATGAGTAGGTGACATCATACCTCAAACCCGTCTATCAGCATCATCACGGGGGGTAGGTGGGTGGGCGGGGTAGGGGGATGAACAATCGGACTAGGAATACTTCGGAGGTTTCATAATCTAGGACGGTTGCTAAAAGAGTTGTCTGTACTAGTGACTATCTCATGGGTAAAAGAAAAAGTCTGCTTGAAAATCGGCTGTTAGCATTGCCACAGTCTCACCCACGCATAACGTAAAGTTTATATGATGGACCGTGAGATGCACCATTCACGAGAGGATTGACCAATGCAGACAATACAGTAGGTTGCCCAATTAAGACGGGTGTTTCTCCTTTTTACGTATAAAGCTTCAGAACAAAGCAAATGATTCGATCCGTTAATTACTTTTCTTCTTTTATTTTTGAAACAAATCTAAATATGAGGATTTGGCGCTATTTCTCGCTAAACTATATACTTAAAAAGGGAAATGTCTGTTTTTATTTGCCAACCAACTATTGGTGGGAATATTAAGACCGTTGGAAACAACTTTGTTTTTTTCTTTTCTTTTCAAGGTGAGTCTGTCTTTCAGTCGCACCACCGAATGTAAATATGCACAATTTGACAGTTCATAATACTATATGATTCGGAGTGCAAATTTTACTAAAACGAGCAGCAACAGCACATATGCCTTTCCAGCACTTGGACGCGACACTCAATGCAGTTTATTTATTTTAAATAATTTCGGGAATGGATTTTAGTGTATTAGACCACTGTCGCCACTGCAAGAAGGTAGTGCGCTGCAGAGATTAACGGTACCTATTATTATGGGAAGCAGAATCAGATAAAAAAATGATCGGTTTGTTTTGAAAGAGTTGTAGCTATTTTTGTCTCTTGGAGAAAAAACGAATCTTTTCGCTACTTTTAAATTATATATATATATATATATATATATATATATATATATATATATATATATATATATATATATATATATATATATATATATATATATATATGGATATTTTTGTGTATTCTTTGTGAATTTTATTTATACCTCATATAAAATTAAGAATGTATTCCTGATAGTTCTAGCTTTTCACCCCAGTCTACGTCTGGTGGTGTTATCTGTGGAGTACCATGTTTTCGAGGTCTGAGTTTGTCGGGCAAAAAGAAGGCATATGATGCCTGCTAAAGTTGGGCATACAGTATACTAATTTGCAAAACTTTAGCATTAGGGTATATGGGCAAATAATTAGCATTAGTGTCTATGGGCAAATAATTAGTATTATGGTCTATAGGCAAATAATTAGCATTAGGGTCTATAGGCAAATAATTAGTATTAGGGTCTATGTGCAAATAATTAGCATTAAGGTCTATGGGCAAATAATTAGTATTAGGGTCTATGGGGAAATAATTAGCATTAGAGTCTATGGGCAAATAATTAGTATTAGGGTCTATGGGAAAATAATTAGTATTAGGGTCTATGGGAAAATAATTAGCATTAGGGTCTATGGGCAAATAATTAGTATTAGGGTCTATGGGAAAATAATTAGCATTAGGGACTATGGGAAAATAATTAGCATTAGGTTCTATAGGAAAATAATTAGCATTAAGGTCTATGGGAAAATAATTAGCATTAGGTTCTATGGGAAAATAATTAGCATTAGCGTATATGGGAAAATAATTAACATTAGGATAAATGGGAAAATAATTAGCACCGTGATACCTAAGGTCAGAATGAATCGGAAGTAAGTTTTCTATCCTAGCTGAATAAAATATATTATTTTCCCTTGGCGCAAGTTGGCTTTGTGATTTACGGTTGAGGAAGTTGATATAATTTCGGACTATGTGTCTGACAGAAACTTCGGATTCAGAGGTAGGACATTTTCTATCAAATACCTATGAAGGATTGTTTTTCTCACATCTTGCACGAAAATTAGGGTCCAAGCCAAAATCAGCAAGCCACCCTTTGAAAATTTCCTCGCCTTGAGAAATAGCGTAAAAGGTTAGATTTATATATAAAATTCAGTGTAAACTTTAACAAACGTTGAAACACGTATCAGAGGTCAATGAACATTGGCCGTGACCGTCGAGTTATTGGCAATACACAGCGTCTAAACTGTGTACTAAATACAGTTTGCGCAATAATACAAATGTGAAATCTTATCTGTCAGATTAAACAAGAGAGACAAAATAATATGATATAGTGTTCGATTCAACTTTCATCTATAACTGAATTTATTTTCAAATTATAATAACAAGATAATATTGAAAAAAATATGCTTTTTGGACTCGAGACCGGACTACAGAATATATACCCGTGGCAAGATGGATCTGTAAAAATTGTCCTGTTTGCAGGATTCTATACTTCAAACGCTGCACGTTTTCGATGTGTTGCAATCAATGTTTATATTGATTGTTATGGAAAACTGCTAAAGTACTGATGGAAATCAGAGTTTTGCCAATGTGAACTGTGATAATAGAAGTAGAAGGTAGTGTGATAAAAGGAAATAGTCACGTGATGAATTATAGAGCTATGCCCCATCGTTTTCCTACACTCGAAAACACGAGCATACACACATATGAATGTGAGACTAAAGGCAGCTTCTCCAATAGACCTAGTTATACAATTTGTATATTTATGACTACCGAAAGTCACATCCGTACAAAGTACAAGTATTTGCTCCTATAGAATAGCTAGAAGAAAATAAAAATGTAGCTTTTTTCAAATCAAATTGGAGGAAATAGGGGCGTTTTGGAAATAATTATACTAAAAATGATTGAAGTAAAATCACATGAATGTCAAGACAATTTGTCACTCGCTTTTTAAAGACCTAATTTTCACCAATATATTGCACTTCATTAACAAAAAAATTATTTCATCCTTCGGCGTCTTCTGTCTGATTAGGGTTTAATGCACAGAAAATGTATCTAATAAACGATTTGATTTTAGGTGTTACCAGGTCAAAATTAATGAATACCTTGATTTAAGACCTGATGGAATCTCAAACGATTTTTTAATAGCTTCTCATTACTTACATGTTTCTATTTCCTAGGTGCGACATGTACATTTCCAGGTCCGATAAGAGATAAGTGGTTCAGCTCTGAGATGGGGACACTGAATTTCACAGACAGTGTGTTATGGCATTACCCCGTAAATCTGGGATTGAGTGAAAATGAAAACTCGCTAAGTTTCACATGTGAAAGTATATATAATGGATTATATTTTCTCAAGTAAGTGCAGTTCTCTTCACTGCGCATATGAGTATGTTTCTGACAGTCAGTATACTCAAATACGCCTGTTGTCACCTCTCTCTCTCTCTCTCTCTCTTTTTTACACACACATACTACTTGCTGTAATATCTCATATCAAATGCTGACAAATAAATACTGCAACATATTACAAGTCCACCCATCAAAGAATATATACTGTCATATATTAGTAAAATTTCTTTATTTGTATGTTATGTAATATTTTTTTTATATGTAAATACAGTTGATAGTAGTTAAGTGGGGGTATTGGGGTTCAAATGGGGCACTTGGGGGTCATACGAAAAATTAACATGGAGGGGGCACATGGGGGTCATACGCGAAATGAACATGCGTGGGGGGCACTTAGGGGTCAAACGGGAAAGGAACGGGAACAGGAACAGGGAGGGACAGAAGTATTGGGAGAGGGACACACACATAAATATTGGAGTAGGCAATTTTGAGAGTAATCTTTTCGAGAAAAATGGTTGGCCCTGAAAAGGGCCGTTGGAGTTGGTTAATGTTTCCTCCAACATCGGGTCAGGAAACCTGGGATGTGAAATTTCTTCTTGGGTGGTGAATCAGGCAGCCAGTTGGGATCTCCCATTTGCCTGAACTTGTCCTGGATTTTCATCCAGTTCAAATTCAGGCGCTGGAATTCATTTTGTTTCTTGGCTTGCTCATTGGCCATTCTTTCTTGAGCCCACAGGGTCTTGATGTGGGCGACTTCCTTCTCTAGAACTTGCCTCAGGAGTAACTTGGCAATGACGAGGTTCACCTCTTCTCGTCTGACGCTACTGGGGGGTGGATACAACCATTCATCTTCTTGGACTTGGTGAAGAAAGTACTCCACCCCTTCCAGTAAGTCTAGGGCTGTTTTGATGAACCCTACTCGACAGGGTGCCAAGGAAGTTTTTTCAGTTTCCTCCACCAAGACATCGTTCACCAGCCTCCTCGCTGATGTTAGAGCTGCTACTTGGCTGGTGACGTATGGCTTGGTGGCCGGGTATCTCCATGAAGACTCCAACCTTTCCAGCAGAGACTCAACACCCACAATCCCATCCCAGGCTTCCTGCAAAGCTTCTACAGTGTTCATGCTTCTTGTTGAGTGGACTGTGAATGGTGCGACTGCGGAAGGAGCCGCTTTATATGCTGGAAGCACGGACGTGAAGGAAAAAATCACTTCCCAAAAAACATACATACAAAATCTTATCACACCTAAAAAACACAGACCCAGTACGCGGACCTAAAAGAAAGTATTTTTGAATAAATTTTTTTTATAAAATACATACACCAAATACACAACCAATTTTTTGAGAAACGTTTTTTATTTTTATTTTTTAATCAAACACATACACACACCACACAACCCTTTTTAAATTTTTTATTTTATTTTTTTATCAAACACAAACACTTTTTTTTAAAAAACACACACCACAAACACATTCTATACAAACACACTCTACAAACACATACAAGGGAATGGAATTTGTTTTGGAGTGGGAAAAAGACAAAAGACAAAAAGACAAACACACAGACACTCCACCTACAAACATATATATATTCGGCAAATAAGATTTTATCTTTTCTTGTTAAATGGGTGGCCCTGAAATGGGCCGTTGGATTTTTGTGCAACTAGAGGTGCGGGCACCTCCCTGGTCGAGCCCTACAAGCTGGACAGCTGCCACTCCATCTATCTCCACCATGGTTGGAGATGGGGAAAGCCGACGGAGGTTGGGTAGCTTCACTCTCCCAATCTTCCGTCATCATCCAATGTGGCCTGATAGGCTCTTTCTTCTCCCACTCCTCCTCCTCCCTCTTCTCCATTTTTTCCAACTCCTGTAGGAGGTGCCATGCCACCTCTAAAAAGACTCTTAGCTGGCGGATCTTTTCTTTTTTATCCATTTTGTTGTTGTTGATGAATCAACGGGGTAGCTCGACCGAGGAAGGCGTCGCTTTATATGCTGGAAGCGCGGATGTGAAGGAAAACATCCCTCACACCTAAAAAAAACATCACCCACACTATCCGCGTCTGACGCCATCCTGATGACGTCATTCTATGCTTCGCGGATTCTGCACTCCACCATCTCTACCAAAAAAAAAAAAAAAAAAAAAATGACTGACCCAGTACGCGGACCTAGGAGAAAATACTTTTTAAAATTTTTTTATTTTTTTTTATCAAACACAAACACACTCTATATACAAATTTTTTTTTATTTTTATTTTTTTTAATGAAACACAAACACACACCATACAACCCTTTTTAAATTTTTTTATTGTTAATCTTTATCAAACACAAACACACACCACACAAACCTTTTTTTAAAAAACACACACCACAAACACACTCTATACCAACACACTTTACAAACACATATCAGGGAATGGGACTTTTTTGGAGTGGGAAGACAAACACACAAATACACAAACATACACAAAAATATTTTGTTTTTTTAGGCAATCTGACACTGGTTATCTTTTCTAGAGATCTGGGTGGACTTGAAAAGGGCCGTTGGGGTAAGAAGTTGTGTTTTAACTTCTAGTAGCAGTTGCGGCAGCCGCAGGACGGCCACGTTTCGCCACTGGTCTCAGGGCTGCAGGACAAGGTCTTTTTCTGGTGAAAGAGAAAGCAAACTCCTCACAATCCATCTTACAGGTGACTTCTCCGTCTGCTGATTTCAGCTGCTGCAAGAGTTGTTGTTGTTGTTGGAACTGCTGTTGTTGTTTTTGCTGTTGCTGCTGCAATCTTTGTCTCTCCTCCCATTCCGTTCTGTCCCTGACGATTTCTTCTCGCAAAACTTCTTCCACCAGATCTTGAGCCATTTGCAAAAAGATCATCATCTTCTTCTCAGGGTTGTTCTGAAGCAAATGATGCCTCAGCCGCTGCATGTTCACCATCGCTTCGTTCAACTTGCTAATCTTAGCTGTCATGTTGAGATCTTGATGAGTCAACGAGAGTGACTGAACTGGCCAACGCATCGCTTTATATGCTGCAAGCGCGGACGCGATGGAAAACATGGTTCATATCGATAGTGAAGGGAAAGAGTCGGTGACCTCAGATCGATAGAAAGAGAGATATAGCCTATACATTTTCATTTTTTTCAAATCCAATAAACAACACAACAAAAATCAACATTTTTTAATACATAATAAGAAGCTTCTCTCACATAAAATGCAAACTAACAACAAGATTAAACATGAACGTATTTACAGGGTTGACAACGTTGGGTAGTCATACTGGACTTCCACTGTTCTACATCATTGGGCTCTCGATGCACACTACGTTTCTCAGCTAAAGACAAGAGATAACCATAATGTTCACAAAACCATCCTTCAACTTTAGCATCGTTTCGAGCATAGTCCCTATCAAAACAAGTCACTAAATGTTCTAAGGAATATCTGAGACTGCGTTGATAAAGCAAATATACACAATATTGTCCACACACTATAGAATCTGATCCTTGTAATCCGACATTATTGAATCGAGTGGAGATTGCATTTCTTCTCATCAAGTCAATGATGTCGTCTTCCAAACGAGGTAATCCATAAGAATCCAAATATTCCACACTATGATCGTTGGGAGAATACACGGCCACCCAATGGGTTCCTGGTCGATCACTGTCGTTGGTATTGATGACATAGGCATGAACGTCTTTGGGTTTCCGATGGGGAAGTTCATCTTTTGCACACACCACAGGATTCCAAGAAGAAGTGTACGAACTGCGAGTCAACAGGTAATGAAGTTCCCAGGTATCCATTTCTTGGTTAACAGGTAATGATAAGTCATCAATTCACACTTGACTTTATGCTTGAATATATCTGTCAAGTAAGTCCACGAATCACGGCGGGTAGTCTCTATACTCTGTTGTAAGAGAGCTTAGATGCGTTTGATCTCCAGAGGTGTGAGTGGAGGTGAAGAACGATCATGCAAGTCTTTATACCACTTTCTCAACACCTTTTCTTCCGAGGTCAGAGACCATGCGTCCTCCAAATATTCGTCCAATTTTTCTTCTGCACTCATCATCAAACATTTGTCATGTTGTTTCTGACTTGGATGATCGATTTGACATCCATGATAATGTTCTCGGGTCAGGGTTGTAATTCTTTCAGCCAATTCCGTAGAATAACAGGAGACTAAATGTTCTTCTTGTTCTGGCCATCGACAAGCCATAAATCCAGCAAACTTGGGAACACTATTTTTCTCTTCTTCTTTTTGGTGTTCTAGATGAATCACATTGTCATCACTGGTAGAGGGTGGTGACTGCTGTGGTTCACAAAATCCCTTATCTTCTTCGTCTATCTCCATAGATTCTTCGTGTTGCATCTTTTTTCTTTTTTCTTCTAATAGTCTAGAATCACTTCTCTCAAACTGTTGATTTCTAGAGTATTATCAAATTCTGCATACAAGACGACGTTCACCGTCTCGGGTAGATGTTCTGCAAACTGAAGTTCCACACGAAGTTGGCCTGATTTTATAGGGTGGAAATGTCCTTCGTCGCTGCCTTGGTCAGGAGTGAAATCAAATCCCCACAACGCATATCCTCCTGCATAATCGTCGTACGAAATGCCGTGGCTGCTGTTGGTGCCTAACTGTCCCGTGGCTTCAAACAGGATCAGGTAAGATCGCAAGTAATTTTTCGGGTTGCCAAAGTTAGGTTCAAAAAGTCTGGTACACAATGTATTGCCATCTCGACTGATTTCTATCTTGGAGACGTTGTAGTGACGAAAGTTGAACGGATTTTCATTGTGGACTCCGTTGAAGGCTGCATTACTGACGATGCTAATCAGCAAAAGTTTGGAGAGCTGTCCTTGGAAGACGTGATCTTCGACTTTGGATCGGAGTCCAGTGGCAATGATAAACGTTTTCACTTCCACTCGTCGCACAGGATACTTGGCGGTGGTTCTGCTCAAGGTTTGACTGATGTCGTTGGCTACTTTAGGTTAGACTTCGACAGGGCGAACGTAAAGTCTGGCTTCTTCGATGATGGTTTTGTACTCGTTGGCATTGGCCATCAAATGGAAGACGACACTACTACGATTCAGTCTCAGGCGTACATCCACTCCGTTCAACAAATACTTGTCTTTCAACCACATGTCCAAATGCAAACGATCCATCAGTTCTAAAGTGCGCCCTTCTTTGATTTTCTTTCGACGGTCGTTAAATCCCACATTGTGCGGGTCTGCTGGATCATCACCAGCTGCTTCTACAGCCAACGCTGTGTCGTAGAACTTTTTGAGGTGTTAGATTTCCAGACCACCGAAGCATCCAGATGAGTGTTCTTGGCTTCTTTTCAGTACGTCAAGAGATTTTCCAAGTAAGCACGGTAAGGGTAAGTATCCATGCTGCTGCTGACTAGTTTGTTATTCAAGTACAAATCCACTTCGCTGAACAAGGAATGCATGAAATTATTGACAGGTGCCACTCTCTCATTGGCCCCAGGATTGCTGTTGTCCGTTTTGATCACTTTGAGTTTCAGATACAAGTGGCTGCTATTCAGATCGATGTAATCTTCGGTTTGTCCTTTGATTTCAAATTCGATAGGAGCTGAAGCCGTCAAAGACGATACAGGATAAAATTCGACCCATCGTCATCATGGTGGTGGTGGTGGGGGGGGGGGCATGGTAAACAGATCTAGTTCTGACTTGGTACATTCGCAAGAATCTCGGTGCATCATTTTCACAGTTAGTAATCAAACACGTCTAATTCTCTGACCGTTCTTCTTTTCTTATTCTTTTTTGGAACACAGTGTGTTTTATGAGCTCTGAGAGGATGTCGACGTCGTCTCTTTCTGCCTTGTCCTTGCTGTGGAGTGAAGGAAGAAGTAATGCCAGGGCCAGAAGCGTGAAGCGAATTTATATGAGTCTCTCGGCGACCCAAAAGATCTTTTCCAGTTTGCAGCAACACATTTTTTCCTGCTTTCATAAAGGCTTCTTTTGGATTTTGTTTGTCGATGAGGACGTTTTGCAGAAATTCTTTTCCTTGCGTCAAAGCGGCATCTTTTAAGGCATGCAATCATCGAGTCACCATAGGTTTCAAAATGGGGGCTACCGTCCGAAAAACAGATTTTAACATATCTCCTAAACCCTGTCCTCGTTGTCGAGCCACACTTTGGTACACCGGATACATTTGTTGGTGTTACAATTCGCTGGAGAACCTTTTTCGAAAATGTAGTATCACCGTGACTTTTCCTTTGTCAATCAATGGAACGCTTTGTCCCAAATCTCCTTTTCTACTAATGTTGACACTGTCAGAATACGATTTGTTGACTGAAAGATAATGAGGGTGTACAAATTCACGGTGAAATTGATACTTGTTTCCACTTTCTTCGTACGCGGTGGCAGCAGAATCCAATTTGAAAGGAATGACTCTCAGTAACAGAGCGGCTGTGTTTCCCACCACGTTGTACTCCATCACATCAGAGTAAACAAACATTAAATTCAGTCCAACGTTCAATTCGATAGAGTGATGAAAAGCCTTTCCGAATTCTGAGTTGCCTTGGACTCTTTTATTGAGAAAGAATGTATTCCCACCAAAAATAGCATACAACCCAGGAGAAAAAGTGATGGCCAATGTTTTGGCGTCCGAAAATTGCAAGACGATAAGGCGTGCCACAGAATGGTAATTGATCTGTACCGATTTATTGGCTTTCTCTAAGGATTTGGCAAATTGGGCCTCGAAGATGGCCGCAATCGTCTCCGCCAAATGTCGACCACTAAAATAATACTCTTCGGGAATTCTCATGGTATAGCTGGTCAAGGGAGGAGTGGTAAGTGATACCTTTTTGGATTCGTGAAAGTTAGGTTGAATTTTGTCCAAGTGTTGTTGCACTTCCTCGTTCAAGATATCCACGATGAAAGTGTTTTGACCTTTGTCGATATTCTTGACTTGCGTAGGATGAATGATTTCTACCAAAGCCACTTCCCAAAGAGCTTCGTGATCCAATTGGATGGACTGAGGTAATTTGGCTGTGAAACAACATAATTTGTTGTAGGGAAACACATCCATGGAACTGTCACTAGGTAAAGTTAAATAAAATTGGTCATTCATAGTAGTTCGAGGGTTTTGCTCTCCGAGGAGTTACTCGAGTGCACAGGAGAATGATGTTCAAACGGTTCCAAAAGAGAACTGGTATGGTGACTGGAAGAAGGTGAACTGGCGTTGCCCGTACCGTTGTGTTGGCTGCTGTGGTGGTTGTTGTTGTGACTGTCCGTCGTCGTAAATTTCAAGGATGGACTGGGTAGAATATAACCAATGCAACTGCTGAGTAAAATGGTCCACAACTGTTTGTCCCCTTGTTGCAAACTCAAATTGGCAATGGCTGCTCCGATGACCCAATACACCACAAAGATTTGGCAGAAAAAGACGATTTGATTTTTAGACACACGTTCTCCGCACCACACCCACAAAGGTTGTTTTTGTAATTCTTGAAGAGAAGAACTCTGCGAAGGAGTAGAGGTCGTTGCTGTATTGAACGGTATATGGGTTACTTCTTCTTTTTGTAGTCGACGACTTGGGAAGCGGCAATCCAAGAATCAAAACTAGGAGGATATCCTTTCCAACGCACTTTGACTTCTTCCACTCGACGTTTGTCCACTTTGCGTGTTCTTCGTTCGAGAATGCTTTCGATGTCGTACAAGGCGTCTTCATTTTTGGTCACTCGTTGTAACTTAGGCAAGTAAAACGTTCCTTTAAACCCTTCTCCGTGCATGTCTTCCAATTTATAGACGGGAGGATCACGTCCACGCACTGGTCCAGTGACACGAAACAATTCGGTCGTCCAGTTGGGTAAATAACCTTTGTCAAAAGTGCGTTTGGTTTATCCGATGCGAACCCAATCTCCCGTCTTGAGCAGCATGGCTTTCTTCTGGTGTCCCATCTTGGGTGTACCAAACAATCGATCAAACACGGTCACTTCATTTTCAGGGGTGACCTCTTCGGGATCACATCCGATGCTACGATGGTACGATTGATTGTACGCTTTGACCAAACGTGGTAACACGTCGATGTACTTGAGAGTGTGTTGATGTGTACAATATTTCCACATGCGTTCTTTCAAAGTTCTTTGAAAACGTTCCACGACACTAGCTTTGGTTTCAGGATTTTCGGTGGTAAAAAAATGAATGTGTCTTTGTTTCAATTCTTTTTGAAAAGCTTGGTTTAGAAATTCGGTGCCTTTGTTAGTTTGCCATCGTAAAGGGTGACGACCACTTTGCTTCAACACCAGTGTTAAGGCGAGTACCAATTCGGTACTGCTTTTAGAATTCAAAGGCAACGACCTAAGCGAATTTGGAAAACACGTCGATGATACAAAACAAATATTTGTGACCACGATTGTAAGCTGCCAAATGAGAGACGTCGGCTAAATCGGCTTGGCATTGATGATCGATGCCATCCACTTTGGTTTGACTTCTAGAAAATTTTCGTCGAATGGGTTTGTGTAACGTGTACGTCGATTGTTCTTGTAACCATCGTCGTACTTCTGGCAAACGTACACTTTTCAATTTACTTTTAGCAGCTCGATACAATTTTTGAACTCCTCCGTAACTAGCAGCATGGCCAGGATTGTAGCATAGACTTGCTAAAAGTTTCTCCATGGTTTAACTCCTCAATAAGTCAACCACTGTTCGATGCTACTACTTTTGGTGTCGTGAGGTTTGGACGAAGTGTCTTGACGCGTTCGACGAGCCACAGGAGTGGGTTGTGAAGAAGGGGTGATGGCAGGTTTCTTCTTGGTGGTTGTTTTTTTTTTCACTTCAGTCTTGCTTTCTTTCTTTTTTTCTTTTACTGGAGAAGGAGTGAACTTCCTCTTATGAACCGAATCTTTCATTTTTTCTCGATGAGGTGTTGGAGAGGGTGTCAACAAGGCCGCGGCAATATTACTAGAGATGAAAGGAGCAGACGGAGTTTGAAACACTTCTCGAGGCTCGTCTTCTTCTTCTGCCGTCCCCGTGGCGGTGTCTTTTTTAGTGGTGGTGGTGACTTTCGGTTCGCTTTTCATCAGGGCTTTGAAATCTCTCAGAGTTGGTTGAGCTGTTTCGTCTACAGCTTTCTGGTGAAAGAGTTGAAGACATTGCAAGAGTTGTCCGTACCGTTGCGATTTTTCTGTTTCTGACAAATCGCTTCGATCCATCAGCGCTTGCAATTCTTGTTGTAACTGTGACATCTCGTGGAAATTGGGATTGGGAGGTAAATGAAGTATCCGTTGTTTGTTCCAACGATGGAATTCCATCCATCGTTTGTAAGGAACTAAAGTCAGTTTTCGTCCTTCCATTTCATGCAAAGGTTCAAGTGTGTGGTCTTTCCAGAGAAGAGTGTCCTTTTTATCTTCTTTTTTCTTCCCGTCTTTATCGCATGACACCTCCTAAAAGGGGTCCAGCAATCGTTCCTAAAAAAGGAGCCGCTATTTTTAACAACGGTCCTATCAGCATGGGTAGAAATCCTTGTTGCACCAACATTTTTTCTTTCGACGGAGAGGTATTTTCTTTTTGACCATTTGGCGAAGAACGTTCCGATGTTTGCCTAATTTCTGTTTCTGTATCTTGGACAAAGGTACCGTTTCTTTCAAGACGTTTAAACAACATTCGCACACGGTATCGATGATTTCTTTGGGGGCTGTTTGAATGAGTTGTTTTCGCATGGGAGAATTGGATTTGGTCAGGACGGACAAGACGTCCCAATGTTTAGCCAGACGAGGTGGAAGTCCTATTTTGGTTTTGGCTTTCTTCATCTTTTGGTGGTGTGCACGTTTTGGGGTCATCTTGGATGTCAGGAGCAAACAATAGAACTATGGTGTCGGGGAGGTTACACTTCTATTTTATACTGGAACACGTCTCCACTCATTGTCTGCACGGAGTACCATCTTCATGACAGGCATCACTCGACGTTGATGTGTTTTCAACGGACTAAATCGTGTCAGTTTTTGTTTGGATAAATCCAGTAAACTTTGTAACACGCCGGTTCTCTCTTGGACTTTGGTTTTAGGGGACGGTACTTTTTTTTAGCGGCCTCTGCAGTGGCCAGATCAGCCGAAGGAGAGGACCCCGGAGTGGTGACTTTCGAAATGGGTTTCCATTTTTGCATCAAATTAGGAAACACTCGTCTTAAGTCCGGTTTGGCACGCATCATCATGAAGGGGGACGAAGACGAAGAAAAAGTGGACGGAGGAGAAGGAGACACCGTCACTGCCTGTCGTGGCTTGCGGGTGTACGTTTGCGTTCTAGCAGTAGTACCTCTCTTTCGGGCCGCAGTAGCAGAGGTGGTTGGTGTTTTCTTAGAAGGGCTTTTCTTGTTCTTTTTCTTGGGGCTTTCTTCTTAGGGCTTTTCTTCTTGGGGCTTTTCTTTTTGGTTTTTGGCTTTTTGGCTTGGGTATTAGGATCCCATTTCAAAAGTGAACGAATCATGAACCTCCTAAAGAACCGCTACCCCCAGGGGTCAAAATGATTTGTTGTTTAGTCCGTGGATCGATTCTAGGATCGGCCAGTTGTGACAAAGCCACTTTATGTTTTTGAAAAAAACGTTTGGTTTGATAAGGGATGTGAATGATGCCTTGCAGTAATTGACGTGCCGTCAAAGTAAACCATCTTAACACTTCTTTGAGACTAGCTTCTAACAAACGGGCACGAACTTGTGCATTTTGTTTGCGACTGATGCCATACAAGGCACGAATCAATTTGGCAGGAGGATGAGATTGAAAAACGGTGTCATCTCGAAGCCTGTGAGAAAGAAATGACGCTGTGGATGTTTTTTATAGTTGTTTTCTTTCAGAGAGTGGAAAAAGAGAATGTGTAAATGACGGAACCTCCTTCTTGGCACCAATGGTGAAACAATTGGGTACGAAATCTCAAATAGTCGGAAGTGGTAGGTGTTAAGTCGATGAGTAAATACGCATGAGGTGTTTGAGTGGCATCGTCGTACGCATAATTTAGCCAAGGAGTGCCTAGCTATTTGGCTAACACTTGCACTTGAGATTTGTCTCCGGGGCTTTTAAACGAGACAACGTAATGAGCGTTGAGACTGATGGTCCGATGGGCTTTACTTTGTTGAAATAAATTTTGAGTGATGTAAATGATGCTGGCATTCCGATGATGTCCTTTTCGTGTAAACCAAAGTTTAATTTCTACTTCGTCTTCTCCTACCATGTCGTCGAAGATGACCAGACGTGTTTGATTCATGTCAGACACGATCCCATCGTTTTCCACAAACGAAATGGCTTCTCCTTGACTTTCACAAAGTAACGTGTAAGACGATTGCCACTCTTTGTAACACCGCACTATGAGTTGAGGTGGACGATCGAACAGATGAGATTTGTGTTCAATCAAACGTTTGACAAATTCGGTTTTACCTGAACCACTGGGTCCAGCAATCAACATGTTAAAAGGATGGCGCAGATACAAAGCTTCCCAACTTGGACGATCTAACTTTTCGTCAATCACTTTGACCACAGAAGAAGAGGCAGACGAGGCAGAGGAAGAAGATGTAGCCATGACTGAGGTAGGAAGAATTTTGAGAAGAATACGAAAGACACAAGGCATTTTATGTTTTTCACACACGTTTATTGTTTTAAACAACAAACAGAAACAAAAACATATTTACAAGTCATGAAAAATGCATACAGCAAAAATGGTGAGGTACAACAATAAGACTACCACTAAAAGAATCAAAGTTCTGTATAAACAAATCAATGTACAACAAGAACAAAACACTGAATGAATAGGTGTCCTACGAATGGAGTGTACACGCACTGGTGGTATTCTGGTCTCTGTGGTGGTGGTGGAAGAGTGAAATGTCTCTGACGGAAAGGGGGTTTGTTCCTGAGGTGTTTCTATGGGCACGACGGTGTGGTCTTCTTTTTCTTTTTGAGGTTCGAGAGTCATGGTGGTGAACTTGGGTTCCAATTTCACTTTGGGTCTTGGAAATTTAGTGACGTGCCAGGTCTTTGTCAAACTCTGCCACTTCTTGTAGCCAAGCATCGAAACCAATACTTTTCCAGTCATGTACATCTTTTCAATCGTAAAGTTGTTGGTGTAACCAACTAGCGATGCACACTTCTTGAAACGTGTGAAGGGTAGATAATGTTTGACATATGTCTTCTTCACACGGAGGTACACAACTAGTGTTCATCACGAGTCTCAACACTTTGGGTACAATTTGTCTTTCGTCTACCGATAAAGCATGAATGGTCATGGTTTTGGTTTCCTGTACCGTTCGTTAATAATTCATAAACAACATTGTTCCTCCAAAATAGTCCACAACGAATGTCCTGGAAAACGAAAACCAAGAAAAGTAGTCACGAACACACACACGGCATAGCGTCCAAAATTCAATGGAAACAGTTCCTGTATTAAGTGTTTATAATCCTCTAAGGTCTGAACACAATCGTTGACTTCCTTCCACGGAATACGTTTCACAAGTGAAGCTAACGGTCCTGTCATGGTTGGCTTTTATATCCAGGTTCCCAAGGTTGGTATCTTTTGTGGTAGTCTACTCCACAGCACCTACGATAGTTTCTTCCCAGAATCAGTCTTCTTACAGTTTGGAAGTAAGCATAACTTAAAAATCGAGAAATGACTTTGAGTTTGCGTTTCACTTGTATCTTGACAAACTCTCTGTAAATGCGTTCTCGCAGCTCCAAAGGCAAACCACGAATATGCTCCTCTAAGCTAGTCATTCACAGGCACGTCTTTCTTTGTGACGAAATACTCACACGTTAGCCAAATGGAATTGGTGGGTAAAGGATATCCAAGATGTTCAGTGATGACCTTACTACACCTCAGACGACGTAAAGGCGTTTCGTCTTGAGGTGACACTTCTTGTTAACGTTTTTTGTATTCCTGTAAGTTGGTCACTTTTTATTCCTCCACTTCGTTCCATCGCATTCTGAGTATCACTCCCACATTATATGTAGAAGTCGTGGCATCCAAAATCTTACAAGCCCACTTTCCTATTCGATCAATGTCTGACCATTTGAACAACTTAGCACTAATCAGTATTCTTATAGCATTCAGGTACCACTGGTTAAATTGTCTGTGACGTAAAGGATGTAACTGTTCTTTACGTTTCACTTGAATCTGAACTAACTCTTAGTAAATGAGTTCTCGCAGCTCCAAAGGCAAACCACAAATGTGCTCTTGCAAAGTATCCGACATGTTACTTCTTGGGACTGGCATCCGGCTCATCGTACGCGTACTCTTAATCAACCACCGGCAGGTACTGATAGCGCGGAGACCATCTGCCATGTTCCAAGTAAGCCGAGTCTTTAGGCTCTCAATATTTAAGTGTCACACCGCAACTGAAACACTGAACTTTATCTCCTTCTTCCAAGTAGATAAATCCAGATCTGGCTAAAGCTTTGGGAGTAGGGCCTTGTAGATATTTAGGCCACTTATCTTGGAACGTCTGGAGTCGCTTTTCAAACTTCCAATAGCCAGGCAAAACCACAGGCAGCGTCAATTTTTTACCCATGTAGGGATGGCATGCACAGGTAGGGACACGTTTAGCATCCCCAATAAAGAAGAAAGGGCGTCCTGCATCGCTAGTGGGGCGGTAAGGCACACGCACGGCATCGTTTCCAGGGTCCTAGAGGAGGAGCGACAAGGTCGTGCTGCATCGCTGATGTCAAAGCGCACGGAATCCGTCTCGTCGCTTGGCACTGCATCGCACTCCATGCCGTGATCGAACTTGGAGTCCACAGTAGGTCCCTCACTCAGTGATTGTGTGGGATTCGCATTCATCTTCTTCTTTTTTCTTCTTGCTCGGTCAACGTTTGGAGTCCTAATGAATGGTTAGGCTTGGAAGTAGTCCCTTTTTATACTGAAGATCGGCGTGTCCGTAAGGCAAAGTGGTGTGGTCTGGAAGTCTCACTCGTTTCTGGTACACAATTTGGTAAACTTTTCCTACAGGACGACTGACGATTTGGTGATTATGTAACCGTACGATCTTGCGAGGTTCTAACGTGTTTACTCGAAAGTCTTCCACTTGTCCAGACAGCAAAGCATTTTTCAAAACCTCAAAGTTGACCTTTGGACTGGTTCAATAGTTCAGGATTAATCCTTTGACTTTGCATTTGCTGTGAAGTTGGCCTTCTTGGTCTCGGTAACCGTAATTTTTAGGGCCGCCGCTGGCAAAACTCATAATGGTTTCTTGAGGGTGCTCGTCCGTCCAGGCTCCTAAGCGATCTCCTTCGATGGTAGGGTGTGGGCAACCAGGGCGAGTGATGTACATGCAACTGTCGGTGTCAAAGGACAGGACACGATCTCCCAACACTTCTAAAGCTTCGTCGTACAATTTCAAGCGAGCATGGGCTGTCACGTAGGCTGCAATGACCACGTTGCTCAAGTGGTCGGGGCGGACAAACTTGCATTCTTCTTCACAATTGACTAACATCAAAAATTCACGGACGATTTCTATGTGTTTCATCAGTTTACTTTTGTCATCCACCAGTTGATAGTAGTCACTAGTAGTCACTAGGATCTGTCAAGTATTCCGTCTTGGGTTTGATCGGACGTTGTGCCATTTTTCCCCACAAGCAATTCAGCAGGACTTTGGCAAACGATCTTTATCCTTCGTTCTTTTCTACGTCTTCCAAAGCGATCCCTTCGACGGCACGGTATTGTTCTTTGAATCGAACTTGGTCTTCGGGAGTCTTACACCACGAGTGATAGCCGCTGGCTTCTTGTTTGAGTTTTAAAAATTGGTTGACGTACCCCGAGAAAATGCCTGGATTCGAGGCGTAGTCCTTTTGGTATTGTGCTGTGGTTGGAAAGTGCCAGATCTCGTACACTTTCAACAAGCGGTATCCTCGATCCAGAGCCCGAAACAATTCGGCACTGAACCACGTCCCCGTCAAAGCGCGTTGTTTCGGCACACGTACGGCATAAGGGAAACATAAGTTTTCCTTGGCAATGATGAGGTAAGATAGGATGGTACAAGTTGGTCGGGGGTAAGACTTTGCATTTGATCAATCCTTCGTATTGACGAATGTGTTCCACGTCGATGTGTTCTGTCAAGATTTCAGGGTGTCCGGTAGGAAATCGTTTGTATTTGCACACCCAAGGATACAACGAACACACGTCGATGTATTTGATTTCTTCTCCTCTTGATTCGTCTACGTCGTACAGCAAACGCGTAGCATTGGTTCGTCCTCCAAACAGACAGTGGCGTGGATCCGAAGGTTCGATGTCGGCCACGTCGCAACTTTTGACAATACGCCTAAATTTAGGATCGGTTTTGAAACGTCGATGGTACTCGTGCTCTCACATTTCCACCACTTGGTATCCTTGACTTTCTAACTTCAGCCGGCGTTGGTAAGTGTGTTCGTACAAATCTTCCATGTTGACTCCTGTGAGAGGATTTTTCAGGTCTCGTTGAGGAAAACAGGTAGGGCATCCGTGAAACAAGCAGCCCTGAAATTTCGTACACCCTCTGAGGGTTTTCTAAATCCCAGCCATCCACTGAAAGACTGCCTATTTTCTTTTCTCCCCCTCTGTTTCTGGCATGTTTTATCCATTTGTCTTCCTTTTCTTTCCGGCACAAACGTGCCTCTTGGAGTTGTTGGCTAGAATCAGGTGTTCACACGTGGAGCACAATATCAATAAGTCGCAAGCACATTTTTGCTGGTGACCTTGTGTCCTGCGATGTTGTTCGTAGCAAGAGGGACTGACAAAGGTTCGTCGGCACGTCTCACAATGTACGTGTTTTTCAGGAAGGCATGGCTTGGCAGCTAAACAGCCCTGACATCTCTCTCCGTAATGAATGTGATGCTCACGACTGTTAAATCCTTGCTCACATTTCTCGCAGTAGTAAGAGTATCCCAGAAATCCTGTGATACTGGTGATGGCATCGAAATGTTCTTGGTGATGATAGACGTGAATGTATTTTCCTTCGGGAAAATCGGGTCCTCGAAACAGCAGATCTCCGCGAACTTCTTGAGGGTGTACTTTCAAAGTGTAGCGAGGAGCCAAGACGTCTTGAAGTTGTTAAATTTGAAAAATGCCACACACGGGTATGCCTGCTTGTCGTAACTCGAGTTCTGCTTCCTTTCGTTGTTGGGGTCTGTCCGATTGTCGAATGCTCTCCCAGGCTCTTTCCATTTTACGGTCTCGTTCTTGTCGGCATACATTCGCCCCACCACGATGGCACGGGCCAAGCACATTTGAGAATTGTTGATCTGTACGACACTGCGTTTGATACTGCGAAGGTCGTCCACCAGTAGCATTTTCCTCTTTCGTCCGCTACCTCGAGGAGGGGATACGCGAGTCGTGTGAAGTGTGGCCTTTCCATCCGTGATGGCAAACTCTTCGTTGGATTGTTGAACGTGTTCGATTTTGGTCATGACTTTGGCTGGTGTTAATTCTGCCGGCGTGCTAAACTCGATCCAGACAAGCGACTTCAAACTGTCGTGATGGATGGATAGTCTCGATCGATCATCCTCTTTGGCTCCACATTGTCGTTTCAAGTTCTGTAACACAGAATCCCACAAATCGGTAATGAACCCTGCAGCTTTCTCGGGAGGCACTTCGGATTTGAAGCCTTTAAGGCGAACCGTGTAAGTGTAAGCCGTGGTTCGAAATTTTCTGGAAGTCATTTTGTGCGTCTCTCTCGGGAACCACGGTAGGACTTTCTTGGTGAGAGGTGGTGGATTCTTTGGGTTTGGTAGAAGGTACGGTTTCAGGCTCACTCATCTCATCTTCGAAATCGCTAGCATGAACTTGAGCTAGCACTTCAGCGAGCGGTGGTTCAGGCGGGACGGAAAGTCTCCGTCGTCGTAGCCTCTTCGTTTCTTCTTCTGTTTTCTCATGGAGATTGCGTGATCTTTTCATCTTGATATCTGACTTGAATCTGATTCAGTTTCACACAGGCTCTCTCCCTATATATAGAGAGACCTTCGTTATTCCACTTTCAAACAGTGAAGATGGAAGAGTCAGGAAGACAGATTGCCTTTCTGGTCAGAGATTTGTAGACAGTCCTTCGAAAGTATACCAGTAAGACTAAGGATTACTACTCCTCTACCTCTCGAGATAAAAGTCAAGATACTTGCTATATCTGCCAAGAGAAAAGACTTTGGGCTCCAGAACGTCCACAACGGCAAAGTAAAGGAAATAAAAAGAGAGACAAAGGGAAATATACCTGTTATCATTGTCAAGAAAAAGGACATTGGTCTTCAGAGTATCCTCAGAAACAAGAGAACCCACCAGAGAGGGAGGAAGCAGTGGAATCTTCAGACCCAGAAGAACTCATCCCCGTCGTCAAGAAAAGCAAGAAAGCTAGACGACTGGAAGACACCGAGGAAGAAGAAAAAGAACCCTTGATCCCTGTGAAGAAATTCAAGAGCAAGAGAGACAGACAGTGAACGATGAACTTTGAGTGTGGTGTTATGTTCAGTGTGATTTTTAAAAAAAATAAAAGAGAATATACCAGAATGGAAAAAAGAAAGTGTCTTTTTTTTAGAGTATGGACGCAAGCACGCACGCACGCACTCACTCTTACACAAACCAAGGATGGGATTTAAAGTTTTACTTGATTTGGCAAATTGAATGATAATCTTTTCTAGAGATCTGGGTGGCCCTGAAAAGGGCCGTTGGGGTGTTTGTTTGTTAAACAAACTTATGGACTGGACATGATCAGCTTCAACTGTCTCAATCCCTTTCCACAACCAAGTCCTATTCCTCCTCCTGCTGCTGCTGCTGCTTTGGTAGTAGTAGTATTAGTAGTAGTAGTGAATGGTGGTGGTGGAAGCATCTCACTAGTAGTAGTAGTAGTGAAGGGTTTGGAATGTTTCGCCCGTGATGGTCTCTTTCTCTTGGGTTGTGTTAAAGAAATCTGATACATGTTTCTCAGATTTTTTAACTCCGCTAAAATGTCTTGTAACAAACTCACCGTTTTGTTTTCCTCACTCCCTTCCTTCTGTTCTTCACACTTCTCCTCTTCTAACTTTCTTATTTCTTCTTCTTGCTTTCTTCTTTCCTCTTCTTGCTGAAGAAAAACTTCTTCGGCTTCTCTCTGACGCTGTACAAATTTTTCCAATTCTTCTTTTTGCCTCTTTTTAAAATATCGATGACGGGCAAAGAGGTTGGTGGTATAGCAACAGTCGTTGTGGTTGTGTCAGGCAAAGATTCTTGAGAGGAGGACAGAAAATCCACAAAATCTAAATTAAAATCTTCCGGTTGAAAGTTCACCACGGCATTCGCTGCTGTCGTCGTCGCAGGCTCACCCCAATACATCGTCTTCGTTGTATCCGTCATACTTAGGCTGTCCAAGGTAAAATCCCTACGAACGCTGTGATGCCTTTATACTAAAGATGACGTCACACTCCGCTCTCTTCCCATTGGAAGAAAAACCTACCCGGTTGTAACGCGCGCTTGGATTGGTAGTTCATTTCGATCTGTTTCAATCCGCTCTTAGGCTATATATACCACCGCTTGTCTCATAAAGCTTCACCGGTTTCTCACGACCACTCCAGAAGAAGAAGAAAATGTGGACCAGTGTAGAGTCTTCCAACATGGTCTCGGGGATGCTGTTCAACCCGGACTACCCCATGTACGTCAAAAGCCTCATGGGCTATTACGAAGACGACAGAGACAGCCATATGGAAGAGAAGAATTTATGTGGAGAGACAAGGGTGCTTGAAGCGTGTATTGATCTACGGACCTGAAGTCCGTCGAAGTCTAAGAAGAAGACCCTCCATGAGATGTTCACTATGTTAAATTGATTGGTTAACATCACTCCAACGGCCCTTTTCAGGGCCAATCATTTTTCTCGAAAAGATTACTCTCCAATTGCCTACTCCAATATTTATGTGTGTCCCTCTCCCAATACTTCTGTCCATCCCTGTTTCTGTTCTCGTTTCTTCCCCGTTTGACTCCCAAGTGCCCCCACGCATGTTCATTTCTCGTATGACTCCCAAGTGCCCCCTCCATGTTAATTTCTCGTATGACCCCCAAGTGCCCCATTTGACCCCCAATACCTCCACTTAACTACTGTTGATGGACGACTAACGGATCATTTAGTAGCAGCGGCCCACAAATTAGTGATAAATACATTGTAATGTCGATATTGTGCTTCACTAGTAATAAGCAAACTTTGAAATTGTGTGCGTACCAATGTGTTTTATTTGCATGGTATTCTTATAGTAGCATTTGTTTTTTTTTAAATAAACGGATGAAATTTACTCAGGAACGGATTAAAATCGCTGGTGAAGTACGATGCATTTTGATGCAAATCTGTTGGTCACTTTAGAATAGATAGAAGATCAGGAATAGTGGGGTCATTGACGTTCAAAATATTACTTTTATCAGACGTCCATTCCGCGGGACGCCCCCTCCCCCCGATTACTCATGGTTGTGACAAAACTTCAAGAGTTCCGGTGTTTTTCAAAACCGACCTTAACTCTGTCTGTATATCTGTATATATATATATATATATATATATATATATATATATATATATATATATATATATATATACACACACTGAAAAAACCGGAATGTATGAACTTTGCTTGTGATTTCAAACACCAATGAAACAACAAAAAAAGGAAATTCAATTTTTATAGTTGCAACATCTTTAATTTTTTTTAAAAAGTATATCCTATTCCATGGCCGAGTGGTATAAGGCGCTCGCCTTTGCAGAACTCTAACATGTCACCTCCTATTTCATTGGTTAAGACGAGCACAGGACCATAATTAGTGTGAGTTTCCTCTGACCTGTCTCATCCAATTTTAGATATTTCGACATTTATGTTGGTGTGTGAGGTCAGGGCTCATTGCCTTTCGAAAATTTGGAATCGTTAAAACCGCGTAGTGTCGGCATACGGTAGCCGCGTACTACTGGGACTAGTAAACTTAAACGACCTTACATCGAGCCCTCCCTGCATGAAATCGACAGGATGATGATTTGTCTTCTCAGAAATTTGCGAGTATAATATTCGTTATTTATTTAATTCGTTGACAAACGAGACGAAAATACAGTTGACCAAACGTCTGATTTTAATGATATTGTTCAAAATATATCTACTATATGGGCACTTCATAGCACAGTTTTGTTTTCGCCTTTACTGTGTTTTAATGCAAAATGATGATGATGTCACATACAGCGGAAAACATCAAATGACGTGCATCAACGTCCCATATATATGAGTGACGTATTCTGCTTGTGTACTACATTGTATACATAGAGGTGCAATAGGAAGAAGTTCATATTCACTTTTCGGTTAATATTGTAATGAGAAAAACACATGGACAGTAATTTCGTTTCGTTAAAGCTCAAGTTTTGATTTTAAATGTTAGCGGGTTTTGCAGATCCATTTAGCATCTTAGTTTTTGGTCACGTGATCCCGCCTGTTGGGTATATATACGAGCCAACTATGGTTGTGATGGTGGTGTGGTATGGTGTGATGTAGCCTGAAGACGTCCATTTGAGCGAAGCAGTGTAGTCACCCCGCCGGAACAAACACATTTGGCCGTAGTTCGCCAAACAGGAAAAGGCAAGACCGGGGAATTCTAAAAGGAGAGGAAGGTCTTTCGTCGACCTGAGTAAAGGAGCTTCAAGGCCCGTTCTAAGAGCACGGGTATCTTGTTATTCCGACTTCTCAGGAATACAGATTATAACCGAGGATCCGGCTTCTCTCTTTATTACGTCTTAGTTCGTCTCTCTGTCGATCTAGAAGGAGAGACAACCCCGACTGCGACCCAGTCGGCGACCCGGGAGACGACCCAGTCGACGACTCCGACTGCGACCCAGTCAGCGACCCGGAAGACGACCCAGTCCACGATCACGACTGCGACCCAGTCGGCGACCCAGGAGACGACCCAGTCGGCGACCGGAAGACGACCCAGTCGGCGACCCCGACTGCGACCCAGTCGGCGACTCACGAGACGACCCCGACTGCGACCGGAAGACGACCCAGTCGGCGACCCAAGAGATGACCCAGTCGGCGACCCAGGAGACGACCCAGTCGGCGACCAAGGAGACGAACCAAGAGACGACCCCGACTGCGATCCAGTCGACGACCCCGACTGCGACCCGGTCGGAGACACAGAAGACGACCTAGTCAACGACTGCGACGACGACTCAGACTGCGATCCAGTCGACGACCTAGTTGGTGGCCCGGCGTCGAGAAAAAGCCAGGAATACGACGGTATCCCGCTGGGGCAGAAATCTGTCCCCAGACAGATATAGCGGGGTATCACTCCAATATATAGACCTATCCCAAAGAACCCGAGAAAGCGAGACTCGGGGTAGTGTATCCGAGTTACAGTGTATCCGAGTTACTTCCTCTACAATATTTTTCAAGACTGATATGTGTATTATTAGTTATGTTATTCTAAAAGTTCTTCAATATTGCGAACATTTTCGTATTCCAATTTTTTTTATTTTTATTTTTAAATTTATTTTTGTATCAGACACCGACGGTTCTCACTTGTATCATTTGAAATTATTTTCTTGGTGAAATGATTTAGTTTATACCAAAGAGTTATGTTAGTAATGTACTGTACTTAGTTTTGCTATATTTAGATTAGTTAAGCATATCAAAGTTACTAAGATAGAAAAAAAACAGTAATGTTTTTTTCACCTTCATATCAGAACTGGTAACATCAAAATAATTTAATTAATCTTCATTATTACTGTAATTGTTAGTTCTCTGTATGCCTGGTAAATATGTGTGAAAACAAATATATATATATATATATATATATATATATATATATATATATATATATATATATATATATACACTTGCTTAGTAGTGCGTGTGTATGTTTGAGAGAGAGAGAAAGAGAGAGAGAGAGAGAGAGAGAGAGAGAGAGAGAGAGAGAGAGAGAGAGAGATGAAAAGGGTTGCGGTAAACAGTTTCTTTAACATATTTTTATAAATTCCCTCGATTTAATGTTAGGGTTGGGTGATTACAATGGTTAGATATTTCATGAAAGTTAATTACAGGAAGAAAATCTGATCGCTTTACACGTGAATGTGGTATCATTTGTTTGCGTCTTATCTATAAAACATCCCCTTTAACAAACACACACACACATACATACCCGCACTCTCTCGCTCTTTGTTGAACCCCTGCACAACTATTCACACACACGTGCACGCTCCTTGTTGAACACCTGCACAACTATTCACACACACGTGCATGCACACCGACATTTTTGCTGTTGCATGAAGATAATTTTAATGCGCCAAATAATTTTTTTTTCTCGCCTGTGCTGCATTTCTTAAATCTTGTACGTGGCTAGCTGCGATATCCTGTTTGTGCGGAAGTAGGATGTTTGATCAGAACGGTAAAATACCTTGCGTGTGCGAGTATACTTATAACATTTCCCCCCAAAATCAAATTTGTAAAGTCGGAAGAACTCGATCGAAATACTTCCAATTCTTGATCCGCCCCTTCGCTGATTCAACAAACCATCGCACCTTAGTCACTAATCGACTTGTAGTGGCATCTCTATTTAGATATTTATTTTTGCCCCTTGTCAAAAATGATGGCACTGCAGTTTTAATGCTAAGGTAATGCCAAGGCCATGCAAGAATTGGAGAGAATCTACAACGAAACCATTGCCCTCCTCAACCCAGCTTTTAATGCCCTAGATATTTGTTTTTAGTAAGTGATTCAAGATAGATGCGTAAGTATTTTTTGTTTCTGCTATGGACCTAAAACTGTCACAGAGTATCCAATAGTTGTGACAATGCTCATAGGCTTTAACTGTGGTCGAACTTTGTGAACACTGTATGAAGGCCTTCAAAACTGGACGCTGTTGCTCTTTTGGATATATATGTACGTCTCATCAATTAATAGTATAACATGATGATTGTCTTGATTTCCAAATAGATACCGAGCGAGAGGCTTTGACTGTTTGGAAATAACTTCATGGCTTGTTATGTGCAGAACATCCAGGTGTAGAGGGACAAACGATTCAGTGATGACTTTCCTTACTGAAGCAACTGAACGCCAAACGCTTGATTTTGAAATGTTCAAAATGGTGGGAAGTATTTTGCTGGACATCCCTGATTTAAGTTTCAACAAAATCTAGTTGCAGAGTTTCTCACTCTTCTGACTGGAGTGTTATTCAAACTCGGTACAAAAGCACATAAGTCGATGAAGTTTGACTTCTTAAGTCCGGTCAAGGTAAAATAGCCGGAATCCTCGAGAACATCTAGGTCGTCAAAGTCCAACCTAGTTTTTTTCGATTCTCAGAGCTGCATTTCTCAAACTTTGCATCAACTTAAAAATAATGGCTCTATTCATATTCACAGTTTGGACAGATATTGGAATGCTGCGTGAGCCATCATCTTTAAAACCATTTTCGCTTAAATATCCAGGACAACATCTACCCCCCCCCCCCCCGAATCAAGGCTGTTATAGTGGAGGAAAAGTCTAAATCTGGCATTAGTTGGAACAACAACTAGTTTTGGTCCTGTTGTTTTGCAGACGCAATAGTAAGTGTCACTACCTGAGGTGGTTGGTTTCGCAGGTTTATAGATGGTGACCTTGCACTCATTTTGCTGTGTTTTGGACTTGGTGGTCGATACTCACTCTGTGACCTTTTGTTATTATCAGCTCTTGTACTAGTAGACTATTCGGTCTTTAAGGTTATCTTTGTTCCTTCCTGATAATATATTCTCTTATTTTTGTCACTTCATTAAGTATTTTATTCATCCCATTCTTCCACATTTTTGTAATAGTGCGGCTAGTAGGGGAATGATGCCCAACAAATTTAATACTTAAATAACATAACGGTACATAAACAACTTTTGAGCCAATCATCTTTCGCCGTTGAATTGTGTTGCTGCACAGGAGCTCTTCAGTCAGGAGGTTTTGAATAAAAGTGTTTATTGAATTCGAACCGAGTGTACTTTTAGGACTTTGGCAGACAAATGTGTAATTCTTCCATGGAACAGGATTTCTGCAGTTGATTTGAGTGAATGGTAAGTATAATCTTACTATTGGATCTACCACTTTTCTCAAATTAATGAAAGAATGTGTAGTATAGTCGCATATCGATGTAAGTACCGGCAAATGGTAGGTGAGCGTAACTTTCTCGGGACAGGCATAATTAGCGCAATTCTTATGTTTCGGACGGGAAAAGCAGCCTGAGATCGAGGGTCAGATGTTGAATGGAGTGTTTGGAAGTTACTTACCTTGTCTCATTTATAGTATGATAAACATGGTCTGATATCAGAACGGATCAAAGGAGGAATCCGAATAAGTTTTGTCACTCAGTATGATTTTCTTCCTTCATGCTATTGCTTCTTCTCAACATAAAGCTCCAGTCAGCCACCCTTGCGGGTTGTATCATTTTATGATAGAGGTAAGTATTAAGTCTATGTATGGAAGAAAAAAAATAACAAGATTTTAGGGCCGTTTAAAATACCTAGTCGTTTCACCTGGTACCCTCCATTTTGCAATGCTACTTACACAACTATCCAAATCTTGCGTCTTACGTGTCCATGACAACAAGTCAACGCAGTAGTCACGTGATGCCAACACAAACCGCGTTGACATGTTCTCTTTGCGTGATAAATCTGGCTTTTTCCAGGTTGCTGCGACAGCGACAAGTTTCCGGTCCTTGTTCTCTGAATAAATATTTTGAAAAGTATGTGTCCCTTTGTTTCCTTTTTACAAACATTACGTGACTTTCATTTAATGCTTTCGAAATTTGTGTACAACAACACTGGAATGGTTGTTATTGTTGTGATTGTTGTTGTTGGTATCACGTAACTATTAGATTCGCGTAGTCATGTGACTACCAATGGAAAATGGAGAGTACCAGGTCAAATTTGTCAACGCTGTAATTTCGTCTTGTATGTCAACGATTAGAGACGTAACGAATGTTATACTCGCGGTTTCGGCGAATTCTAACTTCTCGATAGGCAATGCGCTCTGACCTCACACCCCAACATGAATGTAAAAATATCTAAAAAGGAGTGGAAAAGGCAGAGGAAACTCGGACTAGATTGTAATCTGTATTGTTTTCATATCTCGATGAACAGATGAACGTCAGATGAATAATATCATAGGAACTACTTTGCATCCAAGATAAAGATAGCTTTCAGAGTCATGTAAACACAACATGAAGTAGAGAATGTAAGCACAACATAAATTAGAGAATACAGTTAGAATTACAGTCCTGCTGGCGGGTAAGTATGTTGAAATTGGATTTGTAGCAGCATTATAATTTCTTAGGTGAAGTTTTCAAGATGTACGTTGAAGTGAAGTTCAAAGTGCAGTTGGTGAATGTACACGTCAAGTTGCTTGCAAAACCTGAAGCGAACTGAAGCAGGAGATTATTTTGAGTGTTTGAGACATCCTGTGTTGGCGAAAAATGGGAAGTGAGCGGTGTGACCCTAGGGGGAGCTGTTTACTTACTGGTGAATTTAGATCTCCTTCCCCAGCGGAGACTGTGGACAAGATTGTGCTCATATTTATTCTCTGTTTGGTAGTAAGATCTCTATTATAGAACCTGACAGAGGACTGGTTTCTGTATCCTGGCATAACATTGTGCGTCTGGTTTCTAGGCCAGCATCATTTATTGCTTCGACAGCAGTTGTTCTAGTACAGGTTTTGCAAATCTCAGACACAAAACTTGAGAACTGACGGGTTGATACTAGCTTCACAGTGTATCAGGTTTCATAGAGAGATGGGATTACTAAAGCAGCTTTGTCAATGCGACAAAATAGAACAGGTGCTTCTTTGTGACATTTACTTAAATACATTTTGAATGACCCAACAGGGCATGTGTCTTACCCAGCTTCATGGTATCTAGGTCGCTCACCCTCCACCCCCCACATGTTGTTTGATTTGTTTCATGATTGAAAAGAATTTCATGTCAATTGCTGATGACATTCAACCCCTATACTTACAAAATGGATTGCCGGTATGCACCATTTCCAGAATCTGACTGTCAGTTTTTGCAAAGATATGAACGAATTTTCTCGAGATCTGGATTCGAAATAATATCCTTGTATATATTTGGTCTAGAAAGGCCAGGTTTAAAGTTCAACTTCAGTTTAGCATTTAACATGTCATTTGCCTGTTTGAACTCACTGTCCTTAGCAATGTCTGTATCACTGTTTAAGTATTTTAAAGGTATGTAGATAACAGCATGTGCCTTTATCAGAGTGGTATTGTGATATTATGTTGATTTGATTTGGTTTTCATTATGCTCTTGGTCTTCTTGGGTTGTGCCTCTGCATAAAAAAAACTTTACACTTAATGGGTTATGTCTCTGCATAAAAAGCTTTACATTTAGTGGGTTGTGTCTCTGCATTAAAAAGCTTTACATTTAGTGGGTTGTGTCTCTGCATTATACAGCTTTACATTTAGTGGGTTGTGTCTCTGCATTAAAAAGCTTTACATTTAGTGGGTTGTGCCTCTGCATAAAAAGATTAACATATAATGGGTTGTGCCTCTGCATAAAAAGCTTTACATTTAGTGGGTTGTGTCTCTGCATTAAAAAAACTTTACATTTAGTGGGTTGTGTCTCTGCATAAAAAGCTTTACATTTAGTGGGTTGTGTCTCTGCATTATACAGCTTTACATTTAGTGGGTTGTGTCTCTGCATTAAAAAGCTTTACATTTAGTGGGTTGTGCCTCTGCATAAAAAGATTAACATATAATGGGTTGTGCCTCTGCATAAAAAGCTTTACATTTAGTGGGCTGTGTCTCTGCATTAAAAAAACTTTACATTTGGTGGGTTGTGCCTCTGCATAAAAAGCTTTACATTTAGTGGGTTGTGCCTCTGCATTAAAAAGCTTTACATTTAGTGGGTTGTGCCTCTGCATTAAAAAGCTTTACATTTAGTGGGTTGTGCCTCTGCATAAAAAGCTTTACATTTAGTGGGCTGTGCCTCTGCACAAAAAGCTTTCATTTAGTGGGTTGTGTCTCTGCATTAAAAAGCTTTACATTTAGTGCCTTCAGCCTCTGCATAAAAAGATTAACATTTAATGGGTTATGCATCAACAATAAAAAGCTTAACATAGTTCCAGTGGTGTAACCATGGTAAACTCAACTTCATAGCCGTTTCCATATGTGTTCTGACACCTGTCTAAAGAGGGGAAAAAAGATTTGTATTTCGTATTAGTGTGTCACATTTTATTTAGATTCTTATTTCAATTTAAATACATAATATATTTTTATATGTCAAAATACAGGTATTAACCAGAATGTATTCGTAAAATTAAGTCTGTGATTGCAAATAATATTTCAAATTTAAGTTATTAAATGGGTCTTTAAGAATTCAAGAGTTTCTAAACTTTTGCAGTTAATAGGATTCATAACTCTGGGTTTCGAATAATAAATATATGGATGCATTTAAGATATAACTGAATTTGTTCCGAATTGTGTCCTGTAATCATACTTTTACTAATTGTGATTATTTTTTTTAAAAATGAAGACCAAAAAAAAATGAAAATTTAAAAATATGAAAATTGAAATACCAAATTTGAAAATGAGAATTGAAAACGAAAAAAGTTAATGAAGTTCAAACTGAAAAAGTGAAAATGAAAATTGATAATTAAATGAAAATAAATTAAGAATTGAAAATGAAATTAAAATGAAAATATAAAATTATGAAATATGAATCAGATAAAACAAATTTGAAAATGAGAGTAGAAAAATAACAAAAAAGAAAATGAAGTTGAAATTGAAATGAAATTCAAAATAAAAATTTTATTAACTGACATTTGAAAAACTAAATTTGAAAATAAAAATTAAAAAAATGAAATTTAAAAAACTATATTTGCAAATGAAAATTGCAAAGGAAAATTTAAAAAGTGAAATTTGAAAAGACCAAACTTGAAAATGAAAATTGAAAAACCCAAAACGTTGGCCTCTAAAACAAGTTAAGAGTTAGTGCAAGCACTATAACGTGTCCTGAAACAAAATGTCCGACACCCTCTATGATGGCAAACGCACAAAAAGAATCGATTTATTTAACCACCCTTACGTTTTTGTGTGCGATAGTATATACATATATTTGTGGGTATAGTATGTATAATGACCCCTACTCTTGCTTGTGTGTGATAGTGTGTGTGATTTCATTCCCTTTCTTTTACATGCTAGCCTCTTGAGTGATATTATATTTGAGTGTTTTTAAGCATAGTTTGGGTGTATTCCTACCCATTTTCGTTGGCTAGTAAATGTGGTCATATTGGATAGTGGATGACAGGGTGTTGGTTGCTCTAACATCGTATTAGATAGTAAGTTTGGGGATATCGGTTGCTTCAGCAGCGTGTTTGTGATATAGTGTGAGTGTTTGATAATAAATAACTGGATACTGGATGGTATATAACTGTGTTCGTAACTCCAAACGGCGTGTTGACAGTATTGTGTGGGTTTTGGATAGTAGCTAACTGTGCAATGGATAGTAGACAACTGGGTGATGGCCACTCCAAACGGAGTGTTGATGGTATAGTGTGGGTGCTGGCTAGTAGATAACTGTATTTTGGTGTATTGGTTAGTAGGTGTAGCTTTAACATTAAATTTACTGTAAGACAGCAGATAGATCCATAATGTTAACTCTATGGGCATTTTTGTAATTACATTTTACGTTAGATGTCATAGAGACCCAAAACCGCAAATTATAGCCTTAATGTTAAATTAAGATATTTCAAATTAAGTAGTGGTCCAGAATTCACATACATTACTGACTTATTGAAATTAGGAGTTTCGCATATCAATTTCCATTTACTAGACTTTTAGCATATCAATTGTTTTTACATGTATTTCTCGATATTATAACCCCTCTAAGTTTAACCACTAGCCGAGTTGCCAATATATCTAGTGTATAGTTTAGAATTAATAGATTTTTACAA